>CP123723.1:0-1270671 GCA_029906385.1 Neofusicoccum laricinum | reverse complement strand
GTGGCTTGGTATATCAACCTGTAGAATAGGAAAAGGGCTGATGAAGTGTCGAAAGCTCCGGTGAGCAGGGCCAAAATGAGACCTGAATAGCGAGGGAAAGTGTTGGAGAGTTGGAATGAGGAGATGAATACGAATGGGCCACCCAGAGCAAGAAACAGGTAGCCGGGAATATATCCGTCGAAGGGAAGATCCTCGGAGAAGGCGAAGAAGAGCGATCCGACTGTGAGAAAGATAACTCCCATCAAGCCGCTGACGCGAGGCCCAAATCGGTCGAGAATGGTGCCGACTGGAAGTGCACAGACATTGGTGGACACTGCTGCCAGGGTGAACATAAAGTTGAGCCTGCGGAACGTCAGCTCTTTGCATTCCCACCGTGGCGCGATTGCGCCGTAGGGTCCCGCACCTGATCTCCTGTTCGTAGCACACCCTGACACCCTCTTTCAACTCATGCTCCGTACACCGGTCTCTGTAAACACCCTGTTCGATCAAGACAGGCTTGAGTGCAGCGTATCCGAACACGACCCCGGCGGCCAACAGGCAGTACACGACTGCGGCGGAGACCTGCACTGCAGAGACTGTCAGCATCCATTGCCAGCCATTGTTGCTTCCCTCTCTGCGGCCGGTGTCAGGACTCACACATGCGCCTCGCTCTCGAAACCTCGAACGCAGGCACCAGCTCCTCATGGGCAGCAGGGCCCCAGGAGCCTTCTTGGACTGGATTGAAACTGAGCTTGCGACGCTCACTCGCAGCGGGCGACACGGACCGGCTTCTCCACGGCTGTATAGCCTCCATCGACGAAACACGCTGTATCATAGCCATGGCGGGCGAGTTGTGTGTGCGGCTGTCGCACTGGGAGCAGCAGAGTTGCCTCTCGTTGGCAGTGGCAGCGCGTCGGGTACAAGGCAGCGGCGGAGCAGGAAAAGGCGGAGGTGATCAGGTGGTCCTCGACTGCGGAGGCGCGGCGCAAGTGCGGCTGTGATGTGCGACGTCAGAGCACTTGAGGCGTCCACTCTCCGGGTCGCACTCGGGACGTCGGCGGATTGCTCGGGATCTAGGGCGGCGGCTGCGAGGGGAAGCTGGTCGTCGCGCTGGCAAAAGCTGGGGTAGACCGGTGCAGGCGCGCGGAAGGCAGAGCGACTGGCGAATGACGACACGGGCGGTGGCGGGGCGCGGCGGCTGAATGTGGAGGGGCGCGATGGATGGGAGCCGGCGCGGAGTCTGCTGGCACTGGGCGCAGGAACGCAAGGAGGGGTAAGATATATAGGCGGGCGGGCAGGTCATATGGCTGGAAAAAAAGAGGCGGACAATGGCTCACCAGGAGCGCTTCCGATGTGCTGGGCCGCGGCTGAGGGTTTCGCGGTCTTCTGGGAGCGCAACGCTCGCGGCCGCCGCCTGATTTGCGGCCAAGGCCGACCGCCATGCCCGGAACGGCAAGGAGCTTTGGCCGCCGACGGCAACGGTGGAGAATTTTAAGCGGAGCCCTGCGCCTTCCAGCCCCGGACGCAAACTTCCTCGCAGATTTTTTCTGCCCACGATGCATCGCCGTCCAGGTCTGCGCCAGCCGTGTCGGCGGACACCACCGCAGGGGATACAGGCGCCAACAGCGTCGTCCGACGCGCCATGGCGCCCGTCCCGACCCGCGCCAACCACCTGGTCCGGAGCACATCCCAACGCCGACGAGACAAAGAATGGCATTAAGAGACTCACATGCTTGCAACCAACGATGTAGTTTTGATTGGCCGGCGAGAGATGATAAGCGCATTCAGCAAGGTGTTGCGCCAAGGGAAGCCTTATCATCCTCGTAGCCTCTCCTTCTCAACAGCTTCCAATTATCGGATGGAATGGCATTGCCGTTCTCTTTCTCAACCCTTTGCGTGTCACTCCACGTAGTGCTCGCCCCGGAGGCAACCAGTGCCTGTCGTATGGAGTCGGCGCAGTGCATCTTTTTCCGTTGTCGAAATGCTCCTGTTGTGAGGACATCACATTCAGCCAAGCCTTAAAGAAGAAGCAAAAGCTCAAGGATTCGCGCATAACATACAGCACCTGTCGGGTTTCGCCGGCCACGACATCCTTGCCCACCCGAAGACACGGCTCCGCTGACGGGTCTGGAACGAATTGGCACCGAGAAGCCGCAGAAGCAAATACACGAGCGCGTGCAGTGTACACAACAACGGTGTCTGGCGCACGTTATTGTATACCTCCAGTCACGAGTTGAGGTGTGATCGCAGTCGATGCGCCCAAGTGGAGTCACGATGATGCGATTCACGAATCCCACCCTCAAACACAACACCCGACAACTTGTTCTAGCGGAGATGTTGGAAAAGTGCCGAATATCGGTGATCCTGCTAATCTTTTATAAATAATCTGCTGCTGCTCATGTTTGCAATGCCTTCTGAATGTCGCCGCGGTTCTACTCCTCCCCACTTACGAGGCTGCCAAGATGGGGACCGATTAGGAGAAGAATGTTTCCCAGTCCGTGATCACAGAGGAGCCTGGCGTGGTCTCCAGCTCTGAGAATGATTTTGTGGAAGATGAAATAGAAGGGGCATGGATCCGGTTCATGGCCCTCGATCATTGATATCCCAGGAGCATGCCGAGCCTGGAGAAGAAGCTTATCCCCAAGCTCGACCTCATGATCCTCATCTTCGGCTGCTTGTCTTTCTTTACCAAGTATATGGACCAGCAGTCCATAACGAATGCTTATGTTTCCCAAGCTCCCTGCCTGAACACCTTACAATCGGCCGCAACACTGACCAGTCGATCCTCAGAGGAATGAGGCAAGACCTCCACCTCCACGGCAATCAATTAAACTACATCACAATTGTGTTCTGGGCCTCCTACCGCACATCCATGATCCCGGCATACTACTGCCTCACGCGCTTCACAATCAACGTGGTTCTCCCAACTCTCGAGATCGGTTGGGGCCTCGCGGCATTCGGCCTGGCATGGGCGCAGAACGTTGACACCGTGTATGCGATGCGCTTCCTGGTGGGTCTCTTTGAAAGCTGCAGCAGTTTCATCGGTGTTGTCTACGTTATTGGATCAATGGTACAAACCTCCTGAAATCGGCCGACGGGTTGCACCATGTTCGCCGGCTACCTACAAGCCGCCGCCTACTTGAGTGGCACGCACGGGCTGGCCGGTTGGAAATGGCTGTTCATCGTCGACACCATCATCAACTCCTTGCTGTAAGTCACCCAATAACCCCACCCACAAGTTGACTCCCTCCCTCCCTCCCGCTCGCAAGAAACCCCCGCCTCCTCCCGCCTGGCTGGCCCGACCGCACCTCCCCAGCTCAAAGCGACCCGCGACATCCTCGCTCGCGTCTCCGGCCGCTGGCGCTGGTACGTCTTCGTGCTGCAGTGGACGCTCGTCGACCAGAACTTCCAGCCCTCCTCCACGCCCTTCTCGCTCTACATCAAAGCCCCCAATCCCCGCAGACCTACTCGGTCTCGCGCGTCAACACACCGTCCCCACCCTCGCCACAGCGCTCTCCGTCGTCGCGGCTCTCGGCGCCGGCGCCGACGTGGTTCGCGAACGGGTTCGTGTCCGTGCTGGTGACGGCGGTGGCACAGTTTGCGCTGGTACCGGTCATGACGTTGTTGAGCGCGAGCGATGAGAGGAGGGAGGTCGGGGTGTGAGCTCGGGGGTGGGAAGTGGATGCCCTAGTGTAGATATCAGTCGCATGGGACGGACTTCAAAATCAGCGCGAGGTCTGCCATGGAAGACCACAATGTTAAAAGAACCCCAAAACTCCGTGTTTCCATTTTTTGTAGTAATCATTACATTAGGACATTCAATGTCTGTTGATGCGCGCTGGAAAAAATCGACTGTTGCAAGAACGAGAGCGGAAAGAAATGCAGGACGAGAACATCAGACTGGAAACGAGAAAACTAGAAGATGACCGCTCAACTCCTTGAGATGCAATGCTCAAACAATCTTGTTGAATGAGACAGATGTTTCAGCGGCGATTACTTGCGCTGCGGCAATTTTGCCCATTTCCAAAAGGACTCTGAAGTCATTTACACCTCAGCCTTGGGGGGAGTAGCGTTGGCCTTCTTGTTCTTCATGAACAGCGTCGGGAGCAGGACGCAAGAGGTGGTGAACAGGATGCTGTTTTGTCTCACGGTCAGCCACTGACTCAACACGAAACTGCGGGTTGCCAATGACTTACCAAAGCGCAATGCTCAGGCCCCAGATGGTCTTAGTCTCAAAGCAGTTGGCCTTGGTCGCACCGGCGAAAGCACCCAAGTTAATGCCGGCTCCGCTGATGTTCAGGTTTGCCTTGACCGAGTTGTAGTAGGTGTAGGCATTGGACGAGGTGACGGACTCAGAGGTGCTCTGGACCATGTAGCAGTTGAGGAAGGAGATGGGCTTGCCCAGGCAGACGGCGACGACGATGAAGGCGATGAGCAGGAGGAAGTCGACGGCCGTCATGACCAGGAGACCGAGGTGGGCCTCGGAATAGAAGAACGCGATGCTGACCATGCAGTAGAGCGTGGCGATGCAAGTCTGCAGAGGTTAGTATTCTCCTGTGCACTATGTTTGCTGAAGTGTGAACTCACAACGCTGAGAGTACCAACAACCTCCTTCGGCGGCTCAATGCCACTCGAGACGATGTCGTTGACGAAGTTGGCAGCAATGCCAACAACGATGATCATGCTGATGACCTCCAAGACCCTGACCAGAGCAAAGGTCTTGCTGAGGGGAGCGGCACCGTAGGCGGGAACAGGCATTTTTGCTGGAGTGGTGGGGGGTTGGTGGTTGGAAATTGAAAAGAAGAAAATTGCAGGAAATCAACTCCTGGACGAGGATGTACTGCTATCAAAGCAATTAAGGATTGGAGAGGCTGCTGGCCGGGATCAAAGGGAATGCCAAAGGCAGCAGCGGTATGCGTTCTTCGAAGGGAATGACTTGCGCCAAATGCAGTTCAAGAGGGACCGACGAAATGAAACCGAGGAAAAAGTAGGAAATTCGTGAAGAGACTGTTTGCTGAGACGATTGATTGATGGGCTGATGATCTAGCTTGAACGACGGCGTCTAAGCATCTTATATACGTACCGTCAGGCAAAGTGGTCGAACTCCAGTGTTCAACGCGCACTGGCCACTTCTATTCCTGTGACGGTGGGTAGATTCAACAGGCAAAGCAGATGGTTTCAAGAGCATCTGAGCAGACGCGCGTGGATCCAATGACCGATCAGCGTTTCACCCCGCGGGCCGCTGCAAATCTGCGGTGGTCTGGCGGGCGAATTGCGAGGCTGGCTGGGCGGGCGGCTATTCTGCATGAAGCTCTGACCAGCCAGCGCCGGCGAGAGACAACGACAGCCACTCGCCGCCCGACCTCGACGCGTGCGGCTCTGTCGCATCTGGCGCCGCTCAGCCACCGCGTGAAGAAACATGACTCTGCACCCGCTGAGGCGCCGCTCCGGATGTATCACAGCGGGTTCCGCTGGCGCGCTGATGGAGATCGCGCGGGGGATCTAACCCGAGAGGACCAGGGACAGCCGCCCGATCAGCAGCGAGGGGAGGATGCGCCGGGTGGAGAGAGGATCATGCTCGCGGTCTGGAACGCGTTGCGCAAGGCGGGCCGCTGTGTTGTGGTTGTGCTGGCAGGCGTTGGCCGAGTGCTGCGCCTCCGGCTGGCGCTGGCGCTGGGCCCCGGGCCGACCTGGCGCTGCCATCGGCATCGCGACGCGCCAGGACACCTTCATCATGCGTTCGTGGCAGGCAGGAACGTGACTGCCCCACGGCCAGGAGAACGCTGTGCGAGCTGTCTTCCTTCGCCGTGCCATTCCGGAGGCACGGCTTGCTCGCAGCCACGACATGTCGGGGCGCGTGTGTCCATTCCGCATCGGGCGGGTCCAGCCGAGCTTATCGTCGGCTTTGGAAGTCGCTCACGGCTCCCGCACCAGCCCTCCGAGCTTGCCCTCCACTCTCCGCCATGTCTCCTCCTCTTCTGCTCCGGTTCCTGCGTGTCTCTTGAGGGCATCAACCAGAAACTCCCGCGAAAATGGTGTATCCGCTCGACTACTTCCAGCACCGGCGCGACTGGTACGTACAGACGCGTTGGAGCTCCTCCGCAGCTTCCCCGCACCTCCGCAAGCTCACAGACCCTCAATTTCCCCAGTCATTTGCTCACCAAAGAGCAGCCAGCGCAAGCAAGCCGAACGCGCCTCCAAAATCGCAAAGCTGCCTGCCGAATACCAGTACCCGCTGCTGCAGTCAGAACGCACCATCCTGCGCAGGCCCATCCAAGAGCTCGTGCAAGAAGTCCAGGGCAATGTCACGAGCCCCATTGACGTGCTGCGCACCTATGGCAAGGTCGCCGTTAAAGCCCAGGATGCGACCAACTGCGTGACCGAGATTCTGTTCCCGGAAGCCGAGCATTGGGTTGAGAAGGGCGAGATCAACTTGCAAGGGCCTCTCGCCGGCATTCCCGTCTCACTGAAGGACTCCATCGCCGTCGGCGGCTTCGACGTGAGCGTGGGTTACTCCTGCAACACCGGCAAGCCGTACGAGAAGGATGGCTCCATGGTTCGCCTCCTCAAGGATGCAGGTGCCATCCCTTTCGTCAAGACAAACCTCCCCGTCACCCTGCTGTCATTCGAGTCGACCAATGATGTCTGGGGCCGTACCACGAACCCGCACAACGACAAGTACTCGCCTGGCGGTTCGACAGGTGGCGAAGCTGCACTGCTTGCTTTCGGTGGCAGCCGCATTGGCATTGGATCAGATGTCGCTGGTTCCGTAAGAGCGCCAGCACACTTCTCTGGCTGCTATTCGCTACGTTGTTCGACGGGCCGTTGGCCGAAGATGGGTATGAACACGAGTATGCCGGGCCAGGAAGGCATTGCCAGTGTCTTCAGCCCTATGGCACGCACTCTCAATGACCTACAATACTTCACCGCAAGCTTCGTTGGTATGAGGCCCTGGAAGTATGACCACACTGTGCACCCTCTTGAGTGGAGGAAGGACGTGACGGAGGAGTACCTTGAGAAGAAGAAGTTCCGTGTCGGCATAATGAGGACTGATGGTAAGTGACACCTGTCTGTCACCCTATCCACTGATATTTGATTAACACCGGACAAGGCGTTATTGACCCCGCCCCTGCTTGCGCCCGCGCCCTGCAACAAGTCGCCGCAGCTCTCAGTGCCGAAGGACACGAAGTCTTCGACGTAACGCCACCATCCCCCTACGAAGCGTTGAAGATTGCTTCGCACCTCCTTAACAGCGACGGCTGCCGTACCTTCCTATCCTTCTTCCGTACCGGCGAGTGGAACGATCCCGGCGCCGCGCAGATGACCTTCTACGCGAAGCTACCGCGCCCGCTCAAGTACCTGCACTACCTTTGGGTCAAGTACGTGAGGCGCGACCCGTTATGGGCGGATCTGTTGGACGGCTGGCACGAAAGGAGCGCGTTCGAACACTGGAAGCTGGTGTCGAAGCGCGAGGCGTACAAGGCCTCGTGGCACGACTGGTGGGAGCAGGAGGCGAAAATGGACTTTTTGCTCACGGTCCCGAATGCTACACCTGCCGTCCCCCATGACGGCATGAAGGAGGCGTGCAGCAGCTGTGGTTACACTTTCCTGTTTAACTTAGTAAGTGCACGCCAAAGAACACTTGCTTTCTCCGAATGTTCTTCGCTGACATTTTCTCTCCACCAGCTCGACTACACCTGCGGCATCCTTCCGGTCACGCACGTTGACCGCGTCCTTGATGCGCTACCGGCTTCATTCAACTTCAAGAAGCTAAACGGAATTGCAAAGGGCGCGTATACGCACTATGATGCCATCAAGATGGAGGGTCTGCCTGTCGCCGTCCAGGTCGTCGGCCAGCGGCTCGAGGAGGAGAAGGTGCTTGCCGTCATGGAGAGAATAGAAGATGCTCTGGAGAAGAATGGAGGGAAATACCAGTTGCTGGAGGTTGATTAAGTACAAGCTGAGGAAGAGAACGACGGAAGAACGAACGACAATATGAATAGAGATTAGTCCTGACCCTGCTGTCCTGTTCTGCCCTCAGGCCTCTCCCGCTCTATGAAAAGTAAATCAACCCGGAATATATCGAGCTGGGTGGCTCCGATGGCCGGCATCTCACGGCCAAACCATCATTTCTTTGCAAACTGCCGAGAACGCGAATGTAGAGTCTGCGTTCGGGCTTTTTGTTGATCCTAACAGGCAGGTGGTGGAGTAGATGGCGTGCGTATTGGACGCGATGTTGAGTTTCTATGTGTGTGCAAGGATCGAGGGAGTATTTGAATTTACTCACTCGCTTGGTGATGTGAGATTCTGCAAATTGACTTTGCTGAGCGAGATAAGCGTGAGGTGAGGGAAGACGCGAGGTCGGTTGTCCCAAGTTGCCGGTCAAGGCGGACAATGGTTGATCAGAGGCATTGAAGGGCCCATTTTCGTGACGCGACGCTGGAATCTGTTGCGGAATGTCGTAAGAGCTCGCCGTTCTGGATGAAGCAATGCTGTTGCGTGCTCTCACTGATTCCAGCTGTTTGGCGTTGTGTTCTCCACCAAGCTACCGTTATCATTACTCTTTGAAGGAGGTACCAACGCGAGTGCTGTAGTACCCTGGTCATGGAACTTATCGGGAGGGAAATCCAGTATGACGTCGGCCGAGAAGCTCTCCGCCGATGGCCATGTCGAGCGAGGAGGTCTGGAACCTCTCTCGCCATTTACCTTTTCGTGGTTGCGTGAGACGCTAAATGCAAATACTGCAACGTCGGCATCCCCGGCCGACTCGGGAGCATCCGTGGAGGAAGACCACACGGCAGCCCCGCGGCGCGGCACTGCAAGGCCGGGTGTCGATCAGGCCGCGACTTGGTCGATAAGCGTAATCATTAGCGCGGGCGCGCGGTGGTTGATCGTTTTTTAGCCGGACAGCGGGCAGATGACAGTCAATGGCGGGGCAGCTGAAAGCCAAAAAGGCACGATTTGGAATCTTGTTCTTCTTACGAGGACTCGTATATGCGAGGAGGATCTGGTGTGGGCCATGCCCGGCCGGGACGTCGTGCAGCCGTCATTTCTTGGTGGAGCATATGCTCGAATGAGCAGAGCGGGCAGCTGCAGGGTGGTGGTTGAGAAAAGTAGGGCGTGTGGCACAGCGTGCATGTAGCTGCTGGCCTGTCGCGTGCAGCATGCAGCACTTGTGAAACATGGCGGGGGTCTGGGAAAGAAGGTTCACGGCGGGCCGGCCGGTCGATGTCGATGCAGGCGACATCGGATCGGAGAGCTGCTGCGAGACAATGAGGAGGTACCTGTGGCTAATGCGGGTTTCGCATCCGCATCAGCATCACGACTCACTGCTGTGTCTCTTTGATTAGCGGGCTGCGCGGAGGATCGGAATGCCGGCGCTGGGGCGGACTAGACGGTGGGATGCGCAGTGTCTCTTGTCAAAAGCAGGGACGGGCGCTGGGCGGCCTGGCAGCTGGCACGATTCCACAATTCTGGCGCGTCAAGCCAACCCCGCGCCTCCGGGCCCGTGCGTGGCACTGCCCCTCCTTGCGCTAACGTCATAGGAATGTGTCGAGGCCGGTATTTGGAAGCGTCTGTCCGTTGCCGCGCCTGCCCGGCCGGCCATACTTTCGATCCGGCAATGTTTATTGCAGCCCGGCGATCACGATCGGCCGCTCTCTGCGGGTCGGTGGATCTAGAAGCGTTGACTGCACCGAATGCCCACTGTGACTGGCAGACATGATGCAAATGCTCCCCTGTTCCGGTGCCGGCCCTGTGGAAGACGCGCCTCTCCAGCCGTGTATTTAAGACTGTCTGGGATCTCTCCGTACTCTGCTGCAACCCCTCCCTTCCATTGGCCTCCGCCTCCAATCCGCAAGCAATCCCAACACCTGCTCCAGAACAGCGTAATTCGCCATTATGACTACCTATCACGGCCACTGTGCCTGCGGCCAGACCAAGTGGGAGGTCAAGCTCGAGCCCGACCAGGCCAGCCACATCCTTTGGTGCGTCTATCACCTCACTCCCTGAACAATGCGAAATCTACCATCATTTCTCCTCCCCTCCACATGCCCTCCGACTGACCCGTCCGTAGCCACTGCGACACGTGCAAGTACCTGTCCGGCAGCGCCTTCACGCTCAACCAAATCATCCCCAAGAGCGCGCTCAAGTTCACGGCCGGCGGCGACAGCCTCAAGGCATACACTTACACCGGCGAGTCGGGCAAGCCGGTGAACTGCTACTACTGCCCGAACTGCACCACCCACCCCTACCACCACCAGACCGCCATGGGCGACGACAAGATCGTCCTGCGCACCGGCCTGCTGGACGAGGGCAGGCAGTTCAAGCCGGCTGCTGAGATCTTCGGCAAGGCTAAGCTGTCCTGGGAGAAGGAGGTTGCCCAGACCTTCGAGACCCTGCCTCCGGAGTAAATGAGCGGTGTTTCGAACCAGGCTGGAAAATGTTAAGGAGTTGGCGGGAAAGGATGTGATGATGTAAATTGCATAGCGAATGAAATATGCCGGTAGTAGGTACCATCTTCTGCCCATGGTCAGTGATATGAAATAGGTGAACATTGAATAAAACTTTGTGGTACTGGGTCCGTGCAAAGCAAACTCGTCATTGCCGTAGCACTTGCCACCTATGGCTGTGCTTCCCAGCTGTTACACTGTTTACTCGCAATTGCTTTATTTACATGTTCTCTTTATGTATACGGACCATTTAAGAGCTCTCCGGTTGGCTCAACGGCGGGAGCTTTCTGATGAAGTGTGTCGGGCACTCATAACCACCTGGGTTCTTGTCGAGATATAGCTGGTGGTACGTCTCGGCATCGTACCACTCACCGGCAGGCACGAGCTGTGTGACAATCTTGCCGTTCCACCATTCCTTGCTGGCGCGCTCGGTGACATCCTTCGCGACGGCCTCCTGCTCGGGCGAGTGGAAGAAGATGGCGCTGCGATACTGGGTACCTCTGTCCGGGCCCTGGTGGTTCAACTGCGTCGGATCGTGGATGGTGTAGAAGTACTCGATCAACTGTCTGTACGTGACCTTCTCCGGATCGAAGGTGATTTGCAGGCCTTCGGCATCTGTCCGTCCACACGCGCGTCAGCACTTGTCCTCTCTCAGCGCAGTCGCGTACCGCTGCGCCATCGCTTCCGGAATCCCCGGGGATACGTACGTCCAGAGTCGCCGCCGCAGACCTGCCTGTAGTTCGGGTTCTTGGTATCGCCACCGATGTATCCGACGCGCGCATCGATGAGGCCCTTGTTCGAAAAGCTTTTGCGATAGGTATGCTCAACGCCCCAGAAGCAACCCGCCGCGATCGTCGCCTTCTGGTAGTTGCCGTTCGCGACGCCATTTGCGCCGTTCTCGACCGCGCGCAGCGGCCCGGAGGAGAATGGGCGCATGAAGCGCGTGAAGAGGCTGCTCATGGTGGTCATGCTCGTGGAGGGGCCGGCCGTGAGGGTGGCGAGGATGAGGATGAAGAGGGCGGAGAGCGCGAATAGGCGTTTCAGAGTGGTAGATTCCACGGCGTTGGTACAATCGGGGTGTAGAGATGCGGGATGCTGTAACGCGGGGTTGCGGTGCCGGATGCGGGAGCTTTCTTTTTAACGCAGAGCTGGCGCGAGTCATTCGCCTCCGATGAGCGTAGGACGCATCGGGATTGCGTCATTGATTATGGAATCGAGCTCTGGACTTCTTACCCTTCACTTCTAAGCCTCATATCAGCTGAAAGAGAATCCAAGTGCAGGATCGCGCATTCTGATGATTATACCTGCACTAGTGCGGCGCAGCACCTTATGCCACGGTCAGTGCTCCAGTCAGCTGTATGATTCATGAGACCTTCCGGACTCGGGCAGCGGGCAGCTTGTCAGTCTCTGAATATGACTTCGATAGCTCTGCCTTGTTTTCTTGTCTCCGTAATATCGTATGATTGTAATTTCGTATCACAGATAATTCACGTTTATGACTTTCTTTATTCTACTGTTCAGGTTTTCCGTCGTTAACTCAGGCTTCGGCTCTCGAACCTTTCAAGCTTCCCTGTTCACGTCTGGTAAAGTTCAGTAAGCACTGATTTCAACACGTCTTCAGTCTACGATTGACTAAGTATGTAGCTTGGGTTGCTGGCATTGGAAAGATTTGAATCTCTAGGTTGTTAAGCCACAAAAGTAAGGCGTAGTATCGAACTGATCCACACTGTCAGGACGCCTCCTTCCAATCAGCGCGGTTTCCAAATCACAAAAGGCCCAATCACTGTATCATTGAAACTACAAGCAGGCGGCAGCGTGCTGCGGGTTTCAGTGCTTACCCGTTCCTTCACCGCCACCTTTCCCGTCCCCTCAGCCCCCACCAACAAACGCATCCCGCCATAACTTAATGTCTCCTCAACACAATCACCTCCCAAAGGTGGCTTGGAAGAGCTCAATACATCATTTCATCATGCAAGCTCTCTCTCCATCAACAAGCAAGAGGCCCAGTGGGTGAGTGACCATCCCCCCTCCCTCTTCAACACCCTCAGGATGACTAATACCGAATACAGTCTAGTGGTTACGATTCTCGCTTTGGGAGCTTTCTTCTAAACTGCGAGAGGTCCCGCGTTCGACTCGCGGCTGGGCCCCAGCTTTCTTTTTGGCCATGTAAGAACGTGTGCATTGGTGCACTCGGTCCTTTTTGGACTGGCGGAGCAGAATTATGATGTGAGCCACGAGGTCTGGTTGTGCAATGAGATTATCTAAATCGATTTGAAAATCGGTTCATATATGTTTTCTAGCTATGAAGGCTCTACTTTGAGAAAGTGTACAGTGATTATCTACTGGGACAGTGATGATTCAGTTCAATGGACGAATGATCGATGTATATCTCTAAAACTCAAATTCTTTTGTAAGAACTAGACTGGAATCAATCAGCTTAAGCAAGAGACGAGCAGGACAAGGAACAGTGGTAATTTCTTCGACTAACACGAGCCAATACGCAAGGTGAGGAGCCGCTTCGCTCTGCACTATAACGTGGTACCGCAAGCAGGTGGTTAATTAGAATGTAGTTGAAACATAAAGGCTAAAAGTCTAAGCAAAGCCCACACGAGGGGTAGACGGGTCCTAGACTCGATATAATTAGAGTGGACGAGGTCAGCAGCAGCTATGAGCCCCAAGCAGATACACAGGACAGTATTGGCTACACAATGAATTCGGAGTTACTGAACCAGGACAGGATAGGAAACACGTAACTTTGGCGTACATACGACTACCGGAGCTAGTATCAGCATTCTCAGCTAGGCAAGCTATCCGACCCATCATCACGAAATAATAATCTGGACATATTGCACAGATGCGAACACATCCTTCGCATTCGGTCATGTTTATTCTTGCAAGCATCATTCGATAGCCATGCCAGGTGAATCTATCCTGTGGACTCCGAATCCTTAGCACCTCGTAATGGTGTATATTACACAACTGAGTAGTCATCGATCATAGCTCATCATCGACCTCCATCTCGCCGTTCACGGCGCCGTTTGCGCCAGCGTTCTTGGGTAAACAGGCCTCCTTGTCGATCATCTGCCTAGAGACCGCCACAATGTTGTCCTCGATGAGTTGCTGACCGACATCCTCGATGTCTGTAAAAAAAAAAGTCAGTACAATACTTCGGATTGTCGCTTTGTGAGAATACGTACGCTTCTTCGGATCCACCTTGCCAACGTATCTCGTCTTCAGCTGCTCCTTGGAAAGTTCCGTCTCCTCCTTGACCCTCTTCTCGTAGCCCTCGGCCAAGCTGACCAGCCTCTTCAATTTGTCCACGTTCTTTTCACCCTCCTGCTTGAAGTCGTCCATCTCCAGTGCCTCCGTCCAGACGTGCTTGTGCAAGTTCATCAACATGTTCTCCTCCAGACCCGTCTTCCTGTAGTTGATGCCTATGCTGTAGTAGTGCCTGTTGAGGCCGTGAATGAGCGCCTGGATCGACGGCTTGTTGAGGTGGCCCAAGTTGGACGTGGTTTGCCGGGGCTCGTGGCCCATCATGAGCGTCTGGGGGTTGATGAGGCGGAAAGCATCAATGACGACCTTGCCCTTCACGGACTGGATGGGGTCTACGACGACGGCGACGGCACGGGGAGTGAGCTGCTCGAAGGATTGCTGCGTGTTGATATCGACGCTGGACAGCCAGCAGCCGAAACCAGGATGCGAGTGGTACCAGCCGACGACAGTCTCTGGCCTAGTGATGGCGTCATATCAGCACATTGTCGCGGGCGTGATGCCTCCACGTGGATGTTCCTTACCGTCCCGTTTGCCTCAGCATGTCCATCATCTTGGTCTGGAACACAGGATCCACAGCCTCGACACTAACACCAGTACCGCTCTGGGGCATGGCGAAGACGTCGACCACCCGCACAGTGTAGTCATCCACGAACTCTCCCAACATCAGACCCATGACTTCCATCGGCACACCGGCGCGGCCGTGCCGCAGCATCTTGAGGAGAGCGAGTGAGGAGATGTAGACGGTTTCGGAGTTGTCGATGAGATTCGTGTCCTATAGAAGTCTGCGATTAGCTTGCTGAGCCGGGCAAGCAGCGCACACATGTCGGAGCTCTGACGCGGTGGCATACAAAGTACCAATCCGCGTACCACCCGTCAGGGTAAGGAAAAGGATCCATCTCGCCAGAACAGTAGTGGAGGAGCGGGTGCAACAGCAGGGACTGGACGTACTTGAGCTGGGCCGGCATCTCTCATGCCCTGCGCGGCGGCGAGCATGCGGTTTAGGCGATCCATGCTGGGTGACGCTGCGGGTGGGGCGCGTTTACGAGAACAGGAAGATCGGGCGGGCGGTGAGGAAGCAGTGGAGCAGGCACGGCAAGGCTGGGAGCGCGAGAGACGATGGACCAGCGTGGTGGGAAGAGGATGTTGGGTGCTGCAGTGAGGCGCTGGAGCTCCCGGCGGAGCTGACCAAAGACGTACGGGACGGGCGGCGCGCGCATCGGAAACCGGCGAAACCTGCGCCGAGACCGAGTACAGCTAACTGGATAAGGGCTAGCTCCCCGCCGCCCGCGGCTCACCGCTTTGCGGGTGTCCGGCTGTCGATTGGCCTGGCGCGCGCCCGCTGTTCTGCTCCATCTCTCGCATCTCTCTGCGCGCCGCGAGCTCCTACCGGCCCTGTCCTCAGGCTCGTGTCCTCGCGTTCTCCCGCTGTCTCTCCCCGAAGCTTCAGCAAGCCGCAACCATGGTGGGAGCCGGTGCTCCGCCGCTCGACGACTTCAACGTCAACGGCAGCTCGCAGCCGAAGAAGGTCGCGTACTTCTACGACTCGGACGTGGGTAACTACGCATATGTTGCCGGCCATCCTATGAAGCCGCATCGCATACGCATGGCCCACAGCTTGATCATGAACTATGGCCTCTACAAGAAGCTCGAAATCTACGTGCGTATCCTTCCCCACTCGACGCGCCCCGAGCGTTTCTAGCTGCAGCAGGCCAATACACGATGGACACCTCGCTGACAGCTCGTTTAGCGCGCGAAGCCCGCCTCCAAGTTCGAGATGACGCAGTTCCACACCGACGAGTACGTCGACTTCCTGCAAAAGGTTACTCCGGACAACATGGACAACTTCGCCAAGGAGCAGAGCAAGTTCAACGTCGGTGACGATTGCCCCGTCTTCGACGGCCTGTTCGAGTACTGTGGTATCAGCGCCGGCGGTAGTATGGAGGGCGCCGCACGTCTCAATCGAGGAAAGTGCGACGTTGCTGTGAATTGGGCTGGTGGCCTTCATCACGCCAAGAAGAGTGAGGCCAGTGGGTTTTGCTACGTCAACGGTACGTGTCCGCACGACAGGAGTCCAGTAGACCCGGACGACAGATTGCGCTAACGCCGTTGTCATCAGACATTGTGCTTGGCATTATCGAGCTCCTGCGCTTCAAGCAGCGCGTTCTCTACATTGACATCGACGTTCACCACGGCGACGGTGTCGAAGAAGCCTTCTACACGACCGATCGTGTGATGACCGTGTCTTTCCACAAGTACGGCGAATATTTTCCTGGAACGGGAGAGTTGCGTGACATTGGTGTTGGCAACGGGAAAAACTACGCTGTCAATTTCCCGCTGAGAGATGGCATCACCGACGAAACGTATAAGGGCATCTTTGAGCCTGTTATCAAAGCCGTTATGGATTGGTACAGGCCGGAAGCCGTTGTGCTGCAGTGTGGAGGTGACAGCTTGTCCGGCGACAGGTTAGGTGCCTTCAATCTCAGCATGAGAGGGCATGCCAACTGCGTCAGATTTGTGAAGAGCTTCGGTCTGCCTACATTGGTGCTTGGCGGAGGTGGTTACACCATGCGCAATGTCGCACGTACCTGGGCTTTCGAGACTGGCCAGCTCGTTGGTTCTGAGTTAGGAGCGCAGCTCCCATACAACGACTACTTTGACGTACGTGCCTATATCTTACAAATCTCGATTCTGCTAACAACTTCACAGTATTTTGCTCCAGACTTCGAGCTCGATGTGCGCCCCTCAAACATGGACAATGCGAACTCGCCTGAATATCTCGACAAGATCCGTCTTCAAGTGATCGAGAACATCAAGCGCACTGCATTTGCTCCCTCCGTGCAGATGACAGACGTCCCGCGGTCGCCGTTGATGCCCGGCATGGATGACGAGGCAGAAGACGGGATGAACGACATGGACGAGGACGACAACCCGGATGTCAGGTACACTCAGCATCGCTGGGACAAGAAAGTGGAAAAGGATGGCGAGCTCAGCGAGAGTGAGGACGAGGGTGAGAACTCACGACAGGGTGTGCGCGCGCAACCGGGCAAGAAGCGCAGGATGAACATCATGGACTACCAGAACGCCAACGCTGTTGACGGTGACGACACTCCTAGGCCTGGTAGTGCAAATGGTGCTGGGGCCAGCAACGCCAGCGGCCCAGACACAAGAAAATCTTCCAGGCGCGCGAGCCCGGCGGTCGCTGCGGATGCGAGTGCTAGCCAACCGGCTTCGACCGCCCAGTCCCCGACTCCTGCAGCCGCTGAATCGGAGACGGCAGCAGCAGCATCCGCTGCGGATCCAGATGGCGATGTTGACATGTCCAACGCCCCTGAAGCTCCCAGCGCATCCAGCGATGACGCGGACGCCCCGACTGCCGCTGCCACTACCGCCGCTGCAAGGACGCCGGAAGAGCCTAGCTCCGCGCTCACGCCTCCCGCATCTCCACCTGCACCAGCACCAGCCGTCGCACCTGCAGAAGAGGCAACTCCTGCGGCTGCTGAGCCTGAGACTGCTGAGCCCGAACCGAAGGTCGAGCCTGAAAACGAGCAGCCCGCTACGGCTCCCGTAGGAGGTAGCCCAGCCCCGCAGCCTGGCACGATGGCGACTGCGGATACCACGGCAGAAGACGTCGAAATGGACGATGCCGAGCCCGGGGTGCGGAAGGAAGAGGGCCTCAAGGAGAGGCAAGAAGAGGAGATCAAGGGTGAAGCGGCAACTGAAGCCGCAGCGAAGGCGGAGAGCTCATCATGAGTCTTGCCCAAAGCTTTATATTTCAAGTTGAGCGAGGGATTGGGATTATGGGACTGGGAGGATACGTCGTACTGGCGCTGGCATACCGGAGTTCAGATGTTGAGAGATGGCCACTTGGCATTTCGAGTATCTGCCGGCGGTGGTGTCTAAGTTAGGCGGCATTTCGGGTTACGGCTTAAGAACGATACCATACTGGCGTTGACTGTAAAGGAAACCAAAAAGGCACCTTGGACCTCCTCCCTTGAGTCGGGCGTAGTGGGTTTCAAGGATGCTTCGGATTAGCTAGCGTTTTGTCCTGTCCAATAATTTAGGCAGCCAAATTGGGACTCGTACGACGCTGTGAAAGTCCTAGGGTTTCTCATTCTTTGAACACTACACACGAAGACGCGGAGCAGGCCAGAATTCAAGAGATTAACATTTCGATTACACATTTAGCAGCTACCTAGAGCGGCGAAGACGCAGTCACACATGTCACAGCCAGGCGTACGCCTGCACACGGGAATACTTCACACACCAGCATGTCGCCCCGCCCAGAGATGCAGCCGCGCAACGCCCGCCTCCAGCCCGGCGGCGTCGTCGGTCCAGCCGCGCTCCGGACCGTACGTGACGCGCCGGCCGTGCAGGCGGACCTGGCGCAGCAGCTCCGTCATAAGCGGGCAGTCGACCTTGACGCTGGGGAAGCCGTCGAAGCGCACCTCGGCGATGGCGGGCACGGCGGGCAGCAGGCGGCGCAGCAGCGCGCCGCAGAAGGCCGTGAAGAAGTCGTCACCGTTGCGGCGGAAGCCGCGGAAGACGTCGTCCGAAGCCGGGTCGCACTCGACGAAGACGTGCAGCGCGCGCACGCCACCGAGGTCCGCCAGCCCCAGCCGCGCCGCGCCGCCGTCGGGCGACAGGTCCCAGCACGCGGGCAGCGGGCCCTGCCAGCCGGGGCCGAGGCGCAGCTCCAGCTGGGTGAGGCTGCGGCGGTAGCGCGGCGGGAGGCGCGCGAGCAGCGGCTTCTTGGTGTGGAAGAAGCGGCCATGCAGGGGGAAGAGGCGGAACGTGTTGGTGCCGTAGAAGACGCGGTAGGCCTCCTCGTGCATGCGGCGCGAGGCCAGGAAGAGCGGCAGCGTGCGCCGCCGGATCTTGAGGTAGTTCGTCGGGTCGAGGTCGATGACGCCCGGGACGGCGAGGAGGAGCTCGTACACGCGCAGGCGGATCTCGGCGGGCAGCGCGAAGAAGGCGAAGGGCGCGGCTTCCGTGTCGGTCGACGAGTAGTCTTCGTCGTCGTCGTCGTCGATGTCGTCGTCATAGGTCTGCGGTGGGGGCGGCTGCCGGACGGGCTTGGGAGGCGCCTTGCCTTTGCCGGTGCGAGCGGCGAGCGTCGTCGTGGTGGACGAGTAGGCCTCGGTGGGCGCTCTCGCGAGGGCAGCGTGCCGTTTGGCCATTGACGGTCGATGATGCGCAAGGGGTTATATAGAGACGATGTGGATATGTCGGGAGTGAGAGCGCGGGCGGACGGCTCGCGCAATGGCTGGCCGACCGGCGTTCATGCGTCCATCTTGAAGGCGGTCAAGGAGGAGGGTATGGTAGCAAGAAGCGGGGTAGAGGTGTTGCAATGAGGCAGGAGGGGTGCGCAAGCAGGGACGAGAGGTGCGCGCGAGTGTCGCGTGGACGAGGATGCGGCTTAAGGCGGAGCGGCAGGGTACGTGTAGTCAGCAGAGCGTGGCGGGAGGGGGAGTCGCGACTCCGGAGTTAAGCACCGGAGAATGATCAAGGGACATGTACCGCTTCAACGGGAGTCAACAGCTCATGGGGAAACAGCTGCTGCTTCTTGACAGCGGGGGGCATCTCTCTCCCCAGCTAATACAACCCCCGGCTCACGCTTGGACAGCACGCCACTTAAGACGCACGCAAGCGAGCAAGGCGTCAAATTTTCCTGGGTTTCAAATTCAACTTTCTGGAGAGAGGATAGGAGCGCGCGGCGAGGGCAGTCGAATTTTGTGAGCGGCGGCGCGCCCTCGCTTAGTCGGTTACGTCAGCCGGCGTTGGCGTCGGCGTCGGCATTTGGTTGGCGGGCGGCGCCGTTTGGGGCATGTTTGCCCGAGGTGATGCGCGGAGCAGCGACCCCAGTGCCCCAGCTATACGTGTGGAGGCGCCAGCCCGTGGGGAAACCGTCCACCATGTAAGGAATTGGGATTCCGCCGCTGCTACATATACGCCTGCGCTGCGCAGACGGCAATTCGCTGTCTCCTCACCCTGACTCCCCAGACCACTGCTGTTGCTTTCCCCTGAGCTCCTCTTCTCTCGCACCTCTTCCCCGCAGCCAGATCTCCACCGCATCGGTCCGCTCAACAACCGGCACCATGGGCAAGCCGATCGTTCTCCACCTCGGCGACGACATCAAGTGGAACCATGACCTGTACAAGCAGCTGCAGGACAAGTTTGAAATCCGCCGCAGCTACAGCATGAACCGCGCCGAGTTCAAGCAGGCCCTGAAGGACAGGAAGTTCGGCGACTTCGTCGCCATGTACCGGCCCTTCTGGAACACCGGCGGCGAGATGGGCAACTGGGACGACGAACTGATGTAGGCTGCGCTCTTTCCTCTGTTCGTTTTGTTTGTCCCTTCAAGTTGGCGAAGCTCCCGAGAAGAGACGGACTTCGAGCCGGTGGTTGCGTTGGAGGGCAACCGAATCGGGAAATTATTCCCGTCTAGTCTTCCCAAAGTCGCTGCACCGAGCAATCTCCAGAAACAATCAACGCCAATGAACTGCGAGAGGTGAACTCGCTGTATCTACACGGCCAGCTGCTCGTAAAGAAGGGCCTTGAATATTGCCCAATCTTCACCGCAGCCTGAAGTCGTTCTTGTTGCCGAATTGGCAATCGTACCCCGCATCGCAGTCGGGCTTCATCTTTTCACTTTCCCTTTACGGCTCAAGAGCACTACACTCCATTGCATTCTCTGACATCACCTCCAGCTCCCTGCTCCCCCCCTCCTGCAAGATCTACGCCTCCGCAGGCGCCGGGTTCGACTGGGTCGACACCCAGCGGCTGGCCCAGTCCGGCATCATCTACTGCAACGCCGCGGCCGCCTGCACCGAGTCCGTCGCCGACGCCGCCATCTGGCTCATCCTCTCCACCTTCCGCAAGTTCACGTGGTCGGCGCTGAGCGCGCGGTCGTGCGACCCGGAGCGCTTCAAGGACGCCAATCGCAACACCGCCGCCGTCACCCACAACCCCAACGGCTTCTCGCTCGGCATCATCGGCCTGGGCAAGATCGGCCACCGCATCGCCCAGAAGGCCCGCGGCGCCTTCGACATGCGCATCCTGTACAACGACATCCGCCGGCTGCCCGCCGACGTCGAGCGGGGCGTCGACGCCACCTTCTACCCGAGGCTGGAGGACATGCTGGCGGTGGCCGACGCGGTGCTCGTGGCGACGCCGTTCGGCGGCGAGAAGGTGCTCGACGCGGCGCAGTTCCGCGCCATGAAGAAGGGCGCGCGGCTGATCAACATCGCCCGCGGCAAGCTGGTCGACGAGGACGCCCTGGTGCGGGCGCTCGAGAGCGGCCACCTGGAGGCCGCGGGCCTGGACGTCCACTACGACGAGCCCAACGTCAACCCCAGGCTCGCCAAGATGGAGAACGTCGAGGTGCTGAGCCACACTGCCGGCGCTAGCGTCGAGAGCCATATCGGCTTCGAGAGGCTGGGTATCGAGAACATCATGGGCTTCTTCCAGACCGGTAAGGCCGTGACGCCGGTCAATCTGCACTTCCTGGAGAACAAGCCCAAGTTGTGAGTAAATAATCGAGGCGGGGCCTGGAAGGAGTGTCGTTTCTGTTTGGATACCAAGCGGGTTGCATGAGTAAAATGGTACTGCATTCGGTTTATTCGTCTTAGATGCAGGAATGATGTATGGTTTCTTTTCTCACTCACATGGTCCTAAATATGCTCACTGAACTGTCCTTGATTGTGCCTCCAACCCACCAAAGTCTGTGTCCCCCAATCCTGTTAATCATGGGTCTGATGTTCACTATCAGGAGAAGAAACAGTATCCAACTGTAATTGGAGATTCGGATCCAGTTGGGAATACTTTTGGTTTTCATTCACTTCAAATCTACGCACAGTGCCTCTTTTTTCCCCTGCTCTCGGGTAGAAGGCAAGTTCTACGTCAAACAAACAATCATATCTCCGAAGCCACCTTTAACTCGGCGAACGCCAGAATCACATCAACCATCTCCAGCCCCATTCGCTTCTACCCGCTCTAGTTCTTATCCAAACGCACCGCAGCATTGCTCTCAATGAAGTTCAGATCGACCTTGTGGCCGAGTAGGTCCCTGATATTGCTAACGCCATACTTGATCATGGTGGGACGCTCCAAGCTCAGACCGAAACCGTAGACGCGCAAGTCTGCGGGCAGGCCCATGGGTAGCAGCATCTCGGGCCTGAACATGCCCGAGTTGCCGATCTCGACCCACTTGCCGAGGCCCTGGTGGTAGCCGAAGATCTCCATGGACGGCTCAGTGTAGGGGTTGTAGGCGGGCTTGAAGCGCAGGCCGGTGATGCCGATCTGCGCGAAGAAGGTCTCGAGGAACTTCTGCAGGCCGCCCAGCGTGAGCCCAAAGTCAGCGATGACACCCTCGATCTGATGGAACTCGGCCAAGTGAGTAGCGTCAACAGATTCATTCCGGAAGACACGGTCGATAGAGAAGTAGCGTGCCGGGCGCGGGTCCTCGGCCAACCGGTGCAGCACCCATGTGGAAATGGCGGTGGTGTGTGTGCGGAGGACGAGCTTCAGGCACTCATCCTTGGACCACGGGTAGCGGTAGCCGACAGAGCCGAAGGCACCGTCTTGGTGCACGGCCTTAATATCGTTCCAGTACTGCTCGTAGTTGCGGGGCTTGATCTTCTTCTCCGAGTCGGCAGTTGCGTAGAGATGGCGGCCGCCCTCCTCCATCTCATTCATCTGCTGCTCGGCTACGGGGTCGTCCCGAGGAGGGTCGGCAGAGGCGGGGTCGGAGATGAAGAAGGTGTCCTGCATATCACGGGCAGGATGTTGTTGGGGGACGAAGAGGGCGTCAAAGTTCCAGAAGCCGGAGTCGACGAAACTAGATGATGAGTATATCAGTGGTCCCGTTCGGACTTCTTCCATGCTGAGGCACATACCGGGAGGTGGGCATCTCGACGAAGCCCTGGTTGAAGAAGATGTTCCTGAACTCAGCGCGCACCTTCATGAGGGGGTGTAATGCGCCAGCGTTCTGCGACGAGCCGAGGGCGTTGAAGTTGTAAGGCTTGAAAGTAGCCGTCTGCCACGAGCCATCGGCCAGCATATTGGCCGTCAGGTCGGTGTGCTCGACGGGCAACTCACGGGCATACTTGGGGCCCTTCTCGACGGTGTAGGTGAAGACCTTGGTGGTGGTAACGAGCTTCTTCTTTTTTAGGTCGGCCAGTACCTTGGAATCGTCGACGGAGCCGGTCTCGGCAACCTTCTGCAGGATCGCGCGCGTGGTGTCCTGCACCTCGTCGACCAGCGGAATGAGCGCATCGCCGTCCTTCTTAATCCACTTGTTCCGGAAAGCACTGCCCTGGCCGACCTTGACGTCGGCGTTGCTGGCCAGGCCCTGTGACGCGCTGCTCAGTACTCAAGCCTCCAGCCAGATCCTCAGCCTTCACGTACGGGGAGCTCCTTGATGGCAACCTTGCCGTTACGCTTCACCACATCCCACACCTTCCACTCGTGGCTGCCCTCGTCGGTTATGGTTTTGCCCTCCTTCGTGAGCACGGCCTGCTCCGAGTCGGCGGTCTGGTAGGTGACAAAGGATCGCGAGGCCAAGCGGTCTAGCGCGGCCTTGACATCGATCTGCGAAACGCCGGGCAGATCCTCGTTGGAGTGCAGGGTGGGCTTCTCGTTCAGCAGGTCGAGGACGAGCTGGGGGACATCGCCGTGCTGCGGCACCGGCACGGGGCCGCGTTGGCCGACCATTATGGCTGGGCTGGAGACCAGGTGAGACGAGAGGGTCGGGCGTTCGTCTGCTCGAGCGGAGCGGGTGCAATTGGGGTCGTTGGCGGGGTGTGCGAGGAAAGTGGCAGGCGATGAGTCGAAACGCGGCGACAGCCCACTTCCAGTCACCCAGAAATTCTGCCGCCCACCGCCTTCGAGCTGCTCCGCGCTCGCCGCAGCATCGCCACCACCTCCAAGCTCAACACTCCAGCTTTCCCGCCCCCCTTCCGCCAGACCGGTTTGTCTGGGCCCGCTGAGACAATGGGTTTCTGGAAGAGCCCTTTGGCCAGCGACCCCCCGGAGTCGAAGGAGCCTGCTGCCGAGCCCGCACCACCACCTCCATCACCACCCGCCCCGACGCCGTCCGTCTCCACCGCGCCCGTTGCCTCAGCCACCTCGCCGCCCGTTGAGATCGCACCCGCGCGTTCCCCCAGATTCGATCATGCGCGCCTCTCCACATCCGTCGAGGTCCGCGTCGCCCTCGCCGGCACCATCGCCTTCTTCTCAGGCATGGCATTGGGAATGGCTCACGGTAGCCAGTCCGCCGGCTTGCGCTACCGCGCCGAGAACGCACACCGGCTGCCGACAGATGCCACCGGCTGGTATCTATACCACAAGAGCAAGAACTACCATGCCATGCTGGGCGGCGTGCGCGAGGGCGCGCGGATGGGTGTCAAGCTGTCGGTGTGGGTGAGTGGCTTCTTCATGTGTGAGGAGGCCATTGATCGCATTAGGGGGCACCGCGATGACAGAGGCGATTTCGGAAGCACGATCGTTGCTGGCTTGGGCACGGCGGGCGCGTGGAGTTTGTGGAGTATGTTGCCCACTGCACGGCGTAGCCAGAACTTATTTGCCCTTCATTCATACTTCGAATTGATGGAGAGCCATGCTGACTGTCTTCGCAGACCGATTTCCACCCATTACGATTGCCCGTACCGCGAAGATGGGCCTAGCAGTTGGCTTGGGCTATGGCTTGCTTCAAGATGCCGTAACACTACTCAAGGGACAACGCCTTGGATACATCGAATACGTCCGCCGCATACCGACGCGCGTGGAGGAGCGACGGCAGCGAAACGTCGAGAAGGCTTTGGCAAGGCGTGGCGGTGGCAGTGATACAGCGCAACACACCTGAGCAGGAAGTAATCTGGGAGCATGGGAGGAGGGAAAAAAGACGTACGATCAGCTGTAAGATCAGCAGCAAGGACAGGGATCCCAATAGTTCCTCAAAAGAGCCGATGCAGGGGAAATATGGCGCCAAACGGGTAGCATGGCGCAGTGAATCCCGGTGGATCAAACTGACCTGCCTTGAAGCTGCACGGTCTGAACACCTCAACTATCGAACGCCTCGTCAAAAGCCGGAGAAACGTGCAAGAGCTGTCTGTGCTATGGACGGGGTTGAATTCTGACGAAGCTTTCCTGTTCAGACAGTCCACCACGAGCCTCCCCAAGTTGGGATGAACAGAGAAGGCAGTGGGTCGGAGCCAAACTCTAGCACGGGAACAAAGACTCAAATCAGCAAAATGACGTACAATCATGACATGATCATAGCATAGAGTATAAATACATTAGCTTCAAACTCCTCTCACAACCGGCCCGTCCACGATAACCATACAATACCCAATCCCGATCCGACTTGGCAATGGTTCCCGGTCTGGCAATTCAGAACTATATAGCCTTCCTACCAAGACGAGGAAGAAAAAGCACGATAAACTTCCAACGGAAAGACACTTTTCCGAGTACTCACCCGTCATCAAGTCGACATCAAGAATGATCCTGCGTCATTTCCTTCAACGCGAAACACAGCCCGCCATACAGCATCCACGCCACTGGTAATCCAATCATTGGTGGACGGAGCGCTGCTTGAGACGCAAATACTTGAGACAGCAACACGTCACCGCGACAGGAAGGCATGTGGGCGAGGAAACACTCGGCAACGCTGTGTGGCGCCAACCAAGGCATAACGGTTTCGAGCGGCCGTCCCGCGCGCCGCGTGATCCACACCATTCGAAAATAGAGTTCGCGTCGTGAATAGGCCAGGCTGCCCGAGATCGCATTGACGGTGGGAGAGGAGAGCCAATCAGTGCTCCAGCTTTCCGCCTTACATGACTCCCCATCCCCACATTCTCCCCTCCTCGGCTGTCTGAAGATCAATATGCGGGGCCTTCTATTGAGACAATGATGCCGCTTCTTTCACTCCTCAACACCACGGCCTGGACACTCAGACACGGATCGTGAGGCTCGACGCGCTTTGGTTGTGGGTGTAGATACCCTTACCGAGAAGTCATTTCTCATTGCTGTCGCTATTATCCTTTCCTTCTGCATTCCAATCCCGTAGCTCCACGTTCGAACTCCAACTGCTGTTGTCCATCCGCATATTACTTTGCAGTTCCAGTTCGCACTCCTAACAACCGTCGTGTAGGAGAAGCCCACTCATAATAAAGTGAGCACCAAAGAGATTAAGTGGGCAGTCGACGGCCGCAGATGAGCACACTGACGAAATAAGAGAGCAGGAAAGAGAAACAAGGAAGCTAAAGAACATTGTATATACACGGAAAGTTGCTATCGACACAATCCCTCCGCCCATTTCCAGCCCTTTTCAAAAGCGGTATAGTTGTTGTGTATGTACTCCCCCATTTTGGCAGTTGGTAGTTGTAAGAGGTATTGTTGGTAGTAGAGTAGTAGCAAAAAAAGAAACCCTCCTCCCATCCATTGTTGTTTGGTCTCAAACTCTTTCCTTTCCGGTCGTTTTTGTCATTACATCCACCCCCAAACCGCCCCAAGTCTCAACCCCAATCAACTTCCAACACTTCACACACAACAGCGGCCCAGCCAGCCCAGAATGCCTGAGTGTCGCCGCTGTCTTCGCATCCAAGAAGTCTAGATGTAAAAACAACGGAAAAAGAATGAACCCGTTTAATCGCCACCGTGCCCCTGCTGGTCCGTCGTCCAGAAGACGGAGAAGAGAAAAAAAAAGTTTCCAATTCTAACGGTAGGCAAGCGGGGATGACGAAAACCAATCTATAAGGAGAGACTGAGTCAAACGAAGAAAAGAAGAGAGAAATCCAAATGTCTGACTCCCATGTGTAGAAGGAAGACGAGGGTCAGTCAATTAGAGAACAAACCGTGTCTCCCGCCCGAGAGCCGAGTTTGGAAAGAGGTAAAAAATATAGAAGGGGGAATCGAGAAACCGAAGAAGAAATGAGGCCTTGCACCCTTATCTCTGCATTTGATCCGAAATACAAGTGTGTGCGTCCTAGCCAACCTTTGAGCGTGCGGATATCGCAGAATGCAAGCAGGTGTTTGCCAAGACCTGTTTCCCCTCCCAGCCAGTGTTGACATGATATTTGGAATTTCGAAACCGAGGAGACGCCGTCCAACTCCGGCCCGATGGTGCGGTTGAAAAAGGAAGAAGCCTAATCGACTGAGAACTCGAGACGCTCAAAACTCGAAGCAGTGCGGCACGTGGTCTATAAAAGTTTGCGCAGAATGGTGAAAGAGTAGACAAGAAACACAGGAGAAGCACACCCTCGAGTGTTTTCTTACTCTCCTCTCTCGAACTTGATGGGGTGGAATAGGATGCCCCCCAAGCACATTCGGCCGCTGCCGTTCTCTTCTTCGAAGCGTCCTCCCTCTTCATTTTCAGAGGCGCCGAGCCATCGTCTCCACAGAGCACCGGAAAATCCAGAGTTGTAGTAGAAGGAGCTGCCAAGGAGGTTGTGCTCGCCCCAGCCAAAGGGGCTGTCAATGTCCTTCTTCGGATAGTTGAAGATTTGGTTCATGTAGTCAAGATCCCAGTTGCGGTCGAAGAAGACGGGGTGGGGCGCGTAAAGGGACTTTAGGCCGTGGTGGTACGCAACAGTCGGCGGCCACATTTCCGGGAACATGGTGTGACGAAGGCGGAAGGTCTCTTCGTGCATGAGGTTAAGCAGGCGCTTGGACAGGCGGGCAACGGTGATGATGGCGACGCGTCGTGGAGGCGGCGGGAGCGAGAGATCGTATCCGGTGATGTCGTGGCGGAACACCCAGTTGGTCTGCTCGGGGTCAAAGAACGGGTTGAAAGTGATCAGGTCGGCGTCTTCGCCAACACCCCACTCGTAGTTGTCCTGCTCGTAAGAGGTAGGCGGTGTGGTTCCCGGAGGAGAAGGAATCCTTTCCTTAGCCTCGTAGCTTGGGGGACCCCAAACCGGCGGCGTGTCAGAAGCGGCCATCTCTGCTTCGACCATTTCGGTAAAGTTATCCCAGGTGCCGTGAACATCAGGCATGTAGAACTTCGAGCTGCGCTCCCACGAGCCCTTGCGCGGCTGGCGCTTCGCCCACTGGCCGAGCTTCTCGTGGAACTCGTAGTAATGGCCGGTGTAACGCAGATCCATCTCCCAGTTCCAGAAGAAATCGTACTCCGGGTGCTGCTGCGAGAACCACTGAAGGGCAAAGTGAGCGCCACGGTAGACGCTGTGCACCGGGAGGCCGGAGTCGTTCTCGAGGTTGTCCGTGAAAGGCTCGGGGTAGTATGTGCGCATTTGCTGCTCTGACCAGAGAGTAGCAATGCCCCAGAACTCCTTCGGGACGTTTTCCTGGAGCGTGCGCTGGTAGATGGCATCGGAGGCCCAGATGGGAATGCTGTCGTCCTTCACGTGGACAAGAAGGTGGACGTCATACTCGCCGCCAGATTTCAACGACAGCTCGTTGATCATGGCGCGCAGGCTCAGAAGTTGCCATTCCGAGTACTGGTAGCCAGTCCAGGTGCGCAGGACGTAGGCAGTGCGCTGCCTCAGCTTCTTGCCGGGAGCGGGCTTCTGGCCATCCTTGGTGGTCGCATCCTTTTCGAAGCGGATTTTGTTCTTCTCGTAGCAGGCCGACTGTGCGCGGCCCCAGTCAACGTTTCTCCAATCCACCCTGTTCTGGTTCAGCATGTCCCAGACCCTCTCGCTGCCCACGTTCTCCGAGTTGTCGGCCAGTCCCACGCCACCCTCTTCGTGGGGGTAGCCATAACCATAGGGGCTCAGTCTACCGAAGCGCTCGTAGCACATGTCCCGAGAGATTCCCAGCTGCTCGTAGGAGCCGAAGAAGGGCTTGGTCGTGTTCTGGGGGATTCCGGGGTACGCATAGATGTCGGGAGTCTGGGTCTTCAGGCCCTCGTCCAAGTAGCATTCTTCCACGGGGTGGTATTGCTTCAGGTATTCGGACGACGTCCACTCAGGATAGGGGTTGAAGGGGAACGGGCGGGCGGAGGGCGACGGCTCGGGGCCCTTGTGGGCCTTGGCCTTCTGAGTGGTCGAGGGATAAGTGTCCAGAGGCGCCTCGTTGTCGGCTTCGACGAAGGTCTGCTCAGGGACGTAGTCCTTGTAGGAGACGAGCGTTCTCAGGCCGTTGTAGTAGCCATTTAATCTAGTGAGCGGCGGGGTCAGTCGTCGGTCAGCACGGAACGGTTTGGTGGCTGGTTACCTCGGGAAGTGCTCCCACGGGAAGAGCTCGCGCGGCGGTGGTTGCTGATGTATCATGCGCTGGTGTCTCCGGTAGCCGCCGGTTGCCAGCAGGCCGATGCAGAAGACGGCGGTGATGGCGAACAGAATGGCTCGCGAGAAGCTCAGCTTGGGCAGGGTGAAGCGGTCGCCGCCCGGGCTGGGCGAGCGCCAGCGATACTTCTTGAGCGGGGTGCCATTGTCGTAGCCGGGCAGCTGCTCGTAGGAGAAGCCCGTCTTGAGCGGCAGCAGCTTCATGGGGTTCATGTTCTGGAAGCGAGAGGAGAGAGGCGATTTCATGGCTCCAGGCTGAGCATGAGGCTCGCCAGCTTCCCCTCGCACCGAGTTCTTGCGGAACTATAGAGTTGGAGTCAGCAGGCAGGGCCCGGAGCGATGCGCGTGGCGCGACGTACCCGAATCTTGAAGGCTGAAACGTGAGACGGTGAGTTAGGTGATCGGTGGGCCTTGCGGGCGACTAGATCCGCGGCGGCAGTCGCTTGGTGGTCGGGCGGAGTGAAACGGAAGAGGGGGCGCGCGGGCTGGGTTGGGCGGTGTCGTCGTAATGGCAATCTGCTGTCGGGGGCGGCAGACGGTCGAGGAGGTGTGTGGTGCGTGGAAGCTTTCGGGGGTGCGGTGCTAGGGCGCCGGGGCCGCACGCGGTTGCAGTGCGGCGTAGGGAAGGGAGCAAGCGCGCGAAAAACGAATGACGATTGGACGGGCGAGGCGGCGGCCGCTCAGGCGCTCCGCATTGGCAGGCTGACGATTAATTGCCGCAGGGTGGATGAGCAGCGAGAGCAGCGCGGCGGCGAGCGTCAGGGCGAGGGCAACGGCGCAGCGAAAAGGAGAGATCGTCGGCTGTTATCTGGCCGCGCAGCCTGCCCGCCGCTTTGGGCGAAAGGGCAAAGGGCCAATTGCGCGCCCGCCCGCGTCCGGCGCCACGCAGCGCGCACGCCGCACGGCTGGCCCTTGGCCGCTGCCTCTTGGGGCGTGGAGCGATTGCGTGCGCGCACCAAGGCGCTGCCCCAGGCCCGGTGCAGATGCCCGCGCGCGCTGTCTATCCTGCACGGCGAGCCGGCACTGCAATCTCGATGGGCGACTGCGGCTTGGCCTGCCCCTACGCCTGCCCGGCTGCCAGGCCTCCCAAAATAGCGCCTGCTGCCCTTGCCACTCCCCACGGCGCCAGGAAATTTCAACTCCTCTCCAGGAAACAAATCGGCCGTCGATAGATTGCGCCCCGCCTCCTGAGCCCGGAGCGCTGCGCTGCGCGGCCCGGCAGGCCTGGAGCGCGCACCTCGTCGCGCGTGCCGGCCTGGACTCGCGCCCGGCGCCGCTTCCTTCGCGCGCAGTGACGCGCCTCCCGAGCAGCCCTCCGCCCACGCGGCCTGTCATGCAACGGCAGCGTCGAGCGTGTTGAGCCTCCGACCTTGGCCGTCGCTAGGCCCGAACCACCGCGCCCACCCCGCCACCACGCGCGCCAGCCTGTCACGGTCGGCTGTAGCCAAGCTTCTGGTGCGCGCCGTATCAAGGCAGACGTGCAACAGCACGGAGGCCCGGCTGGGAGGCCAGGAATCTCGTCCCTACGATGCCGCCGTGCCGGGCTCCTGCCGGGCTCCCGCTGCTGACACCTCCGGCGCACCGCGAATCATGAAGTCGGCAGGTTTGCCGCAGCCTGGAAATAATCATCATCTCGTTTCGTATCCCTGGGCCCGAGCACCTATGCAAAAGTCTGCTCCAACCATCTGAAACGCCTGCTGACGACACCTGTCCGAGGCGGCTCTGCGACGACAATAAACACGTTACAGCGCCCGAGGGCCACGCCGACCGCTCTTCGCTCCACTGCAGTGGCTGTGAGCGCGCGCGCGCCCGGGATGCGTCCAGCTCGAGCAAAGGCTTGACTAAAGATTACGAACCGCCGCCTAAGGAAACTTTTCGATGGCATTCCTGGCTGCTCCTATTTTTGTACATCCTGGCCAGCACGCTCGCACACGTCCATAACAGACGCTCGTTATCCACCAGATCATCCGTCCCGCCGAATCTCATAACCTTATTTTTGGCGTCTCGGGAGATTTGCCATCGCCTGCGCACTTACTTATTGCATCTGCTCGCGCACCTCGCCCAGCGGGGCGATCCTCGAAGCGTCGACCGCCTCGTCGTCCAGGCCGGTGCTCTTGCCAGCCGCCTTGCCGTCCTTTCCGTCCAGCGGCGCGATCTTGGCGCCCGCGAAGGCTTCGTCGCGGCCCACGACTCCCTGGCTGCTGGCGTGAGGGGCTGGGTGCTGATATTGGCCTTCGGTACGCGTGTCAGCCTCCTGCACGTGTACGACGTGGCTGGTATCCAGGTTTGCGAGGGTAGTGGTTGCTTGCTTACCGTGGCCGCCGACTGGCTCAATGCGTGTGTGGTCGATGCTGTGGTCTGTGCCAGCCGCACCGCGAGACGACAAGTCGTGCTCGACGTTGTCCTTCGTCTCGGAGTCAAGCGGTTGGATCTTGGCTCCAGAAATGGTCTCGTCTCTGCCGCTGCTGGGCCGTTAGCAGGATGTCCGGCGCATGCCAAGAGGTGGCCCTAATGCCGGATACGGAAGCAGAGTATGCCTACGTAGACATGCTGGTAACGTGTAGTCTGTCGGATCAGTGGTGTGAATCTGCTAGTACGGCTCGACTTGGTCTGAGGAATCTCTTGCTGATGCAAAAGTGGATTTCGTCGCTCCAACTTCACGCAAAACCTGCCACTTATCAATGGCTACTCGCGATGCTGCCATGCGGGAGCTCATGCTGCGTGAGGGCAGCATGACGTAGAGTTCCTGCTGCTGTCGCTTCCCCGCACCACAAACTACATCACAAACAGCTGACTGAGACGGAGGCAGCTTTCAGCTATAAAGTCTGCCACACCTTCGACGTCAAACTGCATCACCGTTTGCGGGAAGGCGCAGGCATGCGTGCACGGTAGATGCCGCTGATTCGCTCGACCCCATCCTCGCTAGAAGCTTTCGTCGATGATCCGCAACCTCCGCAAGACATCTATACGTACCTACCCCGCGATCCCGATCCGCCGACAGTAGGGGAATGGCACGCAGAGAACCTTCTTCGAATGCTTGATGTGGACGCATGTTCTCATTCTCCCAGGTTGTTGTGGCAGCGGCTACAGTTGTACACAAGGACACGGAAAGCCGCGGTGCTTCTAAACTCTAACTTTAGCTCTAGCTCTAAGGATTAGCTCTATTGCTTCTCTTGTTCCAAATCATGGTTATCCGCGATGGGTCCCAAAGGCTGTTCTCCAGAAACCTAAACGCCAGCCATGCACTTTTCGCAAACACACTTGAACCCCCACGAATCCCTCAACCGTTTCCTCCGGTTAGCGGTGTCCAGCGCTCTTTCCTCCCCGCTGAGGTACGTTATGCACAGCTCCTCGCCTTGCCGGATGTCCCTGCCCGCCGTGAACTGCCAAGCGCGCCCCTCCCTCTGTTTCTCGACGTTCGGCGAGCAGCTGTGGTTGAAGTAGCTGGCGCTTGCCCAGATGCCGTAGCCGAAGAACTCGGCGCCGTCGTCGTCGAGAGACCGGATGCCGAAGCTATTCATGCTGTCACGTGTCGCGAGCGTGAGACATGTCTCTGGCGTTGCGAACGGAAGCAAGGATGGCGGGATGACGGCGACCAGGTGCAGCAAGGAGCGGACGTGCTCTGATAGGTCGTCCGCCGACTTGTAAGGCTCCTGGTTAGGCCAGAGCGCGAGAATGGACGCCCACGTCTCCGGCTCACGTGATCGTACCAAGATTCCGGAGAGGAGCATGGAGAGGAGGTCCGGGACCACGGGGGCTTGCAGGGCTGCGGCTAATGCACGCCGTGCAGGCTTGTTTGGTGGCGGGTAACTGGTGCGTGCGGCGATGATGAGAGCCATCAACTTTGATGCGGCGCTCCACGCGGTTTTGATGTCGGCCGCTGTTGGGATGGGTGAACCTGTACAATGTAAGATTTGTGCTTCAATGATAACGGTATTCAAAAGATGGACAATGCAAAGAACGTGGTCGGTTCGTAGAGCACTACGATATGCAGGCCGCAAGCATAGCTTGCACGCAAGGAGTGAACCGCTCACCCGGGCGCGAAGGGAGTAGAGACACCAGACTCTTCTGCACCAATGTTTCAATCCCTTACTGTATCACCCGAGGTTGCAAGAGTCTACAAACCGACCACGCGCAGAGAATTCCAGGATATTCAATGAAACAAGCCAACGAGATTGAAGGCAATCGAGAGCTACCGCAGCCGACTGCCAGCTGCGGGCAAAGAACACTTACAAGCATCCACCATTTCTCTTTCTCGGGAGCAACCTTTATTTAGCTTCTCCACTTCCTTCCAGGCCTGAACGCCCGCGTCACCTAAGGCATCCATCCAGATCTGCTGGCAGGATGTCGAACAAAATGCAAAGCCTACGGAGTTGTCACGGATTTTCCAATCTCGGCCACGATTGTAAGTGAAGCACTGCGCACACAGTTCCCTGCGGTACTCGCGCAGGATGACCTCGGCGCTCGGGGTATCAGTTACCCACAGCGGCGTGCCCCTGGCAATGTCTTGGGCAGCGAAGACGCCGCGGCCCGCAGACGGCGTGTCTCGCACGGCAAAAAGGGGAGACACCGGCGTGCCATAAGGAAGCCCGTCGACTCCTCCGCTCATGGTGACGGCGCTCCTCTCTATCCTGGATGACGCGTCGTGGGTGCAGCAGGAACGCAAGGGCGTCTTGCGGGGTCGAGGGACAACACCGGCAAGCTAGATTGGCTGCGGTACGAACGCGGGGAACCGAGAAGAGAGGCGGATCAGATGGAATACGTTCCACTGACGTACGGCTGGTTGGGTTGAGGTCGATGGCGGTGGCGTAGGGGGGCTATGGGAGGGGGGTGCTCTTAACGGTTCATATGCCCATAGAAGCGGTGGAATTGACAAGAGACTGGATGGAATGCATGACGGATTGACGTAGTACAAGAAATACGGACAGGCAAAGCCAGGGCGCAGCACAAGGGCTAAGCGCACGGCGGCGGGAACTAACGGCATTAAATACGTGAGCGAACGGGAGGGACGTGAAGTCGAAGATAAGTGAGGCAAAATTTCGGGCCTAAGCTGGATTGGTAATGGGAAGCGGCGGACTCGGTCAGAGCTCTCGTGGACTGCAGAAAGCGGCAAATCGGAGAGAGAGAAAAGGGGAGCTGGGCCGGGAAAACAAAAGCTGTCGTGACGCTAAGCTCGAGAGATACGCCCGCTGGCGAACCGCTCGGCGCTTCTCAGCAACGTGCCTGGCTGTCGCCACACAGCTCGGAGCAAAAGAGACCGCGTTCCAGGCCGCCTCCAAGCGAGCCTGTGATATGGAGACCGGCGCCCGGCAGAACGAGCGCGTCGGTGAAGACACCTCGTTTCCAGAGTCCCGTCCCTCTCTTGCGTGGCCAGCAGAACAAACTCCTCGGCTTCAAGACGAGATCAACAAGACGGCAAATAGGAAAACGAAACACAGCGGAGAAAGAAGAGTTGACTGGATTAAAAAAGGGAAGGGATCACGTGCGCGTAGGCTTTTCTGTCCGCGTCTCGACAGCCCTGGAGAACGCCATGCCTCGATCTGTGTCGCAGAGAATCTCTTGTCTCCGCGCTTGACGGCGCGACGAGAGGAGAGATGGCCGGCTGGTTGACGGATGGAGGTCGGGTGGATGCAGTGAAGTCGGTCGCGCACACGACTGACTACTGCAGGCGGGACGCGCCGATCAACCCTGCATGGAGCAACTGCGCGAGACACCACCACAAGCTCGAAACCCTGCTGCTGCGTCGAGCCGCTGGCAAATCATGCGCATCTTGGTCGGTTTTACCGGTCTGAAAAGTCAATCCCGTCATCACCACCCTGGATCTGCAACCTCTCATCCAACCTCGGCATCCCGACCGCGTTGATTGGACAGCTGAGAGGAACCGTTAGACACGGCAGCACCACGGTCTCTGCTCAGAGATGGCTCTCAGTTTCCACGCATCTTCACCTGCTGCCGTCCAACATGTCTCCGTCAAAGGATGCGGTCCTTGAGGACTCTGGTAGTCTCCAGCCCAATGGCCCGACAGACGTCCCTCCCGCCAGTGCGCACGCTCGGGGAGCGTGCATGCAGAATATCACGGTGCGGCTCGACGAGAGACCCGCTTTCACCCCTGACAGAAAGCTCCGAGTGGTCACCATCGGCGCAGGCTACTCCGGTATGATCTTCGCTCATAAGCTTCAGTACACCTATGCCAAGGAAGCGGAAACAATTTTGGAACACACCATATTCGAGGCTAAAGACCAGATTGGAGGAACCTGGGTGGACAACACGTACCCGGGTGTCCAATGTGACGTTCCGAGTGCCATCTATGTATTGTATACCTCCGCCGTGGCCATCTCACACGCAAGGCTGACCGGCGAAGGCATTTCCGTTTGATCCAAATCCGGAATGGTCGCACTTCTACTCCAGCGGTCAAGAGATCCTCGAGTACACGCAAAAGACCGTCAAGAAGTGGAATCTCGACCGGGATGTTGTCTTCAACACACGAGTTACAAGAGCTGATTGGGATGAAGAGCGTTCACAATGGCGCCTGGCTGTCTCGCACCAGGGGCAAGAACACGAAGAGTATGCAGACGTGATTGTGTCTGCAAGAGGCTTTCTGAGCACCTGGCACTGGCCCGACATCCCTGCTCTGCGCTCATTTAACGGCAAGATGGTGCACTCGGCCAATTGGGATCATGACTTCGACTATTCCCACCAGCGAATTGGCGTAATCGGGAACGGCTCTTCCGGAATCCAGATTCTTCCAGAAATGGCGAAACTGGAGGGCACCACGGTGACGAGCTTCCAAAGAGGGCCGACGTGGGTGTTCTCCCGGATGACGCCTGCCGCATTGCTGGGAAGCGACGACCCTAGCCCGAATCCAGAGTACCGTGAGGAGGACAAACAGCGGCTCCGCGACCCGGAGGAAATCAAAGAATACCGGAAGAAGGTCCAAGGCGGAATCAATAAGGCATTCAAGCTGTTCCTCAAGGACTCGGACGCCAACAAGTCGGCCACCGAGTTTGCTGTAAAACAGATGTCAGAGAAACTCAACCACGACCCTGAGCTTTGCGCAGCGCTGATTCCAACCTGGGAGCTCGGGTGCCGCCGAATCACTCCTGGAAATGGGTATCTCGAAGCTTTTACCAAGCCAAACGTCCGCCTTACCAACAGCAACATTGTCTCCATCACGACGCACGGCATCCAGACGGAGGACTGCGCTCACCATGATCTTGATGTCATTGTCTGCGCCACCGGCTTCGATGTCAGCCAAGTGCCGCCTTACCCAGTCATTGGCCGTGACGGTGTTAATCTGGCGGAGAAGTGGAAAGACGAGCCAGAAAGCTACCTCAGCCTCGCCTGCCCCTCCATGCCGAACTACTTCATTTTTACCGGACCCAATGCGACTGTCGGCCATGGTAGCCTCATCCAAAGCATGGGCTGGTCGGCAGACTGGATGATCCAGTGGCTGCGGAAGATGGCTGCCGAGAACATTGGTTCCGTGACGCCGAAGCAGGAAGTTGTCGACGAGTTCGTCAGGTACGGCGATCAGATCCACAAGACGCTGACTTGGACGGGTGGATGTAGGAGCTGGTACAAGAAGAACAGGGTGAATGGCAGAGTCACGGCAACGTGGCCTGGAAGCGCCATTCTGTACCATCAGATGGTAAAGCAGATCCGGCCAGAGGATTTCGACATCAGGTACAGGAGCAGAAACAGGTTCCGGTTCATGGGCAATGGCTTCACTGAGTATGAGCTTCAAGACGACGCTGATATGGCGTACTACGTTACCACTTGATGTGGTGTCACTATTGGACCATGACTTTTAACGGCTCCGTTCAGCTTACTTTCTTTTGTCTTTTGCAATGCTTTCCAGATCGACCTCATATCATTAAACACAAACTTTAAGTGCTAAGCACATCTATGGTCCTTCCGTCAACATCATTCTCAACAGAGACAGAAACACCGAGGAAGTAGATTGTCGCACAACTTGCGAACCCCTACCGCTTGACCTTCAACCGCCTCTCAGCACACACAATCATCAGAGAAAAGACTATTTCAAGCGCGAAGAACATCACACACATCTCATACCCAATTTTAAAATGCGGCGACTGTCCCGTATTGTACACCAGAAGAGGCACCCACGCATTGAACGTATACGACATGGTCTCAATAAACCCAATCGAAAGGGCACGATACTCGGCGCAGTACGAGTACGACTCGTTCGTCCACGCCATGAACAGGCCTCCGGCGCCCGTCTCGCAGAACGTCAGCAGCCAGCCGGCCATCATTGCGGCGGTGTTGCGCTCCGGCCAGACGGACAGGATGATGCCGCCGGTCAAGGCCACGAGGCAGGCGGCAATGATGGCGGGCCATCGGATGCAAAGTGCGTCGCTCGTCCAGGCGTACGTCAGCGTGAAGATGATTTGCAGCCCGTATCCAGCCGTCGGGATCGTGTTGACTTGCTCGACACTGTACCTGCCGGTGCTCTTCAGCCAGACGTTGAAGTAGCTGTAGACGCGAATGCCGAGGACGTGCGTGATGAATGCGGCGCTGAACAGCCAGATCGGCCATGTTTTGGCGAGGTCGGTGATTGTTTTCAGGGTGATCTTCTTGGGCGGTGCGCGGCCGACGCGCTCCATGCGGGTTATGGCGAGGTCTTTCTGCTCAGGCTTCATCCAGTGGGACTTGGTGGTCGTCGGGGAGTCCGGAATTGCCCTGGGATCAGCGCCGTCAGTTGGGTTGCTCGCGATCTCCTGCCCTGGACCGACTGGCCCACTCACCAGAACCCGTAGGTCGCGATTGGAATTCCGATCACACCGTCGAAGATGAAGAGCCACCTCCACGCGCTCAAACCGCTCTTGCCATTCATCCCAGAGTACAGCCCCGCCTGGAGATATCCGGAAAACATCTGGGCCGCGCTTGATGAGGCCTGTAAGATACAGGAACGCTTGCCCAGCTCTTGCGGTGTGTACCAACTGCCCAGAATTGTCATAATGCCCGGGTATGCGGATGCTTCCAGGAAGCCGATGAAGAAGCGCAGCACATACACCGTTTCGACGTTCTTTGCCCCCGCCATGCCCATCACCAGCACTGACCAGATGATCTCAAGCGTAGGCAGCCAGATGGAAGGCCGGACCTTTGTCATGGCCAGTTGCGAGGGCAGCTGCCCCAGGATGTAGCCAATGTTCCAGTAAGTAGTCAGGTAATTCAAGTCGTTTCCAGACAATTTTAGGTCCTCTTTCATTCCGGAAACATAGGCGTTGGACACCTGCGACCTCGTTAGCCTAAACCTTTTCCAGTCTCACAGGGCGCTTGCGTTGGTCTGGTCCAGGTACTTCACGAAGTACGCTATGCAGACATAGCTCAGAATCCACCAGTCGAGTTTCGCAACGAACGCGCGCTCCGTAGGCTCCTTGTCCAGACTGTCCCATACTACACCGAGGATGCGCTTGCCCAGTGTCTTCTTCCGTTGGCCGCGGGCCTCGACGCTCTCGATCCCGTCGGAGGCACTCGACGCTTCCGTCGCAGCCGGCATCTTGGAGTCGACTGTCTGCTTCTGCTCGTCCACCGATTGCTCCATCTTGCAAGCAGTCCTTTTCCAGCAAGGTGAACAAGCAACGAGCAAACCAAAGAAACAAAGGTGTTGCTGATCGGCAGTAGCTGTCCGATTGCGCCCGCATGCATTCAACGATAGGGCACCCCGGCTCTTATCCTCCTATCGAACCCCAGAGATTTCGTCATGCGGAGTCATCCCACCTCTGCAATGAAAGGAATTCTGGAGCACATCATCACGAGGACTGGCGAAAACATGCCACTGCCGATGTCGCCGAGACCGCGGCGGGCGGCAAAAGCTTGAGGGAAGCGTACAGGCATTGGCAGAGAATTGCTAAGAACCAATTCTAGTGCGCGATGGCGTGCTTGGGTCCATGGCGCGTAGAGTGGTGTTCTTGGGGCCGAGAGTTGGAGCGCGCTGCCCGAAGAACTGATGGGATCACTGCTCGTCGGACCGCCCGCTCGATGTGGCAGCGGCTCCTGAGTCACAGCGCCCGGCTCGCGCAGACGTTGTGGGGGCTTTACTTGCTTTTCCGATGTTGCTCTGGACTGTTGCTGTCGAAGCGTGCGTGGGTCGGGTGGTGGGGTATACGCGCTCCACTGCAAGAAAGTTGGTTGGGAGGAAGGATCGTCGCCATGTGGATGCAGTTCCCTATCGGAACCATGACGGGATAGCCGCCTGACACGACGTTACTTTCGGTTGGGGCTGTGGTTCCGGGAGTGATTTGGTGTGGACAGCGCGTTCGCATCATGAATGTCACTCGTTACTCTGCAACGTCAGCCAAAGCAAGAGTGAACATGGTCTCGGAAAGCGAGGCGCGGGAGATATACGCCTCAGCCATCCACTTCGATGGCCTGAACATCGCCAACTTCTCCCGAGATATCTTCGAGGCATGGCATGCAGGCGGCATTACCGGCGTATCCTGCACGTGCAGTCTCTGGGAAGGCTTCCGCGCGTCCATCGCCAATGTCGTTCAGTGGAAGAAATGGTTCGAGGAGCATGCAGACCTCATTGTCCAGGCCCACACCGTCGCCGACGTCCGCCGCGCGAAGGAGGAAGGGAAGACGGCCGTGCTTCTCTCGTGGCAGAACACTTCGGGCATCGAGGACCAGCTGGACTACCTGCGCGTCTTCCGGGACCTGGGCGTTCGTAAGATGCAGCTCACATACAACACCCAAAACTACTCCGGCGCGGGATACACGGAGCTGAACGACTCCGGCCTGACGGGATTCGGCCGCCAGGTGGTGGCGGAGATGGCGAGGCTTGGAATTGTTGTCGACCTCAGCCATACTGGACCCAAGACCTCCGAAGACACTATCAGATATGCACCGAAACCACCGTGCTTCTCACACATTCTTCCGGGAGGGCTAAAGGACCATCCGCGGAACAAGAGCGATGGGTTGATCAGGCTGATCGGAGAGAAGGGGGGTTTCGTTGGACTTTCGCAATTCGGACCGCACATGGAGAAAGGAAACGACAGCACGATCGACGACTACATCACCGCTCTGGACTATGTGATCGGACTTATTGGCGAGGACCTTGTGGGAATCGGATCGGACTCTTCTGAGGGCCATGGTCGGCCGAGTGAGTTCATGGCGCGGTGCAACAAGGACAAAGGCTACGCCCGGCGTCTGACGCCATGGGGATCCGAGAAAGTCGTCAAGCCCCTGGGGTCTTTAGCTGAACGTGCGAAGCTGGCAGAGGCTATGGCGAGGGCTGGGTGGTCGGAACAGAAGATGAGGAAGGTTTTGGGCGAGAACTGGCTAAGATATTTGGAAAGGGTCTTCGGCGAATAGCAAGAACCGATGGTTTCCTTTGGCCTCGGCTCGGAACTCGCCCTCTTAGCACACCCTTCAAAGCCGTACGCGAGTATCCTTGACGCCCACAAGCAGATTCATAGCGTAGGGAATTGGAGCATTCATTCGGATAGGTGTGGCAGTTTCCTACTGTACTTTCCTATCCGGATGAACGCTTCAGCTCCCCACGTTTCTCATCTTGCCGAGTCTCTGACGGCCAGGACTGTGGTGCGCGACGCAAGAGGGCGCGCCAGGAGGTGTGTCCCGATGTGGCATCTTTCGCTTGCACATGGGGGGCCGGTAGACGTTGACGCTAACGGGAGACTAGACCTGGTTGTAGTGTCAGTAACGAGGCTACTGCAACAAGAGTTTTACTAGGCTTTTTGCGTGCGCGAACAGCTGTCAGGAGTGCCCCAGACCAACCCAAAAGTGGTAATCTTTCGTTTCCCGGGAGAGACTTGCCCGTGTTGAACGCCATGTTTGTGCTGTACACCAAAATGGGCTGCGCCGCCTCTCTTAATCTTGCGCTTTGATCTCTGAATCTCGTTATACACGCCTCTTTCGGGCTGGACCGAAAAGCTTGACACTTTCTATCCGCTCTGTCGGCTTCTCCGAGCACGTCAAGATGTACACATTGCGCCCGGGCTCTGGAGCTCTAAGCATTGTCAGCTCGGCCAGACCGAGATCCCCAGCTGGTTTGCTTGGAGGGGGAAAGCGGCGAGGTAGCATCCATGAACGGTCGTTTCTGATGGAAAATGAGAGGAGTAGCAAGAGTGCCACTCTGTGAAGGAACGAAACTGAGGAAGGGGGTATATAAGATGAGACTTTTGCTCTTCCTCAGGTATCATCCACATCGATCAGTCAAGTCTTTCACTCAGCCTTCACTTGCCCCGGCGGACTCTTTCCCTTCTCAACGCGCTCATCAGTCGCTCTTTGCACCTTCATACAATCCGTTCATTCACACCAACCTTCAAGATGCGCTTCTCGTTTGCAGCTGCTTTCGCTCTTTCAAGCTTTTTCATGGGCGCTCTTTCCGCTCCCACCGCGGAAGTTGGCCTTGATGTCGTTCTACCCAACGATATTGAGGCTCGTGATGCCAGCGTGGCCACTGTCCACAGCGTTCTCACAGACCTGTACGGCCAGGTCCAGATCCATTGTGGCAAGATCAATGTGAGGGCTTGCACCCGGTGCACTCGCGGAAATGCATTGGCATACTTCTACAAGAAGACTAAGCTAAGGAGAAAGGAAATAATAAGCGTAGGAAGGTATTATATACCGAAGTAGTTGATCCGTGCGCCCTTTGAGTCATTAGGTGTTGACTCATAATTGTTAACTCATCGCCGCAGGGATCTTCCAAGGCACTTAACGGTCTAGACCGTCACATTACCCCCCTCTTCTCGGGCTTGAAGGTAGGACTTGAGCGCGTCCGTTTCTTGAAGTGCCGACGCTGGCTCCCAAGTTAGTCTTGCATATCCTTTCCACTTAACGTGGTATTGCTTCTGGGGCCTTCGTTGGCCGCGCTTTCGTTTCATCCTTTCTCCATGAATTGCCTCAACTATCCACCATTCGTGTCCATCATCTAATATTGGCGGCGGCTGGTAGTCGTCCTGTTCTTGACTCGGCAGAGGGTCTATTCCAGCAGGACGTAGGAGGTCAACATTAAAGACGTTGTGTATGCTACTTGGCACATCCAGTCGATAGCTGTGGGGACCAACTACTTCAGTAACTGTGAACTTTGCTGAGCGGTCATCTAACTTCCGGCTTGGGCGGTCTGTCTTAATGTTCTTCATGCTCAGCCAGACCTTATCTCCCACTTTGTACGCAGGTGATGGGTTCCGGTGTCGATTCGCTTGGGCCTCCTGATCCTGTTGCGCGTTTGCCATCGATGCTTCTACCCATTCGGTGATTTCCTTGATCTTCGCAACAATCGCTTCTCCCTTCTGGATGGCGACGTCGGATTCTGCATGGGCTGTGGATCTTCGAATAGCTGTAGCGGCTCGAGATGGTATCCATGAGAGAGGAAGAAGGGACTAACGCCCGTTGATGAGGATTCGTGACCATTAATCGCGAGCTCGACTGCTGGTAACCAATCGACCCAGTTGTTCTGCGCTTGATTGGTCATTCGACGAAGTTTTTTCTCGACTTCAGTATTAGCGCGCTCTGTCGATCCATCTGTCTCCGGGTGGTACGCTGTCGATATGCGCCTCTCGATCTTGAGTAGTTGGCAGACTCTTTTCCATAGTTGGCCAACGAATTGACTACCTCGATCAGAGACGATTGCTGCTGGGACTCCATGATAGCGGTAGAAGCGCTTAATGAATAGATTGGCGATTGTCTCAGCTTCGGTATCCTTGCAGCCCTCAAGAATAACTCCCTTCCCCAGACGATCGGTGATTACCATAAGCATTTGACATTCTTGGCTCTCAGGTAGCGGGCCAATAAAATCAATCGAGATCTCTCTCCACTGACGATTTGGTACAGGTAACGGCCGCAATAGTCCTTGCTTACGATCTCTCCAGACTCTTGTCCTTCCACAAACGTCGCAGTTCCGCACGAATCTTCGTACGTCTGATACGAAGTTTGGCCAGAAGAATTGCCTAGCGACGAGGGCTATCGTCCCGTTACGTCCAGGATGAGCCGTCATAGTCGAATCATGAAGTGTTTGAATTAACTTAGTCCTCAGTGGCTCGTAATTCGGCACCCAGCGCCTGCTGCGGAATAGTAGCTCTCCTTGGCCATTCAGAGAGCAATCAGCGACTGAGAGCTTGACTGGCTCTTCTAAGTCGTTTGGTAATGTCCTTTTATCTTCTCTTACTGCCGTTACTAGGCGTTCTTGATCCGGGTCCGCCAATTTAGCCTCTTGCCAGAGTTGTCGCAAATGATCCTCAATTAGCTCTGTTTGCTGCGTGTCTGTCGGTTCGTATGCTTCTCTCTCAGTTCTTTCTTGTCGTCTTGTCTGTACTGGTACTGCGAGCACTCTCCAACAGTTGGCTTGGATCTTGTCAGGGCTGAGGAGCTGTGCAATGCGATGTTGCAACCTCTCATCATCTTGGGACACTGGTAGGTCTTGATCTCTTCTTGTGAGTGCATCCGGTTGTGCTCCTAGCTTGCCAGGTCGGTAGGCAATGGTAAAGTTGAACCTGCTCAGAATGAGCTGCCATCGCATTTGTCTCTCAGACAGTCGTCGAGCTGTGGTGAAGTACTCGAGGTTCTTATGATCTGTAATGATCTTGAATTCCTTAACGCTGCGTAGTTCCGCATCCCATTGCTGAAGGCATTTGATAATTGCGAGAAGTTCCTTATCGTAGATCTCATAGTTGCATTCTGCTGGTACATTCTTCTTTGAGAAGTAGGCAACTGGTCGGAGTACTCCATCGTCATCGTATTGAGATAGGATACCTCCAGTACAGTACCCAGAGGAGTCAGTTTCGAGGATTGTCTTCCGATCCGGGTCAAATTGGGCGAGAACTGGTGCTGTGATAAAGGCCCTCTTTAATTTCTTAAAGGCTGCCTCTGCTTCTTGAGTCCAGTTGAATTGATTGCCCTTCCTTGTGAGTACGCGTAGGGGAGCCGTGATCTGTGAGTACCTATCGATAAAGCGACGGTAGAAGTTTGCGAAACCAAGGAATCCAAGTACTCCTTTAACCGTTATTGGCGCTTCCCATTCTTGAATAGCCTTAATCTTTATAGGATCCATGCGGATGCCCTTGCCTGCTTCAATGATAAATCCAAGGTACTTGGTTGACTGAACCTCGAATTCGCATTTATCGATATCGAGCTGAAGCCCTGCTGCTTGAAGCTTCTCAAGTACTTGAGTAACATGTTTCCGGTGCTGCGAGCGAGATCCTTCGGTGAAAATTAGAATATCGTCAACGTAGGCTGATACGAAGTCGTCAAGAAACTCCTGGAGTGTCCAGTTGATGTACCGTTGGAAGGTGTTTGGGGCATTGGCGAGTCCAAATGGGGTAACAAGCCATTCAAATAGTCCAAAACGTGTTCGAAATGCTGTAAGCCATTCGTCTCCTGGCTTGATTCGGATCTTATTAAACGCTGCAATAACATCAAGTTTGGTAAACCAGCGTGCCTTGCTAATTCTGTTGAGAGTCTCCTGGATAAGGGGTAATGGGTAACGGTCCTTTCGGGTAAGCTGATTGAGTGCACGATAGTCACAGCAGAATCGTAGGCCTCCTCCTGGTTTTCGTACAAATAGGACAGGAGCGGCTGCAGGCGAATTGCTTACACGGATAAATCCCTTATCAAGATATTCCGTAAGGGTCTTCCGGAGGACTAATAGCTCATCTCTTGACATGTTGTATAGGGGCCCCCATGGTGCCTGTGGTGTCTTGCCGTTCTCATCCTTTTCAAGCTCGATTGCGTGATCAATTCCAGGCCGGTGGGGTGGTAGCCTGTTAGCCTCTGTTCGGTCAAATGCGGGTAGAAATCTCTCTAGCCAAGGTGGTAACTTAGTGCTTGGGTTGGTATGTTTCTTCTCTGCAAGAGCCTTATTAATATCCGCTAAGCTTGCAGAGAATACTTGAACTCCTAGTCGTTTTCTCTGGGTGAGGTAATAAAATGCAACTGCTCCAATTCTCCGGTAGTTAGGCGTTTGTGTCTCCTTCTGATTACAGATTGTAAGGCCAGAATCCTTAAAGCGGAGTGTCTGTTGTTCAGCGTCTAGTACCGCTTTCTCCTTCTCTAGCCAGGGCAGACCTAGGATAATGCTATACCCTTCAATCTTTGGGGCAACATGAAAGTACGCCTGTTTTGTTTGGTGTCCACCAACATCGAGCTCGGCGACAGCTACTTCGGTAATCCAGGAGTCGGTTATTGCGTCCACTGACTGGATTTGTCTTGGTTCGATTGAGATACGCTGGAGCTTATGCTTGCGTGCAAATTGAGCATCAATAAAGCCGTAGGAGAGGCAACCTGAGTCAATAAGAGTTTGTGCAGAGACAACTCTATTGATAAGTGTAGAAACTAGAAAAGGTGCCTTCTCCATATGCTTCTTCTCGAACTGCTTCCAATCTGCTTGAAGCTTACTATTAGCTGGTTGATAGCCAGCTTCTAGCTTGCTTTGCTCCTTCTGCTCCTGACGGCGATTTTGGTCAGGAGCTACTCTTTTCCCGAGTCCTGATTATCGTTCTCCTCATCCTCAAGCTGGGGGGCTAAGATAGGCTTCGCCTGTCTCGTAGGGTTGGCTTGAGTAGGGCGGCGGGCAGGGGCATAAGGGCATGCCTGCCACCAATGTCCGGAGCCACCGCAGCGTGTACAGAGCCTATTTTGACGGCGTCGGTTGATTTCCTCTTGGGTCACCCACCTCGCTCTTCTCGGCTGAGTTGTAGCAGCTTGGGCGGGTGGCGATGGCTGCCAGTCCATTTCATTTGGATCCGCTTTTGGCTGAGCATCTTGAGGAGTTGTTGTCCTCCAGGTCTGTGAGGCCTGCCACTTAAGGCGTTCCTGGCTTATCTGTTTCTGGAGCTTCTGGCCTGTTCGAGTCTGGTAGGCGTGGAGACGATCGTCTACTTCCTTTAACGTGTTGCAGTAGCTTTCGAAGCTGCCGCTTGCTGGGACCGTAATCATTGCGCGTGCAAGCTCGTCTCCGAGGATTCGGTCCAGCGACATCTTCTTGGCACTGTCAGGCCAGTCTGCTCCGCCTGCTTCGATTAGGAGGCTTTGCCATTCCATATAGGCTTCGATAAATGGCCTTCTCCCTTGACGTAGCGAATCCAATCTTCGTTGAGCTCGTTCTTTGGCTTGAGGGTCCTGGAAGACGAGTTGCATTTGCTGGAAGAAGGTGTCTGCGTATGCTTGGTCTGGAGTCCCGAATTGGCGTGTCCACGCGTCCATTCTCTTAAGTGCCTTACCTCGAAGGCAAGCGGCTAATGCCCAGAATTTAACAAATTCAGTGCACTGGTGGTAGTCAACTCGGATTTTTACTTGAGCTTGCTGTAGCCAGGCCTCAAGCTTTTCGGGTTCGCCGTAGTACTCTTGGAGCTGGGGTAGGGCTTTGCCGGGCTTTGCTCCATTAGTGATACGCTTCTGTTCTTCTTCGCGAACTTGTCGCAGCTCTTCTTCATGCTTCAGCTGTAAGAGGCGGAGTTCCTCTTGCTGTTGCTTCTCCTTCTGTTCCATGTATTGGAAGAACCACTGTGGGGGTGCTTCTGGTGGTGCTTTGTCGTTTTCCATTGTTGCTTCGTTAGGTTTTCTCCTGGTTGTCTTCTTGGTTGTCTTCTTAGTTGTCTTCTTGGTTGTCTTCTTGGTTGTCTTCTTGGTTATCTTCTTGGTTGTCTTCTTGGTTGTCTTCTTGGTTGTCTTCTTGGTTATCTTCTTGGTTGTCTTCTTGGTTGTCTTCTTGGTTGTCTTCTTGGTTATCTTCTTGATTGTCTTGGGTGTCTTGGGTGTCTTAGGTGTCTTAGGTGTCTTCTTGGTTGCTTATTGTGGGGAGGAATGCCGGTGCTCGCGTGGGAGCCTTGGCGCGAAGAGGAGGTGTTGAGCTTAGTCTAATGTGAGGGCTTGCACCCGGTGCACTCGCGGAAATGCATTGGCATACTTCTACAAGAAGACTAAGCTAAGGAGAAAGGAAATAATAAGCGTAGGAAGGTATTATATACCGAAGTAGTTGATCCGTGCGCCCTTTGAGTCATTAGGTGTTGACTCATAATTGTTAACTCATCGCCGCAGGGATCTTCCAAGGCACTTAACGGTCTAGACCGTCACAATCAACGGCACCTACGCTGGGCTTCCCAAGTCTCCCTCCCAGAGCCAGAAGAGCACCGCCATGGCATCCATCAAGATAGAGTTGAGCGGCATCAGCGACACCTTGACTTCCGCAACCACCAAACTGCGCGGCTGTGAAGCTGGCGCGGAGAGCGAGGTTATCGTTGGTCTGATCGCCAAGATCATTGTCGAGATCCTCTACACCATCAACGGCTGCGTCCTGATTCTTGGAACGTGTCAGTCAAAATCACCCCCGTGTTTTCATTGGTGTCAGTTACTGACGGTGCACCAGCTGTCCTTTCTATCCTCGGCTTCGCCCTCAGCCTTGTTCTTAGCGTCATCGCCAACCTTCTGCTTGTTGTGGAAGAGGTTGTTGGCGGCGTCCTTGTTCTTGTCTGGCGTATCATCGGCGGCATCCTCAACCTGGTATTCCCCGGCGTTGGACTGCTCTTCTTCGGGCTCGGAAACACCCTCCATGGCGAGTGCGGTTGCATCAACCAGTAGGCATGTGGAGATCGTGATTTCTTGTGGTCTTGAAGACGGGTCCAGCGGAGAGATGAGACCTTCGGTTCCTACCTGGCCTACAGTCTAATTAGCGTTGAGCGCAGAACCTCAGAGGTTCCATCTATCCTTAATTTTGCTTTCACTGTCTTTACTGGTTTGATTTAAATTTGGATTCCGGAGGATTCTGGTTGCAAGCCGACTATCTTTAATGTATCAGTATATTCAATAATATAGGTTGCTTGATAAAATCATGTACAAGTAATGAAGACAACTTCTAGGCCGACTAGAAACCAAAGACGAATACTGCCTAAAGGCACATTTTCGGGGAGTATTGCAACCTGTGCATACGGTCATGCGTAGCTGAAGCATTCGTCCGGGCGCAAATTTGCAGTGAAGAAGTGTCAAACCAATCCACATGCATACTTCAACTACCCTCGCGAACCGACCACGTATCTGAATCTGATACTATCTTTAGCATGACCTGATATCTGAGTTTGGCCACAGTTTGATAGGAGCTTAGTCTTTCGCTTGCACACGGTTTTTGACCCCCGCGATCTGAAGTGTAAACTTTATTGCCTCTGTGTCAAGTGCAGCACTCGTCGCATTCTTCCTCGTATCGGATCCGCAACTTGTCAACCACCTTTTGCTTTCTTCTTATCCCCAGTCCTGCACCAACCCATATCACGGAATTCCTGAAGTACATATTGGATACGGTGATGTCCACGTCGGGTTCCCACAGCTCCACCTTCATCTCACAGCACTGGTTTCTCTTCCTCTCGCGGTGCCTCACTAAGTAGCAACGATAGCTGCAAAGCTTTATCCGGGACTCGATGTGGTTACAAGGATACTCGTAGTCGGTTCTCCTGCACATGGTGTCTCGCTGGATACCGTTCCGCGTTTTCAGCCCTGGATTTTGCTCTGCTGGAGGAAAGGACGTACCAGAAGTGGTGGCCGCAGTGTTCGGGGATCGTGATATTGAGTCTCTGCTGCCTGTGAATTCTGGATCCGGACCAGAAGTGAAAGCTTGAATTGGGAGCCAAATATGACTCTCGACTTTCTTAACGAGCTCTAGAGAAGTTGTTGGGCGAGCAAGGGTGTGATTGGAGAGCGGAGTCCGGCCAGGGACGGGAATCTTATATCCAAATGGCCCCCTTTCCGCCGGGTCGCGTGAGCCAGACGGGCACTCTGGCGGCAGGAACGAAACCCGGGGAGCATGTGGCTGGCGACCAAGCTGACAGCCGCAGGCGGGACAGAGGCCGAAGCGTGACGTGGGGACGGGTCCTATGATGGCGGCGCGTGGCCGCCAAGAAGCGATCGCCGCAGCTCCCGCCACAGCCACCTCCATGCATCCTCTGCCTCCAGACACGACGCCATGGCACCCCCATAAATCACCTGCATCCCCCACCCCTCCACGCTCTCGTCCTCCACCGAGCCCGCCCGACCGAACCACACGCCCCGCCAACCAGCCACCACCATGGCGCGCCCGCTGCTGTCTGGCCGCCCGTCGTCGGAGAACTCCAACGACCGCGACCTCGCCGAGGAAGACGCGCTGCTCACCGGCGAGCGCACCGGCAAGCACGACGAACAACCGCGGAGCGCGTGGAAGCGATGGCGGGAGGTCGGCCTGTTTGCGTGGGCCCTGGCCGCGACGGCCGTGGTCATCGTGCTGGCCGTGGTGTACCAGAAGCAGCAGACGGCGCGGGCGCCCGACTCGACGCCGTCGGGCAAGCGCAACCTCATCTTCATGGTGTCGGACGGCATGGGCCCGACGTCGCTGTCGCTGGCGCGCAGCTTCAAGCAGTACCAGTACGCCGAGCCGTGGGGCAACACGCTGGTCATCGACGACCACCTAATCGGCCAGTCGCGCACCCGCTCGTCGAGCAGCCTGGTGACCGACTCGGCCGCCGGCGCCACCGCCTTCTCGTGCGGCTTCAAGAGCTACAACGGCGCCATCTCCGTGCTGCCCGACCACTCTGCCTGCGGCACCGTGCTGGAGGCCGCGAAGAAGGCCGGCTATATGACCGGCCTGGTCGTGACCACCCGCATCACCGACGCCACGCCCGCCTGCTTCGCCGCCCACGTCAACATGCGCTCGGAGGAAGACCGCATCGCCGAGCAGATGGTCGGTGACTACCCGCTCGGCCGCGTTGTGGACCTCATGCTCGGCGGCGGACGCTGCCACTTCCTGCCCAACTCCACCGAGGGCTCGTGCCGCCAGGACGACAAGGACGTTGTTGCATTGGCGAAGGAGGATTACGGCTTCAACTACATCGACAGCCGCGAGGACTTCGACGGCCTGCGTCTGGGCAGCGCCGTGAAGCTCCCTCTCCTCGGCCTCTTCGCCGACACGGACATTCCCTACGAGATCGACAGGAGGAACGAGGACGACATCTACCCGTCTCTTGACGAGATGGCGAGGACTGCCATGAAGGCGCTGAGCGAGGCCACCAAGCACAGCGAGAAGGGCTTCTTCCTCATGATCGAGGGAAGCAGGATCGACCACGCCGGCCACGCCAACGACCCCGCTGCCCAAGTGCACGAGGTCCTGGCGTACGACAAGGCCTTCGCCAGCGTTCTCGAGTTCCTCGAGAAGGACACCACCGAGGGCGTCATGGTCAGCACCAGCGACCACGAGACCGGTGGCCTGGCCACCGCAAGACGTACGTTCATCCACTGCCCCTCTACTACCCCTCTCCCTACTACTCCTCCACAACCCCTCTCCCTACTACTCCTCCACAACCCCTCACACACCTAACCCCCCCCCCCCCCCCCGCGACAGAACTCCACTCCACCTACCCCGAATATCTCTGGTATCCCAGCGTCCTCGCCAACGCCTCCCACTCGGCCGAGCGCCTCGGCCAGCAATACCACAAGTTCCTCGCCGGCTCGCCCTCGGCGCCCGCCATCAAGGCCTGGGTCCAGAATGCCGTGAGCAACGACCTAGGCATCGACGACGCCTCGGCCGCGGAGATCGAGCAGCTAGTGTCGCGGCCGGACGCGTCGCCGTACGCGTTCGCCGACATGGTCAGCCGGCGCAGCCAGACGGGCTGGTCGACGCACGGCCACTCGGCCGCCGACGTCAACATCTTCGCCTCGGACCCGCGCGCCGCCGCGCCGCTCGTCGGCAACCACGAGAACACCGAGGTCGGCGAGTTCCTGCGCGACTACCTCGACGTCGACGTCGCCGCCGTCACCGACGAGCTGAACGCCGAGGGCGCGCGGCTCGACGCTGCCGGCGCGGGGCTGTCGTGGTTGGGGAAGCTGCCCGAGGAGGGCGAGCGGCTCGACGGCCAGGACCATCGGGATCATTACCAGGGCGATTTCAAGAAGCACAAGAGGTGCGAGATTTGCGGCGTGTGAAGGAGTCTTTTTGCGATTGGGAGAAACGGTGAACCCGAGTTCATTTCTCTTTTGGCGGACTGCTTTCAGCCCGGATGGGCATGGCGTTTTTGTTCTTTTGGTTGTAGCACGTCGTTTACTGTACGGATGTGCTGGGGACAGGGGAATGTAGAGCTCTTTGTAATTGCGTTTTCAGCCTCTTTTTTCACATCGTCGTCTCTCGGAAGAAGGCAAACTAGCGGACCACTCCGTTTCAGATTGGGGCTAGAAAGGAAGATCCCTAAATATTGAAAGAACAGCTTGGTATATCTCCCGTGCATGCAAATGCAGAAACTCCAGAGCACTGAACCCTTCCTTGAATCCTCGGGGAGCTCGTTTTGATACATACCGCCCTGTCAAATAAACGCCATCGCTATGCAAGCAAGTCGGACTGACTACTTTTGAATGTCCATACTGGTGTCGGGTCTGGTCATAGGAACCCGGAATAGAGAAGGGAGACCTTCAGCGTGCCGGCAAGGAAACGACGTTCGTCTCGTCTTGCCACGGGCAGACCTGCTGCTACGCAGTTGCCTTCAGCCACTCCTCAAAGTAAGCGCAGTTGGCGGCGCTGACCGGGCCGCCCTCCTCGCACAGGTTGAAGACGGGGCAGCGGCCGCAGGGAGCCTGGGTCAGGCCGTTGCCGTAGCCCTCGGCCGCCTCGGCGTCGTTGGCGGCCTCCATGGTGCCGCGCACGCTGCGGTACCCCATGGCGCCCATGCGCTCGAGCTTGCCGTCGAAGACCATGTTGTCGAGCAGCGACCGCAGGTCCATCTCCCGGATCACCACGCCCTCGATCACGCCCGACTTCTCGATGAACTCGAGGATGGAGGTGGCGGTCGGGTAGTTGCGGTAGCCGGGCGCGTGCGGGAGGAGGACGCCGCTGTTGCGGCCGAGGGCGGGGCGGTACTTGGGGGTTTCGGGGGCCAGGGTGGTGGCGGTGCGCTGGGCCTGTTCCTTCTTCCGTCTGATGTCGGCCTTGGTGACGTGCTGCGGCTTCTGCTCGACCCAGCCGTTCTGCTCGACATAGCTCAGGATCACGGTGGAGATCTGCTCGATGAGCTCGATGTCCAGCTCGCCGTCCGTGTGCCAGGGCCCGCCGCTGACTTCCTCGGAGGGAGTCAGGTGGGCCAGCATGTAAATCTTGCGGCCCGGGTGCTTGACCGAGGTGATGGACTTGACCAGGCGCTTGCCCTCCAGCGACTTCAGCGACTTGGTGATGACGGTCTGGTGGAAGTTGGTCTTCGCCTTGATGGTGCGCGTCCACATGCCCTGGTCCTCGGCCGACGAGATGTGCGAGTACACGACCCGCTCGTTCGGTTCCATGCTGCGGAGCCTGCGACATTCATAGCCAAGTCAGCGCACTGCTCTCTTGCCACTGCTGCGTCTCCATCCTCCGCCCAGCCCGCGCGGTGTCACACGTACTTTGCGGCATCTTCGCGGGTGCGCAGCCGCCAGCACAGCACGCGGTCCCAGGCGCCCTGGCCCTTCTCCAGCAGCTCGAACAGGTGGGCGTCGACGAGCTCCTGGCACAGGCGCACCAGCTCCTCGACATCCTTGGCAATATTGAACAGCGACAGGTCCTCCTGGAAGAAGATGGTGTCGGGCGGGCGCTCGGCGCACTTCTCGTAGAGCTGATCTTTTTTCGACATGGCGGCGGGGTGCTGCGCGAGGTGTTCGGGAATCTGCGGCGGCGGTCTCGGTGTGCGTGTGCGGCGAGGGCTATCTGTCGACCATGGAGGACGGAGCGCGGGAGGTGGCGGTGCTCGCGGTGGAGGTGAGGTGCGAGTCACAGGCAGCGACTGGCGGCGGTGCGATTACTTTCAACTGCGATGGAAATTCGTTGCGCGCGGGCGCTCGGGCCGCTTTGGGGCTGCCGGCAGATCAGCGGCTTGCTGGCTGGGTCCAAGGCATCAACCAAGGCATCAACCAAGGCATCCAGGCCCTCCTCTTCCACCATTCCAACTTCGTCACGCGGCATCTCGGCCGAACTGAAGGAGCCTGGTGTTTTGTGCCGGCTGCTCAGCTCTCTAATTTCTGCATGTTCTGTTTCGTCTTTTCCTTTAACCTTCGACTTTGGCGTCATATTTTGCGTAATCGAAATGCTGTGCGCTGGGAAGCAGAGCTCCTTTCCTGTTTTCGTTCCCGGTCTCTGCTTTCACAGCCGCAGCAGCCTTCAATTTGCCTTTCCGGCCGTCCTAGTGTTCGCGTCACCCCCAGCACAACACGGAGACGGCCAGTGATGTTTGTCTGCCGGGCCGGGATGTGTGGCTGCTCATCGCCGACATCACCGATTTGCGCGCTTCAGCGTTGGGCGCACATAAAGTTTAATCGAGAGCCAGGGGATTCACCCCTCAGCGCTCTGCGACAGATCGCCGGCGTCGACGGCGATCCCTTACTCTTTAAAAGGGCGCATGCTGCCCTGGCCAGACAGTGGAGATGAAGGGGCGAGAGAGTGATTCTGATGCCGACGTTTGGATAGCATCCGGGAGTATCAAGACAAGCATGCCGCCGGACCCTCCCCCGGAGCGCGCTGCCCCGGAAGCGACGCGCATGATCTGCGAGTCCAATGGCGTTGAAGGGCGGCTGTCGAGCAGGTGGTGAACCAGGCGGGCGGGACATGGGGACAGGGTGCGCAGTGGAGCCGCGGCAGCTGGGGCCGCTCAGCATTCGCAGTCTGGGGGACGGCCGCGCCCGCTGTAGGAAGACGGCGGTCGGCACCTGGGCCACAGCCCGAGGCGATGGCAGTGGCTGGCCAGCAGTCGGACAGTCCCGAGACTCTTCAGGCTTACAAGACGCAATTGCCAGAGATAGGGAGCAACCGAATGGGATATCTCCGGCCGCAGCCGCGAATCATCCCGCGCGACCCCGATAAGCGACGCACAACGCTCGCGTGGTGGTGAGCCGCCAGCCCGCGCGCGCCGGGTGCTGGCGCCGTGCTGCGTGCGAGGGCGCCACGCCCACGCCCACGACGCTGCCGAGCTCGCAAATCTCTTGGGCGGCGTCTTGGGAGCCGCCTTGGGCGCGGACAAGCATTCCCTGCGAAGCTTGCCCCCTCGGGATGGCGGCCCTGCCGCTAGCCCAGCCGTTCACGACAAATTCTGGAACGTCAACCTTATCGCATGCACGCCACCGCGCAGTGCGTCAGCCCTCGCAGCCGGCGCCGTGCGAAACGTCGTCCAGCAGCCGCGTCCTCGCAGCAGCTGGCGCTCTCCGCGCCACTGCGGCACCCGCGACGCGTGCCCACACGCCCACACTGGCACGCCCGGCGGCGTGGCTCATCGCTATCTCCCCGGGGCCTCCACTGCCGGCTGTGTTTCCCTTTCCTGCCATGGGCGCGGCGACGGCCTACTAGCGGGCAGGCGGGCAGGCCTCTCGCACGCCCGGGCTGCCCTGGACCACCGCACAACGCGAATCTGCTGATCTGCATCCGGCTCTCGGCCTTATCAGCGGTGCGCGAGAAAAGCTCGGCTGAGGGTCGCGTCGCTCCCTTATATTGCCCTAGTGCTGCCGCGCCGTTGTTTGAATCGACAGGCCGCCATCTTCGTGTCACTCCTGACAGCCGCTCCCCCCTCTCCCCCGAGACTCCTGCTCCCGTGCGGGACGAAGATTAAACTCCTTCGCGGAGCTTCGGCAGAGTCCTCGCTTCCCAATTCTGTCCACGCGACCTCATTCCCCTCGCGGTCGCCATGGGCTTCGTCGACGTCGAGAAGCGGGCTGCGGATGCCGATGTGTCCTCCGAGTCCTCCACCCACAAGACCCCCGCCGCCGCGTACACCATCGAGGGTGGTGCCGTGCCGGGCGAGAGCTTTGAGGTCGCCAACAGCCTGTACGCGAGGATCCAGAGGCTGGCCGGGAAGCTCAACATCGAGCAGAGAGGCATTGAGCGCGTGCCGGAAAGCGAGCGCAATGATACCTCTCTCCTCAACGTCGGCACTATGGTAATGCTCCAGATGCACCGGTTTCCGAGCAAGTGACTGATTCAGCACGCAGTGGCTCTCGGCCAACATGGTCGTCAGTTCCTTCGCCATTGGCCTGCTGGCCAAGTCCCTGTTCTACCTGGGTGTTGCGGATGCCATGCTCGTCTGCCTGTTCTTCAACATCCTTGGCATACTTCCCGTCTGCTGGTTCTCTTCCCTGGGCCCTGTGTTCGGATTGCGTCAGATGGTGCTCTCCAGGTTCTGGTTTGGCTGGTGGGGCGTGAAACTCAGTAAGCATGCGTGCAACCACGCACCACCTACACGCACACCGGTATTCTGACGCGTGACTCAGTTGCCTGCTTCAACGTCTGCGCCTGCATTGGCTGGTCATCCGTGAACTCCATCGTCGGCGCCGAGCTGATCCACGCCGTCAACAACGATGTCCCTGGCTGGGCCGGCATCATCATCATCGCCATCTGCACCTTCTTCGTCACCCTCTTCGGCTACAAGGTCGTCCACGTCTACGAGTTCTGGAGCTGGATCCCGACCTTCATCATCTTCCTGATCACCCTCGGCACCTTCGCCCACAGCGGCGCCTTCGTCAGCATTCCCTGGGAAACCGGAACCTCCGAGTTGGGCGGCGTCCTGAGCTTTGGTGTTACCGTCTATGGATTTGCCACGGGATGGGCCAGTTACGCGGCCGATTACACCGTCTACCAGCCGTCGAACCAGAGCCGTCGCAAGGTGTTCTTTTCCACCGCTCTCGGCCTGATCTTCCCGCTGCTGTTCACCGAGATGCTGGGAATTGCCATTATGTCCGCCACCGCTATCAACGACGGCGACAACAAGTACCAGGCTGGCTACGATTCTGCTGGCACCGGCGGTCTGCTGGCGGCGGTGTTGTTCCCTCCGCTTGGCGGCTTCGGAAAGTTCTGCTTGATCATCTTGGCCCTGTCCATCATCGCCAACAACTGTAAGTCAACCACCACAACATTTGGCTGATATCATACTAACCTGAACGCTCTCCCAGGCCCCAATATCTACTCTATTGCGCTCACGATGCAGGTGTTCGGTCGGTGGGCGCAGTCTGTGCCTCGCCCGGTGTGGACGCTGCTTGGAACGGGTGTTTACATCGGAATTGCCATCCCTGGTTACTCGCATTTCGAGACGGTCCTTGAAAACTGTAAGTGGAGCAATGCCCCCTACCCGCTACATTCTGCGCAAAAATCCGGGCTGCAAAGCCAACGGGGGTTGGGGAGGTCCGCACGTGACGCTCCCGGACGCCCTCTCAAGCTGCCGCAACGTCCCGCATCTCGCCTCGCCTTTAACCCCCTCCCGAACCTTCCAAAAAAAAAAAAAAAAAAACTGACACTCGGGGGTTTCCCCCAAAAAACAGTCATGAACTTCATTGGCTACTGGCTCGCCATCTACGAGGGCATCGCCGTGACCGAGCACTTCCTCTTCCGGCGCGGCATCTCCGGCTACGTCCCCGAGCACTACGACCAGCCGTCCAAGCTGCCCCCGAGCATCGCCGCCGTCGTCGCCTTCGGCTTCGGCGTCGCCGGCATGGTCACCGGCATGAGCCAGACGTGGTTCGTCGGCCCCATCGCCCTGCACGCCGGCGAGGCCCCCTTCGGCGGCGACGTCGGCTTCGAGTTGGGCTTCGCGTTCGCGGCCGTGAGCTACGCCGCGCTGCGGACGGTGGAGCTGCGGCTGTTCGGGAGGTAGGGACGGCCGGGGCCAGATGGGTGGCCGCGCCGGGTTGTGGAGGTGTGCGATGCGGAAAACAAAAAGTCTGTGATGGCATGTTGGACCTTTTGAAGTAACGAAAATACCCAGAATGTATATCGATTTGACAACTCGTGTTCTGGATATGGAGGGGCGCTGTTCCCAAAGCTGGGATGCGGCCTTGACTGGATCCGGCAACCAGGTCGACATGGGAGTTGAAGCATGCATCCGGGTGGCTTTGGCATAGACTCTGAAGCATTCTCGGGTCTGGACGAATGCTCCAACTCCCCACCATTTGTGCTGCACGACTATACATGGTAATGTGCGAATGCTCAACTGATTCTGATGAAACCCTCAGCTCCCCGTGAAGATGCTGTGCCTCTTCGTTCCTAGGTTGAGATCTTCCAAGGCACCAATATCTGCACGGCTGTGAGGAGAAAGAATCAAGTAGCGATTTCAGCAGTGCACACGTGCACGAATAATCTAACGACAGATACCCCAAGCTCCTCTCTAACAGAGAAAACCTAAGCCACAGCGGGCGATGACAACGACAATGATATATAATGCGCGAATCCCAATCTTGCAGTAGCACCAGCCATCCCACTTTATAAACAAAAAAAGAGCCCTCCGATGATTCATCAAACGCACAACGCGCACTGCGTACTTGCGTTACTACAAGCGATATAGGGAAAAGAAAGAACATCTCAAGGAGAGGGTCCATGAGCATGAAGCAACAGAGAGACGCTTCTGCGGCCAAAAAAAACCTAGGCCTGCATACCGACGAGAAGGGAATCTTGGGGTAGGATGTCTGAAAGCACAAACACAACTATTAAGGCGGCAGAAGCAACGCGGCAAAGAGGTATCAAAGTACAGGTCGAAGAGAGCCCGTCGCACATTACTGGGCTCCGAGAGATGGGGAAAGAAAGGAAAAAAGTTTTCCGCAAAGAAAACCCACCCAGAAGAATGGAAGTTGCCAGCGCCCACCAAGTCCATCCGCGCTAAAAATGCTAGCAAAGCCGCCCGGTGCCTACCAAAGAGGTGATTGTTGAAGAAAAGCCAAAGGAGACCTGACCCTCGGTCGTGGTCCGTATGTATGGTACAGATGCTCGAAGAGAAGAAAATATAAGCCTAGAGGTCAGGCATAGAAGAGCAAAGCAATGAAAAACGGAGGCGCTTAGAAGTCGTTCGAAACGGTCATATCAGCCGTCAATTCGCGGTTCGCAATTCTCTCCACGCGAAGGACGAGTTCCTGTCACGATTTGGATTAGTATCCTAACGGTATGGAAACAACGTCGTAGCGAGGACATACCTTCGTCGCTCTCGCAATCTTGAAGGCAAGGGGCGGAATTCTCTCCCTCATGCCAGCTTCGTTCTCTTCGAGGGCAGACAGCAGGCCTTCGCGGCAGTCCTCGAGCAGATCAACAACGGGTGTAGCATGCTTAGCCAAAGCACCATTGCGCGTGTTGCTGATCGCTTCACGAGTCTTGGAACCGATATCGTACACGGTCCGGTTGATGTCATTGATGTGTTGCTGAATGTTCTGCTCGGGAAGCGGGGCTCCCGCAGGAGAGCTCCGGATCTCTTGCACAAGGGGCTGGATGCTGTTGACAAGGTCGGTGGTCTGATCTTCTAGGTAGTCTTTGATCTCCTCGAGGCCGCTGTTTTCCCGAACGATGTTAACATTGGAGCCTTTCAGGAGTCCGTTCGGACCCTCGGACCGACGCGTGGACCAAGGACGTGGGGAGCTTGCAGCGCTGCGACTGTACCTTGTGGAATCGATGCTGACGCTGCTGCCATTCCTGGTATGCCTGGCACCGTTGCCGTAATAATTCGTGCTGAGACGGATTGACTCCACGTCGAGGTTCTCGTAATCTTCCTCGCCGGGTTGGGTGGGCCTGATCCTGACAACCTTGACGAGCTCAACAATGGACGTAGTCAGATGAGAAGCTGCAGCGTCCAGCAGAGAAACGGGGGACAGCCCCTGACCCGCTGAGTGGTTCTTCGAGGCGGTAATAAGGTTGTTTGCGGTGGCTGAGACGCGGGACTTGAGCTTGTGCTGCTTCTTGATCGAGTCCTCCCCATCGTCGCTGGTCGGAGATCCAGCGGCATCGACGTCTGCGGTAATGGTTCTGACGCAGGACACAGTTTCCTTCATGCAATCGAGAACAGCCTCGGAGTTTGACTTGCGCGCAGTCTGCAGTAATTGGTCGATGCACAGCTGGAACTTCGTGAGGTGGACGTCCTTGACCATACCATCCGGCTGCACAAAGTTGCTGTCCCGAGCGTACACAGAGGCGTCCTCAGCGAAACTTGCTAGACCCGACGACGAAGCGCGGAGATGGCGAACTTGCGTCTTCGAGCGGGCGTACCGGGACTTCCATTCTTTGACCTCACCTTCAAGCCTCGTGATCTCAGCCATAAGCTTCTCTTCCTTTTCCAGTGATGCATTGCTCCGCTCTGAAAGTGCGCGCATTTCCTGCAGGAACTGAGACGCTTCTCTGCGGACCTCATCGGTGACGTGTTGTTGTTCTTCCACTTCCCGCTCCAGTTGCTGGTACCGTTGTTTCCAGTCGTTGTCGTCAGAACCACCTGAACCGCCGTTGCGTTCAGCATCCTCGAGTTGGGCGCGAAGTTCGCGTTCGGTCTCTGATGCGTCGTGACGGGCCTTTTCCAGTTCAGACCTTAACGAATCATTCAAACTTTGCGCCTCTTCCACTTTGCGTTCCAGGTCATCACGGAGGTCCGCGAGTTCCGCCTTGTCGTTCTCCGTACCCTGTGTCAAGTTAGTCTATTTAGCTTTAAGCTTTGCAAGGGCCTACGGACATTGTCCCTATCCTTCTCGGCATTTTTTAGCCTCTCAACCTCCTCGTCCCGTTCTTTCATTTGGTTCTCGAGTCCTTCAGCCTTTTCTTGCAACTGCTCGACCTGAGAGGTGAGTTCCGCAATGAGCTTTTCCTGCATATTGTCAGTGTACTTGCGGTGCTGAAAAATGGAATTACACATTCACTTACATTGCCCAGGCTCTTGCTCGTAGTCCGCTTGCTCGATCTTCTCGCTGCGTCCTCGAGGCCGAAAGCGTCATCGTCGTCGTCATCGTCCACACCACTATTATCATCGTCATCCTCCACCATAGTCCCCTTGTTCGGCACAATGGTATTTGACTGGAAAGTCTTGGGCAGAGGCCGCCCGAACTGGCCTCCAGCACCAGGAGGACCGAGTCCAGGGCCTGGAGGGCCTCTATAGCCTGGACCACCAGGGCCTGGAGGAGGTCCGCGGTAACCCGGAGGCGGAGGACCTCTGCCCATGCTCCCATTACTAGGTATGGGACCCCTTCCGGGGCCGCGACTCCTGTTGCTTGCGATGCTGCCTGTTGGACTTGTAACGCGCTCGATGTCATCGCCCATGAAGTATGGGAAGCGACGTTCCAGTTCGTAGAAAACATCAGTCCCGAGTTGGCGGAAGCGGTCTATGGGCAGCGTCGAGAGTTTTTGGCGGGCCTGGTTGCGCTTCGGGTGGTAGTTGGTCTTCGGCGGGAGGAATTTGGGGACGTCGTTGCCTGGCGCATTGGGGCCACCTCGCCTGCGGTCGTCCTCGCGACGGATCGACTCATCGTAGACGTCGGTGCTGAGCTCCTGGAACTGGACACTCGAGAGGCGCAAGAGCTTGTCGCGAGCGCGGTTCGGGCGCAGGTTGCCCTTCTCGTCGCGCAGGTAGGGGCCGAGGTAGACCTTCAGGACGCGGTAGTGGTCGGCGAGCGACTCTTCGATCAGCATGGCCTTGCGACTGCTTATGCTCTCCCTGTCCCGCACACTCGAAGCGTAGAGGCCATCGCCGGTGCTGGATCGCGCAATCGAACTGGGGGGCGAGGGTTGACCATTTGACGTCGGCGGGCGGCCGAGGCCATTGGGGATCATGCCGTCGGTCGAGCTAGTGACGGAGGTCGGCGGCGTTATAAGTTGGTTTCGGGGTGTCGGAGGTATGCTGGGCGAGTAGGGGTTGTCGCTGCCGCCCAGATGGTTGTATTTCGAAACAGGAGACCAATCGTTGGCGCTGTCGACGGAGATGGGAGAGAGGGTCCCGCTGCGACCAGCCATGGGAGCTGCTTGGGCGACTCACGCGCGGAGCGACGTGCGAGGCGCCTAGGAGCGACGGGAGACGGGTGTTCGGGCGACGGTGCTATCGTTCTCGCGGCGACATGTGTCGACGGCGGTGACGCTCGCGTGATACAGACGCGGCTGAGACGGTGTGCGCACGGCAGGCGTGGGCTGGCGAGACTCGAGAGACGGCGTTCGTAGGGCTTGGGCGGGCCCGGGATGCGGATGCGCAAACAAACAGGCACTCGGGCACCTGCGGCAGCGCGCTTGGCGACCTCTGCGTGACAGCTGCTGCGCGATGCGATGCTCAGGATGCGCGAGGACAGAGCTCCAGTGTAGCTCTCTCCGTCGGCGTCAGGAGGGGGTCCACGGGGTGAGAGGCCCCTTTGCACTTTTTTGGCGTTGGCGTCTGGCGGGCGCGCGGGCGGAGCTAGAGCGAAGGGCAGCGGCGCGGCGTCAGGGGTGGGCGTGAGGCGTGGCGCGGCAGCCAATGGAAACGCGGGACGCAAGGTAGCAACGAGCGGACAAAAACAATTAGGCTTCTGCTCGTTAATCTTCAGCGGCAGCGCGCGCCCCGGAATGTTGCAGCAGCAGAATGAATGAAGGAGAGGAAAGGAGAGAGATGGGCGAGGCCCTCGCAGAGCTCAGGGCGGTCAGGCGCGCTAGGAGGAGATTGCCGGGGATCCCTGCCGCAATCACGTCTGCAAAGCCGCGCGCTGCACCCTCGCTCCGGGCGCTAGCTGCACATCAGAGATGCGTGATGGGGAGTCCGTATTTCTCCACGCCCCGTATTGCTCGATAAGATAGAATTGTGCGGGCATGCGGCAGCTACAGCTATCCAGGTGCCTCCGACGCGTTGTTGCGCTGCAGATTCCGCCCTCCCTGGCCAAGCGGGCCGCCCAGCGCCTTCCAGAAGCACGCGTCCCGGCCGCCCTGCGCCTAAGCGAACGATGCGATCCTCACAGAATCTTCACGCACCAGAGCCTCGCGCCCGCCGTCCCACCCGCCGATCTGGCCCCGCCCCTACCGGATCTTCTTTTTCTTCTTGTCGTACTTGGAGTTGGGGTCGCAGATGGGGCACAGCCACTCGCCCTTCGGCTCCTGCGTCAGCCCCACGCACTCCCAGTGGAACCACTGGATATCGCACTTTGGATTGTCGCAGGCCACCATGTCGCCGAAGCTGACGCGTTCGCAGATGCAGTACTGCGTGTCGTCCGCGTCCTCGTCCATGTCCATCGTGTCGTCGTCTGCTGCCCCGTCGTGCCCCATTGCTGATGCATCCTCATCCGACACTTCGGCGTCACTGAGCATGCTCTCATCATCGCCTGTCGTCGACGGCGACGCCCGAGATCCTCCCATGAGTCTGCGCGCTGACTTCTTTGAGATACCTGCCTTGCCGATCTTCTTTCTGTTCGCCTTGCCAGGCAGCACCGTCCGCGTGTTCTTCTTAGTACTCGGCCGCGGTCCCAGACTACCGGCCCGACTGCCACCAGGCGTTCCCGCCTTCGGCGTTCCAGGGCCCATGGATGATTGCCGTGCCAGGGAGGACCCAGCCGAAGGGAGAGAGCCGAGAGATGCGTTGAGACGACGGCGTTTGCTGTCGCTTCCGACGGACATCTCCCGCTGGCGGTTGTTGGCCGACATTGCTGCCAGAGCTGAAGCGTTGGACATGTGGGTCTGATTAAGGATTGTCGATCCCGAGCCGCTCATTGCAGGGGAGCTCATGCTCCGGCTCTGTCCGGTGGCGCTCGCAAGGCGCGCGATTGCGGCGTTTGCTATTTGTTGTGATCCTGCGTGAGCGTTGATTGAAAGAGGGTTCAAAGGTGTGTTTGCTCCTGTTGCTGTGGATGAGCTAGGCGCGACTAGATTTCCGGGCGAGTCGCGCAATAGAGAGGGAAGTTGGGGGTCGTGAGGTATTGAACCGTCGTTCGTCAGGTCGCGAATCTTGATGTCCAGCCGCTTTACATGACGATCGAGCTTTCTTTCCGTTAGCCTCATGTCCGAGAGATTAAATTGCGGAGAACATACAAGCTGGAATGCCTTCTCTGCCAGGTGCACCTTCTCTTCCTGGAGCGTCTGGGCTTTGTCGTAGTTCTGTAGGATCGCCTTGTTGTACGGTTCTTCCTTGGGGTTCTTGACCAAGCTTCCATTAAGCTTAACGAACTTTTGCAAGCTGCTGTCGCGCTGTTCAATGGTATTGTTGCATGCTTGGAGTTGTTGCTCTTTTGCTTGCATCTCCTCATACAAGTGAGTGATCTCGGCCGGCAAGTTTGCAACTAATGGCTGTTAGAACCTTTGAACGGCGTTTGTGCCTTGGATCAATATACCGTCATGAATGAAAAGCTCCAGTACGGAAGCGGCATCCTCAGCTAAAGCCATGGCCGAAGTCGGGGTGGTGAGATGGTATGGAGTCTGGGTGTGTAATGGTCGGGGGCAACCCCCGGCTAAACCTCCGGACGCTCACGGCGCAACGACAGAACGTTGCCCAACCAGGAACTGTAGACTGAAAGGACCGAGCTATACCAGAAACTGGATGGAAAAGGAGCTGTGGGTGATGGAAGCGCTGGGGAGAAGCGCTTGAGGTGGCGAGAACGCGTCGATGGCACGTTGTATTTTATGCAGTGTCTGTGGAATGCGCCCACGGTGGCAAGTTGAGAAATACTGTGCAGCCACACGTGTTTGATTCTGGAGCGCGTTAAGGGGAGTGTCGAGTGGTGCTTGTTGGTGAGTCGATCGAAGCTGGCGGCGACGACGGATCGTCGCAACGGAAATGCAGGGTTGGATTGCGATCATGTGATCTCCGGACTCCGCTGAGTAAGGCGAGGCTTGGCGCTGCCCTGCCAGGGTCCGCCAACGGCCCGCCAATCTTGTCGCACCTCGGAACGATCCCCCAGATCTCATCAACCACCTCTGCCGCATCTGCAACGCTCGATCCGCCCACGCGTTCCAGGACTGCTCACCGGACACTTGGCTTTGGCCGTTGCCAGCGCTCACCTTGTTCAGCCGCGAATTGTTTTGCTCGGTTCCACTTGCCGCCTCTGATCGGATCGTCCTCAGAAGTCACGCCTCGCCAAGTATCGTCCGCGCCACATCTTGGAGAAAGTTTCTAGAAGGTTAAGAGCTTGGGCCCCAGGCAACCGGACGTCATCTCATATACTTACCATCTGATCTATCCATCACCCCCTTGTGAAGAGCGTCAATCAGTTTCAGGGCCGCCTTAGCCTTACGCAGGGCTCTCAGAGCCTCTCCAGCGTCTATTCAGGCGTCATGGCGTTCAACAACAGCGAGATCGTGCAAGCATGGGTGGCACCGGACCCCTCGCCGCTATCAACAAGCGTCGAATACGTGGCATACAAGAAACTGACCCCGGAGGAGAAAGAGCGTGTACACCAGATGGAGGCCGAGCAGAACGGCATCGAACGGCCGCAAGGCTACACAGTCTCCTTCCACTACAACCCGCATGTGGAACAGCACCACTTCGGCAGCAAGCATCCCATGAAGCCGTGGCGATTGCAACTCACCAAACAATTGGTGTTCGGGTACGGCCTACACTACGCGATGGATCTGAACGAGTCGCTCCCGGCTTCCAAGGATGAGCTGGCCCGCTTCCACGACAACGACTACCTGAACTTCCTGCAATACATCAAGTCGGATACGCAGACCCAGAAACGCCATGAAGAGGAACTGAACCGGTACGACTTTACGGACGAGTTCAACGACTGCCCAATTTTCGACGGTATCTGGGACTATGTCACGCTATGCACAGGCGCCACGCTTGAGGCCGCACACGCTGTCACCAGCCAACAAAGCAATATCGCCATCAGTTGGTCAGGCGGCTTGCACCACGCAAAAAAACGCCAGGCTTCCGGTTTCTGCTACGTCAATGACATCGTACTCGCTATCCAGCATTTGCTCGAAAAGTACGTCCGTGTCCTGTACATCGACATTGACGTGCATCATGGCGACGGCGTGGAAGCTGCCTTTTTTAACACAGACCGTGTCATGACGCTGTCTTACCATAAATACGGTGAATTCTTCCCCGGGACCGGTGGACACGACGACTCGGGCCCGAAGGGCTTCTCCGAGCCCGGCGCGTACTTCTCGCTCAACGTGCCGCTGGACGACGGCATCGACGACCGCGACTACGAGTGGCTCTTCCGGCGAATCACAGGCCGCACGATCGAGGTCTTCAAGCCAGAAGCCATCGTGCTGCAGTGCGGCGCCGACAGCCTGGGCGGCGACCGCCTGGGCAAGTTCAACCTCAACATCCGCGCACACGGCAAGTGCGTCGAGTACGTCAAAGCGTACAACCTGCCACTACTGATCCTAGGAGGCGGCGGCTACACGCCCCGCAACGTCGCGCGCACCTGGTGCCACGAAACGGCGCTGTGCGTGGGCGCGGAGCTGCACGACAGCCTGCCGACCTTCATCCCCTACCGCCAGGCCTTCGAGGGCGTCCAGAACGGCAACGGCCAGCTCTACCCGGAGCTCAACAGCAAGCGCCTCTCGCACCCCAAGGGCTACGAGCGGAAAGACCTGGAGAACATCTGCGCCCGCCTCGAGGACCAGTTGCGCAGCATCCAGACCCACCCCGTCCTCAGCATGACCCGGTATCCCAAGCTCGGCGAAGTCCTGCGCGCGCGCAAGGAGGTCGATCGCGAGATCAAGGAGGAGCTGGAGGACCGCGGATACCAAGACGAAGCCAAGCGACGGCGGATGGAGAGGAACACGGGCGCCAGGCGGGAATATAGGTCGATCGTGCATTAACTTCCTCTTCCGTGTGACGGGACTCTGGCTAACTCGGTGTAAAGGTAACTGACTAATACCCTCACTATTTTCATTTCCGCGCCGGGGTCAACGGATTATTTTCGGCGGGCATGGTCAGTCCATTTGCGACTCATCTGGGCCAATTGGTTGGAGCAATGGGACAAATCACGTCGGTGGGCTCATCGAAATCCGGCAGCCATTTAAAGAAACTACTTCAATTTCATCTACCAATATTGCACACGCGCGATCATGTAATCAACCTGCCAGGCTTCTCAAACTTTCGTCTTCATTCCAGCCTCGCGACTGGCTATCAATACTTCTGTGCATGAGAGCTACGGCGAATAACAGGTGGGTTGAAAAATAGCTTATGCATGAATGCGCCAGTGAGCGAGGAGGCGACTCGCGATCAGCAAAGCCTCTCTCGTATTGAAAAACGAATGAGGCTGATGTTTTCATCGAGAAGGGAAACTGGAGGAAAAATAAGATGATCGTTGATTCTGGGAAAAAAAAAAGAAAATGCTAGAGGGAAAGCAAAGTGCACGCTGATCACCTGAAAAATTTCGATTCGTCGCCTCGTGTTCCATTCCTTCTGTTGCTTCGGCAATAGAAAGACTTAGGCCGTGGGAGGAAACTGAAAGAGAGGTCAAAAAAAAGAAACCAAGCACAGCCAGAACTCGCCTGACGATGGTACACAAACTCCTGAAAAGAAAATGAAAAGACTGGCTGCTCTGTCTATCCATCATCGATATTGCAATTCCCAAGCTGTCCCAGAGCCCATAGCAGAGCAAGCCTCTTTGAGCCTTCCTGTCCACCAAAAAGTCTATTACCACGAAGGTCCCATTACATGATTCGGGGGATTATCGTATCCTGAAAGCGGGAGGTGTTGCGAGATTGTGTCGGGTGATCACGGTCCTGTCGCAGCAATCTGTTCCCGCAGGCCGCTGGGCTCGGGCTTTCGTTGCCTTCTGCCGAGTAGGGTTGCGTTGTCTAAACTGAGCTCGAACGCACCCTTGTTGCGGACCTGGCGGCGTGCTGCTGCTGCGACAGCGGGAGAATGCTGACCGTATCCCTTCTGCTGTGCGGCATTCGTTGCTTGTTGTTGTCTGGCCTGTGCTGCTGCGCTTAAGGTTGTGTTCTTCATCTTTTGCTCCATTGCGCTGACGTCAGCGGCTTGACTCTTTGTCAACTTGGCTGGCGGGTCTGCTTGATTTGAAGCATAAGGCACATTCTGGCCATCCTCGTCATCATCATACGCGTCTTCCTCGTCGAGAATGTTTAGACTGGTCATTGCGTTTCCGCCCCGGTAGCCTTGCTTGAAGTTCTTGCGTCGCTTTCCCTCCTCCTCCTGTCGGTGGACGGCGTAGCTGACGTCAAACACCTCTCGAAGGTTGACAGCACCTGGCGAACGGAAGTCCATTCGTCTTCCTCCGGCACTGGGAACATCGTCGAGGTATGCGTAATTCGGTTGGACACGCTGCTCGGAGTGTTGCTTCTTGAGAAGAGGTGTGGCAAGCGGCGGTGCATCTGCAGCCGCTTGAGTCTCCTCTTCCGATTCGCGAATCCACGGGTGATTAAGGAATTGCTTGATGTCGTAACGCTTCTCCGGATCGACAGTTAACAAATGAGATACCAGATCCTGGGCAGGCTTGGAAATGTCGTCCCACCAGGGCGACAAGAAAGTATATTGACCGCGTGCGACCTTCTCTGTCAGGGTCTGAATACTCTCATCGTAAAATGGAGGGAAGCCGCAGAGCAGAGTGTATAACACGCAGCCGAGGGCCCACATGTCAACACTCTTGGAGTACCGTTCATCCTTCACAATCTCAGGGGCTGTGTAACCAACGGTACCGCATGGCGTCATAGTCTGGCTGTCCCAGATGACCTTGGACAGGCCAAAATCGGCGATCTTGATGGTGCCAATGCCACCTGCACCCAAGCCCTTGACAAATTCACCCTCATCTGCCTTATCTTCCTCGTCGGTAGATTTGGGCTTGGGGTTGCTGGTGGGAATGAAGGGAGCGGGGTAAAAGAGAAGATTCTCGGGTTTGATGTCACTGCAGGGTATGACGTCAGCTATCGTGGGGCGATGCATAGGAACGAAGGGACGGGTCAATGACGAACCGATGAACAACACCGGCCTCCTCGTGTAAGTATTCGAGTGCTTTTGCGACTTGAATGATGACATGCCGTGAGAGGTTCTCGCTGAAGTACGTGAGGCGAACAATCTGGTGGAAGAGCTCGCCGCCGGGGCAAAGCTCGAGGATGATGTAATAGTACTGCCGGGACTCAGAGAAGTCGATGAGTTTTACGATGTTGGGGTGGTCCAGTTGGCGCATAATCTGCACCTCCTTCAAGATATTGGCTCTCTGTACAAGAAACTAGTTAGCACGTGTGCCGCAATGCATGATACGTACGTGAAGGAGACAGGAGAAAGGTGGCATGGGTCCAAAGAGTGGCGAATGCTTGCACGGGAGGAATGCACACCTCCACGGTTTTGGGGGCTCTCTTGAAATCCGGATGGAGGTGTTTGTCGCCCTAAGCACCCACCGCGTTGGCTACGTAATCGCGAGAAAGGGACGAAAAGCGCAGCTGAGCAGGAGCGGACGGTGCGACGAAACACGCGTGGTGTGTAGAATGTGCAGAACACGGGCAAGACACAGGCAGAAACACGGGCAGAAACATGGGCAGGAACACGGGCAGGAACACAGGCAGGAACACGGTGATTTGGAAGGCGGCCACATACCTGGCTGGAGTTCATCTCGAATTTCCTGACAACTTTGATGGCGCTCTCGGGATATTGGCCTTGGCTGTCCTTTGCGCGGTACACGTTGCTGAATGCGCCGTCGCCCATCTTCTCGAGTAGGATCCATCGCTCCAGGCCGGGGTACTGAGGCAACTTGCCCTTCTGCTCGCGCTCCTCGGCGACGATGCGCTCGAGCACCTCCGGGTCGATCTCCTTCTTCGCCGCCTTCGCGGCGGCCTGTGCCTTGTGGTGGTCGGCGGCGGCGCGGGCGGCGACGTCACCGGCGCGGGCGGCCTGGTTCCTGTTGTTTACGGCGGCGGAGGAGAAATCTGCCTGGGGCACGTCCGCATGCAGCGGCTTGTGGTCCATCACGTTGGGATCGGTGATGGCATGGTGGTGGTCCTGCGGCGGTGCGGGGGCGTAGTTGTTGTAGCGCTGCTGCTGGGCGTGGACGGTGGACACGTTGGTGGTCGGCTCCGCATGGGGCGAGTGCGTGGCGCGCGCCTGCTTGCCATGGCGGAGGAAGTTCTTGAAATTCTGTATGGCGGCCATGGTTCAGTAAGGTGAAGTCGTCGCTGGCGGCGACGGCAATGGTGATGGCAGCGAGAGGCAGCGGGAGGGAATGCAGGCGCGGGTGTGGTGTTGAGACGGGGCGTCGAGGTGGTGCGCGTGGGTGGGGAGGCGGCGCTGGGAGCGAATTGCGGGTGCAGCTGGCGGAGGTGACAAAGACGCGCGCTCGAGGAGATCTCTTGCTGGGCGGTCCTTATGACGTCCGGCCGGGAAGGTGCGATTTAGGCGAACGAGATGACATCGACAGGCCCGGAAAGCACCCTCGCCGCGCCCTCACGCCTGCGGCTGGCCCGCCCAGCCAATCGCCCGCGCCGCCGACCACGCCCGCGCTCACCTCGCGCTGCCCACCCCTTGGCTCTCGAGCGCTCTGCTGCTGTGCGGGCGACCCGCAGGATGGATCGGACAGGGCATCGGGCAGGGAAGCGTGCTCACCTCGATCATCGGCATCGTCGCCAAATTGCTCCCCGTTTCACGCTCGGCTCGCTGGAATGCGGGCAGGGACTTGGCCGACGAGCGGCAGCCGCTATGACGCTGCGCAGTGCTGGTGCTTCGAGGAACGCACGCCCGGGGCTCGGCGGATGCTGACACGGCTAGTGTTGGCGAGCGGACAGGGCGGGCGGGCGAGAGAGAGGACAAGCGCGGCGTGAGGCTCCCCGGGGGCTGAGAGTATTTGGGTCGACGCCCGGCTCACAGCGGCAGTGCAGCGGTCATTTGTCGAGCACAGTCTACGCAGCAGGCGCCCAGGGTCGCGTCGATGACACGGCCACTAGCAGCGCCCAGCAGGCCCCTGCCCGCCTGGCCGCGACGCCACAGAGCGCTGGTGTGCGCTGCCGCCGCACGCCGGGCTGGCTGTGCGGCCGCGGCGGGCGGGTGGGCACTCCTGCCAGCTGCGGGCTGGGCTGCCTGCTCGCTCTCGCAACGCGGGCGCATGACTTTCGCGTCGTGGGCGCGAGCGGACGATTCATCTCCACAGATCACCGTGGGCCAGCCTGCAGGGTCTGATGCCCAGCCGTTGGTCCGCCCTCGCCGATGACGTAGGTATACGAAATCGTGCATTAGAGCCCGGCCAGGCGCTCCTGGATGCGCGCGCATTGCGTCTGCGGTGCCTATCCGGCGCCATGAAACTCTAGCCCGTTGTGTCTGCGGTTGCTTTGGGCTCCTGCGACACCAGCTGACGGTATCTGCTAATCTGAGATGTTCCGCCTTCAGACAGCCCCTCGACGCATGCGGAGCGGCCGCGGGCCCGTCAAACGCTGGCAAACACGTCAGTCCGGTGTTGAGCATGGGAACCAGGGCTCCCAGCTTGGTGCCACCCGGCCCTGCTTTGGCGCCTGCTCACCACCGCCTGCAACCCACCCATCAGGCCGCCTCCAGCTGGGCGGGGCACGCGGGTGATGACGCCGCGCCTGAGGCTGGTGGCTGGAGAGAGCTCCCCTCGGACCGACTTGGGACAATGTGTGCGCGGCGCTCAACCTGGCAGCTGGAGCGGGCGGACACTATTTGTGGCGGCGGAGCCGGTAGCATGCAGCCTTTCATCATCTCAATCTCCTGGCCAACATCGTCGCACGTTGGCGCACGCGAGCTTGACGTGCAGCTGGAGCGCAGCCTGATTGTTGACCCGACTGCTTGCCTGTGACGCACAGCGGCCGGGACTCGCGCAGCATCAGAGCACGAGATGCGTAGCAGCGTCAAAGTCCTGCCGGGCCCACTCGCTGCAGATCCTCTGCGTCCCCAGCAGCAGCCGTCCACGGTGACCGGGCAGCTGGGTGCCGGCTCTTATTGATTTCGTCAAGGGCGTTGGTGTTTTCAGGGACGCGACGTGCTCCCCAGGTTCGCTCAGGGATCATCCAAGCCCCCCCCCCCCCATCCCGCGCACCACGCGATGCATGATTCAGGCCGGTCATCGCCGCCCACCGCGCAACTGTTGCCAGACCCCGGGGCACACTGGTTCTTGTTTATATTGTTTGCGGGATGAGCTGTTCTCCAAGCGGGGCCATCTCCTGAACCAGAGCAGTGAACCACTTGACGGTCCTCCGTCGCCCTCTAGGAACTAAGCCCCAAGCCGGTCGCACATGCCCACTGCCTCCTACGTGTGGACCGACCGAGGTCTCAATCATCCCGAGCAGTTCGACCCGAGGATCCGATGCCTCGCACTTGCCGTCAAGCGGCCGCCGCTTACTCTAATCCCACGGACGCGTCGCCTCGCCAGCTCACTCTGATCCCGACTAAAAGTCATCGTTCTCGCGATCGCCTGCTTGAGCTGTCCTGTATGCTCCCGCTCTGTCTCCGGCGCGCGTGGGAACACGCATCGCCAAGGGCTGTTGTGGAGCGTGACGACGGTCCTGCAATGCAGGCGCGAAAGCTTCTTCTGGGCAACTGTGTGGGTGGAGGGTTATTGTTGTTTATACTTTAGTCTGTCGGAGTATTACCTATTGAAGCACTGTACCCATTATTCATCGCGATTGCCATCGTCCTACAGCGCTCCGCGGACCCCGCAGATGCTTAAACCAACCTACAGCCTTCCACAGAGACGCATTCCAGCATGGATAGCCCCCCTCAAAAGCAATTCATGCAGCTCGAAGATTCAGCAGCCTGGCCTACTGTCAGATGTGAGCTCCCGACAAGACTTGGGTCATGACTCGACGTGGCTCCCGTTTTGGGAACATCTATATAGACCCTAGCCTGTACTGGTCAGACGACACGTGGAGGACCAGGCAACGTGTACGGCACGGAAGGCAGCCTTCTGCCAAGCGCATCGTCATCGACGCCGACGGAGCAGCGTCCGGGTTTTGCTACTGAAGGTCGGAAGAGGAACACATGGAGAGGGGACAGGCATTAGCAGTCGTCTCGGAAATGGGCGGAGGCTTCGTCCAGACCCTGAGGCCCACGACCAGCATCCCGGCGCAGCGAGTCATCGACCCAGACGGCCAGTCTCCATCCCTTGGCACGTTTCGCTCTCGTGTCGTGCTCATCGCGGCTCATTCTGATATCGCAAAATGAGACGGCAGGGCACCGAGCTCACAAATTTTGACCAAGCCTCATCGACATGAGATGTTTGGTTCCGCGGAATTCACTCTCAATGGCAGGACGCTGCAACGATGGCTAGCGCAAATTGCTTTTGACAAGTCCACAGCGTGAGGAGTCGAAGTATACAGTTAAATAGCTTTTATATCAATTCCGTCCCACTTGTGCTTTCTCGAGACGATCCGATGCTAAGCGGCCAGGTCTGTTGCTGGGTCGGAGAGTGCTGCAAAGAGGTTGTGTGTTCTTCACGCTAACCGTCGGCTGCAGCACCGTCCCCGCCCGTTCGGAAGCGAGCGCGGGCTCCCGGGACTGATTAGGAGCTATGGCCCCCGGCGCCTTCCCTGCACACAAACTCCATCTTCACCACCACCTCTCGTCAGCATGCGGCATTCTCGCTGTCCCTTGCTGAGCGGCTCGAAAGCTCTCTGTGCGGCATTCTCGGCGCGGCGTGTGGCCTTTTCTCATCTGGAGATTAGTGTCAGACGGTGCGTTCCGAGGCATCGAATGATGGCTTCGCCGCAAAGGCGAATAGGGCTCTTCGCCTATTCGCCGGCAAAAGCCATCGCGACCCGCATCGTGCCTTCGCGACTTCGCCACATGCAGTAGCGTCGCTGATAGCACACGTCCGCAGACTACCGCCCCGCCATGCCGCAACCCATACAAAACCCCGCAACGCCACACCACTCTCTGCATGCACTCCCTGAGCTGACGCTCCGCTCCGCTCCTACTGCGCCTGCTCTTGACTGTACCACCCGCCAACGCGCCCAACTCCCGGGTTCCCGCATTGTACCTGATTGCGGCACAGCTGCTGCCGATCATGCACGCTGGCGCGGCTTCCCCACTGGGCCTCCTGCACCGCCTGCGCGAGGCTTCGTTGCTGCAGCTCTTTGCTTACGCTGTAGCGCTTTGGATCGTCTACGGTCTTTCTCTTGTCGTCCACAGGCTCTACTTTCATCCATTGGCGCGGTTTCCGGGTCGTAAATTGGCCGCAGCTACACTGTGGTACGAGTTCTACTACGATGTTGTCAAGCCTGGCTTGTACTACCAGGAGGTTTCAAGAATGCACGAGGAGTTTGGTATGCAATTACGTGATCATGTGGCGTTTGGTCTCGTGCGTTGTGCTGACAACGCCTCGCAGGTCCGGTGATCCGAATCTCCCCTGACGAACTCCACATGAACCACCACTCGCTCTGGGAACCCATTTACACTGCAAAAAATGACAAGTATGCCTTTGGCATAAACGGCATTGGGCTCCCAGATGCCACTGTCGGCACCGTTCCTCATGAGCTATGGAAGAAACGCCGCGCTGCTCTGTCTCCATTCTTCTCCCGGCGCAGCGTTGAGAAGTTCGGGCACGTTGTCTACGATAACGTGGCCTACTTGCTGGAAAGACTGAAGTATGCAAATGAACGGCGCACTTATTTGCAAGAGATGGCAGGGAAGGGAGATCCTCAGGCCAAAGGAGCATTGGAGGCAGAGGACGAAGACCACGCAGGCGTGTTGGAGATGGGCGCTCTTTGGCATCAATTGGCCGTGGATGTAGTCTCGGAGTACGCATTCGCCCGTTCATACGGGCTCGTTAGGGACAAGGAGCGTGGTCAGCAATGGGTGACAATGCTCCGTTACGTCATGGCAAACTCGCAGATGTACAAGCATTTCCCTTCGCTGCTGGGCATTCGGGACGTCTTTGCGATCCTTCCGGACAAATGGGTTGCACGCATAGCTGGGGATGGAATGCTCATGGCTGCGAAACTCCAAGACAATATGCGCACCCAAATCACTGCCATCCGGGACGGAGCCGTTGGAGAGGATGAGCTTCGATACAAGACGCATCCGACAATCTTCCACGAACTCCTGCAGGCTTCCTCGATTCCTGATTCTGAGAAGAGGATCGATCGCATGTGGCAAGATGGTCAGAGTGTCATTGTCGGCGGTTCCGAGACCGTCGCCAAGGTTCTCACGCATATCACCTTCCACCTACTCGACCAGCCACGGATCCTGGCTAAACTACATATGGAGCTCGAGGCTGGCGGATTCATGACGGCAGACATGCAGGCGAATGGCGAGACCCCTCGCTGGCAAGACCTCGAGCGCTGTGCATATCTTACTGCCGTCGTGATGGAAGGCCTCCGCGTGAGCATGCCGGCTGTCCAGCGTATGAATCGGGTCCTACCCAGCCAGTGGCGTGTCATCAGCGTGCCCGACAGTACACGGAGAGACCCCAAAACAGGCCAGCCGATAGTCGCAGAGTTCCGCATCCCGCCCGGTACGCCTGTCTCGATGTCCCCACACCTGTTGCATTTCGACCCGGAGCTATTCCCCGAACCCCACGTCTTCAGGCCGGAGAGATGGCTCGAGAAGGAAGCGGGGAAGCTGGGTGAGGGCGTAGATCCAGTGAGCGTGACTGGAACCAATGTCGCGAGGGGAAGGAGGAGCTTATCGAAGTACATCGCGTCGTTTGGGTATGGAACGAGGATTTGCGTGGGCATGAAGTGAGTTGCCCTTGCTCGCCCCCCTGCAACGTTGTACTGACCATGTGGCTTGGCAGCCTCGCCTATGCGGAATTGCACACGCTCGTTGCTCTAACGTTTGGCCCCCATACATTGCACGGTTTGCAGCTCAAGCTGTACAAAACAACTCACCAAGACGTCGAATTTGTGCACGACCACGTCGTCGGTGCGCCAAGGATAGGGACGAAAGGATGCAGGGTCGTAGTCGAATAACAGCTTTCCGTTGCAGATGAGTGAACATTCAGCAAAAACGCATATCTCTATCTTGGAACGGACAAAGGATGAAGGGGCTCGGTTGCACTGCTGAACTGCATCCATGGCTTAGACTTCAAAGGCATATGTACACGAGAAGAACATAATTCTAAGCAGTTTGGTCTTATATTGTGTGTTTTAGTGTTATATGTATGTTATTAAGGAAGGAAGATATGCTCCACTGGATGGTTTGTGGGCGCTATTGATTCCGCGTCTGACAGATTTGCTGCGTAAAACAGCTACTGTATGGATGCTACCAACACAACAAAGAAGGACTGGATTCTCTGGATGGTGGGCAAGCGCCATTGATTCCGCATCTTACTGATACTGCCACTGCAATTCCGCATCTGACAGATGTGCTGCGTAAAGCAGCTGCCCCTGTAATGAACCGAGCCGAGCGATTTCGTCCGTTCCTTTGAATGCAAGTCGTGAGACCAAAGGAAGGCCGGCGACGTCGTGTATTGCCGCATCCAGTTTAGCCCAGCGGGGCTATTCGTAAGCAGGTCGCAGGAACTTCCTCGACTGCCCAAACACCGTCGAACTGATAGGCGCTGGCTTCAAGCGAGGCTAGCATAGCGCGATCCTGTGTTGCTTCATGTCGTGACTGGCGTTACCACGGCTGCTTAGAAATCCAGACAACCACGATGGCCTCACATCAGTATCAGTATTAATGTCTGGAAAAAGTGCATGCAAATATCGAGCTCCAAATCAAATCTGCCATCTCCGCAGTCAGTTGGTCGGATCCGTGCAGGCATACACAATGGCAACCGCAGAGCAGAATCTTGCCTGGACCATCGCCAGCGCGTCCAAGCTCACCCAAAACTCCCTCCCTACCCCAACACCCGGCCCCAAGCAGGCGCTCATTCGCATCACCGCCGTCTCTCTCAACTTCCGCGATCACCTCATCTTTCACCACTCCCCATCCTACCCTCTCCGTCACGTTCCCAACCTCATCCCTTGCAGCGACGGCGCTGGAACCATCGTCGCTGCCGGCGCGTCATCCGTCTGGCACAACCGCATCGGAACGCGCGTGGTCGTGCACCCCAATACGTGGCTCGATGGCGACGTCGGCGACGTCGGCGGCGGCTACAAGCTCGACAAAACCATGGGCGGCGGCGAAGTACACGGCACGTTGACGCGGTTCCTGGTGCTGGACGACGAGCGGGTGCTGGAGGCGCCAAAGGGGCTGAGCGACGTCGAATCTGCGGCGCTGGTGACGGCCGGGGCAACGGCTTTCAACGCGCTGTTCGAAGGGCCGGGAGGGTTTGGAAAACCGGTGGAGGGAATGACAGTGTTGACGCAAGGGACCGGGGGTGTGAGTTGCTTTGCTATCCAGGTGAGTTGACGATATTCTCCCCTCTTCTCTTCCTTCTGGGGACAAGATGAGTCTAACGTCCACCAGCTTGCATCCGCTGCGGGTGCCACGGTGATTGCAACGTCCTCGACAGATGAGAAGCTAGAGACAGCCAAGAGGCTCGGGGCTAAGCATGTCATCAACTATCGCAGGAACGACAACTGGGCTGACGAGGTGCTCCGGATCACCAATGGATGCGGAGTCGACCACGTTGTTGAAGTGGGCGGTGCCGGCACGATCGAGGAGTCGCTGCGGAGCACCAGGGTTGGCGGGTTGGTGTCGGTGATGGGCATCTTGACGGAATCGAAGCAGGCAGACCTGATTCCCCACATTCTGTTCGGCGCAAAGACCAGTGAGTGCAGCAGCAGGCCTGCAAGAGACCAATACTGACAGAAGCGCAGTCAGGGGTGTTCTGGGGAGTGGAAGCAAGGCAATGAACGACCGATTCTTCAGGTTCGTGGAGGAGCACCAGACCCGGCCGGCGGTAGGCAAGGAGTTCGGATTCAAGCAGGTGGCGGAGGCCTTCGCGCAGCTGGAGACGCAAGGCGAGATTGGGAAAGTAGTGATTGCGGTGTGAGAGGACGCAGCTTCCGAGTAATCAACTCCTCTTTCTCAGCCGAGTCTCCGTGTGCTGCTGTGAAGCGACGGCGGCGGCGGCGGGCTTATAGGCAGTGGCGCGCGGCACTTGTTGCAGATCCGCGGCTGGCGGAAGAAACAAAACATAAAAACAGTCGCAGCCGGCGGGCAGCATGCAAGTGGCAGTGCCTGCCGAGCGGGCTGACCTCGGCAGTGCATCTGGCAACTGCTCCGCGCCATCGGGTGAGCCATTGGGCCTCCTGCTCTGCGCCTCAGCTCGTGACGCTCTGGCGGGCGCGCCCGTTTTGCTCGGAGCCCGAGGGCGAAAAAGCAGAAGCCGCAGGCGGGGTCGCCGCGCGGACAGAGCGCTGGAGTGGGTAGGAAGGTCATCGCATCGCGGGACGCGTCTCCATCTAAATTCCGCCAGCAGCGGTGGCCTCCCGCCCACGCCCCACCTGGGGAAGGAGCGCCAGCGGCGAACGGCGATTGGAGCGCGTTTCCAGAGCACGCGTGCATGCCTTCCCTGACCCCTCACCGTTCCTGCGGTGTCGCACGCCGCCATTTTATAAATCCGTGCGGCGTTAAGACCTTCGGCTCGGCATCTTAAGACCGTGCGGCTGCTCGTCTACTCTCTCCACCTTTCGACCGGCTCCGTGTCCGGTCCCGCATGCTGGACTGGCGTTTTCCTACCCAAAACACCTTCCTACAGCTTCATGCTGCAGTCCTTTGTTGCCACTGGTTCAGTCCTCATCCACGGCTTTGTGAGCCACCAATCCCGGTCCTCTGCCGTGCCGGTTTCCACCCCAGATCTGCTCTCTCCACACAAAATTGTGGCAGCCAAGCCAAGCAGACCACCGTTCACCCCGTCGCGCCACATCCCTTGCCCCTGTCGCCAGAATGGGAGCCGCCTTGCCAGAACAGAGCGACATCGTCGAGCTGGCTGCCGAAGAGGGTCACGATGCCGACATCCCGACCAATCTTGGTGTGTACACCGATCCCGGAAAACGCGCTGCTTCGACCAAGAAATCAGACTTCGCCGCTTCCGATTTCAACAAGGACGTCGACCTGGAAAAGAGCGAAGGCTCGACTCCCACCTCCGTCCACGAACGGGAAGAGGACGAGCAGTCAGCACGAGAACCCGTCGACCCTAACATCGTCGACTGGGATGGCCCAAACGACCCAGAAAACCCCATGAACTGGCCCAAGGCAAAGAAGTGGCTGGCCATCTCCATCGTCTCCCTGATTACCTTTCTTATTCCACTGGGGTCATCCATCTTCGCGCCTGGAGTGCCCGAGCTCATGGAGGAGTTCAACTCCACTGACGAACTACTGTCGGGTTTCGTCGTATCCGTCTACGTTTTGGGTTTCGCCGTTGGTCCACTGATCATTGCGCCTCTGTCGGAAATGTATGGGAGGATGCCGCTGTATCACACATGCAACGTTTTCTTCATCATCTTCAACGTGGCGTGCGCTTTGTCAACCGATCTCGGCATGCTCATTGCATTCCGGTTCCTGGCTGGGTGTGTTGGTGCAAGCCCCCTGACTCTCGGCGGCGGCACCATTGCAGACTTGATTCCGCGGGAGCAGAGAGGCACTGCCATGGCTATCTGGGTTGCTGGTCCTTGCATCGGCCCCGTTGTCGGTCCTCTGTCTGGTGGGTTCCTCTCCCAAGCCGCCGGCTGGAGATGGACATTCTGGGTTGTCAGCATCGCTTCGGGTGTCGTCACTGTCGCAGGCATGGTCTTCATGTCGGAGACGTATGCTATCGCCATATTAAACAAGAAGGTGAAGCGCCTCAGAAAAGAAACCGGGAACATGGCACTCCGCAGCAAGCTCGACGTGGGCCTATCGACACGCGATCTCTTCTTCTTCAGCATCATACGACCCGCGAAGATGCTCTTCAGATCTCCCATCGTCTTTCTACTCTCCCTCTACGTCGCCATCGCCTACGCGTACCTCTACATCCTGTTCACGACATTCACCCTCGTCTACAAGGAGCAGTACGACTTCAACAGTGGCCTCGCGGGCCTCACATATCTAGGCATCGGACTCGGAAGCGTCCTTGGCCAATGGGTCTATACAGTCTGGGGAAACCGGAGTGTACGCGCCGCCCTGGCCAAGGGTCATTTTACTCCCGAGCATCGTTTGCCACTCATGTTCCCCGGCGCCATCGCTATGCCAATCGGTCTATTCTGGTACGGGTGGAGTTTTGAGAAGCACACACATTGGATAGTGCCTATCATCGGAACCGTTTTTGTTGGTTTCGGCTTGATGCTGGTCTTCGTGAGTAATCCTGCGCACCGTCAACACACGATACCCCAACACTCTCCGTAGGAACATTCACTGATGACAGTCTCTCAGACGGCTCCAAACACGTACCTCGTAGACGTCTACACGCTTCATGCAGCATCCGCCATGGCTGCAAACACGGTCATGCGCTCAATTTTCGGCGCATTCATTCCCCTTGCTGGCCAGCCAATGTACAACGCTCTTGGACTTGGCTGGGGCAATTCGTTACTCGGCTTTGTTGCTATCGCGTTAATACCCATCCCGATATTCTTCGTCAAATATGGTGAGAAGCTCAGGGCAAAATACCCGGTGAAATTGTGAGGAGAAGGATGTTTGGATGATTATATATACGTGGAAGGTCTTTGGAGTTTGGATCATCTTGCATTGTCGCCTCAATGGGAGAAGGCAATAGAGATCTGGCGTAAGTGTGCATCTTTCTACTGCATGCCTACAACGTCAGGCAGGATTTTGGAAGCATTCAAGGCATTACCAGGAGTCAAAGCGGACCAGAAGAGGATGCCACCCTACAGATGAAGTTCAATTCGTATATTCAGCTAAATGAGCTAGTCTTTGCAGTCTATTTGCTGACCGCTAGCATTCATTGGTCGGTCTGCTGTCCCAGCCCCCAAAAATTCCGCCCCAACCTCGCTTCGGTGGTGGAATTTAAGTGCTTACCCCACGCCAACGGCGTTACAAGCGGATCTCCAATGGCGCTCGAATCCGTAGCATTCCATTGATGGCTGAGAATAACTCAGTTGATGTTTCAGAGCACTACCGGTAAAGACATGAATTTTGTGGAGTGTTTTCCGGACATCTGTGGGAGTGGTTCACCACGTTCTGTCCGCACACCATCAAGCTATTCAACGCTTTTGTAGATATCTCCTCAGATTCACTCTCTCAAGGAATGCGAGAGACATGCCGAAAACAGTAATATTCCTGCCAGTTTCGGAAGGTAGAGAATTTTCTTGAATTTTTTTTTTTTAGCTAGCTGCAGCAATGTGTACCCAGTAGAAACCTGCACATAAATGAGGGGAGCAGGAAACAATGGCTGCTCATACCGTAGTTGTGAATCATGCCCAAACTGTTTTCAAAGCGCCAAAAACTTCGACATAACGACGGTGAATGAAGGATGATTTAATCTGCGGTCTGAGCGTAGGACTCAAGTGCAGATCACGTAGCTGCAAGCATCTTACAGGATCTCCACCAAGCGGGGCAGGAGATACAAGATCGCCAAGTGCGAGGATGCTCCCGCTGCTGGAGCGGAGAGATCTGGATATGCTTGTGTTGTGTAGATCATCCACGTGTTCCGGTTAGGCCCTGCCTTTCCTATTTGGTTCGGATTTTTTGCTGTGGTTCGCCTATGTGGTGTCCGATGACTCCGATCGTGGTGGGATTAGCCGTATGGCGTACATGCTCTACATTTCCAAAAGCTTTTCGTATAAGGATCTCATTCTGAGCGCTTTCAAAAATCCTGTATGGGGCTAAACGAATGAATTACTGAATATGCCACACTTTAGTGTACGGTGTATTGTTTAGCAGAAAGTATTATTTCTTGCCGAACTTAGTCGAGGCCTGCGCTGAGAGTGCGGGACATCCGGGGTTCTAACTGGTAGTAACCAGTTGTAACCGATCAACAACTGCAAAGCCAACTGAAAGGAGTGGAATGATCATTTCGATCGACTGGCCCAATGGGTCTCGAAGCAATGATTCTCAGGGTAGATATCATTTACTCGAGAAGCAGTCATTGCGGCGGTACAAGCCTCACTCGGTGGTCAGCTCTCAGTGAGGCATATTTGTGACTCCATCTTCAGTCAGTCATTGAAGAAATAACTCGTGAATTAGCATCAATCAATTGCTCTGGTGATTCCATCCAGGCCGGGAGGGTCTTCCTTGAACATACGAGTCAATCGGGAGATGTCAGCGGCGAAACTTACTGGATCTCTCAGCTCATTGCTCATTTGTGAAACTTCTTCTACGTATCACCAACATTGCAAAGCCTGAGGATTTTGTCTGTCAGTGCTCCAAGGCACAATTCAAGGAAATTGCAAAGCGGGCTTCTCCCCATTGTGTAGGATTGGTCCGAAAAAACTGCCCGGTTCCGAAGTGCAACACGCCGTCGGACCCCCACTCAGAAGACGCATTGGTAGAGACAACTCTCCGTCTCTTGCAGGATTTCCGAGTGGAGGTACCCCCACAGGAGTGTTCATGAAGGGACACGAGACCTCTGGGACGTCTTACCTGGCAGCTCACCTGACACTTTTCACCACAAAGCACCGAGGTCCGTCACTTCTCTCATCGGTTATGAGCAGAACGATGCATCAAATGCACCTTCGGCAAGACCACAATATCTACTAATTCCTCCTATAGCCTGCTCAACCCGGAGCGTGTAGATGTTTGCCGCGTGTGGTTGCTTGCCGCGTGCTCGCTGTGCCCCCTCTGCTTCACACTAGAAAGGGCCCAGAACCAGTGCCTACGCACCATCTCAGGGGCATAAAAGTCTACCAACACATAGGTCTTAGAACATGAGACAGGGATCCCCCCCCTCTCATTCCACCTTGATGAGCTAACTCTGACCCATGCACTCCGGTCTAGAGAAGGTCCCACAGCCATAGTGATCAGAAAAACCTGTCAGGACATCAAATACATCACAAGAGCGGTACTAGATGCAAGGGGAAATCCCAGCTTAGCTAGAGGAACACTACTACAAAGCAGGGCCAATACTCTTCTAGAGAGTAGGCCTCCTACCACAAAAAAGCTACCTGAAAGAACCAGGCTCCGCAGAACAATCAGAAACATCTGGAAAGAAAATTGGATAGCCCAGAAAAGCCAGGCGAGGAGAAACAAGCCAGTTGCCCAAGATACACAATAGAACCTAAAGCTCAGACACCTCCACCATGGGCTATCTAAACCACAAAGCACAATCACCACCCTGCTACGCACTGAAAGCATGCTGTAGGTATAGCTTGGATTGTTTGTGTCAACCACATTGGCCCGCAAATCACGTGCTTCATCTTCAGTTCAACAAAAAATACACTAGCCTCAACACTACTCCTGTGCTACCCTTCTTACTATAACCAAGGCTAATGAAAGAGCCACCGTGTTCTTCTAAACTTGTAGTATATAGTTGACTTGGATAGTCTTAATTTACAAGACAGCGGTGTCTTACTTTCTCGCGCCGTTCGACAGTTTGCAACGCCGCTGGAGATGAATGGCGTCATGTGTATCTTGCAACGGAACTAACGCTAGCTGGCAAAGAGCCTTCTTTTATAACCAGGAGTCGATGCCCAATAGCCGTCTGCTTTGACTGCGAAGGAGGCGAGTCCGGCTGCACATGGTATATGACGACAAAGGCCGGACTGAAGCGAAACGAGGCGAAACGAAGCGAGGCCTCAGACATACGATTATCGCAGCCGTAAGCAAGTCGAATCGGGGACCACTCGGTGCTAACTTTATAACATCTAAAGTGGGGTGAGAATGGCGTTGTCCTTGCGGAAGGAAGGCAGCGGCACATGCCCACTCTGCCTGTCTCGCCGGTACTGGTCGGTCCGGGATGATGTCGACAATCAAGCTCGGATTCAGGGCCAAACACCCGGGCCCCGCCAAGGAGCGCGTAAGCTCAAGGCGTCCACTTAGGTAGGGCAAGCGTACTCAGGGGCGTCGCCTGGAAGTTGTGGCTCGCTTCATCATATATGTTGAGTCAGCGTGGGTGGCATTCGCGAGCAACTCACACGGACACTAAGCGTACCCCTCAGTGGATGGCGGGCCGCGAGGCCGAATCTTCCGCGTGACTGGACCAAGGTTCCGCCCGTTGCGTGGATCAGACCAATTTCCCAGACACGTTAATTTGAGCCTAAAAGACATCACCGGGGAGGAAACATCTTCCTGTCGATACCGATACTATGTGCCAAAATCCTTGAGCAGCGAGCTCAGTATTTGTGAGTTCCACTTTAAGCCTTGCTCGGTGGGGTTTCACTCGCCGTCCTTCAACGAGCAGCAGGAAGGAGGAAGCGTTTGATGTCCCAGAGTATGTGGTGGGCTCTGGTCACTACAATTAGAGGCGAAACATTCCAAATTTATCACGGAGCTTTCTCCGAAAACGAATTCAAGGTTGCAAAGAGGTGTATTTCACCACAGAAAAGCGTTTCAAAGTCACTGCGTACGGTATATCCTTATCTTGCCCATAATCTATGCGACAAGAACATGCGTGTCTTATCATTGGTCGATATACAAAAGTTAAAGAAGAGAGAATACACAAGGCACCCGTAATGCATTGTAACTCCTGCGTGAGCGTTGAAATCAACCGTTCGTGAGGCTGGTTTAGTCTTCTAGAAGACCTGGACAGTATTCCATATGTACCAAGCTCAACGGCCATATGAGATTTCTAAATTATAAAGTCGATACATGATGTGCGTATGGAGAATTTCAATAGTAGGGTGGCCCATAAGTAACTAGCTGAAGCCTCCATCGGTATAAGTTCTCCAAGTGGAGGAAAACATCTCATCACTGAATCTACTTTCAAAATTCCGTCCTATATTATGAAGATTTTCTGTAGAAAAGATAGCTGCGCAAAATATCCACGCGCATACCATATTCATTGAGGTTTGAATCAGCGAATTCTCAGCGCAGGAGAACAGGTTTTTCTCATTTTTGCTGACTGAGACTGCCGAGATTTGGTAGCAGTTCCTTTCATGCTATTTCTCCATGGTGTGTTTCTGAAAGCATTGAATGCCTTTAAATGCATCGATATGGTGAAACCCCCATCCAAAGTTGTTCCAAGAAATATCCTCGAACGATTCATCATGTTGTGCTATCCTGTCTTCTTCACAAAATTCCCGGGCTCGATTGCTCCGATCATGTTCTTCTTTCGCTCGGCTGACTGGACGTTTCGATGATTAAACTCCGTTGAATGTTAGTCTCATTACTCGGACGGCTGCGAGAGGGTATGAGGACGGAAGGCCCAAGCCATCCAAAATCTTGATTACCTTTTGACTTGAAGAACGTGAAGGGGCTATGTCGGCGGTTTTGCGCGTGGGAAGCGGCAGTATGTACATATACAAAATCGGTCGGGCCCACGAACGCGCGTAACAGGCGTCGCGTCAGAACGACGCCGTATGCAATCGAAGGGGTTTTAATTGCCAAGATGATCGGAAGCGGCATGGCGCGACCACTGCCTTGGTATCCAGATGTTTGACGGCTCGGCTCCTGGGACAGGTCCTGGTTCCGCTATCCATGGAATTCGAATCATCTTAATGCAAGTGGAGAGCTAAACGAGAGAAAGAGATAGTTAATATCGAATCATCGGTGCCGCTGAAGATTGGCGGTCGTGTTTATGAGCCTGCGTGTAGAAGTTGCGGAAGCACGACGCAGCATCCACCAATATGCATCGCCGGACGCTTGTTCCGCTGGCCACGCTAACCGATGACATGCATGAAGCCGGTCAGAATCTACTTAAGTACACGCCTGACAGGCCACTGCCGCCATCGAGAGCTTTGGGGTGGTCGGATTGATCGTAACTTGGCAGAGGGTCAGCTCTCCTGGGCAAAGACGAGATCGAATCCTGTCCGGTACATGTACCAGTCCAAGCATCCCTGCATTATATAGTGAATGAGGAAGCTTGTTCGAGCGGATCAGCCGAGCGGATCCGGCATGGAGATAAGGATGAGCCCTACATGTAACGGCGGGCCTCTGCCTCTAAGGTGTTACGGCACAGCCTTTACAGAGTCGGGATAGGGTAGGAAAGGAAGCAAGCGGGGCGCAGACACGCGCTATGAAGACCCACCATGAGTCACGTGTATCCCGTGATGCCAAGGAATTGATCCCTTTGATCCCGCATGCCTCAGGCATTAAGGGACAGATCAATAAGATCAAGACAACATTGATCTGTCTGATCCATACGCTCCTACCCAAGAGGCAACACAGATCAAACAGATCAATATTAGATTGTAGACACTCTCCTACATGTATATAAACCACACTCCTTAGATAGCTTTGACCTTCGTGGTCAACTTCAATAATCAATCCGCACCATTGATTAGTAACACGGCCTTCGCACGTAGTGTTCTGTCACGTGTGCTCGTCACTTCGTTCTCTCACACCCTCCCTTGTACCCACTCAAGGTAATGTTACGAACCTCCAAGGAAGCGGGCTTTATGACCCTAAGGGCGAGGAGCCCGCACGGGAAACAGGACCCCAAGGGACTGCGAAGTCACGGGGCAAGGCGCAAGACAGAATCCCCTACGGGAAGAAGACCTACAGGGACGAAGGGACGGAAGCTAGAATCCCGGAGAAGACAAGGTAAGCGGGCGCGGAACAGGTGAACATGGCGACCGCTTCACACCGACAAGTGTCGGAAACTAGGAAGGTGGCTAGCGCTAACATCACGTGCAACCCACACGTTGGATCAAAAGCCTTGGCACTGATCCAACTCTCGGGCTGATCCATTCAGTCTAATGATCCAGATTGATATAACTTTCTTAGTAGTATAGCCATGCTCCTTTAGCCAGACATTTGACCCTTCGTGGTCAACTCAAAGTTCCAATTCAAACCCTATTGATTTGGAGGTAACAAGCTCATTGCGCACCGCGCTATCACGTGATACTTCCCTCTTTGCACCGCCATCCTCCTCTTGTCTCTTCAAGGTAAACCCTTCGGTTTCCACCAACCTGCTAAGCGACTCCGAAGCTTAGTAGAAGGAGCCTACCGTTACACTTTGACCACCATCCTTGCAAGAGAAGGAAGGCTTTAAGAAAACTAAAGAGAAGTATCCCCCAGAACGCCATCTCTAACATAGTCAATGTCCGACGTCGAGATGAGCAACGCCCCGACTCAGCAGCCGACCGCGGCTCAGCTAATGTCAACCATCCAACGCCTGCAAGCGCAGATCGAACAGCTTCAAGCAGGTCAAGCGGCCCCGAGGCCGAGAAAAGTCAAACTCCGGAACCCCGATACCTTCGATGGTAACCGACAGAAGTTACAAGGCTTCACCTCCCAACTCGAGCGGTACATCCGCATCTACGACGACCAGTTCGAATCTGAGGAAGACAAGGTTCTCTTCGCGTCTACCTACCTTCGCGGAACGGCAGAGCGATGGTTCGAACCCTACCTCAACGAACACCTCCACAAGGACGAGGACGAGCAGTCTAAGAACACTCGGGACATGTTCGATGACTACGACAAATTCGTAGAGCATCTCAAACGCGCCTTTAATGACGTGGACGAAGTCCGACAAGCAACTCAGAAGATCATGGTTCTACAACAGAAAGGATCGGTCTCGGACTACACCTCTATATTCCGACAAGCGGCTGCATTCCTGGAGGGATGGTCAGATCAAGCACAGCGTGATCACTACTATAAAGGGCTCAAGCCAAACATTAAGGATGCGATGGCCTTCCACAGCTACCCTAAAACGCTAGACACGATGATCGAGTTAGCCAGGCGCCTAGACGAGCGCCTCTGGGAGCGACAAACGGAACGGTACCCTGCCAACACGACACGGACAACCAAGCCACGCCACACTCAGAATGGCGGCGAGGCCATGGAACTGGACAGTTCTACCCGTCAAGACAGGAATAACAAGGGACGGAACAATGGATGGAAGGGACGAAACAAGAACACGCAGACAAGATGGACACCGGAGCAGCAAGAACGATTTGCGAAGAAACTCTGTGTCTACTGCGGAGATAAGTGGCAGCCAGGGCACGATTGCCCGCTACGGCCTAAGAAAAGCCGCAGCCACGCGGCGGCCGTACGCAAAGACTCCAGGGAGGAGCTGGCAGCCTTCGAGAAGATCAACCAGCAGCGAGCAGCGCACGCAGCTATAAGCTGGACCGCATGCTACAACGATAGCTGCGCGATCCACCAAAGCGACAAAGATGCCACGGGTTGGTACCCCCGCAAACCAGGAAAAAGCCGACAAGTCAATGTCACCACACGAGTCACCGAAGAACCTCAGCTCGACGCCCTTGTCGACGCGTTCCCAAAAGACTCTGACTTGGTAGACAGCGACACAGGGGAACTGTACGACAGCACCCCAGATCGAAGCGAACTTAGCGAATGCACAGGAAAAGAAGAGGGAGAGGCCCTTACAACGGACGAAAAACGGAGCACTCTCACCTCGCTCGAAGTGCTCGCTTAACGATACGGCATCAGTCACTACCTGGAAAACGAATGCGGCAATCACGGTCAAACGGTTTGGATCCCGGACCAGAGGAACCTCGCCCTCATGGCTATGTGGGAATGGCGACAGGACACCCTCTGGGAAACCCGCATTGAGCAAAACGGAGAAAAATACGAACTCCCGGTAACTCCAGAAACAACGCTCGTTGAAGGACACCACCAAGGTCTCTCAGCACGCGAGCAGGCGGACTACGATTCTCTACGAGAATTAGCAAGAATTCTCTGTCAACACGGAACGGCAACAATCCAGAATCGAACGCTCAAATGGATTCCCGATGAAAAGCTCAATCATCATCCAACCTTCAAATACCAAGTGCGGAACGACAAAGTCTACTGGACAAGAGTGACCAAAAACGGCAATTGGACCGACTGGAAGCAAGCATACATTCAAGTCAACGAATGGGAAGACTATATGCACAGTAAGGCCCATGGCTACCCAATGCCAAAAAACTAAACGGCCTCCCTAGTCAGGGACCCCAGGAGGGGCCGTTAGCTAGGTCCCTCAACCAGGTATCACGCACATCGAACGGACCAATACCCACCGGATCAGATCTTCACCAATTACTCCACGTAGAAGTCACTTTCTGCGGAAAGAGAGCAAGTGCCATGATCGACAGCGGCGCGCAGGGTAACTTTATTCACCCGCCATTCGCCATTAAACACGGCCTCCGGCACCAAGCAAAAGACTAACCGTACGAGCTTAGTACAGTGGACGGATCACCCTCCACCTACGGCAACGGATGGGTCAGAATCGAAACCGGAGATTCGCCCATGTCACTTGGCAATTATAAAGAACACATCAACCTAGATGTAACGGCGGGCCTCTACCTCTAAGGATCAAACACCAAAGAGGGTGGTAAGCCGTGTGGGGGTTTACCTTGAGTGGGTACAAGGGAGGGTGTGAGAGAACGAAGTGACGAGCACACGTGACAGAACACTACGTGCGAAGGCCGTGTTACTAATCAATGGTGCGGATTGATTATTGAAGTTGACCACGAAGGTCAAAGCTATCTAAGGAGTGTGGTTTATATACATGTAGGAGAGTGTCTACAATCTAATATTGATCTGTTTGATCTGTGTTGCCTCTTGGGTAGGAGCGTATGGATCAGACAGATCAATGTTGTCTTGATCTTATTGATCTGTCCCTTAATGCCTGAGGCATGCGGGATCAAAGGGATCAATTCCTTGGCATCACGGGATACACGTGACTCATGGTGGGTCTTCATAGCGCGTGTCTGCGCCCCGCTTGCTTCCTTTCCTACCCTATCCCGACTCTGTAAAGGCTGTGCCGTAACACTAGACTTTATGTCTATCCCAGGACATGACATTATCCTTGGGATGCCATGGTTGAAGACGCATGCACCATACATCAACTGGAGAAAAGGAACAATCACCTTCCCGGACGAACTATGCGAAAGACACCTCGCTACCGCAAAAAGGACGAACAGGGTGGACGTACCCGAGCAAAGAAGCCGAAACGATGAGCCAGAGTCGACACGCCAGAGCAAGAAGCCCGAGCACGACCAGAGCCGGAACGATGAGGAAAAGAAAAGTACCATCGATATCCAAGAAATCTCCTTAGCGGCCCTACAGCGCATGAAGCGTAGGGGAGAAAAAGCGTTTACAGTCTACGTTAGACCAAGCCAGGAAATGGAGCAACGCATCACAGCACGCATGCGCAGGGCGGACGTGCCCGAGTCGAACGACCAAAACGATAAGACGGGACCTCCAAAAGAGGATAACGGCCCAAAGTCAGTCGGAGGAGACTGCTCCCAGAGGATCGAGAGACGCTACAGCCTACCCACTTTACGAAGTAGGAATCTTCTGTGGGATAAGAGCTACGCAGTCCGAGGCATTTCGGCAGTCGGGACCCAGCAAGTGGTTAACAACGACGGAACTATAAGGCCCACTAGCGGAGTTAAACCGCTAATACCAGAACTGGAAACGGTACCCCCAGAACTCTGGAAATACGCACAAGTCTTCAAAGAAAGAGGAAAAGGAAGCCTACCAAAACACCAACCTTGGGATCACGAGATACCCCTTATCCCAGGAACGCAGCCCGCGTTCAAGCCAATCTATTCCCTCTCTCAGAAGGAAAGCGAGGCTTTAAGGGAGTACATCGATAAGAACTTAGAATGCGGATACATACGGCCTTCGTCATCACCGGCTGGCTATCCCATTCTGTTCGTCCCAAAGAAAAACGGCAAGCTCCGCCTCTGCGTCGATTACAGGCAACTGAACGACGTTACGGTCAAAAACCGATACCCATTACCTCGCATCGACGAACTTCAGGATAAGCTCCGGACCGCTAAGTACTTTACTAAGCTGGATCTCCGAGAAGGCTACTACCTGGTTCGTATGAAAGAAGGAGAAGAATGGAAGACAGCGTTCCGAACACGATTTGGTCATTACGAGTATACGGTCATGCCATTTGGGCTTACCAACGCCCCTGGCACGTTCCAGAGTTTAGTCAACGATACACTACGTCCGTATTTGGATGTATTCTGTATGGCTTACCTGGACGACATCTTGATCTACTCCGATACGCTCGAAGAACATACCGAGCATATAAAGAAAGTCCTACAAGCACTACAGGACAAAGATCTCCAAGTAGCACCAGAAAAATACGAATGGCATACCTAGCGAACGGAATTCTTGGGTTTTATCATTACGCCTGGGCACATCAGCATGGATGAGAAAAAACTGGACGCAATCAGGGACTGGCCGGCACCACGAACCGTTAAGGAAGTACAATCATTCCTCGGATTCGCCAACTTCTACCGTAAATTCATCATGAATTACGCGGGAGTGTCAGAACCCCTAACCAGACTTACTCGAAAAGAGCATGGATTCCAATGGGGAGAGGCGCAACAAAACGCATTCGAGTCTCTCAAACGAATGTTCTGCGAAGCACCCATCTTGGGTATTTACAACCCGGAACTTCCCATCACAGTGGAAACGGACGTATCGGACTACGCCATTGTGTTACGGCGCAGCCTCCACAGGGTAGAAAAAGTAAAAGAAGAAGGATAAGCGGGGCGTGAACAAACGCCGCGGAAGACCCAGGCGAAGATCACGTGACGCCCCACCAGTTCACCAGTTCATACGGGCTTGGCAGAGTGAACCTCTGAACTCCAGTTCAGACGGTTCAGAAGACCCCGCAGCACGAACTCCCTGAACCAGATTGATAGAACTTTCCTATAGTATATAAGCACACTCACTTAGCTAGTTACTTGACCTTCGTGGTCAACTTCAATAATCAATCTACACCATTGATTAGTAACACGGCCCTCACACATAGTGTTCTGTCACGTGTGTTCGTCACTTCGTTCTCTCACACCCTCCCTTGTACCCACTCAAGGTAAACCCCCATACGGCTTACCACCCTCTTTGGTGTTTGATCCTTAGAGGCAGAGGCCCGCCGTTACACATTGGCGCTTGCATCAGCCAACCGGACGAGCAAGGCAAACTTCATCCAATCGCGTACTACTCAAGGAAGATGACGCCCCTAGAGCTCAATTACGACGTCCATGATAAAGAACTGTTAGCCATTATCACGGCTTTCAAAGAATGGAGACACTACCTCGAAGGAGCTAAGTACCAAGTGATGGTTCACTGCGATCACAAGAACCTCACGCACTTCACCACCACAAAGGAATTGACTCGAAGACAAGTCAGGTGGGCGGAAGAACTAGCATCCTATAACATGAAGATCACCTACAGAAAGGGATCAGAGAATGCTCGCGCAGATGCGCTAAGTAGAAGAGCCGACCATATCGAAGGGAAGCCAGGGCTACAGCCTGCGGTTTTAAACCAGCAGGAAGACGGAAGCCTCACACCAGCCAGAACGTGCGCACCTATATTTAGGATTGCCCAATCATGGCTTAAGGGGGATCCGGAAAGCGAAGTCCCACTTACCCCGGTCAGGCTACTAGCGCCGGCGTATCGCCTGGAGGGCAACGCCTGGACAAAGAAAATCCGAGAGGCCTACGAACATGACGCAATGGCCCAGGAACTCGGAAACGTGGAAAACGACCCTCGCTTAACCAAAGACGAAGACGGCATAACCCTGTATTTAGGATTAATCTACGTCCCAGTTAAACTACGGGAAGAAATCGTTAAGGATATCCACGAAGCACCAGCACACGGTCATCAAGGAACGGACAAAACGGTCGAACGAATTACTAGGAACTACTACTTCCCAGGACTCAGAAAGATGGTCCAACGGATAGTCACACAGTGCGACCTTTGCATTCGAAGCAAAGCAGCAAGACACGCGCCCTACGGACTACTTCAACCACTTTCAGCACCGGAAAGACCCTGGCAGTCTATTACATTAGACTTCATTACGGATCTACCCCAGTCGAAGGAACCCTTAACTGGCGTCCTTTACGACTCGATCCTAGTCATCGTCGACAGGCTTACCAAATACGCGTACTACTTACCGTATCTCAAAACGGCAAACGCAGAAGACCTAGCCTATACCTTCCTTAGGACAATCCTCGGTAACCACGGGCTACCGGACGAGCTAGTATCAGACAGAGATCGGTTATTCACATCTCAATTCTGGCAGACTCTTACCCGCCAGCTCGGATCCAAGCATAAGCTATCCACCACGGCACATCCTCAAACGGACGGACAAACAGAGCGTACCAATCAAACGCTAGAGCAATATCTACGCTGTTACATCAATTACACGCAGGACAATTGGGTTGAACTACTTCCTCTTGCCCAGTTCGCGTACAACAGTTCAAAAGCAACGGCTACGCAAGAATCACCGTTCTACGCCAACTACGGATATAAGCCAACGGCTTATAGAGAATCGCTACCAAGCAAATCACTAAGCCAAAAAGGAATCCTCAAAACAGACCAGCTAAGAGCACTTCACAAACAGCTCAGCCTCGACATCGAATATAACGGATTTTTGATGTCCCGCTACTACAACAGACGGCACCAGGAGGCACCGAAGCTAAAGAGGGGGGATAAAGTCTACCTACTCAGAAAAAACATTAAAACGAAGCGACCAAACAGCAAATTGGACTTTAAGAAAATTGGACCATTCGAAATCGAAGAAAAACTCGGGAAAGTCAACTACCGCCTCAAGCTACCAAAAACCATGCGGATAGTACCCGTCTTTCACATTGCACTGCTCGAACCGGCACCAAAGAACGCCACGATCATCCAGCAAACTGAAGAAATGGTACCAGAGAACCCAGACGCCGACGAGAACAAAGAATGGATCGTAGAAAAGATCCTAGACAGCGGCTACGTTGATGGTCAATTCAGATACCTCCTACAATGGGAAGGAGACTGGGACCATACCTGGGAACCACCGGAAAATTGCGAAGGATGCAAAGACCTCATTGAAAGCTTCCATCGCCAAAACCCGGATCGACCAACACCGCGGCCTCGTCAAACACGAAGGACCCGAAGTCGAAATCAGGGAACGGAGACTGCCGCGCCTGATCAACCAACTCGGAACTCGCGGGCGGCACAGCAGAGCCAGCCCCAGGAGACCCAACAGATCGATCAGGATCCACAGAGGCGTCAGCTGAGACCTCGCCACGTAGGCGCTTTGTCGATCGCGAAGACTCGGCACCCTCAGGGTCAACGGGATCCCCCGCCCCCGAGGGTAAACGATCTAGCTCTTCTAACTCCTCCACGGTGGCTACCTTTTTGGAAAGCATCAGGAAGGCACGACGCTCAAGAAGATCCTCCTGCTTCTCCAACCGAGATAGCCGAGCCATCACAGCCTGCATGGCCTTACGGGCCTCCTCACGATCTGCCCGCACCTTCGCACGAGCACGATCAAGACGGTCAACTAAGGGGCATTAGCAGAAGATCAAGCAGGAAGGAAGAGAGCATACAATCCGCCGCATCCAAACCACCACCATCGCAGGCAGACTTCCCACGACGGGCGCACTCGCCACAACGAGAAGAGCTCCGCAAGTCCATACGACAATCTACCTCCTCCCCTAAAGCAGCGAGTAGGAGACAAGAAGAACAAGGCACAGGCATCGTACAACCGGAGAAATCAATCCGCTCCCCTAGTAAGACCTGTTCAGTACGCTTGCGTTTCGGAGGCATGATAAGAGACATATGGGAAAAGAAGAGGGAGCAGCAGACGAGCAAAAGATATACACCTTACGGTAGATCTTCGGGTCGAAGATCCTTAAGGTGGGGGGTAGTGTTACGAACCTCCAAGGAAGCGGGCTTTATGACCCTAAGGGCGAGGAGCCCGCACGGGAAACAGGACCCCAAGGGACTGCGAAGTCACGGGGCAAGGCGCAAGACAGAATCCCCTACGGGAAGAAGACCCACAGGGACGAAGGGACGGAAGCTGGAATCCCGGAGAAGACAAAAGGTAAGCGGGCGCGGAACAGGTAAACATAGCGACCGCTTCACACCGACGAATGTCGGAAACCAGGAACAAGGCCAAGCGCCGAAGTCACGTGGGACCCATACGGATAATGCCAAGAATGGATTATCCAAGAAAGACACTGGATAATACGGGATCCCAACTATCCACGATTATCCAAGTAGATTGTTATAGCTTCTTAGTAGTATATAGTCGCACTCCTTTAGCTAGACATTTGACCCTTCGTGGTCAACTCAAAGTTCCAATTCAAACCCTATTAATAATAATAATAATAATAAATTCATTTCCTCCCGATATAGCTCCCTTGCGGGTCCATGCGGGGCTGGCTATCTGCGCTTATTTTACACGAGGGGGAAAACCTTATTCGCCAGGCAAAAACCCCTCCTCTCTTTTCAGGTTTGTCTTCCTCTACTTGTTCCGTTTTTCCTGCTTACCGGTAGTAGCTGCTGTGGCAGCCCTTCATTCGATTACTGGTATCACCTTCTCAGTTCTCAGTTCAGTTCTCCTCTCCGTTTTCCTAGTGGTCCTCCTGGTGGTCATCCTGATGGTCCTCCCGGTGGTCCTCCTGGAGCATCTCCCTCGCCATACTAAACTGATTTAGTAGGCCCAGCTGGAGGAACCAGCTTGATGCGGCTCCAACGCCCTTCTTTGTGGACAGAAGTGTGTGGAAATCGGTGGTCCCTGCTTCTTGGAGCATTTGAGCTCTGTTCTGTTGGAAGTGATGGCAGAAGAGGAGGATATGCTTTGGGGTCTGTCTGTGCCAGCCACATGAGCAGGCTGGGCTGGGATGGCCAGGCACCTTGCGCCTGAAGAGGAAGTCTTCCAGGCCAATGTTTTCAGTGCGTAGTAGGGTGGTGATTGTGCTTTGTGGTTTGGATAGCCCATGGTGGAGGTGTCTGAGCTTTGGGTTCCATTGTGTATCTTGGGCAACTGGCTTGTTTCTCCTCGCCTGGCTTGTCTTGGCCATCCACCTTTCTTTCCAGATGTTTCTGATTGTTCTGCGGAGCCTGGTTCTTTCAGGGAGCTTTTGTGTGGTGGGAGGTCCTCTCTCTAGAAGAGTATTGGCCCTGCTTTGTAGTAGTGTTCCTCTAGCTAAGCTGGGCTTTCCCCTTGCATCTAGTACCGCTCTTGTGATGTCTTTGATGTCCTGACAGGTGTTTCTAGTCACTGTGGTTGTGGGTCCTTCTCTAGACCGGAGTGTATGGGTCAGAGTTAGCTCATCAAGGTGGAGTGAGAGGGGGGGAATCCCTGTCTCATGTTCTAAGACCTGTGTGTTGGTAGACTTGTATGCCCCTAAGATAGTGCGTAGGCATTGGTTCTGGGTCCTTTCTAGTGGTTTTATTGCTGTCTTCCTCCAGCCTGGGGTTCCTTCTGGGGTGTGCCACACCCCGCAGCCGTAGGAGAGAACTGGTCTAACCACTGCTATATAGATGTGGCGTGCCTTAGTGAGTGACGCTCCCCAGGTAGAGGCTGTAAGTCTGGAGAGAGAGGTGTATTGCTTTGTAGCCTTTAGGGAGGTTTCCTTGATGTGGGGTCCCCATCTTAGTTTGCTGTCCACATGGATGCCTAGGATCTTGATTGTCTGCTCCGGGTTTCCTTCGAATCCGGCAATGTTGATCTGTTGCGGATTGGGTGTCTTGCAATGAAGAACTGAATTTGGGCATATTGTCGTGAGGGGGGTAAGGGAGGTACCCTTTATACCCGCGTCTCGGCTATCTGAGGAAGACTAGTGTTACATGAACCCTGATATGCTACACACCCCCTTCGTGGAGTGTTGAATCAGATATACCTGATTAGGAAGTCCACGATAATGCCCTTGTTGTTGGAAAGCATCAATACAAAAATAATGAAGGATCGCTTGCAACAAATCGATAACGCGGTGTTGAATTCCGCTTGTTTCCACACAGATGGTGGTGTATAACGCCCTTCTGGGGCTAAAAAAGTACTGTGCTGGAGTATTTTCAAATGAGAGACATCAGCATAATGAAATAGTGATGCGTAGGGGTAGGCATCATATAAGGATTCTTGCACACGGCACCCAAAGGGATAATAAAGGAAATGATGTCAGAAGGGTCAGAAGCTAATTGAGCGTCTGTAGACCAATTTGCCTAGTAAACAACGCATGCTTCTGCCTAGAAAGCGGCTTAGTAAGTCCATCAGCGATCATATCAGCTGTAGGTGTCCACCTGAAGTGGATATTGCCCGTAAGCGCTTCCTGACGTAGCCAGTGGTTATGGATGTCCACATAGCGAAGTTTCGTGCTTAATTTGGTGGCATTCTGCTGCATGAGAAGTAGAGTCTGCTGGTTATCACATTGAACGTCGATCTGGTGGCCAGGATCGAATTGAATTGTGCGAAAGAAGCGCTTCCACCAGAAGCACTGCTTAGCTGCCTCAGAGAGGGCGAGGAGCTCCGCTTCAGTGGTGGATGTTGTAACCGTGGGCTGCTTGCCTGCCTTCCAATCCACTGCCGCACCAAAGAGAGTCATCATGGTGCCCTGGTGGCTTCGGCGCGTCTCTGTATCATTGGCAAAGGAGGCATCACTACTGATGGTGAAGATGTTCTGCTGATCCTCCATGAATCCAGTGTAGCACAGACTGAGCTGCTTGGTGCCACCTAGATATGAAAGGACTCTCTTTGCCAGGTAGATATGACGGTCGGAAGGGTTCATAAGGAACTCAGAGAGCTTTGTTACTGAGAAAGCAACATCTGCCCGAGTGCTGACTGCAGCGTAGTTGATTGATCCCATGATGCTTTGGTAGGTGTGAATGTCCTGGGCTATTGCATGCCCTTCGTTGGATGTGATGTCCTCATCTGCTGGAAGAGGTGTTTTTGCGTATGAATGGTCATTGATCTTGTATTTGGCAATGAGCCCTGTGATATAGGACTCCTGAGAGAGCCATAGGATGCGGCGTGGGCGGTCTCTTACGATTCTGAGGGCTAGAAACCATTGTGCATCTCCTATGACTCTCATCTCGTACCTCCTAAAAAGGTCCTCTTGGAAGGCGTTGGCATACCCCTCATGCTCCTTCTTGTAGGCCATGATAACGTCGTCCACGAAGAAGAAGACAATGAGAAACTCATTCACGTAGAGACAGGGGGCATCAGGAACCTCTTGGAGTCCTAGCTCTTTTAGTGTGTTGGCAAAATGCCGCTGCCATAGAGCTGGTGATTGTTTGAGGCCATACAAGGCTCTTAGAAGAAGAAGAAGAATCCCGGCAGCTCCTTGGTAGCCTTCTGGGGGTCGGCAGTACACTTCTTCGTCCAATGGGACATGGGGGAAGGCACTAACGACGTCGAACTGGCGCATCTCAAGGTCAAATGCGCAGACAATGGCAATGACAGCGCGGAAGATTCGGAAAGCCAGAGTGGCGGCGTAGGTATCTTCGTACGTGGTTTGAAGATCACCTCTCACGCAGATGCGCGCCTTGAAGCTGATGAGGTTGCCATGCTCATCAAACTTATATTTGAAAACCCAGGTAAGAGGTATCATCTGCTTGCCAGCCTTCTGGGCTGCTGCTAGATCTACCTCCTTCCACACCCCTGAGCTTTGTGCTTTGCAAGCTCCTTGTGCAGAGACTCCATAAACTGATCACGGAACTGATGGGTGAGGAGCTCCTTGAAGTTGCGAGGCTCAGGTGGAAGCTGGTCTCTGTGGATGAGAGGAGCAGGTGGTTTCTGCTGGATTGATGCTGCAAAGGCAGCAAGGTAGGCATTGAAGTTGGTGGCTTGAGACTCCACCTTGGTGACATGGGCCTGGTGACGCCTGCGAGTGCGTCGTCCTTCAATGATATTGTGAGGGTTTACGCTCGAAGCAACCTCATCCGCTCGTGGGGCTCGATTCCCCTTCTCAGCAGTTAGGAGAGGCTTATTCTTATACTGGGTAGGTAAAAGACGCCCGAGTTGACGTGATGATGGTTTAGAAGAGTGGTTTTCTGTACTCTGGGAGTCACCCCCTAAGGGTGATGCTTCTGGGAGGTCTTGATGTCTTTCATGTGGCGTACCATATGAATTGTCAGACGCGGTTGGAGTGAGTAGTTGAGTACTAGGATCTTCCAGCGCTCCTCGTCCTGGCGAAGAGGGAGGAGTATACTGTATGGTAGTCTCTTCCTCAACGTCTGATTCAGAAGTCTCTGTATCTGAATTGGATAGTCTGATGCGAGGGTAGACCATAGTAGGTGGTTCCTCCACCTCCTCTGCATCGGACATCTCTTCATACGGTTCCTCGATATCTATCGAGTACTTGGATTCTTCATCAAAGGTAACGTCACGAGCACGAATAACCCGTATGCTGAGAGGGTTCCAGATGCGGTAGATGTTGGTGGAATCATAGCCAACAAGGTAGCCGATAAGGACTCGCTCTTGGAGCTTCTCCCTATGAGGCTGATTCTTCTTCAGAACGTATGCCTTACATCCGTACACTCTGAGGTGAAGGATTGATGGCTTCTTGCCATGAACAAGCTCGAATGGCGTTGTCCATGCTTTTCCTTGCATTGGGGTACGGTTCATGAGGTAGACAGCGGCCTTAACAGTCTCTGGCCAAAGACCTTCTGGTAGTCTAGCACTGACCCTCAGTGCTCGTGCCTTCTCAATGATTGTTTTGCCAGTGCGCTCAGCATGGCCGTTTTGTTGTGGGGTATAGGGAGAGGAAGTCTCCCATGTAATGCCCTTGTTGTACAGCTCCTCAAAGAAAGAGGTAGACAGGGCTTTTTCGTTGTCAGAGCGGAAGAAAGCTACCTTAGCTCTAAATCGACGCTCAATAGTGTTTAGAAAGGCAAGTACAATGCCTGGGGAGTCAGTCTTATCCATGTGAGTCTCTACAAGCGTGTAGTTGCTCTCAAAGCACTCAACATGGGTAATCCACTGATGGTGGTTTCTGGAGGGAATCATTTGGATCATGTCATATGAGACTCTGACGAACGCACCCTGAGGCGCTTCCTCATGGTCCATTGACCGTGAAACCAACTGATGGGCCTTAGTTCTGGCGCAGACGTCGCAGTGGTGTGCGAGCTGTGTGTCCTGCTGGACCTTGGCTCCGGTAGTAGCTGAGGGCAATGCTTGGATTACATTGCTGCCTGCATGAGCGAAGATCTCGTGCCATTGTGTTGCAGGGAGGTTTCGAATTGATACTCCTGCAGTAATTCCAGATAATTCTGAAACGTTGAGAGTTTGGTTAAGTTCCAGGTAGAAGTGGTTGTGATACCTCTGGAGTTTGTACACAGTCTCATGCTCCCTATGAAGGTGCATAGCACTGGTATCCATATGGACTCCCTTATCCATGACCTTGGCCATGGACACCAGGTTGGCCATGAATGATGGGACGTAGGCAACGTCCTGGAGGGTAATTGGCTTCGGGCCTCTTCGCCCTTCGCCCTGAACGGTGACAATGCCGAATGACTCAATTGGGATAGTTGAATTGCCACTGGTAATGCTGTCATCTGGAGAAGCATCGCGAGTTTTGATGAATCTGGTCTTCATGTAGCGGTTGCAGACGTGATGAGAGGATCCAGTATCAGTGATCCATGACAGTTGAAGTGTGGTTGGGTCGGAGCGTTTAGCGGTAAAGGTGGTGGTAATTTCCGCTGCTGCAGCAAATGTTTCACCTTTTTCTTCAGTGAGATTGCTTTGCTCCTCAGGTAGGTCTGATCCCTTCTGCTCCTTGTTCCCCTTAGAATTGGCTTTCTGGTCCTTACTGAGGGCAGCTTCCACCCTTGCTTTGGTGTTAGGATAGCCCATCCTCTTCTGGACCTTAGCTTGGACCTCCTTGTCAGGCGACCAGCTAGTAGGACGCTTCTTGGAGTTAAGGTAGGGACAGTTAATCCAGAAGTGTTGCTCTCCACAGAGGCAGGTTGGAATCTTCTTGGGTTGGACCGGTTGTTCATCACCCTTAAAGGAGGCCGCCATGGATGCGCCTCCTCTAGGCTTGTTGCCCTGGCGGAGTTGATCGCCACGGGCCCACTGACGGTACTGTTCCGTCAAGTAGGTAATTTCCAGCACCTTGGAAGGGTCCTTCTGAATGTCGAGAAGGAACTGAGAGGCGAATTGAGAGTTGTGGGAGTGGATAGCATTAAGAAAGGCATAGGCACCAAAGTTACCCTTAATATGAGGGAAGTCATGGACTTCTGCCTTCCTTGTTAGCTCCTCCCATTGGAGCAGCCATTTCTCAATGGACTGATTTCCTGGTCCTTTCCGGAGCTTGTCGAGTTGTTGCACTAGCAGTCCTAGCGTCACATGGTCTGACGGAGCAAGGTGCTGCTTCAGTGCTCGGGGTTGTGTGTAGGGATGAGAGTCCTGAAGACCCTGAAGGATCTGAAGAACAGAGACACTCACTGAGTCCTCTATGACGGTAGAGATCTCATTGAGAGCCTTCTCCTTCTTCTCAAACTTCTTGATCTTGGTCTTGTATTCCTCTAGCCCTAGCTTGTAGTTCTCTCGAGCCGCTTCCGTAATAGGGTTTTCCTCAGTGGCTATTGGGCGTATAGGCTCGGTCGGCTCTAGTGGTTGAGCGGGCTTCTCGGGTTTCGACGGATCGACGTAGTCAAAGACTTTGGACCTTATTGCTCTGGATTTGATACCGAAGTACCAGTTATCCCATTGCTGGGCACTGTCCAGAACGATGACGGGCCTGTTGGAGCTCATAATGACGGGTGATTGTGTGCAACACCGCTATGAGACTTGAAAGGGGTGCTATAAAGATAGCAGATAAAGTAGCAACGGTAATTCGTTGTCAAAGATGTCGTCTGGATGCCGCAGAACGACGCGGATTGAACAGAATAAGACCTGTGGAGGATGTGCTAGATGACGGAAAGCATCTGACACGCAGCCGGGCTCATAACTGTTGCGGATTGGGTGTCTTGCAATGAAGAACTGAATTTGGGCATATTGTCGTGAGGGGGGTAAGGGAGGTACCCTTTATACCCGCGTCTCGGCTATCTGAGGAAGACTAGTGTTACATGAACCCTGATATGCTACATGATCTTTGCTGCCATGTTGAATCTCCTTGGCCTTCTTGTAAAGTGTATGAGGTGGTACTTGTCAGGTGCGAAGGTTGATCCATGGGTTGCTGCCCACTGTGTACAGGTCCTATTTGCCTCCTCTAGTGTTCTACAGTTTTGTTCTGTTGATCTACTAAAGGTAAGGATGTTGGTATCGTCTACGAAGCCTAGGGGAAAGGTGCTACCCGTGCGGAGCTTTGTAAGGAGGTTGGAGGCAAAGAAGAGGTATAGGATTGGGGATAGCGAGGATCCCTGAGGGATGCCTGTTAGGGTCTGAATTGGTGGACTAGTGTAGTCCCCAAAGCGGAGCTGTGTGGTGCGGTCTTGAAGGAATGAATGAGTAAATTTCTCCACCCAGATTGGGAGTCGTGCGGCTCTTATGTTATGGAGAAGTCTCTTGTGTGATACATGGTCGTATGCTCCTGAGATATCCAGGCTGAGGACTGAGGCTACCAGTCCTGGGTCCTGTGCCCAGACTGTGTGGATCTGTTGGGTAAGAAGGTCAATTGCGGTAGTTGCTGATCTACTTTTTCTTGCTCCCATCTGAAAGTCAGGGAGTAGATTGTGGATCTCCGTAGCCTGTGAGATTCTTTCTGCTATAATTCTCTCGAGCAGCTTGCCTAGAGTGTTAAGCAGGGCAATTGGTCTAAATGACTTAGCCTTAGTATAGTCCTCTCTTTGCGGTTTCCTGAGGACTATAGTGGTTGATATGAGAGTGCTAGGCACCTCTGAAAGATCCTAGTAAGCGGTTCTGCTAGTGTCTGTGCACACTGCTTTAGGAACCTGTTGATGATCTTGTCTGGGCCTGGTGCTTTGTCTGGGGGAAGCTGTTTAATAGTATGGAGGACTTGTTCTTCAGTGATGTCCTGGGAGATGTTGACTGGTTTTGGATATATATAGCCCTCAAGGTCAGAGAGGTTCGTGTCCCTAGGAGGGGGGAAGAACTGGTTGGAGAGAATCCTTGTCTTGGAGGGATTGTCATGGCGTAGTATCTGGTCTGTTCCCTGGAGGGGTGGAAACTGAGGTAGAGCTGGGGGCTCAAGTGCCTTTGTTCTTGCCCATCTTGAGAGCTTCCAGACTGTAGATGGGTTTGAGGTAATCTCAGCCACTTTTCTACGCCATGCTTTTGTTCTGTCCCTTCTGATTTGCCTCTTCTTACTGTTAACAGTAGTCTGATATGCCACCCAGTCTTCCTCTCTTCCTGTAGTGGTCCACTTTCTCCTAGCCCTTCTCGCTTGTTGAACCAGTTCTGAGCACTCCTTCGTCCACTCCATAGCGGCCCAAGGTGATGGTTTCGCTGCTGGGATGGTTTCCTGGATAGTATTCTGGATGGCTCTCTGGATCTGTTCGGTAAGGTGGTCCAGGTTTGCTTCAGTGTGGAGAGGGGTTATTTCTATGTTTTGGAGTTTTAACTGTAGTGTTTTGTTGACTTTCTGCCAGTCTGCCTTTTTCCATTGGGGTCTTAGGGGCCGAGTGGGTGCGGGTATAAGAGAGATGTCAAATATTGTATGGATAGGTAGGTGGTCAGAAGATGATTCGAGTTCTTGACTAACTCCACATCTAAGGATTCTCTCCTCGAGCCACTGGGAGGTAAAGATAAGGTCTAGGGTACTTTTACTATTGCCTCTCCTCCAGGTGGTGGTGCCCCTTGGGAGGGCAAGGTTAAGGTTGGCTGTAGTTGCGGTTTGGATTAGGTGGTCCGCGAGGGAGTGGTACGTAGGGGAGGTAATGCCTCCCCAGAGGGGGTGATGGAGGTTAAAGTCTCCAAGAAGGATATGTTGCCCTTGCATAGCAAGGGCTCTTGGGAGGATGGATAGAGTTCCTAGCTCCGTACTAGTATGGGCGGATGGAGGGCTGTAGTAGTTATGGATATGGATGGTATGGGTTGTCGTGGTAAGGGAGAGGGTAATAAGGTCTGGGGAATGGATTGTTGTCTGCCAGGAGTCCACGGCAATAGCCTTACTTATAAAGAAGCAGGTTCTCGCTGTTCCCTCCTGAGGGAAGACTGTATGGTAGGCTGGGTGTTTTATTGTTGTCTTTATCCTAGGGTTCCTCCATGGCTCCTGAATGGCGAGGATGTGGTGGGCTGTTGGGATAATCTCCTGGAAGAATGGGATCATTACCCTCTCAGCGCTTTTGTTGACGTTATACTGTATGATTGAAAGGTGGCTTGTATCTATCATTAGTTTCCTTCCATCTCTGTGTCGGCCTGCGGTGTGGTTGGTATTTCTGCCTGTGTGTAGGGGTTCTCCTGACCCTCGGTCTCAGGTGCGTGCTGGGAGCTGTTAAGCCCTGTAGAGGCCAGTTGGCCTGGCAGTAGAGTTTGGCTGAGGGAGTGAGGTTGATGGAGGGAGCGGGGTCTGCCTGGCTTTCTTTTCGTGGGTTCTTCTTCCCTTATCCTCTTTCGAGACCCTATCAGGGTCCATCCATCCTGTGTTGAGTTTTGGGTTACTTGGGGTGGTTGCCTATACTTTCCTGGCGCTGCTGCCCTGGCTTGAGTTGCTCTGGTTTGCTGAGACTTACGCGCTGGGCATGCGTTGCTCCAGGCTGTGTGTTTTTGAGAGCAGTTTATGCATTGCGTTTCATTTTTACTGCACTCCCTCGTATTGTGATTGCCTGCACATTGGCCGCACTTCTGTTCCTTCCTACAGTTGGTAGCAATGTGGCCATAGGCCTGGCAGTTGAAGCACTGGGTTACTGTAAAGTTCGCATTATAGTATTCTGCTGTGTGTAGAGCAAAGTTGCAGATGAGTCCTTTAGTAATAACCTGGTTGGCTATTTCAGGGTCTGTAGTGCTAAGGATGATTGCTGAGTGCGTTTTTCCTTCTGGGAGCTTCTTCTTTAGCCAGGCAAGCTTGCTAATATGCAGGCCTGGGTGTAGAGATTGGTTTTGCTCTTGTAGAGTCTTGGTAGCCTGAAGGTCCGTGGTGTTGATTCCCTTGATAGGGATATTGTGGACCAGTACTGAGTATAGTTGCTGATTTGGGCGGATTTCTTTCCCGAGTCCGGTAGTCCACTCTTGGTCCTGGAGAAGGGCTGTTCTTGTTTGTGTGTCTGGGATAAAGATTCGGATATCGCCGCTTGGGAGCTTTCTAGCTGCGAGTACTTTTTGCACGCTAGGCTTTTTCCTGCCTGGATCTTTCGAATGATGCTTTCATTTGAGAGGTTTGCTACTTCCTGTCTGTTTGCTTCATTTGGGAGGTGGAGGGTGATTTCTGTGGTGGTGGGGGGTAGGAGGCTTTGGGGCTGCTTGGGCCGCGATGCGTGCCCAGTTTGAGGTGGTAGATGGAGGTGCCGCCTCGATACGGCTAACTGTTTTCTGGACCTGTTTGACTTCTCTTAGGATATCCTTTAGGTTAGGTTCCTTGGCGGAGACTTCCTGGTGGATGGCGATGTGGTCCTGGAATATTTCCTTGGCGGCGCCGAGAAAATTTTTTATCTGACTGTTGAGGGCTGAAGGTTTACCAGTAATTGTCTGGAGGGCTTGAAGGATGGCTTCTGCTGTTATGGTAGCTCTCTGGACGTGTTCTACGCTGATTCGGCCACGCTGCTGGCTTTGGGGGGTTTGCTGTAGGTGGGTAGGAGCGGGTACTGGGTGTTATAAATATGGCTTATGTGGACTAATTACTTCTTGTTTACCGCCGATCGATTTGGAATCTAGATCTAGACTTGCCTGCTTACAAATCAGGAAGCTAGTATTTTAGTTTGTTCCTTATATATATAAAGCTCGCCTCTCTGCCTTGCAATTAGTTCTTTAGTCTAGCAATGAGTATTCCTCGCGTACAACTTAGTATGCCTTGAATTAGACCTTGCTCGCCTCCTTTATTGTTCACTCGTCTCTCTCCACCCGCCTCTTGGCATTCGTCCCTAGTCTCTCGCCCCCCTCCTCTTATCCTATGTGCTTCGGTATCTGCTTTACCTCTACTGCCTTTACCGGCTTCGTTACTTCGTCCCTCTCCGCCCTCTAAGGTCTGTTCATTACATTTTGCTAGACTCCTATCTAGTAGGCCTAAAGCTCTCGCCGAAGCCCTAGACTGTGATCTCCAGAATGGTCGATGGAACTACACCTCCTAACCCTTGGGATACGCTATTCCAAGTCCTCGATCAAGTCCCTGCCCCTATCAATGCTCGCCCCACCTTCCCTGAAGACATCCCGGTTTCCCTACGCGTTACCCTTAGTCAGGCGTACGCTAGAGGAAGACAATCTTGCCTAAGATCCGATATCGATTCACCAGTTATCCCTGAGAATGCTACGAACGCCCAAGTTGCTTGCATCTTTCATTACTACGGTTTTGGCCAAGATGAAGCCTTCGCTCGACTCCAGTCACTAGCTTCGAACCTCCCTTCCAACACGCCAGCTACCACGTCTACTATATCTCCTTTGGAAACCCCTACTCCTCGTCCTCGTATTCCTAAAGTCTCGGACCCAGAACCCTTTAAGGGTGAACGTACTCGATTCGGGAATTTCGCCACGCAACTCCAGCTCAAATTCGCCTCAGACCCATCTGCCTTTGCAACGGATACGGCCAAGATTACCTACGCTGGTTCCTACCTTCGCGATGCTGCTTATACCTGGTTTGCCCCTTACGTCTCTGCCTCGAATGGTTCCGTAAACTTCGACAACTACGAGTCCTTCTACCAAGCTCTCAAGGCCGCATTTGATGATCCCGACACCTACGCAACAGCTGAACGATCCCTCCTCGCACTCAAACAAGACAAGTCCTGTTCGGCGTACTATTCACGGTTTCTCTCGCTTATTACGACCCTTGGTTGGAAGGAAAACGCAGTTAAGATCCACTACTTCCGCCTTGGCCTTAAAGAGAACCTTAAGGACCTTCTTGTTGGACGAGCTATGCCAGCAGAATTCGAAAAGTTCGCTGAGGCTTGCATTATACTGGACAACCAACTCTATGCTCGAACTATTGAGAAAAAGACACCCTCAACTCGTACCCCTACCTCGATTCCTCTCTCGTCTGTACCAGCTGCTCCTCAACCCTCATCTCCCACACCAACCTCGATTCCTCAAGGTGAACCTATGGAACTAGATGCTACCGCTCGAAAGACTTACCGAAAAGCTAACAACCTCTGCGCCTACTGCGGTAATCCTAACCACTGGGTTAAAGAATGTCCTAAAGCTAAGGCTAAGGGACTTAAGCTTAATATAACGTCGCATACACCTCCTACGGCTTCCGTCCTCTACGTATCAAAAAACGTAGAAGGCTAGGCAGTACCCGGCACCTGCCTAGCCCTCCTCTACTCCCTACTTCGAATCAGTTTTCCGTCCTTGCTTCCCTCTCGTCTTCGAATCTTGGAACACTCTCGTTTTCACCTCCTAAAACCCGTACCCTACAGCCCCGTGCTATAGATCTTGGGAAACGTCCGCTCCTTATCCTTAAATCAGTGGTTAACAACAAAATCGAAACCTCGGCTATGTTAGACTCTGGTGCCTCGTCTCTTTTTGTAGATGATGCCTTTATTGCATCCTATTCAATCCCTACACGCCAAAAACCCCAAGCTGAATCCCTCGAACTCGCGGATGGATCTATCGCCGGATGGATTACCCACGAGGCCGACCTTCAACTTGATATTGATCAGCATCAAGAACTCGTTACCTTCCAAGTAACTAAGCTCGGCCAATATCCAATTATCCTAGGAAAACCCTGGCTAGAACGGCATGATCCACACGTCCTATGGTCAAAAAACACAATTACCTTCGCCTCCCCTTTTTGCCAAGCAAATTGCTTGCCTACTCGCCAACCCACAACTACGCTTTCCCCCTCACCTCCTAATTCGCCTTCGATCTCTTGCGCTACTGTATCCTACGCCGCCCTTACTCGTTATGTCCGACGAGATAAGACTAGGATATACGCCGTATCAATTAAGGAGATCCAAGAACACCTTGATAGCCTTAAGGAAACGGAACAGCAAACTCCAGAACAAGAACTCGAAACCCTCCGCTTACGAGTCCCCGCTCGATTCCACTATCTTCTTCCCTTCTTTACAAAGAAAGAGGCCGATAGACTTCCCCCACATCGGTATATTGATCATGAGATTTTATTAGAAGAGGGCAAGAAACCCCCATTCGGCCCTCTCTACTCAATGTCCGATTTAGAGCTTAAGGCTCTACGTGAATACCTTGATGAAAACCTTAAAAAAGGTTTTATTCGACCCTCATCCTCATCCTCTGCGTCCCCTGTTCTCTTTGTTAAGAAACCAGGAGGCGGCCTTCGTTTTTGCGTGGATTATCGCGAACTAAATGGTATTACGAAAAAGAACCGTTATCCACTCCCCTTGATCAACGAGACTCTCCGTCAACTTCAAGGCTCTCGTATTTTTACTCGACTCGACCTTCGCGGTGCTTATAACCTTATCCGAATTAAGGAAGGCTCCGAACCTTTGACTGCCTTCAGGACTCGCTATGGCCTATACGAATACCTGGTTATGCCCTTTGGCCTGACGAATGCGCCGGCTACCTGCCAACAATTCGTTAACGATACGTTACGTGAATACCTTGACCGCTGGTGCGTCGTCTACCTAGACGACATCCTTATCTACTCAGAAACAGAAGAAGAGCACCACGAACATGTCCGATTAGTTCTCGAAAAGCTCTGTGAAGCAGGCCTATACGTAAAAGGCGAAAAATGCGATTTCTATACGACTTCAACTACGTTCCTTGGCTTCGTTATTTCTCCAGACGGTATCTCTATGGACCCAGCTAAGGTAGCCGCCGTAAGAGACTAGGAGACTCCTCGTTCAGTTAAAGACCTTTAATCGTTCCTTGGCTTTGCAAACTTTTACCGACGATTTATTGAAGGATACTCTCGAAAAGCCAGAGCTCTCTTTAAGCTCCTAGCTAAGAACATTCGTTTTACTTAGGGGAAAGAACAGGATAAAGCTTTTACTTACCTTAAGGAAGCCTTCTGTTCTTACCCAATCCTCCGACACTTCGATCCCCAACTCGAGACTATCCTTAAAACTGACTCTTCTGACTTCGTCATATCCGCAATCCTATCTCAATGGGTAACGTATAACGATGGCAAGAGACTTCTACACCCTATCGCCTACTACTCTCGGAAAATGACCTCCGCAGAGCAGAACTACGGTATTGGGGATAAAGAACTCTTAGCTATTGTGGAAGCCCTAAAGGAATACCGTTCCCTTATTATCAACCTCTCCTCGCCACTCCTCGTTCTTACGGATCACTCGAATTTGACTAGCTTTACCTCTAAACAAATCTTGAACCGTCGACAAGCACGCTGGGCAATTGAACTCTCAGAACTCGACTTTAAGATTGTCTACCGCCCAGGAACTAAGAATCAACGCGCGGATGCGTTAACAAGACGGTCAGGAGACCTCCCTACTCGAGAGGGGCGCCTGCCCCCTACTACGATCCTTACCCCCGGAAAATTCGAAATTTCGACCCTTGTTTCAACTCGATATTCGATCGCTAGGCTAGAACCGTCTCTGGCTAGTAATATTCGCTTGGCACTCGATAAGGATACTCTTGGGCAAGAGATCCTTACTGCACTCGATACCCACGCACTTCGACATCCTAAAGTGGATCTAGGCGCATGCTCTAAGGATAACGATAGTCTATTACTAGTTAATGGACTTATCTATATCCCTGAAGACCTAAGCCTCCGCCAAAGGATTATTAGCTCTCGACACTCGCATCCGGCTGCTGGACACCCAGGCCAAGCAGCAACATTTGAACTCGTTACTCGTGATTTCTGGTGGCCAGGTCTACGACAGACAGTAGCTCGTTTTATACGGAACTGTGAGACCTGCCAAAGAATCAAACCCGCTCGACACGCCCCCTTTGGATACTTGAAACCCCTTGAAGTGCCACAACGCCGCTGGCAATCCGTTTCTCTCGATTTGATTACGGGACTTCCAACGTCCAATTCGTTTGATGCTATACTAGTAGTCGTAGACCGACTAACTAAAATGGCTCACTTTATTCCTTGCCAAACAACCCTCGATTCGATAGAGCTTGCTAAGCTTTATCGAGACTACGTTTTTCGACTACACGGCTTACCCAACTGTCAACCACATTGGCCCATAATCACGTGTCTCGTATTATCTCTTCTGATCACCACACCACCATCACTCCACCCCCGCTCTCATGCGCGGCAATTCTTTGTCCCTAGCACAGCCCCATTTGCTTACGCGTCCTCTTTGCCATTAGATATTTATATAGCACTTGACAGCAGTAATCTAAGAAGACAGCGGTGTCCTACTTTCTCGCGCCGTTCGACAGTTATGAGCCCGGAAGCGCATACCACGCGCCAATGAGCATTCTTTCAAGCAAAACATTCTACAACAAGACCTCTTCTACTAGATACTGCGATGAGCAAGCAGTTCAGTACTTACTTTTCCAAGTAACTATACGCAACAGCACGCGGTAGTTTACTCCAGCCTACTTTCAAGCCATAATCATGGCAGACCTACCCAAGAAGACCGTCATTCTGTCCAAAGCATCAGACTGGGACAAATGGCTTTACCTGGTGCAAAGCCGCGCCAAAACAACACGCATCTGGGACCTTATCGATCCATCAAAAGCAACCAAGCCCACACAACTTTCAGAACCGCAATTCCCGGAACTAGCTGAGCCAAGCGAAGGCCAAACTATTACTCCAGAAGCCTATGAGACCTACAAGGCTCAATCATCCCGATACCGAGACCTCTTTACCCGATTTGAACGCCAGGAGAAGGCCCTTTCGGACCTTACAACTTACATCCAATCCTCAATCTCAATCGATAATCTTTCCTTCATCATTTCGACGGAACCTCATCCCTGGAATATTCTTAGAGCACTCAAGAAACGCCTTGCACCCACAGACCAAGCAAGACTTATGGAGCTTGAACTTCAATACCGACAGCTCTGCAAGCCACCTAAACTTCAAGACATCGAGCAATGGCTTAAGCAATGGGAAACCTTTTACACAGAAGCCACCAAGCACAACCTATGGGAAGTAGAAGGACAGAAGCCCATTAGAGACTTCCTCTTCGCCCTCCAGCCAATAGAACCTGCCTTTGTTGCAGCCTGTCAAGCCCAACAGATGAATCCCCTCACGGAAATCACGGACCTGTTTACTTTGATTGAGCACTGCCGCAAGACACACCGAGAGAACCAAGCCAACAAACCACTAAGGACCGGTGCCTCTCACTCAGCCTTCCCTGCCAGCTTTCAAGGCAGACAGCTCCCAAACCCTCCACGCTGTGAATGCGGACAGACCCACTGGATATCCCAATGTCCTTACCTGAATCCTGACTCAAGACAGAAGGACTGGAAGCCTAATCCATCAATTCAAGGCCGAATCCAGAAGAAAATGCAGGACTCAGCATTCAAAGACAGAGTAAACTATTCACTTGCAAAAAACAAGAGAATCCAAGAGTTCAGAGCCGCAAGAGCAGAAAGTCAAGATTTACAGCAGGAACCAAGACATGTCACGCTATCTACGCATCATTGCTCGTTCTCAGCTAAGAGCAACAGCCTCCAGGATTCATGGATCTTAGATTCAGGCTCGGACATCCACGTGTGCAACCAAACCATGCTGCCACGGTTTAGAAAAACACGGGATGCTATCACCAACACAACAGTCAAGTCAGGCACTCAGACTTGCGAGATTGAAGCATGGGGAACCCTGGAGGTCTATGTGCAGACGAATACAGGCCAAACAAGTATTACTTTGACAGAAGTTGCCCTTGTTCCACAGTTTATGACCAACCTTGTGTCAGTGGATATTGCTATCAGGAAGAACTGCTTCTGGGACACCAAGAACATGCAGCTCTTATATGATAACAAGCATCTTTGCAAGGTCTTACGGCACCAAGGCCTATTTCTCTTGGAAAACAACCTCATCTCATCCAACTCCGAACACACGGCCAATCCTACCACATTTCGCACCTCCACAGCAGAGAAATGGCATAAAACTCTAGCTCATGCCAACTTAGAAGTGATTGGGCACCTACAAAGCAACGTAGAAGGAGCATCAGTCACCTCAGACCTCAGTGTTCCAAAAACGGCCCAATGTCAGACCTGTGCGCTCTCTAAAGCACACAAAATCATCTCAAGAAACCCAGACAAAGAAGAGGACTCTCAAAAACCCTTCTTTCGAATCTCATTTGACCTCATTGAGATGCAACGAGCATACAATCAAGACAAGTGGATCTCCCATTTTGCATGCACCAAAACGGACTTCACTTTCGTTTTTACACATCCGAACAAATCAGACATTCAATACCTCATTCAATTCGTGATCAACATGATCAAAAAACGCTATGGTCAAACTGTGGCATTCTTCAGAACAGATGGAGAACGTACAATTGGATGGGACGTCAAAGACTTTCTAGAGAGCAAAGGAATCACCTTGGAAACCTCCTCACCAAACACACCTGAGCAGAATGGACATGCTGAACGCTCAGGGGGTGTACTACTTACCAAGGCAAGAGCTATGCGTATTGGTGCAGCTATTCCTGAGTCCCTTTGGCCAGAAACTATCAAGACAGCCGGCCATGTTCACAATAGGACTCCCATGAGGAAGCACAGCTGGAAAACACCATTTGAGAAGGTTACAGGCAAGAAACCAAATATCTCCCACCTTCGAGTATTTGGCTGCAGAGCATACGCATTGAGAAAAGGACTCCCACGCACGCAGAAGCTTGCAGAACGCGCGCACCTCGGTCACCTTGTTGGATACGACTCAACGAACATTTTCCGCATCTGGATACCCAGCCAAGAGAGAGTGATTCGCACGAGAGATGTTCTCTTCAATGAAGACGAATTCTACAATCCAGAGGACCCAGATCTCACACAACTGCTCCAAGAAGAACCCTCAGAATTCATTCAAACATTGGAAATTCCAGTACTGCCTGAACTGCCACAGGTAGAAGACCAAATGGAAGATGAAATTGTCGTACAAGTCCCTACCAATCATACTATACAATATGGCCCAGATCAGAGGACTGCCCCAGGCCAAGGGGGTGAATCAGACAACGATCTGGATCATGCGCCACAGCAGGACTCAGAGCAGCAAGCAGATCAATCAACCAAAGAAAATCAACAATTTCCAACTCCAGGTCCTTCAGAGCAAGGAAGCAATCCATATAGCCAATCAACTGAAATCCAGTCACCGAATCAGGTAGTGGAAAACAACACGTCTCAACTTCCACGCCTTCTTCCCGCACAATATGACACCCCACCTGCGCCTGGCGCAACGCGAGGCAATAGGGCACCAAGAGGAAATCAGATATCAGGAGAACTCAGCCAGGAAAACGTCATTCAGGACCAACAGCACGAAGGAGGACCAAGACGCTCCACAAGAAGACAAGCGTATACCGCAATGCTTACAGAAATGCAAGAAGGAACTAGCACATCATTCCATCATGCATTTGCGGCAGCACTTATCCGCTCAAGGCTACGTCTTTCAGCTCTTTGGTGGCCCCATTGATTGGAAAGCAAGCAAACAAAAGACTGTTACTACCTCAAGCACTGAAGCAGAGTTTCTCTCCCTTTCAACCACAGCCAAAGAATTGCTCTGGTGGGAAAGACTCTTTCAACATATTCGCTTCAACCCAGACCATCACTTGTTCATTCAATGTGATAATACGCAAACAATTCGCCTACTTGACGAGTCTACACCTAAGCTTACTACCAAGCTACGCCATGTGGATATTCATCAGCACTGGCTACGCCAGGAAATCCAAAATAAGCGCATCAGGCTTCAGTGGACTCCCTCAGCCGAGATGGTAGCAGATGGCCTTACAAAGCCGCTCCCACCTCAACGATTCAAACAATTTGTCAAACAACTAAACCTTTCAGACATCAAGGAGCTCATTCAGCCCTCAGGTATCACGGCAATGAACAACGCTCCTGTAAAGGACTAAAAATTCGAGCAAACACTTTCTAAATTGGACTTTCTTTCTACTCTTTGGCTATTTTCTTTTGTCAGAATAAGCACCAGACTGCTCATTCTGAAGGGGGTGTGTCAACCACATTGGCCCATAATCACGTGTCTCGTATTATCTCTTCTGATCACCACACCACCATCACTCCACCCCCGCTCTCATGCGCGGCAATTCTTTGTCCCTAGCACAGCCCCATTTGCTTACGCGTCCTCTTTGCCATTAGATATTTATATAGCACTTGACAGCAGTAATCTAAGAAGACAGCGGTGTCCTACTTTCTCGCGCCGTTCGACACCAACGATTTTGTATCTGACCGCGGCTCGATTTTTACTTCTGAATTCACTAGAGCTCTTAGTAGATCCCTATCTATTAAGACCAACTTTAGTACGGCTTTCCACCCACAAACCGACGGCCAGACAGAGCGTGTTAACGCCATCCTCGAACAATACCTTCGCGCCTACGTTTCGTACCAACAAGACGATTGGAACGACTTTCTCTCCCTTGCTGAATTCGCTTATAATAATACGATCTCGACCACGACTAAGGTTACCCCCTTCTTTGCAAACTACGGCTTCCACCCTCGTTATGAGATTCTACAGAAAGACTCAATCTCAGCCCCCCTTGAACCCCTACGTCTCTTCCAAGAGAACCTCGAAAACCTCGAAAACTACCTTCGCCAAGAAATTCGACTCGCACAAGACGCCTACGCAGAACAGGCTAATAAAGACCGTATTTCGCCACCCGTCTTTAAGCCTGGTGACCTTGTTTGGCTCCTAAGACGGCATATCTCGACAACAAGACCTTCGGATAAACTCGACTTCAAACGCCTTGGCCCCTTTTCTATACTAGAAAAGATCTCAACTCATGCCTATTGTTACGGCGCAGCCTCCACAGGGTAGAAAAAGTAAAAGAAGAAGGATAAGCGGGGCGTGAACAAACGCCGCGGAAGACCCAGGCGAAGATCACGTGACGCCCCACCAGTTCACCAGTTCATACGGGCTTGGCAGAGTGAACCTCTGAACTCCAGTTCAGACGGTTCAGAAGACCCCGCAGCACGAACTCCCTGAACCAGATTGATAGAACTTTCCTATAGTATATAAGCACACTCACTTAGCTAGTTACTTGACCTTCGTGGTCAACTTCAATAATCAATCCGCACCATTGATTAGTAACACGGCCTTCGCACGTAGTGCTCTGTCACGTGTGTTCGTCACTTCGTTCTCTTACACCCTCCCTTGTACCCACTCAAGGTAAACCCTCACACGGCTTACCACCCTCTTTGGTGTTTGATCCTTAGAGGTAGAGGCCCGCCGTTACACCTATCGCCTAGAACTACCAAGGACAATGAAAGTCCACCCCGTATTCCACGTCTCCTTACTCGAACCCGTAGCCTCTGACCCCTTACCTAATCAAATCCAACCTCCGCTCCCGCCTATTATCGTTGACGGCGAAGAAGAGTACCGGGTAGAAGAGATTCTGGATGTTAAAACAACCCGGAGACAACCAAAATACCTTATAAAATGGACTGGTTACTCGATACCAACCTGGGAACTGTAACGGTAGGCTCCTTCTACTAAGCTTCGGAGTCGCTTAGCAGGTTGGTGGAAACCGAAGGGTTTACCTTGAAGAGACAAGAGGAGGATGGCGGTGCAAAGAGTGAAGTATCACGTGATAGCGCGGTGCGTAATGAGCTTGTTACCTCCAAATCAATGTTACGAACCTCCAAGAGCGCAGGCTTTGTAGCCCCAAGGGTAAGAAGCCCGCACGGGAAGAAGGCCCACAAGGGTATAGAGGCGGAAGTCGAAATCCTAGGAAGAGGCAAAAGCAGACGGGCGCGGAATAGGGGAACACCGCGATCGTCTCGTACCGACGGATGTCGGAAGAAAGACAGCTAGGCGCTAACGTCACGTGCGCCCTACACCCTAAAAGGGCTACTTTGGATCGGGACTAATCTAAAGCCCTAATCCATCTCCCTAATCTAAGAGGCATATCTAAATGCCTGATCCAGATTGTTATAGCTTTCCTAGTAGTATATAGCCACACTCCCTTAGCTAGACATTTAACCCTTCGTGGTCAACTTAAAGTTCCAATTCAAACCCTATTGATTTAGAGGTAACAAGCTCATTGCGTACCGCGCTATCACGTAATACTTCCCTCTTTGCACCGCCATCCTCCTCTTGTCTCTTCAAGGTAAACCCTTCGGTTGTTACGACGGACCCGACCGTGTTGGGTTTCAGTCGGCGCGTAAGACCATTCGGCCAACCTCCCGTCGACGACCAGTCGACAAAAGGTTCAGCAATGATCAGCCTAGTGGCTGATCGTGCCCCAACAACTCTATATACAGAGGCGTGTTCGTAACACTACCTCCCCTCTTAAGGCAGATGACCCCAGCTGGCAGACTCAGCCCGTCATCTGGATATAGAGTTACCCCCAACCAACCAGTCATGCGCCAGTCAAATACGACCGGACCCGCAGCGGACTGTGGCTGTGAGCCGGGGGAACGAGTCACCTAATTGTCCGTTGTCAGTGGGGCAGTGGGGGAACCAGACCCACTCTCTTGCCTCTGGCTGGCCACCCGAAAAACCAGCACTCACTCGACTAACTGCCGACAACAGGGCTCGAACCTGTCGACCCATGGGTAGGCTGATCATTATGTTACGACGGACCCGACCGTGTTGGGTTTCAGTCGGCGCGTAAGACCATTCGGCCAACCTCCCGTCGACGACCAGTCGACAAAAGGTTCAGCAATGATCAGCCTAGTGGCTGATCGTGCCCCAACAACTCTATATACAGAGGCGTGTTCGTAACATCGGTTTCCACTAACCTGCTAAGCGACTCCGAAGCTTAGTAGAAGGAGCCTACCGTTACAATTAATAGGGTTTAAATTGGAACTTTGAGTTGACCACGAAGGGTCAAATGTCTAGCTAAGGGAGTATGACTATATACTAATAGAAAAGCTATATTAAACAATTATAAGGTAGCAAAGCCGAAAGGGTGGTATTACTCTTAACTGAAAATCTATGTACAAGGAGAAAAGGAAAGAGAGTCTAGAAAGAGAGGGCGAAGGGTAAATATACCCAGTCGCTTAGCGCTAGGCCCGTGCCATGTACCTAGCGCTGTGCACGTGCCCTGGTACGTGACCGGGTCTCCCTCCTGGTTGCTGGCTGCTGCTGGTTAGTTACCCTACAGTCCATGGTGGTGCTGCCTGAGGGGCCTGACAACAATAAGGGTTCACAGCAGCGGTATAGAGACAGTCCATGTAACGATTCAGACCGTCAACATCTCATTCTCCAGAAAACTAAGCCTAATTAGGCTAAAGCACTTATCTAAGACAAGATGTCTAAGACATAGGGTTTGCTAAGAGCAAACACTTAGCGGGAACGTACGGGAAAGGGAAGCCTAAGACCGGCTATTCGACTTCTAACTAGTACCTAGGCTGGATATATAAGTTTCCTCCTTCCTCCTTTATTCCCTTTCTTTTCTCTTTCCTTTCTCTAGCTTAGAAACTTTAGTCAATTTCGAGAATCTGACTTGTTCTTCTTGAGTCGTGACACTTTTCTAAGCTCACCTAACCACTTCGGCTTACTCTTACTCAACTATCAGCTGGCTTGCCCTGATTTCTGAGAAGACGAAGCCACCCTTTCACTTATCCTACTCGCTCACCAATCAGATATCCCGCTCTCTGACCACCGATCACTTCTCATCACTTCTCATCACTTCTCATCAACTCTCACCAACCCCTCCTTCGTTCAAGCTTCCAGCAGGCTTGCCCTGGTAAACGAACGTTGGACCTACCACTATGTCGGCTCCCGGATCGAGCGCGCGTGGCGCCAGACGTACTAAGGAGCCTAAGGGGAAAGAAAAAGAGCAAGACGCTCCTGAGGCAATTGAACAGCCACTCCCTATAACCTCAGATGATGTGCTCTTCCAGTACACACCCCACAACCATTTGGGTGGAGGGGACATTCAAGACTTCACCATGAACCCCTTCCAGCATGGAAAGATCTCCCTGTTCAATGTGCTGAAGAATGAGGAAGAGATGGAGATCCTCTTCCAGGATCTAGGAAAAACAAAGTACCTAATAGGAGATCTCCTCCAGCACATTCAACAAGAACAAGGAAAGAAGACAGAGGCCGCCGTTGAGTTCAACGAGCTTCTTAGGAACTTTAAGAACCTTGAAGAAGGAAGCGCGCGGATCTACCAGGAGAATGCGGAGCTCACTGCAGAGAAAGGTATCCTTAAGGCTGAACTAGAGCGCGTTAGACGACAAAATAAGGGCCTCAGGGAGCCGAACGTTACTTTTAGCTACCGACCTACTACAGGACGTCAATCCCCTGGAAACCAGTCTGAGATGAGCTCCGTTCCTGACAGTCAGCCAACTGTAGAAACCCTAGTCCGCTCCCTAATATCTCAGCATCAGGGAGGACGCTCCGCGAAGCTATCTGATCCTCCACAGTTTACTGGAGAACCCGAGAAGGAGCCCTCCTTTAGGCACTGGAAGGCCGAGATGTACAATAAGCTGGAAGTTAACGCGGACCACTACAAGACTGAAAGGGCCAAGATATCCTACATCTTCTCACGCACCACTGGGACGGCCTCAGACACCATTAGGCCGAACGTTCATGAGGGACCCGCTGCCTTCCAGACGGCAGAAGAGGCCTTTGCTCTTCTTACCTCCGTATTTGACGACCCCCACTTCCTCCAGAACAAGCGCCAGGAATTCCGCCGCTTCTACCAGAACACGACGCCTTTCAACTCCTTCTACGCCAAGTTCATTGCCCTCGCCACGGAATCCGAGCTTCCAAGGGACCAGTGGTTTGAGGAGATATGGACCCGCCTTTCAGGAGGACTTCGCCATGGACTGGCGCCCGTTAAGGACTCCCTAAACTTCAGCTTCCAGGATCTAACGGCTCGTGCCCGTACGCTAGATAGGGAACTTCAGAACGATGTTAAGGCGGCAGAGAAGAAGAAGGAGCGTGCTAATAAATCCCTAAAGAACACTAAGCCAACGGTGGAGCGTACTACCTCTAGGCAGGAACAGAAGAAGTCACTAACCGCTGAGGAGCGGGATTCTTACCGCAAGGAAGGCCGTTGCTTCCACTGCCATCAGAAAGGGCATATGGCTAACGCCTGCCCTGCTAAGGCGGTTACCATCGCCAATGCTGAGCCGGACTCTGGATCAGCTGAAGACTCGGGAAAAGAGTAACTCCTAGCAAAGACGCGCCTAGGAGTAAGGAACAGGCTTTGTTCACGGAAGTACAGGTGACTTCCCTGTGGCACCCCAACCTAGAACCTATTATTGCACACTGTATATTATCTAGTCAAGGAAAGAAAATACAGGTTGATGCAATGGTTGACACTGGAGCACTTGTATACGCCACAGTGAGCAGGAGCCTCGCGCACCAGATGACAGAAGAGCTTGGAATTGTACCCCTCCCCCTCTCCAAACCGATCCCCTACACCGTTGCGGACGGGCGAAGCGGAAAACCTATCACCCACAAGATCTGCCCACACCTCCAAGTCAAGGATCACTGGGAAGCCACCTCTCCCCTACTCATCATGGACCTTGGGAACCACGACATGCTACTGGGAAAGGGCTGGTTGCAGGCCCACGGCGCGTTACCAGACGCAAACAGCAACTCAGTCACGTTCAAGCCGAACTTCTGCACGCACCCCGGCAGGCCCGCCGCGGCGGAGCCAAGAAAGCTTGATCCAACGACGCCTCCTAAGGTAGAATCATGGAGGCCCCAGAGAATCCTTACTAGACACTCCTTCCAGGCCGATATAAGGGAGTCCCTTAAAGAAATGAACAAGGAACTGACCAAGGACGTGGAGAAGAAGTCTCCCCCACCTCGAAAGAAGGTACCAAAGAGGGATATGCAGCTCGTAACTGCGGAAGGATTTCTGCGTTCACTAAAGCAACAAGGCACTGAAGTGTACCATCTCCGTCTCTGGGAGTTGCTGGAGGAGCAGGAGCAGGCAAGAATCAACGCCTTCCAACAACAGTTACCCGAGGAGTTAAGAGAACTCACCCCTCAGCTACCTGAATGGCTGCAGGACCTGGCAGAGAACTTCTCCAAGCAGAGGTCAGACGAGCTTCCCCCCTCAAGACCTTGTGACCACAGGATAGAGCTCAACCAGGACCCGGAGTTACGCACGCCGCCGCTATACCGGATGTCTACGGACGAACTCGCGGCTGCAAAGGACTACATTGAGGAGAACCTAGGAAAGGGGTTTATTGAAGCGAGCAGGGCACCGTTTGGTTCACCCATCCTCATGGCAAGGAAGGCCAATGGAGGATTCCGTTTCTGCGTGGACTACCGCCGCCTTAACGCAGCTACGAAGAAGAATAAATACCCACTTCCCTTGATTGACGAGACGCTAGCCCGGTTGACTGGAGCGCGTTACTTCTCTAAGATTGACGTCAGACAAGCATTCCACAGGATTCGGATGCACGAAGACTCCAAGGACCTTACAACCTTCCGGACGCGCTACGGATCATACCGCTACAACGTCCTACCCTTTGGATTATGTAATGGACCTGCCACCTTCCAGCAGTACATGAACGAGGTTATGATGGCCGGATTAGACGACTTCTGCTCAGTGTTCATGGACGACATTCTGGTCTACAGTAAGACAAGAAAAGAGCATAGAGAACAGGTACGACTGGTCCTTAAGAAACTCAGAGAAGCAGGCCTTCAAGCGGACATTAAGAAATGCGAATTTGAGGTCACCGAGACTCGCTTCCTTGGCCTCATTGTCGGGCGAGACGGAATCCGGATGGACCCCCAGAAGGTTGCAGCTATCCTGGAATGGAAAGCCCCAATCTCTCTCCGAGGAGCGCGCTCATTCCTAGGCCTCTGCAACTACTACCGCCGGTTTATTAAGAACTACTCGAGGATTGCAAAACCACTCACCGACCTGACCAAGAACAAGGTAGCGTGGGCCTGGACGCCGAAGTGTGAGGCCGCCTTCCAAGCACTAAAGAACGCCGTCCGCTCAGACCCAGTACTTCGACATTTCGACCCGGCGAAGCCCATCTTCCTCGAAGTTGACTCTTCTGACTACGTTAGTGGAGGAGTCCTTTCACAGAAGGATGAGGAAGGGAAGCTTCATCCAGTGGCCTACTTCTCCAAGAAGCTCTCAGACACGGAATGTAATTACACGATCTACGACAAGGAACTCCTGGCCATCGTTCGAGCCTTTCAGGAATGGAGTCCCGAGTGCCGGAGTGTACAGGAGCCAATCCAGGTATTCACTGATCACGAGACCCTGAAAACGTTCATGACGAACAAGCAGCTCTCCCGCCGCCAAATTCGATGGGCAGAAGAACTCGCGGAGTACGACTTTAGGATTGTTCCTATCGCAGGAAAGAAGAATAAGAGAGCAGACGCTCTCTCTCGTCGAGAGCAGGATCTACCGGTGGACGACTCTGACTCCCGCCTCACCTCTATGAACCGCACGGCGCTCCCTCCGGGGAGCTTCACCCTCTCTCCCCTCAAGCTATTCGAAAACCCTGACCTCCCTACTGAGCTACGGACAGCTAACCGGACAGACGACGCCTTGACGGCCATCCGCCAGGACATCAGCAAGTACCCTGAGTACTCACTGCGCGATGACTTGCTCGTCTTCCAGGAGAACCGCCTTGTTGTGCCACAGGACGACCGCCTCAGGCTAAGGCTCATTCAGGCTGCTCATCGACCCCCAGCAACGGGACATCCAGGCATCCAGCGCACCTGGGAACTCTTAAAGGAGAGGTACTACTGGAATGGTATGAAAAAGGCAGTAAAGCGGTACGTGCAGAACTGCCACTCCTGCAAGAGGGCTAAATACAAAACGGAATCCTACAACGGCCTGCTCAAGCCGCTCCCCATCGGGGACCAGCCCTGGAAGCACCTATCCTGTGACTTTGTCACCAAGTTGCCAAACTGCAAAGGATTCACCGCCGTCCTAGTAGTGGTAGACCGGTTCTCAAAAATGCGGCACTTCATCCCCTGCCACGACACCACCACCGCGAGTCAAATGGCGCAGCTCTTCAGAGACAATATCTGGAAGTATCATGGCCTACCGGACACCATCATCTCAGATCGAGGACCCCAGTTTATCAGCGAATTCTGGCAAGGCCTCTGCAAGCTACTGAAGATTGACCACCGCCTTTCAACAGCCTACCATCCAGAGACGGACGGGCAAACAGAAAACGCCAACAAAGAAATGGAAATCTACCTCCGTCACTACGTTAGCTATCATCAGGACGACTGGGTAGACTGGCTTGCCTCCGCAGAATACGCTGCTAATGGAAACGTCTCCGCCTCCTCTACCGTAAGCCCCTTCTTCGTGGTCTACGGATATGAGCCCCGCCTATCCTTTGACTGGACGCCCACCCCTCTAGCGCCCACCGCCGCGGCTACCTGGAGCAGGGAAAGAGCCAACGAGATGGCAGATAAGATGCAAAAGGTCTGGGAATTTACGAAATTCCACCTGCAGCAGTCCCAGGAGAAGCAAGTAGAGTTCGCCAACCGTCACAGGAAGGATGTGTCCTACGAGGTGGGAGACAAGGTGTTTATCTCTACCAAGGACATGGATTTGGACCGACCCTCAAGGAAGCTAGGATGGACGCGGATTGGGCCATATCCTATTATCGAGAAAGTGGGAACCGCTTACCGCCTTCAACTACCCCCAGGCATTAACCGCGGCAATGTGTTCCATCCAAGCAAGCTTACAAGGGACGACAGTAACCCCCTTCTAGGCCAGATACCGGAGCCGCAGCCCGCGGTGCAGGTAGACAATAAAGACGAATACGTAGTAGAGTCCATTCTCGACTCCCGTTACACTGGCAAGGGGAAGAGACTCCAGTACAGGGTTCAGTGGGCAGACTGGCCACCCGACCCTCAATGGTATCCAGTAGACAACTTCAACCACGCGGCTCAGAAACTCAAGGAATTTCACGACTCCTACCCAGCGAAGCCCGGTCCACCGAAGGAACTCAAACGGTGGATTCAAGAAAACGATAAAGCTGTCGAGTGAGGTCATCGCCAGAAGCTCTCGCTTAAGAGGGGGGTAATGTGACGATTCAGACCGTCAACATCTCATTCTCCAGAAAACTAAGCCTAATTAGGCTAAAGCACTTATCTAAGACAAGATGTCTAAGACATAGGGTTTGCTAAGAGCAAACACTTAGCGGGAACGTACGGGAAAGGGAAGCCTAAGACCGGCTATTCGACTTCTAACTAGTACCTAGGCTGGATATATAAGTTTCCTCCTTCCTCCTTTATTCCCTTTCTTTTCTCTTTCCTTTCTCTAGCTTAGAAACTTTAGTTAATTTCGAGAATCTGACTTGTTCTTCTTGAGTCGTAACAGTCCACGATAAGTCGTTTAATTCTTCTACCTATTAGCGGCACACGGAAGATATACGTGTGCGTCACGTGCTACGCTAAACCCTAATTGGTCCTCGTCAATCGGATCCTTCTCGGCATTGGCTTCCCTTCAGATATGGGGCTTAAAAGCCAACTCGCTTAGTCAGCTAAAATCCACCCAGGTGCAGTAGCCCTTAGGCTGTTTGTTTAACACTCCCACTCAGCCGTGGAGCGTCGGCTGCAAACCTAGCTGTTGGATAAAGCTGGCAAAGCGGTCTCTTGCTAGGGGTTTAGTTAGCCCGTCCGCCACCATGTCCTTACTACAAACATACTCGATCTGCACTCGATTCCTTTGAAAAAGGTCTCGAACATTGTGATAGTGCACGTCGATATGCTTTGACCGTTCATGCACGTGAGGGTCCTTCGCTAGGGCTAACGCGGCCTGATTGTCTCCCTTTAGACTTGTAGTGCTGTTAAACTTCTCGTTCTCGAACAGTACTGCACGATAAGGGGATAACCCGAGGTATTCGCCTGCGCCCATCTCTCGAAGCAGTTGTGTAAGCCACTGAGATTCCTTGGCGCAGGCGGACATTGCCATATACTCGGCTTCCATAGTAGAGGTAGCCACTGATCTTTGCTTTTGGCTCCTCCAGCTGATAGGACCGTTACCGAGCAGGAAGATATATCCGAGGATGGACTTCCTGTCTGTTTTGTCCATGGCGTAGTCCGAGTCCGAATACCCTGTGAGCCCTGCACTCCCACTGTCCCTGTAGACTATCCCGAGATCGGCTGTTGATCTAAGGTACCGCAGTAGGCCCTTAAGTGCATGGCCGTGATGTTCTGCTGGATCACTTAGATATTGGCTTAGCCGGCCAATTGGGAACGCGATGTCTGGACGCGTGAGAACCGCAAGGTACATCAGCTTTCCAACAGCATGCTGATACTCTTTTGGGTCGATTCGCTTATCGTTTGGCCCAGAGGGGCGGAGAGCGTCGTATCCGTTTAGCGGCAGCGTTGCTGGTCTTGACTTATCCTTTTCCATGCAAAGAGTTTGAAGTGTTTCTTGTAAATAGTAGGACTGATTAAGACGTAGCGTTCTGCTCTTTCTATCACGAGTAACTTCAACACCAAGGATCTTCTTCATCTCCCCTAGGTCCTTGATCTTAAAGACCTTGCTGATAGCGGTTTTAAACCAGGTAATATCCTCAATCTTTGGAGCAGCGATTGGGATGTCATCAACGTAGACTAGCAAGATGATTTTTCTTTCGTGATGGATGAGCAGGCAGGGGTCGGCTGCGCTCTGACGGAAACCAAGATCTTTAAGCGCTCCAATGCAGTTGTTATTCCAATCTCGTGCGGCTTGTTTAAGGCCGTATAGGCTGCGTAGGAGTTTAAAGACCCTTCCTGGTTTAACTGTTACTCCCTCTGGAGGGGCCATGTAGATGTCTTCTTGGAGACGTGACTCAGTGAAGGCATTGTTGACGTCAACCTGGTGGAGCTCCAAGTCAAGGAGCCCTACGATTACCAGGAACGTTCGAAGCGTCTCGTGACGAACGGTTGGAGCAAAGGTATCCCAGAAGTCGTGTCCAAATCGTTGGGTGAATCCTCGTGCAACAAGGCGAGCTTTAGCCTTTTCAAGCGAGCCGTCGGTATTAAGTTTTGGCTTAAATACCCACTTGCTTGTTACAATATTCACTCCCTTTGGCGGGACGGCTTCTTCCCAAGTTCCATTGCCTGCAAGAGCAGTAAGTTCATCCTCTATGGCGCGTTGCCACAGGGTGCCAAATTGTGGGTCTCCCACTGCTTCCTTGTAGGTCTTGGGGGTTGGGATCTCTGGTCCAATAATCGTCCGGAGTTGTGCAGATAGTGCGTAAAACACTTGCGCTTCCGGCTCCTTATAGCACTCAAGTGGTGTTTGGCTGATGAGTGCAAACAGGCTCCGTGGCACCTTTGGTTCTGGCTCGTCTGTGGATGAGTCCTCCGGCGATCTCTTTCGTTTAGGGATAAAGACTCCCCTAAACCTTTGTGTTCCAGGGGCACTGCTTGGTACAGCGTCCTGATTGTCTGGTTGACGGTCTTGTTCCTCTCTTTCAGCAGCCGGGGGCTGCGGTTCTTGCTGACTTTCGTCAGTAGTAACCGCTTCACTAGCTTCTGGCTGCTGGGCTTCTTCCTCTTCCTCTACGGGAGGCTCTGAAGCAAAAAGGACTTTTCGCGGACGTCCAACTGGACGTCTCTCGGGGACAGTATTTGACGTTGGTTTGACCTTGAGGTTCAGGTCAATATCCCCTCCTTTTTCTTGCTCCACAAACCTTACGCTATGGCTGCGGATCACCCTTCGAAGGTCTGGGGCCCATAGACGATAATGTTTTTCTGTTTCGTCCATGTATCCCATAAATACTCCCACTCTTCCTCGGTCCATTAACTTGTCATGTCTAGATCCGACTGGAAGAGACTTTGGATCAACGTAGGAGTATACCTTGCAGCCCCAAACACGTATATGGTCGATACTTGGCTTTTGACCAGTGAACGCTTCTTCAGGGCTTGTGGGTTTTCCGTTAATAAGAGGTCCAGCAGCAGTCCGATTCCGCAGGTATGCGTCAGTCTCGGCTGCCTCCACCCAGAACTCAACTGGGAGCTTTGCGTCTTTTAGCATTGCCCTAACGTTGGTCTCGGTGGTCTGGATGGCTCGTTCAGCTACACCATTCTGACTTGACTGGTGGGGAATAGTGTACTGAGGAACAATTCCAAGGGTTGCGCACCACTGGTTAAGAAGTGACTTTAACTCGGTGGCGTTGTCGCTGCGGACAGCGAGTAGTTTGGCTCCCCTTGGAGTTCTGCCTTTAGACGCCACTGTCGTAGGGCGTTTGGCGCGTCTTCCCTTCTCTTAAGCGCGATTGTCCAAACCTTCCTTGAGTAATTGTCTACGATTTCAAGAAAGTAGGAATATCCCGCCCAGGAAGTTGGTAGCGGGCCGCAAACATCGATTGAAATAAGTGATAAGCTCGCGGCTTTCCTATCACTTACGTGGTGTCCCTTCTTATTCTTAATCTTGGTAAGGGCACATACACTACACACGTGGTCTTCCTCTTTTGGCGCAAGGATCGGGTCGGCGAGAGTTGTAACCTTGTGCAGTTCTCCTAGCTTCTTAGTTCCCATATGGGCAAACCTTCGGTGCCAGAGTTCGAATCGATTCCTTAACGAATCTGCCTTCGGTTCTAGCGTATCGGGTAATTGCTTTAACCCGGCGTCAGTCATGTCGTTGTCCTTATCTGACTGGGCAGGCTCTGGTGATCTTAAGATGGGTTGCTGCTCGGCACAGTAGGCAGACAGCGCTTTTGGGTTCACGCGGTCTACTATATAGACTCCCCCATTCTCAGGTGCACTAAGAATGGTATTGTTGTCTTGATCCTTAAGGTAGAGGCACTTGTCGTCAAAGCTTCCCTTAAGGCCGCTCTTGCATAGCTGTCGGCCTGAAAGGAGGTTTACACCAAGCTTTGGGACATAGAGTACAGAAGTTAAACGAATAGAATTGCCGCGCCTATCCAGTAACATGGCTGAGCCGACGTAGTCGGCGTATAGCACTCCCCCACCAACTTTAATCGTTCGCCTCATAATGCGTGTCAGAGGTCCACTAAAAAGTTGGGGTTTATCAGTCATGTGTGCTGAGGCGGCAGAATCCGCTATCCAGTGTTCTCTAGGGATCTTACTGGTGGCGGTTCTGGAGAGGGCGGCAATTTCGTCTGATGCTTCTTCGTCACAGCTGCTAGATTCTTCGCCTACAGCAGCTGGGTCCTGGGTGTCATCCTTCTCGTTGGCCGAGAAGGCCTTTAACTGGTTAATTTGCCTCTGGAGTTCTTGGATTTGTTTCTCGGCTCTAGAGCGGGCTTTCTGCGATCGGCGCTTCTTTGCGGTCTCCTTAGCTGCCGGAAGTTGAGGGCAGTCGAGGATACGGTGGCGTCCATCGCAGAGATGACACTAAAGTGGCCGCCTGTCAGAGTCTGACTCGGGTTCAGACAGGTAGGGGCGGCGAGAGGGTTTGAACGCCTTCTTTGCAAGCATAGCTGTGTCATTGGCTTTCAGCTGTGCCTCCTTTTCCTTCAGTATTTGTAATACCTGAAGAGTAGTGAGATTTGGTTGGGTGTCAACCGAGTCTCGGATTGTCATATACTCTTATGGCAATGCCTGAAGGAGCTGGTCGAGCCGAGCTTTCTCACTTGAAAAAGACTTGTGCTCTGGCAGGGCAACGGCGATTTTCCTCCCAAGTGTCGCGAGTTGGGTCCAGGCTTCGCTGATTGTGGTTCCCTCTTGGAACTGGAAGTTGATAAAAGATTGAAGAAACTACCTTCGAGTAACTTGTAGTTTGATTTCATACTTTTCCTTAAGAGATTCCCAGATCAGCCTTAACTCTTCTAGCTCTCGGACTCGCTCGCGATCATCTTCATCAATGCAAATGCGTAGCCAGTATCTGGCCTTCGCGTCGTCTCTTTCCAAATTGAACCCAAGCCCGGGGCTTGTTGTTGCAGTAACTGTATGGAACAGTCCCTCTCCTTGAAGCCACTCCTTCATTAAAGAGAACCAGTCGTCTTTATTATTGTAGGAGAGGACCGGGACAGGACGACGCTTAGCAAAGTCTTGCGAAGACATAGCGAAGGGGAAGGTGTGTTTCGAAATGAAGTAATCGAAAGAGTTGTAAACGCAGTAAAATGAGTGTACTGCGGTCAATCGGGTCCAGGCTGTTGGACTTAAAAGTTAGGGTAAAGAGTTGTTGAAGCGAAATAGCAAGATGCTATAGTCCGGCAAGTTAAGCGTTTGTCGGATTTTCGATTGAATCGTCTGCTCCTCTCAAGGCACAGACAGACAACGAGGTGGCTGTTTCTCCTGGCACAAGCCCAGGCCTCAGGCGACAGCTTCCTAAAATGTGCTTGTTTCTCCTCTCAACGGAGACCGTATCTAGCTACCGGTACCAGGTTGCTTACAGACCGACTGCAGAGGCAACACGTCTTTTCGCAAACGTTTACGGGATCCAACACCCAGCGGGAACGCTCAGACTGCTCTAGTGGGTACACGAACCCGGGCTCATAACCTGTTGAACAATGAGGGTTCACAGCAGCGGTATAGAGACAGTCCACGATGAGTCGTTCAATTCTTCTACCTATTAGCGGCACACGGAAGATATACGTGTGCGTCACGTGCTACGCTAAACCCTAATTGGTCCTCGTCAATCGGATCCTTCTCGGCATTGGCTTCCCTTCAGATATGGGGCTTAAAAGCCAACTCGCTTAGTCAGCTAAAATCCACCCAGGTGCAGTAGCCCTTAGGCTGTTTGTTTAACAAGCTATAACAATCTGGATTTGTTCGGGTTGGATCTGTAGGAGTGGGATCTGAGGTGGATGGATCTGTGAGGCTTGGATCTGTACAGATCCAAGTGTGGGTCCGGGTCACGGGTGTGCGTGGGGCGCACGTGACGTTAGCGCCCAACCACCTTCCTGGTTTCCGACATTCGTCGGTGCGAGGCGATCGCTATGTTTACCTATTCCGCGCCCGCTTACCTCTATCCTTTCGGGGATTCTAGCCCTTGATCCTTCGTCCCTATGGGCCTTCTTCCCGTAGGGGACTCTGTCTTCCGTCCTATCCCGTAACCGCGTTGTCCCTTGCGGTCCTATCTCCCGTGTGTTACGAACCTCAGTCCGTATAGATAGGAAGACACAAGGGTCGGGAAGAGCACTAAGTAACAAAGCAGCTAGAAGGGAAGGAAGCCTAGGAGGCGGGAAAGAAGGATCTCCGCTTACCCCGCTTCGGGCGAGAAAGGGCCTAGGCGCCCTAGTCACGTGCACCCCACAGCGAGCCCTCGAGCGAAGGGCTTAGCGAGCCCTTAGAAAATAGGCTCTCTTACGAGCCCATATAAGCCCAGCTCGTAAGGGCTCTACCAGATTGTTATAGCTTTCCTAGTAGTATATAGTCACGCTGTAATGAACAGACCTTGGAGGGCGGAGAGGGACGAAGTAACGAAGCCGGTAAAGGCAGTAGATGTTACGAACCTCTAAGGAAGCGGGCTTTATGACCCTAAGGGCGAGGAGCCCGCACGGGAAACAGGACCCCAAGGGACTGCGAAGTCACGGGGCAAGGCGCAAGACAGAATCCCCTACGGGAAGAAGACCCACAGGGACGAAGGGACGGAAGCTAGAATCCCGGAGAAGACAAAAGGTAAGCGGGCGCGGAACAGGTAAACATAGCGACCGCTTCACACCGACGAATATCGGAAACCAGGAACAAGGCCAAGCGCCGAAGTCACGTGGGACCCATACGGATAATGCCAAGAATGGATTATCCAAGAAAGACACTAGATAATACGGGATCCCAACTATCCACGATTATCCAAGTAGATTGTTATAGCTTCTTAGTAGTATATAGTCGCACTCCTTTAGCTAGACATTTGACCCTTCGTGGTCAACTTAAAGTTCCAATTCAAACCCTATTGATTTGGAGGTAACAAGCTCATTGCGCACCGCGCTATCACGTGATACTTCCCTCTTTGCACCGCCATCCTCCTCTTGTCTCTTCAAGGTAAACCCTTCGGTTTCTACCAACCTACTAAGCGACTCCGAAGCTTAGTAGAAGGAGCCTACCGTTACACTTTGACCACCATCCTTGCAAGAGAAGGAAGGCTTTAAGAAAACTAAAGAGAAGTATCCCCTAGAACGCCATCTCTAACATAGTCAATGTCCGACGTCGAGATGAGCAACGCCCCGACTCAGCAGCCGACCGCGGCTCAGCTAATATCAACCATCCAACGCCTGCAAGCGCAGATCGAACAGCTTCAAGCAGGTCAAGCGGCCCCGAGGCCGAGAAAAGTCAAACTCCGGAACCCCGATACCTTCGATGGTAACCGACAGAAGTTACAAGGCTTCACCTCCCAACTCGAGCGGTACATCCGCATCTACGACGACCAGTTCGAATCTGAGGAAGACAAGGTTCTCTTCGCGTCTACCTACCTTCGCGGAACGGCAGAGCGATGGTTCGAACCCTACCTCAACGAACACCTCCACAAGGACGAGGACGAGCAGTCTAAGAACACTCGGGACATGTTCGATGACTACGACAAATTCGTAGAGCATCTCAAACGCGCCTTTAATGACGTGGACGAAGTCCGACAAGCAACTCAGAAGATCATGGTTCTACAACAGAAAGGATCGGTCTCGGACTACACCTCTATATTCCGACAAGCGGCTGCATTCCTGGAGGGATGGTCAGATCAAGCACAGCGTGATCACTACTATAAAGGGCTCAAGCCAAACATTAAGGATGCGATGGCCTTCCACAGCTACCCTAAAACGCTAGACACGATGATCGAGTTAGCCAGGCGCCTAGACGAGCGCCTCTGGGAGCGACAAACGGAACGGTACCCTGCCAACACGACACGGACAACCAAGCCACGCCACACTCAGAATGGCGGCGAGGCCATGGAACTGGACAGTTCTACCCGTCAAGACAGGAATAACAAGGGACGGAACAATGGATGGAAGGGACGAAACAAGAACACGCAGACAAGATGGACACCGGAGCAGCAAGAACGATTTGCGAAGAAACTCTGTGTCTACTGCGGAGATAAGTGGCAGCCAGGGCACGATTGCCCGCTACGGCCTAAGAAAAGCCGCAGCCACGCGGCGGCCGTACGCAAAGACTCCAGGGAGGAGCTGGTAGCCTTCGAGAAGATCAACCAGCAGCGAGCAGCGCACGCAGCCATAAGCTGGACCGCATGCTACAACGACAGCTGCACGATACACCAAAGTGATAAAGACGCCACGGGATGGTACCCCCGTAAACCAGGAAAAAGCCGACAAGTCAATGTCACCACACGAGTCACCGAAGAACCTCAGCTCGACGCCCTTGTCGACGCGTTCCCAAAAGACTCTGACTTGGTAGACAGCGACACAGGGGAACTATACGACAGCACCCCAGATCGAAGCGAACTTAGCGAATGCACAGGAAAAGAAGAGGGAGAGGCCCTTACAACGGACGAAAAACGGAGCACTCTCACCTCGCTCGAAGTGCTCGCTCAACGATACGGCATCAGTCACTACCTGGAAAACGAATGCGGCAATCACGGTCAAACGGTTTGGATCCCGGACCAGAGGAACCTCGCCCTCATGGCTATGTGGGAATGGCGACAGGAAACCCTCTGGGAAACTCGCATTGAGCAAAACGGAGAAAAATACGAACTCCCGGTAACTCCAGAAACAACGCTCGTTGAAGGACACCACCAAGGTCTCTCAGCACGCGAGCAGGCGGACTACGATTCTCTACGAGAATTAGCAAGAATTCTCTGTCAACACGGAACGGCAACAATCCAGAATCGAACGCTCAAATGGATTCCCGATGAAAAGCTCAATCATCATCCAACCTTCAAATACCAAGTGCGGAACGACAAAGTCTACTGGACAAGGGTGACCAAAAACGGCAATTGGACCGACTGGAAGCAAGCATACATTCAAGTCAACGAATGGGAAGACTATATGCATAGCGAAGTCCATGGCCGACCAACGTCAAAAAACTAAACGGCCTCCCTAGTCAGGGACCCCAGGAGGGGCCGTTAGTTAGGTCCCTCAACCAGGTATCACGCACATCGAACGGACCAATACCCACCGGATCAGATCTTCACCAATTACTCCACGTAGAAGTCACTTTCTGCGGAAAGAGAGCAAGTGCCATGATCGACAGCGGCGCGCAGGGTAACTTCATTCATCCGCCATTCGCCATTAAGCACGGCCTCCGGCACCAAGCAAAAGACCAACCGTACGAGCTTAGTACAGTGGACGGATCACCCTCCACCTACGGCAACGGATGGGTCAGAATCGAAACCGGAGATTCGCCCATGTCACTTGGCAACCATAAAGAACACATCAACCTAGACTTTATGTCTATCCCAGGACATGACATCATCCTTGGGATGCCATGGTTGAAGACGCATGCACCATACATCAACTGGAGGAGGGGAACAATCACCTTCCCGGATGAACTATGCGAAAGACACCTCGCTACCGCGAAAAGGACGAACAGGGTGGACGTACCCGAGCAAAGAAGCCGAAACGATAAGCCAGAGTCAACACGCCAGAGCAAGAAGCCCGAGCACGACCAGAGCCGGAACGATGAGGAAAAGAAAAGTACCATCGATATCCAAGAAATCTCCTTAGCGGCCCTACAGCGCATGAAGCGTAGGGGAGAAAAAGCGTTTACAGTCTACGTTAGACCAAGCCAGGAAATGGAGCAACGCATCACAGCACGCATGCGCAGGGCGGACGTGCCCGAGTCGAACGACCAAAACGATAAGACGGGACCTCCAAAAGAGGATAACGGCCCAAAGTCAGTCGGAGGAGACTGCTCCCAGAGGATCGAGAGACGCTACAGCCTACCCACTTTACGAAGTAGGAATCTTCTGTGGGATAAGAGCTACGCAGTCCGAGGCATTTCGGCAGTCGGGACCCAGCAAGTGGTTAACAACGACGGAACTATAAGGCCCACTAGCGGAGTTAAACCGCTAATACCAGAACTGGAAACGGTACCCCCAGAACTCTGGAAATACGCACAAGTTGTGACGGTTTAGACCGTAAGGTGCCTTTGGATAATCCTGCGGCGAAGCGCATGCGAGAAGCAAGCGAAGCGGTTGCTCCTCGCAACTGTTGGTCCATGCGTAGCGACGAGTGTTTATTAGCGACCTTTCGCTCGTTTTGACTGTTCTCTCTTTTCTCCTTAGCTTAGTCTTCTTGTAGAAGTATGCCAATGCATTTCCGCGAGTGCACCGGGTGCAAGCCCTCACATTAGACTAAGCTCAACACCTCCTCTTCGCGCCAAGGCTCCCACGCGAGCACCGGCATTCCTCCCCACAATAAGACACCCAAGAAGACACCCAAGAAGACACCCAAGAAGACACCTAAGAAGACACCCAAGAAGACACCTAAGAAGACACCCAAGAAGACACCTAAGGAGACACCCAAGAATTTGCAATGGGAGACGATAACGCGCCCCCACAATGGTTCTTCCAATACATGGAGCAAAAGGAGAAGCAACAACAAGAAGAACTCCGTCTTCTACAACTTAAGCATGAAGAAGAGCTGCGACAAGTTCGCGAAGAAGAACAAAAACGCATCACTAATGGAGCAAAGCCCGGCAAAGCTCTACCCCAGCTCCAAGAGTACTACGGCGAACCGGAGAAACTTGAGGCCTGGCTCCAGCAGGCTCAGGTAAAAATTCGAGTCGACTACTACCAATGTACCGAATTCGTCAAGTTCTGGGCGTTAGCCGCATGCCTCCGAGGCAAGGCTCTTAAGCGAATGGACGCCTGGACTCGTCAATTTGGAACGCCAGATCAAGCCCGCACAGATACCCTTTTCCATCAAATGCAGCTTGTCTTCCAAGACCCACAAGCCAAGGAACGAGCCCAACGGAAGCTAAACTCGCTACGCCAAGGGAAGAGACCGTTTATTGAGGCATATATGGAATGGCAAAGCCTCTTGATTGAAGCGGGTGGAGCGGACTGGCCTGATAGCGCCAAGAAGATGTCGCTAGACCGAATCCTTGGAGACGAGCTCGCGCGTGCAATGATTACAGTCCCGGCAAGCAGTAGCTTCGAAAGCTATTGTAACACGCTTAAGGAAGTAGACGACCGTCTACACGCCTACCAGACTCGAACAGGTCAGAGACTTCAGAAACAGGCAAGCCAAGAACGCCTTAAGTGGCAGTCCTCACAGGATTGGAGGAAGACCCTAGATGCTCAGCCAAGTGCGAATCCAAATGACATGGACTGGCAACCGTCGCAACCAGCCCAAGCTGCAACAACTCGGCCAAGAAGAGCAAAGTGGGTACCTCAGGAAGAAATCGATCGACGTCGTCAAAACAAGCTCTGCACGCGCTGCGGTGCCTCCGGACATTGGTGGCAGGCATGCCCTTATGCCTCTGCCCGCCGCCCTGCTCAAGCCAATCCTACGAGACAGGCGAAGCCTATCTTCGCTCCCCAGCTCGAGGATGAAGATAACGACAATGAGGACTTGGGAAAAGAATAGCTCCTGATCAAAATCGCGGTCAGGAGCAGCAGGAGGAAAGCAAGCTAAACGCATGCTATAAACATACTAAAAGCAAGCTTCGCGCAGATTGGAAGCAGTTCGAACGCAAGCATATGGAGAAGCCCCCCTTTTTAGTCTCGACACTTATCAATAGAGAAGTTTCCGCACCAACTCTTATTGATACGGGATGCTTGTCATATGGCTTTATCGATGCTCGATTTGCTCAAAAGCAGAACCTCCAGCGTATCCCAGTTCAACCAAGACAGATCCAGTCAGTCAACGCCATTACTGACTCCTGGATTACTGAGGTGGCAATTGCCGAGATTGATGTTGGCGGACATCAAACAAGACGAGCTTACTTCCACGTAGCTCCAAAGATTGAAGGATATAAAGTTATCCTTGGCCTACCATGGCTAGTAAAGGAAAGAGCAGAACTTGATGCAGAACAAGAAATTCTCAAGTTCAAGGACTCGGGCTTAGTATTACGAAGCCAAAGGGAGATAAGAGAATTCGATTGTAGGAGGATAGGGGCCGCTGGGTTCCATCTTCTTACTAAGAAAAAACGACCAGGTTTTCAAGTCTTTTCTGCGAGCTTAGCAGATATCAATAAAGCCCTCGCCGAGAAGAAACAAACGGATCCAAGGACTAAACTACCACTATGGATAGTACCCCAGCTCCACAACGCCTTTGATCGAAAGAAAGCGGATGAATTACCCCCACACCGGCCTGGAGTTGATCATCAAATCACGCTTGAAAAGGATGAAAACGGCAAAATACCACAGGCACCATGGGGACCCCTATATAACATGTCGAGAGACGAGTTATTAGTCCTTCGAAAAACGCTTACGGAGTTACTTGATAAAGGCTTTATCCGTGTAAGCAATTCTCCAGCTGCAGCGCCGGTACTCTTCGTAAAAAAACCAGGTGGAGGCCTACGATTTTGTTGCGACTACCGAGCTCTTAATCAACTTACCCGGAAGGATCGTTATCCGTTACCCCTTATCCAGGAAACTCTCAATAGGATTAGTAAGGCACGGTGGTTTACCAAACTCGATGTTATTGCAGCATTCAATAAGATCCGAATCAAGCCAGGAGATGAATGGCTTACAGCATTCCGAACACGCTTTGGACTGTTTGAGTGGCTTGTTACCCCTTTTGGACTGGCGAATGCACCGAGCACCTTTCAAAGATACATTAACTGGACGCTCCAAGAGTTCCTTGACGACTTCGTATCGGCCTATGTTGATGATATCCTGATTTTCACCGAAGGATCTCGCTCACAACACCGAAAGCACGTCACTCAGGTACTCGAGAAACTCCAAATGGCAGGACTCCAGCTTGACATTGATAAGTGCGAATTCGAGGTCCAATCAACTAAGTACCTCGGGTTTATCATCGAAGCTGGTAAAGGCATCCGAATGGATCCTGCAAAAGTCGAAGCAATTCAAGAATGGGAAGCACCAACGACAGTTAAAGGAGTACTTGGATTCCTTGGATTCGCAAATTTCTACCGCCGCTTTATTTATAAATACGCACAAATCACAGCTCCTCTACGCGTACTTACGAAGAAAGATAGCCAATTCAACTGGACTCAAGATGCGGAAACGGCTTTTAGGAAGTTAAAGAGGGCCTTTATTACTGCACCAATTCTTGCTCAATTCGACCCCGATCGCAAGACAATTCTTGAAACCGATTCCTCTGGATACTGCACAGGAGGCATTCTCTCCCAATACGATGACGAAGGAATTCTCCGACCAGTTGCTTACTTCTCAAAGAAAAATCTGCCAGCCGAGTGCAACTACGAGATCTACGATAAGGAACTCCTTGCAATCGTTAAGTGCCTTCAGCAGTGGGATGCGGAACTACGCAGCGTTAAGGAATTCAAGATTATTACGGACCATAAGAACCTCGAGTACTTTACGACAGCTCGACGGCTCTCTGAGAGGCAGATGCGATGGCAGCTTATCCTAAGCAGGTTTAACTTTACCATTGCCTACCGACCTGGCAAGCTTGGAGCTCAACCTGATGCGCTCACACGGAGGGACCAGGACCTACCGGTATCTCAAGATGACGAGAGGCTTCAACATCGCGTCGCACGACTACTAAGTCCCGATAAGATTCAAGTTAACTGCTGGAGAGTTCGTGCAGCACCAGTTCAGACAAGACAGCAAGCAGACGAGCCAGCAGACGAGCCAGCAGACGGGTTAAAAGTAAAGCTACTCGAAGATCACCTACGACAGCTCTGGCAGGAAGCAAAAACAATAGATCCCGATTGGAATCGGCTTGTTGCAGCGGTACGCGATAGAAAGAGAACTCTACCAAACGATTTAGAAGAGCCTGTTCGGCTATCAATCGCCGACTGCTCACTGAATCACCAAGGAGAACTGCTGTTTCGCGGCAGGCGCTGGGTACCAAATCACGAGCCACTAAGAACCAAGTTGATTCAAGCACTTCATGATTCAACAATTACGGCTCATCCCGGACGGACTGGAACAATAGCTGTGGTCGCAAGACAATTCTTCTGGCCAAATTTCGTATCAGACGTTCGAAGATTCGTACGGAACTGTGATGTCTGCGGAAGAACAAGAGTCTGGAGGGACCGTAAACAGGGACTTCTACGCCCATTACCAGTACCAAATCGCCAATGGCGGGAGATCTCAATGGACTTTATTGGACCACTACCCGAGAGCCAGGGATGCCAGATGCTCATGGTAATTACGGACCGTCTAGGTAAAGGAGTGACTCTTGAGGGCTGCAAGGATATCGAAGCTGAGACAATTGCCGATTTGTTCATTAAGCGCTTCTACCGTTACCATGGAATCCCGTCAGCAATCGTCTCAGACAGAGGAAGTCAATTTGTTAGCCAGCTATGGAAGAGAGTCTGTCAACTACTTAAGATCGAGAGGCGCATATCAACGGCATACCACCCAGAGACGGATGGATCAACAGAGCGCGCTAATACTGAAGTTGAGAAGAAACTTCGTCGAATGGTTAATCAAGCGCAGAACAATTGGGTCGATTGGTTACCAGCAGCTGAGCTCGCGATTAACGGTCAGGAATCCTCATCAACGGGCGTCAGCCCCTTTTTCCTCTCTCATGGATACCACCTGGAGCCGTTACAGCTGTTTGAAGATCCACAGCCCGTACAGAATCCAACGTCACCAATCCAGAAGGGCGAAGCGATTGTTGCGAAGATTAAGGAAATCACTGAATGGGCAGAAGCATCAATGGCAAACGCACAACAGAATCAAGAAGCCCAAGCGAATCAACACCGAAACCCATCACCTATGTACAAAGTAGGAGATAGGGTCTGGCTAAGCTTAAAAACATCAGAACAGACCGCCCAAGTCGGAAACTAGATGACCGATCAGCAAAATTCACAGTTACTGAGGTAGTAGGTCCTCATAGCTATCGACTAGATGTGCCAAGTAACATACACAACGTCTTTAATGTTGACCTTCTACGTCCTGCTGGAACAGACCCTCTGCCGAGTCAAGAACAGGACGACTACCAGCCGCCGCCGATATTAGATGATGGATACGAATGGTGGATAGTTGAGGCAATTCTTGGAGAAAGATTGAAGCAAAAGCGCGGCCAGCGAAGGCCCCAGAAGCAATACCACGTTAAGTGGAAAGGATACGCAAGACCAACTTGGGAGCCGGCGTCGGCACTTCAAGAAACGGACGCGCTTAAGACATATCTTCAAACACGACAGGAAGGGGGGGGTGATGTGACGGTTTAGACCGTAAGGTGCCTTTGGATAATCCTGCGGCGAAGCGCATGCGAGAAGCAAGCGAAGCGGTTGCTCCTCGCAACTGTTGGTCCATGCGTAGCGACGAGTGTTTATTAGCGACCTTTCGCTCGTTTTGACTGTTCTCTCTTTTCTCCTTAGCTTAGTCTTCTTGTAGAAGTATGCCAATGCATTTCCGCGAGTGCACCGGGTGCAAGCCCTCACACAAGTCTTCAAAGAAAGAGGAAAAGGAAGCCTACCAAAACACCAACCTTGGGATCACGAGATACCCCTTATCCCAGGAACGCAGCCCGCGTTTAAGCCAATCTATTCCCTCTCTCAGAAGGAAAGCGAGGCTTTAAGGGAGTACATCGATAAGAACTTAGAACGCGGATACATACGGCCTTCGTCATCACCGGCGGGCTATCCCATTCTGTTCGTCCCAAAGAAAAACGGCAAGCTCCGCCTCTGCGTCGATTACAGACAGCTGAACGACGTAACGGTAAAAAACCGATACCCATTACCTCGCATCGACGAACTTCAGGATAAGCTCCGGACCGCTAAGTACTTTACTACGCTGGATCTCCGAGAAGGCTACTACCTGGTTCGTATGAAAGAAGGAGAAGAATGGAAGACAGCGTTCCGAACACGATTCGGTCATTACGAGTATACGGTCATGCCATTCGGGCTTACAAATGCCCCTGGCACATTCCAGAACTTGGTCAACGATACACTACGTCCGTATTTGGATGTATTCTGTATGGCTTACCTGGACGACATTCTGATCTACTCGGATACGCTCGAAGAACATACCGAGCATATAAAGAAAGTCCTCGAAGTACTACAGGACAAAGATCTCCGAATAGCACCAGACAAATGCGAATGGTATACCCAGCGAACGGAATTCTTGGGTTTTATCATTACGCCTGGGCACATCAGCATGGACGAGAAGAAACTGGACGCAATCAGGGACTGGCCGGCACCACGAACGATTAAGGAAGTACAATCCTTCCTCGGATTCGCCAACTTCTACCGTAAATTCATCATGAATTACGCGGGAGTGTCAGAACCCCTAACCAGACTTACTCGAAAAGAGCATGGATTCCAATGGGGAGAGGCGCAACAAAACGCATTCGAGTCTCTCAAACGGATGTTCTGCGAAGCGCCCATCCTGGGTATCTACAATCCGGAACTTCCCATCACGGTCGAAACGGACGCATCAGACTACGCAATTGGCGCTTGCATCAGCCAACCGGACGAGCAAGGCAAACTTCACCCAATCGCGTACTACTCAAGAAAGATGACGCCCCCGGAGCTCAACTACGACGTCCATGACAAAGAACTGTTAGCCATTGTCACGGCTTTCAAAGAATGGAGACACTACCTCGAAGGAGCTAAGTACCAGGTGATGGTTCATTGCGATCATAAGAACCTCACGCACTTCACCACCACAAAAGAATTGACACGAAGACAAGTCAGGTGGGCGGAAGAATTAGCATCCTACAACATAAAGATCACCTACAGAAAGGGATCAGAGAATGCTCGCGCAGATGCGCTAAGCAGAAGAGCCGACCATATCGAAGGGAAGCTAGGACTACAGCCTGCGGTTTTAAACCAGCAGGAAGACGGAAGCCTCACACCAGCCAGAACGTGCGCACCTATATTTAGGATTGCCCAATCATGGCTTAAGGGGAATCCGGAAAGCGAAGTCCCACTTACCCCGGTCAGGCTACTAGCGCCGGCGTATCGCCTGGAGGGCAACGCCTGGACAAAGAAAATCCGAGAGGCCTACGAACATGACGCAATGGCCCAGGAACTCGGAAACGTGGAAAACGACCCTCGCTTAACCAAAGACGAAGACGGCACAATCCTGTATTTAGGATTAATCTACGTCCCAGTTAAACTACGGGAAGAAATCGTTAAGGATATCCACGAAGCACCAGCACACGGTCATCAAGGAACGGACAAAACGGTCGAACGAATTACCAGGAACTACTACTTCCCAGGACTTAGAAAGATGGTCCAACGGATAGTCACACAGTGCGACCTTTGCATTCGAAGCAAAGCAGCAAGACACGCGCCCTACGGACTACTTCAACCACTTTCAGCACCGGAAAGACCCTGGCAGTCTATCACATTAGACTTCATTACGGATCTACCCCAGTCGAAGGAACCCTTAACCGGCGTCCTTTACGACTCGATCCTAGTCATCGTCGACAGGCTTACCAAGTACGCGTACTACCTACCGTATCTTAAAACGGCGAACGCGGAAGACCTAGCCTACACCTTCCTTAGGACAATCCTCGGCAACCACGGGCTACCGGACGAGCTAGTATCAGATAGAGATCGGCTGTTCACATCTCAGTTCTGGCAGACTCTTACCCGTCAGCTCGGATCCAAGCATAAGCTATCTACTACGGCACATCCTCAAACGGACGGACAAACAGAGCGTACGAATCAAACGCTAGAGCAATATCTACGCTGTTACATCAATTACACGCAGGATAATTGGGTTGAACTACTTCCTCTCGCCCAGTTCGCGTATAACAGTTCAAAAGCAACGGCTACGCAAGAATCACCGTTCTACGCCAACTACGGATATGAGCCAACGGCTTATAGGGAATCGCTTCCAAGCAAATCACTAAGCCAGAAAGGAATCCTCAAGACAGACCAGCTAAAGGCACTTCACAAACAGCTCAGCCTCGACATCGAATACAATGGATTTTTAATGTCCCGCTACTACAACAGACGGCACCAGGAGGCACCGAAGCTAAAGAGGGGGGATAAAGTCTACCTACTCAGAAAAAACATCAAAACGAAGCGACCAAACAGCAAATTAGACTTTAAGAAAATTGGACCATTCGAAATCGAAGAGAAACTCGGGAAAGTCAACTACCGCCTCAAGCTACCAAAAACCATGCGGATAGTACCCGTCTTTCACATTGCACTGCTTGAACCAGCGCCAAAAAACGCCACGGTCATACAGCAAACGGAAGAAATGGTACCAGAGAACCCAGATGCCGACGAAAACAAAGAATGGATCGTAGAAAAGATCCTTGACAGCGGCTATATTAATGGTCAATTCAGATACCTCCTACAATGGGAAGGAGACTGGGACCATACCTGGGAACCACCGGAAAATTGCAAAGGATGCAAAGACCTCATTGAAAGCTTCCATCGCCAAAACCCGGATCGACCAACACCGCGGCCTCGTCAAACACGAAGGACCCAAAGTCGAAATCAGGGAAAGGAGACTGCCGCGCCTGATCGACCAACTCGGAACTCGCGGGCGGCACAGCAGAGCCAGCCCCAGGAGACCCAACAGATCGATCAGGATCCACAGAGGCGTCAGCTGAGACCTCGCCACGTAGGCGCTTTGTCGATCGCGAAGACTCGGCACCCTCAGGGTCAACGGGATCCCCCGCCCCCGAGGGTAAACGATCTAGCTCTTCTAACTCCTCCACGGTGGCTACCTTTTTGGAAAGCATCAGGAAGGCACGACGCTCAAGAAGATCCTCCTGCTTCTCCAACCGAGATAGCCGAGCCATCACAGCCTGCATGGCCTTACGGGCCTCCTCACGATCTGCCCGCACCTTCGCACGAGCACGATCAAGACGGTCAACTAAGGGGCATTAGCAGAAGATCAAGCAGGAAGGAAGAGAGCATACAATCCGCCGCATCCAAACCACCACCATCGCAGGCAGACTTCCCACGACGGGCGCACTCGCCACAACGAGAAGAGCTCCGCAAGTCCATACGACAATCTACCTCCTCCCCTAAAGCAGCGAGTAGGAGACAAGAAGAACAAGGCACAGGCATCGTACAACCGGAGAAATCAATCCGCTCCCCTAGTAAGACCTGTTCAGTACGCTTGCGTTTCGGAGGCATGATAAGAGACATACGGGAAAAGAAGAGGGAGCAGCAGACGAGCAAAAGATATACACCTTACGGTAGATCTTCGGGTCGAAGATCCTTAAGGTGGGGGGTAGTGTTACGAACCTCTAAGGAAGCGGGCTTTATGACCCTAAGGGCGAGGAGCCCGCACGGGAAACAGGACCCCAAGGGACTGCGAAGTCACGGGGCAAGGCGCAAGACAGAATCCCCTACGGGAAGAAGACCCACAGGGACGAAGGGACGGAAGCTAGAATCCCGGAGAAGACAAAAGGTAAGCGGGCGCGGAACAGGTAAACATAGCGACCGCTTCACACCGACGAATATCGGAAACCAGGAACAAGGCCAAGCGCCGAAGTCACGTGGGACCCATACGGATAATGCCAAGAATGGATTATCCAAGAAAGACACTAGATAATACGGGATCCCAACTATCCACGATTATCCAAGTAGATTGTTATAGCTTCTTAGTAGTATATAGTCGCACTCCTTTAGCTAGACATTTGACCCTTCGTGGTCAACTCAAAGTTCCAATTCAAACCCTATTGATTTGGAGGTAACAAGCTCATTGCGCACCGCGCTATCACGTGATACTTCCCTCTTTGCACCGCCATCCTCCTCTTGTCTCTTCAAGGTAAACCCTTCGGTTTCTACCAACCTACTAAGCGACTCCGAAGCTTAGTAGAAGGAGCCTACCGTTACAGTAGAGGTAAAGCAGATGCCGAAGCACAGGGGATAAGAGGAGGGGGGCGAGAGACTAGGGACGAATGCCAAGAGGCGGGTGGAGAGAGACGAGTGAACAACAAAGGAGGCGAGCAAGGTCCAATTCAAGGCATACTAAGTTGTACGCGAGGAATACTCATTGCTAGACTAAAGAACTAATTGTAAGGCAGAGAGGCGAGCTTTATATACATAAGGAACGAACTAAAATACTAGCTTCCTGATTTATAAGCAGGCAAGTCTAGATCTAGATTCCAAATCGATCGGCGGTAAACAAGAAGTAATTAGTCCACATAAGCTACATTTATAACAGTAGGCTCTCTTCCCTAGAGGTGAGTTCCTACGAGCCTTTAGTCTAAGGGTCGAGGTTTTGAAGGATAACGTTTATAAAACGTATTAAGAGCTTCAAGGTCTTTAACAAGGTCGTAAGGTTCCCAGGTTGGTATCGAGTAACCAGTCCATTTTACAAGGTATTTTGGTTGTCTCCGGGTTGTTTTAACATCCAGAATCTCTTCTACCCGGTACTCTTCTTCGCCGTCAACGATAATAGGCGGGAGCGGAGGTTGGATTTGATTAGGTAAGGGGTCAGAGGCTACGGGTTCGAGTAAGGAGACGTGGAATACGGGGTGGACTTTCATTGTCCTTGGTAGTTCTAGGCGATAGGCATGAGTTGAGATCTTTTCTAGTATAGAAAAGGGGCCAAGGCGTTTAAAGTCGAGTTTATCCGAAGGTCTTGTTGTCGAGATATGCCGTCTTAGGAGCCAAACAAGGTCACCAGGCTTAAAGACGGGTGGCGAAATACGGTCTTTATTAGCCTGTTCTGCGTAGGCGTCTTGTGCGAGTCGAATTTCTTGGCGAAGGTAGTTTTCGAGGTTTTCGAGGTTCTCTTGGAAGAGACGTAGGGGTTCAAGGGGGGCTGAGATTGAGTCTTTCTGTAGAATCTCATAACGAGGGTGGAAGCCGTAGTTTGCAAAGAAGGGGGTAACCTTAGTCGTGGTCGAGATCGTATTATTATAAGCGAATTCAGCAAGGGAGAGAAAGTCGTTCCAATCGTCTTGTTGGTACGAAACGTAGGCGCGAAGGTATTGTTCGAGGATGGCGTTAACACGCTCTGTCTGGCCGTCGGTTTGTGGGTGGAAAGCCGTACTAAAGTTGGTCTTAATAGATAGGGATCTACTAAGAGCTCTAGTAAATTCAGAAGTAAAAATCGAGCCGCGGTCAGATACAAAGTCGTTAGGTAAGCCGTGTAGTCGAAAAACGTAGTCTCGATAAAGCTTAGCAAGCTCTATCGAATCGAGGGTTGTTTGGCAAGGAATAAAGTGAGCCATTTTAGTTAGTCGGTCTACGACTACTAGTATAGCATCAAACGAGTTGGACGTTGGAAGTCCCGTAATCAAATCGAGAGAAACGGATTGCCAGCGGCGTTGTGGCACTTCAAGGGGTTTCAAATATCCAAAGGGGGCGTGTCGAGCGGGTTTGATTCTTTGGCAGGTCTCACAGTTCCGTATAAAACGAGCTACTGTCTGTCGTAGACCTGGCCACCAGAAATCACGAGTAACGAGTTCAAATGTTGCTGCTTGGCCTGGGTGTCCAGCAGCCGGATGCGAGTGTCGAGAGCTAATAATCCTTTGGCGGAGGCTTAGGTCTTCAGGGATATAGATAAGTCCATTAACTAGTAATAGACCATCGTTATCCTTAGAGCATGCGCCTAGATCCACTTTAGGATGTCGAAGTGCGTGGGTATCGAGTGCAGTAAGGATCTCTTGCCCAAGAGTATCCTTATCGAGTGCCAAGCGAATATTACTAGCCAGAGACGGTTCTAGCCTAGCGATCGAATATCGAGTTGAAACAAGGGTCGAAATTTCGAATTTTCCGGGGGTAAGGATCGTAGTAGGGGGCAGGCGCCCCTCTCGAGTAGGGAGGTCTCCTGACCGTCTTGTTAACGCATCCGCGCGTTGATTCTTAGTTCCTGGGCGGTAGACAATCTTAAAGTCGAGTTCTGAGAGTTCAATTGCCCAGCGTGCTTGTCGACGGTTCAAGATTTGTTTAGAGGTAAAGCTAGTCAAATTCGAGTGATCCGTAAGAACGAGGAGTGGCGAGGAGAGGTTGATAATAAGGGAACGGTATTCCTTTAGGGCTTCCACAATAGCTAAGAGTTCTTTATCCCCAATACCGTAGTTCTGCTCTGCGGAGGTCATTTTCCGAGAGTAGTAGGCGATAGGGTGTAGAAGTCTCTTGCCATCGTTATACGTTACCCATTGAGATAGGATTGCGGATATGACGAAGTCAGAAGAGTCGGTTTCAAGGATAGTCTCGAGTTGGGGGTCGAAGTGTCGGAGGATTGGGTAAGAACAAAAGGCTTCCTTAAGATAAGTAAATGCTTTATCCTGTTCTTTCCCCCAAGTAAAACGAATGTTCTTAGCTAGGAGCTTAAAGAGAGCTCTGGCTTTTCGAGAGTATCCTTCAATAAATCGTCGGTAAAAGTTTGCAAAGCCAAGGAACGATTGAAGGTCTTTAACTGAACGAGGAGTCTCCCAGTCTCTTACGGCGGCTACCTTAGCTGGGTCCATAGAGATACCGTCTGGAGAAATAACGAAGCCAAGGAACGTAGTTGAAGTCGTATAGAAATCGCATTTTTCGCCTTTTACGTATAGGCCTGCTTCACAGAGCTTTTCGAGAACTAATCGGACGTGTTCGTGGTGCTCTTCTTCTGTTTCTGAGTAGATAAGGATGTCGTCTAGGTAGACGACGCACCAGCGGTCAAGGTATTCACGTAACGTATCGTTAACGAATTGTTGGCAGGTAGCCGGCGCATTCGTCAGGCCAAAGGGCATAACCAGGTATTCGTATAGGCCATAGCGAGTCCTGAAGGCCGTCAAATGTTCGGAGCCTTCCTTAATTCGGATAAGGTTATAAGCACCGCGAAGGTCGAGTCGAGTAAAAATACGAGAGCCTTGAATTGGACCTTGCTCGCCTCCTTTGTTGTTCACTCGTCTCTCTCCACCCGCCTCTTGGCATTCGTCCCTAGTCTCTCGCCCCCCTCCTCTTATCCTATGTGCTTCGGTATCTGCTTTACCTCTACTGCCTTTACCGGCTTCGTTACTTCGTCCCTCTCCGCCCTCTAAGGTCTATTTATTACACTGGGGGGGGCTGTTCAGCTCTTTCCCCAATCTCAATCTCAGCCACCACGTTGCTGCAGCTATTGGGGAGGTTGCTATTAGGATTTTGAGGCCTTGAAGGACCCCTAGGGGTCTCTTCTATAGCCGTAGCTTGAAGTCGGATTTCTGGTGCGTTCATGTTTAATGAGCTTGTTACCTCCAAATCAATAGGGTTTGAATTGGAACTTTGAGTTGACCACGAAGGGTCAAGATGCTAGCTAAGAGAGTGTGTCTATATACTGTAGGAAAGCTAGTTACAATCTAGTATGCCCTTTCCTAAGGGCATCATTGCTTGATGCCGTTTATTGAGGGCATCATGAGGTGTGCCCTTGGCGGAGGGCACTGGTGGGCCGCACGTGACGTCGGCGCTTCGGGCAGCTTCTAGGATTCCGACTTCCGGCTTCTGTCGCTGCTGAGCGGTCGTGATAACCGCCTTACTCACACCCGCGCCTCTGCGTCCATTTCCTGCTTCCTGGATTCCGCATCTCTTACGGGACGTTGATCCGACCAGACCATAGTGTCCCTGCGGTCCTGTTTCCCTTGCGGGCTTTCAGCCCTTGGGGTCATAAAGCCCTTGTGCCCTGGGGTTCGTAACAACCACAAAGGTCAAAGCTATCTAAGGAGTGTGGTTTATATATACGTAGGAGAGTGTCCACAATCTGATATTGATCTGTTTGATCTGTCCTTGTGAGGTACGGATCATAGGGATCAATGGCGGTTTGATCTGTTTGATCTGTGGTTGCCCAGACCGGAGCATACAGATCAGAGCTTGGCGTCACGTGATACACGTGACCCCTTGCTGAATTCTTCTTGCGGTGCGAGTCTGCGCCCCGCTCTACTGCCTCATCCTTCTTATCCCGATACTGTGGAGGCTGCGCCGTAACACTACACTTTATGCGGGGTCATAATTTTCACCGCTGTTCCTGGCAGACACGAAAGGGATTGGGGCCTCAGAAATCAAGTTTGATTTCGCCTTCGCGGCACAGGTCCTCGCAACGGTGCCGCGAGACTTTCGGCAGTCGACAAATTCAATTGCGCGTAACCCCCGATCTAAGCTGCGTTCACCAAGGACAGGGGTGTCTACGAAGTTGAAGCCTCGCCGAAGCCGAGACCGTGCAACCCGTCGAATCACAATCGCGCTGCGACCTTGGCCTCAACTGCCGACGCATCGCGGCTGGCCCATTGCTTGAGAACTTTACGCATAATTTTGCCGCTCTGCAGCTTCGGCACTTCGTTGATAAACGAGATGCCGCCAACCAGTTGCTTGTGTCCGGCCACTTTGCCTTTCATCCAATCCTGGATCTGTTTCTCCGTCGTCTTGCTCTTGCTGCCATCCTTCAAGCATATGTACCCACGTGGCAATTCTTCGCCGCGTCTGCCAATCAGATAAGTATGCGCCGTGCGACCGGAACGGATGGGCTCAACATACAGCGTGATTCCAACGACAGCGGCATCTGCGATGTCTTCATGCTCGAGCAAGACCGCTTCTAGTTCTGCAGGGGCTACCTGTAGCCCATTCACCTTGATCAGCTCCTGTTTGAGAGCAGAAATATTAGCACTAGTGCGTTCACATGAGATCTGACCTCTCCAGATAGGATACACTAGTACCTTTTTCCTGTCGACAATGCAGAACCAGCCATCTTTCTCCACAGCCACATCGCCGGTCCGCAGCCAACCATCAGGGCTCAAAGTCTCCCTGGTGGCTTGCTCATTCCTCCAGTATCCGAGACAGACCTGCGGCCCGCGGATGTACATCTCTCCAGGCTGTCCAGACGGGACTTCCTTTCCATCGTCATCTTTTAGGATGCACTCGGTATTGGGGCATAGTGTTCCGACATAACCGGTGCTATTTCGGACTCGAATCAGCTTCGTGCAGCGGGCTTTCTCCAGATAGATGGTGCTCACTTATCCTTGAGCTCCTTGGCTCCGCCAGGCATGACAATGGCTCCGCAGGTCAACTCCGTCATGCCGTAGCCCTGCTTTAGACTCACGTTGAAGCGCCTGACGACATCGTCGGCCAATTCTTTTGACAGGGGTGCAGCGCCGCATGTGATCTCTTTGACGCTGCTGAGGTCGTACTTGGATGTCTCTGGGCGTTTGCTCAGCATCACCATGATGGGCGGGGCAACCTGCAAAGAATTGATCTTGTGTGTCTGTATGACGCGAAGGAAATCATCGTAGACAAATTGCCTCATGATGTATATGGTTGCCTGCAGTTTGAGGGCCAAGATGTTCGCGTAAAGTTGTCCATACGCATGGTATAGGGGTAAGAAACCCATCCACCTCTCCTGCGTCCTTTCCTTGTGGGCATAGCGCATGAACATGGTCTGCTCCGCATTGGATATGAGGCTGTAGTGAGAAATGCACACTCCTTTGGGCAAGCCTGTCGTTCCAGACGAGTAATTCACCGTGGCAATGGTGCGCTTGGACTCTTCCCCGGTCATGCGCTTCCACTGATATCGGTCCGCCTCTTCGGGTGACCCAATCATATCCCTCCAGTCGCGCACTCCATCCCTCTGCTCGTGTTTTAGGTCCGAGAAGAGAAAGATCCTGTCCGTGGTAAGACCGGCTTTCCGGCCAGCCGCGATGGCGTTCTTGAGCAGCGAAGGGTGTACCAAAAGAACCTGAGCCCCAGTGTCCTTTAGTTGGTGCAAAAGTTCTGAACAAGGTGTTAGACGCCCCTTCCAGAAATGGAAAAGTAGAGCAAGGATCCATCATCAACGAGAACAGCTTCCGCAGGCGATTGGGACTGGGTGAGCATGGCAGGTAAAAATCTGCAGCTGCTGGGGCTGTTGTAGAGATGGAGCAGCGTGAGAGCGGCAAGAGACGCACTCCATCATACCTGGTTCCGTATAGGCGGGATTGGCGCCGCTGAAAATTCGCCCTGATCCGACAATGCCCATGTAGGCAGCTGGAACGAGGATATGGTTCGGAGTGTAGATCAAAGCGGCCTGGCCACGAGCACGTCCGATCTTGTCAAGGCCGACAGCTAGCCTCTTGACCCAGCGAAGCATCTGGCTCGGCGACAGGGAATTGTCGGGACTGGCCGCATCGATCCATAGCGGCTTGTCGGAGACAGACTGGCCGGGCGGAAACAGGTAGGTCAACAAGTCGGTCTCCTGGATGCGGAGGGGCGGGTAAGGTGACGTAAGCGGCATTGCGGAGCGCAGTCTAGGCAGCGAGAAATACTCGTACGCGCAGTTGTGTGAGCGTGCCTCGAGAATTTGAGCAACGTCGCAAGCGGTGTCACAGTGCGGTACATACCCGAGGCTTGTAAGGCGGGGGTGTGGGGGAGGACCGGGCGGCCCGACACCACCCAGATCGTCGCGGGATTGCGCCGGAGATAAGCGTCGCACAGCTCTGTGTGCGCTCGACTGTACGACTGACGCCAGCCGTGAGTCCTCGCCCACTGGAAAAGGTGGCTGGTCCCCATCACGTGCAGCACCAGGGGATCCAGCTGCAGAACCGGGCTGACGGGTGTCCGACACTGCGGGAGCCACGACATTGGAAAGACGGGCCTGTCCTCGGATTGGCAGCAGCAGACGCAGCAACCATGTCGATGCAGACTTTTCCCACGCACAAGAGTCAGTGGAGGGCGCCGCAGAACTGGCGCGGACAACGCAGGCCGGGAGTGGGTGGGAACACGCACCCTGGCCGCTGGCCGACACAAGTCATGAACCACATCACGTACCGCTGTGCCGTGGCTGAGGCACCCTGTGGCTGGTGGCACAGGCGAAGCGGCGCACCCGGCCGGACCGTCATACTCGCTGTGCCGTGTCGCGCCATGCGCTGGCACCTCGCAGGGCCAGACACGCTGAGGTTGACGTGACATGTTACGCCGTGCCGTGAGGGGCGCGTGTGGCGGGGTGGCGGGAGATGCAAGGGGCGTGCCGCTTGGCGGAGTGTGGGATTGGGGAGCTTCGGACCGGCCCTAGGCGTCGCACCGCCAGGCACGGCCCGACAGTCGAGCTGGGCAGGCGCAGCGGGAATCGAGGGGGGTGCCTGAGGCTGGCTGCGGGCGCCGATAAGCCAGGGAGCAGAGCAAACACGACGCGGCTGCAGGCAGCAATTGGCTCGCTGCTCTGATCGCCGGCAGGGCTGGGGCGGCTGCCACCTTCTCACAGCGGCTAGCCACCGGCCTGCTCGGCAAAGCTTAACGCGCACCTTCCGTCTTGTCGCTAGCCTCGCAAGCCCACCAGCTCCTTCCAGCAACGATGTCCGCACCGCCAGATCTGTCCTGCGTCACCAACGAGGCCCCAATGCCGCGCGCCGCAGCTTCAAAACCCCGCTGCCCGCTGCCCGCGCATCCTGCTGCCGGTAAGCTGCTCCCCCGCCCCTCGCCGCCCCGAAAACACCATGTTGTCTCTGAGCTTTGCCGCCAGCCTGTTGTGCCTGTGCAGCGCCGCCGACGCTCTGCGCACCTCGCTGCCCATCCGAGAGCTGCGCAATCAGGTCCGCCGCGGTTTTTTTTTTTTTTTTGACGCTCTCACCGGGCGCCCGGCCCAGCTGACAGACTGCCAGATCCGCACCGCTGCTCCAGCCCTTGACCGTCGCGATGTCGACCCGACCACCCTGTATCCCGCCTACAACCTCTCGGTGCCAATCGACCACTTCCACAACGACTCGCTGTACGAGCCGCACAGCAATGGCTCCTTCAACCTCCGCTACTGGTTCGACGCTACATACTACAAGCCTGGAGGACCCGTGATTGTGCTTGCAAGCGGCGAGACCAGCGGCGAGGGCCGTCTCCCCTTCCTGCAGAAGGGCATTGTTGCCCAGCTGGCCAATGCCACGGGCGGTCTTGGGGTCATCTTGGAGCATCGGTACTATGGCGAAAGCTGGACCGTGTCTGACTTGAGCACTGCGAGTCTGCGCTTCTTGACCACTGACCAGGCCCTGGCCGACACCCAATTCTTCGCAGAGAACGTCGTCTTTGAAGGCCTTGAGGACTATGATTTGAGCCCCTCTGCCACGCCTTGGATTGCCTATGGCGGCTCCTATGCCGGTGCTTTCGTGGCTTTCCTCCGCAAGCTTTACCCCGCAACATTTTGGGGCGCCATTTCGTCTTCGGGCGTCACTGAGGCCATCTACGACTACTGGCAGTACTACGAGGCTCAGAGGCTCTATGCTCCTCCGGAATGCGTCAGCACTCTTCAAAAGTTGACCAACGTGCTCGATAATATCTTGATTGGGCAGAATAGCACCAAGTACAAGACGCAGCTCAAGGAGGCTTTCGGGCTCGGTAACTTGACCTACGATGACGACTTCGCTAACGTTCTGAGCTATGGCATTGCCGGGTGGCAAAGCCTCAACTGGGATCCTGCGGAGTCGGACCCGTCTGTTTTCGAGTATTGCAGCAACATCACGTCAGATTCAGTGCTGTATCCGGCCACTGCTGATCTACAGTCGGATGTCGAGGAGCTGCTCAGCGTCGGAGGATACTCCGGCGAGAAGTCCGGCCTCACCAATAGGATGCTCAACTACATCGGCTATGTCAATCTGACCCAGGTGTCGCAGTGCAGCGAGACGCAGGACGAGTGCTTTACAAATCATAACGCCACATTCTATGGCCAGGATGACATCTCGCAAGAGTGGCGGGCATGGCCATACCAGTACTGCACACAGTAAGTGGGCAGATGCTCTTTGCCTTTTGGGCCGGGTTCCTGTGCTTACAAAATCACCTCTAGGTGGGGTTATCTGCAAACAGGTTAGTCGGCCGCTTTTCCGCCCCGCGGGCCAGTGAAACTCACACGCGGGTTTTTCGCCTGCAGGGAGCGGAGTGCCAAGCACACAACTACCCTTGATCTCACGCTTGATTGACCTTGACTACAACTCGATCGTCTGCCGCGATGCCTTCAACATCACCACGCCGTCGGACGTCGAAGCCATCAACAAGTACGGTGGATTTGGCATCAGCTACCCACGGCTTGCCATTGTCGACGGCGAGGCGGACCCCTGGCGGGCGGCCACGCCGCACGCGTTTGTTGCGCCGAACCGGACGTCGACGATCAGCGAGCCGTTCCTCCTCATCACGGGCCGAGCGGTGCACCACTGGGATGAGAACGGGCTGTTCCCGAACGAGACGACGGCGGACTTGCCGCCTAAGCCGGTGGCCGAGACGCAGGTGCAGGAGGCGCGGTTTGTGCAGGCGTGGGTGGACGAGTGGCAGCAGCGGCACGGCCTTGCCAAAGGCATGTTTCTTTAGAGTCCTCGGTACCAATGGGGCGGCGGCGGAAGCTGACAGCGCGGCATCTAGACCAGGAGATCAGGCAGGCAAGGCTGCAGTAATGGGGCAGGCGGGGCACACGAGCGTTGCGGCGGGTTCGGGCAGAATGTAGCCAGCGGCGCGTGGTTGGCGGCGTTCTGGAAGCTTCGCCGATCGTTTCCAGAACAGCCGGTGGCGGAGGGTGCTGCTTATATGGAATAAAGTTCGGGTGGCAGACGCGCATGAGTCTTGCTCGTGGCCTTCTGGCGCGATCGGTGCGGTGCGACGACATGCTGCGGCGATCAGAGAGAGGGTCGCTCGTCGCCCGGGCGCGGGCGCTGGGAGGGCCTGGCGGGGGCGCGAGGCGAGTCGTGAAAGTGGCCTGATGTGGGATCGACGAACTACAGTAACGTGGCCCGGGAAGCTTAAGCGTAGGGTTGCGTGTGGTCGCGATGCTTGGCCAGCATCCGATCCGTAGGCGGTGTCGCGGCAGGCCGGGGGCGATCCAAATCGCCGCAGGAGCGCTTGGAGAGGACCCCGGATTCTGGGCGGCGCGGAACCGCAGGCGGGCAGCAGTCGGAGGCACAGAGGGCCACGACGCGGCGCACGACGCGGAGCGCTGAACGCAGGCACCGCGGGAGCGTCGCCACCGCCAGCGCGCGCCGGGCCACGGAAACGGGGCCAACCTGTGTGCACTGGGCCCGCGGCCTCGAGCTGCCGCCTCGGTTGGGCCCAAGGCAGGGCCTCACCAACACTAACAGGCTGGGGAGGCCTCTCTGCAATGACACCGCCCCATGGGGCCCCGCCGCATGTGAACCAGGAAGGTCAGCAGATGGTGGCGACCCTCACCGAGCCGCATGCGACAGGCCCGTCTTGTATAGCACCGCTTCCAGGCGCCGTCCGCCCAGGCCCGCCGGCCACCACCCATTCCTCAGGAGCACCGCGCGCGGACATGCAGCCCTCGCAGCCCCAGCCCAGCTCCGCCGCCTTCCCGGCGCCCGCCGACTTCCAGCCCCAGAGCGCGCCCGCGCAGGCCCAGCAGCAGGCCGCCGGCACCGCCAGCACCAGCAGCAGCAGCAGCAAGCGCCCGCGCCACCGCGCCTCCATTGCCTGTGCCTCCTGCCGGGACCGGCGAATCCGCGTGCGTGCCCCCGTGCCTCCTGTTTGGGCCGACGAGCTGACCACACCACCAGTGTGTCGTGCGCCCTGGCGAGAGCGAGTGTCTCAACTGCCGGCGGACTGGCGCCGGCTGCATCATCCGGAACGACGACGAGCGCCGGAAGTGAGTGTGCAGCCGCTGCGACCCTGAGTGGCGAAAATTTTCTAACGTCGGTCTTACTTGGCAGACCAATCTCGCGCGCCTATGTGGCCTCCCTCACGGACCGAATCGCTCTGCTCGAGGATCTGCTCAGGAGAAATGGAGAGGAGCCGCCGCCCGTCATCCACCCTCCGCGCATCAGACCCGGTCTCCCAGCCACCGAGGACCCCCAGCCCGAGCGCAGGACCGACTCTCACCAGGACCACCCGCAGCCAGCGAACCCGGACGACTCCTTTTTTAGCGAGTCAGACGATGGCGCCGACCTGTCCGCCCACTTCCAGGCCGCTGCGCGAGCCGCCTCGTCTCCGCGCCTGCTCAATCCCTCGGACGAGAGCCAGAGCCTGGTCAGCCAGCTCCTCGCTCCCAGAGGCCATCTGGGCATCGACCAGACCAGCGGCAGCGTTCGCTTCTTTGGCTCGCTCATGAACTGCCAGCTGCCGTCAGACAAGACCCCCACATCCTCCAAAGCCTCCGAGATCGTTGAGCACGCAAGACGCGCCACCAAGACGATCCGATTACTCTCGCAGGAGACGCACGACTATCTCATGGATCTCTTCTGGGACCATTTCAACGCCGTTCTCCACGCCATCCACAAAGACGCTTTCCTCGAAGACTACGAGCACGGAGCCTCTCAGTTCTATTCGCCATTCCTTCACATCTGCGTTCTTGCCGTTGGCTTCCGCTACTCCGACAAATCCCGACCCGACATCCAGCGAATCGCCCTTGAGCCGAGAGAGAGCACCTTCCATCGCGAGGCAAAGTACATGCTCGACGTAGAGCTAGAAAGGCCTGGCGGGATACCCCAGGTCCAAGCCCTTTTACTTCTTGCAAACTGCGAGTGTTCCGTAGGACGAGATCACACCGGCTGGCTCTACTCCGGAATGGGTGTCCGCCTGGCCTTTGACATCGGTCTCCATCTGGACACACGCTCTTCCGGACTCTCGGAACGCGAGGTTGATGTGCGACACATGACTCTTTGGGCCTGGTATGGATTTCTTAGAGCCGCTGCCACCTGTCATGCTAATCGCGGTGTATAGTGTGATATTCGACAAGTATTGGTCTCTGTTCTTGGGACGGCCGACGGCGATCAAGAGTTCCGACCTGGAGGTTTATACACTGGCGAAGCGTTTCGAGCGGTTAGGGACCTGTCTACCAAACGGCCCAGGACTTCCTCTTGAGACCCAGATATACGAGGCCCTCATTGATCTAATGGAAATCGCGGGCAGGGCAGCGGAGAGCAGAGAGGTAACGACGGCAGCGGGTGGGAGCTTCGACCGCAACGCCTATAGGCTCTTAGTCGCCCTGGACCGGGAATTGAACAATTGGTATGCCCGCTTACCTGAAGCGCTGAGGTGGGAGCCGTCCAACATCCCAACGGCTCCCAGATCTTTCTTTGTGCTGCACCAGCAGTACCACTCGGTCCACATCCAGATTCGCCGGCCTTTTGCGCGTTACGAAGACTCCGTCTCTCCAGACGCCCGGGAGGTGCCCGGGGACGGTATCGTTGCGTCAGCTCGCAAGGCATGTACCAGCCATGCGATAGCGGTCGTGCGGAACTTCTGGCACTATAGACAGAAATTCACCACGAAGCAAATATTCTGCGCCGCAATGCAGACCGCGGTAAGTGCGCTACGGGTGTTATAGCCGAAGGAGCATGGTTAACAAAAGGCAGGGGACTGCCTGCACAACGCTGGTCGCAGATCTTGCTTGTGTCAGAGACGCGAAAGAACGGAACCACATCATGAAATACCTAAAGTGCATGGCTGTCTCACTCCAAGAAATGGCCGGCATCTTCCAGCCGGCCGAACGCATGTGTCTCGTCCTTCAGCATGTCCTGGCCGAAATATCGCAGAAGAGCCCACAGAGAGAAGGATCTATCGTTCCAGCATCGCGCCAAAGTACCGAAGACGAGACACCGCAGAGCGCAGCCAAGAGGAGACAACGATCGGACCCCCGGCCTACATCGATGCTACGGAGATCGGAAGGCTTGGGTCCCATACAGCAACTCAGATCGAGCATGGATAGCATTTCCCCCTTGCCAGATAACCAGTCGGACACGGGCAGCAACGACGCTAGTGTGCTTTTCACTCCCCAAAGCGACCTCGGCGGCTGGCCCTTTCCTAGCCCAGACAATCAAATGGGCGGTGGCGGCTCGTCACTGCCGACCTCGGCACCCACCATGTACGGAAGTATGCCGTCAAACCCATGGATGACTTCCACATCGCAAATGCCGGACACGGCTCGGATGAGCTTCTCCCAGTTTCCCGGGTTTTCCGAGGGGAGCACAAACACCGGGCACCTGGATTTTCTGTCGCCGAACGATGAGACATGGGGTAACTGGCGGCTAGAGCAGCCGCACAACCAAATGGCGCCCGATGACCTCGAGGGTGTGCCGCCAGACAAACAATACCGGCGACACCGGTAGGACTATGCCTGGAGCGGTGAACGACGAGGCAGCGCTCCTTCACGAAACAAAACGGAAAAGAAAAGAGAAAAAAATTAAAGGAGACGGCGAAAGTTGACGGATTTTTTCGTTCCAGTCTGCTCATCATCGCGTTCATCAAAATAGACTTCCTTAGTTCCCCCTTGGCAAGCGGACGAATCGCTTCCAAATGATCACAGCATGCATCAAGCGTTCACCGGATACCCCTCCACTTCCCCCCGCTGTCGCGTACAGGAAAAAAGGTTCATTCGAAAAGCCGTTGCATACGGCACCTGCGTTAGCATCTGTTTGCCCTCAGGAAGTGTCTCGGATGGGGATTCACGGGATTGGATCGTGCGAAGGGGGGACAATGGGAAACGAGCGATCGCTTACATCCGCAAGCGGGTATGACCTGCGCTTTGGAAAGCAAGGTCTGAGTGGGAAGCAGGGAGGCATTGGGTTTCATCATGCTAGCAATCTTTTCAATTCCACGGCGACGAGCCAATCGCATTTGTTGTGCTGGGCGGCTGATCGTCCAGCAAACCGCGGCGGTGCAAAACTCAAAACAGACCTTGCGGGACTGCGTGGACGAGGGGCAAGCAAGGTCGACGGCGCGCAGAGGATGTTTAGAATTAGACGGCAGCGCGGCGGCAGCGACAGCGGGCGCGGGCAGCCGCAGGACTCCGGGCGGCGCGCGCAATGCAGGTGTTGGACGGTGAGGGATGGATCTGGCTGGGCGGAACGAGCCGGGCGTGGTCGCTGGGAGCGGCAAGGGCGCTGGACAACCAGGGCAGGGGCGAGCCGGGCGCAATGGCGATTTGAGGCGCGCGCCAGTGGGCTCAGCGGCGCGCGAGACGATAAGAACGCCCGAAGCCGCGCGCCGGCACTGGGTTCGTTTGTCGAGGGGAGTCGCGATGCGGGGGTCTAGATCGCAGGAGCCAAGGCGGGCCCCTGCCAGGAGAGGTATCCACTGCGGTTCGAGGCGACGTTATGCATTCGTTTGCGCTCTCGTATCACTACTGCTGCCGTACTGACGGACCGAGCAGCGCCGGCCCCGGAGCCGCCTTGTCGCAGCGCAGCGCGAGGCACAGCAGCGCGGAAAGCTTGTCCCCGACGACACTGTCCATGGCTTCCCGCAACCGGGCGGCTGGGCCAGCGTCGCGGCGCTCAGCAGCCGCCCGCTGGCCGAGGGCGCAGCGCCGTGGCCCGATGACTCGTGCGAGGGCGTTGTTTCGGGCACTGATCTTCTGAGGGGCCGTCGGGAAGAGCTGGAGCAGAGCATCGGGACAGCAGTCGACGGCTGCCGCGCTGCAGTGGCGCATGTCTGCTTCCCACGGTAGGCCCAAAGCTTCTGGAGCCGCCCCGCGCCTTCCCATTCGCCGCCAGCTCCAATTCATGCTGCGGTGCGGCAGCCAAGGCCAGCAGTGATCTCGCTCAGCCAGACCGTTGTCTGTCTGCTGCAGCTCCCGCCGGCAGATGGCATGCCGAAGCCGCTGCGCAGGCCCTCGTCCGGACCTGGTCGAGCAGGTGGGTCGAGTCACGGCCCCGGACGGGTGCGAGACGGGCCCAAAGACTGCCGTTGGGCTTCGTCTCCCGTCGTGGGCGGGCGAGCAAGCCCACGACGGGTCCCCAAGACTTGCACACCGCTGGTGGGCTGGTGGCAGCGATTGCACTCCGCACGCCGCGCGCCGCACGCCGCACTACCCTTAAAGGTGAGGCGTTCGGGGCTCTGTGTCTCCTTCCTCCGCGCCCCAGCACCAGCACCCTTACACGCACCCGCAGACTCTCGCATTGAACAGCTATGTGACCCAATCATGCAGCGACACGCGCGCGATACAGTGAGTATGGCCTGAGGCAAGGCGTTTCTTTTCCTGTGCGGATCCTCCAGCGCCCTCGGGCACTGGCACCTCCATCCGCGGCCCTCCTGGGACTTCGACCACCAATACGACAGGTCAAAAACCGTACGACGCAGCAGGGCTTGCTGGGAAGCCATCCACCATGCAACCGTGAAGCGGTGTGTCTGACCGCTTTGTGATGGCTCCGGTGATCTTCGACTGTAACACGTACCCGTGAGGAGATGAACCCCCAGGGATTGCGCAAAAAGTAGGTGCCGCTTCGGTCTTATCTCCAGTGTTATCCTACCAGGCAGCTGGTCGGAAAGTCAAGAGCGGCCCGTGAGCCGTCCGGTGCGGACGGCCAGTCATGTCAGGCAAGATCTGCTGGCCGTTCACGAGCTTGGTCCAGCGGAGAGGCGATCGGGCGCTTCCAACACGCTGCACGGCCACAGCCTTACTTACTCTTGCGTGCTCTCCTCGGCACCGCCCTGTCCAGTGACATTACAAGCATTCAGTGGCTGGCGTTCTCAGTCCCAAAGAGGCAAATTTGATGTACATACGCTGCTCCAGCTCCAATGTTGCACCCTTGGTCTCCTACCTGCTGTTCCCAACGGCTCACGTTACTGTGATGACTGCTCACCATGGTGTAGTCGCCGAGCGGGTATGGGGGCACGCTCCCACGGTCCCACCACCCCACGCGTCAAGATCTCGGCTCCGGGATCGCTTTTTCTGGACTCCCGTGACGAGACAACAACCGCAGAAAAGCCAGCCTATTCATAGAGAAACCTTCTCGTCTTCAGCGGAGGCTTTCCTCCCGAGGCTGTGGGCATGATGAGCACCTTCCCTGGCGGTTCTCCGGCTCAGCGCTGAACAACTGCAGCACGGGACCAAGTCGAAACATGGCGACATTGTTGCGTTGTCGACAAGTCTAGAGACTCAGCATCCTGTGGTCTACGCTCCTTTAAGGTGTACGAACTGCATGCATGGCCTTGGTGCCTCAGTCTCGTTTAGACCTGAGATCTCCAAGGTCGGTCCGCAGACGAGCTGGCGAACGAACACCGTGAGCATGTTTCACTTGATAGCCAGCTACGCAGCATTTCGATTCGTCCCCCTTCATTCTTTGCCACTGGACTTGCGTCAAGCAATCTCTGGGTCAAAGCTGTCCGCTAATCAGTCTGCAGCGTCTTGGCGAGCTCGGAGCCTGGTCCACTGAGCAAACAAGCCGGCGTCAGTCAGCTTGTGATTGCCACATTCTCGAGTCGCATCTGCCAGTGCGTTTGCGTGAGGTTCTAACAAACTATAGGGAGGTGTTCTGTCTCATGCTCTGCGACGCGCTTCCAGCGGCATGGCGGGATGGCTTGCGACGAGCTAAACTGGGACTGTCGTGAGCCACTACCCGATACTAGTCACTCACCATTCCCCCCTCAATAAAGCTAAACGTTAAAAAGTTGCTTTTCCGCCGCCGGTCGCGACGTGCGGATCCATAAGGACACCGTCTCGAGGTCTTGGTGTCCCACGTCCAAGCGGCGGCAGTCTCCACCTGCACCTTTCGGGTATCGTCTTCAACGCGGCCACGCCGAGTACGTCATGCCTACCCCCACCAAGGCGGAGCCAACGATCTCCACCGCACTCGACTTCCGAGATGTGTCTCCGGAGTGCGTGCCATTGGCAAAATCCAATACCATCAGTCTTGAGAATAGGCTCCACATAAATCTCAGACGATCTCGGGTAGCCTAAGCTGTGGGGCCTTGGCCGGGCGTTGCCGCTGAGGAACTGTTAGTCTGTTACGCTGCGCGGGAGACGATGTACAAGGTTCTGATGGCAGCTTAGAGGCTCCATCTGAGACGAGACGTGGAGACGGCGAACCTCCCCAAAAGGCATGCAAGCACTATGCCCTTTTTCCAACACAACAATGTCGCACAAGCGACGCTGGCTGATCGAACGGCTCCCACAGCGCAAAAATCGCTACGGCAAAATATATGATCTTTTCCTAAACCGGCCAGAAACTTGCTCCTGGCTCCACCGAGGACAACAGTCAAGCAGGAATCACAGCTTACCATCTCCCATCCCCGACAGCTGGAGATAATTGCGGAAGAACAAGCAATGACGGCGCCGAAGATGGACTGGTACAATCCAGGATGGGAGAGTCCGTAGCGCAATGATACGTGTTTGTACAGTCTAGGCTCTAGAATCTAGAGGTGTTATTCCTCCCCTGAATAGATGATGTGGTATCATTCACTGAAACGTTAGCTCTCAGAACGCGACTGCCCCTACTTCCTGGTCTGTTGGCAGTGCTCCCAATCGCCCATGCCACCTCGCCATCGGAGTACACCTATCCGGTCGGCCAGCGATGAAAAGCAACACTTTGTGCGAACCGCGCGACGTCGGCATCACTCGGAGCTGGCTGCCAGGTGCCGGAAGGCGCATGGGTTCCTTTGACGGCTTCGGGCTGCACAGTCGCAGCCGGAGCGCAAGTGTCTCTCCGTCGGGCTGACAAACAGGCGGGTTCGAGGGGGGGCTGCTGAGACCATCAGCTTCGGGCGGACGCTGGGACTCTACCATCTCGAGCCATCGAGCTCGGACATAGCGACGGCCGAACGGCGCGTTGCGCGCCTGCCAATGCTCATAACGAGCCTGAGCTGTGACAGGTGATGGGCGTTCTGTTGGCGGCACCGTCACTGTGCCGGTGGCACGCAAGTTCCAGCTGGATGAGCGAACGGTGTCCGTGGACGTGTACCGCTTCCAGCTTGACATTGTCGCAGAATGCCCGGTGACCAAGCCTCGGCGCCCTTGATCGCGGGTGCCAATCACCACACCACCCTGCCTGGAACTTGAACTTGACGCAGTGCAAGACGCAACAGGACATCATCACAGCGTCGACGACGAACCGCATTACCGGCTACAATTCCCTCCATCCCCACCATAAATAATCGAACGCTGACGGTCGAGAGTGGGCGGTCGTCCTTGGCGCTTACCCAGGGCTCGAACGTCGCGCAGAACGGACACAGCACGCCCTCCACCTTCACCGACTTCGCCGGCGTACGTGGCACCCACACTGGCGGCCAACGAGCCTCCTCAGCGCGGGCAAAGCTGGGCTGCCCGCCTTGGTGCCTAGGATCGTCTTCTACAACGAGCGCAGAGCAGAGACGCGGTCGTCGATGCTTTCTTCAGGGCTTGTAGATCCGCCTGGAGCGTGGCGCCGGGCTGAAACAGACAGACTGGCACCTTCGAGCCACGCGCATAACGGCAGGACGACAGGCGTTCGCCCGGCGCGGCGCGGCTCGCTGCGGGCGACGTTCATTACCAGCGGCATTGATCTCCGCAACTATACGCGCGGCGGGCCAGCAGCATCTACGACACGGCCTCGGCGGCCATGCGAGCCATAGAAGGTGCTTACGCCCGGACGTGGGTGCTACGTGAACGAGAATGACTGGCGCCAGGCCGGGCGGTAGCAGGTCTTTGTCGGCACAGTGACCGCAGGCGGCCACTGGAGTTCCAGCAGCCGCAGCAACACCTCAGCAAACGGTCGGTCGGCTGCTGGAAATGCGCGGGCTGGACGGGAGCCGGGCAGGTGAGTGCAGTCCACGACATGATCTCAAAAGTTGCCTAAACGGGAAACAAGCGACTAACACGAGCCGGCTGTCGTTATCCGCAGTTTCTATCTATGCTTGCCACGGAATAGGATCCAGTGTTCCGCGACCTACTACACCCCTGGGGTCGTCTCGGGACCGGCCGATGAGTCGCCAGCCAAGTACGAGCCGACAGCACGGTGGGCCTGCAGCGGACCGACCCAATACCGCGCTCCGGCTGTCGCGACGCTGGTCGGCCGTGAAACAGAGCGTTGGGGGAGGGGGGCGGAGCCGAGAGGCTGCCAGGAGGGCGTGCCGCCGGGGCTGCCGCCGGTTTCGAGGCCGGGCAGGGCTCGTCCACTGCCGTGAGCAGCTCCACGGCGGCGGAGGGCCGCAAGGCTGCGCTCGCGCGCGCGGTGTGGTGGGGGCAGGGCGCCGCGGGTCTGGCGAGCTGGATGACAGCCAGCGGGGCCTATTTGACGAGAATTTTGCCGAGAATTACGCCGTGTATAGTGTGACTTCCAACCTCAACTCCCCTCCATCTTACCCCAGACGCTCAGCCGGATGTCAGCCGGCGGCAGCGCTGGTCCCTGTTGTGCCCCGGACGGTCGCTGACGCTCAGCCTCGCGCGCCGCTGCGTGAGGGCATCGCCGGCCGATCAGCGTCGCTATTTTTGGGTAGCCGTGAAACGTCCGCCAGAGGAGCGGCACGGCATCGCGCTGCCCAGGATGGGGATGCGTCGTGGTGGAGCGGGAGGAGGACTCGTCGGCCGAGGCGTGGGTGGCCATGTCGGCCAGCCGCGGACGGCGAGCCATCTTATACGCGCGTGGTTGGTGGTTGGCTCTGCGACACGGTAAGCAAGCGAATGGCGCGCGGCAGCTGGAGACTGGCGGAACCTACTCAAGAGCACCCGTTTCTGGGCGACGTCGGCGCAGACGGACGCTGCCAGCCATCACTGCTTGCAGCCCAACACGTCTGCCGGTCGGTGGCTGGCCTGGGCACAAGTAGTGCGGAGCCGAAACGGATCCAAGCCGAGCAAGCCGTACCGTGCCGTCCGCGCCGCCGTGCTGCAAACCGTCCGCCCGCCGCGACAGCAGCTCGCCAACTCCGGCTGTCAGCGCTCTGCGCTCCACCAGTATGGGGAGCCGTGAGTGGCTCAGCACAGCACCGTGCTGACGGCTGACCTAATTCGCGGACTTCAGCACCACAGCTTCGGGCGCGTCAGCCCGGCGCAGCACGTCCTCCACCAGCCCATACCAGCCAGATCACTCCGCGAGCCTGTATAAATGGCGACGACAATGGTGGCCGTCCAGCAGACCAGACAGCCGACAACCACCTCCTCCCGCAGCTAGAAACCCAGCAAGAAATCCCCCGTCCTCGACGCACTATACACATACCACCAGTCAAAATGACCACCACCAGCGTCTCCACTCCCCTGCCCGCCGGCGTCAGCGAGCAGCAGGTCATCAACGCTCTCCACAACCACGAGCTCATGATCAGGACCCTCTGCCCTGCCCTCATCTCCTACGAGCTCGACTCGGGTGACGCCTCCTCCCAGGCCACCTACAGCGTGACCGACAAGAAGCCCATTGGTCAGGTGAGTGCTCCCGCCAGCGGTGCAACGGGGACCGGGCTGACGATGCGCGCAGACCACCTACAAGCTCACGCTCACCAACGTCGCCGGCGGTGTCGACTCGCTCGTTGATGCGAAGCCCCCGGTCGGCACGCTCAAGATTGCCGGCCAGTGGAGGGTTGCCGACGGCGAGCTGAGGGAGGACGTCGAGATCGACGGCAACATGGTCACCAAGAAGATGGCGAAGGGCAACGTCGAGAAGACGCACCCGGAGCAGCAGGGCAAGCTGCTGGAGGAGGCGGCCAAGGCCTAAGCGGCGGTCAGGCGCGGAGGCTGAGCTAGACCGAGACGAGGGCGGCGTGACGCGCACGGGAGTTTGGCTTTGGATATCACCGTTCAATGTGGGGGGCGAGAGCCTGGTAGAGAATGTCGAGGACTTTTCACTATGCACTACCTGGTGGTGACCTCGGCGGTACGCCGCGCGCGGCACGTGGCAGTGGGGTCCGACGTGGTGCGGAGGTGCCTGAGACGGCCGCCGGCTGGATCGACGCAGCGCGGGATGGTGACGATCCAAGCTCCACACGCGACAGCTGGGAGCCTGGGCAGGCACACGCAGACTGGTCTGACCTGACGTGGGGATGCAGGCCCGGCACCACTGCCACCACCTTGCTTTTTCGCGCTCAAGAGGCCGCGGCGGCCGCAGCGGAGGCCAGCGCACCGGGATACGTCATCTGAGAGACCCTGATTCGCCGTGCCTGCTGACTCGAGCCCGAGGCGGGCGCGTGGTTAGCGGCGCCGCCTCGGCCAGCCTGCCACTCCCGCGACCCGTCGTCCATATCCCAGCGCGCGCGCCGCGGAGCTTGTCTTCTCTCCGTCCTTCCTGCCTCTCTGTTTTCGCTATCCAGACTCCTGCACTGCGTCGTTGCATCTGTCGAGTTGATACGCTGCTCCGCGCGAACGCCCTGCGTCCCACCGCCGATCCCCGAGCAGCGCTGCGCATCCGCCCGCCACTGCATCCTGCCATCATCGCCACGCGACTTCGGGCCGCCATGGATGCCTTTATATCATAACCTCCGCCCACCGTTCCTGCCGTCTCTCGCCTGCTTTCCCACCGCAGCCGCAGCTAGAGACCCCTTAGTCCTCACTTCCGATACTGTCACTGCTGTATAACGCTCTCGCCGCCGGACCCTCTGCTTCGCGACCATGGACCCTGCGCTGGTGGTACGGCTTGATCTTGATCTGTTCGACAAACCTTCCTCCCGCTTGCACTGACTCCCGACAGGACATAGGCGCTGGCGCCATCGACCGTTTCGCCAACAGCAAGTTTTACGATAAAGTCTACGACCGCATTCCCAACCCCAAGGAACGCTGGTCCAAGTACAAGCAGAGGCGCAAGTCCACTGGCCAACAAGACCAATCGCAGGCTCTGGTGAGGCAGGAGCAGCAGCCGCCTCAGGGCCAGCGGGAGCAGAACGGCTACGGACATGATGGACATTACGATGATGACTACGACTACAAATACCGTGACACTCGCCGCCCCAGGGACCGGTTCAGGCACAGCGATGACCGCTTTGACCGCTACGACCGCCACGATCACTATGACCGCTACAACGGCCGCCAGCAGGATTACTATAGAGAGACCCCGCGTAGCCAGCGCGAAGAACGCCGCGATTACGAAATGATCCCTTACCGTCAACGCCCTCCCCGCACCGAGTACAGCCGTCGCGCGCTTTCCGTCAGCGGTCTCCAAGGTGGACGCCAGCCCTTCACGCACACTGACGACTACTCAGAGGAAGAAGACGAGATTAGCCGCTCCCGCAGAGACTTCACCCGCGCCTTCGTGGAAACGGACGCCTTCAACGATCCCGACGTCGACAGTCCAGCCACGCCTTCTGACGCCTACGGCGGTCGTCGCAGCAGTAGTCGCGCAAGTCGCAGGCGCCATCCGCAAGAAACATATGAGGTAGTGCGCTTCAACGATGCCCGGGAAACATACGAGTACCCTCCACCTCGCGACGCGCCTTCCCTCAGCGGCATGAAGCCTGCAGATGACTACATCCCTCCACCGTACCCACACCCGTCGGACCGACCGAGGGCGCGCGCCATGTCAGTCCGTGAAAGCGGGCCCCCACCGCCAGCTCAGCTGGCACGCGTGGAGGCATATCGCGGCAGCTACTCAGCTCGCGACGCCTACTCAAATGCACCATCTTATGATCGCGAGCCGCGCCGTCACGGCAGCGTTCGAAGCTCAGCGTCGAGACATCCCCGTCGCAACAAGTCCCCGTACGGCAATGGAGTTGCCTCTGCCGCCATGGGCGCACTTGCCGGAGGGTTCCTGGGCACGGAGCTGACGAAGGGAGACACCCTAGCAACCGTGGCGGCGGCTGTAGTGGGTGCCGTGGGTGCACACGAAGCTGAACGAAAGTATGAGAAATTCGAGCAGAAAAAGCAAGATAGGTATGAGAGGCCGTCTGACGATGACGAGGATTACTACTACGAGCGCAGACGGAGGAGAAGCCGCTGAAAAGAGGAAACGGAGTCTGTCTCACTCTCGCACATTGACGAGTCGCAGAAATGCCGAACTCATCACAGGTTCCGGATCTCAGCAGCTTCCATCTTTCACATTTCCTTGTTCCATATATTCTTCTCTTCTCCCTCCATATTCGCTACTTGGATCATGTCTCTTTTTGGCGAGTCCAGAACCTTGGATAATACGTCCCCTATCTTCCCGTCGATACGGACATCTTCACATCTCGACATATACCTTCTGCTTCGGCTCTATCGTAGCATCTCGGGCGGCTGCTTTTCTACTCGGCAAAACAGCTATACCCTTTTTCATTCTCACAGCGCGTGGCATCATGGTGGCGGCGGCAGCATCAGCATGATTTTGATTTGAGGAAAAGCATTTTTCGCTCATGTCACTTTCAACGTCGGTTCTTCAAAAACGGGGAACAGGTGGTTCAGACAAATTCGGGCTTGTGTTTTTGCTTTTACATGGGCGTTGTCATCGGTTAAATGCTTCCTCCAACTGGGTCGAGGGCGGAGGGTTTCTAATGAGACTCGGATGGGTTCAAGGATATGTAAATCACGAAGCACATGACGTAAAGACCTAGGACGAATATAAACCATTTGATGATAGTACGCTTTAGCACGAGCAGAATAGCAGCAGGCAGCAGTTCGGGAGAAAAACGAGGGCCGCATGCAGGCTCACCACGCCAGTCAGGAAGGACTCAACGGTGAGTCAAAAATCCAGCAGACCAGTCGTGATAGGTGACTGTCTGGCCCATGTGATGCGCTCTTTGGCGCTGAAAGAACCACGTCGGACGGTCCGAGCGAACACCCCTTCGCGTGCTCCCGGAAAGGGCGTGTTCTCGAAGACGCAGATCGCCGGCATCCACATGGGGCTAACCCCACCAGGGCAGCATGATCCCGACCGCGTGAGCCGCCGCGTGCTCGTTACCGCAGCTGGCTCTGCCTATCAGTGAGCGCCGAACGGCGTGTTGCCTGGCCTCAGCCCATCACGGCGGCGAACGGGCCGCGCGGTGATGCTTGGGAGGCGCCACACGCGCACGCGAGCCGACGATAGGGCCAGGGCGGCACCCGTCGAACCCCTCGATATTAAGCTACAGGTGGTTTTTGCTGCGGCCTCTCCGCATGCGTGCATCATCGGGCGGCAGCAAGCGGACGTCAGAAGCAGAAGAACGCATGGGGTGGCGAGCCAGCACGCCGGCCGGTCATGCTGTGAAGCCCGGCAAAGGCTCACTCAGCATTGTGGCAAGCCTGTGCGACGGTGACGGTATGCTACGGAGATCCAGCAAAGGCATCATCACTCAGCAACAGCCCCCGTCAGAGCCAGTGCCGTTTCCGCTGCCAAAGACGAGGTCCACCCTCCCCTCACGCCACCACACCAGCACCCCGTCGCGCCGCCGCTTCACGTAGCTGACGCGGTGCAACGGGATCCAGTCCTCGGCGGTGCTCTCCGCCACCCACCGCTCCAGCGACAGCTCCAGCACGCCGTCGAACCGGTCGCGATAGCCGACCGCGTACGCTGCCGTCCCGCCCAAGCTTTCATCCCAGCGCAGGCGGTCGAGGACGTCAGAGACCGGGCGGAGCTTGGCTTTGGCTGCGGATGACGGGGCGGAAGGTTGTGCTGTTGGCTGGAGGGACGAATGCGGCACAATGGCGGGAGGAGATGTCGGCTCCGGCGCGATGCGCAGCGCCGCGCCGATGGCGGAAAGCGCGGTTGCGGGGAGTGCTTGCTGCTGCTGCTGCTGCTGCTGCTGCTGCGCATCGCTACTACTCGCGCTTGCAGACGGGTTCGGCGGGTGGTCGACAAAGCTGTCCGGTGCACCCAAGTCGGCCTGGGTGACGTAGCGCGCGTTGAGCCAGAGACCAGCCGTCTTCAGAAACACGGGGTGGAGGCGCAGTTGCTTGAGGAAGGCCTGGAGCCCGCACGTTAGGCGCGTGGAAAGCGTGGCGTCGTCCTCGTCTGCGTCTGGCTGCTGCTCTTCGTCGTCATGCTGCGACTGGCAGTCGGAGATTTGCTGACGAGCAACGCCGATGAGGTAGCGGAGCGTTTGAGGATTTGCGTCCGGTGCGCCTGCAGGGGCGAGTATCGAAGGGTGCTGGAAGAGGCGTAGATACGGGAGGGCGGCATGGATTTCTGCATGTGATGGCGATGGCGTTAGCAAAAAGTGCATATGTCGGCCGGGTTGAGCAGAAGCGAGCGGAGCTTAGCGCAGGTTTCGAGCAATCCCATTGCGAAGAGGCAGAAACGCGCGATGTCGCAACAGCAGGCGGGAGGCCTTGCAGGCCGGACGCTTCCAATGGCAAAGCGCGTTGCGAGGGCTAGACGGTGGATGGGGCCAGCGCAGCAGAACTACCGCATCATGCAGGCGGAAAATCCCCCGATACGTAGCCTTCCTCAGGGCCGCCGATGCTAAGCGCGGGGGGGTTGACGTGGGTGCTGCTCCATGTACACGCTTGTAGCGCACTTGTACTTGGATTGCTCTCGCGAGAGCACGGAGAATAGCCTCGCTAAGCGAATCCCGGATAGGACATGGGTGTTCGCAGGAGTGTAAACGGAAAAGCACGCACCGTAGCAAAGCGAAACACAGCACTGCCCTGGCCATGTCAGGAAGCCGTCCGGCACGGAAGCGGACGCGGACGAGCTATGGAGCGTGATGGCAATGAAGCCGTCGTGGGAGCGGATGAACGCGACGGCGCCGGCAGGGCGCGCTGGGGGGTGATCTGACGCAGCCATGATAGGAAAGCGCTGCGGACACTGAGGAAAACAAGTAGGGGTATCCTGCGGAGAAAGCAACGCTCCTGTCGGGCTAGTACGAAAAACGACGAAACAGCTCGTGGCAGCAGAAGTTAGACAGTCGCAAGCGGGCGCTCTTGAGGCAGCGGCCGTCGATTGAACAAGCGCTTAAGTAGCAGCGCTGGAGCAGGATCGAGCAGGCGCAATGGCTGACCGAAAGCGGACACCGCCACAAACATGGCGGGCCTCTGCGTGAGTCATTGCCGTTGGCGTTGCACCTGCTGGCCGCGCCCCAGCGATCCTGCAGGGAGCCATCGGCTCCACGCGAAATGAGCACGCCGTGGTGCAGGGCGGCCGCCGTGGTGTTGGCCGGCCTGAGGTCAGCCACGGCGGCGAGGGCTTCTGGCGGCGGCGGATTTTTGTTTGCTGTGTGGGCTGCGCGGAGGGTGGGCCCCGGGGCGATGCGAGTCAGGAACTCAGAGTGGTCGGAGCGTCTCCTGCAGCGTGCAGGTGCAGGGGCAGCTCGACAGCAAGTGGCCTGGTGGCTCGTGGTGGTGCTTGATAGCGGGCGGCCCTCTGGCGCGCTGGGCATGCCTCTATGCCTCGCCAGGCAGGCGACGCGGCCGCGGCTGCTGGTCATCATGGCAGCGGCGGCGCGCGCGCTGCAGGGCGCCAGTTCCCCCTGCTGATCCCCGGCGGATCTCGGTTCAGCCAGGTGGTCGAGAAGATCTGGAGAAGCGCGGCGAACCCATCACCATGGCCGCGTCCCGCGGTCGTCGCGGGCGCGGGCGCGCAACGGCGTCGCGAGACCCTGCATGGCGAGCGCGATCCGCTTGGAGCAGCGGCAGCGCACTGCAGCCAGATGACGTCTGGGTCTCGCGCTCGCAGCCCTGGGGCGGGCGCTGCCCGTCTCCCGCGGCGCTCTGGGAACAGCGCGCACCGCCGCCGGGACGCGGCAGGGAGACCCCTTTCACGGCGTTCAGTATGTGGGTGCGGTATAGGGTGCGCGGCGGGCAGGTCAGGGCCCACGGGCGGGCGTGCTCTGGCGGGCGGGCGGCAGGGCGGGTTTGGCGGCGCAGGGCTCCTTTACGCGCAGAGACGCTCGTGGTGGCTGCATCGCCGCGGCTTAGCGACTTTCTCGAAGCCAAAGAAGTGCGATCGAAGGACAGGCCCGCGGCACGAGCCAGCGCCGGTGGAGACGGAAAGTGGGCATCCAGAGTCTCACAACCCGTCAAAGGGACCGTCGCCCGCCGCAGCCCGCCGCCGCGCCCGTAGACAGCGCCCGCTGCCTGTTCACCAGCTCACCAGCCGCCAACGCGCTGCTGCGAGAAGCTGGCCGCCCGCGCGTCGCATTGCTCCCGGGCGTGGTGCGCGATTGGCAGTTTGCAGCCCGCCGAAGCTCTCCCCACCCGCGAGGCCTGTCCCCCGCGCCTCCACCGCGAACACGCTTAGACAGTTGACCGCTTCTTGTCAACAAACCCTCACCCAACTCAGTATATAGCGCCCCCCAGAGCCGCACCGCCCAATTCCCTCCGTCCCGCGAGACATGCGAACCCTCCCGCTGCTGCACCCTCGCCTTACGTAATTGCCGCTCCTCCCACCTCCAGCAAAAGGGTGGACGGCCGCAGACGCGTTTGAACAACCCACCCCGTGCTCCCCACCAAACCACCACCATCATTCGACACGCGCGCCGGCGCCGCTCCTCCACCATGCGGCGCCATCACAGGGCCGGAGGCCCAACTGTCCACGCCAGCAAGGTGAACGGCGGCCCTGTGCCCGACCCGTTCGCCTTGATACGCGCCTTCGACTCCGAGACGAATCCCACCAAGCCGGTGCGGCCCTCACCGCTCACGGCCTCCACCATCCAGGGCCTGCCCCTCGACCTCATCGATCGCCTCCGCTCCTTTCCGCTGTTCCTGTCCGCCCCCGACTCCTTCCTCGCCGCCATTGGCACCCATCTGCGGCCCCAGCTATATTCGCCACACGACACCATCATAGCCGAGGGCGATGAGGCCAAGGTCATGTACTGGCTGGTTCGCGGCGCCGTCCGCGTCACGTCGCGCGACGGCGAGAGCACCTTCGCCGAGCTGCGTCCCGGCGCCTTCTTCGGCGAGATAGGCATCCTGATGGAAATACCTCGCACCGCCACCATTGTCGCCAAGATGCGTTCCATGGTCGTCCGCCTGAACAAGGAGGACCTCAAGAAGGAGCTGCCCAAGTTCCCCGACGTTGAGCAGTCCATTCTGGACGAGGCCAAGGAGCGCCTGGCCATCTTGGAGCGCAAGAAGAAGGAGCTCAGAGACTCCAAGCAGCACGCTAGAGGCCCGTCTCGGAGCGGCAAACGGACACGAGACACCACCGATGGCGACGTGGAGATGGGCGACGCCGGCGAGATCAGAGACGGCGAGGTTGTGGTCAGCAACAAGAAGAGGAAGTCGCCCAGCCCAGGTCTCGCAGAAGCTGCCGCCTCCAGTGCCATCGGCAGCGGAGTCATCAACGTGCGCCAGCTGCTGAAGGAGCTGCCGCTCTTCTCCAGCATGCCCTCGGACATTCTGCATTTTCTGGGCCTCAACGCTCAGCCCCGCACTTACCCGCCTTTTACCGACATCATCCAGCAGGGTTCGCACGGGCGCGACGTGTTTTTCATTGTGCGAGGTGAAGTTGAGGTGGTTTCTGAAACACCGCCAGACGAAGAGACCAGGAAAAAGCAGTCCAGCCCCAAGAACATCCAGCACGTGATCGCACGGCTCAAACCTGGTCAGTACTTTGGCGAAGTGGTCAGCCTCGACTTGGCACCGCGCCGCACCGCAACAGTACGCTCAATTGCCTCTGTGGAGTGCTTGGCGATCGGTGGTGATGTCCTCAACGAGCTGTGGCAACGATGCTCTCCCGAGCTGCGGCAACAGATTGAAAGCACCGCGAGAGCGCGTCTCGAAGCCGCTGCTCAAAGGGACACGGAAATGACTGATGTGTGTGACGGAACTCCCGCGATCAACGAGCTCGTTATAAACGATCGAACCCCAGAGTCGCGTAGGACAAGTCTTCCCGCTGTCACTTTCACCGACAGTTTTGGCGAGAGCAAGGAGAACGGGTTCCCGCCCAAGCCGAAGGACGACGGTCTCACGATCGAGCCGTTCGATCCTGACCCTTTCCTGAACGTTGACCTCGACAATGCTCGTTCTCGTTCAAGAAGGGCATCGCTTGCTCCGCCGCCACCGGGAGCTCCTCCTGTGCAGGAGCCGGCTCAAGAAACTCCAAAGTCCCAGGATGCCCCAAAGCTGCATCACGAATCTTCCAAGCCAAACGGGCTTCTGCCTTCTCCTGTATTCACACAAGAGGAGCGGCTCACGCCGGAACGGTCGAGTTCGTTCAAGCGCCAGAAGATCATTCGGAGACCCAGCCGCAAAGGGAAGGGTATTCTCCCAGACATCATCTTGGTCAAAATCTTCCAGCATCTTGACATTGGCGAGCTCATGCGCCTCCGGACCATCTCCATGCACTGGCTCAAGATTGTGACATCTTCGCCCAGCATTTTGTACGACTTGGACCTGACACCCTACAATCGGCGCGTCACGGATCGAGTCCTTACTGATATCATCTGCCCCTTTGTGGGTCAAAGACCCCGTTACGTGGATATCAGTAACTGCTTTCATCTTACGGATGAAGGCTTCACCGCTTTAGCAACGACGTGTGGCGCCAATGTGAAACGATGGAAGATGAAAAGCGTATGGGACATCACCGGTCAAGCCGTCCTCGAGATGGTCAACAAGGCCAAGGGACTGGAGGATGTCGACCTCAGCAACTGCAGAAAAGTCGGCGACAACCTCTTAGCACGCGTCGTTGGCTGGGTTGTGCCGGACTTACCTCCAGGTTACATGCAATCCCAACAAGCCCAGATGAACGGACGACACGGCCGAAAGGGACAGCAGCAGCAGCAGCAGCAACAGCAAGTTCAACAACTTCCTCCCGGTACAGTTGTTGGCTGCCCGAAGCTTCGGCGCCTGACGCTGAGCTATTGCAAGCACATCACGGATCGGTCGATGGCGCATATTGCAGTCCATGCCTCCACGCGTCTTGAACAAATCGATCTTACGAGGTGCACAACGATTACAGATCAGGGATTCCAACACTGGAGCGTCTATCCATTCCCCAACCTCACCAGGATCTGTCTAGCAGATTGCACATATCTGACGGATAACGCAATTGTATTTTTGACGAACGCAGCCAAGGCGCTCAGAGAGCTTGACTTGGTGAGTACACTTGGTACAATCACGACACATCTTACTGACCACACGTCCAGTCATTCTGCTGTGCCCTTTCCGACACGGCAACCGAGGTTCTTGCTCTTGGTTGTCCCATGCTTACCCACCTGAATCTCGCGTTCTGCGGCTCGGCCGTATCCGACAGCTCTCTCCGCAGCATCAGCCTGCACCTCCTTGAGCTTAAATATCTTTCCGTTCGTGGCTGTGTCCGTGTCACGGGAACTGGTGTCGAGGCAGTTCTTGAAGGCTGTAGCGACCTCGAGGAATTCGACGTCAGCCAGTGCAAGAACCTGGGCCGATGGATAGACAACGGCGGTATTCAAAGGAAGGGTCGTGGCGTCAAGTTTGCCACGGTCGCGGACGGTACTTGGAGAGTGCCGAGAACAGCATGAGAATATTTGAAGAAACGAACGAACCGTCGACGACCGGAGAGATGGACGCCATGTCTCCTTCCACGAAAAATTCACGACTCAGCGACGGCTGAGAGGACTTGGGAAAAGAGCCGGTAGAAGCGTCCTTTGCGGCAGCGCACACGTTGTTATTTTAATCATCATACGGCCATGTATACACAAGGGTCTGGCCTGGCGTCTGGCAAGAAAGAGTAGGCTTCGTTTTCGTGGTTCCTGTGTGTTTTCACTTCCACGCGGTCACTGTCTTTTGATCTTTGGTCCGCATTGGGATTGGCGTTTGTGCTCTTCTTTCCCTCTTCTACCATTTTCTCGCTTTCTCTATTCCTCCGCTGTCTTTTCTTTCGACCTCTCTCTCCGCCATCTACGTTGATGATACCATGAAAGTTTCTGACGCGACGAAGATCTTACATCTGAGCATCTAGCGGGCGCCTGTAGTACCTCACACTGATTGTCCATGCCTCTCGTTTTCATTCTTTAGTCGCGCGCAAGTAGTCGGCAAAGTGTACATCACCGCAAGTCCTTTTTTTGTTTTTCACAGCTAGATGTCTTGTAGTCTAAAGGTTGACGAGTGCGAGGGGGTGTTGGAATTGAAGACATTTTGGGCTTTCCCATGACTTGCATTTAGCCTTATCTTGTGATTTGCAAATCGAGGTCATATTTGCTCAAGACGATTCGGGACGAGAGATGTATGTCAGGATTTACAACATCCTGAAGATATCTAAGATCTTGGAGATTCCATTGTTTACAGATATCTTTTCGTTTGTATCATACCGAACTCCATCACCACCCTCTCGTCTGGTATCTTTTCCGCGTCAGCCTCTCGGATGAGAGGCGGCAATCCGTGCGTTCATTCACCAACATTGGCCTTTTCCAAGTCGCATGCCTTTGGGACTGCTCCTCAATAGAGCATCCCAGCCGAGATTACACCGCGTTCGACCCTCCCCATTCTTGTGGAGGCACCGATCTCTTTTCGCTTGGTGTGGGATATCTCCTCCGCTTGAGCTTTAGAGTTATTATCACACATCGTGCCTCAGCTCATTGTGGCTTCCAGCATCCGTTTCCCATGCGCTCTCACCACCCCATCCAGAATATCTCGCACACGCTTGCAGCCGTCGACGCCGACGGCCAGCATGGACTCCAGCCTGCTCATCTGCACCTTGGTCTCCATGATCAGTATGCTGACCTCCTCGCTCTGGCCCAAGCAACCGATCGTCAAAAAAGGCAACTCGTTCTCTTCGAGGGTGTTGAGGTCGAGCAGCGGATCGGCCTGCTCTTCGTTCGCCGAGTACGACGCGGTGGAGCCGGCGGTGCAAGCGACGAGGTAGTCGCTCATGGGGATGCCGGCGTCGACGAGGGCAAGGGTGGCGGCGTTGAGGCAGGCGGCCAGCAGCGAGCCGTCCTGCGACAGGATGTGCAGCGATATCGAGATCGTGCTGTGCGGGTAGCGCTGCGTGTGCAGGGTTGACGCGAAGGCCTGGACGAGCGTGTGCTGCATTTCGGCGGTGCGTCTGCCGGGGAGGAGAGCGCCGCGGGTGCGCGTCAGCAGCCATTGGGAGGGCTACGGGAGGGGGGGATTTTTACGGCTGCAGAGAGCTGCTACTCACTTGTCGCCGCGGCCCCGCCTCTTCCTCTCGATGCCGCTGAAGCCCGCGAAGCCGATCTCGACCTCGATCTTCGCCTCGCCTTCGCGCTGGGCGCCGGCGGCGCCGCCCGCCCGGCGGCCCTCGTACGGCCCCGTCACGGTGCACACGACCTTGGTGTTGCCCATCTCCAGGTAGGACGAGCCGTCGGCGGCGGCCTGGGTGCTGATCTGGGCGTGGATGCGGCGGAGCTCGTTCCAGCGGCGGCCGTCCAGGCGCAGCAGGGCGAGCGAGTAGGACGACGTGTCGAGGGGCATTGCGGCGGCGGCTGGTTGCGAGCGGGGCGGGCCGAGGCGGGAGCGGAGGGCGAGGGGAGGGTATGGGTGGGTGCTGGCGGAGGAGTCTGTCTTTGGCTGCGGACGCGTAGGGCTGAAGCAAGAATTCGCGAGGTGACGCACGGCTGATCTGCAGCGCTAGTGCGTAGCGTCCTGTTCTCCGCCCGCGCCCTGCATATCCAAAGGCTGTCTTGTTCACTTGGGCATGTGCTGTCCCTGCAACAGAATTGCATGATATTCTTCCAGACGCGCCCACCAATGATGCAGCCGCTATTTCTGTCTGTGCGGATGGCTCTAGTCTTGCTTGACGTTTCGCTGCAAGCTCCCATTCCTCGCCCACCCCGCTTCACTGCGCAGTATAGCCACTGGGATTCGGTCAGCGCTCAAAGTCTCTTACACCTCGTCCCGTCACGTTACTTACCCGTCGACAAGCATAGCCGAGCCAACCATGAACGAGCTCAGTGGGCTGACCAGAAACATGATTGAATCTCCCACCTCCTCCATGGTCCCCAGCCTCTTCACGGCCGTGTTCTCGTTCACAATCTTCTCCACAAAGCCGGGCTTGGTCTTCGCCGCATCCAGGAGCGGCGTATCGATATAGCCCGGGCAGATGGCATTTATCCTGATCCCCTTGGACCCGTACAGCGTCGCTTCAGTGCGCGTGAGGCCGACCACCGCGTGCTTGGCCGAAACGTAAGCGCCGGCGGCAATGTACGAAGGCGACGATGTGAACCCGTGGACGGACGAGACGTTGACGATGCTGCCGCGTCCGTACCGCTCGCCGCGCGGCTCCTGCTGCAGCATCTGCCGTATCTGGGCCCGCTGGCACAACCACACCCCCGTCAGGTTGATCGAGAGGTGCTTGTTCCATTGCTCCAAGGTCACGTCTGGACTGCCGCCCAGACTGCCGGCCACGCCGGCACAGTTCACGGCGAAGTCGATGCGGCCAAACCGCGAGACTGTTTGAGAGATGCCGGCCTCGACGGACTCCTCGTTTGATACGTCCACTTGGAGGGCCAGGATCCGAAGTGAAGCGCCGTGGCGTTGGTTCAGCTCGTCGACTGTGCTTTGAAGAGCGCTTGTGTTGATGTCCGTCAGCGCGAGGTCCTTGACGCCGTGCTTTGCGAGCGAGTAGCATGTAGCCTGCCCAATTCCTGTTCCAGGTGACTCCCGTTAACTGGCGACCTCTTCCAAGATTTCCCGAACCAGCGCTTCCCGGCCATGTCGACACACGTACCAGAGCCGGCTCCAGTGATGAAAGCAACACCTTCAAGAATGGCCGCCATGGTTGTTCAAAGCAAGACACGAATTTCGACGGCAATCAGAACGCGAGCAGCAATTATAACATGGCAGATGGCGTGATAAGGACGGAACCGCGAGCCTATAAGTACCTTCTCCACCCCTGTGCCACGCGGATAGAGCCATCCCCGCACTGCGCGGCCAAGCCGTCCAGAATAATAGCGCGGGCGGGTGCAGAACGGCCTCGGCTGCGACACTGACTCGCACCGTTCCCCAACGAAGAAGCTGGACAGGGCGATCTTCCACGCTTACCGGATTCGATGGAATACGTACCCGAACATGTACCTCGCCGCAATGTACACTGCGCTCGAGTGAGTGGGGGTCAAGGAGTTTGCCGGATATTTCAGGCGCCACTTTATCAGAATAAGCTGATATGCATTTGGGACTGCTTGTAAGTCTTGCTACCTGCTGGTGTTGGCGGCCAGAGAGGAAACGCGCGGGGTTGTTCCATGCAGATCAGCCCCCTCTCAGACCTCTCTGCTCACGCTTCGCACACCATCCTCTTTCATCCCTTTCTCAGCGTCCATGCTGTTCTCCACATCGCCCACAGCGGGTCCCAGCCTGCCTTCGATCACCATGCCGAGCTCTTCCGGCCGGACATAATCTCTTGGCTCCTTCCATTCTCTCAGGGGGAAGCTCGGGGCGGGCGGCCTCAGGTAATTGAGGACCCAGTATGTCCCAAAGCTCAAAGCCACTCCGATCCAATATGCAAAATAGTAGGCCCTGGTGACCCCGGTTGGAGCGCTTACGCCCATGTTGTTGAGGAATCCATAGAAGTTGGGGATGATGGCGATGATGGCGATGATGTAAGCACAGTAAGCGCGCCAGTTCCAGCCGTGCGTATAGTAGTAAACGCCGTCTTTGCGCGAGGTGTAAAGGTCGTCGATAGCCAGATAGCCGCGGGTGATGATGTAGTAGTGGCAGAGGAGGACGCCGGTGATGGCTGACAGGAAGATTTGGTACGACGATAGGAAAGAGATGAAGATGGAGGCGCTCCCAAGCAAGTACCAGGGGTTTATCAGGAACGAAACCACAGCACAGATGAAGAATCCTTTGCGCACGGAGATGTACTTTGGGAAGAGGGCAGCAAGATCGTTTCCTACACGCTATCAGTTGCCAATAGCTTTGAAAGGCCAAATCCGGGACTCACCTGCAGGTAGGCTGTTCTCAAATACAGAACTGAAGATGGCACTGTATGCGAAGCATCCAGCTCGGTTTGCAGACGTGTAGTTGGAGGTTTGGAGCATGTCCAGATATGAGAGAGGATTCCAAATGATGGATCCAAAGACAAGCTGGCTGCTCGAGCCGACAAGGTTCCCTACAATGCTGACAATAAGGTTGCTTAGCGGAAAGCCAAGAATGTTCCCTAGAATGACGTCGCGCGGTTTTTTGGCGTATCGCTGGAAGTCTGCCGCGTTGGACGCAAAAGTAGCACAGTTGGCAGCGCCGAGAGTGACGAAGCGGATGATGAGCCACTTCTTCGCAGAGCCTTTTGCAGTGCCAGGCTGACGAGCCACAGGACCGATACCACCAGCCAAGGTCAAACTCCAGGCACAGAAGGCGATGGCAGAGACCACAAAGCTTGGCGAATCAGTCAAAGACTAAGCGGCGCCGGGACCAAGCGTACATACACAGCTAATTTGGCGTAGACCAAGACGCGCATCTTTGGGATCGGACGGATGAGGAAAGCAGCAGTGACGATCCAGAAGATGATGCAGCCGATGAAGTTGCCGGTATCAATTGCAGAGTCAGCACTCATGATGTTGGGAAGATCGGCAATCTTGGGAGTCCAGGCGTGCAGCATGACATAGATACACTGGCCTCCGGCAACGCCGTTGACACCGTTCCATACAATTGCCATGACGGCGCGGTTGAAGGTGGGCCACCACGCTCTACGAGGGGTTAGAAGGCGGGGCGATCTGTAGAAAGACGGCGCAGCTTACCCGAATACACCGAAAGCAGCGCGATTCAGGATGGGGTAGCCAACATGATATTTGGCACCGGCGCGGCCATTCAACACAATGACAAAGGCAACCAGGACCTGGCCGGCGAAAGAGCAGGCTATGCTCTCCCACATGCTCAAGCCGAGCTCTTGGGCGGAGGAGGCGGCATACCAGTTCGAGACTGTGGCCACCGCACTGAACCAAAAAACGGTGTACGTCGTGGCAGACCAAGATCGGTCCGAGAGTTTCAAGGGCCTGCAGAAGGCCGATGAGCATGATGGCGGACGGGAAAGAAAAGGCACTACCTGAGATCGTCGTTGTCAAGCCAGGCATCGGCGCCGTGGGCTTCTTCGGCTCCTTTGGCCTGAAGCGAGGCGCGCAATCTGTTGGCCAGCCTGGTCATGTTCGCAGGCAGGTCAGACGTCGCAAAGTGTCGAAGCAAGCGTGGCGGGTGCAAGAAATAAGACCAGAAAACACTGACGGGCTTATCGCACAAGGTATTTTCGGTGTATTCCGGCAAGGACACCGGAACGGCCGACTCGAAAGATAGTCATTGTAGCAATAAGGAAAAGCACACAAGGCTGTCAGATAAGCGCGGCACCTGGCTCGATCAAAGGTGGGGCCACGTCGCAACAACAATGGCTCGCTGGATTCTCGATGGAGACTGCGGACACGAGCCATTGCGGCAGTGTAGCAGAAGAGAGACGTTGCAGACTACCAGGGAGTGAGGGATCGAGCCTGCGCGCAGAGAGCTGCAGGTGTCGTCTGGGCGTGGGAAGCCGGTTGAACGTCACCGTCGAGCAGCCACTGCGCAGGAGACATTGGCCAGAGGAGGACTGGCCATGCGTGAAGACCACGGTGGTTGGCGGGTGGGCGCGAGCCAGCGGATGGGGCGTCGTGGAGTGCTGGGGAGGCGCCGTAAGCGAGCACAGAGGAGCGCGAGGCGCTGCGCAGGCGGAGCGCGCGGGCGGCCGTGGTAGGCGCGCTGGCGCGCTTCGTACGGCAGGCGCAGCGGACCGGGGACGCGGCGCTGCCGAGCACCCTGGCTCTACTGGCTCTGGCTCTGGCTCTGGCCCTGGGACTCCTCGCCTTCTTCGGCGTGCCACACCCACCCCAGGCACTCATCATGTCTCTCCATGTCAATTCATGACATCGCCCTCCGCCTCGGCCGCGGCCTGCTTCCTCTTGCCGCCATTGCCTCGCTGTACTTGTACCTGTATCCCTTGTTCCACGCCTGCCACTTCCCGCGGCCTGTCTATCGAGACAGCAGCGATGCGCGACACCACCAAGCAGTAGCCCCTTTCCGCCTGCTGGCTCTGGGAGACCCGCAGATTGAAGGCGATTCCTCGCTGCCCGACCCCGACGATCCGCCCTTCCCCGGCCTCGCCCAATTCCGCGCAAATGCCGCCGACAACGGCTTCGTGGACGCCGCTCGCACCGCCGCCGACGCCGTATTCCGCGACGACCTGCCACGCCTGCTGAACGGCTACCGCAAGCGCCTCGACCTCGTCGGAAACGACTACTATCTCGCCCACATATACCGCACGCTATACTGGTGGTCTGAGCCCACCCACGTCTCTGTCCTGGGCGATCTGCTGGGCAGCCAGTGGATTGACGACGCCGAGTTCGAGCGAAGGAGCTGGCGCTTCTGGCACAGGGTCTTCCGCCATGGGACGAAGGTCGAGGATCAGATCACCCAAGCTCCGCGCGTCGAGGACGTGGGTGCCGACCCCGCCTGGAGGAGGCGCATCATCAACATCGCCGGCAACCACGACATTGGCTATGCCGGCGACATCAACGAGGAGCGCATCTCCCGTTTCGAGCGCCAATTTGGCCCGGTGAACTGGGAGACCACCTTCCACCTGCCCGCCGTCAATCTCTCCGCCCCAGACGTCCACCCTGAGCTCCGTGTCATCGTCCTCAACAGCATGAATCTGGACACCCCCGCCCTGGACGAAGACCTCCAGGGCCAGACCTACGGCTTCATCAACGACGCCATCCACCGCTCCCACCCTGTCGAAGACCGCTCCACCTTCACTCTCCTGCTCACCCACATCCCCTTGCACAAGGAGGCCGGCGTGTGCGTCGACGCACCCTTCTTCGACTACTTCAATGACGATGAGGGTGGTGGAGTAAAGGAGCAAAACCACATCAGCGACCATGCTTCTGAAGGCGTGCTCCAGGGCATATTCGGCATGAGCGGCGATCCCTCCGCCCCGGGCCGCGGCATGGGTCGCAATGGTCTCATCGTAACCGGCCACGACCACGAGGGCTGCGACGTCTACCACCACCGTCCTCGGGACGCAGACGCCTGGGAATCCGTGCCCTGGAAGGACGCTGCTGCATTGGTCCAGGAAGCCGACTTGCCCGGTGTTCGGGAGCTGACCCTCCGGAGCATGATGGGCGAGTACGGAGGCCATGCCGGTCTGCTCAGCGTGTGGTTCGACGAGGGACTCGGAGAGTGGCGGTCCGACGTGATGATGTGTAGCGCCGGCGTGCAGCATATCTGGTGGGCGGTACACATCGTGGACCTTGTCACCGTAGGCCTTCTGGCTGGCGGCCTCTGTCTCCGTGCTGTGGCTCAAGCGCGGAGAGCAAAATTCCCTGCCGAAGCTTTTGTTGACAAGGGAGCCACGAAGAAGGACTAGATCTCATGTTCGCATCATCTTGTACAACACCATTTTATGTATCAATAGCCATAGGAGCGGGTTTGAAGGCTGTTGGCATAGCTCCGTCAATTGGGTTTGTATTGGCGAAGCGCTCCACTTGGATTTTGAACAAGCTTCAATTGCGACATACCGTTCCAAAGAAAATTAGCATCCTGTCCATTTTGAAGCGAAGTTTTGGTTTGGCAAGCGTACTTTCATAGCCAAGATCATTCACATGCATGCACTTTCATGGACGAACTCTTGCAGAGGAAGAAAGAAAAGATAACGCATTATTACTAGTACAGTTCTGAAGCAGTAAAGAGGAAAATTACAACCGTTCCCAGGCGTGGAAGAGTACAGTACGAACATAGTGCAGGGCTTTTCCCCCCAATGTCACTCCCGGTTCTCTGTCTTACAGCCCAGAATCCGTCTGCGAATACACCTGCGTCCCGTCGTAATACTCCTTCCACGCCGCGCACTCGGACGAGTAAGCGTCGACGTCCATCGTGCCTTCGATCTCGTCCTGCCGCTCCAGAAACTGCAGCGAGAAGCCCTGGCCCACGTGGAACGGGATGTGGCAGTGCATCAACCACGTGCCGGGGTTGTCGGCCGGGAAAGCCTGCGAAGGAGGACGAAGGTCAGCATGCCAACGAGCTCGGTTCAGTTCGACAACGTAGGCGCCCACCAGGATGAGATAGCCGCCGGCGGGAAGCATGGCCGTGTCGCGACGAGGAGGATTGTCGAATTGGAGGGCGTCGATGTTGCCGTCCCAGAGGCCGGCGCCGGCGCCGAGGATGTAGAAGTCCTGGATGGGGGAGGTCAGCAATCGGCGCGTTCTTCCTCGAAGGGTGTGAGGGAAAGGTGTGGGCTTACGTGACCGTGGAGGTGGATGGGATGCGGCAGGTTGACGGGACTCCCCTGGGCCGTCTGCAGCACGAAATAGTACCACTGGCCCGCCTCGTCCAACCGGACCAGGTTGATCTCGCTGGGGAAAGAGGACGCGTTGCCGTCCAGCACGTACTGCACCGTCGGGTAGCTCCAGTCGATGTCCATGGCCGACCCGTTGATGTACCAGTGGATCAGCGGGCCGTTCTGCTGCGTGATGTTGACGCTCATCTCCAGCCCCTGCACCGCGTCCGCGAACCCGTCCGACGGGACCGTGTTCGCCACCGTGGGGGTCACGGCCATGTCTTCGCAGCCAGAGGGGATCTCGGCGTGCCGCGAACTGGTCGGATCGGAACTGGCGGCTGCCATGTTGTAGCGGAGGATTGCCTTGATGTTGCCGGCGTTGCTGTTGACGCTGCAGTCAACATCAGGGTCGGAGCGCATCCAGTAGTTGTCGATTTCCTGGTCCGCGGTGATGATGACGTCGTATCTCTGCCCAACACCGAGAGAAATGGACGAGGTCGTGAATGGGACAACTGGCACGAAGTCACTGGCGATGACCGTCATGTTGTGGCCGTCGATCGAGAAGTGGTAGTGGTCGTTGATGCCGGTGTTCATCACCCGCAGCCTGTACCTTTGGCCCTTCTCGACGTGGATCTGGCTGTACGCCCCGAGCGTCCCGTCGGGGCTCTTCATTGTTCCGTTGATGAGGCCGTTGTCTGCTTTCGGGGGCCCGGTCGTCGAATGTTTCGCGGCCTCGGCCAAAGCGAAGGATGGAGTGTGGTACCAGTCGGACAGCAGATAGACTCCGAGGTCTTCGTCGTAATTGGCGTCAGCGGGACCGTTGACGATGATGCCGCCGAGCACACCGTCGGAATACTGCACTGAGTGGTGCGAGTGGTACCATCTATGGAGCATTATTATTACAAGTCAGACGCGTCTTCGAGGTAGGATCTTACGAGCTGCCATGCTGTGTGCACTCGAACGTGTAGGTCTTGGCCTGACCGGGGGCAATGGGGCACTCGGTGATACCGTTTGTCCCATCGGCCCCGTTCGATTTGAACTGTCTCAGCCCATGAAAGTGGAGGCCTGTTCCATTTTGCTCCAAGCTGTTTTTAACATTCACGACCATGGTGTCTCCCCAATCTGTTAAGTGTCAGGGAGGTGCTATTCCAAGACATGGGAGTACGTACTGGCAATCAGCGTCGGTCCGGGATACTGGCCATTGACGGCCATGATCAAACGCTCTACTCCGTCAGGGGCCATGGTAGTGTTTGTGATTTCCAGGTCGTACTGTGTCGAGTGTCAGTATTAACATGGTGCGTGCAGTCTTCTGGCTTGAACTCACAGTGACCGTCTTCCCGCTAGTGGGGAATAATGCGTCAAAATCGGTGAGGATGTTGAAGCTGTCGCGCCAGCAGTTCCGGGCATCTTTGGAGAAGAGGCATCCAAGTTTGGGAATTGGGAGATTGAGATTATCAATCGCCTCTCCTACCTGCGCCAACGGATTGGAGGGAGCTGAGCCGCCATGGAACAGGCTGCCAATGCCAAGGCTTCCAAGGCCGATAGTGCGTGGACTCAGGTGCTGGACGGTGTCTTTGGAATTGGGTATCAAAGATGCCGAGAAAACTTGCGAGCAAAATGCCAAAAGGCATATGCTCCACCGGAAAAGAGACCACATTATATGGTAATGACAAGACCGAACTGGGACCCTACCAAAGAATACAGCCAGAATTGTAACGAGGGACACGGGGATATGTTATGGACGAAGGAAAAGAATCGAGCGTGGGGTTTGCAAAGCGCGGAAAGAGTGGGAAAGCTTAGATACTTATCTGAAAGTCTACAAATGGGTTGCAATATGTATGCGCCAGGGGGTATGCCCCATCGGCGCTTCTCGTTCCTTGAACCATGGGCGCTTGTTCGCACAAGTCCGTAGTTCGCATAGGATCCTCCACGGAGTAAATGGCAGGAGTCCGGAAAGGGCAATTATGGTTCTTCCCGCCATGTCGGGCGTCCAAGATCGGCACGACTCAAGACATTCGGCAAAGCGCTGGAACAGGGCGCCTGGCGGAGAGGGATGCGGAAGGCGGAAGCTTAGCAGTTCGTGGAATGCAGATAGCGTTTCGGGCGAGAGTCTAGTGGGATGTAGCGCGGCGGGTGCAAGCTTGGGCTTGGTGGTGGCTCAGGACACGACTAGCTGTGACAGACGTGCGGGTTGGTGAAAGCGAAGGCAAAGAAGCTACAACCTAGTCTCCGATCGAACCTTATCTAAACGCCAACGCGCAACGTCGAGCAGGGCGGCCGTCCCACATCGCGGCAGCAGCAGGAGCAGGCATGCCGGCGGAGAGAGGGCAAGACGGCACGAGGAAGAGAGGCTGCGTGCTCGTGCGCTTCCATGGCGTTTCCCCCGCTGTTTCGACCTCCGGCTCCCCACCGGACTTCCTCTCGCGCTTTTTCTCAACACGCTGCCGCTCACAATCTCCATGCGACATCTCTCGCCCTTGGCGCCGCCTCCGCTGCGTCAAGATCCACCGTGATGGCCTCGGATCCAGGCACCGGCAATTCCATAACGTCATTGGCTCCATACCAAGCAGCAACACATCAATTCTTTCCACTAACGCTTTGCTGTTGAACATCCGAATACCCATGCCTACTCCATTAGATCGTCTCTGTACCGCCATCTCAAAGCAGCCCACTGTTTCCAATCTGCAGAATCGAAGTCTAACCGCCCACACCGCTCAAGCTCAACCGCTCTCAGCCCGACGAAGACGTCGACGGCCGGATCGTTGGCGCCGGACTGCTCCGGGAAGACCTCGAGGCCGTCGTCGTGCCGAGAGCAAATCCCTGGGAGACCGTCGAGGTCACCGTGGCGGTCGTGGTCACGACACTGGCCGCGCCGCCGCAGCTGCACGAAGTGTTGCCGGATGGTTTGTGGGAGCTGGACGGATGCTTGCCGGGACCGCAGCTGCTGCCCTTGCTCTTCGCGGAAGACGAAGAAGTCGGCGAGGCAACCCGAACCGACACGTCGAGGATGTCGAGCACGAGGCTCAGAGCGACCGTCTCGGTGACGGCCGTCACATGCGTCGAGACCTTGGAGGCCTTCGCGGTGGTTGCGTTCTTTGAGGCGTGATGAGAAGAAGCGAGCGTGACCTCTTCGGTGGCCGATGATGGGGCTGTCGTAACCGAGCTGGCGAGGTCTTCGGGCGAGGCAGTGGACGACATCTGCCCGGCGGCCAGACCGGCGGAAACGCCGACGAGGAGAGTCTTGTTGAGTCGCATTATTGACCGAGAGTACCGAGGCAATGAATGGCGTGCGTGGCGGCCTCGAAGTCCCGGCCTTACGGTTGGAGGTTGACGAGGCTGGAGCAAGCAACAAGCAGCGCTGGTCTCCTGGCCTTGATAAAGCAGCCACGAGCAGCGCAAGCCCCCGCGAACGGAAAGCAACAGCGCTCGCCCCATTGCATTCAGGAGGAAAGCTGTCCGTCTTGCACATCGCAAGCTGTGTCCCAATCTGGTATTGTCTCGGAACAAAGAATCATGGCGCTCTTCTCGGCGGCTGATGTTTCCGGAATGCTGAACCGACCTCGTCCGAACGTCTGTATCTTTGATCTGTAACTGTTTGCAGCTCCCATGGCCTGGCTTCGCATACCAGAGCCACCTCCTCCGGCAGAATTAGCCGTTTATCATGCCAGCCCCCTAAGATACACTTACAAACATAGCTCTTAGCATAAGCAGACTTCTGCCACTGCAGCCACAGAACAGTGACATGCAGAAGTGTTTGCTTGACTTCTCGTCTATTATGGAAAGTGTTCCATGTGCTACAGACATGTTGGAGATCCCATTAGCAGTTGTACGGTCGTCCGCATAATTCAATTTCTTAACACTTGCCCCTCTCTCCACCAGGGCTCACGATTCTGCACCGTTGACCATGTCTGCGAAAGTCTAGAACTGCCACGAGACGGTCCCATTTTGAAAGTACCCAGCTGATGCTCGAAGCCTTGTTCGATCTTGCTTAGCCGCGTACCAAAACGGATCATGAAAGATCTCCGCCCAGCAACCGGGGCGCGTGCACCTGCCCCTTCAGCGTCTCCTGCCAATCCCTGAGTGCCGTCTATTTATTCCGAGACGCAGACCGCACCGACTCAGCCATCCGGTGGCCTCCATCCCGTCGACTCCTCAAGCACCGAGGGCTCAAGGGAAAAGTGGTCGTTTAGAGTGATAAAGTCAAACCGCGTCGTGCTCGCCAGTACTCGTACCGTCAACATGCCGTACACCCACCGCCGCAGGCGTTCCAACGAGCAGCCCCGCTCGCCCCCGTCCGCCCACCGCGTCACGCCCCGCGGGCACGGCGTCGACGTCGACGCCGTGCCGCCGCGCGTGTGCGTCGTCGGCGTGGGCTTCGTCGGCGAGTCGCTGCTGCGCGAATTCGGCCACGCCTTCCCGTCCATCGGCTTCGACATCTCAGCCCAGCGCATCGACGAGCTGCGGCCGCTGTTCAAGGGGCTCCCCGGCACGACGCTGACCAGCGATGCGGCGGCCCTGTCGGCGGCGACGCACTTCCTCGTCTCGGTCCCGACGCTGCTCAAGGCGGACCGGTCGGTCGATCTCTCGCACCTGCTCTCGGCCGTCGACACGGTGCTGGCGCACGCGCGGCCCGGCTGCGTCATCGTCATCGAGTCCAGCGTCTCCGTCGGGACCACGCGCCAGATCTTCGCGCCGTACAAGAACGTCTTCCACTGCGGCATGTCTCCCGAGCGCGTCGACCCGGGCCGTGTCGCCCCCACGGCCAAGGAGATCCCCAAGATCGTGTCCGGGCTGACTCCCAGGGCGCTCGACGCCATCCAGGCCTTGTACGGCAAGGTGTTCGACACGGTCGTGCCGGTGTCCAAGCCCGAGGTGGCCGAGATGACCAAGCTCTTCGAGAACTGCTACCGGATGGTCAACATCGCCTACGTCAACGAGATGGCCGACGCGGCCCGCTCGCACGGCGTCGACCCGGACGAGATGATCGCGGCGGCCGCATCCAAGCCCTATGGCTTCACGCCCTTCCACCCCGGCCTAGGCGTCGGCGGCCACTGCATCCCAGTAAACCCCTTCTACCTCTTTGCCAACAACCGCAACCTCCCCGTCCTGGAGAAGGCCACCGCCAAGATGTGGCAGCGCCCGGGCAGGATTGCGAAAGGCTTCCACCGCCGTACCAGCTCCGCGGGGAAGGGTGGCGCTGGCGCTCCGCCGCGGATTCTTGTCGTTGGCCTGGGGTTCAAGCCTGGCCAGTCGGTCCTCTCCTGCTCGCCGGGCGTCGCTTTTGCGGAGAAGCTCCGCAATCTCGGATGCGCCCGTCTCTCGTTCTACGACCCGCTTGTATCGGGAGATGCGCTTGACTGGATTGAGAAACTCGAAGAAGGTAAATGGTCACAACAGTACATCGACGGCAACTTCGATGCCGTTGCGATATGCACTCGCCAGACCGGAGTTGATTTCGACGTTGTGGCGAAGCTTCGGACGGCGAGAGTCCAGGAACTCAGATGAGGCGGGGGATGCTTTCAGAGGATTTCATTCGTGGCGTTCAATCTTTCCTCTTCGACTTGTGCGTGTTCTCCGGGTGTTGCGATACCGGCCTCCCCCTTCTCGGCCGCTGCAAGATCTGCCGCTTGCTCTGCCTCCGATGTAGCTGCTGGCGCAGAGCTCGCCGTGACACCACTCATGCCCCAAACTAAAAGTTTCATCAGCCAGCGTCTTCCTGTTGTTCTCGTCCCTGCTTACCTTGACTTCCCAGATTCCTCGCAACCTTTGTAAACACCGTGATGGAAATCATCGGCGAAATACACTTGTTGATAGCATATCCAATCATTAGCTTGAAAGCCCTCTTCTTCAGCTCCTCGTCCAAGAAAAAGACGCAAAACATGAACCAGGCGGTCGGCAATTGGCTGACGACCAACAAAGGCATGATCTGAAGGAAACTGAACCCCTCCGTAAGCCCCTTGATGAATAGTATTGTGTTGAGTATGCGGTAGTATACGAAGCTGAGGCGGATGACTTCAATAGACGCGGCAATGCGCGTGATCAAGATCATCTTTTCACCCATCCAGTAGAAATAGTTGTTGAAGTAGGCGTTGGAGCCCCATCGACGGCGCTGGCTTAGATAGTGCTGCAGTGACTGCGGTGCGACTGTCTCGCTGACTGCTTCAGGAACAAACAAAGTGTGAAGCTTCTTGCCCTGGGATAACATCGAGTACGTAAGTCTCCGGTCCGTGCCCTGAAAACCTCTGTCAGCATTTCAGCGCCCAACAGTTGATCCTATTCTCACCAAATACTGCACCTGGTGGTGGATAACGGGATATATCGTGATCGGTTCCGCGTACTTCCGGATAGCACCAGCCATTTCCTCGCGCACAGCAATCATGGTGATGCAACCAGGAAGACAGCCGACTTTCCCAACGAAGCCTTCGGCTCTGCGACGGACGTACTGACCAAACGTATAATGCGAGGGAGTCAGCCGAAATTCCAGGGTCTCCCATTTAATACATACTTGAAATTGCTGGTACAGGTTCCAGAAGGACCACTCGAACCCGGGTTCCAGTTCCACTAGCACAAGGCCGCAAGCAGCAATTGCATTTTTATCCCTGGCCACAGCATTGGCCAGCGAAGCCACTGCTCCTTTGTAAATTGTGCTGTCGGCATCGGTGCAGAACACCTGTCAATACGCTTAGCACACACCAATATGTCCTTGTGGCAGTTACCTACCATGTCAAACTTCTGGAAGTTTTCCCCTTCAGTCAGAACAGGGAGAATATCTTCCCACACCTCTCTTCTCAGAAGCCGGGTGTATAAGGGCAGGTTGTGACGTGGGTAATTAAAGAGATCGTGGCAAAGGACCAACGAGTCCTTCTTGCCACTGTTCTTGACCTTCTCGATGACGATGACAGGCACGTCCTCCATGAAGCCTGCTTTGATCTGCAGCACACCGCGCTTGTGCTTCAATGAGATGTACGGCCTCTCGAACTCTCGTATCACCTTGGTCATGTGGCTCCGGATGTTCCGATGCTTCCCGTCCAGGAGAACAACCATGACCTGGCGGTGCGGTTCGACATTGTTATCTCGCAAAGAGTAGATTGTTTTGACAATCTGCTCCTCGCTCTCGGAATAAGCCGGGATGAGGGTAAGGATCCACTGCTGAGGAACTGGAGACAGTGGTTTGAAGTGCCTGTAAATCTTCCGCAGCAGGATACCGACAGCGGAAATTATAACGGACAGAAAGTCCTTGCTCTTGATGAAGAGGATGAAGGTGAAGACGAACAGCCCCTGTTTAGCGAACAGGGCGATTGCCGCGAAACCGAGATTCAACGACACCACGACGCTGAAGAAGAAGATCCGTTGATTTCGCAGGTCCTTTGGACCGAGGATACGGGCTGGGTCGACAGGATCTTCAATCTCCGGGTATCCACACCCGGCAACTGTGTCTTCGAGACGAGCCTCCTTGATCGCTTCTTCTGGGCCCGTGACATATCCCTCCTGGCTGCCCTGGGTACATGTGCTGAAGGATGGCGCTGTGGATGTCGCGGCGGTTGAGCTTGCTGTTTGATAGGATGGATCTGAGCTTGGTTGGCTCCCGCTACTGCTCGTATGATACGGAGGCCTGGGGACTTCCAGTCGAGTGTCGAAATATTCTTGGGGGGTTGACTCGGTTGGATTGCTGGACGTGGGCTGCAGCTCAATGGCTTCGAAATATTGATCCGAACTTGTTTGAGCCCGACCATGTTCGGCTTGGCCCAGCTCGACAGGGGTATCGAGGCGAGGATTGGCATCGAAGTAGAGGGTGGACGCAAGAGACGGTGTTGGAGTAGGCTGGGCTGCGCGGAGCAACTCGGGCGTGTTCGGGCGGCGATTCTTGTGGCGTTGGGAAGGCTCTCGAAGGTTATTGACGGACGAGGAGACTCCATTTGGCAAGGCGCTCATCAAATGGCCACGACTGATTTATCCTCTGCACCAACTTCAAGGAAACCATTTGAGACGGAGAGTGACAACAGGGCAGATGCGGAAAGGGAGAAGACGGGCAAATTAGATAGAGCCCAATGGACTGGGAAATAGAGTAAATTAAGAATGCTATCCCGAACTGAACGTGGCTAGGGGCAAACAGCGGTTACACGGCTTCCAAGACATTCTTCGTGTAGGTCAGAAAGTCGCGCCCGTTCCCGGCCATAGTGGCCAAGCCGCGCCAGCCATCCCACAGCGTCACGCCGCCAAACTTATTCTCGTTGAAACGCTGCATGTCTGGTTTACGAGCCAGTCTGATAGCGTCGGCAAACTTATCGGGAGGCACAAAGCCGCTGTTGTTATTGTCGAACGAGAGACCGGACAGGTAAAACTTGGGAAAGGCGGCAAGAGGCTCGGGCATGCTTTCATACCATTTGGCCAGGCTCGCGGCGAAGCCCTTGGTGCCAATGGAGCAGCCCTTGGCATTGTAGAAGCGCACAAAGATGAAGTCAACGAGCGCGAGAGTTTTGGGGCCGATTGAGCGGTTGGACAGGGCACACAACGGGGCAGCCGAGATCCACATGGGTTTTGACGCAGTGGCTAGTAGGGAGCGTAAAGTCTTGGTGAAAGTGTCGTAGTTGGAGGGTGAGCCGACTTCGTGGTCTGCAGCAGCCAGTGAGCACGAGGCAAGGGGGGGACAGGCAAGTCACTCACCGATGTCGAAGCCGTCGACTGTAGCGTTGCCCAGGGGGCGCAGACTGGGGGAGGCGGTGCCTTCTCCAAACAAATCCCACAGCATGCGGGCTGCATTTTCTGCATCCTGGCCGCCACCGTCGCCGTCGAACGACGTGCGGGACGCGGCACCGCCGATGCTCACGAAGACCTTTTTGCCGCGGGTCTGGCACTTCTGAACCTCGTCGGACAGCTCTGGGCAGGTTGCCAGCCCCGGCGCTACGGGCGACGCGGCCGGGCGTTTCCCAGGACAGATCCATGGGCCAAAGTCAACGGTTGGATAGCCAGCGGTGCCATTGAAGTCTCGAATGAAGCCGAGGATCACGGCGTCGATGCTTGGGTGCAGACAGAGCTCACCAAGGCTTGCGTTGCGGCCCGATGCCTGGGCGTAGTAGACGAAGAGATTGGCGGTGCCGTTCGGATTGAACTCAGCACGCGACAGCACAGCCAGAGCCGCCGTGGTGGCGACGGCCAACATCGATCTCTGCAAGTTGAACATGGTGTTGATGACGGGCGCGTCGAGGATTACCTCGCGCACAGCAGAGGAGGCAAAGAACGCAATTGCCCCATGTCCGCGTCACCTGCACGCCATGTCGCCGGCACCCTGGCGTGCGGTGACAAGGCCTTTGTCGGGCGTCTGCAAGCGGAGGCGGCCTTTGACGGCGCTTGGCAGCCCTCGCATGCAGCAGCCGGCGGCCATCACCATGGCCGCATTGGTGCCTTTGTCGAAGCGGCGTGGCGATAAAATGGACAGCGCTGCGGCTGCCGTCAGTCGCGCTGCATCCCAACCCATCAAGAGGCACCGCCACACCCACCGACACAATGCAGCTGCAACGGAAGCAAAGGAGAGCGCACCCAGGACGCATGCCGCACCAACGGCAGAGGCGCAACTCGCTCGAGAGTCTCAAGGACGCGGTGGCGCCGTCAGTGGCCAAGGCAGGCCGAGTGGCGGCGCAGAAGACCAAGGCATGGTTCGCGATGGCGACGCGGTTTGCGAAGGCGAGCGTGGGCGAGGGCCCGGCGGTGGTGCACCTGCATCCCGAGCGGGCACGCCGCGGGTCAACGTACAGCGAGGTGGACGCACTCTACCAGAACGGGAGCTGCTGAGCGGCGTTGCGAGCGGGAGGTGGGAGGTGGGAAGTGCGAGGTACGAGGTACGAGGCGCGAGGGCCGGGGAAGCCTGAAGCGGTGGACCATGGCCCGTGCGCCGACAGGCACAACGTCGGCTAAACGGGCTGAAACCAGCCACACCACCTGCTATAGGGCCCGGAACCTATGTTTCGTTTTGCCTCTGCCTTGCGATCTGTGGTGCTTCCTTGTGGTGGGGCTCTGCTTCAGGAGTGCCCAGCTTCGGCCGTCTTCGGATTTATCAGCCGCCGTCGGCCCCCGCAGCATCCACTCAAGCCCGCGTGCCCAGTGTCAATTCTTGCCTAAAGCGTTTCACGTCGTCCCCGCCTGTCTCATCCAGCCCTTCTTAATCCGCATCTCGCCCGTTCTCCGCGGCCTAGACGCGTCAACATCACGGCAACTGCCGCTTCGCACTCGCACGGAATCGAGCATGTATCCAGACGACCACTCTGGCAGTTCAAGAAAATGCTCATGTGTTGGGGAGCCCGATATACCGCCCCTCGAATATGTACACAGAAAGGTCAAGCTCAGACAGGAATCCCCCCTTACACGACCGGCCATCCGCTGGAGAAGCTGATCTTGTTCCAGCCGAAGCGCTTGTCGCCGTCCGCGTAGCCGATGGTGGTGTCGACTGCCCGCTCGTTAGCTTGTATCCGCACACGTCCTCTTTGCGAGCGCTTACCGTAGTGGTAGTAGAGAATCGGTCCGTAGGTCGGGTCTTGGTAAACGCCCTGTCCGCCAGGCCCTGTGCGCCGTTAGTTCCGCCCGCCGAGCGTGCAGGAAGAAGGCCTTCAACTTACCGTAGACGTTGCCGTGCGACTCCAACACGACCGTGCCACCGCCGCTCGTGCAAGACGCACCGCTCTTGTCGACAAATCCGCCCGTGGCCGACGACGATCGGCAGACCATGATCTTGTACTCCCCTCCGGCCGCGGGCATGCTGGAGTCGTAGCCGCAGCACTGTCCCTTGGAGTAGAACAGGTAGTAGTAGCTGCCGTACTTGAAGATGAATGGTCCCTCCTCGGCAGTCGTGACCGGATCATACGCGACCTGGTAAGACCCAGAGCCGCTCGCAACAGCAGTGGGCGTGCCCTTCATCTGCACTTGGTACAGGTCCTTCCAGAAACTGCCGAAGGTCAAGTAGTAGGTTCCATCGGCATCGATCAACGCCGGGTCTGATCCGATCCACATCAGTCCACACCCCAAACAGACGGGGAAAGGGGCGCAGAGCTACTTACCAATGGCATTGTACGCCTTGGAGGAGTCGGACTTGATGCCCGTGCTTCCAACGTCCGTCCAGCTTCCCACGTCCATGGTCGACGATCGCGCCAGCCCAATTGCCGACGTCTGCGAGCCGAAGGTGGAGACCGAGTAGTACAGATAGTACAGGCTGCCGATTTGGTGGACGCTCGGTGCCTAGACGAGTCGGTGATGAGCTTCATGCGCGTGTGCTCCACACTCCTGGGCTCCACTCACCCAAAGGTCATCGTTGCCGGCAATGTCAATGCTTGAGCCGGATGGGAGAGCAGCTCCCTGGTACGTCCAAGGCCCGGTGATGTCCGGCGCGCTGTGGATGGCAATCTTACCGCCTGTCGCGGGCATCAGCACTTGCCACTGCGGCGATGGCATGCGGGAAACCTACCGGTTGAGAAGCGGAAGTAGGTGCCATCAGAGCGGCGAATGATGGAGGGATCATGTGCGTTGGTGCATGTTCCCGAGCAGGCTTCGGGATTGGCATACCCGCTGACCAGGTTCGGGAGGGAGGGGAGGACGGTAGCGACGAGGATCTTCAGGCTCAACATGGTTGCAGAGGACCCGAAACGGCTGTGATGTGAAGGATGAGATCTCGCTCAGAAACCCTGGGAAGAGCCTGATATATCACCAAAATCGAGTCGAGAGCCAAGACAGGGGCAGGGCGTGACACTGGCCATATACGCCAGACGATGGCGCCGGCTGCAGGAAGCACCCACAGCGGCAGCCGTCCTGCCAAATTAGTTCTTCCGATAGGCAGTGGTCTTGGAGCTCAATAGATCTGCTCCCAACATCGCTTACGGGCAATCCTAAACAAGGTCCGATACGAGGGCGGGAAGGGACCGTGGTTGGAGTCATGTCCGTTTCGTGTCTTCGCCTGGAGCCCCGGAAGCTCGCGCACTTGGTGGAACATGTTTGATGGTGCTGCATCCCTGGAGCTCGAAAACGGCCGATTGGAGGAATTTCACGTCATACGACGCTGTTCCGGGTGGTCGCACCCGCCGGTCGCCTCGGCCCGTTGAAAGTGTGCCTGGTGTCGTGTCAGCGAGGCTGCCAGCCCACCCGGTGGGTTGAAACAATCCCTCCAATGTCCAATCTTCATTGGCGCGTGCCAAGGACTCGATGGCTCGCTGGCTCACCGGCTCACCGGCTCACCGGCTCACCGGCTCACTGGCTGACTGGCACAATGGCACAATGGCGTCAGCACCGGCGAGCGGCGAGCGGCGACCATGCAAGCCAGCAGGGCCAGGAGCAACACGCCAGAGCAGTGCATGCGAAGCCACCGCGCAGCCGCCATCCACCTTGCATGCAGCCAGCATGCACTTCTGGGACTGCGGGGAAGCGTTGGGGTGGTATCGCCGGAGATGGATCTGAGATTAAGGTTAAATTGTGTGGCTAAGAAGAGAAGGAGGGAAGCTTTCCCGTACCGTGCTTGGTAGGGAAGCGAATGCGCCTAACGCGCTTGGGCAGACCCTTGTCCGCCGGCACTCCTGGTGCGAGCCCAGCCTATCACGTCGCCACCACCGCCACTTGAAGCACCGTGCTTGATTTCAGCCTTGCTGTCGAAACACTGCCTACACTTTCGGTGGATCTCTGCTGCTTCCCACCAGCTTCCCGGTTGTACGGTTAAAGTGCCACTATACGAGCCTGCCGCGTTTCCGGCTGGGCCACGTGGGACCTGTGTCTGTACCTGCGGCCTTCGCGACCCACAGCAGCCGTATTGGCCGCTTGCGGGGTGCATGTTCTGAATCGTGGCTGCTTCCACCAATAGACAGCACAGCGCCAGCCGCATCCTCTAGAGCCGCTCATGTGACCCTTCCGTATCAGGGCGCAGTTCCGGACGAGGGGTCATAGCGCATGCCATCCTTGTGCGCACTTAGATTTCTTATGCGTGCGTCCAGTATATAGCTCCGTGCAGCAGTACGCCCGGAGGAATTTGCGGGAACTCAGGGCAGGGTCAGCATATGAAAAAATATCTTCACCTCTTTCCAGGCACGCACAGACACACTGACCGGCACGTTAAAGCTCGGCGGCTGCATCAGCGTCCCTTCTGTCTTTTCTTAATCAGTACTATACTACAATTGGCCGTTTTGCAGCCTGAGCTGCTCAAAGTTTCCGCACAAGCACTAACACATGAGCCCTCAGGTCCACTCTCAACAATGATTTTGATGGGGGCGTAGCAGTCCGCTCGAAGGAATAAACAAAGCGTTGAACGCAAGCCGATCAGTCAAAAATAACGACGATAGCGGCAGGCGGGAAGCGGAAGCAGCGAGGGTCTTATTCAACACAAGGTGGAGAAGGCAACATTGCGAGGGAGAAGAAAGTAGAAACTAACCAACCGACAGCGTTGCTGTGGAACTAGCCAACACTTCGAAAGCAAATACTCCGGCTAATGCAACTCGAAACAAGACCAAAATGCCTGGCAGCTGAGGCTGCCTTCTTTGGGTATCACCGTCGTCAACCAGCGCCTTAGGTGCTTCTAGCAGCCTGGGCTTCCTCGCGCTCTCGCCTCTCTCTGTTGCCTTCTTTTTCTTCCGCATCCTCCTTCTGGGGGCTGTTTGGTTGATTTGACGACGCTTTGCTTCCCCTCCGTGGAAATGACCCGTCTCCAACCGGTGTGTTTGCCTGGCTGCCAAGGAGGTGTTGCGGATACTTCTCAAGGTCCTTGGAGCTCGTCGAGAAGGTGCTTACTACCGGCGTGTAGTACTCCGAAGTCCCACTCTGGCCACTGGCATCACGGCGGTGGTGCTGATTTTGCGTTGGAGTCAGGGCCTCACCCATTGCGCTCGCGATATTGGCCGCATTGCTCGCGTCGATGTCGTTGATTTCAGTCATATTGTTGTTGTTATTGTTGTTGCTGCTGCTGTTGTTGTTGGTCGTAGTGGACGTCGTGGTGGTCGTCGTGGTGCTTGCCTCCTCACTAAACTGTGCCCCGTTCATCAAACCACTCCAGCCGCCCTCAATATCCCGCAGGAGCCGCACATACTCCTCCGGCACAAGGCCAGACTCTCCGGTGCGCGGATCTTGCGCAACGAGCCAGCCTTGTCCGTGCCGATAGCTGACCAGAATAATCTGCCCCTCCGTAAGCGGCAATTCATTATCGTTTTCGCGCTCAAAGTCAAAAAGCGCAACAGCCTTGCCGTGCATCTCTTCGTCCGGAGAGGCTATCGTAAATTGATAATCCCGCGAGTACCGGCTCTCGTGTGCAAAGCCGCCTTGGGACGATGTCTCGGATAAATCGTCATCCGAAGCGTAAACCAACCCATCCTGGTCCGCGTAGCTCCGACGCGGGAGGTGACCCCGACCATGAATTGATGTTGGGACCGAAAGTCCGCCCATGTGGCCTCCGTCGTCGCCGGCCGAATAGGTGATGTATTCGCCGCCTGGACCATTTGCTGCCTCGTCAAAGTCGCTCACGTAGTAATTCTGGCTGCCGTCGCCGTTTGTCGAGTGGTAAGAGCCCCTCCGTGCGCCGCTGATCCGCTCTGAACTGCGGCCCCGATCACTGTCAAACCCAACAACATTGGACTTGTGCTTCCTGTGGCGCGCGCTCGTTACTACCGGGCTGTGGAGATCTTCGTCCTCGCTCCACGGCGGCCCATCGCCAAAGCTTGTTGAGGGGAGCTGTTCGCCTCTGGGCTCCCACGATGTTGTCGACCAGCCACCGCGCGTGCCATCCCAGGACAGTGGCGGGTCTGACACCCGCCGACTCTGCGACTCGCTCACGGGAGTAGACGTCTCGGAGCGTTGTTCGGGCAGCGGGCCATAGAACAGAGGGCTGAACGGCGGGTATGCGAAGTCGCGGACGAGGGTGTAGCTGAGACTGGAGTGGAAGATGGGGTAAGCGGTGGACTGCGGGCGCGAGCGATGGGCCCCCGATGCCTGCGACATGGTGGAGAGGCGGTTTCTGGCATACGACGTGGGCCGCGAGCTGGAGGCATTGGGCGGCTTGGACGGCGGGGACGTGATCAATGGGGGCAGGGCACTGGTAGGGTGCGAGGTCGGCGGGGACTGGGGTGGCAGCTCCTGGGAGGCCGAGTCCCGAGATTTTCGAGGGGAGACAACCGCAGCCATGGCTAGGCCGGTGATGCGCGCCGGCTCTGGGGCAATGGCGCGCGTGCGCAGCGTCTGCGTGCGGAAGTCCGGGCGGCGCTGCGACTCGTCTCCCCGGAGCGGGCTTGGGTCTTTTGGTGTTTCCGGGACGGGCAGAGGACAGACAGCGCTCTGGAGGGCTGTTCGGATGCGCTGGCAGATGGTCGAGGGCGGGGATGGGTCGGCGCGTGTGGTCGGCGGCGGCGCGCGCGGGCGTGGAGGGCGTGGGCGAATGGCGCGAGGGGCGTGAGGCGCGGGGTGGTTCTGGAAGGCGTGGATGTCGCGCAGGCAGGCGGACAGGGCCAATGGAGCTGGCGATGGGCGCGTGGCCGGGGGCGGGCGAGGGCTGAGGGAGCGACTGTTGGCGGGATTGTGGTGATGGACGATTTGTGGGCTCTTTGGCCTGAGCGGAGGTGCGGCCAAGGGTCGCACCAGCCGGGCGCTAGCAGTGGCAGCCGCGCGGGCTTGGAGGCGAGGCGAGCTCGGGGGGGTGCGGGCGCTGGGGGCAGGCTGGACGAGGCCGGGGACTCGAGCGGTGGTGCTGCGAAAAGCGCTGAGGGCATGCGATGCGACCAGGACGCCCCGTGACTTCGACGACGCAGCGGGCTTGTGTTGTTCGGGGGCTAATAATAGATCGGCCGTTTCAGAATGCTGATCCAGGAGCACCGCACAGAGCACACCACCACATCCAGCGCGCAGCGACGCCGGCAGCCGCAGCTCCGTTGCCGTCGCAGACGTGAGGCCCAGCGCGCAGCAGCAGCGGCAGCAGCAGCGGCAGCGCCCAGCAGCCAGCAGCGGCGCCAGCAGCGCGCAGCCGGCACCGAACCGTCCACCCCCGCGCCGCCGTGCCGCCCTTGGTCAGCGAGGGCGCGCCGCCGTCTGCAGCGCCCGCGATGATGCACCGCGCCCGCCGCCAGCCGCCGCCGTGATTGGTGCGTTCCCGCTCGCGACCGCGCAGCCGGCCCTTAGCCTGCGCGCAGCCTGCACCCGCCGCCGCGCCGTCGCAAGCACACAAGCCTCCCTCGGCCCCCACGTGACCGCCGCGCTAGCGAGCCTGTGCCTGTGCCTGTCCTCAACCTCACCACCAGCGCCTGCGCGTCGCCCTCCCACACGCGTCAACCGCCCGCCTCCAGGTACGTTCCCCCCCGCCGCCCCCGCGCAACCCCGTGCCGCCATCGACCTTCCTTTCCGTGATGATACCCTTTATTGGAGCTGTCCTACCCTCATGAGGAGACAATTTTACCGTATACGCAAATTTTCTGACTGCGTCCATCTTCTACCCCGCCACTCCTCCACGCGTCCCTCATCGTGCTGACGCTGTCTGCACAGCTTCGCTAGCTCCAGTCGCCATGTCTGCAGACCCCCGGCTGCGCGGCAAGGCTGTCCCCGTTCCGCCGCCGCCGCCGCCTGACGAGTCGCCCGACTCGTCCACCATTGCGCTCGATAGCAACACCGAGTCCGCTGATGATTCAGACGGTAGCTTCAAGCTCAAGTTCTGCACCGTGTGCGCCAGCAACAACAACAGGTATGTCTCTCACAGCCGTCCGGGTGGAGGCTGGGACAATCTCTCGACGAGTGCCGCCGCCGCCTGCTTCTGCCAGCTGCCTGTCAAAAGAGCTTCGTGCACTGTATATATACGAGTCCATCAATTCACATCTATGCATCCGCTGTCGCCGCCGCATGTGCTCTCGCCTCTCCTGCTGTTCCCCGTGCCTCCCGCAAATCGCTGCCTGCCGCCCACCTCGTCTTTGCGCACTCCCAACTAACCCCGCGTGTCACCCACAGATCCATGGAAGCCCATCTGCAGCTCTCCACTGCCCAGTTCCCCGTAATTTCCTTCGGCACTGGCTCTCTCGTCCGCCTCCCGGGCCCGAGCATATCCCAACCCAACGTTTACGGCTTCAACAGCGTCACCTACGACTCTATGTATCGCGAGCTCGAAAGCAAGGATGCCCGGCTGTACCGCGCCAATGGAATTCTCAATATGCTGGATCGCAACCGGAACACCAAGCGCTATCCCGAGCGCTGGCAAGACTGGCGCGTTGGCGTGCCGCGCATCAATCACAAGGAAGACAGGGGCGCAGAGGGCGTCGAGGGTGGCGTGGTCGATGTTGTCATCACTTGTGAGGAGCGATGCTGGGATGCTGTCGTAGACGACCTGCTCAACAGGGGCAGCCCGCTCAATCGGCCAGTTCATGTCTTCAACGTCGACATCAAAGATAACCACGAGGAGGCCCTGGTCGGCGGCAAGGCCATTCTCGACCTCGCGAACAGGCTCAATGAAGCCGCAAAGGAAGAGAGAGCACTAAAAGGTCCACAGGGCTGGGATAGGGGCCATGGTAGCGCTAGGATTGGCTTTGATGAGCGCGTCCCGGATATCCTGGGAAGCTGGCAAGAAAAATGGCCCAATCTTCCTGCGCTTTGGACGCTGGCGTGGTTCTAGGCAACGAAGTATGAACTTTGATTTAGGAAATACGGTTTTAACACAGCAAGGCGTTTGGGGGGTTCATGGCAAGCGGCTCGGGCATTATGACATCTCCAGACTTCCACCTTGTTGGGGAATGTCGCCGTAATGCAAGAATGCCTTCCAGGTTATTAGTTTCTGCTCCGCGTACGTGTTGGTCTGAAAAAGCCCTACGTACCAATAACTCTCTACACATTAAGCGCACATGATATCAGGGCAAGATAAGAAATGTCATTCAATTCGGAAGCAACCACGCGAGGCTATGTGCCCTTCGCCCTCTCCTGTTCTTTTGAGCCTGCTTATGCTTATCTACCTCTTCCCTAACATTGTCCGCCGGTCTAGACTCCGTTTTCAATCAAGTCTATCATCTCCGCCTCAGCCATTTATCCAACCATTTCTCAAATTGGCGTGTATCATCAAACTTCACGCTAGAGATATCGTGTTTGTCCCTGCGGTGCTGCACATACTGTTCAACGGTCTGACGGACCGCGGATCAGTACTTGTACTTGCAGCCGTTGGTCTCGCACACGCGCGCAAATTATATCACAAATGGAATGGAAAGCTCTAGGCCCAAAGTTCGAGGACGCCCGAAGGAGGAGATAGCTTACCAAAACGCGGGTACGGTCCCTTAGTCGACCTTTCCTACGAAATAAAACAGACGTTGCATGGTAAGAAGCGATGGGTATCCTTTGATATATCCTCTATTTGTCCTAGTCAGTACGTACGAGGGGGGATCAAGACTTCATTCATGCGTGCTGTGGTTCGAGGAAGAACCGACCAAAGGTGATCGTGATGTTTCCGGTCCAGAGTATCTGAGAATATCACGTTTTCTCGGCAACTCATCCATCAATAACGGCCGTCGGGTGATGGTGTTCATTGATTGCTCAGATGGTTAAGCTGGCCTTTTGGGGATAGATGTCTTGATGCAGGTACCTCCAAGAGCTAATCGAAGAAGATTAAGATAGCCAATAGCAAAGAAAGCACGACATGAAGGAATATCACTCACGATGATTGCAACTGGATTTGATTAAAGTTCCTGCAGAGGCTCCGGCCCAGGAAAGCACGAGAGAAGCTATCGAAAGGAACCAACCGTTATAAGACTTACATGTGGGGAAAGAAAAAGAATGGGGAGAAGAAGAGGCTCTTTTTTTCGCCGAAACGCCGCCATGAGCGCCGCCGTCCGTAGCTTAACCTCAGCCGATCATCAGCTTCTGCCCGAGAGGACAGACTTATGAAAACTGACCGACGGAGCCCTTTGTACAACGATCGTGGTGGGTGCCGTTATGCTCGCCGTGAGTTCCATGTCGCCGTGTGCTCGTGCAATTGATCCTCGGCCGTGGTTAGAACAGCGTGTCGGAGTAAATGCAATACCAGCAAACTTAGCTGTTCTCAGCTGATTCCGTCCACCCTCTGCTGCTGGCCCTTGCCGGAGATGTACGCAAAGAGTGATGTCGTAGGACACAGTAGTAGAATTGCGCCATGCAAGTGTCGAGTGCTGTTTTCGTCCGAAGCCCGAAACTTGCTCATGCACGTCCGGAGGACTTGAGCTTCTTAAAAGTCCGTTGCACAGAAGTACCTATCCCGATGTGTCGACGACGTCATCTTGTCCAGTAACCACGCCAGTGACGGGGGGTTCCAGCGAACCAACCACTGTATCATCCTTCCTCCTCTCGGCGGGATTGAATGCGTACCTTGGCAACTTGGCCATCTTCTCCTCCGGGCTCACATCATTGTCAGAGTAGACAAGCTTCTTCTTGTCGTCTTCCTTCTTGGCTTGCTGAGACTCGGCTTCCTTTGGCGTCTCGGTCGGCCTGCCTGCGCTAGCGATGAGATCGTCCACAGACTGCTCGAGGCCAGGGATCGAGCTCTGCGAATGCTGTGCGCCGTGGCCGTTGGGCTGACCAGTCGCCGGGTAGCCCGGCAGGCCTGCCGTAGAAGGCGGGATGTGTCCTTGATGCATCTGCTGCATCTGGAGGGCGTTGACCTGTGGGGCACCGAACGACGGGCGTTGAGGCAGACCCGGTGCGGCGGGCAGACTTCCCTGCCTCTGCAGCGCATGGTTACTGTTCGGCGGGGTGCGGCTCGGAGGCTGGTGTGCGCCGTAAGGCATGTTGGCCGGCGGCGAGCCCGAGCCCTGCTGACGGGGCGGACCAGCCTGGAAAGGCGGCTGGAACGGCGAAGCGCCGGGCTGGGGGAAGGATTGGCCTGAGAAGGGCGAAGAAGCGTTAGGGCTGAAGGGCTGAGCGCCGTATCCGGGCTGCTGAGGGAAAGCAGGCTGCGGGGGGTATGTCTGCGATGGGGAATAGCCGGGCTGACCATAGGGTTGCGCGTATGCAGCTTGAGCAGAGTTGGCCGGCGGGGTAGAGTAGGGGAGCTGCTGCTGCGGGTACTGGGAAGCGCCCGGCTGGAAGGTGAAATTCTGTCTGTCAGCCTCGGCCACATTGGAGCATGGTATGGTGCACTCACGAAAGCTGCAGGGCTCTGAGCCAAGGCCGGGCTCTGGCCACTTTGTCCCATAGGAGTGACGTCTCCACTGCTTCCTCCAGCTGCCTCCTGAGCCTTCTTCGCCTTGTGTGCAGCCAAGCGAGCCTTTAGATCCTCTTTGGTCTCGACCTTGGGCTTCTTGACCTGGCCGCCACCAGCTGCGGCGGCGCCGGGCGGAGGGTTGCCGGTGGCAGCACGGCGCTCAGCCTGTTGCTCGTAGTACTGCTGGAGGACGCGCTGCTTGTGAGCGTTCTCGATGTCTTCAGGGACACCTTCCATGCCGAAGATCTCGTAGTCAAGACCCTGGCGGTTCGGCAGCGCATTCTCAACCTGGGTGAGAGTCTCCTTGTGGACCTGCGTCATGTGGACGTTCAGACCTGGCATGGATAAGCTCAAGCCGTGATGTGGATGAGGGGACCCTACCTCCAGCGGTGTTCAGGCGGCGGCCGCATCGCTCACACTTGAAGTGCTTGGCCTTCTGGTGGTTGATCAGGATCTTGAGGTCGTCGAAGTCGCGCTCGCAGTAGTAGCACCACGGGCGATTGATGATTTCCTCGACGTCGGGGTGGTTTCTCTTCTTCTTGCCCATGTTGGCTGCGCGTGCGGAGCTCGGAAGAGAGAGTGCGGTAGTGGAGCGACGCGAAGAGCGCAGTGCGGGTGTGGCGGAGCGACAGTGCAGATGGACGCAGTCGCGGCGCGTGGTCGAGTCGGGTGCGCAGCGGCGCAGTAGAGGTTGCCCGCGAGGCGGCTTGGCGGCTTGGCGGCCCGGCGAAGAGAATGACGGCACCCGCTGACTCAGCACCACTAGCGCGAACATGCACGCGCCGGCTCGCGTTTTTCTGCGCCGCACCGCACCGTAACGCTTGACGCTTCCGCTCCCTCGCCGCCGCATCCTCACGGCAAGTCTCCTCGTCCTCCGCCACCGCTGCCGCCGTCGCGTGTGCTTCCCCTGTTCGCCAGCTGTCGAGCGCGCATGATGCAAATGTCGCATCGCACCCCTCTTGCCCTTCGCTGCGGACCACACATGCGGACCGGCTCTCGCCCACTTCGTTTACATACATTTACGCAACTGTATACCGGCTACTTGCTCCTTCTGGAGTTGCCACAAGTCCTCTCACGGGGAGCAGTCTGCTTCTGCCGCGTCTTGTGGCAGGGTAGATTGTGGGCTGGGACATACAGTTCTGCTTCGGCAGATCAACCAAAGTTGCAAAATCCAATGGACCTTCATAGTTCTCACTTCTTGCTCTCCAGAGACTGCCACAGCAAGTGGGACTCCTTGCGTGCCAACATGTATCAGCCCAGCTCGCTGCTGTCAATTCAAAATTTCTCCGCTCCTGTGTCTCATCGCTGCGTGACTAGTTCTCAGACGAGGTCGATCTGCAGTTGCATATTTCCGGCGCCTTGTACTAACTCTCCCGTCAAGCCTCTTGCAACCTCTTCGAACAAGCCAACGGATTTCACCATTATCTCCTGTATAAAGACGCTCGGTCTGCAGAGGACACATTCAAGTAGATTGAATACAGACTGTCTCACTCCAGGTCTCCAAGGAGGTATCGCCAAGAGTCAACAATCTCAACCCTTCTCTTCGACATGTGCTTCTACCGTCGCCACTACTCAGAAGATACGCATTATATCTTTTGTACGTGGGCTGTCTTTGGCTCTACACAGAGTACCTATTCGAAAAAGCTCTCTCTGCGCGAAGGTTCCCATACTCAAAATGAAGCCTTCCTGCCAGGAGATTGTCATAACACGGAAGGTACAAGCGACTTGCCCAATTCTGTATCGTACCCCTGGGCTTGTTTGGCCTATGCAACTGGTTTTCGAGCGTCCACTTGCTGGCCTACAGCCCAGGAAAGTGTTCAAAGCGGTGCTCCGATCTATCGGATAGCGGAAAAATTCTCAAGATGCCAGGCACTTAGTCTTCAAACTGATGCACGCGGTGAACTTACCGCCTTGACGGATATCGTCAACCATTTGGTAAGGGTCGACCTTCTCGCCGGCCCAGCTCCGATGATCTGCACAGCGGCTGAAACTGCACATACGGGATCTGCGGATCCTCACATGCATTCTGCCCCACTTAGCCTGATTGAGAATGCCGTTTACCACCGCCCTGGCTGGCCATCGGCCATCCACTCGGCTGTTATGTTGAGAGTTTCCCCACCGACACCCTGGCTATCAAGAGCAACAGAGCATGTAGCACAGCTGCCATATGGCAGCGTTTGGTTCCGACGGTGGCTGTGGAGTGAGATGTCATTTTGGACGAAGACAATGAATAACGGACTTCCTTCATACAGCTCTTCAATCTAAGCTGCCAAGTATTTATCATGAACTTCACAGTCTGCCAGGCTTCCACTCAGTTTGCTGCATCATCATCGCCGTTCGGATCACTTCTTCGCAACGTAATTACAGTAACTATGTACTTTGTTATTTCATCCTACCACCCCATAGAGGAATAGCAAGAAAGACCGCAACGCATCCAAGCAGTCGGTTTAGCTAAAGTGAGATGCTTCTCCCAGCTCCTGACCCGTTTTCTAGTGTAGAGAGAGACCATGAAGATAAAATGGACTTGAACCGCTTAGGAAACAAAACCAAAGCTCTACAGTGCACTCCTTAAATCTCCAATTTCAGCTTGCATCCAAACCATAAATGCACTCGGAGAGATGAAAAGCACCATCAACAAAGTGGAAACCTAAATCTATACCCGCGATAGACACATGCTCATGAGTCAGTAGGAAAAAATTCGTGTACGGTGCCGCGAGGCTAATAGCTATTACATGAGCGCCTACCATCTCTTCACATCTGTTCGAATCCCAAGTATCCAGCGCCTAGTGACCAGACCAAAAATCAGACGCCAAAAAAAAAGAAAACACCATGCTCGCTTCGCTTGTGTGCTTGCTGATTTGCTTGACAGGTTCCTCCGTGTCTGGTTGGAACAGGTATAATGGGAAAAGATTGCCAACCCCCAAATCAACCCAACTAACCCTTCCGTTAAAACGCCTGAACAGTATTTTCCCAGCAGGAGAGTGTAGAAGAAAATGAAGAAGGAAAAGAAAGATGAATGAGGGGAACAAAAAGAGAAGGAGCAATTCTTTCTCCGTTGCAAACAAACCTTTATAGCCACCCATAATCAGATCCATCGAACCAGGCCGCTTTGTCATAGCTGTCTCGTATGCTGTCATTACTGAGGCAGCGCATCATGTCCATCATTATCATGTCAATAACCCGTCAACTCCCGGAATCCTGACAGCCCACCAACCGAGACCTCGCTCCTCCGCAGTATGATGTGAGACGAGTGAGCAAGAAGAAAGACTGAGAGACCCCAGTCACTTAATACCTCCCCTCGACCGGATATCTCCTCCCACCAACTCCGTCCATTCCTCCTCCTAGGCCTTGCACATACCTGTGTCCAGTAGCTCTGTCTCTCCGCGACTGCCGTATCGGCTCTTCCCTTTCAACGCTACTGTTCCTGCTTCCACCCCATCGTGGCGATACACTGCCAGGATACCGTACACTCTGTGCTCTAGCTGGCAGCGGCACACGGTCCGCACCCGCCGCCGAGGGTCCGCGCGGCGGGTAGCTGGGGCGGCGGCCGTGCTCGGGGCCACGAGCCGTACCGCCAGGATGATCGTAGTATGCAGAGCGGGGAATTTGCCCTGGAGGATGAGGACCTTGCGCGGAGCCAGTTAGGATGTTCGGGCCACTAGGACCGAATTGGGTGGGCGGAGGCTGAAGATGCGCGACTTGGGTTGCGAATAACGGCTCGTTGGTGGGTTTGAAACCACTGGGACTGGGGCGCGCGGACGAGTTATGGCTGCCATTGCCTCCGCCGGCAAGGGCGGAGAGATTTGTTCCTGAATAAGTCTTGATGGGGGGCGGCGTGGGCGGTGTAGCAGATGTTGTGGGGATAAGGTGCTCGCGAGGATCACGAGGATCGCGAGGACTTGGACGCGCGCTGTCTCTTTCTACCCGCTCATGGTCACGATCGCGGTCACGGCTGTGGCTGTGATGTTCACGCTCGCGTAGATTGGGCCGCTCGCCGCGATCTCTGTGCTCCTTTGGAACTCGAAGCGGAGGATCCGAGCCCGTATGCCTGTGCGGGCTTGGTACATGCGCGTATGGATAGCCTCCTTGATGATTATGGCTATATCGCCTGTTGTGCGGATAGTCGCCATAAGGCGGGAAATACTCACGCGGAGAGGAAGGCGGAGAATGGCTGCGGCGGTGGCGGAGCGGGACATGATGATTTTGTCGCACTCGATGGTCTCCAGGGATGCGTTCCGAAGATCGTGGAAAGTCCGAGGAGTCCGAGGAAGTTGCGCTGTTGTATGAATGCGAGCTGCCTCTCCGTACACCATTCCGTGGCCTATGAGGTAGCGGTGGCTTGGGGCTGGAGCTACCATGCAGGCGATGTGGATGCCTTGGATGGAGGCCCGTAGGTGTGGGTTCTGCTTCGTCGTCATAATCGCCTGCTCCATCTTCGGAATACTGAGAGCTGCTGGGTCTGTCTGGAAGGCTCTTCCGCCGTTCCCTGTACTTGTCAGACCTTTCAAATTTGCCCCACGGTGTCCAAATATGACGGCTGATAGTGTCCGCGACCAGCCTGCCACGGTCCTGCACAAACTCGCGCGGAGAGCGAGGCTTGTAATCGGCACGCGAAAATCGGCGGATGATGGTTGGGCGGCCGTCGCGGTTGCGGTACAGCGGGTTGCGGAAGTATGCAGCTGCGCCGGTGCGCTCGTCGGCCGAGTACTCGTCGTTGGAGAAGTCGCTGTCAAAGTGTTCTCCGCCGTCGCCGGGCGGCCCTGACCGTGATGGGCGTTTGCGCTGCTGCTCTTCTTCCACTTCGCATTCCTGGCGCAGGCGGTTCGACACGCTCTCATACCAGCGCAACATGTCCTCGTCGGGCTTCTCCGGAAAAGCTTCTTTGGGGAGCAGCTTGGGAAAAACCTTGCCGGTGCCCGGATCCACAATGTCGAACTGGTCGACGGCACCCTGCAGGAAGGGCACATGCTCGTCCGGGCCGAGCAGCAGCTGGATTGTCTGCCATGTTACGAAGCCCTTGCGCTTCAAGGCGGGCACTGTCGGAATGCTGTAGCCGTCAGAGTCCGGGGCAGGCTGCAGCGAGTGTAGGCAGCCAAGCGACTTGTATATGAAGGCGACGGACGGGGCGGGCGTATCGATAAAGAGGACGTCATAGTCGCCGCCGACGGCCTTGTAGAAGCCGGCGAGCTGGGCGGGCGTGATGTCTGCGCAGTCCTCGGTGGGCCCGAAGTTTTTGGCCTGCGGCGGTTGGTCAGCTTGTGCGTCGCGCAGCTCGGAAGGGGGGGAGGGCGCGCACGACGTAGATGGCGATGCCCTCGAGCAAGCGGTTGAGCAGGTCGGTGCCGCACTTGTCGGGCCTGAAGAGGAAGCCCCAGAACTGCTGCGCTTCTTTGGTGGCGGCGTCCGGAGAGGGTTCGTGGTCAGTCATGCCGACTCAGTCGCATGCATCCAGGCCGCGGAGCGCATGTACGGTACGGTCCAGAGAGGTGGGCGGCGGAGGTGGTCGACGGGCGGGCTGCAAGGGCCGCTCAGCGCGCTGGGGACTGGGGCGCGTGGGGCGATCGGCGGGTCGCGGTCAATCGCGCGGAGAGAGACTGGCGCCTGGCGGCTCCGCGTGCGCTGCTGGTCCTGCGCGGGCTGGAGCGCTGGAGCTTGCGGGCGGGCCTTGGGCGCTGGGCGCCGTTTATAGGGCTTGCGCCCACCCACGCCCACGCCCACGCCTCCCTCGCTCGCCCTGCGCGCCCTGATGCCGCAGTGCGCCATCACCTGCATTCTCTGCATGCCGGCGCCTGCCTATTTGCCTGCCTCCGCCTGCGCGCGCCTGCGTCATGTCGGACCACTGAGGCAGAGCCACGATGGCTGAGCCGCTCAGCCGCAGTTTCCCGCAGCCCAAGGCATCCGCCTGCCCCAACCCCACTGACATCATCGCGGCCCGCCCCGCCTTCTCCCCACGCACCGCCGCTCGCTCTCAACCAGGGCTCACGAAACACACTGCGCGGGCGCTAGCTACCAGTTCATCATGCTCTATTAAACTCGCACTAACTAAAAGGCACTCTGCTATGATGCACCTCCGTCTGCATGCCGCGTGCCGTACGCCGTATGCAGCATTTCACATTCCACAATACGTGGCCCCTGTTAATTTTCTCACCGCTCGCCCTCTAGTGCTCCAGCAGACGCAAGCTACCCTGGACCACCACGTTCTCCAGGATCGATCCCGGAGGAACGTCGATCGTCTGGCCCTCCGTCGCCACGATGATGACCGTGCCCTTGAGCGTGACACCGCGGCCGAGGTTGACCGCGCCTGTGATTGTCAGGTGGTCAAGCTCGACAATCTTGGGGATCGACGGGATGCGAGACTGGAAGCTCGACACTTTCTTGAAGTCGGAGCCGAGCTTGATGAGCGGCGCCGGTCCGAAGCGGTTCGGGTCCATGACAAGCTGACCGTGCTGCAGCGTGTACAGGTCAGACTTGACGAGCATGAGGTCAGAGCACGTCTTGACCGGCAGGAAACGCCGCCTAGGAACGTTCACACCGTGAGCGTTGTTGAAGTGGCGGATGGCAGCACCGACGGCCGTCTCGAGCTGGATGACCGACAGGTCCGCCTCGCCCTTCTTGTCAGCAGGGATGCTCTTCTCGTTGGGGATAATCTCCATCGCCAACTCGTTGTTCTCAACAACACGCTTGATGGCCTTGAGGTTGAGCCAGATGTTGTTGGTGTTGAAGTACTTGAACTTCTTGATCGACTTGAACTCGTTCACGTGCTCCTTGGGCACCTGGGCGATTTCAAGAAGGCGGACAGAGCCCTCGTAGTCAATGATGGTACCACCCTTGACGTCAGCCTTGGTCTTGTCCGTCAGCTCCATGATGTACTCCGCCTCGGTCTCAACCATGTGCTGGAGGATACGGAGGTCGACGACGGCACCGAGGTTGTCGGCGTTTGACAGGAAGATGATCTCAATGCCACGGTCAATGAGCTTGTCGAGGATGCCCGAGTTGTACATCGACTCGAAGACGTCACCGTGACCCGGAGGGTACCAGTCGGAGATCTGGGAGTCTGCCGACTTGGGAGCCGGCAGAAGAGAGTCCTTGAGCACACGGGGGTACTTGGACTGGTTGAAGGTCATGATGTCGATGTTGTGACCCTCGTACTTCTTAATGATGTTGGCGGTATCTGAGTCGGTGTTGAACGAGTTCATGAGAACGAAGGGAACGTTGACGTCGTAAGTCCTGTTCAGGTACTCGATCTGGCGGACGGACAGGTCAAGGAACGACATGCCGTCACGGACCTCGATGACGGACTTAGGACCGACGCAACCCATCGAGGTACCAAGACCACCGTTGAGCTTGACAACGGCGAGCTTCTTGAGGAAGTCGACGGACTCTGTGTTGGGCAGGTCGGCATAGCTGACGACCTGCTCGGGCTTCGGGGGAGCGATGCGGGACCACTCAATCGCGTTGCCCTTGGCCTTGTCATTGAGGTAGCGACGGAATAGAGCGAAGAAGTTGTCCATCTCAGTCTCGAACCGCTGTTTCTCACGTCATTATTTTATTCGGTTGTATGGTGGGGTTGTTGGACGTACCTGCTTCTCGGCGGGGTCCTTGACGGTATCGGCGAGGTTGTTCAGCGCATTGCGCATCTGCGAAGCCGCGACAGACGTCGAGGTGTTCTCAAACGCCTTATCATCAGTAGTATTAGCATCTTTAGACAACGGGGGTGACGACATTGTGTTGGCAGCGTGTCCGATTCAGTGTGCGACTCTGGGCTACCAGATGCAGCTTTGATGCCTGTCCAGGCGTCACAAGGTGGTAGGGAGCATTTGTTTAGCCAAGTTTATCCTTGATCGGGTCGTCGAAGCCAGCCCAAACCGACAGGGATAGGGGCTACATCCAGGGGATTTCCACGTAAAAAGTGGGGCTGTAGTGCTCGATCCATGCCCAGGGGAAGCTCGTGAACACACGAGCTGAGTTCGAGGGCCCGTCCGCTGAGGGGTCCGTATCGCAAGGTTTCCATCGCGTATCTCCCAGTTCTGCTGCCCCTGTGGTGTAGGTGCGAGCTGTGCCGCTCAAGGCCTTGGAAGCAGAGCCCCAGAACGCAAAGGGAGTCGGCGCGGCGTGAGCCTCCGCTCCTGGCGAGCGCAGATCGATGACGTGTAGAGATGGTGTTGAGGGGTCTTTTGGTGCTGAGGGCACTTGGCGGCTCGCTCGCCAGAGGCTCGTCGGACGAGGTCCGGCTGCCGTCGACGCGGGAGCTCAATTGAAGCGTGGCTGCCGAAATGCCGTTTCCACGAAGCCGGAGAGGCCACGCCAAATGGACACGCTGCTAGGCGGGGGGGGCTGCTGGGTGCAAAACAACTTACCATGTGCGACTGGGTCTTGCCATGGTGCCTGGCGAAGCCATCCTCAGCGCTGGCGGGCTTGAGGTGCGAGGGGAGCGCGTCCTTGATGCGGGAGGCCATTGTGATCGAAGTTGGGACGGGGCTTTCAGGTCAAAAAGTCTGCAGGCGGGCGGAAAAGTCAACGCGGTGTTTCAGGAGAATGACGACAGATCGAAGTGAGGGGAGGGAGGGGGCGGGGCGTACTTGAATGAGCGATTGCTTGGGCGGGCGGTCGCGATTGACGGGGCGGTCGCAATGACGATCGGGCCTCCGCTGCAGGATGATTCAGGCTGATGCAAGAGAAGAAGAGAGGATGCAGAGGAGCGGAGGGGAAGTTGGCAGCTGGCCAGATATTGTACTCGCGCGGCGGGCGGTAGGGGGAGAGCTTCGGGCGGTGGCCAAAGCTCCAGGCGCGCCCGTGCACGCTCGAGGCGCTCACCGCGAGCAACCGCGAACGGCCACCCGCCAGCAGCGAGAGCGCGCCGTCACGGCAGGCACGGCCGGCGGACGCTAATTTTGGGACGCGGGAGAGCCAGTCGCAGGGCGCGCACGCAGCCTGCGAGCTCCACACGGCGAATTACGCTGCCATGATCTTCGTTCGAGATGCTTCAAGCCTGCCCGCCCTTCTGCACGCCAGCTCACCGGCCATTCGGCCCTGCCGCGCGCACTTGACCGTCTCAGCGCCGTCCATCCCTGAGCCACTGCTCACTGCCTCCCCGCAAGCTCGCCGGCGGGCGTGGGCGAGGCAAGGCCAACAGAAGTGCCAACAGAAAAATGTTCACGATAGTGGCGCCCGGCTTATGGGCTTGCGGCTAGCGCCCCCGGGCGCGGTGAGGCGCTAGCAGCGCGGCTGCCGTCCCTCGCAGACAGCCTGAGGTGTTTCGCCACACTAATGCACTTCAGCTCGTACTCCCTGCGTGCGGGCAGCGTCGTGGCGCTGGCGACGCGTCTGGAAGCTCTGGAGAAAATCGCGGGCGCCACGTATGTACCCAGAGCGCGGGCGGAGCCAGATGCCCCGATTCATCTCGCCGCGCTCGTGTAGTGCAGCTTGCACGAGACAAATGTCAGAGATAAAGTTCTTCGAGAAGCAACGGGCATCGGCACGTCGACCCTGTCATCGCCCGAATCAAGGCGCTCGGAAATGAGGGACGCCACAAGACAGCGCCCGATTGACTCGTGCCTGCAAAGCCAGCGCCGGCACGTGGGGCTTTGTGCGACTCCAGGGCTCCCGCGGGAGATCTGCACCTAACGCTGCCGCATACGGGTGCTGTTATCAGACAGGACGTCCCTGTTTCCGTGCAGCTCTTGCAAGAGGTGGTGTTGTTTCGCATGTGCCCATGGCTGTTGCGCCATTCTGGCAGCCCGCCACCCGCGGGGTGCATCGCCCGTATTGGGGGCTGGCTGCGATAACCCATTTTCTATCGGGAGGCGCGCATGGATGCATCCCTTTCAGCACAGCGTTACTCCCACAGCCACCTCCTAATGCACCCGATATCCATGCCCCCTGAGGTTAGGTGTTAAGCTTTTGGAACTCGGGGAGCTTCGCATTTCTTTTTCCAGCAAGGCGTGCGTCCGTGCCGCAAGCGACGCTCGTGATTGCTATTGATTTTTGTCAGCTTGCGCCGTCTGTCCGCTTTGGCGAATAAAAGGCCATCGACACATGGTGAAGGCCGAAGAGGGGCATGCCGGGGTGTTCTGGTGTTGAGAGAGTCCATCATGGGCCGTTTGTGCGGCGATGTCGGTTACGTCAGGGCGCTAGACTTAAAACGGCTAGGCGGCATCGCGGGGCGCGACTTTCTTTTGCGGATGAGCGTGTGCTGGCGAGTTAGCTGTCCGTTTGACACCACTCGTCGTGGCCAGCCACCGCCGCGAAATAGTTTCAATGCCAGCTCTTGAATCCATCTTGCCCTGACTCACCCTAATCTCCCGGTAGCCCAACATGGAAGTCCAAGGCGTTCTCGAGCTGCCAGCCGAAGCAAATCCGCTCACAGAGGGTCTGCTCTTTCACGTGCTCCGCTCCGCTGCCTCGAGCGACCCGCATCAGATCCAGACCGGCACCAAACAACTGCAAAAGTGGGAGACTGAGAAAGGCTACTACCCGCTGCTGCAGGTATGTGCATATTCCTCGGCTGATTACCCCCTGTTGTCCTTCCTTCACCCTCAGCAATGTCTTGTTATCCCTGTCATCGTCCTCAGAATATGGCACCACTAAAAGCCCTGACCTGTGCGCACAAAGTTAAGACTGACACAGTAGCTAGGCTGCCTTCATAGACAAATCACTACCGGTGGAAATCCGCTACCTCGCAATTATTCAACTCAAGAACGGCATCGACAAGTATTGGCGAAAGACTGCTACAAAGTACTAGCTCACCCCCACCTCCAACATAGACCTGATGCTAATAGATTGGCAGTGCGGTCAGCAAAGAGGACAAGGCCCTCATACGCTCGAGGTTGCTGGAAAGCGGAGTGAACGAAGCTGATCAAAGACTTGCTCTGCAAAATGCCCTGGTCATTGCAAAGATTGTCAGGTTCGAGTTCCCGCATGACTGGCCTGATGTTATCAATCAAGTCATCGAGCTCCTCCGCCAATCCACCTCGACGGGCGTCAATCGTCTTTATCTCCTCCGCACTCTTCTGATCCTTTTGCATATCATCAAAGAGCTTGCAACCGGCCGGATCGTAAGGCTGCGCTCTAATTTACTGTCTGTTTCTCCAGAGGTCTTCCGTGTTCTTGGCCACATTTATATGGACAAGGTCCAGCAATGGCTAGCTTTCCTACAGCATGGAGGCGATGACGAGGGAGGTGCACTCGAGAGCATCGAGCAAAGCCTCCTCGCTATCAAGGTGTTGCGTCGCGTCGTGGTTTCCGGTTTCGAGTTCCCCAATCGCGATACCGATGTTCAGCAGTTCTGGGGCATTGTACGGAACCAGCTGGGCGATTTCCTCGCAATCACTTCTCAAGATCCGTCCGCCCTCCCGCCACCTGTAAAAGAACTCGTTGGAAAGCACCTCCTACAACTTGCGAAGCTACACCTTGAAGTGGCCAAGGCCCATCCTGCCGCATTCATTCTGCTTCCCGATTCCATCAACACCACAAAGGCCTACTGGGGTCTCATTGTCAAGTTTGGTGAAAACTTTGGCACCAAGGAAGCGTCCACAGATGGACAGATTGGTACAGATGGCGACGCGGATGATGATGAAAAGCCTATCATGGAGCGTCTCTGTCTAAAGGGTCTGCTCTTGATTCGTGCCTGTCTGAGGATGGTGTTCAACCCCCAACAAACGTTCAAATACAAGCATGAGCAGGAGAAGCAGGAGGTAAGTCAATGATCCAATATTTTGCGTCGTATGGTCGCTGATATCCTCTAGCGAGAGCAAGCGACGCAGTTGGTAAAGCGAGAACTTCTCGCTGAAGACCTAGTTCGTGAGATGATGGAGACAGTCGTGTCACGCTACTTTGTTTTCCGTCCCAGCGACCTTCGTCAGTGGGAAGAGGAACCTGACGAATGGGAGAGAAGAGAAGATATGGAAGGCGACGACATCGACTTCTCCATCAGATCATGCTCTGAGAGGCTCTTCCTTGACTTGGCCATCAACTTCAAGAATCTTGTGCAGCCCCTTTTGCAAGTCTTCTACTCTGTCGCTTCTCCGGAAAACGAAAACATTCTCTTCAAGGACTCTGTCTATACAGCCGTCGGCTTGGCAGCTCCTGTGCTTCACCATGAACTCGACTTTGACACCTTCATCAGGGCCACCCTGATTCCAGAGGTCCAAAAGCAAAAGCCTGGATACAAAATTTTGCGACGTCGCATAGCAATACTGCTAGGACAGTGGATAACAATCAAGGTTTCCGATGGGAGTCGACCGCTCGTCTATCAGATCTTCGAGCACCTCCTGAATAAAGACGATCCGCTGAACGACCATGTTGTCCGCGTGACAGCCGGGCGGCAGTTCAAGAATATTGCGGACGACTGGGACTTCAAGGTTGCGAGCTTCATGCCACATGCCTCAAACATTCTGAACCATTTAATGGCTCTCATTGGGGAAGTTGAGCTGAGCGAGACGAAAATGGCGTTACTCAACACGATAAGTGTCGTTGTCGAGCGTTTGGAGCATCATGTAAGTTCACGTCTATATGCCTGCAAAGCACAGGCTCACCATTTAGATCACTCCATTTGCGAGCCATATTGTTTCATTGCTGCCGCCTCTATGGGAACAATCCGGGGAGGAGCATCTTATGAAGCAAGCAATTCTTACCATCCTCACTCGTCTCATTGGCGCCATGAAGGCTGAGTCCGTCCCCCTTCATTCCATGGTTATCCCGATCATCAAAAACACGCTCGAACCTGGCTCAGATACCCAAGTCTACCTTTTGGAAGATGCCCTTGACCTCTGGCATGCTGTGCTTGTCCAGACCCCATCACCAGCTTCACCGGAGGTTCTCTCACTCGCACCGTACCTTATACCCACGCTTGAGCTTGGCACTGAAAGTCTGCGCAAGACTCTCGAGATTGCTGAGGTCTATCTGCTCCTTGCCCCCACGGAAATGTGCTCCGATGATTTGCGCACGGTGCTCTTGAAGTCTTTATGTAAGCATCTGTTATAGCATCCATGGTCGTGAAGACGCTGACTATTATGCCAGCCTCGCTTCTAGGAAAACTGCGCCCAGAAGCTAACGGCCTCGTCACGCACCTTGTGGAAGTATATGTGCGCGCCGCAGATCTTCTCGGCGGAGAGGCGGCAGTGGAAATACTGACTGCCGATATGATCCGGACTGAATTCTTCACCGGCCTTTTGGACGGGCTCAAAGGTGCCTGGGAAGCCCACAAGAGGACTGGCCCTAATGCTCGGTAAGTTTATTTCGATGAAGTAAGCCAAATTTTCCTCAACTTACTAACATCTCGCAGCGAGTCTGCCGTCGACGGCATTGTCGAAACCGACTACTGGACAGTTATCGCTCGCACCGGACTCGCCTCGAACCGCGTTCTCCTTGGAGCTATTGAAGCCGCTCAGACTCGAATGGCATCAGATGGCATGCAAGACGCCGCTGAGACGCTCGACGCACGCATGAAATGGCTACTGGAAGAGTGGTTCGACCACCTTGACAACATCGCCGCGCCAGTCAGCAAGAAGTTGATGTGTCTGGCACTCACAAAGCTTCTTGAGGCAGGGAAGGACTGGATCCTTATCAAGCTCCAAGATCTAATGACCATGTGGACAGACATTGTGATTGAGCTGACCGATGGCAATGATGATACGAGTGTTGAGTAAGTAGAACTTTCCATGTTTCGATTGTAATGGGCATCGGCTTACGAGTTACTATAGCTGTCTCGTCTGGAAACGCGAAGAGCCGCAGTTAAGCGCTCCGGAAGCACCCGATGACACTCGTCGCCGCGATATGATTTACACCGACCCGGTGCACACGGTAAACATTATTCAATTCATCCGTGAACATCTGCAGCACGTCATCAACGCGTGTGGAGGTTACGACAAGTTCAGAGACGAGTGGTTGGTCAACGTCGACAAGGATGTAGTTGAAGCGTTCGGGAAGCTTGGCATCATGTAGAGCGGTCACTGCATACTCATATAGGGCCTGGACACCCCAAAATGCGCCGATGAAAATAGAGAAAGAAGATTTGCACTTTCAAACATTGCTTTCTTCATTGTCAGCTCCCCTCCCCCCGTGAGGCAGTATTTACAAAGTCGAAGAAATTGTCCGGGCAGCTGATACACACATAAGCTACGATAAATGTACCTGGTCAACTATTCCTGAATGCTTTCTAGTCTCCGGAAAATGTTCCTGCTTCGTGCGGGATTCTTCAGTAGCCAGTTCTTTCATCGTCTTACATGCTCTCCTTTTCTTGTCTGGCATTCGCCCATACCATTTGCTCAGCAAACTGCCTATGATGCACCCAACGGTCCTTCAAGTGGCTCTACTCGGATCGAAGCTCTCGCTTCGGAGGTTTCAAAAACTGGACCCTTCTCCCTGGACCTTGCTGCGGGCTGCGTTGCTGACAGTCTTGGTTGTGGTTCACATGCTGCTGCCCCTTGCTCTCTTCCATCCCACACCGAGTGCACTCCTGCTGCGGATACGTGTGATGCTCGTAGTACTGGCGCTTCTCCTCCATCACGCTCTTCTTCTCCTCTTCCATCCGGATCTTCTCATCCTCCGACTCCTTCCTCTCCTTCTCCATCGCTAACCTCCGCCTCTGCAAGTCTGCCTCTTGCCTGTCCCACTCGTCCCACTCCCGCATGACCTGCTCGTGCCGCAGCATCTGCAGCCGCTTCTCCTCCCGCCTCTCCTCGCGCAGGCACAGCGCGGCTCGTCCGCCTGATTGCTCGGTTTCCTGCGCCCGCTGCTCTTCCCACTGCTCCCAGCTCTCGAGCGGCGGGATGGGCTGGGTTGGCCAAAGGTGGTCGGGCGGATCGAGGTAGGCCCACGCCCATCTGGGACGTTTAGGAGCGCTGGGGGAGTTTGGGAATGGAGGATCGTGTGTGAGGCCGGAATCTCTGGTAGAGTCGAGGACGGGGATGTGGGAGGGACCGTGGAGGACGTCGAAGGAGTAAGTGTCCTTTTGCTCGTTGGTGTCTTTGCCGTGTTCGCGGCTGTCTCAGATCCGGAAGAGGTCGGCGAAATGTTGCTTGCATTTCGCGCATCCTTAGTGGGATCGGGCACTGGTGCTTCAGTACGATGGCCTTTGGGCTTCCAGCCCTTGAATGAGGCCGCGATACTGCAGAGAGTAAAGGTGGGCATGGTGGCGAGTGCCCGATGGCCTGCTGGGCGCTGTGCAGTGTCCTGTTGAAGACGGGCAGTTGCACTTGCACGTCAAGTTTCTGGGGCTCAACGGCATTTTTGTAGGCGGATGGACTTTAGACTGCGTTGGTAGCGAGGTTGAGGTCCCTGGATCTTGCAGCAAGAAACATGGTAGAACTCGGTAAGCCAGGGAACGGAAGCTCCAGCCGTGGGTGGGTTTTCGCATGGTCCAGGGACTCCATGGCAGCTGTAAGGCAAGTGGCAGTGATGAGTGCGTCGGCATTGTGGACCAGTGTGCTCCCAACACAAATTGCAAGGACCGCAATGCGGATTTGAGCTTAAATTTTTGGGGTACGCAAAATCGCTCTTAGCCTCAGAAGGATGCAAATGGCTTTCTTGCTCGTGGCTACCTAGGACTAGGCATAGCATGTGAGCTTCATAGTAGTCCATGGTTCGGGCGTCATACAAAGCGGTTGGACCACTATGATGTGTAGGTGTCACTTGGACCTTGCCGAGGCATTGATCACCACATTCAGCCTCGTTGGAGTTATGTCGATCATGGGTGGCTGGAGTGCTGCCTGGAGATGGACGGGCGAACTGGGCGAAGCGTCGCAGTCCGCCGCAAAAGTCATGGCCGGGCCGGTGGCGGGCGGAAGGCGCGTTGCGGCAGCGACTTTGCCAGGAGCGGCGTGGGGCAGGGCGGGGCGGGCGTGCGCGGGCGGTTCTAGAGGTTTCCAGGTCTCTACTGGCTGATCGCCGGGCGGGCAGGGTCCCAAGAACTTAAACGCCAGAGCTCCATCGCCCTGCACGTCACCTCAGCACCACCCACCACGCCCAAGATACCCCCGTCCGCAGTCCTACGCCCTGCCACCAGTGCTCACCATGGCCGACGCGCTCAAGGCCGAAGGCAACAAGCTCTTCGCCGAGAAGAAGTTTCCCGAAGCTATGTGAGTCCGCACTCGCCGCCCCGCCGCTCTCCGTCCACCTCGCTGACTTTGACCAGCGAAAAGTTCTCGCAGGCCATTGAGGCCGATCCCTCCAACCACGTGCTGTACTCGAATCGCTCCGCGTGCTACGCCTCATTGAGGGACTTCGAGCACGCCTACAAGGACGCCGAGAAGACGACCGAGATCAAGCCCGACTGGAGCAAGGGCTTTGCCCGGAAGGGCGCAGCCTTGCACGGCAAGGGTGACCTTGGTGTGTGCCCCTTGCCCCCGTGACGCAGCGTCCAGAGCGAATGGCTGACTGACGCGCGCAGTCTCTGCCGTCGACGCCTACGAGGAGGCTGTCAAGCTCGACCCCAACAATGCTCAGGCTAAGTCCGGCCTCCAGGCCGTCCAGCGCGCCATCGAAGCCGAGGCACAGCGCGACGGCGCCGACCCTACCGGAGGCCTGGCCAACATGTTCAACGACCCGCAGCTGATCCAGAAGCTTGCCTCCAACCCCAAGACCTCGGGCCTGCTGGCCGACCAAGAGTTCATGCAGAAACTTCAGCGCATAAAGCAGAACCCGCAGAGCGTTGGCATGGAGATGCGTGACCCGCGCTTCCTCCAAGTCATGAGTGTGCTGCTCGGTATCGACATGTCGTTCGGTCAGCCGCCTGAGGGAGCCCAGGCCGCCTCAAACGCTGCCGAGCCTGAGGAGGATGTCCCTATGCCTGACGCAAGGCCCACCGAGAAGCCCAAGAAGGCACCGGAGCCTGCGCCTGAACCCGAACCGGAAGATGAGGATGCCAAGGCGAAGAAGGAGCTAAAGGCTAAGGCTGATGAGGAGAAGGCTCTGGGTACCCAGTTCTACAAGAAGCGAGAGTTTGACCAGGCCATTGAGCACTATTCCAAGGCCTGGGAAATCTACCAGGACATCACCTACCTCACCAACTTGGGCGCTGCGAAGTTCGAGAAGGGCGACTATGATGGCGCTATCGAGGCCTGCCAGCAGGCTGTTGAGCACGGCCGCGAGGTCCTCGCTGACTTCAAGCTGATTTCCAAGTAGGCCTCCCGATGAGATTTGAAAAACAGCTGCTAACATACTTTTCAGAGCGTTTGGCCGTATCGGTACCTCTTACGAGAAGAAGGGCGATCTTACCAAGGCTGTCGAGTTCTACCAAAAGTCCCTTACCGAGCACCGCACTCCGGACATCCTCAACAAGCTTCGCGCCACTGAGAAGGCCAAGATCAAGGCAGAGACGGAGGCCTACGTTGACCCCCAGAAGGCCGAGGAGGCACGTGAACTGGGCAACGAGAAGTTCAAGAATGCCGACTGGGCCGGTGCCGTCGAAGCCTACTCCGAGATGATCAAGCGCGCCCCACAGGACGCTCGTGGTTACAGCAACCGCGCTGCATGCTACATTAAGCTCCTTGCCTTCCCTTCGGCCGTTCAGGACTGCGACGACGCGATCAAGCGCGATACCAAGTTCATTCGTGCTTACCTCCGCAAGGCACAAGCTCTCCACGCTATGCGCGATTACAACAAGGCGTTGGACGTGCTGACCGAGGCGTCCGAGCACGACGATGGCAAGAACGCACGTGAGATTGAGCAGGCTCAGCAGAAGGCTATCCAGGCCCAATTCTCGGCGCGGGAGGGCGAGACCGAGGAGCAGACGATGGAGCGCATCCAGAGGGACCCTGATGTGAGCACCCCCTGACGTTGAGATTTTCAGTTTCCCTTCAATCCTAACAGGTTACAGATCGTTCGGATTCTGCAAGATCCGGTCATGCAGAGCATCCTGCAGCAAGCCAAGGGCGACCCGGCTGCCCTTCAGGAGCACATGAAGAACCCGCAGGTTCGCGCGAACATCCAGAAGCTGATCGCAGCTGGTGTGATCCGTATGGGCCGGTAGACGACGCTGGAGACACTTCCTCGTTGGCGGACAGCGACGACTCGACCGCGGTGGACACGCCTACCATCACCGTGTCTGGCCCGAACGGGGAGAAGGTCGAGCCTGAGATGGACGATGGCGTCGAGACTGAGGAGTTGGACGAGCAAAGCTTGAGAGAATTTGCGGATTTGATGATGAACACGGGGCTGCAGCCGGTCTACACCGGCTCTGCCTTCCTCTGATGGTGTAGCAGGAGGAGACGTTTCTTTGCTTTTCTCGGGGATACAGGCTTCATGGGAATGACAACGTGTGTATGAGGTTCGGGGATTACTGGCACTGCACTGCATAGCAAAAGCGGCTGTTTATAGGTAATGGCATTTACGGATCGGATGGAACGGTTCCTGTCTTGTTTCTGTCCTGAAATGCCTCTCCCCCCCCGCTCGCTACTTATCCTCATAGCGTATCAGCAGAATCGCTTTAGAGGGCATCCTCAACTCAATGGGCAGAGAGCAGCGACTGACGTCACCGTGTGCGCGTCCTGGGCACATCCATCCCAACGGCGGACCCTGGCTGGCAGCTGGCAGGGGTCGAGCATGATCAGACGCCAGAGCCACGGCCAACCCGCAGAGCCTCCCGCCTCTCACTCGCCAAGCGCGCATCCAACACCCCCGAAAGCACCGCCGCTGCCACACTTCACGCCGTTCTAATATTATGCGCGGGCCACGTAGCTCCACACATGATAGACACGAGACGGCTGTGCTGATTGGCCGGCGCTTGCAGACATGCACGTTAGCCGAATGGCATCCCGCCACGTCTGGGCCAGACAGCGTGGAACGGTTCCTTTCCCTCCCGCGCGGTAACCTTCGCCAACGATGCTGGTGTTTATCAGCCGCTGCAACCCATCGGTTAGCCTCCTCTGAGCTGGCTAGAACTCGGTCAGAGCCGCACTTATGCTAAAGTGTTGGGCGGACGTGGCCGTCAGAACGGCCGATGTGTGCATATGGCGTGGACAGCTGGCGCACTGTCGCTTTCACAGTACAGCGCATGCTGGCCTGCCGGTCAAGTGACATAACACTGCCTGCTCGCCGGGGAACAGTTCATCAGAGCGCAAAAGAAACGTGCGTCTTCGGAGGCGCAACACCACTGCGACCGCCGGGTGTTTGGCCCACGCGGTCGCTGGCTCGCGGGGGAGCGGAGGTGCCGGAGAGGATCGCGGATGTCAAACTACGCTCTGGGGTCAGCACATGGTCGCACAAACCGCAAGTGTCAGCCCACGGCCACTTTCGGCAGCGTTGTCTTCTCGAAGCCGTCCAGGCTCGGATGGTCAGGCGTGGCTGTGAGAAGAGGGGTATCGGCGATGCCAGACGCGGAACGTCATCAGCAATATGCGAGTCTGGCGAATCACCTACATGCGGCGTCCGGCCGACGCTGGTGCTTCGGGGCTCGTACATATGCATGCAGCCTTGGCGCGTAGGGCTCTCCAGTACAAGACAACCATGCTTTCCTCGTGCGTAATAATGGCCTTTGTTCCCATTTCCCGCCGAGTTCGATTGCGGAAGCCAGGGACAGCTTTTCCTGAATCGTCATGATATGATGCGACATCATTCCTTTCCTCTTCTCCCATGTCCACCCAACCACCCGCCCTGCCCCGGGCGAACTCCAGCGCCGCGGTGAACAGTCCGCAACCCACCATCAACTCCCTGTCCGATTCCGCACGCACCGCCCAGGCTTTTTTCGAGGCCGTCCGCGCCTTCACCGCCAGCCCGGGATTCCATGGCACGGCCGAGCTCATCGACGAGGTTCCGCGGCTGCGGAAGGTTGTTGCCGAGAAGGACAAGGAGCTCAAAATTCTCGTCACCAAGCTGGAGGAGCAGAAACAAGAGCATGACCGGGTTTTCGAGGAGCAGAAACACGAACACGATAAGATCTCGGAGGCATGCCTGAACATATACAACAACAATTATGAGAAGCATAAGCAGGAGACGCAGGGCCTGAGGGTGAAGATTGAGGCACTGGAGGCGGAGCTGAGGAAGCACAAGGATGACATTGCCCGGTTGCACAAGAGCGATGATGAGTTGATGAAGCAGGGCACAAAAATAAGAGGGCTTCTGGAAGCGGAGAAGGACAAGTGTGACAAGGCCGCCAAGACGATCGAATTATTGAGAAAGGATCTTGAGAAGAAGAACGAGCTGATGAAGAGAGACGCAGACAAGAAGAGTGCGGAGATGGCGGATCTTGCTGCGCGGTTGAGGAAGGCAGAGGGAGAAGCTTCAAAGGCCAAGTCTTCACTGATCACTTGCCATCAAGAGAACGTCGAACTGCAGAAGGATCTTGAGGAGGCTACGGAAAGGTTGGTTGAGATGGAGGGCTTTGCCGAACCTCTGAGTGACGAGAAGTGGGAAGCCTCGTAAGTGTAGTCCAGAGCAAGATGTTGCGGTTTACTTACTCTATAGCATCACCTTGCTCGATGAGCTCTGGCGTTCCGCACACGATCTCATCTCGGCCTACTTCAGGAAAGATCTCCCCAAAGAGATCCTGAGCGTAAGTTGCATCTCACGAACTTGTACTTCCTACGCTTATGACCTCCGCAGAATACGTATGCTTGGACCGAGCTCAAAAAACCGCTCGACTTCTCACACAGCATCCCGCTTCCGCAATCCAACTCGCCCTGTGCCAAATCCATGCGCATATCTGTGATCCTGGCTATCCTCTCACGCCTTATCGACAAGTACCTCTTTCAACCCTCATACATCCTCTCGGAAGAAAGCGGCCTCCGCGAGATCCTCATCCGGCAAGCCATCGAGAACAGCAGGAGGGAAGCCTTCACGCGCGGCATCTTCCTCGCCACCTTCGAAGACGAGCAGGCCGAGATCGCCGACGAGCTCGTGACGCGCATCATCAAGGAGCTGATGCACCACATCCACGACCTGATCCCACCACCCCAGGTCGAAAGCTTCAAGAACCGGCTCGAGCACATCATCCAGGACGCGCGCGACATCTGGTGGAAGACGCAGCGGCTACGGCAGCGGCTGGAGCCCGACTTCCAGGTCGAGGACTACGGCTGGGAGCAGCCGATCCAGTTCCAGTTCGGCCACGAGCACTCGATCGCCGCGAGCGGTAAGCCGAAGGCGGACTCGCCGCAGCAGTCGCCGAGGCAGCAGAGGACCCCGAAGACGCCGGCGACGGCGACGGCGCCGTCTCCGACCTCTGCTGCAGCCGCTGCAGCCGACATCACGCCCGGCCCGCCCGCGCCGGTGGGGCCGTTGCCGCCGGTCGTGAACGGCCACGCTCTGTCCGTGCGCGGGCCGGACGAGTCGCTGCTGCTCATCTTCCCGCGTATCTACATCGTCGAGGACGACGACCCGGAGCCGGTCACGCCCGGGACCGTGCTCCTGAAGTCGCAGGCGGACGAGGCGGAGCGGGAGCTGCACCTCCAGCAGACCGCCATGAACAACGGCCTCCCCAGCGTCGGCAGGGCGGCCGGCCACCGCAACGGGGCCGGGAACGGCGTCATGCGGGTGGGCGGTCCGCGCCCGAGGCGGCTGTCGGTGCCCCAGATGGAGGAGATCCCGGAGGTGCCGACCCCGGGAGAGGGAGAAGCGGAGAACGGCAGGAAGGATTTTTTAGAGCAGGGAAACGGAGGGTGAGGCAGGTGGTCCGCTGGATGAGAGTCAAAGCGGTGCCGCATGGTTTCAAGAGGAAGATCGAGGTAGAAGAAATCAGTGCGGCTGTGGGGGCCTCGTTGAGGAGGACGCTGAGCAGTCCGTAAGACGTCTCGTTCTGTCGCCGCTGATGAATTTGCTGTTTTCTTAGATCACGGGCATTCTTGGCTTTCATTGAATACGTTTCTCTCTGGTTTGTCTTGACTTCATACCGTTATCTGAGACGGATAATGATACAATCCCTGCTGAGCAACGCTCGAAGCCCAGCTCTTCGGAGGACCTGATGAATGACATAGCAGGAAGGCAAGGAATTTTTCAACCTTTTTCTTTGACAGTCTTGAATGAGCATATGCCATAATGCAGGAGCTCTATCCTCACATGTGTTCTTATGTGAGCTGAGAAATCATGAAAAAGGTTAAGGTCTTCAGTGCATTGATCTTGTTAAGCTTCCCTCCCCCAGGACAGTCTCTCTGGCCAGATATCTACATCAATAAACATGGAACCAAAACGACGGGGAGAAAATGGTAACAAAACAAGCACGCTGTAAACAGCAGTGTAAAACATCCTATTGATATCCGCTAAAACATCATTCAAACAGAGACGAACAGTAAGCCAACGTACCGACACCTATCATGCTTCTTACCTTCCCACCCATCATTCAGTACCACCAAAAAAACTCCTCAGCCGGCGTGCCCCATTCAGTCCCTGTACATATTCACAAACTCCCAAAGCGCCCTCACAACCGCCACACCTCCTCCTTGAGTCTCCACGGTCCTGCCTCTCCCACGGCCATTCCTGTCCCGCATCTCCGCTCTTGACTCCCCTTTCTCACTTGTTGCGTCCCAGGACTCAGCGACAGGGTCGAAGCCCATAATGGACGGCACTTCGACATTCTCCTCAGTGTTCCAGTCGTAGTCCTTGAGCGGCATCCACATCCTGCCTTCCGGAAGCGTGTCGTTATTCCTGTAATCCACCGCGCCGAGCGGCAGCGGGGGCACCTCGATCTCCTCATCATCAGCGCCGAAGATCGGGGCGCCCCACCACATGCCGAACCTGCCATGTTCATCCCTAGTCCGCAGAGCCATGCGCGCGTTGTGTGCAACCCACGGGGCGTATTCCTTACAGCTCTGGCGGTGCAGCGCAGCCGTCTCGCGGCTTGCGCCGTACGTAACGCCGGGCACCATGGGATCAAACGGCAGGGGCTCGCAAAAGAGGGTGAGGTGGTGGAAGAAGATGCCCTTGAAGGTCTGGCCGTTCTGGCTGCAGGTGCCGGTGGCATCGCAGACTTCTTCGAGGATACCGTCACGGCCCATGCCCTTCCACTGACGCCTCCTCTCCTTTTTCTTCTTGTCCGCATCGGCATCATGCCCATCTTCGTCGACACGGTTGTTGTGGTGCTTCCAGTTATGGTTTTCACGCTTCCGCCTCTTCTCGTGCTCCGCCCAGCCCGTGGCTGCAATGACATTGCGCACGAGTTCGTGTCCGTCTTCGAGATACCACTGCTCGCCGGTGCCTTCCCAGAGACCGCGCAGGCCTGACAGGAGCACGCCCTGATTGTACGTATAGGTCATTTCGTTGCGCTCGTCGCATTTGCCAGTGCCGATGCTACCGTTTTTGCCCCAATTGTGAATATGGAAGCCGTCGACGTACAATCCTTTCGAGTTGGTCATGTTGCTGCTGCGAAGCCAGTTGTAGCCGTTCACCGCAGCGGCAAGGAAGTGGCGGTCATGTGGGCGGGCAGAGGGAAGGCCACCGTCCCCACCACCTGCGGCCTGCACGAACGGGGATGTGTTCTGATCGCCTGGAAAGTACAAGTACATGCCTATGGAGGCGGAGATGAAAAGCTGGTTGGTGATTGCGTTCTTGTAGGGAGTCAAGCGCGGGTTCCACGTCATGCCTCCGTTGCACAGCTCCGTGTCCCAGCCCTCGGAGGCGATGTCATAGAAGATGTGGGCTCTGTGTGCGAAGGCAGGCGCGAACTGCTTGCCGTACCACGCTCTCGCCGGGCCAGACGGCATGTAGTGGCGAGTGGCGTGCAGGTTGATAAACTTGATGTTCTCGAGCCAGCCGAGAACAACCCACAGCATATCATCGTAGGCCTGCATGCGGATACTGAAGGCGTCCTCTCCAAAGTAGTATGCCACCGACTGCGAGAAGTACTTGCTAATCTCGTTCTCGATACGCTGGCCCTCCACCGACGGATGCTCAGTGCCCGAAAGGACGTACTCGAGCGAGCGCGTAAGCGAAAGCAGCGAAGCCGACACGAAGGTAGCCATGACGGCAGCCGTCCAATCTATGGCCGACGGCCACTGTCCCAACCACAGCTCAAAGTACCGCGACTGCATTGTCTCCAGGGCATCGTGGAGCTCTTCCAGCGGGTTGAGCGGCCAGTGCGCACCGCCACCGGTCTCGGGGGGAAAGATGGCAGCGAATTCGGCGCCGTAGTCCTTGGGGTAGCTGCGCTCGTGAGGTTGCAGGAACGCTCTCTGCGCAGAGTCGGCTGCGGAGTCGAGGATGTCGTGCGACCACGGGGCTTCGCCAGGGCTGTGGGCTGCACTGGCAGGCGAGCATAGCAAAGCGAGCAGCAAGACGGCGAGGAAACACCAGGCGCAGCATGGCGTGGACGCGACATGATGTCGCAATGGCGAATGCATGGTGTCGCGAGACTCGAGAGCGGCGATAAGATGGGGGCTGGCGGCTGAGGGGCGGAGGGGAGGGCAGCGAGCGAGCTCTCAAGGAGCGCAATTCATAGGGAGACGGGTGCAGCACCGGGCAGCAAGCAGGCGAACGAGAGGAGGAGGCGGCGGCGGAGGCGGAGGCGGATGGCCTCACGGCGTCCCTGCGTCGGCGAGGCTCAAGTAGTCGGGTGGTAGCTCCCTTGGCTCGCGGGCGGAGGAGTGCCAGGATGGCCGGCCGCAGCTGTCGCTCGCTTGCGCCCGCGACTCGTAACCGTTCCCCGCATCCAGGCAGCTTGGTTGCGAAGACGTCATGAGCATGTCTCGACTACTCCAGAATTGCAGCGCAACGAAGGCCGCAAGCCACGCGCGTGCGCCGCTGGTCATGCGGGGAGCTGCAGCGGCCAGTGCTCAGCTGACTGCCGGCCATGGACGTATTCCTACCGCCTTTGGGAGTCCGTCAGCCTCTTGGTCGCCTGAACGCAGTATTTGCTCGAACCCTGCGTCTAGCTATCGTTCAGAGTAGCTCCTCTGCATGCATTGGCCTGCCCACAGCTCTGTCCATCTCAGCGAAGCGGGGCTGGCGTGTTCCGGAAGCTTTTGCCGGCTTGGTATACTATTCATCCGCTTCGACATGGTGCACAACTAAGACACCAGACGGCGTTTTGCCCCTGTTTCCGGTCGAGCTAAAAGTCCGAGGTGGTGTAGACGTGAGACTGACTTGCCCAGTCGGACCGCTCGTCAACTCCAATGCGCCCAAAAGGGTTGATGTGGGACGATTGCGGTCCGCTTGGGTATTGGATTACGCGCGCCGTCAAATTTAATAGAACCATCCAATCATGGGGCGTGTGCGGCGCCTATCACATCTGGTTCGTTAATGTGCCCGAATCTGAACTGATGGTGCGCAACTCGACATGCCAAATAGTCAAGGCCATTTAAGTCATGCCACGGTGTGTCAAGCTGGCGTTCCGAAGAAAATCGATGGTCTGGATGCACCGCGCGCACGATACTTCAGGGACTGTCCAATTATTCGGTATTCGCTTTCAATTCGCTGTGGTTTGTGGTCCGTCTGGTAGCCTTCCTTGAAGTCAATGAAGCGTATCCAATCCATCGCATCCGTACCACAGTTTCTCCAATTCATGACGGGTCCAAAAAGACCTGCTTGTCATCCGAGAGTCTGTAATTATGTCAGGTACTACTTTTCCATTAGAGACGTGAAAAGCAGGCAGGACTTACTGGACTATGTTTGGAAGACCGGCCCATCAAGAGACAAGCCGGCAGAATGCTTTTATTGCCAACCCTGCTATTGTTAATAGATGGGCGGCGGTATCGTAAAACTCCCTAAATTCCATCATCCCCGAACCTGACAACCAGTCCCATCGCTCCGATGCAGGGGCTGCTTCCACCAGCATTTGGTGACTCCTTTTGTTCCGCCTTTTCGCTGTTCATTCGGCGTCATCCCTCATATCCTCCGGGCTCCTGCTGCGGCCGCGGTCGCGGTCTTCGGGGCTCCTGCTCCTTGGCCTGCCACGTCCACGCCCGCTGCCGCGCGGGGCACCGCCGCCACCCTGCTTGGGCGGTGGGCGCACGAAAGCGTAGTCAACCGCGATGATTTGGTCAAGGAGCTTCTTGCCGTCGGCGCCCTCAATCGCAGCCTTTGCTTCAGCCATGGTCGGGTATTCGACTAAGACGTAGCCCTACAGAACACGCGCAAAGCGTACGTTAGCAAAGCACCATCTGTACCGAACAGTGAAATCGGATGATTGATAGGTAGCGCACCTTGACGTAGCCAGTACGGCGATCCAGGTTAAGGTGCAGGTTCTTGATCTCGCCGAATTCGCCAAACATGTCCGTAAGGTCCTCCTCGCTGGCCTCCTCGTGAACGTTGGTGACAATAATGATCCAGCCTTCGATGGAGCGTACGGCCACGGCATCGTCCTTGGTGCGAGCTTCGGTGCTGCTCTTGGCCTCGGCGGGCGGGACGTCGACTTCCATTTCAGCGTCGGCCATGGTTGATGCGATTGCGGGGTTGTCGGCCGGCTATGAGTGTTACAAGGTGGCAACGTAGAGAGGGTGAATCGTCCGAGCGGACGATTTTATAGGGCGGTCTGTGGGTTGAACGATGTGGCAGTCCGGAGGTGATGCAGAGGTAGCGGCGGAGGCTTCGCACGGTGTTGATACGCTTCGCTTGGCGCTGACGTTCCTCTTGACGCGCTGCCAACGCACCCGGCGATTCTCCCGTCATTTCACACAATTCGAACTTGGGACATTTGCACATAGATACACGAATATAAGACATCATTGATCAGCGGCTGAATTGCTTTTTGGATCTCAATTTTGAAGCAGATCCGAGAGCTTTCGTTTGGGTCTTGAACCTCCATTGTTCCAGTGCTTCACACCATGGTGTACTCTGAAAGTTCCTAAGCCTTGCCAGCAATGGCAATGCACTCAATCTCAACCGGCACGCCCTTGGGCAGCTGCTTGACGGCAACGCAGCTCCTGGCCGGCTTGTGGGCGAAGAACTTCTCGTAGACGCCGTTCATCTCAGCGAAGTTGGCCATGTCGTCCAAGAAGACAGTGGTCTGTTCTCCATGTCACGTCCGTCAGCGCGGATCCCTCGGCCATGCCGGCAGCAGTCCACTACGCACCTTGAACACGCGAGTAATGTCCGAGCCGGCCTCCTCGAGGATGGCAATGACGTTCTTGCAGCACTCCTCCGTCTTCCGGGCGATGCTGCCCTCAACCAGGTTGCCCTGGGGGTCGGCCGGAATCTGGCCAGACACGAAGATGTGCTGACCGACCTGGACGGCTTGGCTCTAGACGACGGATATGTCAGCGGAGTGGCTGTTACGTGTACGCCGGCGTGTTTCGTGGTGGAGCAGCGACGGCAGCAGCCGACGAGCTTTCAATGCCATGTCGATGGATGCAGCGGGGACCGGTGAGAGCTATGGAACGTACGTAAGGGCCGGCAGCTGGTTAGAGTGCGTTAGCATGCAGTGACTGGCGTCTAGCGTTGCGGAGAAGCTTACGGGGGCAGGCCTTGGCGGTAAAGACCTTCTGCATGTCAGACATGTTGCGGATTGGCGGGCGCGGGTGCGATGGCGACGAGGCGAGCAATGGACGGAGTGGGCGGGCGGTGCTGAGGGCGGCCGGTCGTGAGAGCAGGCGCGGTGTTGTTATGCGGGCGAGCATGGTGCGTCGCATTCCGAGGAGTCACGGCTGCCCCTCCGGCCTCGGGTTTTGGCGGGGCTCCTGCGACATGGCGGGGTGCTCTCACGAGATACCGCGTCTGGCCGATAACGCTGTCCAGACCTTTTGTACTGTACTTGCTGCAACAACAACAACAACAACAACAACAACAACCAAGTTATGCTACCTGCTCAAAGAAACCGGGCCATTCAATGGCCACGGTATGTTCACGGGAATCCCGAACGCGTGGCCGAAACAATGCAAAAATGGCGGCGCGAACGCTGCACGGATGGCGGAAGCCCCTCCGACGCCCGAAAAAAAGTTCGTATCTCACAATCCCGGCAAAGTTTCCTGCCCCGACGCCCCCCCTTCGTCAGCCTTGAAGAAATCAATTGGAAGCCACCTGCAGAGCCTTCTGCGGTCCGATCGCCTCCCGGAGCTTTTTTTTATTGTGACGTGTCAAAGATATGCAGCTAAACGCAGGCCGGGCCTGGAGGTGGTTGGGCGCCTCGGGCGCAATCGGGATCGGCCAAAAAAAAGTTGCACCCGCCGTCGTTCATGCCGACTTTTCCTGGCCCGACAGCAGTGTGTACACGGGGGCGTCGAGCTTCTCGCGGCCCTTGAGGAAGTCGAGCTCGAGAATGAAAATGTAGCCCAGCAGCGAGCCGCCAAGTCTCTTTACGAGGTCGCCGGCCGCGGCGGCGGAGCCACCTGTCGCACGTCATTAGCACGCGGCAACGCATTGTGTATATGCCCACCGCGCCACTCACCTGTCGCGATGATGTCGTCGACAATGATGACCTTTTGGCCGGGCTTGATGGCGTCGGCCTGCATCTGGAAGAAATCCTCGCCGTACTCCTTCTGGTAGCTCGCCGTCTCCGTCGGGCCTGGCAGCTTGCCCTGCTTGCGGACCGGCACGAAGGCAGCGCCCAGCGCCAGCGCCAGGCTGGGGCCGAACAGGAAGCCGCGGGCCTCCAGGCCGACAATGACGTCGGGCTTCTGGGCGTAGTTGCTCGAGACGTGCAGCTCGAGGGCGCGCACGAGCTTCTGGTGCAGGTCGGCGTCGGCGAAGATGGGCAGGATGTCCTCGAACAGGATGCCCGGGGTCGGGAAGTCGGGGAACTGGCGCAGGGCGTTCTTGAGGTTTACTTTAAGATGGGCGAGTTCGGCGGAGCCGGCGGCAGCGGCGGCGGGGAGTCTTCTTTGGGAGGCATCGGCGTTGACGGTCGGGTCGGGCGCGCTGGCAGGCGGATGGGCGCTGGTCGCGGAGGAGGCGGGCGGCAGGGAGTCGCTCATCGTGGAGAAAAAGGGAGGAGAGGGACGTCGGGAGAGCGGCGCGGGCCTGGCTAATAATATCTCTGGGGCTTGGGTTGAGGGAGTCAACTGCTTGAAGCGGTCTGCTTGTGCGTCAAGCTTCCTCAGGGTTCTGGCACGAAATTCACAGCGACTGGCGCCGGCGCGCGCTCGCTAAGCCGCGGCGGGCAAGAGTCGGGCGGGCCGGATAACGCGAAGGCAGCGCGACCAAGAGTCAGACTGCATTTTTGTGGGACATTCAAGGCTGTCTCTGAGCGCCATCGTGCTCCCTGCACACCACCAGCCTGCCGTGGCGCCAACGCCTGCAGCAGCCCAGCCCAGCGAGAACTTTCTTCTGCCCGCGCCGCGCGCTGATAAGCCCCGGCCTGAGGCACCTCCCACCCTTCACATGCCTTAGCCCGCGCTCGTGCGACCGTCTATCGGCCCTTGATGTGATGGTGACGTGAAGAGCGCCGTTTCTGTGACTGTGATATCGGATTTCTTCCCGGCTTGATGCTGACCGGCCGTTGCTGGTCCGCGTCCAAGACAACAACACAGCAGCCTTTATCCGCCTGCGGCGTCCCTTGGGCGGCTCTAGCCGGCCCCGGGGCGGGAATATCGCTCCATATCGCTTCTAGAAGCCCGGCCGCCGCTCCAATCAGGCGCCGGGCTCGCTGTCTCGCAATTTTGGGCCCTCTTCATGCGCGGGAAAACTGCTCATCGACCGACCGCCGTGGGACCTTGCAGCATGGCGTGCGCGCGCTGCCGTCTGAATGAGCCCCCCGCCGCCGCGTCGTCTGCCGCGGCCTCCAGCGGGCGGAGGTACAGGCATGGGACTACACAGTAAATGGCTCAGCGCAGCGCCGGGTATAAAGTGCTGCTGGCGCCCCGGATGCCCCCACTGTGCGACGGCGGCATTGGCTCGTCAGTAAGGGACCTGAGACGGGCTCTGGAGAAAGTCGCGCCTCCTCGCGGGCGGCCGCCTGGGCGGCGTGTCTCGTACGACGTCGAACGTGGACAAGCGGCACTGGGGCCGCGGCAGGACGGGAGGCGGGAGATGCCTCTGCAGCGCTCAACAGCACACGTCTCTGACCGCCGCGGAAGGCAAATGGTCAAGGGCGGCGGGAGATGCGACGTGGAGTAATTCCAATTACTCGCGGTGAGACAGCGTCTTCTGACAGGTGTTCGATCGACGAGCTGCCCCTCGCCCATCACAGTGCCCATCCCGGCGCTGGCGCCCGCAGCTTGCCCCGCGATTTGTGGCGCCACTGCAGGCCACGAAAGGAACCGCTGTACAGGACGCGTCAAAAAGCAGGGACCTGTGTGGGTAGACGGAGCATCCATCCTCATGGTGCTTTGGCATCCGACCGAATGCCCCGGCTGCCCATGAGCGAGGTGCATCTGAGTTGGAGCTGTCCGCTTCTTTTGCGGTCCGTTGTGGCGCTGTGCACTGCCACTTCCGCTCTCGCTCTGATCCGCAGGATCGCAAGGCAGCAGTCCACGGTAACTCGTCTCTGGCGTCGCCGCTGTCGGCCATGACTCTTGTCGCGGCTGGTGTGTCTCTGTGGCGCCTGCAGCCTGCGATGTATCCGATCTCACGCGCAGCAGCACGTACACTGCGGACGCCATGTGTGGCTGGCCCAGGCTTGCCCGCCGCACCTCTATTCGCACAAGATCACTATCTCACGCGAATGATATAGATGCGGCATCAAGCTGGCGGTGGATGCATCTTAGCTGCAGCAATCGACAGCTGTCAGCGTGAGGCGGGTTGTCCTCCGCGCGTCTGCGACATGCTACTGCCTGTCGTAGGGGCCAAAGTCAGCCTCATCAGGATTCAAAGCGGAGAGTACCAGGCAACAGGGCAGCCTTGGATTGGATGCTGGTGATGATTGCACTCACGCTCTAACAGCTCAGCCCCTCTTCCCCACACTTGATCACCACGTCTAAGGCAGGCAGCAGTGGCGGTGTTCTCAAAAGAGCAACCACGGCGACTGCTAGTTTCCCGCCGTCCTATGAGTCTTCCACACCCACTGCCGGCTCACCACAAAAAGGTCGACTCCGGCATCACAGTCTTGTCATTACTTTCCAAACATCTCGTTACACCAATTCACCCTTCTCCTGCCACAGTGCGATTGCCTTCCGGCCGGCGGATACACATCGCCCGGGCCGTCACCTTTGTTTCTGAGTCAGACTGCCGCTGTCTTTCATCATGGCGCCTCACATTTACGAAAGTTCTTCTGCGACGGAAAGTTCTCAGGAGACGTCTGCTGTGACGCAGAACCAGACCAACGGCACCATGGACGTATCAACGACCAGCGGCGAAAAGCCAGCGAAGGCAGCCACGAACGGTGACAAGTCATCGGAGAGCACCGAGAAGAAAACCGAGAACGGCGGGGAGAAGACAGAGGATAAGGAAGACTCCAAGCCGGCAGAAGCTTTGGATCCCTCAAAGGTCGGCATGTCCTGTGGCATGAAGAACCTTTATTCCGGAAAGGAAGATAAGAAGGGCCGCTTTCAGTGGCAGGACACCATCCCCGAGGACATTGGCAAGCCCGTCGAGAACGCTGAGACCGCGAAATGGGCTCTTCTTGTGCGCAACGTCAAGGTGTACAACGATCCGCGGAAAGTCATGGAGATGCACTCCATCGTCATTCAGAGCCCGTTGCTGAAGAAGCTACTTGAGCGCGTCCTCAAGGGATATCCCGGCGTGACCCCAGGATTGAAGCGTCTTGAATTTGATGGACGCTTTCAGCCACTGATCCATCGCTGGTCGGAGCTCAAGGCAGCAATCGACAAGCTGGACCCCAACTCGGAGTCGGAGGATGTTCGTCTGACAAAGGAGCATGCCGTGGTTCTCTACGACCTGTTGCAATCGGAGTTCAATGAGACCATTGAGGCATCCCAGGATATGAAGTCCAAGGGTGTCATGACCTATGAACACCTGTGGACGCTCTTTCAGCCTGGCGCAATTGTTTACTGTCGTCAGGATGGTCAGGAAACTGCTGCAAAGCTCTCCGATACCCGCTACGGTATGGACAACTGCCAACGTCCGTGCTTCTGGGTGAGAGCAAAGTATGTCGACTGGAACGGGAATTCATTCGGCACCAGCAGCCTGAACATCAAGATTCTCGGCTATGCAGGCACCAAGCCCATTCATCAGCTCGCAACCTACCCGATAGAATTCCACCACGATAGCGAGGGCCTCCGCAAGCGGCTGCTAGAAAGGGGTGCCAAGTTCGAGGCACTTGCTGGTTCGCACTACAAGGGTTACCATGGTCTGGCGTGGAGGGAGGACAACTGGGGAAAGAAGCAAAAGTACAACATCAAGGGCAGGGTAGTCGTCGACACATACGGCTGGAACCGCTTCGAACCAAACTTTGCCATCTACACCAACCCCTTGACAGAGAAGGAAACTTCTTCCAGCGGCATCCGCGATACTTCCCAGGACGCCGATGGCAATGGAGAAGAGGATGGAAGCGACGACGACTCGTATGCAGGCTCTGAAGTTGACTACGATGGCATGCCTGACGACGGTGACTTTGCGGATGAAGATGAGGATTCGAAGCGGCCCCCGCTCACCGAGGAGCAGAAACTCATCTCGACCCCTCTCGTCCGCGGCTATTCTCTCAAGTCCAAGCAGTGGCTGAACCTGTCCGTCAACAGCGTCAGAGAGATTGAGTGGCAACGCAATGCATTTGAGTCACTTGTTCTGCCGGCGAATCAGAAGGAGCTCATTCTTGGGTTCACTGAGACGCAACGCAAGGTCAAGGCGTCGTTTGACGACGTCATCGAGGGCAAGGGCAAGGGAATTATCTTGCTGCTCTGTGGGCCCCCTGGAGTAGGCAAGACCCTCACGGCAGAGTCGGTGGCGGAGGAGATGCAGGTGCCCCTGTACATGATGTCAGCGGGTGATCTCGGCCTGGATCCTGGCAGCGTGGAAGAGAAGTTGTCGGACATTCTGGAGATGTGCACCAAGTGGAACGCCATATTGCTCCTTGACGAGGCAGACGTCTTCTTGGAGGAGAGGTCTCTTCACGAGCTGGAGCGGAACAAGCTGGTCACCATCTTCTTGCGGATCCTGGAGTACTACGTGAGTATTTCCCATATGCTGGTTATATTGTCAGTGGCTGATTTAGTTTTCAGGAGGGAATCATGTTTCTCACCACGAACCGGGTGCAGACCTTCGATGCAGCGTTCCAGTCCCGCATCCACATCTCGCTCGAGTACCCCGAACTGAACGCTAGGTCGAGGCTCACTGTATGGAAGAATTTTTTGGAGGCGTCCCCTCAGAAACACGCCATCTCTGAGCGCCAGTTGAACTCGCTTTCTCTCATGAACATGGACGGGCGGCAGATCAAGAACGTGCTCAAGACGGCGCAGTTGCTGGCGTCGAGAAAGGACACCGAGCTGACGTACGAGCACATCGTCACGGTTCTGGATGTCACGCAGCATCTGCACAACGCGAACAGGGAGACGGAGAGAACAAAGTCATCGATTTTCTGCTGAACAGGGTGTTCGAGAAGCTAAGGAGGTGGCTTCTTAGCGAATTGCTATTTTAATGGAGCGCTGCGCTTTCTTTGTTTTTAGACGTCTCCTTTGATGTCACGATCTGCGTATGTGGTGGCATTGGGACGTTCTCTCGACTTCCAGGAGAAAAGGGGGAGGGACAAGGTCGGAAGTATTGCAACAAGTTCACAAAGCATTCATCCGGATGGGGTTGGTAACTTTTTTACTGAGCTTCTGCGTCCGGACGGCTGCCCGTGGATGTTGCAGCATTTTCCGAGCATGGCAGAACGCGGCTTCAGAAAGCCAGACAACACATGCGCGCCGATCATTGACGTCTTTGGAAGGGGTAAAGGGGCCGTCTAAGGCAAAGGAGTCTCGGCTAGGTATTTGTAAAGTAGAGACAAGACATATGCTCGCTTGCTAGCACCAGATGAAGCACGTGCTCATTAATGATGGTGATGAACAATGTTTCGAGAATCTCGGCTGGAAGGAGAGAGTGGCGCAGCGGGAAGTTTCCTGGCGGGCCGGCATGCTCGGAAGCGTGTGGGGAACAGTCAGCTCTCAACGAAAGCTTGCTAAATTAACGGCCGTGGAGCGTTGCAAGATTGGGCGCTTCGCAGCGAGAATTGGCCTCGGGCCGGCCGAGTTTTCAGCTGTTCATGGAGGGGCTGGAGGGGCGGGGCGGGAAACGGCAGCTAAGCGAGATGCCTCATTGGAGCGACATGACTTGCGGCGCTGCGCTGGTTGATACGCACGTCCGCCGGCCACGACAAGGTCTCGCGAGCCTCTGACGCAGCTGCTGGAGTGGCTGCGTGCGGCCACTTGGGTGTGCCTGTGCCTCGAGCCGCCACGCAGCAGACTTTCCGGCTGGACACGCGCTGCGGCAGCGGTTTACGCAAGTGGCCGGCACGGGGCCGGGAGCACCCTTCCAGAAGACTTCGCCGGCGTGTCGGAGTCGATCCACCGCCATAGGATGAACGCGGTGGCTGTGCAGGCCAGTGGGAGGAGCGCAGCTGGCCTGTGCCATTGAGCGGCGGCCGCGCGCGGTTTCGGGCACGGCGACGCAGGGCCAATTCCCGGTCGGGCGGCCCCGGTGGCCTGGTCGTGCGCGTTTGCGTGGCGTGGTGTCGTGTGTGAGGCTGGGGAGCAGCACGGCAGTCGGCAGCAGGTTTTACGGGGGTGCGGCGCGCAGGGGCCTGAGAGCTCGGAGCGCTCGATCGGCGCTGGCTGCACGTAATAGGACATCGGCGTCATTGTTGATGCCACAGTGTGCCTTTTGTGCGCTGCCAGCAGGCCATTGCCGCCGCCGCCAGCCAGCGCCGTTTGGCCACGCGCGCGGCAGTGTCTCAGCACCGCGCAGCAACGCGCGTGCGCGAGAGCAGCAGCGCCGCCGCGGCAGCGCGATCGCGCGGGGTGGTGCGCCTAGCCGGCCACAGCACCAGGTTCCAGCAGGGTCCAAGCTCTGGGCTGCGCTCCCGTCAGCCAAGCCTGTCCTCAAGCCAGCAAGCCAACTTCCCATCGCCCAGGAGCGCAGTCCTCGCCAGCCCATCGCCCAATTCCTCCACCCTCCCCAGGTGCGCTCATAAGCCACGCTACCGCCCAAGCTCGTGAAGCAGCGCAGTTGACCTCGGCCTGCCGCAGCTCGTCAGCACCACGCCGCAGCCCCCGGACAAACCTCCGCTCGCTCGTCACCCCCACTGCGGGACAGCCAGCCATGGCCTCCAGGCAAGAAGCGGAGCTCAAGCAGCAGGGCGCCATCGAGGCCGCGCAGGACCCCAACACCAGCGTGTCGGCCGACGATGCGGAGCAGGCGGTCCTGCGCGAAGCTCGCAAAGCCGGGGGGGCCGCCATGGCCTTTAACCCCGATGCCTCGCCCGCGGAAAAGGCTGCCCAAGCGCGCTCTGTAAGTGACCTCTGAGATTGCCAATTGTGTGCTCCTTTGGCCGACCCACCCGCGCACCTGCACGGCATGCGTGGCCCGGCACGTAGATCCGTTCAGCACTGACAGTCTCACTCGGCAGCATCTTCCGCCAGGGTTTCACCACGAGCATAAACCAAAGGCCACAGCGCTCGCGACTGATGTCGTAAGACCTCCGCCGCCATGGGCCTGTTGTCCCGCCACAAGACGACCATTCCGCTAATCCGCGTCCAGGACGACGGTTCAGCGCCCCAGTATGACCTTCCGTCGCCTTCCAAGGCCGGCGCAGTCGACCCTCCGCCCACTTCTCCCACCGCCAAGTCGGATGGCACAGCCGTGACCGCCCCGGAAGATGACAAGAAGCGCTGGGAGCGAGTCGGTTGGGCCCCACGCTTCGGCATGCCGGGTGGGCACGACGAAGACGACGAGGGCACGCTGCTGGACCACCAGACGCTTATCGAGAGCAAGCTCGATGACAAGTTCTTCGGAGGTAAGGAGCGCTCTCCGAGTCCCGACACTTTCCGTCCTAATCAGGCATCTAGACTGGTACCACAACGCGGGCATAATCATCTTCTCATGCCTCAGTTCGTGGGTTGTCGCCGTCCTCGGCGGCGGCCTGGGCTGGATTTTTATCCTCATGGCTTTCTGCGCAACCTACTACCGCACCTCGATCCGCCGCGTACGGAGGAACTTCCGGGACGACCTGAACCGCGAGATGGCCAAGGCCCGTTTGGAGACTGACACCGAGAGCCTGGAGTGGATCAATAGCTTCTTGGTCAAGTTTTGGCCCATATACGCCCCTGTTCTTTGCGAGACTATCGTCAATTCCGCCGACCAGGTGCTCTCGACTTCTTGCCCCAGCTTTCTGGACAGCCTGAGAATGAAGCTCTTCGTCCTCGGTACCAAGCCTCCTCGCATGGAGCACGTCAAGACATACCCAAAGGCCCAGGACGACATTGTCCTGATGGACTGGAAGTTTAGCTTCACGCCAAACGATGTCTCCGATCTCACCGCTCGCCAGATCAAGAACAAGCAGAACCCCAAGGTTGTCCTTGAGATTCGCCTAGGAAAGGGCGTCGTGAGCAAGGGTCTTGACGTCATTGTCGAGGATATGGCCTTCTCCGGCATCATGAGACTGAAGGTCAAGCTTCAGCTTCCCTTTCCGCACATCGAAAAGGTTGAATTCTGTTTCCTCGAGCGTCCTACGATTGACTATGTCTGCAAGCCCCTTGGCGGCGACACCTTTGGTTTCGACATCAACTTCATCCCCGGTTTGGAAACCTTTATCCAGGAGCAAATCCACGCCAACCTAGGACCTATGATGTACGCGCCAAATGTCTTTCCCATTGAGATTGCAAAGATGCTGGCTGGCAACCCCGTCGATCAGGCCATTGGTGTCCTGCAAATCACTTTCCACGGCGCCAAGGGTCTTAAGAATCCCGACAAGTTTTCTGGTACCCCTGACCCCTACGCGACCGTTTCGATCAACAATCGTGAGGTTCTTGGAAAGACCAAGACCGTGCATGAGGACGCTAACCCCCGCTGGAATGAAACTGTCAACGTCATCATCACTACGCTCAAGGATACGCTCACTCTGTCTGTCTACGACTACAACGAAATCCGCAAGGACAAGGAGCTTGGTATTGCTTCCTTTGCCCTCGAGCAGCTCGAGGAGAATGAGTTCTACGAGAATCAACAACTCGAGGTCCTGGCAAACGGTAGGCCACGCGGTGTTGTCATGGCCGACATCCGCTTCTTCCCGGTTCTCGAGGGTTTCAAGTCCGAAGATGGCACTGAGATGCCTCCTCCCGAGTCTTCTACTGGTATTGCCAAGTTCACTGTTGAACAAGCAAAGGAGCTTGACGGAAGCAAGAGCATGATCGGCCAACTAAACCCCTATGCGGTGCTCCTTCTCAACGGAAAGGAGATCCACATATCGAAGAAGTTGAAGCGCACAAACAATCCGATTTGGCCTGACGCTACCAAGGAAATGCTCATCACGGACAGGAAGAAGGCTAAGCTCGGCCTCGTTATCAAGGATGATCGTGACATCGCTGCGGACCCCATCATCGGCACCTACCAGATCAAGCTGACCGACATGCTCGATTTGATGGAGAAGGGCCAGGAGTGGTACAACCTCGCTGGTGTCAAGTCCGGCCGCGCCAAGATGACCCTCCAGTGGAAGCCCGTTGCGCTCAAGGGCGCTCTTGGTGGGTCTGGTGGTTACATCAAGCCTGTCGGTGTCATGCGTCTTCACTTCATGGGTGCTCGTGACCTGCGGAACGTTGAAACTATGGGCAAATCTGACCCATACGTCCGTGTCTTGCTGTCTGGTATTGAGAAGGGTCGCACTGTCACGTTCAAGAACAATCTCAACCCTGACTGGGACGAGGTCATTTACGTGCCCGTTCACACGTCTCGCGAGAGGCTTATCCTGGAGGTCATGGACGAGGAGAACGTTGGCAAGGATCGGTCACTTGGTCACGTTGAACTTCCCGTGGAAGACTTTCTCCGCCAGGACGAGAACGGCGAGTATGCGGTCGTCGAGGATAAGTCTGTTCTCTCACACGGTCTGCGTACAAACCCCACGTCTCCCCCCAAGGGTACTCTCAACTACACGGCCTCGTTCTATCCTGTTCTGAACGTTGTCGATCCCGATGATGAGGATTCTGAAAGCCAGCGCACTAGCATGGACACCCGTAGAAGCCCGGACTCTAGGCCTGGTCAGACTCCTGGTCACACTCCGAAGAGCAGCACTGGCTCTGCAGTTCTGGACCGCAACGAGAAGAGTGGAACCATCTCCTCTCTCAACCGCACCAGCACCAACGGTTCCGTAGACCTTGCTAAAAAGCTTTCCGAAGGTGAGCGAGAGCAGGTCGAAACTGTTGAGGAGAAGCCAGAAGTGCCCAAGATCACGCTCACGCAGGAAGAGCTAAGCCAACATGGTGGGTTTTCATTCGTGACTTTATAAGATCAATCGTGCTAACTTTAATTTCTAGAATCTGGTTTGCTCATCTTCAAGCTCATTGAGGGCGAATTCTCGGACACGGATTGCTACCTCGAGGTGCTTATGGATGACCAGGTCTTTGCTAGCTACTCTAGCTCCAAGATCAGGTCTAAGAACACAACTTTCAATGAAGGTAAGCGCTTAATTTCTCTACGTGATTTCCATCGGATGCTAATTTACTATAAGTTGGCGATGCCATGGTCCGTGAACTCGACTTCTCGCGCATTACCCTTCGTATCATCGAGCATCTCGATAAGAAGGGTGAGGGTGAAGAAGATCACATCATTGCAAAGTTGCAGGGTTCTACTCTTGACACTCTCCGTCGTTGTCTGGTAAGGCATAAGGCAGTTTCCCCCCAAACCCTTTTCATTCTAACGGATTGCAGTACACCCCCACTGTTCTCGTTCTTCGCGACAAGAACGGCCACGAGAACAAGGTGACTGTGTCCCTAAAGTACCTCCCCGTCAAGATGCAGCTCGACCCGTCGGAATCTTTCAACAACAGTGGCAATCTCCGTGTTGATGTCCTTGATGCTGCCGATCTTCCCGCTGCAGACCGCAACGGCTACTCCGATCCGTACTGCAAGTTTATCCTCAACGGTAAAGACGTCTACAAGACGGATAAGCAAAAGAAGACACTGCACCCGTCGTGGAATGAGTTCTTCGAGGTCCCCGTCAGGAGTAGAACCGCGGCAGACTTTAGAGTCGACGTGTACGACTGGGACTTTGGCGACAAGGCCGATTTCTTGGGCGGCGCTGCAATCAACCTCAACGTCCTTGAGCCGTTCAAGCAACAAGAGGTTACTCTTGGTCTGGATGGCAAGAGCGGTGCCATCAGGCTGAAGATGTTGTTCAAGCCGGAATTCGTCATGCGTTCTAGGCAGGGCTCTTCCACCTTTTCTGGCACTTTCGCTACCCCTGGAAAGGTTATCGGTGCTCCCGTCAAGGGTGTCGGCAAGGGCGCTGTATTTGTCGGAGGCAATGTTATCAAGGGTGCAACATTTGTCGGCGGAGGGGTTGGCAAGGCGCTCGGCTTCAGCAAACGCCGCAAGAGCCGTGGAGCCAGTGCAGACAGCGATGATGAGTCGCCGGCAGCTGCAACGAATGGTGATGCGGTTAGCAGCTCATCGCCGCCCCAGATCAACGTCGATTCCGCGGAGCCTCCGACCACACCACATTCTCGCCACAAGTCTATGGGTGCCTCATCCATCGCCTCTGGGTTTGGTGCATCGCCCGGAGGCGCCGAGTCTGGTGTTGCGCAGATAGGCATCCTAACGGCCATGGGATACCCGCCGTCCGCCAATGTCCGCGTGCACGTGGGAATACTCAATAACAAGGGCCAGTTGAAGGAAATCCACAGGACTAAGGATATCAAGTCTCCCTCGGGCACCGTCGACTTCGATCCTAACCGCGAGACCATCAAAGCCCAGTGTACGGCAGACACTCAGTTCAAGATCACTGTCAAGGACCACAGCACCTGGGGTTCGGACGATGAGCTCGGCGAGGCGGTCTTCTTCCTTGACGATCAGGGCAGTGGCGGCGCCGAGAAGATCGTGAAGGCTGGAGCGGGATCTATCTTGCTCCGCACGAGCTTCACATCCAATGACCAACAGAGCCAGGTTGGCAGCAACAGTCCAAAGAGTGTCAGGACAAGGGGCTTCCTCGGCTCTAGGCGTGAGAGGAGCGTCACGCCGAGTGGACACTGAATGGATGAACGGAACCAGATTGATTGATTTGGCAAGGTCACCGTAATCAGGAGTTCACTAAAAGAAAAAAAAGAAGAAACGATGGGAAATGGGCTTGGAGTACATAGGCGGGGTGATGAGAGCGAGCCGCTGCTATTACGCCGCGGCGCTAGTAATGGCCACGAACGGTGGGTCTGGAAGAGGTGCAGTGGCGTGGAGTGATACGGATAAAATGGGCTTCTTTCTTCTTTTTCCTTTCCACCTTTCTTCCTTTTTTATTCCTTCCTACCAGCTGGAGGAGTGAGGGGCCTTCGCTGTCGTTGGGCGCGTCCGGGACTGGCTTAACTTGGCGACTAGCGACAACTCGATCCCTAACAAGTTCTTCCAACCTCTTGACCCATTATCCTTTTGTTTTTACTCGCCTCTCCCCTTTGCTCTTTTACCAGCGAATCATGCGATACCAGTTGGTGCTTTGCACATGCAGTCACAGTCGCAGTGTAGTGTGATACACATTACAACGAAAGAACAAAAAAGTGTACCTTTTACCTTATGCCGTATGTCCTTGCACCGTCTAAGTTAAAGATGGTTGAATAATTTGGATACCAAAGTACTTGCATAAAACATGAGACAAACTTGGACGCACACGGCACGCTTAATGTTATCAGGCCAGCCTTCTCCACGAACATTAATTTCACGCTCTTGTTCCTCCCACAAATTGCTCCCAGATCATCCTGCACACACTTCCCCCCCCCCCTAAAAGCATCTAAAAGCAGAAACCAGTGCTCTCTGAGCTGTTGATCGCTCGAGTACTTCCAAAAGGCGATCTTTCCAAATCTCACGTACAAAGAGGCGCTGAGGAGTAATTGTTCAACACAGAATTCTGGACTTAAATATTTCTGTTCACATACCTGAGTACATGAATTTTCAACCCACAACAAGCCGCTCGCCGTAAAGTACCCCATTTGTCGGCTTCAGATGTATGCCCCGAAAGTCGCCGCTGTACGTTCCAGGGGCCACTAAATCTTGACTTTGTCAACCTTGAAGCTCACCCATGTTCTTCACGCCTCAAAGCCGGATAGTTATTCTACCCTTCTACTCTACGTTCTTCGGTAATCTACTCTTACTTTTGGCTTTTTTTTATTCATAATAAGCCCAACCCGGTATCATAAGGATTGTTTTCATCCACATCGTCAGCATCTCGGTCACTCAGCCTACGCCTTCTCCCCATTCCTCTCCTCTGCCAACGCACTGAAACCACTTGCCAGGTCGTCTCTCAAGTCTTTCCAGCTCTCAGCACCGATCGAGAAGCGAAGTAGCGTCGGATCGACGGACTTGTCGCTCATCCGGCGCCACTCGACCAAGCTCTCCACACCACCCAGACTGGTGGCGTGGTGGAAGAGCTTGAGCTTGCTCGGAAACCTCCGCGCATCCTGCTCCGTCTTCATCCACAGGGCGAACACGGGGCCGAAGCCGTTGGGCATCTGCCTGCGCAGCCAACCCCGCTCGAGGTCCTTGGTCTGCAGGCTGGCGTGGGCGACCTTGCCCACGAGGTCGGCCACGGCGCGCGCGGCCGGGTCGCCGCTCACGGTGCCCGTCTCCAGGTTCTCGTGCAACCAGGCGACGATGCGCTCGGCGTTGCGGCTCTGAGCGCGCACGCGCAGCTCCAGGGTGCGCAGGCTGCGGACGCCCAGCCAGCCCTCCAGGCTGCCCATGGTGCTGCCCAGGAAGACGCGCTCGTTCCAGAGGCCCCAGAACCAGTCGTCGCGGTGCGGCGGCACGGCCAGCACGCCGCACAGCATGTCGCTGTGGCCGCCGATGTACTTGGTGCCGCTGTGCATGACCACGTCGGCGCCCAGCGCGAGCGGGTCCTGCAAGCCGGGCGGGCCAAAGGTCGAGTCGACCGTCAGGTACGCGCCGCGCTCGTGGGCCTTTTCCGCGAAGGCGGCGATGTCGTAGGCTTCGCCGGTGGGGTTCAGCGGCGTCTCGACGTGCACGACGTCGCCCTTGGCCAGCCCCAGCGCGTCCCAGGTCGCCTCGTCATGCAGGTCTGCCAGCTTCAGGCCGTGCATCTTGGTGTGCAGTGCCAGCACCCCGTGGCAGCCGTGGTATCCCCCAAGCTTGTCGTGCCCGATGGCGACCACATTGGGCCGCAGATACACCATCATGGCGTGGAACGCGGCCAGGCCGGACGAGTACGTGAGGGCCCGGCCATGCATCAACTGGGACAGCAGTGCCTCGAGGCGTGTGGTGTTGGGCGCGGTCAGCCGGCTGTAGACGGGCGGGAAGTCGGTCGTCGCGGGCGCCTCGGCTTCGACGTAGGGCACGAGCTCGTCGGGGTTGTGCTTGTAGCGGAAGGTGGTAGACACATGGAGAGCCGGGGCGACGTCGGTGCCCTTGTTCAGCCAGTCGTCGCCATGGATGGCAACGGTGGCGGGGTTGTAGGCCGGTGTGGAGGAGGTGGGAGGGGCCATCGCCGAGAAGAGGTCAATTGGACGACGGCCGTTGAAGCGCGGTCAACGGGCTGGCGCAGAGAGTCGAAGGCGGACCGGCTGGTTGCGGCAACCAGACGCGCCTTTCGCGGCCAGCATGACACCACGCCCTGCCCCACCTTTGTCCAGCCGCGCCATGACGAAACTAGATGAATCACCAGCCCAGCGCCCCGGCCATTCGGAAAGAATCGCGCCGACTGACGATGCAAAGGCTGGTGGAGCGGGACACGACTGGAGGGCCAGGGGCCGTCGCGCCCGTCAGGCGAGATCAGCACAGCACGTCACTCTGCAATCACGGGCGCAGAAACGGGCGCATGGAACACGGCAAATGACAGCAGAGATCATGTTGTTGAATTGGCAGCAGGATCGCTACTAGTCTAACCGCCGCTTTTTGCTGCTACCCCGCAGCCCCGCCAGCAGCCCCTCACTAATGGTGAATTTCCAACACGGCCAGCCGGCTGCTCGTCAACTCATGTCATCGTCAAAGGGAAGCAAGCCGTTTACAGCTGGCCGGACTTGACGATGGAGGGGGCCTTCTTGTACTTGATGGCGCCCGAGCCGCTACCGCAAGCCTCGATGGCCTTGATGACCCTGTACGAGTCGACGTCGCCATCGGGCACAGAGCCGAAGACGACGTGCTTGCCGTCGAGCCAAGAAGTGACGACGGTGGTGACGAAGAACTGCGAGCCGTTGCTGTGACAACTGGGTTAGCCGATGTCCCAATGGGGCGGTGCGGGGCTCCCCTCACGTGTTGGGGCCAGCGTTGGCCATGGACAGGAGGAAGGGCTTGGAGTGCTGGAGCTTGAAGTTCTCATCGGCGAACTTCTCGCCGTAGATGGACTTGCCACCAGTGCCCTGCGCGGTCGTCAGCATAGCCAGCGACGCAGCGATGGCGCCAGCGCCATCGCCGTTGTGAGGAAAGAGGACGCACGTTGCCGCGGGTGAAGTCACCACCCTGGAGCATGAACTGGGGGATCACACGGTGGAACTTGGAGCCCTGGTAGCCGAAGCCCTTCTCGCCGGTGCAGAGGGCGCGGAAGTTCTCGGCGGTCTTGGGGACGACATCGTCGAAGAGCTCGAAGTTGATGCGGCCGGACTGCTCCTTAACACTGCCGGTGGAGGTGACGTTGCCCTTGCCGTCAACGCTGACCTCGGGGCCCCTGGAGTGATGCGGTTAGCACGAGACGGCAGTCAATCCAGAGCGGTGACGACCTACTCCCACTCGCAGTCGAACTGGAAGCAGCGGTTAGCCGAGAGCAGCAGCGGGGAGGGCGGTGGCGACGTACGAAAACCTTGACAGCCATGTTTGCTGATGAAGCGTGGAAGTTTCTAATGGAAGAGGGAGTGGATTGGAAGAGGCGGTGGTGTGGTGTGTTGAAGAAGAAGCGGGAGGAGGGGCCCTTGGAGGGGTAGAAAATACGTGGAACGGCGCAGCCCCGCCTCGGGAGGAACGCGGCCATCGTGCTGCCTTGCTTCGGGTTTAGCGCCTGCCGCACGTGAGCTGAGCAGCGGGAAAAGTGAGACGCCTTGGGCTGCTGCGCGACGCTGGGGAGGGCTGTGCCTGCCTCCGCAAGCTCTGCCCTAATGCACATGCGTCGTCATGGTGGAGAAGCGAGGCTGGCCAGCAGTGAGAGCCCGGCGCCTGCGCAGCGCCCACGGCGTGGGCTGCGGGCGATCGGAGAGCTCAGAGCTGGCTGGAGCTCCCCAGCGCGCTCTGCCGCCGCGGCGGAGGGGACAGCACACGTACCGACACGGGAAGGGGGTGGGATCACGCAGGCGGGAGCTCGGCGGAGCTTACGGCGGGCGATTGGGGGCAATTGGGCGTGCTGGACCGCGTGCGATGGGGGAGAAGCGGCGAGCTGGCTGCGCTGGAGACGCAGAGCACTGACGCTGCGAATTCCATCGCGCGTCACGTGCCGCGCCGCGTTCCGCCGCTGCCCCTGCTACGGCCATCCCAGCAGCACGCTCGCCGGCCGTGCGAACGCTCTTCAGGCCGTTCGCATCGCGCGCCGCCGGGAATGCGCCCGGGAAGGGGTCACGTGGCGAGCAGGAGGCTCCGGGGGCAGCCAGGGATGCGGTGCCGGGAGCGGCGGTCGGGCATCCAAGGGTCGATGGCGAGCGGCCGCGGTCGAGGACGCACTCGGCGGAATGTGGAAGCCAGCGACGGTCCGCGCAAGTTGTGACCGGCGCCGCAGGAGTCGACCGCCGCGCGCTGTGCAACAGTGCCAGGACGCGTTCTGTTCTGCTGAGCGGCGAGCGTCAGGTGTCTCCAACCCTGGAACCACGCCGCCAAGCCCAGCTCTCTACCGCTCGGGGGACAAGGACAGACTGACGAATTGACCTCCGCCACACCACCCCTCCCCCAAGACCGCCCGCCGCCGCTGTGCCTGCGCCCAAGATGGATATCGACAGCCTCAAGGACAAAGTGAGCAACCTCACGCTCTATGACATCAAGGCCGGCGTGCGCAAGGTCCAAAATGGTATGCGACATCTGTCCCGACGGCCGCGCGCCACGCCCATCGCCATGGCTAACGACCAGCCCAGCCGTCATGAACTACACCGAGATGGAGGCGAAGGTGCGCGAGGCTACCAACAACGAGCCTTGGTGAGCATCGCGCCTGTAGCTTGTCGCCTACTCCGCCGCTGACCTTCCCAGGGGAGCATCTTCGTCTCTGATGCAGGAGATCGCGAACGCCACGTACAACTAGTCAGTCCCTCCGCAACGCCCTGTCCTCTTTCCTGCGCGTTAAACAGTGTCTCAGCCAGCTGCTCAACGAGATCATGCCCATGATCTACAAGCGTTTCACCGAGAAGTCTGCGGAGGAGTGGCGCCAAATTTACAAGGTTCGCGCCCTGAACCTATCACCTGTCGTGATTCTGACCGGAATAACAGGCTCTGCAACTCCTCGAATTCCTCATCAAGAATGGTTCCGAGCGTGTCATCGACGACGCGCGGTCCCACCTCTCTCTTCTCAAGATGCTGCGCCAGTTCCACTATATCGACATGAACGGCAAGGACCAGGGCATCAACGTCCGTAACCGGGCAAAGGAGCTGGCCGAGCTGCTTAGCGATGTGGACCGCATCCGTTCGGAGCGCAAGAAAGCCAGGGCTACCCGCAACAAATACACTGGCGTCGAAGGTGGTGCCGGTCTTGGAGGCGGCTTCTCGAGCAGCAGTCGCTACGGTGGTTTCGGCAGCGAGACTGGTGGCGCCGGCAATGGTGGCTATGGAGGCTTCAGTGGAGGCGTCTACGGCGATGGCGGTGGCTTTGGCGGCGAGTCGGATAGCGGATACCACGGCTCGGGCAGCAGGCGAGACAGATTCGAGGAGTATGACGAGTACGACGAGGGCGCTGTTGCTGCGCCTAGCAAGAGACAAGCGGACACGCAAAGGGCCGGTGTCAGACGGGAGACCAGCGGTGGCGTCGCCAGCAAGAAGAAAGAGGAGCCTCCCAAGCCCAAGGAGCCCGAAGTCGACCTCTTCTCCTTTGACGACCCTGAGCCCGCTCCCTCGGCGTCCAATGGCAAGGCTCCCGCCACAGCTGACGACTTTGGCGCCTTGCAGTCAGGCGGTGCTGCGGACGACGACGACTTTGATGACTTTCAGTCTGCCACTCCCGCACCAGCTGCTGCACCAGCCGCTGCCCCGGCTCCTGCAGCTGGCGGCTTTGGCGTCCTTGCTCCTCCCCCTGGTGCTCCTTCTGCCAATTCTACTCAGTTCGCTGCACCACAGCCGCGCTCGGGTGCTCAGGCTTCCAACATCAACGACCTCTTCTCTTCAATCAATTCTCCCGCGCCTAGCACTTCGAGCGCACGGCACACACCATCCCTCAGCAGCACCTCCGCCTTCTCTCCGCCGCCTCAGACTCAGCCCAGTGGCTATGCTCCCAGCCAGCCAAACTACTTCACGTCTGTCCCAATTGCGCCAGCGCTTGCTACCAACCAGACTGGGGGAAGCAGCGCTACCCCCAGCATCCTCTCGCCCACTGGCAGCATCGGCGGTGGCGCCAAGAAGCCCGCCGGTGGCGACGCCTTTTCAGACCTGCTGTCCGGTATGGGCACCAAGAAGAATACGCAGCCGCAACAAAAGGTCACCATGGCAGATCTGGCCAAGCAAAAGACAACCACTGGGTTGTGGGGTGCCCCAGCCGCGCAGTCATCTCCTGCTCCCACGGCGGGCGGCTCGCAGCAGAAGAGTGGAAGCAGCGGGCTGGACGATTTGCTTGGTTGAACGCCTTGACAGCATGGTCGGACCAGACGTCTCACGCCCTCGAACGGCACTGCATTACAGGGAAGTCACTATACGGGATACTAGTTAGAATGAAATGAGCCCTTTGGACGTTGGGATTACCGGTGCTTTCTTCTTTTCGTTTTGTTTCTTTCTCGTCTTCGATCTTGGGAATCAATGGGCGCTGAGCAGTATAAAAAGTGGGTAACGGGGTACAAAAATGGTCGTTGTCATGGCATATGAGCACCCATTGCATTCCGCATTTCTTCATTCCGAGCTTACACGTGTGGATATCATTGTGTTTAATGAGCATTCTATGAGGTGTTCCGTGTCGATGAGAGACATTGAGACGGTGGAAATATGAACGCTTGCACTTTGAATTTGCAGCATTGCACGTGAAGTATATGAGCTGGGTACTTCAATGCGAGAGGCGAAATGACAGATTGCTTGGTATCATAGCCGTGTGATATCCACTCATACGGCCGGGTATTCTTCTTGTATCTACGAATCGAGTCAGTGTTCAAGTTCATGCTCGTTATCTTACATTGAAGGGTGTCACTCACGAGCAGTTGCAATGCACGAGGTGATTGCAAGAATAAGAACGTGTGGAAATCAGAAAACGGAGCCTGGGCCAACATACCCACAGGTGATTTGGATAGTGAGATTTCTCAAGGGAAAATGGCACGCATGTGAGATTATTGAAACATAGGAAGAGATGACATGTAAATTGGGAGTTGAAAGAAGCTCAAGTGATGGTGTGTGCTTTCACTTGAAGCCGAGATTTAAGGTGCTTGCACACAAATGGCACTCTTACAATAATGACGGCGGGGCTCACTTGCAGTGACACGCACGCTACTTTCATATTACAGAGCGAATCAGGCTGATGTTTGTGGCGATATCAAAAGCGCGCGGAGAAGTGATGCTGTGTTTTAAGGCGAATGCGTCCGTCATTTCGCTTCAAGCCGACGTATTTCGCTTCTGCATTGCTATCTCCACGTCGCATCTCCACAGTGGACTCACTCGTGGGAGCGGTTTCCACGCGTTCGGGTTGTGACGTTGGCAGAATTGTGCCTGATTCCTTGGCTCCGCTAAGGCTTGTCAATCTTTGAATTTGCGTTCCGAAAGTGAACGATTTTCTCAGTGGACTGAACTCGGCAGGATGCGGGTCTGTAAATGCTAAGGCGGGAGGCGAATTTGCGACAAGCACTTGGAAGAGCTTAGAACATGTAGGGTTGTGGTGTTCATGTTTTCGTTTTGCATTTCACTACCGCGAGGTAGTCTGATGGTATGAACCTGGGCGACCAAATGCACGCCACCCTTATTTTCCCCACGTGAAAACCGATAAAGGAGACCCCAAGCAAGAAACGCTTTACATGACGACACCGGAGTTGCTGGCAATACGCTGTACAACTAGTCAGCGCATATTCTATTCCTGCGCGGGGAAAGACTTACAGGCCAGAGTTCAGCTGCCTCCTTGCCGACGGGGCCAGTGATAGCCGAACCCTTCATTTCACCCTTCGGGTTGACAATCTACACCACGTCACGTCAGCCGTTACGCATCCCAAAATAAGCCCCTTGTGTTGTTCCTTTTCCACCCCGATTTTCTCCTCACCCGGGATCTGGGCTTTGAAGGGTGTGCACATACCACACCAGCGTTGTCCTCGAAGTAGAGGTAGATGCCGTCTCCCCTCCTCCAGGGCTTGCTCTGACGGACGATGACGGCGGGCATGACCTTCTTCCTCAACTCAGGCTTGCCCTTCTTGACAGTCGCCATGACCATGTCGCCGACACCACCGGCCGGCAGGCGGTTCAGGCGCGCACCAATGCCCTTGACCGAGATGATGTACAGGTTTCTGGCACCGGAGTTGTCACAGCAGTTCATGACGGCGCCGCTGGAAAAATTATCAGTCTACCGCTCGTTTCGCAGTATGAATCGCGTGGATGTGTGCGCGCGGTTGCTTCGGGGCTGTCTTTCGAGCGGGCCGAGGGCTATTATAATTGTAGAAATCGATGCGGGGCTTGAACGTACACAGGAAGACCAAGGGTCATCTTGAGCTTGTTGCCGGTGGCGGCGCGACTGCAGAGAAAATGTCAGCTTCACACGTCCTTTCCGAAGCGCCAATCCCGCATCTCCAACGCTTTCGTTCTCCCATGCCTAGCTGCGCCCGCCGCGGCAGCGGTTTTCGCGGGGATCAGATGACGTACCCTCTCTTGGATGCCATTTTGCAGGATTATCGGGTGGTGGTCGAGGTAGGGTGCGTGGGTATATTGTCGTCGTCGGCGTCGTCTCACAGCGATATCGAAAGTTTCGCTTCGCCTGTGCCTGCTCGGTGGGCCGGAACTCGTGGAATCTATTGTTCCGCGCGCTAGACCCAGGGCGGAAGCCGGGCCACCTCCCAGGAAAGCAAGACCCTGAGCTCCTTCTCTCACCACCAATGCAGATGATACTGTATCCATTTGCTTCAGAATACTTTAAGAGCATGCGCAGCCTATAGCAACCTGCTTTCGCATGGTCCTGCATCACTCTTCACTGCCCCGCGTGCTTCTAATGGGGGTTTTTCCCCTATTCTTGGAGATGCTCAAATTCAGTTTGTCTTCGGAAACCGCAATCAATAGATCTTTGATGGTCTTGACGCGCGGGACCTTCTGGGTAGTGTTGGTTTGATGGTCAAAGGAAACATGAGAGAAGCCGTGTTGCCGCAGCCGTCTTCAGCAACGCCATGGCACATTGGAGCCTCGTATCCCGCCTGCCGGAGCCCGAGATTTGTTTCTCGCAACCACAGTGCCAGTGCACCTCGTCACCCAGCCCTACACCCAGGCTGATGACCCTGCTGTTCTTAGGGAAGCTTGTCATGAGGCTCAAGCCCCTTAATGCTCCGGCACTGGCGACCATAGGGCATGAGCACCGCTTCAGGTTACATAAACCGGTAGGTATCATCACGTATTCTGCAACCGCCAAGCTATGGCATAGCGTAGGAAACCGATGGGCGTGTGTGCAGACAAAAATAGCGACTTTGACTTCTCCTATAGCTTGTCGAGTTTCTGGTGCGTAAAATGCCGAACGGCGAATTCCATCGGCATCGCCAAATCCTGCCATGTTCTCCCGCGGACCGCAGGCGGGGCATGCAACAGTACTGGAATAATATCACCGGTGCAGGCGTGCTCGGCGTCTCCGAAGCGGGACATTTCAAGAAAAATAATTCTTCGGACGTCAACTGAGAACTTTGCACTCGTAAGACAAGCTCATGCCAGGCGGAGAGTCATCGTACACGATCGAGCTTCCTTCCGTTGAGCCGATTCGTCCGGAACTGTGGATGGTGTCCAGTGAATTTCTCGTGCTCCCAGATTGATGCAGGACGCAGGACAGGCGTACGTAGTACGAATTATTTCTGGCACAGTGCTATAGGGCAGAAACATTCTCGGACCGCGCATCGCTCGGGCCCCGACTCAGGTGTCTGGTAGAAGCAATGCCCTCTGTGGGCCGTGATGATCTCTCGCCCAACGAGAGCGATCTCGCCTGAATGCAGCCATGATGAGCAAGATGGGAGGGAAGCTGATGTCAGAGGACGTCACGCAATGGCAGAGCATAACTTCTCAGGCACATCATCATGAAGGCTTGGACAGATGCGTAGGGCGATGTCTGGTGTTTAACGTAAACATAAACAAATGAGCCTAGGGCTGTCATTGGAGAGGCCGGCAGAAAGGCGGTCTGAATCATTCGAGAAGCATTCAGGAGAAAGGGCTGCAAGAGGTAGACGACTCCACGACCGGGACCCTAGCAGTTGTGGCTTGGGAGTGCGACGTCAGATCTGCACGAAACGCTCTGCGGGAGGAAACCTTGGCGCAAGGCCGGCCGCGGGGACCACTTGGACTGGCGTCGGCGGAGCAAGGCCTCCTGATTGCCGGATCGAAGGGGAAACTGATCCTCCAGAGCGTGCTGCCGGCGTGGCAGGGTTCGAATCGCAGCGGTCGGCAGAGGTTTAATTCTGGATTGGAAGCTTGTCGAACTGCCGGCTCGTGTAGGGCGCGGCTCGAGCTCCGGCGGCGTCGTATGGGCCGGCTGCGACTCGTATAGCGGAGCAGCCTTAGTCGACGCCATGGGAGACGGAGGCTGCGAGACACGGGCGCTCTGCGGGACGACGCCGCCTTTATGACGATTTGCGGGCGTGTAACAGCGGCAGCTGAGCCGGCGCGTAGGGGCAGGCGTGGCAGGGCTGCCGCAGAGCCGCGACGTCGCCGGCGCTGAAACAAGCCACTGATGGCCGGCGACGGGAGCAGGGATGTGGGACGTGGAGAAGCGTCAGGCGACGGCAGACGGGGCGCGCAGCATTTCTAAATTTGCGGCGCGGCGCGGCGAGATCAAGCGCTGCTGAGATACGAGGAGGCCGGCGGGGGCAGCGGGCGGGCTGGGGCGCTGGCCGAGCGCGCAGGGTCGGGCGGGCTGGGCAGTGTTGCAGGCGCGGTTTGGCTCCAGGTGGAGACGGGCCGGGGACCTCGAGGCCCTACGATCGCAGCCACGGCAGCGCGCGCGTTGCCTTGGGCCAGCTCCTCAGCGTGAAACCTCTCCGCCGCCAGGAGATGAGGCCGCGTGACACGTGCGCGCATTCCACAGGGCGCCAAGGAGGCTAGAGTTCGCGCTGCTCGGCTCAGTCCAAATTGCAATCTGCGAGCAGCGCGGCCGCATCCCACGCCATCGCCCAAGCCGTTGCTGCTTCGTATTTGGCGTAGCCTTTGGCCCTGAGCGGACTATCAGCGCGCCCCGCCCAATCGCAGCCGCTCGCCTAGCCCGGACCCTGGCTGGCTGCCCTTACAGCACCAGCTGCCCGAGCGCACCAGCCCCAGTTCCGCACAAGCACACGATAACGGCCGCCCTGGACGAGCAGCAAGACACCGCGCACCACCACGCCAGGAGCGACACGGCGCCGCAACGCACTCGTCCGGGCCCCGCCCCCGTCTGTCTCTCACCGCACTCCCGTCCCAAGTCGCTGCGCCGCCCGCCTTCCTCCTCGTCCTGCGTCTGCTGTCGCATGCCACACCGCGCCGCCCCGCCGCCCCAAGACACCGCGCATCCTCCGCACCGCCCACGCCCCTCGCCGCACCACCATGGCCGACGACGCCCACGAGCCGGCCCGCCTGCCCAAGCAGAGCAAGTGGAAGATGTTCAAGCGCGAGGACTCGGTCGCCAAGCAGCAGAAGCAGAAGATGAACGAGGAGGATGTCATGGACTTCCTCAAGCCCTCGTCCACCAAGAGCGCTGCGGCCGCAGCCCCGCTCCTCGCTCCTCGCATAGACGTGGCCACCGCCCAGCGCTGGCCCGGCGCCTCTGATCTGCTGTCGAAAGCCAAGAACAACTACCATCCCGACCCACAATTGTCCACCTCTCTGCCCTCCTCGCTGCGCGGCTCCGGCGGCCGCCCGGCGCGGCCGCGGTCGAAGACGCTGACCGTGGGCTTCCTCAACAATCCCCCAGACGTTATCGGCGAGGGCGGCGACGAGTCGGAAATACCTCCAATTGAGATTTCGCGCCGTAGAGTTGCCGCTGCCCGCGCCGCAAAGGATGGCCGGAAGCTCAACGAGACAGACATCGGTCGGTCGGTGACTGTGTCACACCGCCAGGCTGAGCGGCCTGACGCCGTGAAGAGGGCCCATACATCGTGGGGAGAGGTGTCGCCGGGCCTGCAGCAACGCTTCAACTGCCCAAAGTCGCCTCCGCCTCAGGCGCTACCCACCGATGCCGAGGACGACGACGAGCCTCGTCAGTTCCAGCGGCCCCGGGCAGCTACTGGAGCTACCACCGAAGCTTCTATGCCGGATGACGAGCCAGACTTCAGGCCCGGGCCGCTGAAGCGTACGCAGACCGGTCTCTCTGAGATGATGCCTGAATCTCCGGAAGATGACGACCCACCTCGTCTTCCCGAGCTATCAAAGGTCACTTCGACGTCGTCGGCCGCGTCCTCACTTCATTTCAACCCGGAGCTGAGCAATTATCTCCCGTCTGAGCCCGGAAATCCAGAATCGCTCGCTGCTCGCGTGCAACAAAAAATGCGTGCCGATGAGGGACTAGCGTTGCATCAAGGTGCGGCTCACGCAGAAACGTCACCGGAAGATGATCGGTTGCCATCCATGTCTAGCTCAACCACGTTCGAAGTGGGATCGCCGCGGTCAATGTCGTCTAACTCATACGGAAGGCCGTCGTATGATCAAGGCGCTAAGGCATCATACAGGCCGAACCCCTTTGATGATCCGACAGCTGGGCGAAGGCCCTCATCTGCCTCGTCGGGCGGCCAGCACTCTCTCACGTACTCTAATACTAGCCCTACCGACCCCACGAGTTCGCAGCGCGACTCTGCCTCCAGCCCTCACAGCTCTCCCCCACATTCCTCCGGTTACATTCAGTCAGGCCTGGCGCCCCCCCCTCCTCCTCACGGAACTTCTCCAAACTCCACCGACGCTACTACTCCCACCCAACGTGACTTCGATAGCCTCGCCAGGTGGCCATCTCAACCAATGAGGTCTCCTGCCCTTAACGTCGAGATTCCCAAGCAGCCTCCGCGCTCGCCCAATGCTATTCCAGACCGCACTGGTTGGAGTGCGGCCTCCTCAGGCCATCGTCAGGACCTTTTCGCTGCCGGCGATGCCGCTCTCGATGACTTTGCCGAGCGCGTCGAACACATGAAGGGCATTTTCAGACTCACTGCGGAAATCAAGAAGCCAATTGACACCTACCCGCCGATGGTGTGGCTGAGGGCTGCCAGCTGGTGGTTCCTCAAAGGACGCGCGGGACTAGAAGTCACGATCAGGAACCGACCCCGGGGCCAGACGCAAGAGCAGCAGTTGCTTACCCAGGCTCACGTTGACTTGGCTAAGGCTTGGTGGATACTGACCGAGGTGTTGGACACACATCCGGGCATTAGGAGGTTTGGCAAAGCTGCCTCCCAGGTGGAGGCAGCACGGGCAGCTGGTGATGAGGAGATGGCGGAGGTCTTCGAGGCTCAAGAAGCCACTTTAAGCAGCTTGAAGGGGCTTCTGGTCTCTGTTGCTCGCAATCAGGTTATGCCGCCAGAAAATGCTCTTATCCAAGGCCAGGATCAGAACATCTGGGTCGAATATCCCACTTTTGCGCCTGACGTCGAATCGGTTCTCTCAGGAAAAGCCAGGTCAATCGTTGTGGATGCTTCTTCCCGTCAAATCAACCCCCGGTCTGTCATGCCTCTAAGCGATACAATGGACGATTTCTGTTATGGCCGCATGTTTGTCAGCGTTGGTATCAGCACGGAAGATGGAGATGATCTTGACCAGATCAGCCTCCCCTGCGTGCTCACCATAATGCGCCCGCACAACGATTGGAACGTCAAGATTGGAATATGCAGCCAGACCGAGCTTCTCACCTGTGCAGTGCAAGGAGACCCAAAAAAGGGCATTACCTGGGACAACGTCAAGTGGAAGACTCGCTCTCGCGGCCTATACATTCGCCTTCCCCGTGGGTTTACCCTGAGCCTGGATCTTGAAGAAAAGGACTACCGGATGCTGTGGGGAATCTGTGACTACACGCGCCAGGTTGAGTCCAGCATGAGTACTAGGCAGGACGAGCAGTGCATTCACGAAGTCACCGTACGCGATCTCCAATACAAGGATCCTCAGAATCCTTCCGCTTTCCCACCGGACCGAATCAGGCGATGCCGCGTTCGTGTCTTTGAGAAATTCATCATGGTCAACGAGGGTACTGGACAACGGAAGCTTCACCGCGGCTATCGTCTTCTTCTTGTGACGAGCCCGAGGAACAAGACTCTCAGCAGTGTTAGCCACGAGTTCATTGGGAAAAGACCAATTGTCTTTGAATTCAGAAGCGATCCCGCCGACGCCAACGTTCCTCTGATGATGCTGAGGATCAGAGAAGAGAACAAGAAGACCTGCACTGCCATCATGAGCTTCGGCGATACTAGGGAGCGCGTGCAGCTTTTCCAGGTTTTGAACGGTCTCATGATTGGTCCGGATGAGTTTTGTCCTGCCCAAGTGCCTTTGAGGGGATTCTTGGTCGAACAAGTCGGCATGAAGGAGGTATTCTCTACTGGCCATGACATTGTCAAGAAAATGCAATGGCAGGACGTCAAAGTTCTCAACAAAGAGCCAGATGACCCCGACACCGAATTCCCGCAAACAATTCTCTCCGAAGAATTGCGCCTCATTACAAGGCATACCTGCGGCTCTATCACGGACCGCTTGAACCTTGGTAAGTTCCTGCTCGTAAATTCTGGCGTGTGGTACTAATATTGGATGGCAGGACCCGGCGAGATGCTCATCCGGTTGGACAACAGCGGCAATCCTGACATTCATTTCCTTCGCTTCCCACAGGACGATGCTACGGCTGCTGTCGATGCCAAGCGTGCTGACACTCACGTTCCGGATGCCATTGCCGACTTTTTGCGGATCATAAAGACGTCCCCAACAATCAGGAGCTACTGCTTCAAGGACCAGCAAGGTAGGTGAACATGTCCAATCCTATGCGTTCCAGATGTTGACTGCTGTTTTTGTAGCTCTGCACAAGTTCCAGCAAGCTGTTACCGGCTTCGAAGTCAAATACGACGGCATTGCTGCCACCCTGGCCATTTCGCGCCGGCGTATGGTGGTTCCCATTTACAAACGTTGGGAAGCCCAGACTGCCCGTGTCCAGATCATTCAACAAGAGAACCTTGTCCAGTTCTGCGCCTACATGGAGGATTTTTCGCATGCCGATGCCATGAACTTTCAACTAAAGAGCATGGACGTCTTTGAAAAAGTCGAGCTCAAGGGCAGCAAGGGCGAAAGGGGCCGCTTTGGTCTGAGGCTTGTCGATGCCAAGTTCTACCTGCCTCGTGAGAGGAGAAAGGAAGATGGTCCTATGGATGAGGTCGAACAAGCGAAGCGGAGGTTTGCATGCCTTGACATGCCAGAGTACCCCGGTGAACATGATGATATCACGTTGGGCTTTGAAACCGAGGCCGGTGAGTTTGTGCATGATATTCCTCCCTCATGGCGCTCTCCTTCACCATACCTGGAAGGAAGAGGTTAGGCCCTTGGCTAGCACGAGGCCGATTTGGATAACATCGCAACACGTGCCTACCGTCGTGGGCAGCTGGAGCATTCATCTGGACGGATTTGACATTCATCTCATTGAACGGTCGCGTCCTGACGAATGCTACAACTACACATGTGCGAAGAGCATGCTCTTGTTGCAATACTTCACGAACTTACCACGTAGAATGTTCCTATGCTGACAACGAGATTCTCACTACAGAGAGAGACCGGTTCTCCGACGCCTTGCCAGCTGCCACGCAGCTTTCGAAATTCACGTTGAAGCGGAAGATCTGAACGGGCCGTTTACCCGCAGAAGGGGTGGATGCACTCTCAGCAATAACGAAAACCATCGGACCGTGTGTGGAGAATTTATCATTCGCTTCTGAGTAGCAAAGAATGGGACAGGTTCCAGGCGGTGGCTGCTTTCATGTTAAAAGCTACTTTTGCTTCAATTTCCCGCCTGCTGCTATACGCCCCATATTTTCGAGTTGGGCTGCAGCTTCTCTTACTTCCCAGAAGTCTTTTGTTTCATTTTTCTTTTCGAGGTTGTCTAAGTCCATGAAAATTTGGCGAAACGGGCGATCACGGGGCGTTTCAGAGAGTCGTTTGTGTTTCTCTCTTGATGTACTAGGGGTTAACTATTTCAGCGGGATACCTCATCGGCCGTCTTTTCTTCAACCTCCCAGGTTTCACTTTGTCCTTCTCTACGTTTTCTTTTCCGAACTTTAAACATTTGAATTCGCGGCGAAGATGGCTCATGCAAGCTGCTAAGGCATTAAAGAAGAAAGACGCTTTTGAAGCGCAAAAGGAAGAATGCTCGGGGGCCTTGATGTTCTATAGCTGTTAAGATGAAAGAGGATTTGGCCCCTACTGCCTTACTTTTCCGTGACTGATCATCTCTTCCTAGAATGGTTTCCCATAGGAGTCACGTTTTTCTCTAGGTCTACATGCCACATAGATCGGAGCAACGGTGTGTGGTCTCCAAGCGCCATCAGGGCGCAAGTGGTATAGCAGCCGGTGCAGAGAGTGCAAGACAGTAGGGCGAGATGTCAGATGCGCAGTGACTGACGCGAGACGTGTCTTTCGCAAACGGGGCAGATCGTTGATCCACCGCCGTCGCGTGGTGTCTCATGATGCGGTGTCTCCGCCAATGTGGGGAATGTTCTCTGTTGGGGCGCGCCAGCAATGTAGACGCGTCATCAGCCAGCCCTGCGGACGTAGAGCGCATTCGTACCACTTGCGGTCATTGCCACGGTCTTGGCCAAGAACGCCATAAATTTTCTGTGTATGCGAGGTGTTTCTGTACGCATGTGGTGCTGTTGACTATTTCGTGGGCCTGCCGTGGTGCTGTGCTCGCAAAGGAGAGAGAGCTGAGGGCTAACGTGGCGGTGCTTGTGGCTGAGCTTTCCGTCTGCGGAAATTCACCGGGACCGGCCCGCACTTTATCTGGACCTCACGCCTCAGGCATGTTAGTGTTAGTCTTCAGTCCTCATCACTTTGCTTTTTTTTTTTTAAGCGTCAGGTAGACCTCAATGGTGTTACGAACCTCCAAGGAAGCGGGCTTTAGGATCCTAAGGGCGGGGAACCCGCACGGGAGATAGGACCGCAAGGGACAACGCGGTTACGGGATAGGACGGAAGACAGAGTCCCCTACGGGAAGAAGGCCCACAGGGACGAAGGATCAAGGGCTAGAATCCCCGAAAGGATAGAGGTAAGCGGGCGCGGAATAGGTAAACATAGCGATCGCCTCGCACCGACGAATGTCGGAAACCAGGAAGGTGGTTGGGCGCTAACGTCACGTGCGCCCCACGCACACCCGTGACCCGGACCCACACTTGGATCTGTACAGATCCAAGCCTCACAGATCCATCCACCTCAGATCCCACTCCTACAGATCCAACCCGAACAAATCCAGATTGTTATAGCTTTTCTAGTAGTATATAGTCATACTCCCTTAGCTAGACATTTAACCCTTCGTAGTCAACTTAAAGTTCCAATTTAAACCCTATTAATTTAGAGGTAACAAGCTTATTACGTACCGCGCTATCACGTAATACTTTACTCTTTGCACCGCCATCCTCCTCTTGTCTCTTTAAGGTAAACCCTTCGGTTTCCACTAACCTACTAAGCGACTCCGAAGCTTAGTAGAAGGAGCCTACCGTTATACTTAGCCCCTTTTCTATACTAGAAAAGATCTTAACTCATACTGTGACGATTCAGACCGTCAACATCTCATTCTCCAGAAAACTAAGCCCAATTAGGCTAAAGCACTTATCTAAGACAAGATGTCTAAGACATAGGGTTTGCTAAGAGCAAACACTTAGCGGGAACGTACGGGAAAGGGAAGCCTAAGACCGGCTATTCGACTTCTAACTAGTACCTAGGCTGGATATATAAGTTTCCTCCTTTCTCCTTTATTCCCTTTCTTTTCTCTTTCCTTTCTCTAGCTTAGAAACTTTAGTCAATTTCGAGAATCTGACTTGTTCTTCTTAAGTCGTGACACATACCTATCGCCTAGAACTACTAAGGATAATAAAAGTCTACCCCGTATTCTACGTCTCCTTACTCGAACCCGTAGCCTCTAACCCCTTACCTAATTAAATCTAACCTCCGCTCCCGCCTATTATCGTTGACGGCGAAGAAGAGTACCGGGTAGAAGAGATTCTAGATGTTAAAACAACCTAGAGACAACTAAAATACCTTATAAAATAGACTGATTACTCGATACTAACCTAGGAACCTTACGACCTTATTAAAGACCTTAAAGCTCTTAATACGTTTTATAAACGTTATCCTTCAAAACCTCGACCCTTAAACTAAAGGCTTATAGGAACTTACCTCTAGGGAAGAGAGCCTACTATTATAAATATAGCTTATATGGACTAATTACTTCTTATTTACCGCCGATCGATTTGGAATCTAGATCTAGACTTGCCTGCTTACAAATTAGGAAGCTAGTATTTTAGTTTATTCCTTATATATATAAAGCTCGCCTCTCTACCTTATAATTAGTTCTTTAGTCTAGTAATGAGTATTCCTCGCGTATAACTTAGTATGCCTTAAATTAGACCTTACTCGCCTTCTTTATTGTTTACTCGTCTCTCTCCACCCGCCTCTTAGTATTCGTCCCTAGTCTCTCGCCCCCCTCCTCTTATTCTATGTGCTTCGGTATCTGCTTTACCTCTACTGCCTTTACCGGCTTCGTTACTTCGTCCCTCTCCGCCCTCTAAGGTCTGTTTATTATAATATCTTAGACATCTTATCTTAGATAAGTACTTTAGCCTAATTAGGCTTAGTTTTCTGGAGAATAAGATGTTAACGGTCTAAATCGTCATATTACCCCCCTCTTAAGCGAGAGCTTCTGGCGATGACCTTACTCGATAGCTTTATCGTTTTCTTAAATCCACCGTTTGAGTTCCTTCGGTGGACCGGGCTTCGCTGGGTAGGAGTCGTGAAATTCCTTAAGTTTCTAAGCCGCGTGGTTGAAGTTATCTACTGGATACTATTGAGGGTCGGGTGGCTAGTCTACCCACTGAACCCTGTACTGGAGTCTCTTCCCCTTACCAGTGTAACGGGAGTCGAGAATGGACTCTACTACGTATTCGTCTTTATTGTCTACCTGCACCGCGGGCTGCGGCTCCGGTATCTGGCCTAGAAGGGGGTTACTATCGTCCCTTGTAAGCTTGCTTGGATGGAACACATTGCCGCGGTTAATGCCTGGGGGTAGTTGAAGGCGGTAAGCGGTTCCCACTTTCTCGATAATAGGATATGGCCTAATCCGCGTCCATCCTAGCTTCCTTGAGGGTCGGTCCAAATCCATGTCCTTAGTAGAGATAAACACCTTGTCTCCTACCTCGTAGGACACATCCTTCCTGTGACGGTTGGCGAACTCTACTTGCTTCTCCTGGGACTGCTGCAGGTGGAATTTCGTAAATTCCTAGACCTTTTACATCTTATCTGCCATCTCGTTGGCTCTTTCCCTGCTCCAGGTAGCCGCGGCGGTGGGCGCTAGAGGGGTAGGCGTCCAGTCAAAGGATAGGCGGGGCTCATATCCGTAGACCACGAAGAAGGGGCTTACGGTAGAGGAGGCGGAGACGTTTTTATTAGCAGCGTATTCTGCGGAGGCAAGCCAGTCTACCCAGTCGTCCTGATGATAGCTAACGTAGTAACGGAGGTAGATTTCCATTTCTTTGTTAGCGTTTTCTGTTTGCCCGTCCGTCTCTGGATGGTAGGCTGTTGAAAGGCGGTGGTCAATCTTTAGTAGCTTGCAGAGGCCTTGCCAGAATTCGCTGATAAACTGGGGTCCTCGATCTGAGATGATGGTGTCCGGTAGGCCATGATACTTCTAGATATTGTCTCTAAAGAGCTGCGCCATTTGACTCGCGGTGGTGGTGTCGTGGCAGGGGATGAAGTGCCGCATTTTTAAGAACCGGTCTACCACTACTAGGACGGCGGTGAATCCTTTGCAGTTTGGCAACTTGGTGACAAAGTCACAGGATAGGTGCTTCTAGGGCTGGTCCCCGATGGGGAGCGGCTTGAGCAGGCCGTTGTAGGATTCCGTTTTATATTTAGCCCTCTTGCAGGAGTGGCAGTTCTGCACGTACCGCTTTACTGCCTTTTTCATACCATTCTAGTAGTACCTCTCCTTTAAGAGTTCCTAGGTGCGCTGGATGCCTGGATGTCCCGTTGCTGGGGGTCGATGAGCAGCCTGAATGAGCCTTAGCCTGAGGCGGTCGTCCTGTGGCACAACAAGGCGGTTCTCCTGGAAGACGAGCAAGTCATCGCGTAGTGAGTACTCAGGGTACTTGCTGATGTCCTGGCGGATGGCCGTTAAGGCGTCGTCTGTCCGGTTAGCTGTCCGTAGCTCAGTAGGGAGGTCAGGGTTTTCGAATAGCTTGAGGGGAGAGAGGGTGAAGCTCCCCGGAGGGAGCGCCGTACGGTTCATAGAGGTGAGGCGGGAGTTAGAGTCGTCTACCGGTAGATCCTGCTCTCGACGAGAGAGAGCGTCTGCTCTCTTATTCTTCTTTCCTGCGATAGGAACAATCCTAAAGTCGTACTCCGCGAGTTCTTCTGCCCATCGAATTTGGCGGCGGGAGAGCTGCTTGTTCGTCATGAACGTTTTTAGGGTCTCGTGATTAGTAAATACCTGGATTGGCTCCTGTACACTCCGGTACTCGGGACTCCATTCCTGAAAGGCTCGAACGATGGCCAGGAGTTCCTTGTCGTAGATCGTGTAATTACATTCCGTGTCTGAGAGCTTCTTGGAGAAGTAGGCCACTTGATGAAGCTTCCCTTCCTCATCCTTCTGTGAAAGGACTCCTCCACTAACGTAGTCAGAAGAGTCAACTTCGAGGAAGATGGGCTTCGCCGGGTCGAAATGTCGAAGTACTGGGTCTGAGCGGACGGCGTTCTTTAGTGCTTGGAAGGCGGCCTCACACTTCGGCGTCCAGGCCCACGCTACCTTGTTCTTGGTCAGGTCGGTGAGTGGTTTTGCAATCCTCGAGTAGTTCTTAATAAACCGGCGGTAGTAGTTGCAGAGGCCTAGGAATGAGCGCGCTCCTCGGAGAGAGATTGGGGCTTTCCATTCTAGGATAGCTGCAACCTTCTGGGGGTCCATCCGGATTCCGTCTCGCCCGACAATGAGGCCAAGGAAGCGAGTCTCGGTGACCTCAAATTCGCATTTCTTAATGTCCGCTTGAAGGCCTGCTTCTCTGAGTTTCTTAAGGACCAGTCGTACCTGTTCTCTATGCTCTTTTCTTGTCTTACTGTAGACCAGAATGTCGTCCATGAACACTGAGCAGAAGTCGTCTAATCCGGCCATTATAACCTCGTTCATGTACTGCTGGAAGGTGGCAGGTCCATTACATAATCCAAAGGGTAGGACGTTGTAGCGGTATGATCCGTAGCGCGTCCGGAAGGTTGTAAGGTCCTTGGAGTCTTCGTGCATCCGAATCCTGTGGAATGCTTGTCTGACGTCAATCTTAGAGAAGTAACGCGCTCCAGTCAACCGGGCTAGCGTCTCGTCAATCAAGGGAAGTGGGTATTTATTCTTCTTCGTAGCTGCGTTAAGGCGGCGGTAGTCCACGTAGAAACGGAATCCTCCATTGGCCTTCCTTGCCATGAGGATGGGTGAACCAAACGGTGCCCTGCTCGCTTCAATAAACCCCTTTCCTAGGTTCTCCTCAATGTAGTCCTTTGCAGCCGCGAGTTCGTCCGTAGACATCCGGTATAGCGGCGGCGTGCGTAACTCCGGGTCCTGGTTGAGCTCTATCCTGTGGTCACAAGGTCTTGAGGGGGAAGCTCGTCTGACCTCTGCTTGGAGAAGTTCTCTGCCAGGTCCTGCAGCCATTCAGGTAGCTGAGGGGTGAGTTCTCTTAACTCCTCGGGTAACTGTTGTTGGAAGGCGTTGATTCTTGCCTGCTCCTCCTCCTCCAGCAACTCCCAGAGACGGAGATGGTACACTTCAGTGCCTTGTTGCTTTAGTGAACGCAGAAATCCTTCCGCAGTTACGAGCTGCATATCCCTCTTTGGTACCTTCTTTCGAGGTGCGGCAGACTTCTTCTCCACGTCCTTGGTCAGTTCCTTGTTCATTTCTTTAAGGGACTCCCTTATATCGGCCTGGAAGGAGTGTCTAGTAAGGATTCTCTGGGGCCTCCATGATTCTACCTTAGGAGGCGTCGTTGGATCAAGCTTTCTTGGCTCCGCCGCGGCGGGCCTGCCGGGGTGCGTGCAGAAGTTCGGCTTGAACGTGACTAAGTTGCTGTTTGCGTCTGGCAACGCGCCGTGGGCCTGCAACCAGCCCTTTCCCAGTAGCATGTCGTGGTTCCCAAGGTCCATGATGAGTAGGGGAGAGGTGGCTTCCCAGTGATCCTTGACTTGGAGGTGTGGGCAGATCTTGTGGGTGATAGGTTTTCCGCTTCGCCCGTCCGCAACGGTGTAGGGGATCGGTTTGGAGAGGGGGAGGGGTACAATTCCAAGCTCTTCTGTCATCTGGTGCGCGAGGCTCCTGCTCACTGTGGCGTATACAAGTGCTCCAGTGTCAACCATTGCATCAACCTGTATTTTCTTTCCTTGACTAGATAATATACAGTGTGCAATAATAGGTTCTAGGTTGGGGTGCCACAGGGAAGTCACCTGTACTTCCGTGAACAAAGCCTGTTCCTTACTCCTAGGCGCGTCTTTGCTAGGAGTTACTCTTTTCCCGAGTCTTCAGCTGATCCAGAGTCCGGCTCAGCATTGGCGATGGTAACCGCCTTAGCAGGGTAGGCGTTAGCCATATGCCCTTTCTGATGGCAGTGGAAGCAACGGCCTTCCTTGCGGTAAGAATCCCGCTCCTTAGCGGTTAGTGACTTCTTCTATTCCTGCCTAGAGGTAGTACGCTCCACCGTTGGCTTAGTGTTCTTTAGGGATTTATTAGCACGCTCCTTCTTCTTCTCTGCCGCCTTAACATCGTTCTGAAGTTCCCTATCTAGCGTACGGGCACGAGCCGTTAGATCCTGGAAGCTGAAGTTTAGGGAGTCCTTAACGGGCGCCAGTCCATGGCGAAGTCCTCCTGAAAGGCGGGTCCATATCTCCTCAAACCACTGGTCCCTTGGAAGCTCGGATTCCGTGGCGAGGGCAATGAACTTGGCGTAGAAGGAGTTGAAAGGCGTCGTGTTCTGGTAGAAGCGGCGGAATTCCTGGCGCTTGTTCTGGAGGAAGTGGGGGTCGTCAAATACGGAGGTAAGAAGAGCAAAGGCCTCTTCTGCCGTCTGGAAGGCAGCGGGTCCCTCATGAACGTTCGGCCTAATGGTGTCTGAGGCCGTCCCAGTGGTGCGTGAGAAGATATAGGATATCTTGGCCCTTTTAGTCTTGTAGTGGTCCGCGTTAACTTCCAGCTTATTGTACATCTCGGCCTTCCAGTGCCTAAAGGAGGGCTCCTTCTCGGGTTCTCCAGTAAACTGTGGAGGATCAGATAGCTTCGCGGAGCGTCCTCCCTGATGCTGAGATATTAGGGAGCGGACTAGGGTTTCTACAGTTGGCTGACTGTCAGGAACGGAGCTCATCTCAGACTGGTTTCCAGGGGATTGACGTCCTGTAGTAGGTCGGTAGCTAAAAGTAACGTTCGGCTCCCTGAGGCCCTTATTTTGTCGTCTAACGCGCTCTAGTTCAGCCTTAAGGATACCTTTCTCTGCAGTGAGCTCCGCATTCTCCTAGTAGATCCGCGCGCTTCCTTCTTCAAGGTTCTTAAAGTTCCTAAGAAGCTCGTTGAACTCAACGGCGGCCTCTGTCTTCTTTCCTTGTTCTTGTTGAATGTGCTGGAGGAGATCTCCTATTAGGTACTTTGTTTTTCCTAGATCCTGGAAGAGGATCTCCATCTCTTCCTCATTCTTCAGCACATTGAACAGGGAGATCTTTCCATGCTGGAAGGGGTTCATGGTGAAGTCTTGAATGTCCCCTCCACCCAAATGGTTGTGGGGTGTGTACTGGAAGAGCACATCATCTGAGGTTATAGGGAGTGGCTGTTCAATTGCCTCAGGAGCGTCTTGCTCTTTTTCTTTCCCCTTAGGCTCCTTAGTACGTCTGGCGCCACGCGCGCTCGATCCGGGAGCCGACATAGTGGTAGGTCCAACGTTCGTTTACCAGGGCAAGCCTGCTGGAAGCTTGAACGAAGGAGGGGTTGGTGAGAGTTAATAAGAAGTGATGAGAAGTAATAAGAAGTGATCGGTGGTCAGAGAGCGGGTTATCTGATTGGTGAGCGAGTAGGATAAGTGAAAGGGTGGCTTCGTCTTCTCAGAAATCAGGGCAAGCCAGCTGATGGTTGAGTAAGAGTAAGCCGAAGTGGTTAGGTAAGCTTAGAAAAGTGTCACGACTCAAGAAGAACAAGTCAGATTCTCGAAATTGACTAAAGTTTCTAAGCTAGAGAAAGGAAAGAGAAAAGAAAGGGAATAAAGAAGGAAGGAGGAAACTTATATATCCAGCCTAGGTACTAGTTAGAAGTCGAATAGCCGGTCTTAGGCTTCCCTTTCCCGTACGTTCCCGCTAAGTGTTTGCTCTTAGCAAACCCTATATCTTAGACATCTTGTCTTAGATAAGTGCTTTAGCCTAATTAGGCTTAGTTTTCTGGAGAATGAGATGTTGACGGTCTGAATCGTCACACGAGGTAATGGGTATCGGTTTTTTATCGTTACGTCGTTTAGTTATCTATAATCGACGTAGAGGCGGAGCTTGCCGTTTTTCTTTGGGACGAACAGAATAGGATAGCCAGCCGGTAATAACGAAGGCCGTATGTATCCTCGTTCTAAGTTCGTGTCGATATACTCCCTTAAAGCCTCGCTTTCCTTCTAAGAGAGGGAATAGATTGGCTTAAACGCAGGCTGCGTTCCTAGGATAAGGGGTATTTCGTAATCCTAAGGTTAATATCTTAGTAAGCTTCCTTTTCCTCTTTCTCTGCACACTTGTACGTATTTCTAGAATTCTGGGGGTACCGTTTCTAGTTCTGGTATTGGCGGTTTAACTCCGCTAGTGGGCCTTATAGTTCCGTCGTTGTTAACCACTTGCTGGGTCCCGACTACCGAAATGCCTCGGACTGTGTTAGGCCCCTCAGGCAGCACCACCATGGACTGTAGGGTAACTAACCAGCAGCAGCCAGCAACTAGGAGGGAGACCCGGTCACGTGCCAGGGCACGTGCACAGCGCTAGGTACATGGCACGGGCCCAGCGCTAAGCGACTGGGTATATTTACCCTTCGCCCTCTCTTTCTAGACTCTCTTTCCTTTTCTCCTTGTACATAGATTTTCAGTTGAGAGTAATACCACCCTTTCGGCTTTGCTGCCTCACACAATCTATGTACCTCCAACACAACAACCTAACTAGACACACGACATTGACATTGCGCAGCAGAACAGTTCACACATAAGGAACGACTTCTACCCTCACCTGAACAAGAACCCGACCCAGAGCACAGACCGAGTGAAGACTTTCACACACACAGACCGACATCATCGGACACAAAATCCACCAGCCATCAGAAATTCCAACCAAGAAGACCTCACCATGCCAAACCACAGCCGCGCCAGCAGTGTTGCCTCTCATCACAATAGGGCTTCATGCGAAGACTATACTAATAAGGAATCCCTACTCCCCGACACCGTCCGCCCCCATAATAGCAACAGGAACCAGCCCCGCGAGACGCGTTCGATCTCTCAGAGTGCCCCAAACCCTAAGGAGATAGCGCAGTCCTATGCGCACTCCCTCGACCTTGCCAATAGCCCGAGCTTTCCCAACGACATCGCGCTTGAGAGCCACCGCTAGCCCAACTACGACGCTTTCCACAACTGGTACACCTTGGCCCCGGCCAATTAACGCGCCAAGTTCTACTACACCCTCCAGCTCCTTACGACCAGCAACGAACACAAGCACATAGACCACGCAACTTTACAGGATGAACACAGGAGTCTCCAAGAGAGGTATAACAAGCTCCGTGTTGGCCATAAAAAGGCGACAGACCGCGGCAATAATTTGCTCCAGACGCTCCGCCAGGAAAATGACGAACTGACACGCCTCAACGTGAACCTCACTAACAACATACAGCGGGACGCAGGAGGCCCCCACAACTTCAACCGCCGCTAGAGCGAGGACACCATGGATACGCAACAGACTTAGCCTTACTCCGGCTCCCGCAAGATGCTTACCAGTGACGTCGACAAGCTTAGCTCCACTAATGTCCAAGCTTTTATCACCTTCAAAGAAAACATGGGCTTCAAGCTTGAAGTTAAACAAGACTTCTTCCGCGGCAATAACAAGCTTATGGTTCGCCATATCTACTCCCGTCTGGCTGAGTCAGTAGCCCCTACCATGCGCCCCTTCCTAACAAGCAACCTGAGTCCTGAAGCCTTCATGGAGAAGCTGGGAAAGATCTGCGGCATGGGCATTGCAAAAAAGAAAGCTAGGTGTGAGCTCGTTACCGCTAAGCAGACCGAGAAAGAGTCCATCGATACCTACTACGCAAGGCTCTGCACCCTATGGGACCTCACAGACACCTCTGAGGAGGACAAGATCGACAAGTTGCAGGGCAGCGTCGTGCCCGGGCTGGCCTACTCGGTTGCCCTCTAGAGCTTCGACACTGTTGAGCAACTCCTAGACATGCTCCGCAAGGGAGAATACCGGCGCGAAGAGATCAAATCCCTCAACCCAAGACCTAAGAAGCGCACAAACAGGGACAGGGAGCGTGGCCAGGGCTCTAGCTCCTCGAACGAACGCACCCGGTTCAACCGCAACGCCCCCACCAGTACTGATAACAAGGAAGAGCCGCAGCGTTACTCCCCAACTGCATCCAAGCCTGAAGGATGGACCGGCCTATGGTACAACCCCGAACTGAACCCCAAGAGGATGACACCTAAGGAGCAGACCAAGATGGTAAAGGAACGCCGTTGCTTTCGTTACCGTGGCTCCGGCCACCGCAGCACCGACTCAGTCTGCCCCAACAACAACCGTGCCAAGTTTGCCCACATTACCAGCATTGAGGAGCTTGCCACCGACGGCGAGTCGGAAAACTCCACGTCCCAGGAGTAAGTCGCCCCCTGGGACCTCAACAGGACAAAGAGCTGGGTGAGCAATCAGCAGGCCCACGTCAGAAGAGGATCACTGTATCCAATGTAGCAGTAGACAGACAAGCAAACAAGATTAAGGGAACCCACCTTATTCTACGGGCTATAGTAGCAGGAATGAACATACAATCTCTTCTCGACAACGGAAGCCAAGCTGAACTCATTGATGGCTCTTTCGTCCGCGCAATAAAAACACCAAGAATACCCCTCATAAAACGGATCCGTATGACTCTGGGAGACGGCAGCTTCTCCCAGTACATCACCCACGCCGCTCTAGTAGATGTTATTGTCGGCACACACAAAGAACAACTCCTTTACTACATCGCCAAGCTAGGAGATTACCCACTGATCCTAGGCGATGGTTGGCTCCGTACCCATAACCCTATCATCGACTGGGAAAAACGTTCGGTCCGCTTCTGCAGCGCCAAATGCTTTAAGTTGGGCTGCCTCTACGGCCTTCCCCACACAGAGTATGCAGTGGGACACAAATACGAACCCCCGAAGGAGCAAGGCCCCAACATCAAATTCTACTCTGCTTCGACCTTCCTGCGCCTGGCAAGGAAACCGGGCTACGAAGGGTACTTCTACAACGTCAGGGAGAACCCCACGAACCCCACGAACCTCAGCGCTACAACCATGGCTGAGAGAAAGGAAGACGATTTTCAGAAGTTCATAGGAGGAAAGAAACAGCATAGCCGGGAAGAACGCCTAGCCCGGCTACTAAAAGAACACCACTGGATTGAGGAACTCTGGGACAAGACAATTGCCGATGAACTCCCGCCCCACAGGAAGGAGGATCATGTAATCAACCTTAGACCGGGCTGCGTGCCCCCCTATGAGAAAAGCTACCGCCCCATGTCATAACAAGAGAATGAGGCTGTCAAGAAATACATCGATGAGCATCTTGGAAAAGGGTTCATCCGACCTAGTTCATCCAGCTGTACCGCACCTCTCTTGGTTGTTAGGAAACCCGGAGGAGGCCTAAGAATCTGCGTCGACTACCGGGCTCTTAATGCAGTCACCGAAAAAAACCGCTACCCTATCCCTTACATCAACGAGACGCTTACTCAGCTGAGCAAAGCCAGAGTGTTCACTAAGCTAGATGTAGTCCACGCCTTCAACCGGATCCGCATCAAGGAAGGACACGAATATCTCACCTCATTTAACACACGCTTTGGACAGTACGAGTACCTAGTTATGCCCTTTGGACTCTGTAACGCTCCGGGAACATTCTAGAGCTACATCAACAACTCCGTCCTTGAATACCTTGACAAGTTCTGCACAGCCTACCTGGACGATGTCCTAATCTACAGCGAGAATGTAGAGGAGCACGCTAACAATGTGAACAAAGTTCTAAAGCGCCTAAAAGAACGAGGACTCCAGCTTGACCTAGACAAGTGTGAATTCAACGTGAACACCGTGAAATACCTGGGACTCATCATCAGCACCAACGGTATCACCATGGACCCCGAGAAGGTCACGGCAATAATAAACTGGAACACCCCTTCCTCGGTCAAGGATGTCTAAGCCTTCCTAGGATTCGTAAACTTCTACCGGCGCTTTATCAAGAACTTCTCTTACCTCGCTAGGCCTCTCACAGAAATGACCAGAGGAGATCACTTCACGACAAAGAACGGGAAAAAGAAGACACGGTACCGCGACTTCCAATAGGACGAAATGAAGCAAACCGCGTTTGATAAGCTAAAAGAAGCCTTTACCACAGCCCCGGTCCTTGCTTACCTTGACCTAGAGAAGGAGATCTGGGTGGAAACAGATGCTTCAGACTTTATTAGCGCAGGAGTACTCTCGCAGATACACGAAGGAATCCTCAAACCGGTAGCGTACTTCTCTAAGAAGATGTCAGCCGCAGAGTGTAATTACATGATCTACGACAAGGAATTACTTGCCATCATCCGCTCCTTCGAGACCTGGAAGCCTGAACTAATGAGTACACCGGCTGAAAAACCAATCAAGGTGCTTACGGACCACAAAAACCTTGAATACTTCATGACAACCAAGCAGCTCACCAGCCGTCAAGCCCGCTGGGCAGAGTTTCTCTCCGCGTTCAACTTTGTCATCTCATACAGGCCCGGAAAGCAAGGAGAGAAACCCGACTCTCTCACACGTCGCACCCAAGACCTTCCAAAGGGAATAGACGACCCGCGGAAGCAGCACCGATTCCAGCAACTCCTCCAGGACTTAAACCTTGAATAAGACATGAAGGTTGCCGTCAACACTCTCCTATTTGCAGCAGACGACCTTGAGGAAGAGGAGCCACGCCAGGAACAAGCACCGAGCCCAGACAAAACCCTAGACCTAGAGGAACTAATTAGACAAGCATACGAGGCAGACGAGGCTATCCAGGACCTCCGGAAGAGCATCGAAGCAGGGAACCGCCGCGTGCCAAGCCACTTGATTGGAAAGGGATACAAGAAAAACATCCAAGACTTCTCAGTAAAAGAGAGTTGGGTGTGGTTAAAAGATACCCTTGTTATCCTAGACTACCAGCCACTACGCCTACGCCTGCTACGAGACCATCACGAGAGTCCGCTTGCTGGACATCCCGGGACAAAAGCAATGTACCGAAACCTTGCTGAAAGATATTGGTGGTTAGGACAAAGAGAAGACGTTACGAGATTCGTAAAGAACTGCCACTACTGTAGAAGGCACAAGCCCTACATAGACTAGAAGTAAGGACTGCTAAAACCCCTACCGATACCGCAGTAGAAGTGGCTCCACGTGTTAATCGACTTTGTAGAAAAACTGCCCCCTTGTATTCGCAACAACAGAGAGTTCAACCACTACCTAACCATTACGGACCGCCTTATAAAAGGAAGGAGCTACGAGCCCCTTTCAACCCTTAGCACTAAAGAAGTAGTTGAGGCCCTAAACCGCCGACTCTTCTGCGTGAGAGGATTTCCACTTGACATCGTCTCAGACAGAGGCAGCGCAATGAACTCACGCCTCTACCAACGAATCCTCGAACGCTACAAAGTGAAGGTAAAGATGTCGACCTCTTACCATCCCGAGACCGACGGACAGAGCGAGAGCTCAGTAAAAGGTATAAAAAGATACCTCCGCCTCTACATTAACCATGCCCAAGACAACTGGGCAGACTTCCTACCACAAGCCGAATTCCAAGCCAACACACATATTAGTGTATCGATAGGAGTATCACCCTTCTTCGCAGACAACGGATTCCACCTAAGAACAGGAATTGAACCGCCTGGAACCTATAACGGCCCGGGAGCAGCCGAAGTAACAAGAGCAGACCGACTTGTTGCAAGAACCAATACAATAAGGGAGTTCCTTCAAGAACAGCTAGTCTGGATCCAGGAGGAGCAAGCCCGATATGCAGACAAGTTCCGTCAACCACACCCGGCATTCCGAGTAGGTGACAAGGTCTTTGTTGATGCAAGGAACTTTGAACTTGGGCGGAATAGTAAATCACTATCACCAAAGAACCTGGGACCATGGGAAATCACACGATGCATCGACGGCAAAGCGTACGAGGTAGCCATACCTCCACACATGCAAGAACAAGGAATCTTCAACGTCTTCCACCCATGGAAGTTGCACCTTGCGCCAGACAACCCGTACCCCGGACAGGTGCAAGAACCAGGCCCTGTACACCTTATCTTTGACAATGAGGATGAAACCATACACGAGGAATGGGAAGTCCTCGAAGTTGTCGACTGCCGAAACTCCAGACACGGGGTCCAATACAAAGTCACTTTCACAGGAAACTAGGATGAATAGAATGCTAACCCACCATGGCAACACTAGACAAACTATAAAAACGCGCCTAACAAGATCCGGGAATATCACGTATACCACAAGAACGCGCCTGAGATACCTGATTTCTTTTCAGAGCTCAGAGGACCTCGCTTAGAAGAGGGGGGGGTAGTGTCAGGCCCCTCAGGCAGCACCACCATGGACTATAGGGTAACTAACCAGCAGTAGCCAGCAACCAGGAGGGAGACCCGGTCACGTGCCAGGGCACGTGCACAGCGCTAGGTACATGGCACGGGCCCAGCGCTAAGCGACTGGGTATATTTACCCTTCGCCCTCTCTTTCTAGACTCTCTTTCCTTTTCTCCTTGTACATAGATTTTTAGTTAAGAGTAATACCACCCTTTCGGCTTTACTGCCTTACACTTTCAGCCCTTAGGGTTATAAAGCCCTTGTGCCCTAGGGTTCGTAATAGATAGCTGTAACGGCGGGCCTCTACCTCTAAGGATTAAACACCAAAGAGGGTAGTAAGTGTAACGGTAGGCTCCTTCTACTAAGCTTCGGAGTCGCTTAGTAGGTTAGTAGAAACCGAAGGGTTTACCTTAAAGAGACAAGAGGAGGATAGCGGTACAAAGAGGGAAGTATCACGTGATAGCGCGGTGCGCAATGAGCTTGTTACCTCTAAATTAATAGGGTTTGAATTGGAACTTTGAGTTGACCACGAAGGGTCAAATGTCTAGCTAAGGGAGTGTAACTATATACTACTAGAAAAGCTATAACAATCTAGATTTGTTCGGGTTGGATCTGTAGGAGTGGGATCTGAGGTGGATGGATCTATAAGGCTTAGATCTGTACAGATCCAAGTATGGGTCCGGGTCACGGGTGTGCGTGGGGCGCACGTGACGTTAGCGCCCAACCACCTTCCTAGTTTCCGACATTCGTCGGTACGAGGCGATCGCTATGTTTACCTATTCCGCGCCCGCTTACCTCTATCCTTTCGGGGATTCTAGCCCTTGATCCTTCGTCCCTGTGGGCCTTCTTCCCGTAGGGGACTCTATCTTCCGTCCTATCCCGTAACCGCGTTATCCCTTGCGGTCCTATCTCCCGTGCGGGTTCCCCGCCCTTAGGATCCTAAAGCCCGCTTCCTTAGAGGTTCGTAATAGTAAGCCGTGTAAGGGTTTACCTTAAGTGGGTATAAGGGAGGGTGTAAGAGAACGAAGTAACGAACATACGTAACAGAGTACTACGTGCGAAGGCCGTGTTACTAATCAATGGTACGGATTGATTATTAAAGTTAACCACGAAGGGTTAAGTTTCTAGCTAAGTAAGTGTACTTATATACTATAGGAAAGCTATAATAATCTAGTATTACTCCCTATAGCCGGGCTATAATGGGCGACGGTTACTTTATTATTATAAATATAGCTTATATGGACTAATTACTTCTTGTTTACCGCCGATCGATTTGAAATCTAGATCTAGACTTGCCTGCTTACAAATTAGGAAGCTAGTATTTTAGTTTGTTCCTTATATATATAAAGCTCGCCTCTCTACCTTATAATTAGTTCTTTAGTCTAGCAATAAGTATTCCTCGCGTATAACTTAGTATGCCTTAAATTAGACCTTGCTCGCCTCCTTTATTGTTCACTCGTCTCTCTCCACCCGCCTCTTAGTATTCGTCCCTAGTCTCTCGCCCCCCTCCTCTTATCCCCTATGCTTCGGTATCTACTTTACCTCTACTACCTTTACCGGCTTCGTTACTGTTACGAACCTCTAAGGAAGCGGGCTTTATAACCCTAAGGGCGAGGAGCCCGTACGGGAAATAGGACCCTAAGGGACTGCGAAGTCACGGGGTAAGGCGCAAGATAGAATCCCCTACGGGAAGAAGACCTATAGGGACGAAGGGACGGAAGCTAGAATCCCGGAGAAGATAAAAGGTAAGCGGGCGCGGAACAGGTAAACATAGCGACCGCTTCACACCGACGAATGTCGGAAACCAGGAACAAGGCCAAGCGCCGAAGTCACGTGGGACCCATACGGATAATACCAAGAATGGATTATCCAAGAAAGATACTAGATAATACGGGATCCCAACTATCTACGATTATCTAAGTAGATTGTTATAGCTTCTTAGTAGTATATAGTCGCACTCCTTTAGCTAGACATTTGACCCTTCGTGGTCAACTCAAAGTTCTAATTTAAACCCTATTAATTTAGAGGTAATAAGCTTATTACGTACCGCGCTATTACGTAATACTTCCCTCTTTATACCGCTATCCTCCTCTTATCTCTTTAAGGTAAACCCTTCGGTTTCTACTAACCTACTAAGCGACTCCGAAGCTTAGTAGAAGGAGCCTACCGTTATAGTTACTTCGTTCCTCTCCGCCCTCTAAGGTCTGTTCATTACATTTATGTGTTACGACGGACCCGACCGTGTTGGGTTTCAGTCGGCGCGTAAGACCATTCGGCCAACCTCCCGTCGACTGGAAGTCGATAAAAGGTTTAGTAATAATTAGCCTAGTAGCTAATCGTGCCCCAATAACTCTATATATAGAGGCGTGTTCGTAATATTATATCGCCCGGCTCGTAAGGGCGATATGTGGGTTTTAGGCAGATTATTACGTGTACTAATTACGTAGTGATGTTTTTTCTTACGGGGTTCCTTCGTAAGCCCCTTACCTTTCTACGTCTTTAAAGGCTGTGCCGTAATAATAGCTTTAACCGTCGTATATAATAAATAGACCTTAGAGGGCGGAGAGGGACGAAGTAACGAAGCCGGTAAAGGTAGTAGAGGTAAAGTATAACGGTAGGCTTCTTCTACTAAGCTTCGGAGTCGCTTAGTAGGTTAGTGGAAACCGAAGGGTTTACCTTGAAGAGATAAGAGGAGGATGGCGGTATAAAGAGTAAAGTATTACGTAATAGCGCGGTACGTAATAAGCTTGTTACCTCTAAATTAATAGGGTTTAAATTAGAACTTTAAGTTGACCACGAAGGGTCAAATGTCTAGCTAAGGGAGTGTGACTATATACTACTAGAAAAGCTATAACAATCTAGATTTGTTCGGGTTGGATCTGTAGGAGTGGGATCTGAGGTGGATGGATCTGTAAGGCTTAGATCTGTACAGATCCAAGTGTGGGTCCGGGTCACGGGTGTGCGTGGGGCGCACGTGACGTTAGCGCCCAACCACCTTCCTGGTTTCCGACATTCGTCGGTACGAGGCGATCGCTATGTTTACCTATTCCGCGCCCGCTTACCTCTATCCTTTCGGGGATTCTAGCCCTTGATCCTTCGTTCCTGTGGGCCTTCTTCCCGTAGGGGACTCTGTCTTCCGTCCTATCCCGTAACCGCGTTGTCCCTTGCGGTCCTATCTCCCGTGCGGGTTCCCCGCCCTTAGGATCCTAAAGCCCGCTTCCTTGGAGGTTCGTAACACTACCCCCCACCTTAAGGATCTTCGACCCGAAGATCTACCGTAAGGTGTATATCTTTTACTCGTGTGGTTCCTCTTCTCTTCTTCCTGTACGTCTTCTCGCCATGTCTTTTGTTAATACCCGTAAGCGTAAGCGTTCTGCACAGCGGGCTGAACATCTTATTTTAGGTGACGAGATTGATCGTAACGGTACGACGATGCCGCTTCCTTGTTCTTCCTGCCTTCTTGCGAATTTTGGTAAATCTGAGGGAGACCCTTCCTTTGTCTCTTGTCAGATGGACGGGGTTCATTCACGTTGCGGCGAGTGCGCTCGTCGTGGCAAATCTTCGTGCGATGCCAGTGGTTTGGACAATTCGGATTGTACGTTACTCGTTGCGCGCGGCGATTTTTTGCTGACCGATCTCTTAGTCCTTCGTCTTCGTCAGGCTTTGTTGAAGGCGGATCAAGCAGAGGAGAAGGCGCGTTAGGAGTTTCGTGCTTCTATGGCGCGTTTAGATCGTGCTGAGAAGCAACGGTCCTTATTACGTTGTCGAGCGGCGTTGATGCTTTCCTCCAAGGCCGAGACGGTTGAAGAGCTAGAGGAGTTGGACCGCCTAGAGGCTTCTCCCGAGGCCGGGGGTCCTGTTGACCCTAAAGATGCCGAGTCTTCGCGATCGACAAAGCGCCTACGTGGCGAGGTCTTAGCTGACGCCTCTGTGGGTCCTGCTGGGTCTCCCGGGGCTGGCTCTGCTGTGCCACCCGCGAGTTCCGAGTTGGTCGATCAGGCGCGGCAGTCTCCTTTCCCTGATTTCGACTTTGGGTCCTTCGTGTTTAACGAGGCCGCGGTGTTGGTCGATCCGGGTTTTAGCGATGGAAGCTTTCAATGAGGTCTTTGCATCCTTTGCAATTTTCCGGTGGTTCCCAGGTATGGTCCCAGTCTCCTTCCCATTGTAGGAGGTATCTGAATTGACCATTAATATAGCCGCTGTCAAGGATCTTTTCTACGATCCATTCTTTGTTTTCGTCGGCATCTGGGTTCTCTGGTACCATTTCTTCCGTTTGCTGTATGACCGTGGCGTTTTTTGGCGCTGGTTCAAGCAGTGCAATGTGAAAGACGGGTACTATCCGCATGGTTTTTGGTAGCTTGAGGCGGTAGTTGACTTTCCCGAGTTTCTCTTCGATTTCGAATGGTCCAATTTTCTTAAAGTCCAATTTGCTGTTTGGTCGCTTCGTTTTAATGTTTTTTCTGAGTAGGTAGACTTTATCCCCCCTCTTTAGCTTCGGTGCCTCCTGGTGCCGTCTGTTGTAGTAGCGGGACATCAAAAATCCATTGTATTCGATGTCGAGGCTGAGCTGTTTGTGAAGTGCCTTCAGCTGGTCTGTCTTGAGGATTCCTTTCTGGCTTAGTGATTTGCTTAGAAGCGATTCCCTATAAGCCGTTGGCTCATATCCGTAGTTGGCGTAGAACGGTGATTCTTGCGTAGCCGTTGCTTTTGAACTGTTATACGCGAACTGGGCGAGAGGAAGTAGTTCAACCCAATTATCCTGCGTGTAATTGATGTAACAGCGTAGATATTGCTCTAGCGTTTGATTCGTACGCTCTGTTTGTCCGTCCGTTTGAGGATGTGCCGTGGTAGATAGCTTATGCTTGGATCCGAGCTGACGGGTAAGAGTCTGCCAGAACTAAGATGTAAACAGCCGATCTCTATCTGATACTAGCTCGTCCGGTAGCCCGTGGTTGCCGAGGATTGTCCTAAGGAAGGTGTAGGCTAGGTCTTCCGCGTTCGCCGTTTTAAGATACGGTAGGTAGTACGCGTACTTGGTAAGCCTATCGACGATAACTAGGATCGAGTCGTAAAGGACGCCGGTTAAGGGTTCTTTCGACTGGGGTAGATCCGTGATAAAGTCTAATGTGATAGACTACCAGGGTCTTTCCGGTGCTGAAAGTGGTTGAAGTAGTCCGTAGGGCGCGTGTCTTGCTGCTTTGCTTCGAATGCAAAGGTCGCACTGTGTGACTATCCGTTGGACCATCTTTCTGAGTCCTGGGAAGTAGTAGTTCCTGGTAATTCGTTCGACCGTTTTGTCCGTTCCTTGATGACCGTGTGCTGGTGCTTCGTGGATATCCTTAATGATTTCTTCCCGTAGTTTAACTGGGACGTAGATTAATCCTAAATACAGGATTGTGCCGTCTTCGTCTTTAGTTAATCGAGGGTCGTTTTCCACGTTTCCGAGTTCCTGGGCCATTGCGTCATGTTCGTAGGCCTCTCGGATTTTCTTTGTCCAGGCGTTGCCCTCCAGGCGATACGCCGGCGCTAGTAGCTTGACCGGGGTAAGCGGGACTTCGCTTTCCGGATTCCCCTTAAGCCAGGATTGGGCAATCCTAAATATAGGTGCGCACGTTCTGGCTGGTGTAAGGCTTCCGTCTTCCTGCCGGTTTAAAACCGCAGGCTGTAGTCCTAGCTTCCCTTCGATATGGTCGGCTCTTCTGCTTAGCGCATCTGCGCGAGCATTCTCTGATCCCTTTCTATAGGTGATCTTTATGTTATAGGATACTAGTTCTTCCGCCCACCTGACTTGTCTTCGAGTCAATTCTTTTGTGGTAGTGAAGTACGTGAGGTTCTTATGATCGTAGTGAACCATCACTTGGTACTTAGCTCCTTCGAGGTAGTGTCTCCATTCTTTGAAAGCCGTGACAATGGCTAACAGTTCTTTATCATAGACGTCGTAATTGAGCTCTAGGGGCGTCATCTTCCTTAAGTAGTACGCGATTGGATGAAGTTTGCCTTGCTCGTCCGGTTGGCTGATGCAAGCGCCAATGGCGTAGTCCGATACGTCCGTTTCTACTGTAATAGGAAGTTCCGGGTTAAAGATACCCAGAATGGGTGCCTCGCAGAACATTCGCTTAAGGGAGTCGAATGCGTCTTACTGGTCTTTTCCCCATTGGAATCCGTGCTCTTTTCGAGTAAGTCTAGTTAGGGGTTCTGATACTTTTGCGTAATTCATGATAAATTTACGGTAAAAGTTGGCGAACCCGAGGAAGGATTGTACTTCCTTAATAGTTCGTAGTGCCGGCCAGTCCCTTATTGCGTCCAGTTTCTTCTCGTCCATGCTGATGTGCCCAGGCGTAATGATAAAACCCAAGAATTCCGTTCGCTAGGTGTACCATTCGCATTTGTCTGGTGCTATTCGGAGATCTTTGTCCTGTAGTGCTTCAAGGACTTTCCTTATATGCTCGGTATATTCTTCGAGCGTATCTGAGTAGATCAAAATGTCGTCCAGGTAAGCCATACAAAACACATCCAAATACGGACGTAGGGTATCGTTGACTAAGTTCTAGAACGTGCTAGGGGCGTTTATAAGCCCAAATAGCATGACCGTGTACTCGTAGTGACCGAATCTTGTTCGGAACGCTGTCTTCCATTCCTCTCCTTCTTTTATGCGAACCAGGTAATAGCCTTCTCGAAGGTCCAACTTAGTGAAGTACTTAGCGGTCCGGAGCTTATCCTGAAGTTCGTCGATACGAGGTAATGGGTATCGGTTTTTTACCGTTACGTCGTTCAGTTGTCTGTAATCGACGCAGAGGCGGAGCTTGCCGTTTTTCTTTGGGACGAACAGAATAGGATAGCCAGCCGGTGATAACGAAGGCCGTATGTATCCTCGTTCTAGGTTCGTGTCGATGTACTCCCTTAAAGCTTCGCTTTCCTTCTAAGAGAGGGAATAGATTGGCTTAAACGCGGGTTGCGTTCCTGGGATAAGGGGTATTTCGTGATCCCAAGGTTGATGTTTTGGTAAGCTTCCTTTTCCTCTTTCTCTACACACTTGTGCGTATTTCCAGAATTCTGGGGGTACCGTTTCCAGTTCTGGTATTGGCGGTTTAACTCCGCTAGTAGGCCTTATAGTTCCGTCGTTATTAACTACTTGCTAGGTCCCGACTGCCGAAATGCCTCGGACGTCGTAGCTCTTATCCCATAGAAGATTCCTACTTCGTTGCGTGGGTTGGCTGTAGCGTCTCTCGATCCTCTAGGAGCAGTCTCCTCCGACTAACTTTAGGCCGTTATCCTCTTTTAGAGGTCCCGTTTTACCGTTTTGGTCGTTCGACTCGGGCACGTCCGCCCTGCGCATGCGTGCTGTGATGCGTTGCTCCATTTCCTGGCTTGGTCTAACGTAGACTGTAAACGCTTTTTCTCCCCTACGCTTCATGCGCTGTAGGGCCGCTAAGGAGATTTCTTGGATATCGATAGTACTTTTCTTTTCCTCATCGTTCCGGCTCTGGTCGTGCTCGGGCTTCTTGCTCTGGTGTGTTGACTCTAGCTCATCGTTTCGGCTTCTTTACTCGGGTACGTCCACCCTGTTCGTCCTTTTCGCGGTAGCGAGGTGTCTTTCGCATAGTTCATCCGGGAAGGTGATTGTTCCCCTCCTCCAGTTGATGTATGGTGCATGCGTCTTCAACTATGGCATCCCAAGGATGATGTCATGTCCTGGGATAGACATAAAGTCTAGGTTGATATGTTCTTTATAGTTGCCAAGTGACATGGGCGAATCTCCGGTTTCGATTCTGACCCATCCGTTGCCGTAGGTAGAGGGTGATCCGTCTACTGTACTAAGCTCGTACGGTTGGTCTTTTGCTTGGTGCCGGAGGCCGTGCTTAATGGCGAATGGCGGATGAATGAAGTTACCCTGCGTGCCGCTGTCGATTATGGCACTTGCTCTCTTTCCGCAGAAAGTGACTTCTACGTAGAGTAATTGGTGAAGATCTAATCCGGTGGGTATTGGTCCGTTCGATGTGCGTGATACCTGGTTGAGGGACCTAACTAACGGCCCCTCCTGGGGTCCCTGACTAGGGAGGCCGTTTAGTTTTTTGACGTTGGTCGGCCATGGACTTCGCTATGTATATAGTCTTCCCATTCGTTGACTTGAATGTATGCTTGCTTCCAGTCGGTCTAATTGCCGTTTTTGGTCACCCTTGTCCAGTAGACTTTGTCGTTCCGCACTTGGTATTTGAAGGTTGGATGATGATTGAGCTTTTCATCGGGAATCCATTTGAGCGTTCGATTCTGGATTGTTGCCGTTCCGTGTTGACAGAGAATTCTTGCTAATTCTCGTAGAGAATCGTAGTCCGCCTGCTCGCGTGCTGAGAGACCTTGGTGGTGTCCTTCAACGAGCGTTGTTTCTGGAGTTACCGGGAGTTCGTATTTTTCTCCGTTTTGCTCAATGCGAGTTTCCCAGAGGGTTTCCTGTCGCCATTCCCACATAGCCATGAGGGCGAGGTTCCTCTGGTCCGGGATCCAAACCGTTTGACCGTGATTGCCGCATTCGTTTTCTAGGTAGTGACTGATGCCGTATCGTTGAGCGAGCACTTCGAGCGAGGTGAGAGTGCTCCGTTTTTCGTCCGTTGTAAGGGCCTCTCCCTCTTCTTTTCCTGTGCATTTGCTAAGTTCGCTTCGATCTAGGGTGCTGTCGTATAGTTCCCCTATGTCGCTGTCTACCAAGTCAGAGTCTTTTGGGAACGCGTCGACAAGGGCGTCGAGCTGAGGTTCTTCGGTGACTCGTGTGGTGACATTGACTTGTCGGCTTTTTCCTGGTTTACGGGGGTACCATCCCGTGGCGTCTTTATTACTTTGGTGTATCGTGCAGCTGTCGTTGTAGCATACGGTCCAGCTTATAGCTGCGTGCGCTGCTCGCTGCTGGTTGATCTTCTCGAAGGCTGCTAGCTCCTCCCTGGAGTCTTTGCGTACGGCCGCCGCGTGGCTGCGGCTTTTCTTAGGCCGTAGCGGGCAATCGTGCCCTGGCTACCACTTATCTCCGCAGTAGACACAGAGTTTCTTCGCAAATCGTTCTTGCTGCTCCGGTGTCCATCTTGTCTGCGTGTTCTTGTTTCGTCCCTTCCATCCATTGTTCCGTCCCTTGTTATTCCTGTCTTGACGGGTAGAACTGTCCAGTTCCATGGCCTCGCCGCCATTCTGAGTGTGGCGTGGCTTGGTTGTCCGTGTCGTGTTGGCAGGGTACCGTTCCGTTTGTCGCTCCCAGAGGCGCTCGTCTAGGCGCCTGGCTAACTCGATCATCGTGTCTAGCGTTTTAGGGTAGCTATAGAAGGCCATCGCATCCTTAATGTTTGGCTTGAGCCCTTTATAGTAGTGATCACGCTGTGCTTAATCCGACCATCCCTCCAGGAATGCAGCCGCTTGTCGGAATATAGAGGTGTAGTCCGAGACCGATCCTTTCTGTTGTAGGACCATGATCTTCTGAGTTGCTTGTCGGACTTCGTCCACGTCATTAAAGGCGCGTTTAAGATGCTCTACGAATTTGTCGTAGTCATCGAACATGTCCCGAGTGTTCTTGGACTGCTCGTCCTCGTCCTTATGGAGGTGTTCGTTGAGGTAGGGTTCGAACCATCGCTCTACCGTTCCGCGAAGGTAGGTAGACGCGAAGAGAACCTTATCTTCCTTAGATTCGAACTGGTCGTCGTAGATGCGGATGTACCGCTCGAGTTGGGAGGTAAAGCCTTATAACTTCTGTCGGTTACCATCGAAGGTATCGGGGTTCCGGAGTTTGACTTTTCTCGGCCTCGGGGCCGCTTGACCTGCTTAAAGCTGTTCGATCTGCGCTTGCAGGCGTTGGATGGTTAATATTAGCTAAGCCGCGGTCGGCTACTAAGTCGGGGCGTTGCTCATCTCGACGTCGGACATTGACTATGTTAGAGATGGCGTTCTAGGGGATACTTCTCTTTAGTTTTCTTAAAGCCTTCCTTCTCTTATAAGGATGGTGGTTAAAGTGTAACGGTAGGCTCCTTCTACTAAGCTTCGGAGTCGCTTAGCAGGTTAGTGGAAACCGAAGGGTTTACCTTGAAGAGACAAGAGGAGGATGGCGGTGCAAAGAGGGAAGTATTACGTAATAGCGCGGTGCGTAATAAGCTTATTACCTCTAAATCAATAGGGTTTGAATTAGAACTTTAAGTTGACCACGAAGGGTTAAATGTCTAGCTAAGGGAGTGTGGCTATATACTACTAGGAAAGCTATAACAATCTAGATCAGGCATTTAGATATACCTCTTAGATTAGGGAGATGGATCAGGGCTTTAGATTAGTCCCGATCCAAAGTAGCCCTTTTAGGGTGTAGGGCGCACGTAACGTTAGCGCCTAGCTATCTTTCTTCCGACATCCGTCGGTACGAGACGATCGCGGTGTTCCCCTGTTCCGCGCCCGTCTGCTTTTGCCTCTTCCTAGGATTTCGACTTCCGCCTCTATACCCTTATGGGCCTTCTTCCCGTGCGGGCTTCTTACCCTTAGGGCTATAAAGCCTACGCTCTTAGAGGTTCGTAACAGGAGGCCGTTTAGTTTTTTAACGTTGGTCGGCTATAGACTTCGCTATATATATAGTCTTCCTATTCGTTAACTTAAATGTATACTTACTTCTAGTCGGTCTAATTGCCGTTTTTAGTTACCCTCGTCCAGTAGACTTTATCGTTCCGTACTTAGTATTTAAAGGTTAGTGTTACGGCGCAGCCTCCACAGGTTAAGGAAGTTAAGGATCAGCCCCGTAGGGAACAATAGAAGTCGGAGTCATAAGGATCCGAGGTCACGTGACCCTCGCGATCAGTTGGACCCACCCGCTCAGTTGCCAAGGCCAACTAAGCAGATAGAGTCAACTGAGCCGATACGCTTAGTTAACTACCCTCGATCAGTTGCCAAGGCCAACTGATCGCGCTCTACCAACTAAGCACATAGATTGTAGACACTCTCCTACATGTATATAAACCACACTCCTTAGATAGCTTTGACCTTCGTGGTCAACTTTAATAATCAATCTACACCATTGATTAGTAACACGGCCTTCACACATAGTGTTCTGTCACGTGTGTTCGTCACTCCGTTCTCTTACACCCTCCCTTGTACCCACTTAAGGTAAACCCCCATACGGCTTACCATCCTCTTTGGTGTTTGATCCTTAGAGGCAGAGGCCCGCCGTTACACTTTAACCACCATCCTTGCAAGGAAGGGTAAGAGAATATCGGGTAAGGTATCACCCCCTAACGAGTTTAGGAAACAGCAATGAGCACGGTCAATATGGAAGACGTCAGCGCAGGACAAGGTCGTCCAGCGATTCCTCAGACACCGGCTTAAGAGGCCGCTCAGCCTGCTCATTAGGAGCAAACGGAGCCCACTATAAGAGATCTCATGCAGATGATCCAGGAACTGCGAACCGAGAATCGCATCCTGAGGAACAGACAGGATCAGGCTACCGAGCCAGATGCCGCAAAGAAACCATCCACCAGAGTCAAGGTGCCGAAACCGGACCTTTACCACGGTGAGCGTACCAAGACGCAAAGCTTCCTTATGCAGCTGGAAGACTACCTACATTTCGCCAAAGGACAGTTCGGCAACGACGCAGACAAGGTTCGCTACGCCAGCACCTTCCTCCGAGGAGCAGCAGAGAAGTGGTTCAGACTATACAAGAGGGAGACTCAGGAGAAGCCGCATTGGCAATGGTCGCTTCAGACCCAGGCCATCTTCTCCGACTACAGGACCTTCGCCAAGCAGCTCCAGGAAGCGTTCAACGCGATTGACGAGGCCAAGCGTGCCAACCAGATCCTCTTCAGGATCCAGCAAAAGAAGTCAGTCCTCGACTATACGGCCGAATTCCAGGAAGCAGCCTACGTCGCAGGAGAACACTCGGACTACACGCTCAGACAACTGTACTACCGAGGCCTGAAAGACGAAATCAAGGAAGCCATGTCCTACCACGACGAGCCAGAAACGCTCTCGGAACTCATCCGCCTAGCAACCGACATGGACCGAAGACGGACCAACAGGTGGTTCGAAAGAAAGGGTGACCCTTAGGCAAACACGACCAGGCCACGCCGCGAACGCACCACGTTGGAAGGAGGCGATGCTATGGCTCTCGACGCCGCCAATCGACAAAACAACCAGAAGGATACCAGGGGTAGGAACAACTACAACAAGAAACCTAAAGGCCCCAATCCGAACTGGACAGATGAGCAGAAGCAATGGTACAAAGATCGACTCTGTATCACCTATGGCAGCGACAAGCACTTTTCGCCCACATGTCCGCAGAACCCTCGCAACAAGAAAGAAGGGAAGCAGACCTCAAGCGCTCAACGCGAAGCATCAACCGTATCCCGCCAGGAGGACCACGCCACGCTAAGCTGGACGGCATGCTTCAACGATAATTGTCGAACGCATCAAAGCGATAAGGACGCTACGGGATGGTACCCGAAGAAGCCAAGGGGCATCGCTATGCTCACAAGGAACGAAGAAGTGTTCGACCTCGACGATATTGTCGAATCATTCCCGCTCGACGACGAGATCATCAACAGTGAAAGCGGCGAGTTCTACGACAGTACCGAAGCCGAAGAGGATAGCTCCGATGAAAGAAACCTCGCAGAAGTGGAGGAGAGCCCGTTAGCAGGCGCTATTGACAGGCTCCTTAAGAAAGTAGAGGAACACGGCATCATCGCCAAGATTCCCTTCCACCACGGCGAACAAGAACAAGGCATCTGGATCCCCGATAACCAACCAGGACTCGCGCTAGTCACCTGGCAGGTTAGAAAGGACCAACTATGGGAAACACGCCTGTACGAGGATCGTCACACGGAGACTGACAAAGTCACGCTCGAGGACAACCTAGCAACCCAGAGGGCACGCACCCAGGAAGAAGAAAGGGCAAGACTGTTTCCTAGCATGGAAATAGCCGTCCCAGGCGTGAGGTGGAAAGCCCTTCGACGGATCCCTAGGCTAAGCAACCAGATCCTCCCAGAAGACGACGAACGCCTTAACCCCCGGCATAAGAAGCATCGGCAGATCGCATGGATCTCGTGCATCGACCATCAGTGCAGGACGCACCAACGTTAGAAGAACGAAAATCACTAGTTCCCGGTACGCGTACAACAAGATGGGACGCACCGAATTATCGAGAAGTGGGAAATAGAAGGATGGAGTCCGAACGGATGGACTCGCCATAACCTCTTCCTACTATGGAGCAACCAGAGGCACCAGTCAAAAAACTAGACGGCCCTGCAGCCAAGGGACAACAGCAAGGGCCGTAGTTTAGGTCCCTCAACATGGTATCACGCACCTCGAATACGGAAATTCTCACCGGACCAAACCTATGGAAACAGTTCAAGACGCAGGGAATACTCAACGGAGTACCCACGAGGATCCTGATCGACACAGGATCAAGCGGAAACTTCATCCACAACGAGCTTGTGCAGAAGATGAACATTCCCTACCGTAAGAAACAGGAACCATACTCCCTCAGCGGGTTTGATGGCTCCCAAGCAGCCTACGGAGAAGGCTGGGTAAAGATTGAAACGGAGGAAGTAACCCTCCAGATAGGGAATCACCAGGAACAGATTTCCCTCGACGTTCAACGAGTACCCGGGCACGATCTCATTCTCGGAATGCCCTGGGTCAGAACCCAAAGACCAATCTTCGACTTTGGAAAAGAAGACTCCATTATTTTTCAAGAGGACCTTGACAACCTCTTACGAAAACAAGGGCTGGAGAAAAGAAACGGGTTAATGGATACCCTAAGGACACTCCTAGTAGCATCAACACGGGAAGTAGCCAGTATAAGGCCTGAATATAGCAACTATATAGGTAACTCCGACAGTAGTATAAGTTAGAACCAGGACTACGACGCAAGCAGCGAAGCCCCCTCGGTAAAATATAACCTATCGGTAGGAATAAGCCCTACTAAGCGAAACGATACACCTAACGAAACGGTCGACCAGGATGGAGTAAGACCCCGCGACGGCAACATCAACGGCTACCTCAAGGACGGAGTAAGCTAGGACCAGGACAGCAACGAAGCCTCCTCGGTAAAATGCAACACCTCGAGCGGAATAAGACCAACCCAGACCGACACTTCTCAAGAATCAGAAGTACAACACACGATACGAAGGACTACGAGGAAGCGGTATAAGGCTAAGAGTAAGGCTTCGCGCAAGCAATTAGCAGCCCTAGAGCCTTAAATCGACGTCCAAATCATCTCAGGAGAGGCATTTAAGCGTATAAGACGCCAAGGACATCAGGTCTGCCTCATGTACATCAAGCCCTCGCCGGCAGTGCAACAGAGAGCACTGGCCAGAGCCCAACGACAAAGGCCAAAAAACGAGGACTACGCAGCTCCCTTAGGAGGAGATGATCCCGCGAGGATCAACAAAGGACAACATGACAGTCTAGAAACATGGAATAATCCATATAGACACCCTCCGATACCCGAAATGGAAACGGTACCCAGCGAGTACTGGGATCTGACGGCCGTTTGCCGAGAAAGAAGGAAAGGGGACTTGCCGGAACATTAGCCGTGGGACCACGAAATCCTACTTAAGATAGGCACGAGGCCAGCCTACAAGCCTATTTACTCCTTATCAGAAAAGGAAATGGAAGCGCTTAGGGACTACATCGAGAAGAACCTCGAACGAGGATATATCCGACCTTCGACGTTATTAGCCGGATACCCAATCCTCTTTGTTCTAAAGAAGAACGGCAAGCTACGCCTATGTGTCGACTACCGACAGCTGAACGACATCACGATTAAGAACCGGTACCCTCTCCCTCGCATCGATGAGCTCCAGGACAAGTTAAGGAAAGCAAAGTACTTTACGAAGCTGGACCTCCGGGAAGGATACCATCTAGTCAGAATTAAAGAAGGGGAAGAATGGAAAACAGCCTTTAGAACGAGGCTAGGACTCTACGAGTACACGGTAATGCTATTCGGGCTTACCAACGCTCCGGCAACCTTCTAGAATCTCGTCAACGATACTCTACGAGAATACCTAGATATCTTCTGCATGGCTTATCTCGACGACATCCTTATCTTTTCAGAAGACCTAGAGGATTATAAAAAGCATATAAGAAAGGTCCTAGAAGCCCTCTAAACAAAGAACCTCTCTATCGCACCCGAAAAGTGCGAATGGCACGTCCAGAGAACGGAGTTCTTAGGCTTCATCATCACCCCGGGTCATGTCGGCATGGACGACTCAAAGCTGGATTCCATTAGGGAATGGCCAGTACTAAAAACAATCAAGGAAGTACAGTCCTTCCTTAGATTCGTAAACTTCTACAGGAAGTTTATCTGGAACTACTCCGGAGTTACGGAACCTTTAACTAGGCTTACGCGAAAGGAGCATGGCTTTAAATGGGAAGACGATCAGCAACGGGCATTCGACTCGCTTAAACGGATGTTTTGCGAAGCCCCAGTGCTCGGGATATACGATCCCGACAAGCCCACCGAAGTGGAAACTAATGCGTCAGGATTCGCCCTAGGAGCATGTCTCAGCCAACCTAATAAAGAAGGCAGATGGCACCCAGTCGCGTTCTACTCCAGGAAGTTCACCCCGGCAGAACTCAATTACGACATTCACGATAAAGAGCTTCTGGCCATCGTCTCAGCTTTTAAGCAATGGAGACACTACCTCGAAGGAGCGAGCCACCAAGTGATAGTACGCTGTGATCACCAGAACCTTACACGCTTCACCACGACCAAGGAGTTAAACCGACGACAGGTTCGCTGGTTAGAAGAAATGGCCTCCTACGACTTCAAGATCACCTATAGAAAGGGATCAGATAACGCCGCAGCTGACGCACTCAGTCGAAGAGTAGATTATATGGAAGGAAAAACCGAGCCGCACCCTGCAATCTTCGCAGCGGACAGCGATGGATCGCTTCTCCTTACTAGACAGACCCTACCTATGCTCCGCATCGAAGCCAACCCATGGCACCAGAAATTCCGAGAAGCATACGCGCAGGACCCCTTCGCGCAGGAACTTTTAGCGCTTAAGGACGACCCGCGTATCGCTTAAGATAGAGAAGGAACGCTTCTCTTTAAAGGACTTATCTATGTACCAACACGGTTGCGAGAAGCACTGGTAAAAGACATCCACGAAGCTCTAGCACATGGACATCAGGGCATCGACAGGACAACCGAAAGAATCACGAGGAATTACTACTTTCCAGGACTAAGGAAAACCGTACAGCGTGCAGTCTCGCAGTGCGATCTTTGCATCAGAAGCAAGGCCGCGACACATGCACCTTACGGCTACCTACAGCCGCTGGAAGTAGCAAAACGACTATAGTAGTCCATCACGTTGGACTTCGTCACCAAGTTGCCTAGGTCGAAGGATCCTCTCACAGGAGTCTCGTACGACTCAATTCTCGTCTTTATCGACCGACTTACGAAGTACGCCTACTTCTTGCCCTACCTCGAGGCATCTAACGCAGAACAGCTCGCCTACACGTTCCTACGAACCATCTTCGCGGATCACGGAATGCCGGAAGAAATGGTATCGGACAGAGACAAGCTTATGTCCTCAGAATTCTGGCAAACAGTAATGCGCCAGCTAGGAACGAAGAGCAAGCTCGCTACCACAGCACACGCGCAAACAGACGGTCAAACCGAGCGAATGAACCGGACTCTTGAACAATACCTCCGCTGTTATATCAACTACCCACAGGAAAACTGGGTAGAACTGTTACCTATGGCCTAATTCGCCTACAACAGCGCTAAATAGGAATCCACGAACGAATTACCGTTCTTCGCCAATTACGGGTTCGAACTAGAAGCCTACAGGGAAACGATCCCAAGTAGAAAGCTAGCGCAAAGTGGTATCCTTAAAGCCGAGCAGCTGAAGGAACTCCATAAGGCTATCAGCCTTAACCTCGAGTACGTTAGAATCATGATGTCCAAATACTATAACAGACGGTACCAGGCGGCACCTGTTATAAATATGGCTTATGTGGACTAATTACTTCTTGTTTACCGCCGATCGATTTGGAATCTAGATCTAGACTTGCCTGCTTACAAATCAGGAAGCTAGTATTTTAGTTTATTCCTTATATATATAAAGCTCGCCTCTCTGCCTTACAATTAGTTCTTTAGTCTAGTAATGAGTATTCCTCGCGTACAACTTAGTATGCCTTAAATTAGACCTTGCTCGCCTCCTTTATTGTTCACTCGTCTCTCTCCACCCGCCTCTTGGTATTCGTCCCTAGTCTCTCGCCCCCCTCCTCTTATCCCCTGTGCTTCGGCATCTGCTTTACCTCTACTGCCTTTACCGGCTTCGTTACTTCGTCCCTCTCCGCCCTCTAAGGTCTATTTATTATATTTTGCTAGACTCCTATCTAGTAGGCCTAAAGCTCTCGCCGAAGCCCTAGACTATAATCTCTAGAATGGTCGATGGAACCATACCTCCTAACCCTTGGGATACGCTATTCTAAGTCCTCGATCAAGTCCCTACCCCTATTAATACTCGCCCCACCTTCCCTAAAGACATCCCGGTTTCCCTACGCGTTACCCTTAGTTAGGCGTACGCTAGAGGAAGACAATCTTACCTAAGATCCAATATCGATTCACCAGTTATCCCTAAGAATACTACGAACGCCTAAGTTACTTGCATCTTTTATTACTACGGTTTTGGCCAAGATGAAGCCTTCGCTCGACTCTAGTTACTAGCTTCGAACCTCCCTGCCAACACGCCAGCTATTACGTCTACTATATCTCCTTTGGAAACCCCTACTTCTCGTCCTCGTATTCCTAAAGTCTCGGACCCAGAACCCTTTAAGGGTGAACGTACTCGATTCGGGAATTTCACCACGCAACTCTAGCTTAAATTCGCCTTAGACCCATCTACCTTTACAACGGATACGGCTAAGATTACCTACGCTGGTTCCTACCTTCGCGATGCTGCTTATACCTGGTTTGCCCCTTACGTCTCTGCCTCGAATGGTTCCGTAAACTTCGACAACTACGAGTCCTTCTACCAAGCTCTTAAGGCCGTATTTAATAATCCCGACACCTACGCAATAGCTGAACGATCCCTCCTCGCACTTAAACAAGATAAGTCCTATTCGGCGTACTATTCACGGTTTCTCTCGCTTATTACGACCCTTGGTTGGAAGGAAAACGCAGTTAAGATCCACTACTTCCGCCTTAGCCTTAAAGAGAACCTTAAGGACCTTCTTATTGGACGAGCTATACTAGTAGAATTCGAAAAGTTCGCTAAGGCTTGTATTATACTAGACAACCAACTCTATGCTCGAACTATTAAGAAAAAGACACCCTTAACTCGTACTCCTATCTTAATTCCTCTCTCGTCTATACTAGCTACTCCTCAACCCTTATCTCCTATACTAACCTCGATTCCTTAAGGTGAACCTATAGAACTAGATGCTACCGCTTAAAAGACTTACCGAAAAGCTAACAACCTCTGCGCCTACTACGGTAATCCTAACTACTAGGTTAAAGAATATCCTAAAGCTAAGGCTAAGGGACTTAAGTTTAATATAACGTCGCATATACCTCCTACGGCTTCCGTCCTCTACGTATTAAAAAACGTAGAAGGCTAGGTAGTACCCGGTACCTACCTAGCCCTCCTCTACTTCCTACTTCGAATTAGTTTTCCGTCCTTGCTTTCCTCTCGTCTTCGAATCTTGGAACACTCTCGTTTTTACCTCCTAAAACCCGTACCCTACAGCCCCGTGCTATAGATCTTAGGAAACGTCCGCTCCTTATCCTTAAATCAGTGGTTAATAACAAAATCGAAACCTCGGCTATATTAGACTCTAGTGCCTCGTCTCTTTTTATAGATAATACCTTTATTACATCCTATTCAATCCCTACACGCCAAAAACCCCAAGCTGAATCCCTCGAACTCGCGGATGGATCTATCGCCGGATGGATTACCCACGAGGCCGACCTTTAACTTAATATTAATCAGTATTAAGAACTCGTTACCTTCTAAGTAACTAAGCTCGGCCAATATCTAATTATCCTAGGAAAACCCTAGCTAGAACGGTATGATCCACACGTCCTATAGTTAAAAAATATAATTACCTTCGCCTCCCCTTTTTGCTAAGCAAATTGCTTGCCTACTCGCTAACCTATAACTACGCTTTCCCCCTTACCTCCTAATTCGCCTTCGATCTCTTACGCTACTATATCCTACGCCGCCCTTACTCGTTATGTCCGACGAGATAAGACTAGGATATACGCCGTATCAATTAAGGAGATCTAAGAACACCTTAATAGCCTTAAGGAAACGGAATAGTAAACTCTAGAATAAGAACTCGAAACCCTCCGCTTACGAGTCCCCGCTCGATTCTACTATCTTCTTCCCTTCTTTATAAAGAAAGAGGCCGATAGACTTCCCCTATATCGGTATATTGATTATAAGATTTTATTAGAAGAGGGTAAGAAACCCCTATTCGGCCCTCTCTACTTAATATCCGATTTAGAGCTTAAGGCTCTACGTAAATACCTTAATAAAAACCTTAAAAAAGGTTTTATTCGACCCTTATTCTTATCCTCTACGTCCCCTGTTCTCTTTATTAAGAAACTAGGAGGCGGCCTTCGTTTTTGCGTGGATTATCGCGAACTAAATAGTATTACGAAAAAGAACCGTTATCCACTCCCCTTAATCAACGAGACTCTCCGTTAACTTTAAGGCTCTCGTATTTTTACTCGACTCGACCTTCGCGGTGCTTATAACCTTATCCGAATTAAGGAAGGCTCCGAACCTTTAACTACCTTTAGGACTCGCTATAGCCTATACGAATACCTAGTTATACCCTTTAGCCTAACGAATACGCCGGCTACCTACCAATAATTCGTTAACGATACGTTACGTAAATACTTTAACCGCTAGTGTGTCGTCTATCTAGACGACATCCTTATCTACTTAGAAACAGAAGAAGAGTACTACGAATATATTCGATTAGTTCTCGAAAAGCTCTATAAAGCAGGCCTATACGTAAAAGGCGAAAAATGCGATTTCTATACGACTTTAACTACGTTCCTTGGCTTCGTTATTTCTCTAGACGGTATCTCTATGGACCTAGCTAAGGTAGCCGCCGTAAGAGACTAGGAGACTCCTCGTTTAGTTAAAGACCTTTAATCGTTCCTTAGCTTTATAAACTTTTACCGACGATTTATTAAAGGATACTCTCGAAAAGCTAGAGCTCTCTTTAAGCTCCTAGCTAAGAACATTCGTTTTACTTAGGGGAAAGAATAGGATAAAGCTTTTACTTATCTTAAGGAAGCCTTCTATTCTTACCTAATCCTCCGATACTTCGATCCCTAACTCGAGACTATCCTTAAAACTAACTCTTCTAACTTCGTTATATCCGTAATCCTATCTTAATAGGTAACGTATAACGATAGTAAGAGACTTCTACACCCTATCGCCTACTACTCTCGGAAAATGACCTCCGTAGAGCAGAACTACGGTATTAGGGATAAAGAACTCTTAGCTATTATAGAAGCCCTAAAGGAATACCGTTCTCTTATTATTAACCTCTTCTCGCTACTCCTCATCCTTATAGATTACTCGAATTTGACTAGCTTTACCTCTAAGCAAATCTTGAACCGTCGACAAGTACGCTAGGTAATTAAACTCTCGGAACTCGACTTTAAGATTGTCTACCGCCTAGGAACTAAGAATTAACGCGCGGATACGTTAATAAGACGGTTAGGAGACCTCTCTACTCGAGAGGGGCGTCTACCCCCTACTACGATCCTTACCCCCGGAAAATTCGAAATTTCGACCCTTGTTTCAACTCGATATTCGATCGCTAGGCTAGAACCGTCCCTAGCTAGTAATATTCGCTTAGTACTTAATAAGGATACTCTTAGGTAAGAGATTCTTACTATACTCGATACCTACGCACTTCGACATCCTAAAGTGGATCTAGGCGTATACTCTAAGGATAACGATAGTCTATTACTAGTTAATAGACTTATCTATATCCCTAAAGACCTAAGCCTCCGCTAAAGAATTATTAGCTCTCGATACTCGCATCCGGCTGCTAGACACCTAGGCTAAGTAGTAATATTTAAACTCGTTACTCGTAATTTCTAGTAGCTAGGTCTACGATAGATAGTAGCTCGTTTTATACGGAACTATAAGACCTACTAAAGAATTAAACCCGCTCGATACGCCCCCTTTAGATACTTAAAACCCCTTAAAGTACTATAACGCCGCTGGCAATCCGTTTCTCTCGATTTAATTACGGGACTTCTAACGTCCAATTCGTTTAATACTATACTAGTAGTCGTAGACCGACTAACTAAAATGGCTCACTTTATTCCTTACCAAATAACCCTCGATTCGATAGAGCTTGCTAAGCTTTATCGAGACTACGTTTTTCGACTATACGGCTTACCCAACGACTTTATATCTAACTACGGCTCGATTTTTACTTCTAAATTTACTAGAGCTCTTAGTAGATCCCTATCTATTAAGACTAACTTTAGTACGGCTTTCCACCTATAAACTAACGGCTAGATAGAGCGCGTTAACGCTATCCTCGAATAATACCTTCGCGCCTACGTTTCGTACCAATAAGACGATTAGAACGACTTTCTCTCCCTTACTAAATTCGCTTATAATAATACGATCTCGACTACGACTAAGGTTACCCCCTTCTTTATAAACTACGGCTTCCACCCTCGTTATAAGATTCTATAGAAAGACTTAATCTTAGCCCCCCTTAAACCCCTACGTCTCTTCTAAGAGAACCTTGAAAACCTCGAAAACTACCTTCGCTAAGAAATTCGACTCGCACAAGACGCCTACGCAGAATAGGCTAATAAAGACCGTATTTCGCTACTCGTCTTTAAGCCTAGTAACCTTGTTTGGCTCCTAAGACGGCATATCTCGATAATAAGACCTTCGGATAAACTCGACTTTAAACGCCTTAGCCCCTTTTCTATACTAGAAAAGATCTTAACTCATGCCTATCGCCTAGAACTACTAAGGATAATAAAAGTCTACCCCGTATTCTACGTCTCCTTACTCGAACCCGTAGCCTCTGACCCCTTACCTAATTAAATCTAACCTCCGCTCCCGCCTATTATCGTTGACGGCGAAGAAGAGTACCGGGTAGAAGAGATTCTAGATGTTAAAACAACCCGGAGACAACCAAAATACCTTATAAAATAGACTGGTTACTCGATACTAACCTAGGAACCTTACGACCTTATTAAAGACCTTAAAGCTCTTAATACGTTTTATAAACGTTATCCTTTAAAACCTCGACCCTTAAACTAAAGGCTCGTAGGAACTTACCTCTAGGGAAGAGAGCCTACTATTATAAATATAGCTTATATAGACTAATTACTTCTTATTTACCGCCGATCGATTTAGAATCTAGATCTAGACTTGCCTGCTTATAAATTAGGAAGCTAGTATTTTAGTTTATTCCTTATATATATAAAGCTCGCCTCTCTGCCTTACAATTAGTTCTTTAGTCTAGTAATAAGTATTCCTCGCGTATAACTTAGTATGCCTTAAATTAGACCTTGCTCGCCTCCTTTATTGTTTACTCGTCTCTCTCTACCCGCCTCTTAGTATTCGTCCCTAGTCTCTCGCCCCCCTCCTCTTATCCCTTATACTTCGGTATCTGCTTTACCTCTACTGCCTTTACCGGCTTCGTTACTTCGTCCCTCTCCGCCCTCTAAGGTCTATTTATTATAGCACCGAACCTTAAGAGGGAGGATAAGGTCTATCTCCTTAGAAAAAATATTAAGACTAAACGGCCAAACGACAAATTAGATTTCAAAAAAATTAGCCCATTTAAGATTAAAGAAAAACTCGGAGAAGTTACCTATCGACTTAAACTATTAAACACGAGGATAAACTCTACTTTCTACGTCTTACTACTCGAGCTAGCACTAGAAAACGCTAACATCCCCGAAACCTAAGAAGAAATTGTACCAGAAAACCCGGACGCCGAAGAAAAACAGTACCTAGTAGAGAAAATCCTAGACTATAAGCGGTTCGGCTATTAGCTTAAGTACCTGGTTAAATGGGAAGGATACGGGAATAAGGATAACTAGTAGATCCCTAAGGACGATATATACTTAGACCTCGTTAGAGAATTCTATCGCTAGAACCCTAACCTCCTACGGAAACGAGGTCGCCCTCGAAAGCACTATAACGAGTACGACCTAGTAGAACCTTATAAACCACGCTATACAACTCGCATTCAAAATAGGAGCGTTCGGCGGATAAAGGAATAGACTCTACTAGATCTACTAAATACTACCGCTCCTTAGTAGTATCCCGCTTGCGTTTAGACATGATGAACTTACGGAAAGAAAGTAAGACCGGACGAATTCATAGAAAAATAGGCGATACGGGAGAATCTTCGGGCCGAAGATCCTTAAGGGGGGGGATAGTATTACGGCGCAGCCTCTACAGGTTAAGGAAGTTAAGGATTAGCCCTATAGGGAATAATAGAAGTCGGAGTTATAAGAATCCGAGGTTACGTAACCCTCGCGATTAGTTGGACCCACCCGCTCAGTTGCTAAGGCTAACTAAGTAGATAGAGTTAACTAAGCCGATACGCTTAGTTAACTACCCTCGATTAGTTACTAAGGCCAACTAATCGCGCTCTACTAACTAAGTATATAGATTATAGACACTCTCCTATATATATATAAACTATACTCCTTAGATAGCTTTAACCTTCGTGGTTAACTTTAATAATTAATCTATACTATTAATTAGTAATACGGCCTTTATATATAGTATTCTATTACGTATATTCGTTACTCCGTTCTCTTATACCCTCTCTTATACCTACTTAAGGTAAACCCCTATACGGCTTACCACCCTCTTTAGTATTTAATCCTTAGAGGTAGAGGCCCGCCGTTATAGTTAGATAATAATTAAGCTTTTTATCGGAAATCTATTTAAGTATTCGATTCTAGATTGTTGCCGTGCCGTATTAGTAGAGAATTCTTACTAATTCTCGTAGAGAATCGTAGTCCGCCTACTCGCGTGCTAAGAGACCTTAGTAGTATCCTTTAACGAGCGTTATTTCTAGAGTTACTAGGAGTTCGTGTTTTTCTCCGTTTTACTTAATACGGGTTTTCTAGAGGGTGTCCTATCGCTAGTCCTATATGACTATAAGGGCGAGGTTCCTCTAATCTAGGATCTAAACCGTTTAACCGTGGTTTCTATATCCGTTTTCCGGGTGGTAGCTGATACCGTACCGTTAAGCGAGTACTTTAAGCGAGGTAAGAGTGTTTCGCTTATCTATTATCTAGGTTCTTTTCTAGACCGTCTCTTTTCTTATACTACTAAGTTCGCTTTAGTCTAGGGTACTATCGTATAGTTCCCTTATATCGCTATCTACTAGGTCGGAGTCCTCCGGGAACGCGTCGATAAGGGCGTCGAGCTAGGATTTCTTAGTAACTCGAGTAGTAGCGTTAAGCTATCGGTTTTTTCCTAGTTTACGGGGGTACTATCCTATAGCGTTTTTATCGCTCTTATAGATTATATAGCTATCGTTATAGTATACGGTCTAGCTAATAGCTATATACGCTACTCGCTACTATTCGATCTTCTTAAAGGCTACTAGCTCCTTCTTAGAGTCTTTTTATACGGCCGCTATATAACTACGTCCTTTCTTAGGCCGTAGTAGGTAGTCGTACTCTAGCTACTACTTATCTCCGTAGTAGATATAGAGTTTCTTCGCGAATAGTTCTTACTACTCTAGTATCTATTTCGTCTACGTGTTCTTGTTTCGTCCCTTCTATCTATTATTCCGGCCCTTATTATTCCTGTCCTAACGGGTGGAACTGTCTAGTTCTATAGTATCGCCGCCGTTCTAAGTATAGCGTGGCTTAGTTATCCGTATCGTATTAGTAGGGTACTATTCGGTTTATCGCTCCTAGAGGCGCTCGTCTAGGCGCCTAGCTAATTCGATTATTATATCTAGCGTTTTAGGGTAGCTATAGAAAGCTATAATATCCTTAATATTCGGCTTAAGTCCCTTATAGTAGTAGTCGCGTTAGGCTTAATCTAACTATCCCTCTAAGAATACGGCTGCCTATCGGAATATAGAGGTGTAGTCCGAGACTAATCCTTTCTACTATAGGGTTATAATCTTCTAAGTTACTTACCGGACTTCGTCCACGTCGTTGAAGGCGCGCTTAAGATGTTCTACGAATTTATTATAGTTATTAAATATGTCCTAAGTATTCTTAGACTGTTCGTTCTTATCCTTATAGAGGTGTTCGTTAAGGTAGGATTCGAACTATCGCTCTACCGTTCCGCGAAGGTAGGTAGATATAAAGAGAACCTTATCTTTCTTAGATTCGAACTAGTCGTTATAGATACGAATATATCGTTTAAGTTAGGAGGTAAAGCCTTATAGCTTCTATCGGTTACTATCGAAGGTATCGAGGTTCTGGAGTTTGATTTTCCTTAGCCTAGGGGTCGCTTATTCTGCTTAAAGCTGTTCGACCTGTTCTTATAGGCGTTAGATAATTAATATTAGCTAAGCTAGGGTCGGCTACTAAGTCGGGGCGTTACTTATCTCGGTATCGGATATTAACTATATTAGAGATAGCGTTCTAGAGGATACTTCTCTTCGGTTTTTCTTAAAACCTTCCTTCTCTTATAAGGATAGTAGTTAAAGTATAACGGTAGGCTCCTTCTACTAAGCTTTAGAGTCGCTTAGTAGATTAATAGAAACCGAAGGGTTTACCTTAAAGAGATAAGAGGAGGATAGCGGTATAAAGAGGGAAGTATTACGTAATAGCGCGGTGCGTAATAAGCTTATTACCTCTAAATTAATAGGGTTTAAATTAGAACTTTAAGTTAACTACGAAGGGTTAAATGTCTAGCTAAGAGAGTATAGCTATATACTACTAGGAAAGCTATTAAATAAACAGCCTAAGGGCTACTGTACCTGGGTGGATTTTAGCTGACTAAGCGAGTTGGCTTTTAAGCCCCATATCTAAAGGGAAGCTAATGCCGAGAAGGATCCGATTGACGAGGACCAATTAGGGTTTAGCGTAGCACGTGACGCACACGTATATCTTCCGTGTGCCGCTAATAGGTAGAAGAATTAAACGACTTATCGTGGACTATCTCTATACCGCTGCTGTGAACCCTCATTGTTTAACAGGTTATGAGCCCAGGTTCGTGTACCTACTAGAGCAGTCTGAGCGTTCCCGCTGGGTGTTAGATCCCGTAAACGTTTGCGAAAAGACGTGTTGCCTCTGTAGTCGGTCTGTAAGCAACCTGGTACCGGTAGCTAGATACGGTCTCCGTTGAGAGGAGAAACAAGCACATTTCAGGAAGCTGTCGCCTGAGGCCTGGGCTTGTGCCAGGAGAAACAGCCACCTCGTTGTCTGTCTGTGCCTTGAGAGGAGCAGACGATTCAATCGAAAATCCGACAAACGCTTAACTTGCCGGACTATAGCATCTTGCTATTTCGCTTTAACAACTCTTTACCCTAACTTTTAAGTCCAACAGCCTGGACCCGATTGACCGTAGTACACTCATTTTACTGCGTTTACAACTCTTTCGATTACTTCATTTCGAAACACACCTTCCCCTTCGCTATGTCTTCGCAAGACTTTGCTAAGCGTCGTCCTGTCCCGGTCCTCTCCTACAATAATAAAGACGACTGGTTCTCTTTAATGAAGGAGTGGCTTCAAGGAGAGGGACTGTTCCATATAGTTACTGCAACAACAAGCCCCGGGCTTGGGTTCAATTTGGAAAGAGACGACGCGAAGGCCAGATACTGGCTACGCATTTGCATTGATGAAGATGATCGCGAGCGAGTCCGAGAGCTAGAAGAGTCAAGGCTGATCTGGGAATCTCTTAAGGAAAAGTATGAAATCAAACTGCAAGTTACTCGAAGGTAGTTTCTTTAATCTTTTATCAACTTCCAGTTCCAAGAGGGAACCATAATCAGCGAAGCCTGGACCCAACTCGCGACACTTGGGAGGAAAATCGCCGTTGCCCTGCCAGAGCACAAGTCTTTTTCAAGTGAGAAAGCTCGGCTCGACCAGCTCCTTCAGGCATTGCCACAAGAGTATATGACAATCCGAGACTCGGTTAACACCCAACCAAATCTCACTACTCTTCAGGTATTACAAATACTGAAGGAAAAGGAGGCACAGCTGAAAGCCAATAACACAGCTATGCTTGCAAAGAAGGCGTTTAAACCCTCTCGCCGCCCCTACCTGTCTGAACCCGAGTCAGACTCTGATAGGCGGCCACTTCAGTGTTATCTCTGCGATGGACGCCACCGTATCCTCGACTGCCCTCAACTTCCGGCAGCTAAGGAGACCGCAAAGAAGCGCCGATCGCAGAAAGCCCGCTCTAGAGCCGAGAAACAAATCCAAGAACTCCAGAGGCAAATTAACCAGTTAAAGGCCTTCTCGGCCAACGAGAAGGATGACACCCAGGACCCAGCTGCTGTAGGCGAAGAATCTAGCAGCTGTAACGAAGAAGCATCAGACGAAATTGCCGCCCTCTCCAGAACCGCCACCAGTAAGATCCCTAGAGAACACTGGATAGCGGATTCTGCCGCCTCAGCACACATGACTGATAAACCCCAACTTTTTAGTGGACCTCTGACACGCATTATGAGGCGAACGATTAAAGTTGGTGGGGGAGTGCTATACGCCGACTACGTCGGCTCAGCCATGTTACTGGATAGGCGCGGCAATTCTATTCGTTTAACTTCTGTACTCTATGTCCCAAAGCTTGGTGTAAACCTCCTTTCAGGCCGACAGCTATGCAAGAGCGGCCTTAAGGGAAGCTTTAACGACAAGTACCTCTACCTTAAGGATCAAGACAACAATACCATTCTTAGTGCACCTAAGAATGGGGGAGTCTATATAGTAGACCGCGTGAACCCAAAAGCGCTGTCTGCCTACTGTGCCGAGCAGCAACCCATCTTAAGATCACCAGAGCCTGCCCAGTCAGATAAGGACAACGACATGACTGACGCCGGGTTAAAGCAATTACCCGATACGCTAGAACCGAAGGCAGATTCGTTAAGGAATCGATTCGAACTCTGGCACCGAAGGTTTGCCCATATGGGAACTAAGAAGCTAGGAGAACTGCACAAGGTTATAACTCTCGCCGACCCGATCCTTACGCCAAAAGAGGAAGACCACGTGTGTAGTATATGTGCCCTTACCAAGATTAAGAATAAGAAGGGACACCACGTAAGTGATAGGAAAGCCGCGAGCTTATCACTTATTTCAATCGATGTTTGCGGCCCGCTACCAACTTCCTGGGCGGGATATTCCTACTTTCTTGAAATCGTAGACAATTACTCAAGGAAGGTTTGGACAATCGCGCTTAAGAGAAGGGAAGACGCGCCAAACGCCCTACGACAGTGGCGTCTAAAGGCAGAACTCCAAGGGGGAGCCAAACTACTCGCTGTCCGCAGCGACAACGCCACCGAGTTAAAGTCACTTCTTAACCAGTGGTGCGCAACCCTTGGAATTGTTCCTCAGTACACTATTCCCCACCAGTCAAGTCAGAATGGTGTAGCTGAACGAGCCATCCAGACCACCGAGACCAACGTTAGGGCAATGCTAAAAGACGCAAAGCTCCCAGTTGAGTTCTGGGTGGAGGCAGCCGAGACTAACGCATACCTGCGGAATCGGACTGCTGCTGGACCTCTTATTAACGGAAAACCCACAAGCCCTAAAGAAGCGTTCACTGGTCAAAAGCCAAGTATCGACCATATACGTGTTTGGGGCTGCAAGGTATACTCCTACGTTGATCCAAAGTCTCTTCCAGTCGGATCTAGACATGACAAGTTAATGGACCGAGGAAGAGTGGGAGTATTTATGGGATACATGGACGAAACAGAAAAACATTATCGTCTATGGGCCCCAGACCTTCGAAGGGTGATCCGCAGCCATAGCGTAAGGTTTATGGAGCAAGAAAAAGGAGGGGATATTAACCTGAACCTCAAGGTCAAACCAACGTCAAATACTATCCCCGAGAGACGTCCAGTTAGACGTCCGCGAAAAGTCCTTTTTGCTTCAGAGCCTCCCGTAGAGGAAGAGGAAGAAGCCCAGCAGCTAGAAGCTAGTAAAGCGGTTACTACTAACGAAAGTCAGCAAGAACCGCAGCCCCCGGCTACTGAAAGAGAGGAACAAGACCGTTAACCAGACAATCAGGACGCTGTACCAAGCAGTACCCCTGGAACACAAAGGTTTAGGGGAGTCTTTATCCCTAAACGAAAGAGATCGCCGGAGGACTCATCCACAGACGAGCCAGAACTAAAGGTGCCACGGAGCCTGTTTGCACTCATCAGCCAAACACCACTTAAGTGCTATAAGGAGCCGGAAGCGCAAGTGTTTTACGCACTATCTGCACAACTCCGGACGATTATTGGACCAGAGATCCCAACCCCCAAGACCTACAAGGAAGCAGTGGGAGACCCACAATTTGGCACCCTATGGCAACGCGCCATAGAGGATGAACTTACTGCTCTTGCAGGCAATGGAACTTGGGAAGAAGCCGTCCCGCTAAAGGGAGTGAATATTGTAACAAGCAAGTGGGTATTTAAGCCAAAACTTAATACCGACGGCTCGCTTGAAAAGGCTAAAGCTCGCCTTGTTGCACGAGGATTCACCCAACGATTTAGACACGACTTCTGGGATACCTTTGCTCCAACCGTTCGTCACGAGACGCTTCGAACGTTCCTGGCAATCGTAGGGCTCCTTGACTTGGAGCTCCACCAGGTTGACGTCAACAATGCCTTCACTAAGTCACGTCTCCAAGAAGACATCTACATGGCCCCTCCAGAGGGAGTAACAGTTAAACTAGGAAGGGTCTTTAAACTCCTACGCAGCCTATACGGCCTTAAACAAGCCGCACGAGATTGGAATAACAACTGCATTGGAGCGCTTAAAGATCTTGGTTTCCGTCAGAGCGCAGCCGACCCCTGCCTGCTCATCCATCACGAAAGAAAAATCATCTTGCTAGTCTACGTTGATGACATCCCAATCGCTGCTCCAAAGATTAAGGATATTACCTGGTTTAAAACCGCTATCAGCAAGGTCTTTAAGATCAAGGACCTAGGGGAGATGAAGAAGATCCTTGGTGTTAAAGTTACTCGTGATAGAAAGAGCAGAACGCTACGTCTTAATCAGTCCTACTATTTACAAGAAACACTTCAAACTCTTTGCATGGAAAAGGATAAGTCAAGACCAGCAACGCTGCCGCTAAACGGATACGACGCTCTCCGCCCCTCTGGGCCAAACGATAAGCGAATCGACCCAAAAGAGTATCAGCATGCTGTTAGAAAGCTGATGTACCTTGCGGTTCTCACGCGTCTAGACATCGCGTTCCCAATTGGCCGGCTAAGCCAATATCTAAGTGATCTAGCAGAATATTACGGCTATGCACTTAAGGGCCTACTGCGGTACCTTAGATCAACAGCCGATCTCGGGATAGTCTACAGGGACAGTGGGAGTGCAGGGCTCACAGGGTATTCGGACTCGGACTACGCCATGGACAAAACAGACAGGAAGTCCATCCTCGGATATATCTTCCTGCTCGGTAACGGTCCTATCAGCTGGAGGAGCTAAAAGCAAAGATCAGTAGCTACCTCTACTATAGAAGCCGAGTATATGGTAATGTCCGCCTGCGCCAAGGAATCTCAGTGGCTTACACAACTGCTTCGAGAGATGGGCGCAGGCGAATACCTCGGGTTATCCCCTTATCGTGCAGTACTGTTCGAGAACGAGAAGTTTAACAGCACTACAAGTCTAAAGGGAGACAATCAGGCCGCGTTAGCCCTAGCGAAGGACCCTCACGTGCATGAACGGTTAAAGCATATCGACGTGCACTATCACAATGTTCGAGACCTTGTTCAAAGGAATCGAGTGCAGATCGAGTATGTTTGTAGTGAGGACATGGTGGCGGACGGGCTAACTAAACCCCTAGTAAGAGACCGCTTTGCCAGCTTTATCCAACAGCTAGGTTTGCAGCCGACGCTCCACGGCTAAGTGGGAGTGTTAAACAAACAGCCTAAGGGCTACTGCACCTGGGTGGATTTTAGCTGACTAAGCGAGTTGGCTTTTAAGCCCCATATCTGAAGGGAAGCCAATGCCGAGAAGGATCCGATTGACGAGGACCAATTAGGGTTTAGCGTAGCACGTGACGCACACGTATATCTTCCGTGTGCCGCTAATAGGTAGAAGAATTAAACGACTTATCGTAGACTGTCTCTATACCGCTGCTGTGAACCCTTATTGTTTAACAAAAGCTATAATAATCTAGATTAGGTATTTAGATATACCTCTTAGATTAAAGAGATAGATTAGGGCTTTAGATTAGTCCCGATCTAAAGTAGCCCTTTTAGGGTATAGGGCGTACGTAACGTTAGTACCTAGCTATCTTTCTTCTAATATCTATTAGTACGAGACGATCGCGGTATTCCCCTATTCCGCGCCCGTCTACTTTTACCTCTTTCTAGGATTTCGACTTCCGCCTCTATACCCTTATAGGCCTTCTTCCCGTACGGGCTTCTTACCCTTAGGGCTATAAAGCCTACGTGTTAGGCCCCTCAGGCAGCACCACTATGGACTGTAGGGTAACTAACCAGCAGCAGCTAGTAACTAGGAGGGAGACCCGGTCACGTGCCAGGGCACGTGCACAGCGCTAGGTACATGGCACGGGCCTAGCGCTAAGCGACTGGGTATATTTACCCTTCGCCCTCTCTTTCTAGACTCTCTTTCCTTTTCTCCTTGTACATAGATTTTTAGTTGAGAGTAATACCACCCTTTCGGCTTTACTACCTTACACAATCTATATACCTCTAACATAACAACCTGACCAGACACACGACATTGACATTGCGTAGCAGAATAGTTCATACATAAGGAACGACTTCTACCCTCACCTGAACAAGAACCTGACCCAGAGCACAGACCGAGTGAAGACTTTTACACACACAGACCGACATCATCGGACACAAAATCTACCAGCCATCAGAAATTCCAACTAAGAAGACCTCACCATGCCAAACCACAGCCGCGCTAGCAGTGTTGCCTCTCATCACAATAGGGCTTCATGCGAAGACCATACTAATAAGGAATCCCCACTCCCCGACACCGTCCGCCCCTATAATAGCAACAGGAACCAGCCCCGCGAGACGCGTTCGATCTCTTAGAGTGCCCCAAACCCTAAGGAGATAGCGCAGTCCTGTGCGCACTCCCTCAACCTTGCCAATAGCCCGAGCTTTCCCAACGACATCGCGCTTAAGAGCCACCGCTGGCCCAACTACGACGCTTTCCACAACTGGTACACCTTGGCCCCGGCTAATCAACGCGCCAAGTTCTACTACACCCTCCAGCTCCTTACGACCAGCAACGAACAAAAGCACATAGACCACGCAACTTTACAGGATGAACACAGGAGTCTCCAAGAGAGGTACAACAAGCTCCGTATTGGCTATAAAAAGGCGACAGACCGCGGCAATAATTTGCTCCAGACGCTCCGCCAGCGGGACGCAGGAGGCCCCCACAACTTCAACCGCCGCCAGAGCGAGGACACCATGGACACGCAACAGACTCAGCCTTACTCCGGCTCCCGCAAGATGCTTACTAGTGACGTCGACAAGCTTAGCTCCACCAATATCCAAGCTTTTATCACCTTCAAAGAAAACATGGGCTTCAAGCTTGAAGTTGAACAAGACTTCTTCCGCGGCAATAACAAGCTTATGGTTCGCCATATCTACTCCCGTCTGGCTGAGTCAGTAGCCCCTACCATGCGCCCCTTCCTAACAAGCAACCTGAGTCCTAAAGCCTTCATGGAGAAGCTGGGAAAGATCTGCGGCATGGGCATTACAAAAAAGAAAGCTAGGTGTGAGCTCGTTACCGCTAAGCAGACCGAGAAAGAGTCCATCGATGCCTACCACGCAAGGCTCTGCACCCTATGGGACCTCACAGACACCTCTGAGGAGGACAAGATCGACAAGTTGCAGGGCAGCGTCGTGCCCGGGCTGGCCTACTCGGTTGCCCTCCAGAGCTTCGACACTGTTAAGCAACTCCTAGACATGCTCCGCAAGGGAGAATACCGGCGCGAAGAGATTAAATCCCTCAACCCAAGACCTGAGAAGCGCACAAACAGGGACAGGGAGCGTGGCCAGGGCTCTAGCTCCTCGAACGAACGCATCCGGTTCAACCGCAACGCCCCCACCAGTACTGATAACAAGGAAGAGCCGTAGCGTTACTCCCCAACTGTATCCAAGCCTGAAGGATGGACCGGCCCATAGTACAACCCCGAACTAAACCCCAAGAGGATGACACCTAAGGAGCAGACCAAGATGGTAAAGGAACGCCGTTGCTTTCGTTACCGTGGCTCCGGCTACCGCAGCACCGACTCAGTCTGCCCCAATAATAACCGTGCCAAGTTTGCCCACATCACCAGCATTGAGGAGCTTGCCACCGACGGCGAGTCGGAAAACTCCACGTCCCAGGAGTAAGTCGCCCCCTGGGACCTCAACAGGACAAAGAGCTGGGTGAGCAATCAGCAGGCCCACGTCAGAAGAGGATCACTGTATCCAATGTAGCAGTAGACAGACAAGCAAACAAGATTAAGGGAACCCACCTCATTCTACGGGCTACAGTAGCAGGAATGAACATACAATCTCTTCTCGACAACGGAAGCCAAGCTGAACTCATTGATGGCTCTTTCGTCCGCGCAACAAAAACACCAAGAATACCCCTCACAAAACGGATCCGTATGACTCTGGGAGACGGCAGCTTCTCCTAGTACATCACCCACGCCGCTCTGGTAGATGTTATTGTCGGTATACACAAAGAACAACTCCTTTGCTACATCGCCAAGCTAGGAGATTACCCACTGATCCTAGGCGATGGTTGGCTCCGTACCTATAACCCCATTATCGACTGGGAAAAACGTTCGGTCCGCTTCTGCAGCGCCAAATGCTTTAAGTTAGGCTGCCTCCACGGCCTTCCCCACACAGAGTATGCAGTGGGACACAAATACGAACCCCCGAAGGAGCAAGGCCCCAACATTAAATTCTACTCTGCTTCGACCTTCCTGCGCCTGGCAAGGAAACCGGGCTACGAAGGGTACTTCTACAACGTCAGGGAGAACCCCACGAACCCCACGAACCTTAGCGCTACAACCATGGCTGAGAGAAAGGAAGACGATTTTCAGAAGTTCATAGGAGGAAAGAAACAGCATAGCCGGGAAGAACGCCTAGCCCGGCTACCAAAAGAACACCACTGGATTGAGGAACTCTGGGACAAGACAATTGCCGATGAACTCCCGCCCCACAGGAAGGAGGATCATGCAATCAACCTTAGACCGGGCTGCGTGCCCCCCTATGAGAAAAGCTACCGCCCCATGTCACAACAAGAGAATGAGGCTGTCAAGAAATACATCGATAAGCATCTTGGAAAAGGGTTCATCCGACCTAGTTCATCCAGCTGCACCGCACCTCTCTTGGTTGTTAGGAAACCCGGAGGAGGCCTAAGAATCTGCGTCGACTACCGGGCTCTTAATGCAGTTACCGAAAAAAACCGCTACCCTATCCCTTACATCAACGAGACGCTTACTCAGCTGAGCAAAGCTAGAGTGTTCACCAAGCTAGATGTAGTCCACGCCTTCAACCGGATCCGCATCAAGGAAGGACACGAATATCTCACCTCATTTAACACACGCTTTGGATAGTACGAGTACCTAGTTATGCCCTTTGGACTCTGTAACGCTCCGGGAACATTCCAGAGCTACATTAATAACTCCGTCCTTGAATACCTTGACAAGTTCTGTATAGCCTACCTGGACGATGTCCTAATCTACAGCGAGAATGTAGAGGAGCACGCTGATAATGTAAACAAAGTTCTAAAGCGCCTAAAAGAACGAGGACTCCAGCTTGACCTAGACAAGTATGAATTCAACGTGAACACCGTGAAATACCTGGGACTCATCATCAGCACCAACGGTATCACCATGGACCCCGAGAAGGTCACGGCAATAGTAAACTGGAACACCCCTTCCTCGGTCAAGGATGTCCAAGCCTTCCTAGGATTCGTAAACTTCTACCGGCGCTTCATCAAGAACTTCTCTTACCTCGCTAGGCCTCTCACAGAAATGACCAGAGGAGATCACTTCACGACAAAGAACGGGAAAAAGAAGACACGGTACCGCGACTTCCAATGGGACGAAATGAAGTAAACCGCGTTTGATAAGCTGAAAGAAGCCTTTACTACAGCCCCGGTCCTTGCTCACCTTAACCTAGAGAAGGAGATCTAGGTGGAAACAGATACTTCAGACTTTGTCAGCGTAGGAGTACTCTCGCAGATACACGAAGGAACCCTCAAACCGGTAGCGTACTTCTCTAAGAAGATGTCAGCCGCGGAGTGTAATTACATGATCTACGACAAGGAATTACTTGCCATTATCCGCTCCTTCGAGACCTGGAAGCCTGAACTAATGAGTACACCGGCTGAAAAACCAATCAAGGTGCTTACGGACCACAAAAACCTTAAATACTTCATAACAACCAAGCAGCTCACCAGCCGTCAAGCCCGCTAGGCAGAGTTTCTCTCCGCGTTCAACTTTGTCATCTCATACAGGCCCGGAAAGTAAGGAGAGAAACCCGACTCTCTTACACGTCGCACCCAAGACCTTCCAAAGGGAATAGACGACCCGCGGAAGCAGCACCAATTCCAGTAACTCCTCCAGGACTCAAACCTTGAACAAGATATAAAGGTTGCCGTCAACACTCTCCTATTTGCAGCAGACGACCTTGAGGAAGAGGAGCCACGCCAGGAACAAGCACCGAGCCCAGACAAAACCCTAGACCTAGAGGAACTAATTAGACAAGCATACGAGGCAGACGAGGCTATCCAGGACCTCCGGAAGAGCATCGAAGCAGGGAACCGCCGCGTGCCAAGCCACTTGATTGGAAAGGGATACAAGAAAAACATCTAAGACTTCTCAGTGAAAGAGAGTTAGGTGTGGTTAAAAGATACCCTTATTATCCTAGACTACTAGCCACTACGCCTACGCCTACTACGAGACTATTACGAGAGTCCGCTTGCTGGACATCCCGGGACAAAAGCAATGTACCGAAACCTTACTGAAAGATATTGGTGGTCAGGACAAAGAGAAGACGTTACGAGATTCGTAAAGAACTACTACTACTATAGAAGGCACAAGCCCTATATAGACCAGAAGTAAGGACTGCTAAAACCCCTACCGATACCGTAGCAGAAGTGGCTCCACGTATTAATCGACTTTGTAGAAAAACTGCCCCCTTGTATTCGCAATAACAGAGAGTTCAACCACTACCTAACTATTACGGACCGCCTTACAAAAGGAAGGAGCTACGAGCCCCTTTCAACCCTTAGTATTAAAGAAGTAGTTGAGGCCCTAAACCGCCGACTCTTCTGCGTGAGAGGATTTCCACTTGACATCGTCTTAGATAGAGGTAGCGTAATGAACTCACGCCTCTACCAACGAATCCTCGAACGCTACAAAGTGAAGGTAAAGATGTCGACCTCTTACCATCCCGAGACCGACGGACAGAGCGAGAGCTTAGTGAAAGGTATAAAAAGATACCTCCGCCTCTATATTAACCATGCCTAAGACAACTGGGCAGACTTCCTACCACAAGCCGAATTCCAAGCCAACATACATATTAGTGCATCGACAGGAGTATCACCCTTCTTCGCAGACAACGGATTCCACCCAAGAACAGGAATTAAACCGCCTGGAACCTATAACGGCCCGGGAGCAGCCGAAGTAATAAGAGCAGACCGACTTGTTATAAGAACCAATACAATGAGGGAGTTCCTTCAAGAACAGCTAGTCTGGATCCAGGAGGAACAAGCCCGACATGCAGACAAGTTCCGTCAACCATACCCGGTATTCCGAGTAGGTGACAAGGTCTTTGTTAATGTAAGGAACTTTGAACTTGGGCGGAATAGTAAATCACTATCACTAAAGAACCTGGGACCATGGGAAATCACACGATGCATCGACGGCAAAGCGTACGAGGTAGCCATACCTCCACACATACAAGAACAAGGAATCTTCAACGTCTTCCACCCATGGAAGTTACACCTTGCGCCAGACAACCCGTACCCCGGATAGGTATAAGAACCAGGCCCTATACACCTTATCTTTGACAATGAGGATGAAACCATACACGAGGAATGGGAAGTCCTCGAAGTTGTCGACTGCCGAAACTCCAGACACGGGGTCCAATACAAAGTCACTTTTACAGGAAACTGGGATGAATGGAATGCTAACCCACCATGGCAACACTAGACAAACTACAAAAACGCGCCTAACAAGATCCGGGAATATTACGTATACTATAAGAACGCGCCTGAGATGCCTGATTTCTTTTCAGAGCTCAGAGGACCTCGCTTAGAAGAGGGGGGGGTAGTGTTAGGCCCCTCAGGCAGCACCACTATGGACTATAGGGTAACTAACCAGCAGCAGCTAGCAACTAGGAGGGAGACCCGATCACGTACTAGGGCACGTGCACAGCGCTAGGTACATGGCACGGGCCTAGCGCTAAGCGACTGGGTATATTTACCCTTCGCCCTCTCTTTCTAGACTCTCTTTCCTTTTCTCCTTATATATAGATTTTTAGTTAAGAGTAATACCACCCTTTCGGCTTTACTACCTCACACTACGCTCTTAGAGGTTTATAATAGAACGCTAGATTAAGCCCGTATAAATACTTTTTTCTATTAAATATAACTTGTCTTCTAAGACCTATAAGCTAAAGAACGAGCCTAACGGAAGCTAAACTCGCTACGCTAAGGGAAGAGACCGTTTATTAAGGTATATATAGAATAGTAAAGCCTCTTAATTAAAGCGGGTAGAGCGGACTAGCCTAATAGCGCTAAGAAGATATTACTAGACCGAATCCTTAGAGACGAGCTCGCGCGTATAATAATTATAGTCCCGGTAAGTAGTAGCTTCGAAAGCTATTATAATACGCTTAAGGAAGTAGATAACCGTCTATACGCCTACTAGACTCGAATAGGTTAGAGACTTTAGAAATAAGTAAGCTAAAAACGTGTTATAAATATAGCTTATATGGACTAATTACTTCTTATTTACCGCCGATCGATTTGGAATCTAGATCTAGACTTGCCTGCTTATAAATTAGGAAGCTAGTATTTTAGTTCGTTCCTTATATATATAAAGCTCGCCTCTCTGCCTTATAATTAGTTCTTTAGTCTAGCAATAAGTATTCCTCGCGTATAACTTAGTATGCCTTAAATTAGACCTTACTCGCCTCCTTTATTATTTACTCGTCTCTCTCTACCCGCCTCTTAGTATTCGTCCCTAGTCTCTCGCCCCCCTCCTCTTATCCCCTATACTTCGGTATCTGCTTTACCTCTACTGCCTTTACCGGCTTCGTTACTTCGTCCCTCTCCGCCCTCTAAGGTCTATTTATTATATTTTGCTAGACTCCTATCTAGTAGGCCTAAAGCTCTCGCCGAAGCCCTAGACTATAATCTCTAGAATGGTCGATAGAACTATACCTCCTAACCCTTAGGATACGCTATTCTAAGTCCTCGATTAAGTCCCTACCCCTATTAATACTCGCCCCACCTTCCCTAAAGACATCCCGGTTTCCCTACGCGTTACCCTTAGTCAGGCGTACGCTAGAGGAAGACAATCTTGCCTAAGATCCGATATCGATTTACTAGTTATCCCTAAGAATACTACGAACGCCTAAGTTGCTTACATCTTTTATTACTACGGTTTTAGCTAAGATAAAGCCTTCGCTCGACTCTAGTTACTAGCTTCGAACCTCCCTACTAACACGCTAGCTATTATATCTACTATATCTCCTTTAGAAACCCCTACTCCTCGTCCTCGTATTCCTAAAGTCTCGGACCCAGAACCCTTTAAGGGTGAACGTACTCGATTCGGGAATTTCGCCACGTAACTCTAGCTTAAATTCGCCTTAGACCTATCTGCCTTTATAACGGATACGGCTAAGATTACCTACGCTAGTTCCTATCTTCGCGATGCTGCTTATACCTGGTTTGCCCCTTACGTCTCTGCCTCGAATGGTTTCGTAAACTTCGATAACTACGAGTCCTTCTACTAAGCTCTTAAGGCCGTATTTAATAATCCTAACACCTACGTAATAGCTAAACGATCCCTCCTCGTACTTAAACAAGATAAGTCCTGTTCGGCGTACTATTTACGGTTTCTCTCGCTTATTACGACCCTTAGTTGGAAGGAAAACGTAGTTAAGATCTACTACTTCCGCCTTAGCCTTAAAGAGAACCTTAAGGACCTTCTTATTGGACGAGCTATACTAGTAGAATTCGAAAAGTTCGCTAAGGCTTGTATTATACTGGACAACCAACTCTATACTCGAACTATTAAGAAAAAGATACCCTTAACTCGTATCTCTACCTCGATTCCTCTCTCGTCTATACTAGCTACTCCTTAACCCTTATCTCCTACACCAACCTCGATTCCTTAAGGTAAACCTATAGAACTAGATACTACCGCTCGAAAGACTTACTAAAAAGCTAACAACCTCTGCGCCTACTATAGTAATCCTAACTACTAGGTTAAAGAATATCCTAAAGCTAAGGCTAAGGGACTTAAGCTTAATATAACGTCGTATATACCTCCTACGGCTTCCGTCCTCTACGTATTAAAAAACGTAGAAGGCTAGGTAGTACCCGGTACCTACCTAGCCCTCCTCTACTCTCTACTTCGAATTAGTTTTCCGTCCTTGCTTCCCTCTCGTCTTCGAATCTTAGAATACTCTCGTTTTCACCTCCTAAAACCCGTACCCTACAGCCCCGTGCTATAGATCTTAGGAAACGTCCGCTCCTTATCCTTAAATCAGTAGTTAATAATAAAATCGAAACCTCGGCTATATTAGACTCTAGTGCCTCGTCTCTTTTTATAGATAATATCTTTATTACATCCTATTTAATCCCTATACGCCAAAAACCCCAAGCTGAATCCCTCGAACTCGCGGATGGATCTATCGCCGGATGGATTACCTACGAGGCCGACCTTTAACTTGATATTAATCAGTATTAAGAACTCGTTACCTTCTAAGTAACTAAGCTCGGCCAATATCTAATTATCCTAGGAAAACCCTAGCTAGAACGGCATGATCCACACGTCCTATAGTCAAAAAACATAATTACCTTCGCCTCCCCTTTTTACTAAGCAAATTACTTGCCTACTCGCTAACCTATAACTACGCTTTCCCCCTTACCTCCTAATTCGCCTTCGATCTCTTGCGCTACTGTATCCTACGCCGCCCTTACTCGTTATGTCCGACGAGATAAGACTAGGATATACGCCGTATTAATTAAGGAGATCTAAGAACACCTTAATAGCCTTAAGGAAACGGAATAGTAAACTCTAGAATAAGAACTCGAAACCCTCCGCTTACGAGTCCCCGCTCGATTCCACTATCTTCTTCCCTTCTTTATAAAGAAAGAGGCCGATAGACTTCCCCTACATCGGTATATTAATTATGAGATTTTATTAGAAGAGGGTAAGAAACCCCTATTCGGCCCTCTCTACTTAATATCCGATTTAGAGCTTAAGGCTCTACGTAAATACCTTAATAAAAACCTTAAAAAAGGTTTTATTCGACTCTTATCCTTATCCTCTACGTCCCCTGTTCTCTTTGTTAAGAAACTAGGAGGCGGCCTTCGTTTTTACGTGGATTATCGCGAACTAAATAGTATTACGAAAAAGAACCGTTATCTACTCCCCTTAATCAACGAGACTCTCCGTCAACTTTAAGGCTCTCGTATTTTTACTCGACTCGACCTTCGCGGTGCTTATAACCTTATCCGAATTAAGGAAGGCTCCGAACCTTTAACTACCTTTAGGACTCGCTATAGCCTATACGAATACCTAGTTATACCCTTTAGCCTGACGAATACGCCGGCTACCTACCAATAATTCGTTAACGATATATTACGTAAATACCTTAACCGCTAGTACGTCGTCTACCTAGACGACATCCTTATCTACTTAGAAACAGAAGAAGAGCACTACGAACATATCCGATTAGTTCTCGAAAAGCTCTGTGAAGCAGGCCTATACGTAAAAGGCGAAAAATGCGATTTCTATACGACTTTAACTACGTTCCTTAGCTTCGTTATTTCTCTAGACGGTATCTCTATAGACCTAGCTAAGGTAGCCGCCGTAAGAGACTAGGAGACTCCTCGTTTAGTTAAAGACCTTTAATCGTTCCTTAGCTTTACAAACTTTTACCGACGATTTATTAAAGGATACTCTCGAAAAGCCAGAGCTCTCTTTAAGCTCCTAGCTAAGAACATTCGTTTTACTTAGGGGAAAGAATAGGATAAAGCTTTTACTTACCTTAAGGAAGCCTTCTATTCTTACCTAATCCTCCGATACTTCGATCCCTAACTCGAGACTATCCTTAAAACTAACTCTTCTGACTTCGTTATATCCGCAATCCTATCTCAATAGGTAACGTATAACGATAGTAAGAGACTTCTACACCCTATCGCCTACTACTCTCGGAAAATAACCTCCGCAGAGCAGAACTACGGTATTAGGGATAAAGAACTCTTAGCTATTATAGAAGCCCTAAAGAAATACCGTTCCCTTATTATTAACCTCTCCTCGCTACTCCTCGTCCTTATAGATCACTCGAATTTGACTAGCTTTACCTCTAAGCAAATCTTAAACCGTCGACAAGTACGCTAGGCAATTAAACTCTCGGAACTCGACTTTAAGATTGTCTACCGCCTAGGAACTAAGAATTAACGCGCGGATACGTTAATAAGACGGTTAGGAGACCTCCCTACTCGAGAGGAGTACCTGCCCCCTACTACGATCCTTACCCCCGGAAAATTCGAAATTTCGACCCTTGTTTCAACTCGATATTCGATCGCTAGGCTAGAACCGTCCCTAGCTAGTAATATTCGCTTAGCACTTAATAAGGATACTCTTAGGTAAGAGATCCTTACTACACTCGATATCTACGCACTTTAACATCCTAAAGTGGATCTAGGCGTATACTCTAAGGATAACGATGGTCTATTACTAGTTAATAGACTTATCTATATCCCTAAAGACCTAAGCCTCCGCTAAAGGATTATTAGCTCTCGACACTCGCATCCGGCTACTAGACACCTAGGCCAAGTAGTAACATTTAAACTCGTTACTCGTAATTTCTAGTGGCTAGGTCTACGATAGATAGTAGCTCGTTTTATACGGAACTATAAGACCTACTAAAGAATTAAACCCGCTCGATACGCCCCCTTTAGATACTTAAAACCCCTTAAAGTGCCATAACGCCGCTAGTAATCCGTTTCTCTCGATTTGATTACGGGACTTCTAACGTCTAATTCGTTTGATACTATACTAGTAGTCGTAGACCGACTAACTAAAATAGCTCACTTTATTCCTTACTAAATAACCCTCGATTCGATAGAGCTTGCTAAGCTTTATCGAGACTACGTTTTTCGACTATACGGCTTACCCAACGACTTTATATCTGACCGCGGCTCGATTTTTACTTCTAAATTTACTAGAGCTCTTAGTAGATCCCTATCTATTAAGACTAACTTTAGTACGGCTTTCCACCTATAAACCGACGGCTAGATAGAGCGTGTTAACGCTATCCTCGAATAATACCTTCGCGCCTACGTTTCGTACTAATAAGACGATTAGAACGACTTTCTCTCCCTTACTAAATTCGCTTATAATAATACAATCTCGACTACGACTAAGGTTACCCCCTTTTTTGTAAACTACGGCTTCCACCCTCGTTATAAGATTCTATAGAAAGACTTAATCTTAGCCCCCCTTGAACCCCTACGTCTCTTCTAAGAGAACCTCGAAAACCTCGAAAACTACCTTCGCTAAGAAATTCGACTCGCATAAGACGCCTACGCAGAATAGGCTAATAAAGACCGTATTTCGCTACCCGTCTTTAAGCCTAGTAACCTTGTTTGGCTCCTAAGACGGTATATCTCGACAACAAGACCTTCGGATAAACTCGACTTTAAACGCCTTGGCCCCTTTTCTATACTAGAAAAGATCTTAACTCATGCCTATCGCCTAGAACTACTAAGGACAATAAAAGTCCACCCCGTATTCTACGTCTCCTTACTCGAACCCGTAGCCTCTGACCCCTTACCTAATTAAATCCAACCTCCGCTCCCGCCTATTATCGTTGACGGCGAAGAAGAGTACTGGGTAGAAGAGATTCTGGATGTTAAAACAACCCGGAGACAACCAAAATACCTTATAAAATAGACTGGTTACTCGATACTAACCTAGGAACCTTACGACCTTATTAAAGACCTTAAAGCTCTTAATACGTTTTATAAACGTTATCCTTTAAAACCTCGACCCTTAAACTAAAGGCTTATAGGAACTTACCTCTAGGGAAGAGAGCCTACTATTATAAATATAGCTTATATGGACTAATTACTTCTTGTTTACCGCCGATCGATTTGGAATCTAGATCTAGACTTGCCTGCTTACAAATTAGGAAGCTAGTATTTTAGTTTATTCCTTATATATATAAAGCTCGCCTCTCTGCCTTATAATTAGTTCTTTAGTCTAGTAATAAGTATTCCTCGCGTACAACTTAGTATACCTTGAATTAGACCTTACTCGCCTCCTTTATTATTTACTCGTCTCTCTCTACCCGCCTCTTAGTATTCGTCCCTAGTCTCTCGCCCCCCTCCTCTTATCCTATATACTTCGGTATCTGCTTTACCCCTACTACCTTTACCGGCTTCGTTACTTCGTCCCTCTCCGCCCTCTAAGGTCTATTTATTATAAGTATTTACTTATCTTAAGAAAGCCTTTTATTCTTACCTAATCCTCCGATACTTCGACCCCTAACTCGAGACTATCCTTAAAACCGACTCTTCTAACTTCGTTATATCCGTAATCCTATCTTAATAGGTAATATATAACGATAGTAAGAGACTTCTATACCCTATCGCCTACTACTCTCGGAAAATGACCTCCGTAGAGCAGAACTACGGTATTAGGGATAAAGAACTCTTAGCTATTATAGAAGCTCTAAAGGAATACCGTTCCCTTATTATTAACCTCTCCTCGCCACTCCTCGTTCTTACGGATCACTCGAATTTGACTAGCTTTGCCTCTAAACAAATCTTAAACCGTCGATAAGTACGCTAGGCAATTAAACTCTTAGAACTCGACTTTAAGATTGTCTACCGCCTAGGAACTAAGAATTAACGCGCGGATACGTTAATAAGACGGTTAGGAGACCTCCCTACTCGAGAGGGGCGCCTACCCCCTACTACGATCCTTACCCCCGGAAAATTCGAAATTTCGACCCTTGTTTTAACTCGATATTCGATCGCTAGGCTAGAACCGTCTCTAGCTAGTAATATTCGCTTAGTACTCGATAAGGATACTCTTAGGCAAGAGATCCTTACTATACTCGATACCTACGCACTTCGACATCCTAAAGTGGATCTAGGCGTATACTCTAAGGATAACGATAGTCTATTACTAGTTAATAGACTTATCTATATCCCTAAAGACCTAAGCCTCCGCTAAAGGATTATTAGCTCTTAATACTCGTATCCGGCTGCTAGACACCTAGGCTAAGCAGTAATATTTAAACTCGTTACTTATAATTTCTGGTGGCCAGGTCTACGATAGACAGTAGCTCGTTTTATACGGAACTATAAGACCTACTAAAGAATTAAACCCGCTCGACACGCCCCCTTTAGATATTTAAAACCCCTTAAAGTGCTACAACGCCGCTAGTAATCCGTTTCTCTCGATTTAATTACGGGACTTCTAACGTCCAACTCGTTTAATACTATACTAGTAGTCGTAGACCGACTAACTAAAATAGCTCACTTTATTCCTTACTAAATAACCCTCGATTCGATAGAGCTTGCTAAGCTTTATCGAGACTACGTTTTTCGACTATACGGCTTACCTAACGACTTTGTATCTGACCGCGGCTCGATTTTTACTTCTAAATTTACTAGAGCTCTTAGTAGATCCCTATCTATTAAGACTAACTTTAGTACGGTTTTCTACCTATAAACCGACGGCTAGATAGAGCGTGTTAACGCTATCCTCGAACAATACCTTCGCGCCTACGTTTCGTACTAATAAGACGATTAGAACGACTTTCTCTCCCTTACTAAATTCGCTTATAATAATACGATCTCGACTACGACTAAGGTTACCCCCTTCTTTGTAAACTACGGCTTCTACCCTCGTTATAAGATTCTATAGAAAGACTTAATCTTAGCCCCCCTTAAACCCCTACGTCTCTTCTAAGAGAACCTCGAAAACCTTAAAAACTACCTTCGCCAAGAAATTCGACTCGCACAAGACGCCTACGCAGAACAGGCTAATAAAGACCGTATTTCGCTACCCGTCTTTAAGCCTAGTAACCTTGTTTAGCTCCTAAGACGGCATATCTCGATAATAAGACCTTCGGATAAACTCGACTTTAAACGCCTTAGCCCCTTTTCTATACTAGAAAAGATCTTAACTCATGCCTATCGCCTAGAACTACTAAGGATAATAAAAGTCTACCCCGTATTCTACGTCTCCTTACTCGAACCCGTAGCCTCTGACCCCTTACCTAATTAAATCTAACCTCCGCTCCCGCCTATTATCGTTGACGGCGAAGAAGAGTACCGGGTAGAAGAGATTCTAGATGTTAAAACAACCCGGAGACAACCAAAATACCTTATAAAATAGACTGGTTACTCGATACTAACCTAGGAACCTTACGACCTTATTAAAGACCTTAAAGCTCTTAATACGTTTTATAAACGTTATCCTTTAAAACCTCGACCCTTAGACTAAAGGCTCGTAGGAACTTACCTCTAGGGAAGAGAGCCTACTATTATAAATATAGCTTATATGGACTAATTACTTCTTATTTACCGCCGATCGATTTAGAATCTAGATCTAGACTTGCCTGCTTATAAATTAGGAAGCTAGTATTTTAGTTCGTTCCTTATATATATAAAGCTCGCCTCTCTGCCTTATAATTAGTTCTTTAGTCTAGTAATGAGTATTCCTCGCGTATAACTTAGTATGCCTTAAATTAGACCTTACTCGCCTCCTTTATTGTTTACTCGTCTCTCTCTACCCGCCTCTTAGTATTCGTCCCTAGTCTCTCGCCCCCCTTCTCTTATCCCCTATACTTCGGTATCTGCTTTACCTCTACTGCCTTTACCGGCTTCGTTACTTCGTCCCTCTCCGCCCTCTAAGGTCTATTCATTATAAAACGCCTTAAGTAGTAGTCCTTATAGGATTAGAAGAAGACCCTAGATACTTAGCTAAGTACGAATCCAAATAAAATAGACTAGTAACCGTCGTAACCAGCCTAAGCTATAATAACTCGGCTAAGAAGAGTAAAGTAGATATCTTAGGAAGAAATCGATTAATATCGTTAAAATAGGCTCTATACGCGCTATAGTACCTCCGGATATTAGTAGTAGGTATACCCTTATACCTCTACCCGCCGCCCTACTTAAACTAATCCTACGAGATAGGTAAAGCCTATCTTCGCTCCCTAGCTTAAGGATTATTAAATAATAAGGGTTTATAGCAGCGGTATAGAGATAGTCTACGATAAGTCGTTTAATTCTTCTACCTATTAGCGGTACACGGAAGATATATGTGTGCGTTACGTGCTACGCTAAACCCTAATTAGTCCTCGTTAATTAGATCCTTCTCGGCATTGGCTTCCCTTTAGATATAGGGCTTAAAAGCTAACTCGCTTAGTTAGCTAAAATCCACCTAGATATAGTAGCCCTTAGGCTATTTATTTAATACTCCTACTTAGCCGTAGAGCGTCGGCTGCAAACCTAGCTATTAGATAAAGCTAGTAAAGCGGTCTCTTACTAGGGGTTTAGTTAGCCCGTCCGCCACCATGTCCTTACTATAAACATACTCGATCTGCACTCGATTCCTTTAAACAAGGTCTCGAACATTGTAATAGTACACGTCGATATGCTTTAACCGTTCATGCACGTAAGGGTCCTTCGCTAGGGCTAACGCGGCCTAATTATCTCCCTTTAGACTTATAGTACTGTTAAACTTCTCGTTCTCGAATAGTACTATACGGTAAGGGGATAACCCGAGGTATTCGCCTACGCCTATCTCTCGAAGTAGTTATGTAAGCCACTAAGATTCCTTAGCGCAGGCGGATATTACTATATACTCGGCTTCTATAGTAGAGGTAGCTACTAATCTTTACTTTTAGCTCCTCTAGCTAATAGGACCGTTACCGAGTAGGAAGATATATTCGAGGATAGACTTCCTATCTATTTTATCTATAGCGTAGTCCGAGTCCGAATACCCTATAAGCCCTATACTCCTACTATCCCTATAGACTATCCCGAGATCGGCTATTAATCTAAGGTACCGCAGTAGGCCCTTAAGTATATAGCCGTAATATTCTACTAGATTACTTAGATATTAGCTTAGCCGGCTAATTAGGAACGCGATGTCTAGACGCGTAAGAACCGTAAGGTATATTAGCTTTCTAACAGTATACTAATACTCTTTTAGGTCGATTCGCTTATCGTTTAGCCTAGAGGGGCGGAGAGCGTCGTATCCGTTTAGCGGCAGCGTTGCTGGTCTTAACTTATCCTTTTCCATATAAAGAGTTTAAAGTATTTCTTATAAATAGTAGAACTAATTAAGACGTAGCGTTCTACTCTTTCTATTACGAGTAACTTTAATACTAAGGATCTTCTTTATCTCCCCTAGGTCCTTAATCTTAAAGACCTTACTAATAGCGGTTTTAAACTAGGTAATATCCTTAATCTTTAGAGCAGCGATTGGGATGTCATTAACGTAGACTAGTAAGATGATTTTTCTTTCGTAATAGATAAGTAGGTAGGGGTCGGCTACGCTCTAATAGAAACTAAGATCTTTAAGCGCTCTAATATAGTTGTTATTCTAATCTCGTACGGCTTGTTTAAGGCCGTATAGGCTGCGTAGGAGTTTAAAGACCCTTCCTAGTTTAACTATTACTCTCTCTAGAGGGGCTATATAGATGTCTTCTTAGAGACGTAACTTAGTAAAGGCATTGTTGACGTTAACCTAGTAGAGCTCCAAGTTAAGGAGCCCTACGATTACTAGGAACGTTCGAAGCGTCTCGTAACGAACGGTTAGAGTAAAGGTATCCTAGAAGTCGTATCTAAATCGTTAGGTGAATCCTCGTACAATAAGGCGAGCTTTAGCCTTTTTAAGCGAGCCGTCGGTATTAAGTTTTGGCTTAAATACCCACTTACTTATTATAATATTTACTCCCTTTAGCGGGACGGCTTCTTCCTAAGTTCTATTACCTGTAAGAGTAGTAAGTTCATCCTCTATAGCGCGTTACTATAGAGTACTAAATTGTGGGTCTCCTACTACTTCCTTATAGGTCTTAGGGGTTGGGATCTCTAGTCTAATAATCGTCCGGAGTTATATAGATAGTGCGTAAAATACTTACGCTTCCGGCTCCTTATAGCACTTAAGTGGTGTTTAGCTAATAAGTATAAATAGGCTCCGTAGTACCTTTAGTTCTAGCTCGTCTATGGATAAGTCCTCCGGCGATCTCTTTCGTTTAGGGATAAAGACTCCCCTAAACCTTTATATTCTAGGGGTACTACTTGGTATAGCGTCCTAATTATCTAGTTAACAGTCTTATTCCTCTCTTTTAGTAGCCGGGGGCTGCGGTTCTTACTAACTTTCGTTAGTAGTAACCGCTTTACTAGCTTCTAGCTACTAGGCTTCTTCCTCTTCCTCTACGGGAGGCTCTAAAGTAAAAAGGACTTTTCGCGGACGTCTAACTAGACGTCTCTCGGGGATAGTATTTGACGTTGGTTTAACCTTAAGGTTTAGGTTAATATCCCCTCCTTTTTCTTACTCTATAAACCTTACGCTATGGCTACGGATCACCCTTCGAAGGTCTAGGGCCTATAGACGATAATATTTTTCTATTTCGTCTATATATCCTATAAATACTCCTACTCTTCCTCGGTCTATTAACTTGTTATGTCTAGATCCGACTGGAAGAGACTTTAGATTAACGTAGGAGTATACCTTACAGCCCTAAACACGTATATAGTCGATACTTAGCTTTTAACTAGTAAACGCTTCTTTAGGGCTTATAGGTTTTCCGTTAATAAGAGGTCTAGTAGCAGTCCGATTCCGTAGGTATACGTTAGTCTCGGCTGCCTCCACCTAGAACTTAACTAGGAGCTTTACGTCTTTTAGTATTACCCTAACGTTGATCTTAGTAGTCTGGATGGCTCGTTTAGCTACACCATTCTGACTTAACTAGTAGGGAATAGTATACTAAGGAACAATTCTAAGGGTTACGTACTACTAGTTAAGAAGTAACTTTAACTCGGTAGCGTTATCGCTACGGATAGCGAGTAGTTTGGCTCCTTCTTAGAGTTCTACCTTTAGACGCTACTATCGTAGGGCGTTTAGCGCGTCTTCCCTTCTCTTAAGCGCGATTGTCTAAACCTTCCTTGAGTAATTATCTACGATTTCAAGAAAGTAGGAATATCCCGCCTAGGAAGTTAGTAGCGGGCCGTAAACATCGATTAAAATAAGTAATAAGCTCGCGGCTTTCCTATTACTTACGTAGTATCCCTTCTTATTCTTAATCTTAGTAAGGGTATATATACTATATACGTAGTCTTCCTCTTTTAGCGTAAGGATCGGGTCGGCGAGAGTTATAACCTTATATAGTTCTCCTAGCTTCTTAGTTCCTATATAGGTAAACCTTCGGTGCTAGAGTTCGAATCGATTCCTTAACGAATCTGCCTTCAGTTCTAGCGTATCGGGTAATTACTTTAACCCGGCGTTAGTTATATCGTTGTCCTTATCTAACTGGGCAGGCTCTAGTAATCTTAAGATAGGTTACTGCTCGGTATAGTAGGTAGACAGCGCTTTTAGGTTCACGCGGTCTACTATATAGACTCCCCCATTCTTAGGTGTACTAAGAATAGTATTATTATCTTAATCCTTAAGGTAGAGGTACTTATCGTTAAAGCTTCCCTTAAGGCCGCTCTTACATAGCTATCGGCCTAAAAGGAGGTTTATACTAAGCTTTAGGATATAGAGTATAGAAGTTAAACGAATAGAATTACCGCGCCTATCTAGTAATATAGCTGAGCCGACGTAGTCGGCGTATAGTACTCCCCTACCAACTTTAATCGTTCGCCTTATAATACGTGTTAGAGGTCTACTAAAAAGTTAGGGTTTATTAGTTATATATACTAAGGCGGCAGAATCCGCTATCTAGTGTTCTCTAGGGATCTTACTGGTGGCGGTTCTAGAGAGGGCGGTAATTTCGTCTAATACTTCTTCGTTATAGCTGCTAGATTCTTCGCCTATAGTAGCTGGGTCCTAGGTATTATCCTTCTCGTTAGCCGAGAAGGCCTTTAACTGGTTAATTTGCCTCTAGAGTTCTTAGATTTATTTCTCGGCTCTAGAGCGGGCTTTCTGCGATCGGCGCTTCTTTACGGTCTCCTTAGCTGCCGGAAGTTAAGGGCAGTCGAGGATACGGTAGCGTCTATCGTAGAGATAATACTGAAGTGGCCGCCTATTAGAGTCTAACTCGGGTTCAGATAGGTAGGGGCGGCGAGAGGGTTTAAACGCCTTCTTTATAAGTATAGCTATATTATTAGCTTTTAGCTATACCTCCTTTTCCTTTAGTATTTGTAATACCTAAAGAGTAGTAAGATTTAGTTAGGTATTAACCGAGTCTCGGATTATTATATACTCTTATGGCAATGCCTAAAGGAGCTAGTCGAGCCGAGCTTTCTTACTTAAAAAAGACTTATACTCTAGTAGGGCAACGGCGATTTTCCTTCTAAGTGTCGCGAGTTAGGTCCAGGCTTCGCTAATTGTGGTTCCCTCTTAGAACTGGAAGTTGATAAAAGATTAAAGAAACTACCTTTAAGTAACTTATAGTTTAATTTTATACTTTTTCTTAAGAGATTCCCAGATTAGCCTTAACTCTTCTAGCTCTCGGACTCGCTCGCGATCATCTTTATTAATGCAAATGCGTAGCTAGTATCTAGCCTTCGCGTCGTCTCTTTCTAAATTAAACCTAAGCCCGGGGCTTATTGTTATAGTAACTATATAGAACAGTCCCTCTCCTTAAAGCCACTCCTTTATTAAAGAGAACCAGTCGTCTTTATTATTATAGGAGAGGACCGGGATAGGACGACGCTTAGCAAAGTCTTATAAAGATATAGCGAAGGGGAAGGTGTATTTCGAAATAAAGTAATCGAAAGAGTTATAAACGTAGTAAAATAAGTGTACTGCGGTTAATCGGGTCTAGGCTGTTAGACTTAAAAGTTAGAGTAAAGAGTTGTTAAAGCGAAATAGTAAGATACTATAGTCTAGTAAGTTAAGCGTTTGTCGGATTTTCGATTAAATCGTCTGCTCCTCTTAAGGTATAGATAGATAACGAGGTAGCTGTTTCTCCTAGCGTAAGCCTAGGCCTTAGGCGATAGCTTCCTAAAATATACTTGTTTCTCCTCTTAACGGAGACCGTATCTAGCTACCGGTACTAGGTTACTTATAGACCGACTGTAGAGGTAACACGTCTTTTCGTAAACGTTTACGGGATCTAACACCTAGCGGGAACGCTTAGACTACTCTAGTAGGTACACGAACCCGGGCTTATAACCTATTAAATAATAAGGGTTTATAGCAGCGGTATAGAGATAGTCTACGATAAGTCGTTTAATTCTTCTACCTATTAGCGGCACACGGAAGATATACGTGTGCGTCACGTGCTACGCTAAACCCTAATTGGTCCTCGTTAATTAGATCCTTCTCGGCATTAGCTTCCCTTTAGATATAGGGCTTAAAAGCTAACTTACTTAGTTAGCTAAAATCCACCTAGGTGTAGTAGCCCTTAGGCTGTTTATTTAATAAGTACGGAGGATAAAGGAATAGAATTACTATATCTATCTACTAATATAACTGAGCCGACGTAGTCGGCGTATAGTACTCCCCTACTAACCTTAATCGTGCGCCTTATAATGCGGGTTAGAGGTCCACTAAAGAGTTAGCGTTGGTTAGTTATATATATAGATATAGTAGAGTCTATAATCTAGATATCTTTAGAAAGCTTACTAGTAACGGATTTTAATAGTATAGTAATCTTCTTAACGTCCTCCTCGCTACTAGAGGCTTAGCTATTAGTAGCGTTATTATCGTAGGTAGGTTCCTCCTTCTTAGCTAAGAGGGCCTTTAATTAGTTAATCTAATCTTATAGCTTCTAAAGCTGGGGCGATAGATTAGGTTTTCTACTACGACGTCTCGCGCGTTCCTCCTAGACCTTTAACTATGCAAATAAAAGGTACTTATATGTTCGAATATAATAAGGTCCCTTATAGAGGAAGTATTGGTCTCCTTTATCGTAAGACGGGCTTCGGTAGCGAGACGTAGTCTAGTTTCTTCTAAAATTCTGCTGCTTTACTATAAGTGCCGTAGAGGATTTTTCTTAACGTAGTTCTTCTTCTTATAGTAGGGTAATACCTTCCTCGACCTTAATATCCTTCTAAATGTCGAGGCTTATCCGAATTAACTAGTACGAGTCTGGGAGTGCCTATAGTAGACGCTGAAAGCGTACTTTTTCTAAAGTAATATTTTTTATATCCTTATCGAAGGTAGCGAGTTTCTTTCTAAGTGTTTAGAGCTAAGTCTAAGCGCTATCGATAGTAGTTTCTAGCTCTATTTAGTAATTAACGTAGTTTAGTAGGTGCTACCTACTAATACCTTAGAGCTTCTCTAAGTACTTATCCTTTAGAGAGTCCTATATAAGCTTAGCTATGTCTAAATCTCGTACCCTTTCAGCATCATCTTTATTAATGCAAATTTTTAACTAATATCGAGTCCTTACATCGTCCTTGGCGCTTCTAAATCCGGTAGGGGGCTAGCTGTCGGGCGTAGAGGGATTATTAGTATTAGTAATAGTATAGAAAAGATCTTTACCTTCTAGCTATTCCTTTATTAGCGAAAACTAGGCATCCTTATTTTATCTTAAGAGGATTAGAACAGGGCGACGCTTAGTAAAAGAGTCGGAAGGGTCTATATTAAATAGAAGTAGATAGAGATTACTTAAGTAGGAACGGCTTAAGCGGTATAAGAAGGGTCGAAAAGGTAGTAGATAAAAAGGAAACGTCTACTCCTAGTAGGGTAACGATAGACGCTTAAGTACTACTTCTCCTAGCGTAAGCCTAGGCCTAAGGATATAGCTTCCTTAAGTTGTACGAACCGATCGCACTACTAATTTTCTCCAACTAATAGAGACCGTATTTAGATACCGGGCCAGGTTATATATAGATATAACTATAGAGGCAACATGTCTTTACGTAAACGTTTACGGGATCTAATACCTAGTAGGAACGCTTAGACTACTTTAGTAGGTATATAAACCCGGGCTTATAACCTATTAAATAATAAGGGTTTATAGTAGCGGTATAGAGATAGTCTATAATAAGTCGTTTAATTCTTCTACCTATTAGCCGCATACGGAGGATATACGTGTGCGTCACGTGCTATACTAAACCCTAATTGGCTCTCGCTAATCGGGTCCTTTTCGGACCTTTAGTTTCCTAACTAGATTAACTCTCTAGGAAACTAACTCGCTCTACTACTAAAATCCACCTAGGTATAGTAGCCCTTAGGCTGTTTATTTAATAAAAACGGTAAAATACTATAGATACTATAGGGACCCCTATATAATATATCGAGAGACGAGTTATTAGTCCTTCGAAAAACGCTTATAGAGTTACTTAATAAAGGCTTTATCTATATAAGTAATTCTCTAGCTATAGCGCCGGTACTCTTTATAAAAAAACTAGGTAGAGGCCTACGATTTTATTATAACTACCGAGCTCTTAATTAACTTACCCGGAAGGATCGTTATCCGTTACCCCTTATCTAGGAAACTCTTAATAGGATTAGTAAGGCATAGTAGTTTACTAAACTCGATATTATTATAGTATTTAATAAGATCCGAATTAAGCTAGGAGATAAATAGCTTATAGTATTCCGAATACGCTTTAGACTATTTAAGTGGCTTATTACCCCTTTTAGACTGGCGAATATACCGAGTACCTTTTAAAGATATATTAACTAGACGCTCTAAGAGTTCCTTAACGACTTTATATCGGCCTATATTAATAATATCCTGATTTTTATCGAAGGATCTCGCTTATAACACCGAAAGCACGGTACTTAGATACTTAAGAAACTCTAAATAGTAGGACTCTAGCTTAATATTAATAAGTACGAATTCGAGGTCTAATTAACTAAGTACCTCGGGTTTATTATCGAAGCTAGTAAAGGCATCCAAATAGATCCTATAAAAGTCGAAGTAATTTAAGAATAGGAAGTACTAACGATAGTTAAAGAAGTACTTAGATTCCTTAGATTCGTAAATTTCTACCGCCGCTTTATTTATAAATACGTATAAATCACAGCTCCTCTACGCGTACTTACGAAGAAAGATAGCTAATTTAACTAGACTTAAGATACGGAAATAGCTTTTAGAAAGTTAAAGAGGGCCTTTATTACTATACTAATTCTTACTTAATTCGACCCCGATCGTAAGATAATTCTTAAAACCGATTCCTCTAGATACTATATAGGAGGCATTCTCTCCTAATACGATAATAAAGGAATTCTCCGACTAGTTACTTACTTCTTAAAGAAAAATCTACTAGCCGAGTATAACTACGAGATCTACGATAAGGAACTCCTTATAATCGTTAAGTACCTTTAGTAGTAGGATACGGAACTATATAGCGTTAAGGAATTTAAGATTATTACGGACTATAAGAACCTCGAGTACTTTATAATAGCTCGACGGCTCTTTAAAAGGTAGATACGATAGTAGCTTATCTTAAGTAGGTTTAACTTTACTATTACTTACCGACCTAGCAAGCTTAGAGCTTAACCTAATACGCTTATACGGAGGGACTAGGACCTACCGGTATCTTAAGATAACGAGAGGCTTTAATATCGCGTCGTATAACTACTAAGTCCTAATAAGATTTAAGTTAACTACTAGAGAGTTCGTATAGTACTAGTTTAGATAAGATAGTAAGTAGACGAGCTAGTAGACGAGCTAGTAGACGGGTTAAAAATAAAACTACTCGAAGATTACCTACGATAGCTCTAGTAGAAAGTAAAAATAATAAATCCCGATTAGAATCGGCTTGTTATAGCGGTACGTAATAGAAAGAGAACTCTACTAAACGATTTAGAAGAGCCTATTCGGCTATTAATCGCCGACTACTTACTAAATTACTAAGGAGAACTACTATTTCGCGGCAGGCGCTAGGTACTAAATTATAAGCCACTAAGAACTAAGTTAATTTAAGCACTTTATAATTTAATAATTACGGCTCATCCCGGACGGACTAGAATAATAGCTATGGTCGTAAGATAATTCTTCTAGCTAAATTTCGTATTAGACGTTCGAAGATTCGTACGGAACTATAATATCTACGGAAGAATAAGAGTCTAGAAGGACTATAAATAGAGACTTCTACGCCTATTACTAGTACTAAATCGCTAATAGTAGAAGATCTTAATAGACTTTATTAGACTACTACTCGAGAGCTAGGGATACCAGATACTTATAGTAATTACGGACCGTCTAGATAAAGGAGTAACTCTTAAGAGCTATAAGGATATCGAAGCTAAGATAATTACCGATTTATTTATTAAGCGCTTCTACTATTACTATAAAATCCCGTTAGCAATTATCTTAGATAGAGGAAGTTAATTTATTAGCTAGCTATAGAAGAGAGTCTATTAACTACTTAAGATCGAGAGGCGCATATTAACGGTATACTACCTAGAGACGGATGGATTAATAGAGCGCGCTAATACTAAAGTTAAGAAGAAACTTCGTCGAATAGTTAATTAAGTATAGAATAATTAGGTCGATTAGTTACTAGTAGCTAAGCTCGTAATTAACGGTTAAAAATCCTTATTAACGGGCGTTAGCCCCTTTTTCCTCTCTTATAGATACTACCTAGAGCCGTTATAGCTATTTAAAGATCTATAGCCCGTATAGAATCTAACGTTACTAATCTAGAAGGGCGAAGCGATTATTACGAAGATTAAGAAAATTACTAAATAGGTAGAAGTATTAAACAATAAGGGTTTATAGTAGCGGTATAGAGATAGTCTATAATAAGTCGTTTAATTCTTCTACCTATTAGCCGTATACGGAGGATATACGTGTGCGTCACGTGCTATACTAAACCCTAATTGGCTCTTACTAATCGGGTCCTTTTCGGATCTTTAGTTTTCTAACTAGATTAACTCTCTAGAAAACCAACTCGCTCTACTACTAAAATCTACCTAGGTATAGTAGCCCTTAGGCTGTTTATTTAATACTCCTACTTAGCCTTAGAGCGTTAGCTATAAACCTAGTTACTAGATAAAGTTAGTAAAGCGGTCTCTTACTAGAGGTTTAGTTAGTCCGTCTACCACTATATCCTTACTACGAATATACTTAACGTATACTCGGTTCCTTTAAACGAGGTCCCGGACGTTATAGTAATACACGTTAATATACTTTAACTATTTATATATATAAGGATCCTTTATAAGGGCTAACGCGGTCTAATTATCTCCCTTTAGACTTGTAGTGCTGTTAAACTTCTCGTTCTTAAATAGTACTACGTAATAAGGGGATAACCCGAGGTATTTACCTACTTCTATCTCTCGAAGTAGCTGTATAAGCTACTAAGACTTCTTAGCGCAGGCGGATATTACTATATATTCGGCTTCTATAGTAGAGGTGGCTACTAATCTTTACTTTTAGCTCCTCTAACTGATAGGACCGTTACTAAGTAGGAAGATATATCCAAGGATAGACTTCCTATTCGTTTTATCTATAGTATAGTCTAAATCTAAGTACTTTATAAGCCCTATACTCCTACTATCCTTATAGACTATCCTAAGATCGGCTATTAATCTAAGATACCGTAGTAGGCCTTTAAGTATATAGCTATAATATTCTACTAGGTCACTTAAATACTAGCTTAGCCGGCCGATTAGGAACGTAATATCTAGACGTATAAGAACCGTAAGGTATATTAGCTTTCTAACGGCGTACTAATACTCCTTTAGGTCGATTCGCTTATCGTTTAGTCTAGAGGGACGGAGAGCGTCGTATCTATTTAGTAGTAGCGTTACTGGTCTCGACTTATCTTTTTCTATATAAAGGGTTTAAAGTGTTTCTTATAAGTATTAGGACTAGTTAAGACGTAGTATCCTACTCTTTCTATTACGAGTAACTTTAATACTAAGGATCTTCTTTATCTCTCCTAGGTCTTTAATCTTAAAGACCTTACTAATGGCGTTTTTAAACCAGATAATATCCTTAATCTTTAGGGCGGCGATTGGGATATTATCAACGTAGACTAGTAAGATGATTTTTCTTTCGTAGTAAATAAGTAGGTAGGGGTTAGCTATACTCTAACGGAAGCTAAGGTCTTTTAGTACTTTTATATAGTTACTATTCTAGTCTCTCGCGGCTTGCTTAAGACTATATAGACTACGTAGAAGCTTAAAGACGCGTCCTAGTATAATAGTAATACCTTCTAATAGGGCTATATAGATCTCCTTACGGAGGCGTGATTCCGTAAAGGCATTATTAATATTAACCTAATAGAGCTTAAGATCTATAAGCGCTACGATAGATAGGAACATCCGAAGAGTTTCGTATCGGACCGTTAGGATAAAGGTGTCCTAGAAGTTATATCTAAATCTCTAGGTAAATCCTCTTATAATAAGGCGGGCCTTTACTCTTTTAAGCGAGCTATCGGGGTTTAGCTTTAGCTTAAATATCTACTTGCTTATTATAATGTTTGTTCTCTTTAGTAGTATAACTTCCTCCTAAGTTCTATTACTAGCGAGTTTAGTAAGTTCGGTTTGGATAGCTTATTTCTAAAGCTCTCTAAATTAAGGGTCTCCTACTACTTCTACGTAGGTCTTTAGAGTAGGGATCTCGGGTCTAATAATATTCTAGAGGGTTACTAATAGAGTATAGAACACCTATACTTCCGGAGGTTTATAGTACTTAATAGGTGTTTAGCTAATAAGTATAAAAAGACTTCGAGGTATCTTTAGTACTAGCTCTTCTATAGAAGGTTCCTCCTCTAGTAATCTCTTTCGTTTAGGGATAAACACTCCCCTAAACCTTCTAGTTCCTAGGGCGCTACTTAGAGTAGCTTGTTCTCTAGATTAATCCTCCTTATTTACGGTAGTAGGGGGCGTTTCTTAATATAATAGATATTAATCTAGGTTAATATTGCCTCCCTTTTCTTCTACTGCTAGCGAGTCCTCCCTCTCTTCCTCGGTAGGCTCCGGTGCAAAGAGAATCTTTCGTAGATAGCCGACTAGCCGTCTCTTAGGGACGACGTTTAATTTTGCCTTAACTTTTAGGTTTAAGTTAATATCGCCTCCCTTCTTATTCTCTATAAACCGGATACTATAGGTCCGGATTACCCTTCTAAGATTAGGAGCCTATAGACGATATTACTTATTAGTTTTATCTATATAGCCTATAAAGACTCCTACTCTCCCTTAATCTATAAACTTATTATATCTAGATCCGATAGGGAGTAACCTAGGGTTAACGTATAAGTAGACCTTACAGCCCTATATACGTATATAGTCGATACTTAGCTTTTAACCTATAAATACTTTCTTAGGACTCGAGGGTTTACCGTTAATAAGAGGTCTAACTGCAGTCTAATTCCGTAGGTACGTATTAGTTTCGGCTACTTCTACCTAGAATTTAATAGGGAGCCTTATATCTTTTAGTATAGCTCTTATATTAGTCTTAGTAGTTTAGATGGCTCGTTCTACTATACTATTCTAACTTAACTAATAGGGAATAGTATACTAAGGAGTAATACTAAGGGTTACGTACTACTAATTAAGTATTAACTTAAGTTTAGTAGCGTTATCGCTACGGATAGTAATAAGTTTTACTCCCCCTTAAAGCTCTACCTTCACGCGCCATTTATTTAGAGTACGTAGTATATTTTTCTATTATAAATATAGCTTATATGGACTAATTACTTCTTATTTACCGCCGATCGATTTGAAATCTAGATCTAGACTTGCCTACTTATAAATTAGGAAGCTAGTATTTTAGTTTATTCCTTATATATATAAAGCTCGCCTCTCTACCTTATAATTAGTTCTTTAGTCTAGTAATAAGTATTCCTCGCGTATAACTTAGTATACCTTAAATTAGACCTTACTCGCCTTCTTTATTATTTACTCGTCTCTCTCTACCTGCCTCTTAGTATTCGTCCCTAGTCTCTCGCCCCCCTCCTCTTATTCTATATACTTCGGTATCTGCTTTACCTCTACTACCTTTACCGGCTTCGTTACTTCGTCCCTCTCCGCCCTCTAAGGTCTATTTATTATATTTTACTAGACTCCTATCTAGTAGGCCTAAAGCTCTCGCCGAAGCCCTAGACTATAATCTCTAGAATAGTCGATAGAACTATACCTCCTAACCCTTAGGATACGCTATTCTAAGTCCTCGATTAAGTCTCTACCCCTATTAATACTCGCCCTACCTTCCCTAAAGATATCCCGGTTTCCCTACGCGTTACCCTTAGTTAGGCGTACGCTAGAGGAAGATAATCTTACCTAAGATTCGATATCGATTTACTAGTTATCCCTAAGAATACTACGAATACCTAAGTTACTTATATCTTTTATTACTACGGTTTTAGCTAAGATAAAGCCTTCGCTCGACTCTAGTTACTAGCTTCGAACCTCTCTACTAACACGCTAGCTACTACGTCTATTATATCTCCTTTAGAAACCTCTACTCCTCGTCCTCGTATTTCTAAAGTCTCGGACCTAGAACCCTTTAAGGGTAAACGTACTCGATTCGGGAATTTCGCTACGTAACTCTAGCTTAAATTCGCCTTAGACCTATCTACCTTTATAATAGATACGGCTAAGATTACCTACGCTAGTTCCTACCTTCGCGATACTACTTATACCTAGTTTACCCCTTACGTCTCTACCTCGAATGGTTCTATAAACTTCGATAACTACGAGTCCTTCTACTAAGCTCTTAAGGCCGTATTTAATAATCCCGACACCTACGTAATAGCTAAACGATCCCTCCTTATACTTAAATAAGATAAGTCCTATTCGGCGTACTATTTACGGTTTCTCTCGCTTATTACGACCCTTAGTTGGAAGGAAAACGCAGTTAAGATCTACTACTTCCGCCTTAGCCTTAAAGAGAACCTTAAGGACCTTCTTATTAGACGAGCTATACTAGTAGAATTCGAAAAGTTCGCTAAGGCTTATATTATACTAGACAACTAACTCTATACTCGAACTATTAAGAAAAAGACATCCTTAACTCGTACCCCTACCTCGATTCCTTAAGGTGAACCTATAGAACTAGATACTACCGCTTAAAAGACTTACTAAAAAGCTAATAACCTCTACGCCTACTACGGTAATCCTAACTACTAGGTTAAAGAATATTCTAAAGCTAAGGCTAAGGAACTTAAGCTTAATATAACGTCGTATATACCTCCTACGGCTTCCGTCCTCTACGTATTAAAAAACGTAGAAGGCTAGGTAGTACCCGGTATCTACCTAGCCCTCCTCTACTCTCTACTTCGAATTAGTTTTCCGTCCTTACTTCCCTCTCGTCTTTAAATCTTGGAATACTCTCGTTTTTACCTCCTAAAACCTGTACCCTATAGCCCCGTACTATAGATCTTAGGAAACGTCCGCTCCTTATCCTTAAATTAGTGGTTAATAACAAAATCGAAACCTCGGCTATATTAGACTCTAGTACCTCGTCTCTTTTTATAGATAATATCTTTATTGTATCCTATTTAATCCCTACACGCTAAAAACCCTAAGCTGAATCCCTCGAACTCGCAGATGGATCTATCGCCGGATGGATTACCTACGAGGCCGACCTTTAACTTGATATTAATTAGTATTAAGAACTCGTTACCTTCTAAGTAACTAAGCTCGGCTAATATCTAATTATCCTAGGAAAACCCTAGCTAGAACGGTATGATCTACACGTCCTATAGTTAAAAAACATAATTACCTTCGCCTCCCCTTTTTACTAAGTAAATTACTTGCCTACTCGCTAACCTATAACTACGCTTTCCCCCTTACCTTCTAATTCGCCTTCGATCTCTTACGCTACTATATCCTACGCCGCCCTTACTCGTTATGTCCGACGAGATAAGACTAGGATATACGCTATATTAATTAAGAAGATCTAAGAACACCTTAATAGCCTTAAGAAAACGGAATAGTAAACTCTAGAATAAGAACTCGAAACCCTCTACTTATAAGTCCCCGCTCGATTCTACTATCTTCTTCCCTTCTTTATAAAGAAAGAGGCCGATAGACTTCCCCTATATTAGTATATTAATTATAAGATTTTATTAGAAGAGGGTAAGAAACCCCTATTCGGCCCTCTCTACTTAATATCCGATTTAGAGCTTAAGGCTCTACGTAAATACCTTAATAAAAACCTTAAAAAAGGTTTTATTCGATCCTTATCCTTATCCTCTACGTCCCCTGTTCTCTTTGTTAAGAAACTAGGAGGCGGCCTTCGTTTTTACGTGGATTATCGCGAACTAAATAGTATTACGAAAAAGAACCGTTATCTACTCCCCTTAATTAACGAGACTCTCCGTTAACTTTAAGGCTCTCGTATTTTTACTCGACTCGACCTTCGCGGTGCTTATAACCTTATCCGAATTAAGGAAGGCTCCGAACCTTTAACTATCTTTAGGACTCGCTATAGCCTATACGAATACCTAGTTATACCCTTTAGCCTAACGAATACGCCGGCTACCTACCAATAATTCGTTAACGATATATTACGTGAATACCTTAACCGCTAGTACGTCGTCTACCTAGACGACATCCTTATCTACTTAGAAACAGAAGAAGAGCACTACGAACATATCCGATTAGTTCTCGAAAAGCTCTGTGAAGCAGGCCTATACGTAAAAGGCGAAAAATACGATTTCTATACGACTTTAACTACGTTCCTTAGCTTCGTTATTTCTCTAGACGGTATCTCTATAGACCTAGCTAAGGTAGCCGCCGTAAGAGACTAGGAGACTCCTCGTTTAGTTAAAGACCTTTAATCGTTCCTTAGCTTTATAAACTTTTACCGACGATTTATTAAAGGATACTCTCGAAAAGCCAGAGCTCTCTTTAAGCTCCTAGCTAAGAATATTCGTTTTACTTAGGAGAAAGAATAGGATAAAGCTTTTACTTACCTTAAAGAAGCCTTCTATTCTTATTTAATCCTCCGATACTTCGATCCCTAACTCGAGACTATCCTTAAAACTAACTCTTCTAACTTCGTTATATCCGTAATCCTATCTTAATAGGTAATATATAACGATAGTAAGAGACTTCTATACCCTATCGCCTACTACTCTCGGAAAATAACCTCCGTAGAGTAGAACTATAGTATTAGGGATAAAGAACTCTTAGCTATTATAGAAGCCCTAAAGAAATACCGTTCCCTTATTATTAACCTCTCCTCGCTACTCCTCGTCCTTATAGATTACTCGAATTTGACTAGCTTTACCTCTAAGCAAATCTTGAACCGTCGATAAGTACGCTAGGCAATTAAACTCTCGGAACTCGACTTTAAGATTATCTACCGCCTAGGAACTAAGAATTAACGCGCGGATACGTTAATAAGACGGTTAGAAGACCTCTTTACTCGAGAGGGGCGCCTACCCCCTACTACGATCCTTACCCCCGGAAAATTCGAAATTTCGACCCTTATTTTAACTCGATATTCGATCGCTAGGCTAGAACCGTTCCTAGCTAGTAATATTCGCTTAGTACTTAATAAGGATACTCTTAGGCAAGAGATTCTTACTATACTCGATACCTACGCACTTCGACATCCTAAAGTAGATCTAGGCGTATACTCTAAGGATAATAATAGTCTATTACTAGTTAATAAACTTATCTATATCCCTAAAGACCTAAGCCTCCGCTAAAGGATTATTAGCTCTTAATACTCGTATCCGGCTACTAGACACCTAGGCTAAGTAGTAATATTTAAACTCGTTACTTATAATTTCTAGTAGCTAGGTCTACGATAAATAGTAGCTCGTTTTATACGGAACTATAAGACCTACTAAAGAATTAAACCCGCTTAATACGCCCCCTTTAGATACTTAAAACCCCTTAAAGTGCTATAACGCCGCTGGTAATCCGTTTCTCTCGATTTGATTACGGGACTTCTAACGTCCAATTCGTTTAATACTATACTAGTAGTTATAGACCGACTAACTAAAATAGCTTACTTTATTTCTTACTAAACAACCCTCGATTTAATAGAGCTTGCTAAGCTTTATCGAGACTACGTTTTTCGACTATACGGCTTACCCAACGACTTTATATCTAACCGCGGCTCGATTTTTACTTCTAAATTTACTAGAGCTCTTAGTAGATCCCTATCTATTAAGACTAACTTTAGTACGGCTTTCTACCTATAAACCGACGGCTAGATAGAGCGTGTTAACGCTATCCTCGAATAATACCTTCGCGCCTACGTTTCGTACTAATAAGACGATTAGAACGACTTTCTCTCCCTTACTAAATTCGCTTATAATAATACGATCTCGACTACGACTAAGATTACCTTCTTTATAAACTACGGCTTCTACCCTCGTTATAAGATTCTATAGAAAGACTTAATCTTAGCCCCCCTTAAACCCCTACGTCTCTTCTAAGAGAACCTCGAAAACCTCGAAAACTACCTTCGCTAAGAAATTCGACTCATATAAGACGCCTACGTAGAATAGGCTAATAAAGACCGTATTTCGCTACCCGTCTTTAAGCCTAGTAACCTTGTTTGGCTCCTAAGATAGTATATCTCGATAATAAGACCTTTAGATAAACTCGACTTTAAACGCCTTAGCCCCTTTTCTATACTAGAAAAGATCTTAACTTATACCTATTACCTAGAACTACTAAGGATAATAAAAGTCTACCCCGTATTCTACGTCTCCTTACTCGAACCCGTAGCCTCTAACCTCTTATCTAATTAAATCTAACCTCCGCCCCCGCCTATTATCGTTGACGGCGAAGAAGAGTACCGGGTAGAAGAGATTCTAGATGTTAAAACAACCCGGAGACAACCAAAATACCTTATAAAATAGACTGGTTACTCGATACTAACCTAGGAACCTTACGACCTTATTAAAGACCTTAAAGCTCTTAATACGTTTTATAAACGTTATTCTTTAAAACCTCGACCCTTAAACTAAAGGCTCGTAGAAACTTACCTCTAGGGAAGAGAGCCTACTATTATAAATATAGCTTATATAGACTAATTACTTCTTATTTACTACCGATCGATTTGAAATCTAGATCTAGACTTGCCTACTTATAAATTAGGAAGCTAGTATTTTAGTTTATTCCTTATATATATAAAGCTCGCCTCTCTGCCTTATAATTAGTTCTTTAGTCTAGTAATAAGTATTCCTCGCGTATAACTTAGTATACCTTAAATTAGACCTTACTCGCCTCCTTTATTATTTACTCGTCTCTCTCTACCTGCCTCTTAGTATTCGTCTCTAGTCTCTCGCCCCCCTTCTCTTATCCTATATACTTCGGTATCTGCTTTACCTTTACTACCTTTACCGGCTTCGTTACTTCGTCCCTCTCCGCCCTCTAAGGTCTGTTTATTATATTTCCCTTCTCTTAAGCGTAATTATCTAGACCTTCCTTAAGTAGTTATTAACGATCTTAAGGAAGTAGGAGTATCCTACCTAAGATTTAGATAGTAGTCCGCAGATATCAATTAAAATAAGTAATAGGAGCGCGGCCTTTCTATTACTAACGTAGTATCCCTTCTTATTCTTAATCTTAGTAAGGGTATATACGTTATAAATATAGTCTTCCTCTACTATAGTAGGAATTAGCTCGGAGAGAGTCGTAACCTTATAAAGCTCCCCTAATTTTCTTTTCCCTAGGTGGGTAAATCTACGGTACTAGAGCTTAAAGAGCTTAGATACCTTATCTATTAGTAAAGCGTCTAGTATAGGCCCCTTAGATTCTTCTACTTAAGAGCTAAGAGCGTACTAAGATACTAGTTAGCTAGAGAGTATAGTTAGAGTAAAATACTTACTCGTTAGTTTAACCTTATCTATAAGGTAGACTCCCCTATTCTCCTTTATAGTAAGAATAATCTTACCTATCTAATCCTTTAGATAGAGCGATTAATTATTAAAACTACCCTTTAAGCTATTTTTATATACTTATTAATCTAAGAGGAGGTTTACACCCAACCTTAGTATATAGAGTACGGAGGATAAAGGAATAGAATTACTATATCTATCTACTAACATGACTAAGCCGACGTAGTCGGCGTATAGCACTCCCCTACTAACCTTAATCGTACGCCTTATAATACGGGTTAGAGGTCTACTAAAGAGTTAGCGTTGGTCAGTTATATACGTAGATATAGTAGAGTCCGCAATCTAGATATCTTTAGAAAGTTTACTAGTAACGGATTTTAATAGTATAGTAATCTTCTTAATATCCTCCTCGCTACTAGAGGCTTAGCTATTAGTAGCGTTATTATTATAGGTAGGTTCCTCCTCCTTAGCTAAGAGGGCCTTTAATTAGTTAATCTAATCTTATAGCTTCTAAAGCTAGAGCGATAGATTAGGTTTTCTACTACGATATCTCGCGCGTTCCTCCTAGACCTTTAACTATATAAATAAAAGGTACTTATATATTCGAATATAATAAGGTCCCTTATAGAGGAAGTATTAGTCTCCTTTATCGTAAGACGGGCTTCGGTAGTAAGACGTAGTCTAGTTTCTTCTAAAATTCTACTACTTTACTATAAGTGCCGTAGAGGATTTTTCTTAACGTAGTTCTTCTTCTTATAGTAGAGTAATACCTTCCTCGACCTTAATATCCTTCTAAATGTCGAGGCTTATCCGAACTAACTAGTACGAGTCTAGGAGTGCCTATAGTAGACGCTAAAAGCGTACTTTTTCTAAAGTAATATTTTTTATATCCTTATTAAAGGTAGCAAGTTTCTTTCTAAGTGTTTAGAGCTAAGTCTAAGCGCTATCGATAGTAGTTTCTAGCTCTATTTAGTAATTAACGTAGTTTAGTAGGTACTACCTACTAATATCTTAGAGTTTCTCTAAGTACTTATCCTTTAGAGAGTCCTATATAAGCTTAGCTATATCTAAATCTCGTACCCTTTTAGTATTATCTTTATTAATACAAATTTTTAACTAATATCGAGTCCTCGTATCGTCCTTAGCGCTTCTAAATCCGGTAGGGGGCTAGCTATTAGGCGTAGAGGGATTATTAGTATTAGTAATAGTATAGAAAAGATCTTTACCTTCTAGCTATTCCTTTATTAGCGAAAACTAGGCATCCTTATTTTGTCTTAAGAGGATTAGAACAGGGCGACGCTTAGTAAAAGAGTCGGAAGGGTCTATATTAAATAGAAGTAAATAGAGATTACTTAAGTAGGGACGGCTTAAGCGGTATAAGAAGGGTCGAAAAGATAGTAGATAAAAAGAAAACGTCTACTCCTAGTAGGGTAACGATAGACGCTTAAGTACTACTTCTCCTAGCGTAAGCCTAGGCCTAAGGATATAGCTTCCTTAAGTTATACGAACCGATCGTACTACTAATTTTCTCTAACTAATAGAGACCGTATTTAGATACCGGGCTAGGTTATATATAGATATAACTATAGAGGTAACACGTCTTTACGTAAACGTTTACGGGATCTAATACCTAGTAGGAACGCTTAGACTACTCTAGTAGGTATATAAACCCGGGCTTATAACCTATTAAATAATAAGAGTTCATAGTAGCGGTATAGAGATAGTCTACGATAAGTCGTTTAATTCTTCTACCTATTAGCCGCACACGGAGGATATACGTGTGCGTTACGTGCTATACTAAACCCTAATTGGCTCTCGCTAATCGGGTCCTTTTCGGACCTTTAGTTTCCTAACTAGATTAACTCTCTAGAAAACTAACTCGCTCTACTACTAAAATCTACCTAGGTATAGTAGCCCTTAGGCTGTTTATTTAATAAGAAGTATTAATAGTAAACGTATAATAGAATTAAGAAGCCTAAGCGAATTAATACTAAAACCTATCACCTATATATAAAGTAGGAGATAGGGTCTAGCTAAGCTTAAAAAATATTAGAATAGACCGCCTAAGTCGGAAACTAGATAATCGATTAGTAAAATTTATAGTTACTAAGGTAGTAGGTCCTTATAGCTATCGACTAGATATACTAAGTAATATATATAACGTCTTTAATATTAACCTTCTACGTCCTACTAGAATAGACCCTCTACCGAGTTAAGAATAGGACGACTACTAGCCGCCGCCGATATTAGATAATAGATACGAATAGTAGATAGTTAAGGCAATTCTTAGAGAAAGATTAAAGTAAAAGCGCGGCTAATAAAGACTCTAGAAGTAATACTATATTAAGTAGAAAGGATATATAAGACTAACTTAGAAGCCGGCGTCGGTACTTTAAGAAACGGACGCGCTTAAGATATATCTTTAAACACGATAGGAAGGGGGGGGTAATATAACGGTTTAGACTATAAAATACCTTTAGATAATCCTACGGCGAAGCGTATACGAGAAGTAAGCGAAGTAGTTACTCCTCGTAACTATTAGTCTATACGTAGCGACGAGTATTTATTAGCGACCTTTCGCTTGTTTTAACTATTCTCTCTTTTCTTCTAAGCTTAGTCTTCTTATAGAAAGTAATACTACTATATTTCCGTAAGCGTACCGGATATAAGCCCTTATAAGCGCTAGCTACCTTTCTAGTTTCTAATACTTATCGGTATAAAGCGGTCGCTATATTTATCTATTCCGCGCCCGCTTACCTTATCTTCTTTAGGATTCTAGCTTCCGTCCCTTCGTCCCTATAGGTCTTCTTCTCGTAGGGGATTCTATCTTACGCCTTATCCTATAACTTTATAGTTCTTTAGGGTCCTATTTCCCGTACGGGCTCCTCGCCCTTAGGGTTATAAAGCCCGCTTCCTTAGAGGTTTATAACACTTCGGAGTCGCTTAGTAGATTAGTAGAAACCGAAGGGTTTATCTTAAAGAGATAAGAGGAGGATAGTAGTATAAAGAGAGAAGTATTACGTAATAGCGCGGTACGTAATAAGCTTATTACCTCTAAATTAATAGGGTTTAAATTAGAACTTTAAATTAACTATAAAGGGTTAAATATCTAGCTAAAGAAGCGTGACTATATATTACGCGAGGCCTCTCGTCCGGGTAGGTTTATCGAGTCGGGTCCTAGGGGTCGAGGCGGGTCGCTTTATAGGGTTCGCTACCGCTATTAGGATGTCGCTAAACTATTTAGAGGATAGCAGCCGTAGCTAGGTAGAAAAGATAAGTAGAAAGTAGGGTTTAAAGATTATAATTAACTACGAGAGTCCTATCTACTATAAAGGAGTATTAACTATATATATAAGGAATTTAGGTCGTAACCGTAGTTCGTAACCGTATAGTCTAGGAGGTTAGGTTTAATAGTTAGGCCTTAGCGTCCTAACTATATTACGGCTACTAAGTTATTAGCGTAGTTAGAGGTAGTAGATCGTAAGAACCTCCTTCGCGCCTCTTAACCCCGTTTCCTACTTTCTATAGCTGCGCCGTAATACTATTCTCCTTCTAGATAGCTTTCGGCCTAAAAGCTTATATAAGGTACGTTATTCTATCTACTTATTAGTCTTTCTTATTTTTCCGCGATATCGTCTATCTATATCCTTCGCCGTTGGAACTAGGCCTATTGTATCGAGACTTAGGGTCGTCCTACTAACGTTCCTTACCGGCGTTATTAGAAGCGAGAGGGTTTCTCTTATATTATTACTACTTTCTACGACGCTTATTCTTATTATACTACCGTGGGTCGTACCTCTTATAAGGCGATAGCGAGTTCTTTAGATTCTAAATATAAGTTTCTTTCTTACTCGCTCCTCCTAGCTACTTAGTCTAATCTTAGTAGTTCGTCGTTTAGATCGTGCTCGCGCAGATTTACTTTAGCGTTTAGAGCAGGCCGAGAGCTAGGTAGTAGCTAAGGAAGAGGGAGTAGATACTACTACTAAGGCGGTAGATCGCGCGGCTAAGGCTGTATTACGTACGGCCTAAGAGGCCTAGGTAGTAGCTCGTTAATTCCGAGATACTTAATAAAAGAAGTACTAGATTCGTCGACTACTACGTTATATAGAGTAGCGGAATACTACGTTATTTACCTAAGAGATAGCTTTCCTAGAGGAAGAGAAGCACTTAGAGCGAGAGGTAGCGGTATAAGAGGGGCGTTCTCCTTAGAATATCCCTTTAGAGTCTAGTAACGAGGGGGCTACGTCGCGTTTAGTTAGCGGGTCTAGCGACGTAACGGGTATTATTCCTCTCTAGACGCCTATAGATTAGTTTTAGGTATCTCTAACGCCTCCCCCTAGTTTCGCGTCCTAGAAGGATACTCTAGGGCTAGGCGATCTAGGTTTTATTAGTAGAAGTCCGCGAGAAGTTCTAGGTAATTAAGGTTTAGTAAGGGTTCCTAGGTATTTTCTATATCGTCGTAGTTTTCCTATTTAACGAGGTATTTAATCTGACCGTCGGGATTCTATTTACTATCTAGGATTTTTTTAACATCCTATTCTTATACGTCTTCTAGTTAAATGTCGCCTTCTAGGTATTCTAGTATTTAAGCGTCTTAGAGGGCTAGTTCTAGGACTACTACGTAGAAGACTAGGTTTTAGCGTATGTTTTCTAGTAATCTAAGTTTATATGTTACGGGAGAGAGTTTTTATTTAATCTAGAAGGGACCGATTTTCTTATAATCTAATTTAGGGCTCGGTCGGTTTATTTTAAGGTTTTTAGTAAGTAGCTAGACTTTATCCCCCTCCTCTAGAGGTAGCGGCTCCTAACGTCTATAGTTATAGTATATAGCTATTCGGTAGTTAATAAACTCGATATCTTTTAATAGTCTCTAGTATAGTCCTCTAAGTTGTTCGGCTTAGAGTATTTCCTTCTAGGCTATATTTTCTTAAGGTATTAGTTCGCCGTAGACCCGAGGTTTAAAGCCGTAGTTAACGTAGAACGGGGATTCCTAGATTATTTCTACGATAGTACTATTATAGGCGAACTAAGCTAGTAGAAGGAGTTCTACCTAGTTATCTTATTAGTAGTTTAGATAGCTTTATAGGTATTCTTCTAGTATTTAGTTAAGTCTTTCCGTTTATCTATTAGTTTACGGGTAGAACGCCGTTAATAGCTTATACTTTATTCCTAGTTATTTTATAAGGGTTTACTAGAATCTAGTATAGAATCTTGTGTCGCGGTTAGAGATAATAATTTCCGGTATACTATAGTTAGCTATAATATATCTTAGGAAGATATAAACTAATTCTAGAACTCTAAAGGCTTCTAGGTAAGGAATAAAGTATCCCTACTTAGATAACCTATCTATAATAACTAGGATCGAGTCGTATCGTACCCCTATAAGGGGTTCCTTTAACTTAGGCAACTTAGTAATAAAGTCTAGGGCTATAGATTTCTATAGTCGATTTAGGGGCGTAATTAGTTAAAGTTTTCTATAAGGAGCGTATTAAGCGGCTTTATTCCTAGTATAATCTTCGTACTTAGCAAGAACTTACCTAACGAGTTTTCCGAGGTATAGGATATAGAAGGATTATTTAATCCTTTATAGGGTTAGCGTGATTCCTCGGTAACTATATACTAGTACGGTATAGATTTTCTTAACTATTCTTTACTTAAGTCGTTAGGGTATATAGACTAACCCTTTAAAGAGGATTATCCCTTAGGCGTTAATTATTAGATCTAGGTCTTCTTTAGGGTTTTCTTAGATTTATTTAATTAGTTCCTAGGCTATAGTATCGTGTTTATATACGGCGCGGGCGTCTTCTTTCTACGTAACCTCTCGGGGGTTAATTTCCTAGAGGCCCTTATCGTTCTAAGAGTCTTCGGGTTTTTCTAATTTGCCGCGATTCTAGAATCTCGTGGAATTTTAGCTTTCGAGGTTTTAAAATTCCGCCGTTTCCTAAGATCTTATCTAATCCTAGGTTTCCTAATCCTGGAATTCTGCTAGTTTCTAGGATTCTACGCGATTTTGCCTTTCTTAGTTTTAAAATCTCGCTAGGTCTTATAATCCTATAGGATTTAGGGATTCGACGTGGTTTTATAATCTCGACTGGCTTCGTCTAGCCTGGTTTCTCGTGATCGGGGCGAGTAGTTATACTATAGCGAGTTCTAGCTACGGTTAGTTTAGTTATATAACTCTATCCTTTCTTTTCTAGAGTAGGGCCGGCGAGAGTTCTAGTTTATTAAGGACGTAGTCGCTTCGTCGACTAAGGGCGTCGGCTTTTCCGTTTTCTAATCCCTTCTAGTAGATAATTTTAAAGTTAAACGAGGCTAGTTACTCTACCTATCTAACTTATCTTTTATTAAGTACTTTAGTTGTTATAAACGCTCCTAGGTTCTAGTAGTCCGAGTAGATAGTAATTATGTAATTAGCTCCTTCTAGGTAGTATCGCTATTCTTTAAAGGCGATAACGATAGCTAAAAGCTCCTTATCGTAGATATCGTAGTTAAGTTCTACGGGGGATATCTTTCTAGAATAGAAGGCTACCGGGTATATTCGTCCTTATTCGTTAGGTTAGTTAAGATAGGCTCCTAGGGCGTAATCTAAAGCGTCGGTTTCTAGATAGATAGGTTTATCGGGGTCGAATAAGGCTAGTACCGGGGCTTTAGTAAAGGCTTTCTTAAGCGTCTTAAAGGCTTTCTACTATATATTCTACTAGCTAAAGGGGTTATCTTTCTAGGTAAGTCGCGTAAGTAGTTCTACAAGCTTAGCGTAATCCTTAATAAATCTTCGGTAGAAGTTAGTAAATCCGAGGAAAGATTATACGTCGCGGACGTTCTTAGGTAGCGGCTAGCTAAGGATTAATTCGACTTTCTTAGAGTCTATAACTACTTCTCCGGGTCTAATAATAAAGCCGAGAAATTCTACTTCTTAGGTATAGAAGGTATATTTCTCGGGTTTAACTTATAGTCTTCTTTCTTAGAGCTTTTCTAAGATCTTTTTAACGTATTTATTAAATAATAAGGGTTTATAGTAGCGGTATAGAGATAGTCTACGATAAGTCGTTTAATTCTTCTACCTATTAGCGGCACACGGAAGATATACGTGTGCGTCACGTGCTACGCTAAACCCTAATTAGTCCTCGTTAATCGGATCCTTCTCGGTATTAGCTTCCCTTTAGATATGGGGCTTAAAAGCTAACTCGCTTAGTCAGCTAAAATCTACCTAGGTATAGTAGCCCTTAGGCTGTTTATTTAATACTCCTACTTAGCCGTGGAGCGTCGGCTATAAACCTAGCTATTAGATAAAGCTAGTAAAGCGGTCTCTTACTAGGGGTTTAGTTAGCCCGTCCGCTACTATGTCCTTACTATAAACATACTCGATCTGCACTCGATTCCTTTAAACAAGGTCTCGAACATTATAATAGTACACGTCGATATGCTTTAACCGTTTATACACGTAAGGGTCCTTCGCTAGGGCTAACGCGGCCTAATTATCTCCCTTTAGACTTATAGTACTATTAAACTTCTCGTTCTCGAATAGTACTACACGATAAGGGGATAACCTAAGGTATTCGCCTATACCTATCTCTCGAAGTAGTTGTATAAGCCACTAAGATTCCTTAGCGTAGGCGGATATTACTATATACTCGGCTTCTATAGTAGAGGTAGCTACTAATCTTTACTTTTAGCTCCTCTAGCTGATAGGACCGTTACCGAGCAGGAAGATATATCCGAGGATAGACTTTCTATCTGTTTTATCTATAGCGTAGTCCGAGTCCGAATACCCTATAAGCCCTATACTCCCACTATCCCTGTAGACTATCCCGAGATCGGCTATTAATCTAAGGTACCGCAGTAGGCCCTTAAGTGTATAGCCGTAATATTCTACTAGATTACTTAGATATTGGCTTAGCCGGCTAATTAGGAACGCGATGTCTAGACGCGTAAGAACCGTAAGGTATATTAGCTTTCTAATAGCATACTAATACTCTTTTAGGTCGATTCGCTTATCGTTTAGCCTAGAGGGGCGGAGAGCGTCGTATCTATTTAGCGGTAGCGTTGCTGGTCTTAACTTATCCTTTTCTATATAAAGAGTTTGAAGTGTTTCTTATAAATAGTAGGACTGATTAAGACGTAGCGTTCTACTCTTTCTATTACGAGTAACTTTAATACTAAGGATCTTCTTTATCTCCCCTAGGTCCTTAATCTTAAAGACCTTACTAATAGCGGTTTTAAACTAGATAATATCCTTAATCTTTAGAGTAGCGATTGGGATGTCATTAACGTAGACTAGTAAGATGATTTTTCTTTCGTAATAGATAAGTAGGTAGGGGTCGGCTACGCTCTAACGGAAACTAAGATCTTTAAGCGCTCTAATATAGTTATTATTCCAATCTCGTACGGCTTGTTTAAGGCCGTATAGGCTGCGTAGGAGTTTAAAGACCCTTTCTAGTTTAACTATTACTCCCTCTAGAGGGGCCATATAGATGTCTTCTTAGAGACGTAACTTAGTAAAGGTATTATTAACGTTAACCTAGTAGAGCTCTAAGTTAAGGAGCCCTACGATTGCTAGGAACGTTCGAAGCGTCTCGTAACGAACGGTTAGAGTAAAGGTATCCTAGAAGTCGTATCTAAATCGTTGGGTGAATCCTCGTGTAATAAGGCGAGCTTTAGCCTTTTTAAGCGAGCTATCGGTATTAAGTTTTAGCTTAAATACCTACTTACTTGTTACAATATTCACTCCCTTTAGCGGGACGGCTTCTTCCCAAGTTCTATTGCCTATAAGAGCAGTAAGTTTATCCTCTATAGCGCGTTGCTATAGGGTACTAAATTATGGGTCTCCCACTACTTCCTTATAGGTCTTGGGGGTTGGGATCTCTAGTCTAATAATCGTTCGGAGTTATATAGATAGTGCGTAAAACACTTACGCTTCCGGCTCCTTATAGCACTTAAGTGGTGTTTAGCTAATAAGTATAAATAGGCTCCGTAGTACCTTTAGTTCTAGCTCGTCTATGGATAAGTCCTCCGGCGATCTCTTTCGTTTAGGGATAAAGACTCCCCTAAACCTTTATATTCTAGGGGTACTGCTTGGTATAGCGTCCTAATTGTCTGGTTAACGGTCTTATTCCTCTCTTTTAGCAGCCGGGGGCTGCGGTTCTTACTAACTTTCGTTAGTAGTAACCGCTTTACTAGCTTCTAGCTGCTAGGCTTCTTCCTCTTCCTCTACGGGAGGCTCTAAAGCAAAAAGGACTTTTCGCGGACGTCTAACTAGACGTCTCTCGGGGATAGTATTTAACGTTGGTTTAACCTTAAGGTTTAGATTAATATCCCCTCCTTTTTCTTACTCTATAAACCTTACGCTATGGCTGCGGATTACCCTTCGAAGGTCTAGGGCCTATAGACGATAATATTTTTCTATTTCGTCTATATATCCTATAAATACTTCTACTCTTCCTCGGTCTATTAACTTGTTATGTCTAGATCCGACTAGAAGAGACTTTAGATTAACGTAGGAGTATACCTTACAGCCCTAAACACGTATATAGTCGATACTTGGCTTTTAACTAGTAAACGCTTCTTTAGGGCTTATGGGTTTTCCGTTAATAAGAGGTCTAGTAGCAGTCCGATTTCGTAGGTATACGTTAGTCTCGGCTGCCTCTACCTAGAACTTAACTAGGAGCTTTGCGTCTTTTAGTATTACTCTAACGTTGGTCTCGGTGGTCTGGATGGCTCGTTTAGCTACACTATTCTAACTTAACTAGTGGGGAATAGTATACTAAGGAATAATTCTAAGGGTTACGTACTACTAGTTAAGAAGTAACTTTAACTCGGTAGCGTTATCGCTACGGATAGCGAGTAGTTTGGCTCCCCCTTAGAGTTCTACCTTTAGACGCTACTGTCGTAGGGCGTTTAGCGCGTCTTCCCTTCTCTTAAGCGCGATTGTCTAAACCTTCCTTAAGTAATTGTCTACGATTTCAAGAAAGTAGGAATATCCCGCCTAGGAAGTTAGTAGCGGGCCGCAAACATCGATTAAAATAAGTAATAAGCTCGCGGCTTTCCTATTACTTACGTAGTGTCCCTTCTTATTCTTAATCTTAGTAAGGGTATATATACTATATACGTAGTCTTCCTCTTTTAGCGTAAGGATCGGGTCGGCGAGAGTTATAACCTTATATAGTTCTCCTAGCTTCTTAGTTCCTATATAGGTAAACCTTCGGTGCTAGAGTTCGAATCGATTTCTTAACGAATCTACCTTCGGTTCTAGCGTATCGGGTAATTGCTTTAACCCGGCGTTAGTCATATCGTTGTCCTTATCTAACTAGGTAGGCTCTAGTGATCTTAAGATAGGTTACTACTCGGTATAGTAGGCAGACAGCGCTTTTAGATTTACGCGGTCTACTATATAGACTCCCCTATTCTTAGGTATACTAAGAATGGTATTATTATCTTAATCCTTAAGGTAGAGGTACTTGTCGTTAAAGCTTCCCTTAAGGCCGCTCTTATATAGCTATCGGCCTAAAAGGAGGTTTACACCAAGCTTTAGAATATAGAGTATAGAAGTTAAACGAATAGAATTACCGCGCCTATCTAGTAATATGGCTGAGCCGACGTAGTCGGCGTATAGCACTCCCCTACTAACTTTAATCGTTCGCCTTATAATACGTGTTAGAGGTCTACTAAAAAGTTAGGGTTTATTAGTTATATATACTAAGGCGGTAGAATCCGCTATCTAGTGTTCTCTAGGGATCTTACTAGTGGCGGTTCTAGAGAGGGCGGTAATTTCGTCTAATACTTCTTCGTTATAGCTACTAGATTCTTCGCCTATAGTAGCTAGGTCCTAGGTATTATCCTTCTCGTTAGCCGAGAAGGCCTTTAACTAGTTAATTTACCTCTAGAGTTCTTAGATTTGTTTCTCGGCTCTAGAGCGGGCTTTCTACGATCGGCGCTTCTTTACGGTCTCCTTAGCTGCCGGAAGTTAAGGGTAGTCGAGGATACGGTAGCGTCTATCGTAGAGATAATACTAAAGTAGCCGCCTATTAGAGTCTAACTCGGGTTCAGATAGATAGGGGCGGCGAGAGGGTTTAAACGCCTTCTTTATAAGTATAGCTATATTATTAGCTTTTAGCTATACCTCCTTTTTCTTTAGTATTTGTAATACCTAAAGAGTAGTAAGATTTAGTTAGGTGTTAACCGAGTCTCGGATTATTATATACTCTTATAGCAATGCCTAAAGGAGCTAGTCGAGCCGAGCTTTCTTACTTAAAAAAGACTTATACTCTAGCAGGGTAACGGCGATTTTCCTCCTAAGTATCGCGAGTTAGGTCTAGGTATAACGATTTAGACCGTTAACATCTTATTCTCCAGAAAACTAAGCCTAATTAGGCTAAAGCACTTATCTAAGACAAGATGTCTAAGATATAGGGTTTACTAAGAGCAAACACTTAGCGGGAACGTACGGGAAAGGGAAGCCTAAGACCGGCTATTCGACTTCTAACTAGTACCTAGGCTAGATATATAAGTTTCCTCCTTCCTCCTTTATTCCCTTTCTTTTCTCTTTCCTTTCTCTAGCTTAGAAACTTTAGTTAATTTCGAGAATCTAACTTGTTCTTCTTAAGTCGTAACACTTTTCTAAGCTTACCTAACCACTTCGGCTTACTCTTACTTAACTATCAGCTGGCTTGCCCTGATTTCTAAGAAGACGAAGCCACCCTTTTACTTATCCTACTCGCTCACCAATCAGATATCCCGCTCTCTAACCACCGATTACTTCTTATTACTTCTTATCACTTCTTATTAACTCTCACCAACCCCTCCTTCGTTCAAGCTTCCAGCAGGCTTGCCCTGGTAAACGAACGTTAGACCTACTACTATGTCGGCTCCCGGATCGAGCGCGCGTGGCGCCAGACGTACTAAGGAGCCTAAGGGGAAAGAAAAAGAGCAAGACGCTCCTAAGGCAATTAAACAGCCACTCCCTATAACCTTAGATGATGTGCTCTTCCAGTACACACCCCACAACCATTTGGGTGGAGGGGACATTCAAGACTTCACTATGAACCCCTTCTAGCATAGAAAGATCTCCCTATTTAATGTGCTGAAGAATGAGGAAGAGATGGAGATCCTCTTCTAGGATCTAGGAAAAACAAAGTACCTAATAGGAGATCTCCTCTAGCACATTCAACAAGAACAAGGAAAGAAGACAGAGGCCGCCGTTAAGTTCAACGAGCTTCTTAGGAACTTTAAGAACCTTAAAGAAGGAAGCGCGCGGATCTACTAGGAGAATACGGAGCTCACTGTAGAGAAAGGTATCCTTAAGGCTAAACTAGAGCGCGTTAGACGACAAAATAAGGGCCTTAGGGAGCCGAACGTTACTTTTAGCTACCGACCTACTATAGGACGTCAATCCCCTAGAAACTAGTCTGAGATAAGCTCCGTTCCTAATAGTCAGCCAACTATAGAAACCCTAGTCCGCTCCCTAATATCTTAGTATTAGGGAGGACGCTCCGCGAAGCTATCTAATCCTCCATAGTTTACTAGAGAACCCGAGAAGGAGCCCTCCTTTAGGCACTAGAAGGCCGAGATGTACAATAAGCTGGAAGTTAACGCGGACTACTACAAGACTAAAAGGGCCAAGATATCCTACATCTTCTTACGCACCACTGGGACGGCCTCAGACACCATTAGGCCGAACGTTCATAAGGGACCCGCTGCCTTCTAGACGGTAGAAGAGGTCTTTGCTCTTCTTACCTCCGTATTTGACGACCCCCACTTCCTCCAGAACAAGCGCCAGGAATTCCGCCGCTTCTACCAGAACACGACGCCTTTCAACTCCTTCTACGCCAAGTTCATTGCCCTCGCCACGGAATCCGAGCTTCCAAGGGACCAGTGGTTTAAGGAGATATAGACCCGCCTTTCAGGAGGACTTCGCTATGGACTGGCGCCCGTTAAGGACTCCCTAAACTTCAGCTTCCAGGATCTAACGGCTCGTGCCCGTACGCTAGATAGGGAACTTCAGAACGATATTAAGGCGGCAGAGAAGAAGAAGGAGCGTGCTAATAAATCCCTAAAGAACACTAAGCCAACGGTGGAGCGTACTACCTCTAGGCAGGAATAGAAGAAGTCACTAACCGCTAAGGAGCGGGATTCTTACCGTAAGGAAGGCCGTTGCTTCTACTGCTATTAGAAAGGGCATATGGCTAACGCCTACCCTGCTAAGGCGGTTACCATCGCCAATGCTAAGCCGGACTCTGGATCAGCTGAAGACTCGGGAAAAGAGTAACTCCTAGCAAAGACGCGCCTAGGAGTAAGGAATAGGCTTTGTTTACGGAAGTACAGGTGACTTCCCTGTGGCACCCCAACCTAGAACCTATTATTGCACACTGTATATTATCTAGTCAAGGAAAGAAAATACAGGTTGATGTAATGGTTAACACTGGAGCACTTGTATACGCCACAGTAAGCAGGAGCCTCGCGCACTAGATGACAGAAGAGCTTAGAATTGTACCCCTCCCCCTCTCCAAACCGATCCCCTACACCGTTGCGGACGGGCGAAGCGGAAAACCTATCACCCATAAGATCTGCCCACACCTCCAAGTTAAGGATTACTAGGAAGCCACCTCTCCCCTACTCATTATGGACCTTGGGAACCACGACATGCTACTGGGAAAGGGCTGGTTACAGGCCCACGGCGCGTTACTAGACGCAAACAGCAACTTAGTTACGTTCAAGCCGAACTTCTGCACGCACCCCGGCAGGCCCGCCGCGGCGGAGCCAAGAAAGCTTGATCCAACGACGCCTCCTAAGGTAGAATCATGGAGGCCCCAGAGAATCCTTACTAGACACTCCTTCCAGGCCGATATAAGGGAGTCCCTTAAAGAAATGAACAAGGAACTGACCAAGGACGTAGAGAAGAAGTCTCCCCCACCTCGAAAGAAGGTACTAAAGAGGGATATACAGCTCGTAACTGCGGAAGGATTTCTGCGTTTACTAAAGCAATAAGGCACTAAAGTGTACTATCTCCGTCTCTAGGAGTTGCTGGAGGAGTAGGAGCAGGCAAGAATCAACGCCTTCTAATAATAGTTACCCGAGGAGTTAAGAGAACTTACCCCTTAGCTACCTAAATGGCTGTAGGACCTAGTAGAGAACTTCTCTAAGTAGAGGTTAGACGAGCTTCCCCCCTTAAGACCTTGTGACCACAGGATAGAGCTTAACTAGGACCCGGAGTTACGTACGCCGCCGCTATACCGGATGTCTACGGACGAACTCGCGGCTGCAAAGGACTACATTGAGGAGAACCTAGGAAAGGGGTTTATTAAAGCGAGTAGGGCACCGTTTGGTTCACCCATCCTTATAGCAAGGAAGGCTAATAGAGGATTCCGTTTCTACGTAGACTACCGCCGCCTTAACGCAGCTACGAAGAAGAATAAATACCTACTTCCCTTAATTAACGAGACGCTAGCCCGGTTAACTGGAGCGCGTTACTTCTCTAAGATTGACGTCAGACAAGCATTCCACAGGATTCGGATATACGAAGACTCTAAGGACCTTACAACCTTCCGGACGCGCTACGGATCATACCGCTATAACGTCCTACCCTTTGGATTATGTAATGGACCTGCCACCTTCTAGTAGTACATAAACGAGGTTATAATGGCCGGATTAGACGACTTCTGCTCAGTGTTTATAGACGACATTCTAGTCTACAGTAAGACAAGAAAAGAGTATAGAGAATAGGTACGACTAGTCCTTAAGAAACTCAGAGAAGCAGGCCTTCAAGCGGACATTAAGAAATACGAATTTAAGGTTACCGAGACTCGCTTCCTTGGCCTCATTGTCGGGCGAGACGGAATCCGGATGGACCCCTAGAAGGTTGTAGCTATCCTAGAATGGAAAGCCCTAATCTCTCTTCGAGGAGCGCGCTTATTCCTAGGCCTCTGCAACTACTACCGCCGGTTTATTAAGAACTACTCGAGGATTACAAAACCACTCACCGACCTAACTAAGAACAAGGTAGCGTGGGCCTAGACGCCGAAGTGTAAGGCCGCCTTCTAAGTACTAAAGAACGCCGTCCGCTTAGACCCAGTACTTCGATATTTCGACCCGGCGAAGCCCATCTTCCTCGAAGTTGACTCTTCTGACTACGTTAGTGGAGGAGTCCTTTTATAGAAGGATAAGGAAGGGAAGCTTCATCCAGTAGCCTACTTCTCTAAGAAGCTCTCAGACACGGAATGTAATTACACGATCTACGACAAGGAACTCCTGGCCATCGTTCGAGCCTTTTAGGAATGGAGTCCCGAGTACCGGAGTATATAGGAGCCAATCTAGGTATTTACTAATTACGAGACCCTAAAAACGTTTATAACGAACAAGCAGCTCTCCCGCCGCCAAATTCGATGGGCAGAAGAACTCGCGGAGTACGACTTTAGGATTGTTCCTATCGTAGGAAAGAAGAATAAGAGAGTAGACGCTCTCTCTCGTCGAGAGTAGGATCTACCGGTAGACGACTCTAACTCCCGCCTTACCTCTATAAACCGCACGGCGCTCCCTCCGGGGAGCTTTACCCTCTCTCCCCTTAAGCTATTCGAAAACCCTAACCTCCCTACTAAGCTACGGATAGCTAACCGGACAGACGACGCCTTAACGGCCATCCGCTAGGATATTAGCAAGTACCCTAAGTACTTACTACGCGATGACTTGCTCGTCTTCTAGGAGAACCGCCTTGTTGTGCTATAGGACGACCGCCTTAGGCTAAGGCTTATTTAGGCTGCTCATCGACCCCTAGCAACGGGACATCTAGGTATCTAGCGCACCTAGGAACTCTTAAAGGAGAGGTACTACTAGAATAGTATAAAAAAGGTAGTAAAGCGGTACGTGCAGAACTGCTACTCCTATAAGAGGGCTAAATATAAAACGGAATCCTACAACGGCCTGCTTAAGCCGCTCCCTATTAGGGACTAGCCCTAGAAGTACCTATCCTGTGACTTTGTCACCAAGTTGCCAAACTGCAAAGGATTCACCGCCGTCCTAGTAGTGGTAGACCGGTTCTTAAAAATGCGGCACTTCATCCCCTGCTACGACACCACCACCGCGAGTTAAATGGCGCAGCTCTTTAGAGATAATATCTAGAAGTATTATAGCCTACCGGACACCATTATCTTAGATCGAGGACCCCAGTTTATTAGCGAATTCTGGTAAGGCCTCTGCAAGCTACTAAAGATTAACTACCGCCTTTCAACAGCCTACCATCCAGAGACGGACGGGCAAACAGAAAACGCTAATAAAGAAATAGAAATCTACCTCCGTTACTACGTTAGCTATCATTAGGACGACTAGGTAGACTGGCTTGCCTCCGCAGAATACGCTACTAATAGAAACGTCTCCGCCTCCTCTACCGTAAGCCCCTTCTTCGTAGTCTACGGATATAAGCCCCGCCTATCCTTTAACTGGACGCCCACCCCTCTAGCGCCCACCGCCGCGGCTACCTGGAGCAGGGAAAGAGCTAACGAGATGGTAGATAAGATATAAAAGGTCTAGGAATTTACGAAATTCCACCTGCAGCAGTCCCAGGAGAAGCAAGTAGAGTTCGCTAACCGTTATAGGAAGGATGTGTCCTACGAGGTAGAAGATAAGGTGTTTATCTCTACTAAGGATATAGATTTGGACCGACCCTTAAGGAAGCTAGGATGGACGCGGATTAAGCCATATCCTATTATCGAGAAAGTAGGAACCGCTTACCGCCTTTAACTACCCCTAGGCATTAACCGCGGCAATGTGTTCCATCCAAGTAAGCTTATAAGGGACGATAGTAACCCCCTTCTAGGCTAGATACCGGAGCCGCAGCCCGCGGTGCAGGTAGATAATAAAGACGAATACGTAGTAGAGTCCATTCTCGACTCCCGTTACACTAGTAAGGGGAAGAGACTCCAGTACAGGGTTTAGTAGACAGACTAGCCACCCGACCCTTAATAGTATCTAGTAGACAACTTTAACCACGCGGCTCAGAAACTTAAGGAATTTCACGACTCCTACCCAGCGAAGCCCGGTCCACCGAAGGAACTCAAACGGTGGATTTAAGAAAACGATAAAGCTGTCGAGTAAGGTTATCGCCAGAAGCTCTCGCTTAAGAGGGGGGTAATGTGACGATTCAGACCGTTAACATCTTATTCTCTAGAAAACTAAGTCTAATTAGGCTAAAGCACTTATCTAAGACAAGATGTCTAAGATATAGGGTTTACTAAGAGCAAACACTTAGCGGGAACGTATAGGAAAGGGAAGCCTAAGACCGGCTATTCGACTTCTAACTAGTACCTAGGCTAGATATATAAGTTTCCTCCTTCCTCCTTTATTCCCTTTCTTTTCTCTTTCCTTTCTCTAGCTTAGAAACTTTAGTCAATTTCGAGAATCTAACTTGTTCTTCTTAAGTCGTAACACTAGGCTTCGCTAATTATAGTTCCCTCTTAGAACTAGAAGTTAATAAAAGATTAAAGAAACTACCTTCGAGTAACTTATAGTTTGATTTTATACTTTTCCTTAAGAGATTCCTAGATTAGCCTTAACTCTTCTAGCTCTCGGACTCGCTCGCGATCATCTTTATTAATGTAAATGCGTAGCCAGTATCTAGCCTTCGCGTCGTCTCTTTCTAAATTAAACCTAAGCCCGGGGCTTATTATTATAGTAACTATATAGAATAGTCTCTCTCCTTAAAGCCACTCCTTTATTAAAGAGAACTAGTCGTCTTTATTATTATAGGAGAGGACCGGGATAGGACGACGCTTAGCAAAGTCTTACGAAGACATAGCGAAGGGGAAGGTATATTTCGAAATAAAGTAATCGAAAGAGTTATAAACGTAGTAAAATAAGTATACTACGGTTAATCGGGTCTAGGCTGTTAGACTTAAAAGTTAGGGTAAAGAGTTGTTAAAGCGAAATAGTAAGATACTATAGTCCGGTAAGTTAAGCGTTTATCGGATTTTCGATTAAATCGTCTGCTCCTCTTAAGGTATAGATAGATAACGAGGTAGCTATTTCTCCTAGCGCAAGCCTAGGCCTTAGGCGATAGCTTCCTAAAATATACTTATTTCTCCTCTTAACGGAGACCGTATCTAGCTACCGGTACTAGGTTGCTTACAGACCGACTATAGAGGCAACACGTCTTTTCGTAAACGTTTACGGGATCTAATACCTAGCGGGAACGCTTAGACTACTCTAGTAGGTATACGAACCCGGGCTTATAACCTATTAAATAATAAGGGTTTATAGTAGCGGTATAGAGATAGTCTATAATAAGTCGTTTAATTCTTCTACCTATTAGCGGCACACGGAAGATATACGTGTGCGTTACGTGCTACGCTAAACCCTAATTGGTCCTCGTTAATCGGATCCTTCTCGGTATTAGCTTCCCTTTAGATATAGGGCTTAAAAGCCAACTCGCTTAGTCAGCTAAAATCCACCTAGGTATAGTAGCCCTTAGGCTGTTTATTTAATAATTCTTATATATATAGAGGTATAGCTACCTTATACGCTTTACCGTCGATATATCGTATGATTTCCTATAGTCCTAGGTTCTTTAGTAATAGTGATTTACTATTCCGCCTAAGTTTAAAGTTCTTTATATTAATAAAGACCTTATCACCTACTCGGAATACCGGGTATAGTTAATAGAACTTATCTATATATCGGGCTTGCTCCTCCTGGATCTAGACTAGTTATTCTTAAAGGAACTCCCTTATTATATTAGTTCTTATAACAAGTCGGTCTGCTCTTATTACTTCGGCTGCTCCCGGGCCGTTATAGGTTCTAGGCGGTTTAATTCCTATTCTTAGGTGGAATCCGTTATCTACGAAGAAGGGTAATACTCCTATCGATATACTAATATATATGTTGGCTTAGAATTCGGCTTATAGTAGGAAGTCTACCTAGTTATCTTAGGTATAGTTAATATAGAGGCGGAGGTATCTTTTTATACCTTTTACTAAGCTCTCGCTCTGTCCGTCGGTCTCGGGATAGTAAGAGGTCGACATCTTTACCTTTACTTTATAGCGTTCGAGGATTCGTTAGTAGAGGTATAAGTTTATTACGCTACCTCTATCTAAGACGATATTAAGTAGAAATCCTCTTACGTAGAAGAGTCGGCGGTTTAGGGCCTTAACTACTTCTTTAGTACTAAGGATTAAAAGGGGCTCGTAGCTCCTTCCTTTTATAAGGCGGTCCGTAATAGTTAGGTAGTAGTTAAACTCTCTATTATTACGAATATAAGGGGGCAGTTTTTCTATAAAGTCGATTAATACGTAGAGCTACTTCTACTACGGTATCGGTAGGGGTTTTAGTAGTCCTTACTTCTAGTTTATATAGGGCTTATACCTTCTATAGTAGTAGTAGTTCTTTACGAATCTCGTAACGTCTTCTCTTTGTCCTAACTACTAATATCTTTTAGTAAGGTTTCGGTATATTACTTTTATCCCGGGATGTCTAGCAAGCGGACTCTCGTAATAGTCTCGTAGTAGGCGTAGGCGTAGTAGCTAGTAGTCTAGAATAATAAGGGTATCTTTTAACCATACCTAACTCTCTTTTACTAAGAAGTCTTAGATGTTTTTCTTGTATCCCTTTCCAATTAAGTGGCTTGGTACGCGGCGGTTCCCTGCTTCGATACTCTTCCGGAGGTCCTAGATAGCCTCGTCTGCCTCGTATACTTATCTAATTAGTTCCTCTAGGTCTAGGATTTTATCTAGGCTCGGTGCTTATTCCTAGCGTAGCTCTTCTTCCTCAAGGTCGTCTACTACAAATAGGAGAGTGTTAACGGTAACCTTTATATCTTATTTAAGGTTTAAGTCCTAGAGGAGTTACTAGAATTAGTACTACTTCCGCGGGTCGTCTATTCCCTTTAGAAGGTCTTGGGTGCGACGTATAAGAGAGTCGGGTTTCTCTTCTTACTTTCCGGGCCTGTATAAGATAACAAAGTTAAACGCGGAGAGAAACTCTACCTAGCGGGCTTGACGGCTAGTAAGCTACTTAGTTATTATAAAGTATTTAAGGTTTTTATAGTCCGTAAGCACCTTAATTGGTTTTTTAGCCGGTGTACTTATTAGTTCAGGCTTCCAGGTCTCGAAGAAGCGGATAATAGCAAGTAATTCCTTATCGTAGATTATATAATTACACTCTACGGCTAACATCTTCTTAGAGAAGTACGCTACCGGTTTAAGGATTCCTTTATATATCTACGAGAGTACTCCTACGCTAATAAAGTCTAAAGTATCTATTTCCACCTAGATCTCCTTCTCTAGGTTAAGGTAAGCAAGGACTAGGGCTATAGTAAAGGCTTCTTTTAGCTTATTAAATACGGTTTACTTTATTTCGTCCTATTAGAAGTCGCGGTACCGTGTCTTCTTTTTCCCGTTCTTTGTCGTGAAGTGATCTCCTCTAGTCATTTCTGTAAGAGGCCTAGCGAGGTAAGAGAAGTTCTTAATAAAGCGCCGGTAGAAGTTTACGAATCCTAGGAAGGCTTAGACATCCTTAACCGAGGAAGGGGTATTCTAGTTTATTATTACCGTGACCTTCTCGGGGTCTATAGTGATACCGTTGGTACTAATAATAAGTCCTAGGTATTTTACGGTATTTACGTTAAATTTATACTTATCTAGGTTAAGCTAGAGTCCTCGTTCTTTTAGGCGCTTTAGAACTTTATTTATATTATTAGCGTACTCCTCTACATTCTCGCTGTAGATTAGGATATTGTCCAGGTAGGCTATATAGAACTTATTAAGGTATTTAAGGACGGAGTTATTAATATAGCTCTAGAATGTTCCCGGAGCATTACAGAGTCTAAAGGGTATAACTAGGTACTCGTACTATCTAAAGCGTGTGTTAAATAAGATAAGATATTCGTGTCCTTCCTTAATACGGATCCGGTTAAAGGCGTGGACTATATCTAGCTTAGTAAACACTCTAGCTTTACTTAGCTAAGTAAGCGTCTCGTTAATATAAGAGATAGGGTAGCGGTTTTTTTCGGTAACTTATTATAAATATAGCTTATGTGGACTAATTACTTCTTGTTTACCGCCGATCGATTTGGAATCTAGATCTAGACTTGCCTGCTTATAAATTAGGAAGCTAGTATTTTAGTTTATTCCTTATATATATAAAGCTCGCCTCTCTGCCTTACAATTAGTTCTTTAGTCTAGTAATAAGTATTCCTCGCGTATAACTTAGTATACCTTAAATTAGACCTTGCTCGCCTTCTTTATTGTTCACTCGTCTCTCTCTACCCGCCTCTTAGTATTCGTCCCTAGTCTCTCGCCCCCCTCCTCTTATCCTATATACTTCGGTATCTGCTTTACCCCTACTGCCTTTACCGGCTTCGTTACTTCGTCCCTCTCCGCCCTCTAAGGTCTATTTATTATATTTTGCTAGACTCCTATCTAGTAGGCCTAAAGCTCTCGCCGAAGCCCTAGACTATAATCTCTAGAATAGTCGATGGAACTATACCTCCTAACCCTTAGGATACGCTATTCTAAGTCCTCGATTAAGTCCCTACCCCTATTAATACTCGCCCCACCTTCCCTAAAGACATCCCGGTTTCCCTACGCGTTACCCTTAGTTAGGCGTACGCTAGAGGAAGATAATCTTGCCTAAGATCCGATATCGATTTACTAGTTATCCCTAAGAATACTACGAACGCCTAAGTTGCTTGCATCTTTTATTACTACGGTTTTAGCCAAGATAAAGCCTTCGCTCGACTCTAGTTACTAGCTTCGAACCTCCCTGCTAATACGCTAGCTACTACGTCTACTATATCTCCTTTAGAAACCCCTACTCCTCGTCCTCGTATTCCTAAAGTCTCGGACCCAGAACCCTTTAAGGGTGAACGTACTCGATTCGGGAATTTCGCCACGTAACTCTAGTTTAAATTCGCCTTAGACCCATCTACCTTTATAACGGATACGGCTAAGATTACCTACGCTGGTTCCTAACTTCGCGATGCTACTTATACCTGGTTTGCCCCTTACGTCTCTGCCTCGAATGGTTCCGTAAACTTTAATAACTACGAGTCCTTCTACTAAGCTCTTAAGGCCGTATTTAATAATCCCGACACCTACGCAACAGCTAAACGATCCCTCCTCGTACTTAAACAAGATAAGTCCTGTTCGGCGTACTATTTACGGTTTCTCTCGCTTATTACGACCCTTAGTTGGAAGGAAAACGTAGTTAAGATCTACTACTTCCGCCTTAGCCTTAAAGAGAACCTTAAGGACCTTCTTATTAGACGAGCTATACTAGTAGAATTCGAAAAGTTCGCTAAGGCTTATATTATACTGGACAACCAACTCTATGCTCGAACTATTAAGAAAAAGATACCCTTAACTCGTACTTCTATCTCGATTCCTCTCTCGTCTATACTAGCTACTCCTTAACCCTTATCTTCTATACTAACCTCGATTCCTTAAGGTGAACCTATAGAACTAGATACTACCGCTTAAAAGACTTACTAAAAAGCTAACAACCTCTGCGCCTACTACGGTAATCCTAACTACTAGGTTAAAGAATATTCTAAAGCTAAGGCTAAGGGACTTAAGCTTAATATAACGTCGTATATACCTCCTACGGCTTCCGTCCTCTACGTATTAAAAAACGTAGAAGGCTAGATAGTACCCGGTACCTACCTAGCCCTCCTCTACTCTCTACTTCGAATTAGTTTTCCGTCCTTGCTTCCCTCTCGTCTTCGAATCTTGGAACACTCTCGTTTTCACCTCCTAAAACCCGTACCCTACAGCCCCGTGCTATAGATCTTAGGAAACGTCCGCTCCTTATCCTTAAATCAGTGGTTAATAACAAAATCGAAACCTCGGCTATATTAGACTCTAGTGCCTCGTCTCTTTTTATAGATAATGCCTTTATTATATCCTATTTAATCCCTATACGCTAAAAACCCCAAGCTGAATCCCTCGAACTCGCGGATGGATCTATCGCCGGATGGATTACCCACGAGGCCGACCTTTAACTTGATATTAATTAGTATTAAGAACTCGTTACCTTCTAAGTAACTAAGCTCGGCTAATATCTAATTATCCTAGGAAAACCCTAGCTAGAACGGCATGATCCACACGTCCTATAGTCAAAAAATATAATTACCTTCGCCTCCCCTTTTTGCTAAGTAAATTGCTTGCCTACTCGCTAACCTATAACTACGCTTTCCCCCTTACCTCCTAATTCGCCTTCGATCTCTTGCGCTACTGTATCCTACGCCGCCCTTACTCGTTATGTCCGACGAGATAAGACTAGGATATACGCCGTATTAATTAAGAAGATCTAAGAACACCTTAATAGCCTTAAGGAAACGGAACAGCAAACTCTAGAACAAGAACTCGAAACCCTCCGCTTACGAGTCCCCGCTCGATTCTACTATCTTCTTCCCTTCTTTACAAAGAAAGAGGCCGATAGACTTCCCCCACATCGGTATATTAATTATGAGATTTTATTAGAAGAGGGTAAGAAACCTCTATTCGGCCCTCTCTACTTAATGTCCGATTTAGAGCTTAAGGCTCTACGTAAATACCTTAATAAAAACCTTAAAAAAGGTTTTATTCGATCTTTATCCTTATCCTCTACGTCCCCTGTTCTCTTTGTTAAGAAACCAGGAGGCGGCCTTCGTTTTTACGTGGATTATCGCGAACTAAATGATATTACGAAAAAGAACCGTTATCCACTCCCCTTAATCAACGAGACTCTCCGTCAACTTTAAGGCTCTCGTATTTTTACTCGACTCGACCTTCGCGGTGCTTATAACCTTATCCGAATTAAGGAAGGCTCCGAACCTTTAACTGCCTTTAGGACTCGCTATAGCCTATACGAATACCTAGTTATACCCTTTAGCCTAACGAATACGCCGGCTACCTACCAACAATTCGTTAACGATATATTACGTAAATACCTTAACCGCTAGTGCGTCGTCTACCTAGACGACATCCTTATCTACTTAGAAACAGAAGAAGAGTACCACGAATATATTCGATTAGTTCTCGAAAAGCTCTATAAAGCAGGCCTATACGTAAAAGGCGAAAAATGCGATTTCTATACGACTTTAACTACGTTTCTTAGCTTCGTTATTTCTCTAGACGGTTAGGAGACCTTCCTACTCGAGAGGGGCGCTTGCCCCCTACTACGATCCTTACCCCCGGAAAATTCGAAATTTCGACCCTTGTTTTAACTCGATATTCGATCGCTAGGCTAGAACCGTCCCTAGCTAGTAATATTCGCTTAGCACTTAATAAGGATACTCTTAGGCAAGAGATCCTTACTACACTCGATACCTACGCACTTCGACATCCTAAAGTGGATCTAGGCGTATACTCTAAGGATAACGATGGTCTATTACTAGTTAATAGACTTATCTATATCCCTAAAGACCTAAGCCTCCGCTAAAGGATTATTAGCTCTCGACACTCGCATCCGGCTGCTAGATACCTAGGCCAAGCAGCAACATTTAAACTCGTTACTCGTAATTTCTGGTGGCTAGGTCTACGATAGATAGTAGCTCGTTTTATACGGAACTATAAGACCTACTAAAGAATTAAACCCGCTCGACACGCCCCCTTTAGATACTTAAAACCCCTTAAAGTGCTATAACGCCGCTGGTAATCCGTTTCTCTCGATTTAATTACGGGACTTCTAACGTCCAATTCGTTTAATACTATACTAGTAGTCGTAGACCGACTAACTAAAATAGCTCACTTTATTCCTTACTAAATAACCCTCGATTCGATAGAGCTTACTAAGCTTTATCGAGACTACGTTTTTCGACTATACGGCTTACCCAACGACTTTATATCTGACCGCGGCTCGATTTTTACTTCTAAATTTACTAGAGCTCTTAGTAGATCCCTATCTATTAAGACTAACTTTAGTACGGCTTTCTACCCATAAACCGACGGCTAGATAGAGCGTGTTAACGCTATCCTCGAACAATACCTTCGCGCCTACGTTTCGTACTAATAAGACGATTAGAACGACTTTCTCTTCCTTACTAAATTCGCTTATAATAATACGATCTCGACTACGACTAAGGTTACCCCCTTTTTTGCAAACTACGGCTTCTACCCTCGTTATAAGATTCTATAGAAAGACTTAATCTTAGCCCCCCTTAAACCCCTACGTCTCTTCTAAGAGAACCTCGAAAACCTCGAAAACTACCTTCGCTAAGAAATTCGACTCGCACAAGACGCCTACGCAGAACAGGCTAATAAAGACCGTATTTCGCTACTCGTCTTTAAGCCTAGTGACCTTGTTTGGCTCCTAAGACGGCATATCTCGACAATAAGACCTTCGGATAAACTCGACTTTAAACGCCTTAGCTCCTTTTCTATACTAGAAAAGATCTTAACTCATGCCTATCGCCTAGAACTACTAAGGACAATAAAAGTCTACCCCGTATTCCACGTCTCCTTACTTGAACCCGTAGCCTCTAACCCCTTACCTAATTAAATCTAACCTCCGCTCCCGCCTATTATCGTTGACGGCGAAGAAGAGTACCGGGTAGAAGAGATTCTAGATGTTAAAACAATCCGGAGACAACCAAAATACCTTATAAAATGGACTGGTTACTCGATACTAACCTAGGAACCTTACGACCTTATTAAAGACCTTAAAGCTCTTAATACGTTTTATAAACGTTATCCTTTAAAACCTCGACCCTTAAACTAAAGGCTCGTAGGAACTTACCTCTAGGGAAGAGAGCCTACTATTATAAATATAGCTTATGTGGACTAATTACTTCTTATTTACCGCCGATCGATTTGGAATCTAGATCTAGACTTGCCTGCTTACAAATTAGGAAGCTAGTATTTTAGTTTGTTCCTTATATATATAAAGCTCGCCTCTCTGCCTTGCAATTAGTTCTTTAGTCTAGTAATAAGTATTCCTCGCGTATAACTTAGTATGCCTTAAATTAGACCTTGCTCGCCTCCTTTATTGTTTACTCGTCTCTCTCTACCCGCCTCTTAGTATTCGTCCCTAGTCTCTCGCCCCCCTCCTCTTATCCTATATACTTCGGTATCTGCTTTACCCCTACTGCCTTTACCGGCTTCGTTACTTCGTCCCTCTCCGCCCTCTAAGGTCTGTTTATTACATAACTATATTAAGAGCCCGGTAGTCGACGTAGATTCTTAGGCCTCCTCCGGGTTTCCTAATAACTAAGAGAGGTGCGGTACAGTTAGATAAACTAGGTCGGATAAACCCTTTTCTAAGATACTTATCGATATATTTCTTAATAGCCTTATTCTCTTATTATAATATAGGGCGGTAGCTTTTCTTATAGGGGGGCACGTAGCCCGGTCTAAGGTTAATTACATGATCCTCCTTCCTATAGGGCGGGAGTTTATCGGTAATTATCTTATCCTAGAGTTCCTTAATCCAGTAGTGTTCTTTTAGTAGCCGGGCTAGGCGTTCTTCCCGGCTATACTATTTCTTTCCTCCTATAAACTTCTAAAAATCGTCTTCCTTTCTCTTAGCTATAGTTGTAGCGCTAAGATTTATAGGGTTCGTAGGGTTCTCCCTAACGTTATAGAAGTACCCTTCGTAGCCCGGTTTCCTTACCAGGCGCAGGAAGGTCGAAGTAGAGTAGAATTTAATATTAGAGCCTTACTTCTTCGGGGTTTCGTATTTATATCCCACTGTATACTCTGTGTGGGGAAGGCCGTAGAGGTAGCCTAACTTAAAGTATTTAGCGCTACAGAAGCGGACCTAACGTTTTTCCTAGTCGATAATAGGGTTATAGGTACGGAGCTAACCATCGCCTAGGATTTATTACGACTCAAGAAGAACAAGTTAGATTCTCGAAATTAACTAAAGTTTCTAAGCTAGAGAAAGGAAAGAGAAAAGAAAGGGAATAAAGGAGGAAGGAGGAAACTTATATATCTAGCCTAGGTACTAGTTAGAAGTCGAATAGCCGGTCTTAGGCTTCCCTTTCCCGTACGTTCCTACTAAGTGTTTGCTCTTAGCAAACCCTATATCTTAGACATCTTGTCTTAGATAAGTGCTTTAGCCTAATTAGGCTTAGTTTTCTAGAGAATAAGATGTTGACGGTCTGAATCGTCACATTACCCCCCTCTTAAGCGAGAGCTTCTGGCGATGACCTCACTCGACAGCTTTATCGTTTTCTTAAATCCACCGTTTGAGTTCCTTCGGTGGACCGGGCTTCGCTGGGTAGGAGTCGTGAAATTCCTTAAGTTTCTGAGCCGCGTGGTTGAAGTTGTCTACTGGATACCATTGAGGGTCGGGTGGCCAGTCTGCCCACTAAACCCTGTACTGGAGTCTCTTCCCCTTGCCAGTGTAACGGGAGTCGAGAATGGACTCTACTACGTATTCGTCTTTATTGTCTACCTGCACCGCGGGCTGCGGCTCCGGTATCTAGCCTAGAAGGGGGTTACTGTCGTCCCTTATAAGCTTGCTTGGATGGAACACATTGCCGCGGTTAATGCCTGGGGGTAGTTAAAGGCGGTAAGCGGTTCCCACTTTCTCGATAATAGGATATAGCCCAATCCGCGTCCATCCTAGCTTCCTTGAGGGTCGGTCCAAATCCATGTCCTTAGTAGAGATAAACACCTTGTCTCCTACCTCGTAGGACACATCCTTCCTATAACGGTTAGCGAACTCTACTTGCTTCTCCTGGGACTGCTGCAGGTGGAATTTCGTAAATTCCTAGACCTTTTACATCTTATCTACCATCTCGTTGGCTCTTTCCCTGCTCCAGGTAGCCGCGGCGGTGGGCGCTAGAGGGGTGGGCGTCCAGTCAAAGGATAGGCGGGGCTCATATCCGTAGACCACGAAGAAGGGGCTTACGGTAGAGGAGGCGGAGACGTTTCTATTAGCAGCGTATTCTGCGGAGGCAAGCCAGTCTACCCAGTCGTCCTAATGATAGCTAACGTAGTGACGGAGGTAGATTTCCATTTCTTTATTGGCGTTTTCTGTTTGCCCGTCCGTCTCTGGATGGTAGGCTGTTGAAAGGCGGTAGTCAATCTTTAGTAGCTTGCAGAGGCCTTGCCAGAATTCGCTAATAAACTGGGGTCCTCGATCTAAGATGATGGTGTCCGGTAGGCTATAATACTTCCAGATATTGTCTCTGAAGAGCTGCGCTATTTGACTCGCGGTGGTGGTGTCGTGGCAGGGGATAAAGTGCCGCATTTTTGAGAACCGGTCTACCACTACTAGGACGGCGGTGAATCCTTTGCAGTTTGGCAACTTGGTGACAAAGTCACAGGATAGGTGCTTCTAGGGCTGGTCCCCGATAGGGAGCGGCTTAAGCAGGCCGTTATAGGATTCCGTTTTATATTTAGCCCTCTTGCAGGAGTGGCAGTTCTGCACGTACCGCTTTACTGCCTTTTTCATACCATTCCAGTAGTACCTCTCCTTTAAGAGTTCCTAGGTGCGCTAGATGCCTGGATGTCCCGTTGCTAGGGGTCGATGAGCAGCCTGAATGAGCCTTAGCCTGAGGCGGTCGTCCTGTGGCACAACAAGGCGGTTCTCCTAGAAGACGAGCAAGTCATCGCGTAGTAAGTACTCAGGGTACTTGCTAATATCCTGGCGGATGGCCGTCAAGGCGTCGTCTGTCCGGTTAGCTGTCCGTAGCTCAGTAGGGAGGTCAGGGTTTTCGAATAGCTTAAGGGGAGAGAGGGTAAAGCTCCCCGGAGGGAGCGCCGTGCGGTTCATAGAGGTGAGGCGGGAGTCAGAGTCGTCCACCGGTAGATCCTGCTCTCGACGAGAGAGAGCGTCTGCTTTCTTATTCTTCTTTCCTGCGATAGGAACAATCCTAAAGTCGTACTCCGCGAGTTCTTCTGCCCATCGAATTTGGCGGCGGGAGAGCTGCTTGTTCGTTATAAACGTTTTCAGGGTCTCGTAATTAGTGAATACCTGGATTGGCTCCTGTATACTCCGGTACTCGGGACTCCATTCCTAAAAGGCTCGAACGATGGCTAGGAGTTCCTTGTCGTAGATCGTGTAATTACATTCCGTGTCTGAGAGCTTCTTGGAGAAGTAGGCTACTGGATAAAGCTTCCCTTCCTTATCCTTCTGTGAAAGGACTCCTCCACTAACGTAGTCAGAAGAGTCAACTTCGAGGAAGATGGGCTTCGCCGGGTCGAAATGTCGAAGTACTGGGTCTGAGCGGACGGCGTTCTTTAGTGCTTGGAAGGCGGCCTTATACTTCGGCGTCCAGGCCCACGCTACCTTGTTCTTGGTCAGGTCGGTGAGTGGTTTTGCAATCCTCGAGTAGTTCTTAATAAACCGGCGGTAGTAGTTGCAGAGGCCTAGGAATGAGCGCGCTCCTCGGAGAGAGATTGGGGCTTTCCATTCCAGGATAGCTGTAACCTTCTGGGGGTCCATCCGGATTCCGTCTCGCCCGACAATGAGGCCAAGGAAGCGAGTCTCGGTGACCTTAAATTCGTATTTCTTAATGTCCGCTTGAAGGCCTGCTTCTCTAAGTTTCTTAAGGACTAGTCGTACCTGTTCTCTATGCTCTTTTCTTGTCTTACTGTAGACCAGAATGTCGTCCATGAACACTAAGCAGAAGTCGTCTAATCCGGCCATTATAACCTCGTTCATGTACTACTGGAAGGTGGCAGGTCCATTACATAATCCAAAGGGTAGGACGTTGTAGCGGTATGATCCGTAGCGCGTCCGGAAGGTTGTAAGGTCCTTGGAGTCTTCGTGTATCCGAATCCTGTGGAATGCTTGTCTGACGTCAATCTTAGAGAAGTAACGCGCTCCAGTCAACCGGGCTAGCGTCTCGTTAATTAAGGGAAGTGGGTATTTATTCTTCTTCGTAGCTGCGTTAAGGCGGCGGTAGTCCACGTAGAAACGGAATCCTCCATTGGCCTTCCTTGCCATGAGGATGGGTGAACCAAACGGTGCCCTGCTCGCTTCAATAAACCCCTTTCCTAGGTTCTCCTCAATGTAGTCCTTTGCAGCCGCGAGTTCGTCCGTAGACATCCGGTATAGCGGCGGCGTGCGTAACTCCGGGTCCTAGTTGAGCTCTATCCTGTGGTCACAAGGTCTTGAGGGGGGAAGCTCGTCTAACCTCTGCTTGGAGAAGTTCTCTGCTAGGTCCTGCAGCCATTTAGGTAGCTAAGGGGTGAGTTCTCTTAACTCCTCGGGTAACTGTTGTTAGAAGGCGTTGATTCTTGCCTGCTCCTCCTCCTCCAGCAACTCCCAGAGACGGAGATAGTACACTTCAGTGCCTTGTTGCTTTAGTGAACGCAGAAATCCTTCCGCAGTTACGAGCTGCATATCCCTCTTTGGTACCTTCTTTCGAGGTGGGGGAGACTTCTTCTCCACGTCCTTGGTCAGTTCCTTGTTCATTTCTTTAAGGGACTCCCTTATATCGGCCTGGAAGGAGTGTCTAGTAAGGATTCTCTGGGGCCTCCATGATTCTACCTTAGGAGGCGTCGTTGGATCAAGCTTTCTTGGCTCCGCCGCGGCGGGCCTGCCGGGGTGCGTGCAGAAGTTCGGCTTGAACGTGACTAAGTTGCTGTTTGCGTCTGGCAACGCGCCGTGGGCCTGCAACTAGCCCTTTCCCAGTAGCATGTCGTGGTTCCCAAGGTCCATGATGAGTAGGGGAGAGGTGGCTTCCCAGTGATCCTTGACTTGGAGGTGTGGGCAGATCTTGTGGGTGATAGGTTTTCCGCTTCGCCCGTCCGCAACGGTGTAGGGGATCGGTTTGGAGAGGGGGAGGGGTACAATTCCAAGCTCTTCTGTCATCTGGTGCGCGAGGCTCCTGCTCACTGTGGCGTATACAAGTGCTCCAGTGTCAACCATTGCATCAACCTGTATTTTCTTTCCTTGACTAGATAATATACAGTGTGCAATAATAGGTTCTAGGTTGGGGTGCCACAGGGAAGTCACCTGTACTTCCGTGAACAAAGCCTGTTCCTTACTCCTAGGCGCGTCTTTGCTAGGAGTTACTCTTTTCCCGAGTCTTCAGCTGATCCAGAGTCCGGCTCAGCATTGGCGATGGTAACCGCCTTAGCAGGGTAGGCGTTAGCCATATGCCCTTTCTGATGGCAGTGGAAGCAACGGCCTTCCTTGCGGTAAGAATCCCGCTCCTTAGCGGTTAGTGACTTCTTCTATTCCTGCCTAGAGGTAGTACGCTCCACCGTTGGCTTAGTGTTCTTTAGGGATTTATTAGCACGCTCCTTCTTCTTCTCTGCCGCCTTAACATCGTTCTGAAGTTCCCTATCTAGCGTACGGGCACGAGCCGTTAGATCCTGGAAGCTGAAGTTTAGGGAGTCCTTAACGGGCGCCAGTCCATGGCGAAGTCCTCCTGAAAGGCGGGTCCATATCTCCTCAAACCACTGGTCCCTTGGAAGCTCGGATTCCGTGGCGAGGGCAATGAACTTGGCGTAGAAGGAGTTGAAAGGCGTCGTGTTCTGGTAGAAGCGGCGGAATTCCTGGCGCTTGTTCTGGAGGAAGTGGGGGTCGTCAAATACGGAGGTAAGAAGAGCAAAGGCCTCTTCTGCCGTCTGGAAGGCAGCGGGTCCCTTATGAACGTTCGGCCTAATGGTGTCTGAGGCCGTCCCAGTGGTGCGTGAGAAGATGTAGGATATCTTGGCCCTTTCAGTCTTGTAGTGGTCCGCGTTAACTTCCAGCTTATTGTACATCTCGGCCTTCCAGTGCCTAAAGGAGGGCTCCTTCTCGGGTTCTCTAGTAAACTGTGGAGGATCAGATAGCTTCGCGGAGCGTCCTCCCTGATGCTGAGATATTAGGGAGCGGACTAGGGTTTCTACAGTTGGCTGACTGTCAGGAACGGAGCTCATCTCAGACTGGTTTCCAGGGGATTGACGTCCTGTAGTAGGTCGGTAGCTAAAAGTAACGTTCGGCTCCCTAAGGCCCTTATTTTGTCGTCTAACGCGCTCTAGTTTAGCCTTAAGGATACCTTTCTCTGTAGTGAGCTCCGCATTCTCCTAGTAGATCCGCGCGCTTCCTTCTTTAAGGTTCTTAAAGTTCCTAAGAAGCTCGTTAAACTCAACGGCGGCCTCTGTCTTCTTTCCTTGTTCTTGTTGAATGTGCTGGAGGAGATCTCCTATTAGGTACTTTGTTTTTCCTAGATCCTAGAAGAGGATCTCCATCTCTTCCTCATTCTTCAGCATATTGAACAGGGAGATCTTTCCATGCTGGAAGGGGTTCATGGTGAAGTCTTGAATGTCCCCTCCACCCAAATGGTTGTGGGGTGTGTACTGGAAGAGCACATCATCTGAGGTTATAGGGAGTGGCTGTTTAATTGCCTTAGGAGCGTCTTGCTCTTTTTCTTTCCCCTTAGGCTCCTTAGTACGTCTGGCGCCACGCGCGCTCGATCCGGGAGTCGACATAGTGGTAGGTCCAACGTTCTTTTACCAGGGCAAGCCTGCTGGAAGCTTGAACGAAGGAGGGGTTGGTGAGAGTTGATAAGAAGTGATGAGAAGTGATGAGAAGTGATCGGTGGTCAGAGAGCGGGTTATCTGATTGGTGAGCGAGTAGGATAAGTGAAAGGGTGGCTTCGTCTTCTTAGAAATTAGGGCAAGCCAGCTGATGGTTGAATAAGAGTAAGCCGAAGTGGTTAGGTAAGCTTAGAAAAGTGTTACGACTCAAGAAGAACAAGTCAGATTCTCGAAATTAACTAAAGTTTCTAAGCTAGAGAAAGGAAAGAGAAAAGAAAGGGAATAAAGGAGGAAGGAGGAAACTTATATATCCAGCCTAGGTACTAGTTAGAAGTCGAATAGCCGGTCTTAGGCTTCTCTTTCCCGTACGTTCCCGCTAAGTGTTTGCTCTTAGTAAACCCTATATCTTAGACATCTTATCTTAGATAAGTGCTTTAGCCTAATTAGGCTTAGTTTTCTGGAGAATAAGATGTTGACGGTCTGAATCGTTATAGGATTAGTGGGTAATCTCCTAGCTTAGCGATATAGTAAAGGAGTTATTCTTTATATATACCGATAATAATATCTACTAGAGCGGCGTAGGTAATATACTAGGAGAAGCTACCGTCTTCTAGAGTTATACGGATCCGTTTTATAAGGGGTATTCTTAGTGTTTTTATTACGCGGACGAAAGAGCTATTAATGAGTTTAGCTTGGCTTCCGTTATCGAGAAGAGATTATATGTTTATTCCTACTACTGTAGCCCGTAGAATAAGGTAGGTTCCCTTAATCTTATTTACTTATCTGTCTACTACTATATTGGATATAGTGATCCTCTTCTAACGTAGGCCTACTAATTACTTACCTAGCTCTTTATCCTGTTAAGGTCCTAGGGGGCGACTTACTCCTAGGACGTGGAGTTTTCCGACTCGCCGTCGGTAGCAAGCTCCTTAATGCTAGTAATATAGGCAAACTTAGCACGGTTATTATTAGGGCAGACTAAGTCGGTACTATAGTAGCCGGAGCTACGATAACGAAAGTAACGGTGTTTCTTTACTATCTTAGTCTACTACTTAGGTGTCATCCTCTTAGGGTTTAGTTCGGGGTTATACTATGGGCCGGTCCATCCTTTAGGCTTAGATATAGTTAGAGAGTAACGCTACGGCTCTTCCTTATTATTAGTACTAGTGGGGGCGTTGCGGTTGAACCGGGTACGTTCGTTCGAGGAGCTAGAGCCCTAGCCACGCTCCCTATCCCTATTTATACGCTTCTTAGGTCTTAGGTTAAGGGATTTAATCTCTTCGCGCCGGTATTCTCCCTTACGGAGTATGTCTAGGAGTTACTTAACAGTATCGAAGCTCTAGAGGGCAACCGAGTAGGCCAGCCCGGGTACGACGCTACCCTATAACTTATCGATCTTATCCTCCTTAGAGGTGTCTGTAAGGTCCTATAGGGTGTAGAGCCTTACGTAGTAGGTATCGATAGACTCTTTCTCGGTCTACTTAGCGGTAACGAGCTTATACCTAGCTTTCTTTTTTGTAATACCTATACCGTAGATCTTTCCCAGCTTCTCTATAAAGGCTTTAGGACTTAGATTACTTATTAGGAAGGGGCGTATAGTAGGGGCTACTAACTTAGCTAGATAGGAGTAGATATAGCGAACTATAAGCTTATTATTACCACGGAAGAAGTCTTGTTTAACTTTAAGCTTAAAGTCCATGTTTTCTTTAAAGGTAATAAAAGCTTAGATATTAGTAGAGCTAAGCTTATCGACGTTACTAGTAAGTATCTTACGGGAGCTAGAGTAAGGCTAAGTCTGTTACGTATCTATAGTATCCTCGCTCTAGCGGCGGTTAAAGTTATAAGGGCCTCCTACGTCCCGCTATATATTATTAGTGAGGTTTACGTTAAAGCGTGTCAGTTCGTTATTTTTCTAGCGGAGTATCTAGAGTAAATTATTGCTGCGGTCTATCGCCTTTTTATGGCTAATACGGAGCTTGTTATACCTCTCTTAGAGACTCCTATATTTATCCTATAAAGTTACGTGGTCTATATACTTATGTTCGTTGCTGGTCGTAAGGAGCTAGAGGGTGTAGTAGAACTTAGCGCGTTAATTAGCTAGGGCTAAGGTGTACTAGTTGTAGAAAGCGTCGTAGTTAGGCTAGCGGTGGCTCTTAAGCGCGATGTCGTTGGGAAAGCTCGGGCTATTAGTAAGGTCGAGGGAGTACGTATAGGACTACGCTATCTCCTTAGGGTTTGGGGCACTCTAAGAGATCGAACGCGTCTCGCGGGGCTGGTTCCTGTTGCTATTATAGGGGCGGACGGTGTTAGGGAGTAGGAATTCCTTATTAGTATAGTCTTCGTATAAAGCCCTATTGTGATAAGAGGTAACACTGCTAGCGCGGCTATGGTTTAGTATGGTGAGGTCTTCTTAGTTAGAATTTCTAATGGCTAGTGGATTTTATATCCGATAATATCGGTCTATGTATATAAAAGTCTTTACTCGGTCTATACTCTGGGTCGGGTTCTTGTTTAGGTAAGGGTAGAAGTCGTTTCTTATATATAAACTATTCTGCTGCGTAATATTAATGTCGTATGTCTAGTTAGGTTATTGTGTTAGAGGTATATAGATTATATAAGGTAGTAAAGCCGAAAGGGTAGTATTACTCTCAACTAAAAATCTATATATAAGGAGAAAAGGAAAGAGAGTCTAGAAAGAGAGGGCGAAGGGTAAATATACCTAGTCGCTTAGCACTAGGCCCGTGCTATATACCTAGCGCTATACACGTACCCTAGTACGTGACCGGGTCTCCCTCCTAATTACTAGCTACTACTAGTTAGTTACCCTATAGTCTATAGTAGTGCTACCTAAGGGGCCTAACAAACCGGGACGTAGACTAATCCTAAATATAAGATAGTACCGTCTTCGTCTCTAGTTAGACGAGGGTCGTTTTCTACGTTTCCGAGTTCCTAGGCTATTACGTTATATTTATAGGCCTCTCGGATTTTCTTTATCTAGGCGTTACCCTCTAGGCGATACGCCGGCGCTAGTAGCCTAATCGGGGTAAGCGGGACTTCGCTTTCCGGATTCCCCTTAAGCTATAATTAGGTAATCCTAAATATAGGTACGTACGTTCTAGCTAGTATAAGGCTTCCGTCTTCCTACTAGTTTAAAACTATAGGCTGTAGTCCTAGCTTTCCTTCGATATAGTCGGCTTTTCTACTTAGTATATCTACGCGAGTATTCTCTAATCTCTTTCTATAGGTGATCTTTATATTATAGGATACTAATTCTTCCGCCTACCTAACTTGTCTTCGTGTTAATTCTTTTATAGTAGTAAAGTACGTAAGATTTTTATAATCGTAATAAACTATTACCTAGTACTTAGTATAACGGCGGGCCTCTACTATAACGGTAGGCTCCTTCTACTAAGCTTCGGAGTCGCTTAGTAGGTTAGTAGAAACCGAAGGGTTTACCTTAAAGAGATAAGAGGAGGATAGCGGTATAAAGAGGGAAGTATTACGTAATAGCGCGGTGCGTAATAAGCTTATTACCTCTAAATTAATAGGGTTTAAATTGGAACTTTGAGTTAACCACGAAGGGTTAAATGTCTAGCTAAGGGAGTGTGACTATATACTACTAGAAAAGCTATAACAATCTGGATTTATTCGGGTTGGATCTATAGGAGTGGGATCTGAGGTGGATGGATCTATAAGGCTTGGATCTGTACAGATCTAAGTGTGGGTCCGGGTTACGGGTGTGCGTGGGGCGCACGTGACGTTAGCGCCCAACCACCTTCCTGGTTTCCGACATTCGTCGGTGCGAGGCGATCGCTATGTTTACCTATTCCGCGCCCGCTTACCTCTATCCTTTCGGGGATTCTAGCCCTTAATCCTTCGTCCCTATAGGCCTTCTTCCCGTAGGGGACTCTGTCTTCCGTCCTATCCCGTAACCGCGTTGTCCCTTGCGGTCCTATCTCCCGTGCGGGTTCCCCGCCCTTAGGATCCTAAAGCCCGCTTCCTTGGAGGTTCGTAACACTACCCCCCACCGTAAGGATCTTCGACCCGAAGATCTACCGTAAGGTGTATATCTTTTACTCGTGTGGTTCCTCTTCTCTTCTTCCTGTACGTCTTCTCGCCATGTCTTTTGTTAATACCCGTAAGCGTAAGCGTTCTGCACAGCGGGCTGAACATCTTGTTTTAGGTGACGAGATTGATCGTGACGGTACGACGATGCCGCTTCCTTGTTCTTCCTGCCTTCTTGCGAATTTTGGTAAATCTGAGGGAGACCCTTCCTTTGTCTCTTGTCAGATGGACGGGGTTCATTCACGTTGCGGCGAGTGCGCTCGTCGTGGCAAATCTTCGTGCGATGCCAGTGGTTTGGACAATTCGGATTGTACGTTACTCGTTGCGCGCGGCGATTTTTTGCTGACCGATCTCTTAGTCCTTCGTCTTCGTCAGGCTTTGTTGAAGGCGGATCAAGCAGAGGAGAAGGCGCGTCAGGAGTTTCGTGCTTCCATGGCGCGTTTAGATCGTGCTGAGAAGCAACGGTCCTTATTACGTCGTCGAGCGGCGTTAATGCTTTCCTCCAAGGCCGAGACGGTTGAAGAGCTAGAGGAGTTGGACCGCCTAGAGGCTTCTCCCGAGGCCGGGGGTCCTGTTGACCCTGAAGATGCCGAGTCTTCGCGATCGACAAAGCGCCTACGTGGCGAGGTCTCAGCTGACGCCTCTGTGGGTCCTGCTGGGTCTCCCGGGGCTGGCTCTGCTGTGCCACCCGCGAGTTCCGAGTTGGTCGATCAGGCGCGGCAGTCTCCTTTCCCTGATTTCGACTTTGGGTCCTTCGTGTTTGACGAGGCCGCGGTGTTGGTCGATCCGGGTTTTGGCGATGGAAGCTTTCAATGAGGTCTTTGCATCCTTTGCAATTTTCCGGTGGTTCCCAGGTATGGTCCCAGTCTCCTTCCCATTGTAGGAGGTATCTGAATTGACCATTAATATAGCCGCTGTCAAGGATCTTTTCTACGATCCATTCTTTGTTTTCGTCGGCATCTGGGTTCTCTGGTACCATTTCTTCCGTTTGCTGTATGACCGTGGCGTTTTTTGGCGCTGGTTCAAGCAGTGCAATGTGAAAGACGGGTACTATCCGCATGGTTTTTGGTAGCTTGAGGCGGTAGTTGACTTTCCCGAGTTTCTCTTCGATTTCGAATGGTCCAATTTTCTTAAAGTCTAATTTGCTGTTTGGTCGCTTCGTTTTGATGTTTTTTCTGAGTAGGTAGACTTTATCCCCCCTCTTTAGCTTCGGTGCCTCCTGGTGCCGTCTGTTGTAGTAGCGGGACATCAAAAATCCATTGTATTCGATGTCGAGGCTGAGCTGTTTGTGAAGTGCCTTTAGCTGGTCTGTCTTGAGGATTCCTTTCTGGCTTAGTGATTTGCTTGGAAGCGATTCCCTATAAGCCGTTGGCTCATATCCGTAGTTGGCGTAGAACGGTGATTCTTGCGTAGCCGTTGCTTTTGAACTGTTATACGCGAACTGGGCGAGAGAAAGTAGTTCAACCCAATTATCCTGCGTGTAATTGATGTAACAGCGTAGATATTGCTCTAGCGTTTGATTCGTACGCTCTGTTTGTCCGTCCGTTTGAGGATGTGCCGTAGTAGATAGCTTATGCTTAGATCCGAGCTGACGGGTAAGAGTCTGCTAGAACTAAGATGTGAACAGCCGATCTCTATCTGATACTAGCTCGTCCGGTAGCCCGTGGTTGCCGAGGATTGTCCTAAGGAAGGTGTAGGCTAGGTCTTCCGCGTTCGCCGTTTTAAGATACGGTAGGTAGTACGCGTACTTGGTAAGCCTGTCGACGATAACTAGGATCGAGTCGTAAAGGACGCCGGTTAAGGGTTCCTTCGACTGGGGTAGATCCGTAATGAAGTCTAATATGATAGACTGCCAGGGTCTTTCCGGTGCTGAAAGTGGTTGAAGTAGTCCGTAGGGCGCGTGTCTTGCTGCTTTGCTTCGAATGCAAAGGTCGCACTGTGTGACTATCCGTTGGACCATCTTTCTAAGTCCTGGGAAGTAGTAGTTCCTGGTAATTCGTTCGACCGTTTTGTCCGTTCCTTGATGACCGTGTGCTGGTGCTTCGTGGATATCCTTAACGATTTCTTCCCGTAGTTTAACTGGGACGTAGATTAATCCTAAATACAGGATTGTGCCGTCTTCGTCTTTGGTTAAGCGAGGGTCGTTTTCCACGTTTCCGAGTTCCTGGGCCATTGCGTCATGTTCGTAGGCCTCTCGGATTTTCTTTGTCCAGGCGTTGCCCTCCAGGCGATACGCCGGCGCTAGTAGCCTGACCGGGGTAAGTGGGACTTCGCTTTCCGGATCCCCCTTAAGCCATGATTGGGCAATCCTAAATATAGGTGCGCACGTTCTGGCTGGTGTGAGGCTTCCGTCTTCCTGCTGGTTTAAAACCGCAGGCTGTAGTCCTAGCTTCCCTTCGATATGGTCGGCTCTTCTGCTTAGCGCATCTGCGCGAGCATTCTCTAATCCCTTTCTGTAGGTGATCTTCATGTTATAGGATGCTAGTTCTTCCGCCCACCTGACTTGTCTTCGAGTCAATTCCTTTGTGGTGGTGAAGTGCGTAAGGTTCTTGTGATCGCAGTGAACCATCACTTGGTACTTAGCTCCTTCGAGGTAGTGTCTCCATTCTTTGAAAGCCGTGATAATGGCTAACAGTTCTTTATCATGGACGTCGTAATTGAGCTCTGGGGGCGTCATCTTCCTTGAGTAGTACGCGATTGGATGAAGTTTGCCTTGCTCGTCCGGTTGGCTGATGCAAGCGCCAATTGCGTAGTCTGATGCGTCCGTTTCGACCGTAATAGGGAGTTCCGGGTTAAAGATGCCCAGAATGGGTGCCTCGCAGAACATTCGCTTAAGGGAGTCGAATGCGTCTTGCTGGTCTTTTCCCCATTGGAATCCGTGCTCTTTTCGAGTAAGTCTGGTTAGGGGTTCTAATACTTTTGCGTAATTCATGATGAATTTACGGTAGAAGTTGGCGAATCTGAGGAAGGATTGTACTTCCTTAACGGTTCGTGGTGCCGGCCAGTCCCTGATTGCGTCCAGTTTCTTCTCGTCCATGCTGATGTGCCCAGGCGTAATGATAAAACCCAAGAATTCCGTTCGCTGGGTGTACCATTCGCATTTGTCTGGTGCTATTCGGAGATCTTTGTCCTGTAGTGCTTCAAGGACTTTCCTTATATGCTCGGTATGTTCTTCGAGCGTATCTGAGTAGATCAAAATGTCGTCCAGGTAAGCCATACAAAACACATCCAAATACGGACATAGGGTATCGTTGACTAAGTTCTAGAACGTGCCAGGGGCGTTTGTAAGCCCAAATGGCATGACCGTGTACTCGTAGTGACCGAATCTTGTTCGGAACGCTGTCTTCCATTCCTCTCCTTCTTTCATGCGAACCAGGTAATAGCCTTCTCGAAGGTCCAACTTAGTGAAGTACTTAGCGGTCCGGAGCTTATCCTGAAGTTCGTCGATACGAGGTAATGGGTATCGGTTTTTTACCGTTACGTCGTTCAGTTGTCTGTAATCGACGCAGAGGCGGAGCTTGCCGTTTTTCTTTGGGACGAACAGAATAGGATAGCCAGCCGGTGATGACGAAGGCCGTATGTATCCTCGTTCTAGGTTCGTGTCGATGTACTCCCTTAAAGCTTCGCTTTCCTTCTGAGAGAGGGAATAGATTGGCTTGAACGCGGGTTGCGTTCCTGGGATAAGGGGTATTTCGTGATCCCAAGGTTGATGTTTTGGTAAGCTTCCTTTTCCTCTTTCTCTACACACTTGTGCGTATTTCCAGAATTCTGGGGGTACCGTTTCCAGTTCTGGTATTGGCGGTTTAACTCCGCTAGTAGGCCTTATAGTTCCGTCGTTGTTAACCACTTGCTGGGTCCCGACTACCGAAATGCCTCGGACGTCGTAGCTCTTATCCCATAGAAGATTCCTACTTCGTTGCGTGGGTTGGCTGTAGCGTCTCTCGATCCTCTGGGAGCAGTCTCCTCCGACTGACTTTGGGCCGTTATCCTCTTTTGGAGGTCCCGTTTTATCGTTTTGGTCGTTCGACTCGGGCACGTCCGCCCTGCGCATGCGTGCTGTGATGCGTTGCTCCATTTCCTGGCTTGGTCTAACGTAGACTGTAAACGCTTTTTCTCCCCTACGCTTCATGCGCTGTAGGGCCGCTAAGGAGATTTCTTGGATATCGATAGTACTTTTCTTTTCCTCATCGTTCCGGCTCTGGTCGTGCTCGGGCTTCTTGCTCTGGCGTGTCGACTCTGGCTCATCGTTTCGGCTTCTTTGCTCGGGTACGTCCACCCTGTTCGTCCTTTTCGCGGTAGCGAGGTGTCTTTCGCATAGTTCGTCCGGGAAGGTGATTGTTCCCCTCCTCCAGTTGATGTATGGTGCATGCGTCTTTAACCATGGCATCCCAAGGATAATGTCATGTCCTGGGATAGATATAAAGTCTAGGTTGATGTGTTCTTTGTGATTACCAAGTGACATAGGCGAATCTCCGGTTTCGATTCTGACCCATCCGTTGCCGTAGGTGGAGGGTGATCCGTCCACTGTACTAAGCTCGTACGGTTGGTCTTTTGCTTGGTGCCGGAGGCCGTGTTTAATGGCGAATGGCGGGTGAATAAAGTTACCCTGCGCGCCGCTGTCGATCATGGCACTTGATCTCTTTCCGCAGAAAGTGACTTCTACGTGGAGTAATTGGTGAAGATCTGATCCGGTGGGTATTAGTCCGTTCGATGTGCGTGATACCTGGTTGAGGGACCTAACTAACGGCCCCTCCTGGGGTCCCTGACTAGGGAGGCCGTTTAGTTTTTTGACGTTGGTCGGCCATGGACTTCGCTATGCATATAATCTTCCCATTCGTTGACTTGAATGTATGCTTGCTTCCAGTTGGTCCAATTGCCGTTTTTGGTCACCCTTGTCCAGTAGACTTTGTCGTTCCGCACTTGGTATTTGAAGGTTGGATGATGATTGAGCTTTTCATCGGGAATCCATTTGAGCGTTCGATTCTGGATTGTTGCCGTTCCGTGTTGACAGAGAATTCTTGCTAATTCTCGTAGAGAATCGTAGTCCGCCTGCTCGCGTGCTGAGAGACCTTGGTGGTGTCCTTCAACGAGCGTTGTTTCTGGAGTTACCGGGAGTTCGTATTTTTCTCCGTTTTGCTCAATGCGAGTTTCCCAGAGGGTTTCCTGTCGCCATTCCCACATAGCCATGAGGGCGAGGTTCCTCTGGTCCGGGATCCAAACCGTTTGACCGTGATTGCCGCATTCGTTTTCCAGGTAATGACTGATGCCGTACCGCTGAGCGAGCACCTCGAGCGAGGTAAGAGTGTTCCGTTTTTTGTCCGTTATCCGGATCTCTTCCTGGATCGCTTCTTTCCCCGTGCATTCGCTACGTTCGCTTTGATCTGGGGTGCTGTCGTACAGTTCCCCTGTGTCGCTGTCTACCAAGTCGGAGTCCTCCGGGAACGCGTCGACAAGGGCGTCGAACTGGGGTTCCTCGGCGACTCGAGTGGTGACGTTAAGCTGTCGGCTTTTTCCTGGTTTACGGGGGTACCATCCCGTGGCGTCTTTATCACCTTGGTGGATCATGCAGCTGTCGTCGTAGCATGCGGTCCAGCTTATGGCTGCGTGCGCTGCTCGCTGCTGATCATTCTTCTTGAAGGCTGCCAGCTCCTCCTCGGAGTCTTTTCGTACGGCCGCCGCATGGCTGCGTCCTTTCTTGGGCCGTAGCGGGCAATCGTGCCCTGGCTGCCACTTATCTCCGCAGTAGACACAGAGTTTCTTCGCGAATAGTTCTTGCTGCTCTGGTGTCTATTTCGTCTGCGTGTTCTTGTTTCGTCCCTTCCATCTATTGTTCCGTCCCTTGTTATTCCTGTCTTGACGGGTGGAACTGTCCAGTTCCATGGCCTCGCCGCCATTCTGAGTGTGGCGTGGCTTGGTTGTCCGTATCGTGTTGGCAGGGTACCGTTCCGTTTGTCGCTCCCAGAGGCGCTCGTCTAGGCGCCTGGCTAACTCGATCATCGTGTCTAGCGTTTTAGGGTGGCTGTGGAAGGCCATCGCATCCTTAATGTTTGGCTTGAGCCCTTTATAGTAGTGATCACGCTGTGCTTAATCTGACCATCCCTCTAGGAATGCAGCCGCTTGTCGGAATATAGAGGTGTAGTCCGAGACCGATCCTTTCTGTTGTAGGACCATGATCTTCTGAGTTGCTTGTCGGACTTCGTCCACGTCATTAAAGGCGCGTTTGAGATGCTCTACGAATTTGTCGTAGTCATCGAACATGTCCCGAGTGTTTTTGGACTGCTCGTCCTCGTCCTTGTGGAGGTGTTCGTTGAGGTAGGGTTCGAACCATCGCTCTGCCGTTCCGCGAAGGTAGGTAGACGCGAAGAGAACCTTATCTTCCTCAGATTCGAACTGGTCGTCGTAGATACGGATGTACCGCTCGAGTTGGGAGGTGAAGCCTTGTAACTTCTGTCGGTTACCATCGAAGGTATCGGGGTTCCGGAGTTTGACTTTTCTCGGCCTCGGGGCCGCTTGACCTGCTTGAAGCTGTTCGATCTGCGCTTGTAGGCGTTGGATGGTTGACATTAGCTAAGCCGCGGTCGGCTGCTGAGTCGGGGCGTTGCTTATCTCGACGTCGGACATTGACTATGTTAGAGATGGCGTTCTAGGGGATACTTCTCTTTAGTTTTCTTAAAGCCTTCCTTCTCTTGCAAGGATGGTGGTCAAAGTGTAACGGTAGGCTCCTTCTACTAAGCTTCGGAGTCGCTTAACAGGTTGGTAGAAACCGAAGGGTTTACCTTGAAGAGACAAGAGGAGGATGGCGGTGTAAAGAGGGAAGTATCACGTGATAGCGCGGTGCGCAATGAGCTTGTTACCTCCAAATTAATAGGGTTTAAATTGGAACTTTGAGTTGACCACGAAGAGTCAAATGTCTAGCTAAGGGAGTGTGACTATATACTACTAGAAAAGCTATAACAATCTGGATTTGTTCGGGTTGGATCTATAGGAGTGGGATCTGAGGTGGATGGATCTATAAGGCTTGGATCTGTACAGATCCAAGTGTGGGTCCGGGTCACGGGTGTGCGTGGGGCGCACGTGACGTTAGCGCCCAACCACCTTCCTAGTTTCCGATATTTGTCGGTACGAGGCGATCGCTATGTTTACCTATTCCGCGCCCGCTTACCTCTATCCTTTCGGGGATTCTAGCCCTTAATCCTTCGTCCCTGTAGGCCTTCTTCCCGTAGGGGACTCTATCTTCCGTCCTATCCCGTAACCGCGTTGTCCCTTGCGGTCCTATCTCCCGTACGGGTTCCCCGCCCTTAGGATCCTAAAGCCCGCTTCCTTAGAGGTTCGTAACATCTGCCTCTAAGGATTAAATACTAAAGAGGGTAGTAAGCCGTATAGGGGTTTACCTTAAGTAGGTATAAGGGAGGGTGTAAGAGAACGGAGTAACGAATACACGTAATAGAATACTATGTGTGAAGGCCGTATTACTAATTAATAGTGTAGATTGATTATTAAAGTTAACTACGAAGGTTAAAGCTATCTAAGGAGTATAGTTTATATATATATAGGAGAGTGTCTATAATCTATATACTTAGTTAGTAGAGCGCGATCAGTTAGCCTTAGTAACTAATCGAGGGTAGTTAACTAAGCGTATCGGCTTAGTTGACTCTATCTACTTAGTTGGCCTTGGCAACTGAGCGGGTGGGTCTAACTAATCGCGAGGGTTACGTAACCTTAGATTCTTATAACTCCGACTTCTATTGTTCCCTACGGGGCTGATCCTTAACTTCCTTAACCTGTAGAGGCTGCGCCGTAACACTATCCCCCCCCTTAAGGATCTTCGGCCCGAAGATTCTCCCGTATCGCCTAAGTTAGTAGATTCTACTCGTTTATCGCCTCTTGCGTTGGATCCGGCCGTTCTTAAGGGTTTCCCGTTGTTTACTTTCGAGGGCGACCTCGTTTCCGTAGGAGGTTAGGGTTCTAGCGATGGAATTCTCTAATAAGGTCTAAGTATATATCGTTCTTAGGGATCTACTGGTTATCCTTATTCCCGTATCCTTCCTATTTGACTAGGTACTTAAGCTGATAGCCGAACCGCTTATAGTCTAGGATTTTCTCCACTAGGTACTGTTTTTCTTCGGCGTCCGGGTTTTCTGGTACAATTTCTTCTTGGGTTTCGGGGATGTTGGCGTTTTCTAGTGCTGGCTCGAGTAGTAAGACGTGGAAAGTGGAGTTTATCCTCGTGTTTAATAGTTTGAGTCGATAGGTAACTTCTCCGAGTTTTTCTTCAATCTTGAATGGGCCAATTTTTTTGAAATCCAATTTGTCGTTTGGCCGTTTAGTCTTAATGTTTTTTCTGAGGAGATAGACCTTATCCCCCCTCTTAAGGTTCGGTGCCGCCTGGTGCCGTCTGTTGTAGTATTTGGACATCATGATTCTGACGTACTCGAGGTCAAGGCTAATAGCCTTGTGGAGTTCCTTTAGCTGCTCGGCTTTAAGGATACCACTTTGCGCTAGCTTTCTACTTGGGATCGTTTCCCTGTAGGCTTCTGGTTCGAACCCGTAATTGGCGAAGAACGGTGATTCGTTCGTGGATTCCTGTTTAGCGCTGTTGTAGGCGAATTGGGCCATAGGTAACAGTTCTACCCAGTTTTCCTATAGGTAGTTGATATAACAGCGGAGGTATTATTCAAGAGTCCGGTTTATTCGCTCGGTCTGACCGTCTGTTTGCGCGTATGCTGTGGTAGCGAGCTTGCTCTTCGTTCCTAGCTGGCGCATTACTATTTGCTAGAATTCTAAGGATATAAGCTTGTCTCTATCCGATACCATTTCTTCCGGCATTCCGTGATCCGCGAAGATGGTTCGTAGGAACGTGTAGGCGAGCTATTCTACGTTGGATACCTCGAGGTAGGGCAAGAAGTAGGCGTACTTCGTAAGTCGGTCGACAAAGATAAGAATTAAGTCGTACGAGACTCCTGTAAGAGGATCCTTCGACCTAGGCAACTTAGTGACGAAGTCCAACGTGATGGACTGCTATGGTCGTTTTACTACTTCCAGCGGCTGTAGGTAGCCGTAAGGTGTATATGTCGCGGCCTTACTTCTGATACAAAGATCGCACTGCGAGACTGTACGCTGTACGGTTTTCCTTAGTCCTGGAAAGTAGTAATTCCTCGTGATTCTTTCGGTTGTCCTGTCGATGCCCTAATGTCCATGTGCTGGAGCTTCGTGGATGTCTTTTACCAGTACTTCTCGCAACCGTGTTGGTACATAGATAAGTCCTTTAAAGAGAAGCGTTCCTTCTCTATCTTAAGCGATACGCGGGTCGTCCTTAAGCGCTAAAAGTTCCTGCGCGAAGGGGTCCTGCGCGTATGCTTCTCGGAATTTCTGGTGCTATGGGTTGGCTTCGATGCGGAGCATAGGTAGGGTCTGTCTAGTAAGGAGGAGCGATCCATCGCTGTCCGCTGCGAAGATTGTAGGGTGCGGCTCGGTTTTTCCTTCTATGTAATCCACTCTTCGACTGAGTGCGTCAGCTGCGGCGTTATCTGATCCCTTTCTGTAGGTGATCTTGAAGTCGTAGGAGGCCATTTCTTCTGACTAGCGAACCTGTCGTCGGTTCAACTCCTTGGTCGTGGTGAAGCGTGTGAGGTTCTGGTGATCACAGCGTACTATTACTTGGTGGCTCGCTCCTTCGAGGTAGTGTCTCCATTGCTTAAAAGCTGAGACGATGGCCAGAAGCTCTTTATCGTGAATGTCGTAATTGAGTTCTGCCGGGGTGAACTTCCTGGAGTAGAACGCGACTGGGTGCCATCTGCCTTCTTTATTAGGTTGGCTGAGACATGCTCCTAGGGCGAATCCTGACGCATCAGTTTCCACTTCGGTGGGCTTGTTGGGATCGTATATCCCGAGCACTGGGGCTTCGCAAAACATCCGTTTAAGCGAGTCGAATGCCCGTTACTAATCGTCTTCCCATTTAAAGCCATGCTCCTTTCGCGTAAGCCTAGTTAAAGGTTCCGTGACTCCGGAGTAGTTCCAGATAAACTTCCTGTAGAAGTTTACGAATCTAAGGAAGGACTGTACTTCCTTAATTATTTTTGGTACTGGCCATTCCCTAATGGAATCCAGCTTTGAGTCGTCCATGCCGACATGACCCGGGGTGATGATAAAGCCTAAGAACTCCGTTCTCTAGACGTGCCATTCGCACTTTTCGGGTGCGATAGAGAGGTTCTTTGTTTAGAGGGCTTCTAGGACCTTTCTTACATGCTTTTTATAATCCTCTAGGTCTTCTAAAAAGATAAGGATGTCGTCGAGATAAGCCATGCAGAAGATATCTAGGTATTCTCGTAGAGTATCGTTGACGAGATTCTGGAAGGTTGCCGGAGCGTTAGTAAGCCCGAATGGCATTACCGTGTACTCGTAGAGTCCTAGCCTCGTTCTAAAGGCTGTTTTCCATTCTTCCCCTTCTTTAATTCTGACTAGATGGTATCCTTCCCGGAGGTCCAGCTTCGTAAAGTACTTTGCTTTCCTTAACTTGTCCTGGAGCTCATCGATGCGAGGGAGAGGGTACCGGTTCTTAATCGTGATGTCGTTCAGCTGTCGGTAGTCGACACATAGGCGTAGCTTGCCGTTCTTCTTTGGGACAAAGAGGATTGGGTATCCGGCTAATAACGTCGAAGGTCGGATATATCCTCGTTCGAGGTTCTTCTCGATGTAGTCCCTAAGCGCTTCCATTTCCTTTTCTGATAAGGAGTAAATGGGCTTATAGGCTGGCCTCGTGCCTGTCTTAAGTAGGATTTCGTGGTCCCACGGCTGATGTTCCGGTAAGTCCCCTTTCCTTCTTTCTCGGCAAACGGCCGTCAGATCCTAGTACTCGCTGGGTACCGTTTCCATTTCGGGTATCGGAGGGTGTCCATATGGGTTGTTCCATGTCTCTAGGCTGCCGTGCTGTCCTTTGTTGATTCTTGCAGGATCGTCTCCTCCTAGGGGAGCTGCGTAGTCCTCGTTCTTTGGCCTTTCTCGTTGGGCTCTGGCCAGTGCTCTCTGTTGCACTGCCGGCGAGGGTTTGATGTACATGAGGCAGACCTGATGTCCTTGGCGTTTTATACGCTTGAATGCCTCTCCTGAGATGATCTGGACGTCGATTTGAGGCTCTAGGGCTGCTAATTGCTTGCGCGAAGCCTTACTCTTAGCCTTATGCCGCTTCCTCGTAGTCCTTCGTGTCGTGTGTTGTACTTCTGATTCTTGAGAAGTGTCGGTCTGGGTTGGTCTTATTCCGCTCGAGGTGTTGCATTTTACCGAGGAGGCTTCGTTGCTGTCCTGGTCCTGGCTTACTCCGTCCTCGAGGTAGCCGTTGATGTTGCCGTTGCTGGGTCTTATTCCATCCTGATTGACCGTACTGGTAGGGGTATCGTTTCGCTTAGTAGGGCTTATTCCTGCCGATGGGTTGCATTTTACCGAGGAGGCTTCGCTACTTGCGTCGCAGTCCTGGTTCTGACTTACGCCACTGTCGGAGTTGCCTATATAGTTGCCATATTTAGGCCTTATACTGGCTACTTCCCGTGTTGTTACTGCTAGGAGTGTCCTTAGGGTATCTATCAACCCGTTTCTTTTCTCCAGCCCTTGTTTTCGTAAGAGGTTGTTAAGGTCCTCTTAAAAAATAATGGAGTCTTCTTTTCCAAAGTCGAAGATTGGTCTTTGGGTTCTGACCCAGGGCATTCCGAGAATGAGATCGTGCCCGGGTACTCGTTGAACGTCGAGGGAAATCTGTTTCTGATGATTCCCTATCTGGAGGGTTACTTCCTCCGTTTTAATCTTTACCCAGCCTTCTCCGTAGGCTGCTTGGGAGCCATCAAACCCGCTGAGGGAGTATGGTTCCTGTTTCTTACGGTAGGGAATGTTCATCTTCTGCACAAGCTCGTTGTGGATGAAGTTTCCGCTTGATCCTGTGTCGATCAGGATCCTCGTGGGTACTCCGTTGAGTATTCCCTGCGTCTTGAACTGTTTCCATAGGTTTGGTCCGGTGAGAATTTCCGTATTCGAGGTGCGTGATACCATGTTGAGGGACCTAAACTGCGGCCCCTGCTGTTGTCCCTTGGCTGCAGGGCCGTCTAGTTTTTTGACTGGTGCCTCTGGTTGTTCCACAGTAGGAAGAGGTTGTGGCGAGTCCATCCGTTTAGACTCCATCCTTCTATTTCCCATTTCTCGATAATTCGGTGCGTCCCATCTTGTTGTACGCGTACTGGGAACTAGTGGTTTTCGTTCTTTTGACGTTGGTGCGTCCTGCACTGATGGTCGATGTACGAGATCCATGCGATCTGCCGATGCTTCTTATGCCGGGGGTTGAGGCGTTCGTCGTCTTCTGGGAGGATCTGGTTGCTTAGCCTAGGGATCCGTCGAAGGGCTTTCCACCTCACGCCTGGGACGGCTATTTCTATGCTAGGAAACAGTCTTGCCCTTTCTTCTTCCTGGGTGCGTGCCCTCTGGGTTGCTAGGTTGTCCTCGAGCGTGACTTCGTCAGTCTCCGTGTGACGATCCTCGTACAGGCGTGTTTCCCATAGTTGGTCCTTTCTAACCTGCTAGGTGACTAGCGCGAGTCCTGGTTGGTTATCGGGGATCCAGATGCCTTGCTCTTGTTCGCCGTGGTGGAAGGGAATCTTGGCGATGATGCCGTGTTCCTCTACTTTCTTAAGGAGCCTGTTGATAGCGCCTGCTAACGGGCTCTCCTCCACTTCTACGAGGTTTCTTTCATCGGAGCTATCCTCTTCGGCTTTGGTACTGCCGTAGAACTCGCCGCTTTCACTGTTGACGATCTCGTCGTCGAGCGGGAATGATTCGACAATATCGTCGAGGTCGAACACTTCTTCGTTCCTTATGAGCATAGCGATGCCCCTTGGCTTCTTCGGGTACCATCCCGTAGCGTCCTTATCGCTTTAATGCGTTCGATAATTATCGTTGAAGCATGCCGTCCAGCTTAGCGTGGCGTGGTCCTCCTGGCGGGATACGGTTGATGCTTCGCGTTGAGCGCTTGAGGTCTGCTTCCCTTCTTTCTTGTTGCGAGGGTTCTGCGGACATGTGGGCGAAAAGTGCTTGTCGCTACCACAGGTGATACAGAGTCGATCTTTGTACCATTACTTCTGCTCATCTGTCCAGTTCGGATTGGGGCCTTTAGGTTTCTTATTGTAGTTGTTCCTACCCCTGGTATCCTTCTGGCTGTTTTGTCGATTAGCGGCGTCGAGAGCCATAGCATCGCCTCCTTCCAACGTGGTGCGTTCGCGGCGTGGCCTGGTCGTATTTGCCTGAGGGTCACCCTTTCTTTCGAACCATCTGTTAGTCCGCCTTCGGTCCATGTCGGTTGCTAGGCGGATGAGTTCTAAGAGCGTTTCTGGCTCGTCGTGGTAGGACATGGCTTCCTTAATTTCGTCTTTCAGGCCTCGGTAGAACAGCTGTCTAAGCGTGTAGTCCGAGTGTTCTCCTACGACGTAGGCTGCTTCCTGGAATTCAGCCGTATAGTCGAGGACTGACTTCTTTTGCTGGATCCTGAAGAGGATCTGGTTGGCACGCTTGGCCTCGTTAATCGCGTTGAACGCTTCCTGGAGTTGCTTGGCGAAGGTCCTGTAGTCGGAGAAGATAGTCTAAGTCTGAAGCGACCATTGCTAGTGCGGCTTCTCTTGAGTCTCCCTCTTATATAGTCTGAACCACTTCTCTGCTGCTCCTCGGAGGAAGGTGCTAGCGTAGCGAACCTTGTCTACGTCGTTGCCGAACTGTCCTTTGGCGAAATGTAGGTAGTCTTCTAGCTGTATAAGGAAGCTTTGCGTCTTAGTACGCTCACCGTGGTAAAGGTCCGGTTTCGGCACCTTAACTCTGGTGGATGGTTTCTTTGCGGTATCTGGCTCGGTAGCCTGATCCTGTCTGTTCCTCAGGATGCGATTCTCGGTTCGCAGTTCCTGGATCATCTGCATAAGATCTCTTATGGTGGGCTCCGTTTGCTCCTAATGAGCAGGCTGAGCGGCCTCTTAAGCCGGTATCTAAGGAATCGCTGGACGACCTTGTCCTGCGCTGACGTCTTCTATGTTAACCGTACTCATTGCTGTTTCCTAAACTCGTTAGGGGGTAATACCTTACCCGATGTTCTCTTACCCTTCCTTGCAAGGATGGTGGTTAAAGTGTAACGGCGGGCCTCTGCCTCTAAGGATCAAATACCAAAGAGGGTGGTAAGCCGTATGGGGGTTTACCTTAAGTGGGTACAAGGGAGGGTGTAAGAGAACGGAGTAACGAACACACGTAACAGAATACTATGTGTAAAGGCCGTGTTACTAATCAATAGTGTAGATTGATTATTAAAGTTAACCACGAAGGTCAAAGCTATCTAAGGAGTATGGTTTATATATATATAGGAGAGTGTCTATAATCTATATACTTAGTTAGTAGAGCGCGATTAGTTAGCCTTAGTAACTGATCGAGGGTAGTTAACTAAGCGTATCGGCTTAGTTAACTCTATCTACTTAGTTGGCCTTGGCAACTAAGCGGGTGGGTCCAACTAATCGCGAGGGTTACGTAACCTCGGATCCTTATAACTCCGACTTCTATTATTCCCTGCGGGGCTGATCCTTAACTTCCTTAACCTGTAGAGGCTGCGCCGTAATACTTAGCTTCTTTAAGGTAGTGTCTCTATTCTTTAAAAGCCGTAATAATAGCTAATAGTTCTTTATTATAGATATTATAGTTAAGCTCCGGGGGCGTTATCTTTCTTAAGTAGTACGCGATTAGGTAAAGTTTGCCTTACTCGTCCGGTTAGCTAATATAAGCGCTAATTACGTAGTCTAATACGTCCGTTTCGGCCGTAATAGGAAGTTCTAGATTATAGATACCTAGGATAGGCGCTTCGTAGAACATCTATTTAAGAGACTCGAATACGTTTTATTACGCCTCTCCCTATTAGAATCCATACTCTTTTCGAGTAAGTCTGGTTAGGGGTTCTAATACTCCCGCGTAATTTATAATGAATTTACGGTAGAAGTTAGCGAATTCGAGGAAGGATTATACTTCCTTAATCGTTCGTAGTACCGGCTAGTCCCTAATTACGTCTAGTTTCTTCTCGTCCATGCTAATATGCCTAGGCGTAATAATAAAACCTAAGAATTCCGTTTACTAGATATACTATTCGTATTTATCTAGTACTATTCGGAGATCTTTATCCTATAGTACTTCGAGGACTTTCTTTATATACTCGGTATATTCTTCGAGCGTATCCGAGTAGATTAGAATGTCGTCCAGGTAAACCATATAGAATATATCTAAATACGGACGTAGTATATCGTTAACTAAGTTCTAGAATATACTAGGGGTATTTATAAGCCCTATTATGGTTTATACCTATAATAGTACCTTAGAGGATCCGTGGCGGTTACGTATAGCGCTAGTCTTCGCTTATATAGAGTCGCTAGGGACGCGTATCCTTCTATCCCTAGCTTAACCTTCGTATAGACGGAATTTAACTCTTTAGCGCTTACTCTAGAGTTAAACTATTATATTAGGTTAAGCTCTCTTATTACTAGATAGAGAATAGTTTTCCGTAGCTTCCGGAGCGGGAGTAGGAGGCTGGTTACTACCTACCTAGCTACGATCGCCCGTTCGTAGTAGGACATTACTGGAATAGAATAAGAAACGACAACGGATCGAACGATATCGTAACAGTAATACGATAACGGCAAAGCGATTAGATAAGAGATCGAACGACGATACGAAACGGTAACCGACGTAACGACGACCAACCGATCAATGGGCGCAACACAACGGGCGCAACGAGCGTAAAGGGGCGCAACGAGACCAACGGGCGCATGAAACGCAACGGGCGCAACGCAACGGGCGTAACGCAACAGGCTACTTAGAGTAGCATGCTAATCGATGGCAATTCGAACGGTTCTTCTCGGAAATTTTTTTTTTCCTTACTGGATTACAATGGGGACCTCTTTATAATCTTTTACCTTCCTCCCACCTCGGAGGGGAGAGGGGGGAGAGGGGGGGTCCACCGGGCGTCGGGGACGACGCCCATTGCGAAGGGGTATAGGGCCAGGAGGCCCAGCTGGACAAATGGGGCTTGGCTTTGGGTTGGCCATTTGAGCAGTAAGACAACGGAGCTGCCTGCCAGCAGCAAGACAACGGAGCTGCCTGCCAGCAGCAAGACAACGGAGCTGCCTGCCAGCAGCGAGACAAGAGAGCTGCCCTGCTAGCAGCGAGACAACGGAGCTGCCTGCCAGCAGCGAGACAAGAGAGCTGCCCTGCCAGCAGCGAGACAACGGAGCTGCCTGCCAGCAGCGAGACAAGAGAGCTGCCCTGCCAGCAGCGAGACAACGGAGCTGCCTGCCAGCAGCGAGACAAGAGAGCTGCCCTGCCAGCAGCAAGGCAAGAGCATTGGCAACGGACAAAGATCGAGCAGCGAAGCGAGCAACAGCGCGAGCAACAGCGCAAGCAACAGCGCGAGCAGCGAAGCCAGCAACAGCGCAAGCAGCAGAGCTAGCAGCCGAGGTTAACTCTCTAGGTATACAGGTCATTGGACAGCCGAAGAAGGAAAGTCCTAGCACCCATGGCTGGGGAGTCGACCGAAGCAAGCAGCGAAGCAAGCAGCGAGGTAAGCGGCGAGGCAAGCAGCGAGGCAAGCAGCGAAGCTACTTACAAGAATACTTAAGAAAGTAGCCAATTTTTTGCCGGGGAGGGACTGGAAGGATGGATGGATAGAAGGATGGATAGATATACTTATCATCCCGCCTTATACCTAGAGACCGGAGGGAGGGGGGTGATATTATAGTTTATACCCATAATAGTGCCTTAGAGGATCCGTAGCGGTCACGTGTAGCGCTAGTCTTCGCTTATATAGAGTCGCTAGGGACGCGTATCCTTCTATCCCTAGCTTAACCTTCGTATAGACGGAATTTAACTCTTTAGCGCTTACTCTAGAGTTAAACTATTACAGCCCGAATAGTATAACCGTATACTCGTAATAACCGAATCGTGTTCGGAACGCTATCTTCTATTCCTCTCCTTCTTTTATACGAACCAGGTAGTAGCCTTCTCGGAGATCTAACTTAGTAAAGTACTTAGCGGTCCGGAGCTTATCCTAAAGTTCGTCGATACGAGGTAATAGGTATCGGTTTTTTACTATTACGTCGTTTAGTTGTCTATAATCGACGTAGAGGCGGAGCTTGCCGTTTTTCTTTAGGACGAACAGAATAGGATAGCCAGTCGGTAATAACGAAGGCCGTATATATCCGCGTTCTAAGTTCTTATCGATGTACTCCCTTAAAGCCTCGCTTTCCTTCTAAGAGAGAGAATAGATTAGCTTAAACGTAGGCTACGTTCCTAGGATAAGGGGTATCTCGTAATCCTAAGGTTAGTATTTTAGTAGGCTTTCTTTTCCTCTTTCTTTAAAGACTTATACGTATTTCTAGAGTTCTAGGGGTATCGTTTCTAGTTCTAGTATTAGCGGTTTAACTCCGCTAGAAGGCCTTATAGTTCCGTTGTTATTAACTACTTACTAGGTCCCGACTACCGAAATACCTCGGACTACGTAGCTCTTATCCTATAGAAGATTCCTACTTCGTAAGATAGGTTAGCTATAGCGTCTCTTAATCCTCTAGGAGTAGTCTTCTCTAACTAACTTTAGGCTATTATCCTCTTTTAGAGGTCCTATCTTATCGTTTTAGTCGTTCGACTCGGGTACGTCCGCCCTACGTATACGTGCTATGACGATTCAGACCGTTAACATCTTATTCTCTAGAAAACTAAGCCTAATTAGGCTAAAGCACTTATCTAAGACAAGATATCTAAGATATAGGGTTTACTAAGAGCAAACACTTAGCGGGAACGTATAGAAAAGGGAAGCCTAAGACTAGCTATTCGACTTCTAACTAGTACCTAGGCTAGATATATAAGTTTCCTTCTTCCTTCTTTATTCTCTTTCTTTTCTCTTTCCTTTCTCTAGCTTAGAAACTTTAGTTAATTTCGAGAATCTAACTTGTTCTTCTTAAGTCGTAATACTTTTCTAAGCTCTTCTAACTACTTCGGCTTACTCTTACTTAACTATTAGCTAGCTTACCCTAATTTCTAAGAAGACGAAGCCACCCTTTTACTTATCCTACTCGCTTACTAATTAGATAACCCGCTCTCTAACTACCGATTACTTCTTATTACTTCTTATTACTTCTTATTAACTCTTACTAACCCCTCCTTCGTTTAAGCTTCTAGCAGGCTTGCCCTAGTAAACGAACGTTAGACCTACCACTATATCGGCTCCCGGATCGAGCGCGCGTGGCGCTAGACGTACTAAGGAGCCTAAGGGGAAAGAAAAAGAGCAAGACGCTCCTAAAGTAATTAAATAGCTACTCCCTATAACCTTAGATAATATACTCTTCTAGTATACACCCTATATGTTATAAATATGGCTTATGTGGACTAATTACTTCTTGTTTACCGCCGATCGATTTGGAATCTAGATCTAGACTTGCCTGCTTATAAATTAGGAAGCTAGTATTTTAGTTTATTCCTTATATATATAAAGCTCGCCTCTCTGCCTTGTAATTAGTTCTTTAGTCTAGCAATAAGTATTCCTCGCGTACAACTTAGTATGCCTTAAATTAGACCTTGCTCGCCTCCTTTATTGTTCACTCGTCTCTCTCTACCCGCCTCTTAGCATTCGTCCCTAGTCTCTCGCCCCCCTCCTTTTATCCTATGTGCTTCGGTATCTGCTTTACCTCTACTGCCTTTACCGGCTTCGTTACTTCGTCCCTCTCCGCCCTCTAAGGTCTATTTATTATATTTTGCTAGACTCCTATCTAGTAGGCCTAAAGCTCTCGCCGAAGCCCTAGACTGTGATCTCTAGAATGGTCGATGGAACTATACCTCCTAACCCTTAGGATACGCTATTCTAAGTCCTCGATCAAGTCCCTACCCCTATTAATACTCGCCCCACCTTCCCTAAAGACATCCCGGTTTCCCTACGCGTTACCCTTAGTCAGGCGTACGCTAGAGGAAGACAATCTTACCTAAGATCCGATATCGATTTACTAGTTATCCCTAAGAATACTACGAACGCCTAAGTTGCTTGCATCTTTTATTACTATGGTTTTAGCCAAGATGAAGCCTTCGCTCGACTCTAGTTACTAGCTTCGAACCTCCCTACCAACACGCCAGCTACTACGTCTACTATATCTCCTTTGGAAACCTCTACTCCTCGTCCTCGTATTCCTAAAGTCTCGGACCCAGAACCCTTTAAGGGTGAACGTACTCGATTCGGGAATTTCGCCATGTAACTCTAGCTTAAATTCGCCTTAGACCCATCTGCCTTTGCAATGGATACGGCTAAGATTACTTACGCTGGTTCCTACCTTCGCGATACTGCTTATACCTGGTTTGCCCCTTACGTCTCTGCCTCGAATGGTTCCGTAAACTTCGATAACTACGAGTCCTTCTACCAAGCTCTCAAGGCCGTATTTAATAATCCCGACACCTACGCAACAGCTGAACGATCCCTCCTCGTACTTAAACAAGATAAGTCCTGTTCGGCGTACTATTTACGGTTTCTCTCGCTTATTACGACCCTTGGTTAGAAGGAAAACGTAGTTAAGATCTACTACTTCCGCCTTAGCCTTAAAGAGAACCTTAAGGACCTTCTTATTGGACGAGCTATGTGTAACGGTAGGCTCCTTCTACTAAGCTTCGGAGTCGCTTAGCAGGTTAGTGAAAACCGAAGGGTTTACCTTGAAGAGACAAGAGGAGGATGGCGGTGCAAAGAGGGAAGTATTACGTGATAGCGCGGTGCGCAATAAGCTTGTTACCTCTAAATTAATAGGGTTTGAATTGGAACTTTGAGTTGACTACGAAGGGTCAAATGTCTAGCTAAAGGAGCGTGACTATATACTACTAGGTATTGAACAATAAGGGTTCACAGCAGCGGTATAGAGACAGTCCACGATAAGTCGTTCAATTCTTCTACCTATTAGCGGCACACGGAAGATATACGTGTGCGTCACGTGCTACGCTAAACCCTAATTGGTCCTCGTCAATCGGATCCTTCTCGGCATTGGCTTCCCTTCAGATATGGGGCTTAAAAGCCAACTCGCTTAGTCAGCTAAAATCCACCCAGGTACAGTAGCCCTTAGGCTGTTTGTTTAACACTCCCACTCAGCCGTGGAGCGTCGGCTGCAAACCTAGCTGTTGGATAAAGCTGGCAAAGCGGTCTCTTACTAGGGGTTTAGTTAGCCCGTCCGCCACCATGTCCTCACTACAAACATACTCGATCTGCACTCGATTCCTTTGAACAAGGTCTCGAACATTGTGATAGTGCACGTCGATATGCTTTGACCGTTCATGCACGTAAGGGTCCTTCGCTAGGGCTAACGCGGCCTGATTGTCTCCCTTTAGACTTGTAGTGCTGTTAAACTTCTCGTTCTCGAACAGTACTGCACGATAAGGGGATAACCCGAGGTATTCGCCTGCGCCCATCTCTCGAAGTAGTTGTGTAAGCCACTGAGATTCCTTGGCGCAGGCGGACATTGCCATATACTCGGCTTCCATAGTAGAGGTAGCCACTGATCTTTGCTTTTGGCTCCTCTAGCTGATAGGACCGTTACCGAGTAGGAAGATATATCCGAGGATGGACTTCCTGTCTGTTTTGTCCATGGCGTAGTCCGAGTCCGAATACCCTGTGAGCCCTGCACTCCCACTGTCCCTGTAGACTATCCCGAGATCGGCTGTTGATCTAAGGTACCGCAGTAGGCCCTTAAGTGCATGGCCGTGATGTTCTGCTGGATCACTTAGATATTGGCTTAGCCGGCCAATTGGGAACGCGATGTCTGGACGCGTGAGAACCGCAAGGTACATCAGCTTTCCAACAGCATGCTGATACTCTTTTGGGTCGATTCGCTTATCGTTTGGCCCAGAGGGGCGGAGAGCGTCGTATCCGTTTAGCGGCAGCGTTGCTGGTCTTGACTTATCCTTTTCCATGCAAAGAGTTTGAAGTGTTTCTTATAAATAGTAGGACTGATTAAGACGTAGCGTTCTGCTCTTTCTATCACGAGTAACTTCAACACCAAGGATCTTCTTCATCTCCCCTAGGTCCTTGATCTTAAAGACCTTGCTGATAGCGGTTTTAAACCAGATAATATCCTCAATCTTTGGAGCAGCGATTGGGATGTCATCAACGTAGACTAGCAAGATGATTTTTCTTTCGTGATGGATGAGCAGGCAGGGGTCGGCTGCGCTCTGACGGAAACCAAGATCTTTAAGCGCTCCAATGCAGTTGTTATTCCAATCTCGTGCGGCTTGTTTAAGGCCGTATAGGCTGCGTAGGAGTTTAAAGACCCTTCCTGGTTTAACTGTTACTCCCTCTGGAGGGGCCATGTAGATGTCTTCTTGGAGACGTGACTCAGTGAAGGCATTGTTGACGTCAACCTGGTGGAGCTCCAAGTCAAGGAGCCCTACGATTGCCAGGAACGTTCGAAGCGTCTCGTGACGAACGGTTGGAGCAAAGGTATCCCAGAAGTCGTGTCCAAATCGTTGGGTGAATCCTCGTGCAACAAGGCGAGCTTTAGCCTTTTCAAGCGAGCCGTCGGTATTAAGTTTTGGCTTAAATACCCACTTGCTTGTTACAATATTCACTCCCTTTGGCGGGACGGCTTCTTCCCAAGTTCCATTGCCTGCAAGAGCAGTAAGTTCATCCTCTATAGCGCGTTGCCACAGGGTGCCAAATTGTGGGTCTCCCACTGCTTCCTTGTAGGTCTTGGGGGTTGGGATCTCTGGTCCAATAATCGTCCGGAGTTGTGCAGATAGTGCGTAAAACACTTGCGCTTCCGGCTCCTTATAGCACTCAAGTGGTGTTTGGCTGATAAGTACAAACAGGCTCCGTGGCACCTTTGGTTCTGGCTCGTCTGTGGATGAGTCCTCCGGCGATCTCTTTCGTTTAGGGATAAAGACTCCCCTAAACCTTTGTATTCCAGGGGTACTGCTTGGTACAGCGTCCTGATTGTCTGGTTGACGGTCTTGTTCCTCTCTTTCAGCAGCCGGGGGCTGCGGTTCTTGCTGACTTTCGTCAGTAGTAACCGCTTCACTAGCTTCTGGCTGCTGGGCTTCTTCCTCTTCCTCTACGGGAGGCTCTGAAGCAAAAAGGACTTTTCGCGGACGTCCAACTGGACGTCTCTCGGGGATAGTATTTGACGTTGGTTTGACCTTGAGGTTCAGGTCAATATCCCCTCCTTTTTCTTGCTCCATAAACCTTACGCTATGGCTGCGGATCACCCTTCGAAGGTCTGGGGCCCATAGACGATAATGTTTTTCTGTTTCGTCCATGTATCCCATAAATACTCCCACTCTTCCTCGGTCCATTAACTTGTCATGTCTAGATCCGACTGGAAGAGACTTTGGATCAACGTAGGAGTATACCTTGCAGCCCCAAACACGTATATGGTCGATACTTGGCTTTTGACCAGTGAACGCTTCTTCAGGGCTTGTGGGTTTTCCGTTAATAAGAGGTCCAGCAGCAGTCCGATTCCGCAGGTATGCGTTAGTCTCGGCTGCCTCCACCCAGAACTCAACTGGGAGCTTTGCGTCTTTTAGCATTGCCCTAACGTTGGTCTCGGTGGTCTGGATGGCTCGTTCAGCTACACCATTCTGACTTGACTGGTGGGGAATAGTGTACTGAGGAACAATTCCAAGGGTTGCGCACCACTGGTTAAGAAGTGACTTTAACTCGGTGGCGTTGTCGCTGCGGACAGCGAGTAGTTTGGCTCCCCCTTGGAGTTCTGCCTTTAGACGCCACTGTCGTAGGGCGTTTGGCGCGTCTTCCCTTCTCTTAAGCGCGATTGTCCAAACCTTCCTTGAGTAATTGTCTACGATTTCAAGAAAGTAGGAATATCCCGCCCAGGAAGTTGGTAGCGGGCCGCAAACATCGATTAAAATAAGTGATAAGCTCGCGGCTTTCCTATCACTTACGTGGTGTCCCTTCTTATTCTTAATCTTGGTAAGGGCACATACACTACACACGTGGTCTTCCTCTTTTGGCGCAAGGATCGGGTCGGCGAGAGTTGTAACCTTGTGCAGTTCTCCTAGCTTCTTAGTTCCCATATGGGCAAACCTTCGGTGCCAGAGTTCGAATCGATTCCTTAACGAATCTGCCTTCGGTTCTAGCGTATCGGGTAATTGCTTTAACCCGGCGTCAGTCATGTCGTTGTCCTTATCTGACTGGGCAGGCTCTGGTGATCTTAAGATGGGTTGCTGCTCGGCACAGTAGGCAGACAGCGCTTTTGGGTTCACGCGGTCTACTATATAGACTCCCCCATTCTCAGGTGCACTAAGAATGGTATTGTTGTCTTGATCCTTAAGGTAGAGGCACTTGTCGTTAAAGCTTCCCTTAAGGCCGCTCTTGCATAGCTGTCGGCCTGAAAGGAGGTTTACACCAAGCTTTGGGACATAGAGTACAGAAGTTAAACGAATAGAATTGCCGCGCCTATCCAGTAACATGGCTGAGCCGACGTAGGCGGCGTACAGCACCCCCGCACCAACTTTAATCGTTCGCCTCATAATGCGTGTCAGAGGTCCACTAAAAAGTTGGGGTTTATCAGTCATGTGTGCTGAGGCGGCAGAATCCGCTATCCAGTGTTCTCTAGGGATCTTACTGGTGGCGGTTCTGGAGAGGGCGGCAATTTCGTCTGATGCTTCTTCGTCACAGCTGCTAGATTCTTCGCCTACAGCAGCTGGGTCCTGGGTGTCATCCTTCTCGTTGGCCGAGAAGGCCTTTAACTGGTTAATTTGCCTCTGGAGTTCTTGGATTTGTTTCTCGGCTCTAGAGCGGGCTTTCTGCGATCGGCGCTTCTTTGCGGTCTCCTTAGCTGCCGGAAGTTGAGGGCAGTCGAGGATACGGTGGCGTCCATCGCAGAGATGACACTGAAGTGGCCGCCTATCAGAGTCTGACTCGGGTTCAGACAGGTAGGGGCGGCGAGAGGGTTTAAACGCCTTCTTTGCAAGCATAGCTGTGTTATTGGCTTTCAGCTGTGCCTCCTTTTCCTTCAGTATTTGTAATACCTGAAGAGTAGTGAGATTTGGTTAGGTGTTAACCGAGTCTCGGATTGTCATATACTCTTGTGGCAATGCCTGAAGGAGCTGGTCGAGCCGAGCTTTCTCACTTGAAAAAGACTTGTGCTCTGGCAGGGCAACGGCGATTTTCCTCCCAAGTGTCGCGAGTTGGGTCCAGGCTTCGCTGATTGTGGTTCCCTCTTGGAACTAGAAGTTGATAAAAGATTGAAGAAACTGCCTTCGAGTAACTTGCAGTTTGATTTCATACTTTTCCTTAAGAGATTCCCAGATCAGCCTTGACTCTTCTAGCTCTCGGACTCGCTCGCGATCATCTTCATCAATGCAAATGCGTAGCCAGTATCTGGCCTTCGCGTCGTCTCTTTCCAAATTGAACCCAAGCCCGGGGCTTGTTGTTGCAGTAACTGTATGGAACAGTCCCTCTCCTTGAAGCCACTCCTTCATTAAAGAGAACCAGTCGTCTTTATTATTGTAGGAGAGGACCGGGACAGGACGACGCTTAGCAAAGTCTTGCGAAGACATAGCGAAGGGGAAGGTGTGTTTCGAAATGAAGTAATCGAAAGAGTTGTAAACGCAGTAAAATGAGTGTACTGCGGTCAATCGGGTCCAGGCTGTTGGACTTAAAAGTTAGGGTAAAGAGTTGTTAAAGCGAAATAGCAAGATGCTATAGTCCGGCAAGTTAAGCGTTTGTCGGATTTTCGATTGAATCGTCTGCTCCTCTCAAGGCACAGACAGACAACGAGGTGGCTGTTTCTCCTGGCACAAGCCCAGGCCTTAGGCGACAGCTTCCTGAAATGTGCTTGTTTCTCCTCTCAACGGAGACCGTATCTAGCTACCGGTACCAGGTTGCTTACAGACCGACTGCAGAGGCAACACGTCTTTTCGCAAACGTTTACGGGATCCAACACCCAGCGGGAACGCTCAGACTGCTCTAGTGGGTACACGAACCCGGGCTCATAACCTGTTGAACAATGAGGGTTCACAGCAGCGGTATAGAGACAGTCCACGATGAGTCGTTCAATTCTTCTACCTATTAGCGGCACACGGAAGATATACGTGTGCGTCACGTGCTACGCTAAACCCTAATTGGTCCTCGTCAATCGGATCCTTCTCGGCATTGGCTTCCCTTCAGATATGGGGCTTAAAAGCCAACTCGCTTAGTCAGCTAAAATCCACCCAGGTACAGTAGCCCTTAGGCTGTTTATTTAATACTAGGAAAGCTATAACAATCTAGTAGAGCCCTTACGAGCTAGGCTTATATAGGCTCGTAAGAGAGCCTATTTTCTAAGGGCTCGCTGAGCCCTTCGCTCGAGGGCTCGCTGTGGGGTGCACGTAACTAGGGCGCCTAGGCCCTTTCTCGCCCGAAGCGGGGTAAGCGGAGATCCTTCTTTCCCGCCTCCTAGGCTTTCTCTCCTTCTAGCTGCTTTATTACTTAGTGCTCTTCCTAACCCTTATGTCTTCCTATCTATACGGACTGAGGTTCGTAACACTATGCTAGTAGAATTCGAAAAGTTCGCTAAGGCTTACATTATACTAGACAACCAACTCTATGCTCGAACTATTAAGAAAAAGATACCCTTAACTCGTACCCCTACCTCGATTCCTCTCTCGTCTATACTAGCTACTTCTTAACCCTTATCTCCTACACTAACCTCGATTCCTCAAGGTGAACCTATAGAACTAGATACTACCGCTCGAAAGACTTACCGAAAAGCTAACAACCTCTGCGCCTACTACGGTAATCCTAACTACTAGGTTAAAGAATATCCTAAAGCTAAGGCTAAGGGACTTAAGCTTAATATAACGTCGTATATACCTCCTACGGCTTCCGTCCTCTACGTATCAAAAAACGTAGAAGGCTAGGTAGTACCCGGTACCTACCTAGCCCTCCTCTACTCTCTACTTCGAATTAGTTTTCCGTCCTTGCTTCCCTCTCGTCTTCGAATCTTAGAACACTCTCGTTTTCACCTCCTAAAACCCGTACCCTACAGCCCCGTGCTATAGATCTTAGGAAACGTCCGCTCCTTATCCTTAAATCAGTAGTTAATAACAAAATCGAAACCTCGGCTATATTAGACTCTAGTGCCTCGTCTCTTTTTATAGATAATGCCTTTATTGCATCCTATTCAATCCCTACACGCCAAAAACCCCAAGCTGAATCCCTCGAACTCGCGGATGGATCTATCGCCGGATGGATTACCTACGAGGCCGACCTTTAACTTGATATTGATTAGCATTAAGAACTCGTTACCTTCTAAGTAACTAAGCTCGGCTAATATCTAATTATCCTAGGAAAACCCTGGCTAGAACGGCATGATCCACACGTCCTATAGTCAAAAAACATAATTACCTTCGCCTCCCCTTTTTACTAAGTAAATTGCTTGCCTACTCGCTAACCTATAACTACGCTTTCCCCCTTACCTCCTAATTCGCCTTCGATCTCTTGCGCTACTGTATCCTACGCCGCCCTTACTCGTTATGTCCGACGAGATAAGACTAGGATATACGCCGTATTAATTAAGGAGATCCAAGAACACCTTAATAGCCTTAAGGAAACGGAACAGCAAACTCCAGAACAAGAACTCGAAACCCTCCGCTTACGAGTCCCCGCTCGATTCTACTATCTTCTTCCCTTCTTTACAAAGAAAGAGGCCGATAGACTTCCCCCACATCGGTATATTAATCATGAGATTTTATTAGAAGAGGGTAAGAAACCCCTATTCGGCCCTCTCTACTTAATGTCCGATTTAGAGCTTAAGGCTCTACGTAAATACCTTAATAAAAACCTTAAAAAAGGTTTTATTCGACCCTTATTCTTATCCTCTACGTCCCCTGTTCTCTTTGTTAAGAAACCAGGAGGCGGCCTTCGTTTTTGCGTGGATTATCGCGAACTAAATGGTATTACGAAAAAGAACCGTTATCTACTCCCCTTAATTAACGAGACTCTCCGTCAACTTTAAGGCTCTCGTATTTTTACTCGACTCGACCTTCGCGGTGCTTATAACCTTATCCGAATTAAGGAAGGCTCCGAACCTTTAACTGCCTTTAGGACTCGCTATAGCCTATACGAATACCTAGTTATACCCTTTAGCCTGACGAATGCGCCGGCTACCTACCAACAATTCGTTAACGATACGTTACGTGAATACCTTAACCGCTAGTGCGTCGTCTACCTAGACGACATCCTTATCTACTTAGAAACAGAAGAAGAGCACTACGAACATATCCGATTAGTTCTCGAAAAGCTCTGTAAAGCAGGCCTATACGTAAAAGGCGAAAAATGCGATTTCTATACGACTTTAACTACGTTCCTTAGCTTCGTTATTTCTCCAGACGGTATCTCTATAGACCCAGCTAAGGTAGCCGCCGTAAGAGACTAGGAGACTCCTCGTTTAGTTAAAGACCTTTAATCGTTTCTTAGCTTTATAAACTTTTACCGACGATTTATTAAAGGATACTCTCGAAAAGCTAGAGCTCTCTTTAAGCTCCTAGCTAAGAACATTCGTTTTACTTAGGGGAAAGAATAGGATAAAGCTTTTACTTACCTTAAGGAAGCCTTCTATTCCTACCTAATCCTCCGATACTTCGATCCCTAACTCGAGACTATCCTTAAAACTAACTCTTCTGACTTCGTCATATCCGCAATCCTATCTTAATGGGTAACGTATAACGATAGTAAGAGACTTCTACACCCTATCGCCTACTACTCTCGGAAAATGACCTCCGCAGAGCAGAACTACGGTATTAGGGATAAAGAACTCTTAGCTATTATAGAAGCCCTAAAGGAATATCGTTCCCTTATTATTAACCTCTCCTCGCTACTCCTCGTCCTTATAGATCACTCGAATTTGACTAGCTTTGCCTCTAAGCAAATCTTGAACCGTCGACAAGCACGCTATGTTACGGCGCAGCCGTCACAGGCAGAGAGTTGAGGATCAACCCGACGGAACAGTGAGAAGTCGGAAGGCACAAGGATCCGAGGTCACAAGACTCCTCACGTGAGACAGCACGTGCGCCCCACCTGTGCCCTCAATAAACGGCACACCAACTCGTGCCCTCAAGTAACGGCACGCTCAGCGGTGCCCTTGAGAGACGGCACCACCAGATTGTCACAACTTTCCCACAGTATATAAGCACACTCACTTAGCTAGATACTTGACCCTTCGTGGTCAACTTCACAATAGAATTTGGACTCTATTGGTAACACGGCCTTCGCACGTAGTGTTTAGTCACGTGTGTTCGTCACTTCGTTCTCTCACACCCTCCCTTGTACCCACTCAAGGTAAACCCTCACACGGCTCACCACCCTCTTTGGTGTTTGATCCTTAGAGGCAGAGGCCCGCCGTTACACTTTGACCACCATCCTTGCAAGGAAGGGAAGAGAACATCGGGTAAGGTATCACCCCCTAACGAGTTTAGGAAACAGCAATGAGCACGGTCAATATGGAAGACGTCAGCGCAGGACAAGGTCGTCCAGCGATTCCTCAGACGCCGGCTCAAGAGGCCGCTCAGCCTGCTCATCAGGAGCAAACGGAGCCTACCATGAGAGATCTCATGCAGATGATCCAGGAACTGCGAACCGAGAATCGCATCCTGAGGAACAGACAGGATCAGGCCACCGAGCCAGATGCCGCAAAGAAACCATCCACCAGAGTCAAGGTGCCGAAACCGGACCTTTACCATGGTGAGCGTACCAAGACGCAAAGCTTCCTTATGCAGCTAGAGGACTACCTGCATTTCGCCAAAGGACAATTCGGCAACGACGCAGACAAGGTTCGCTACGCCAGCACCTTCCTTCGAGGAGCAGCAGAGAAGTGGTTCAGGCCCTACAAGAGAGAGACTCAGGAGAAGCCGCACTGGCAATGGTCGCCCCAGACTCAAGCCATCTTCTCCGACTACAGGACCTTCGCCAAGCAGCTCCAGGAAGCGTTCAACGCCATCGACGAGGCCAAACGCGCCAACCAGATCCTCTTTAGGATTCAGCAGAAGAAGTCAGTACTCGACTACACGGCGGAATTCCAGGAAGCAGCCTACGTCGCCGGAGAGCACTCGGACTACACGCTCAGACAACTGTACTACCGAGGCCTAAAGGACGAAATCAAGGAAGCCATGTCCTACCACGACGAGCCAGAAACGCTTTCAGAACTCATCCGCCTAGCAACCGACATGGACCGAAGAAGGACCAACAGGTGGTTCGAAAGAAAGGGTGACCCGCAGGCAAACACGACCAGGCCACGCCGCGAACGCACCACGTTGGAAGGAGGAGACGCCATGGCTCTCGACGCCGCCAACCGCCAGGATAAGAAAAAGGATAACAGGGGTCGGAACAACTACAACAAGAAACCCAAAGGCCCGAATCCAAACTGGACAGACGAGCAAAAGCAGCGCTACAAGGATCGACTCTGCATTACCTGCGGCAGCGACAAACACTTCTCGCCTACGTGTCCGCAGAACCCTCGTAATAGGAAAGAAGAGAAGCAAACCTCAAGCGCTCAACGCGAAGCATCAACCGTATCTCGCCAGGAGAACCACGCCACGCTAAGCTGGACGGCATGCTTTAACGATAATTGTCGAACGCATCAAAGCGACAAGGACGCTACGGGATGGTACCCGAAGAAGTCAAGGGGCATCGCTATGCTCACAAGGAACGAAGAGGTGTTCGACCTCGACGATATTGTCGAATCATTCCCGCTCGACGACGAGATCATCGAAAGTGAAAACGACAAGTTCTACGACAGTACCGAAGCCGAAGAAGACAGCTCCGATGAAAGAAACCTCGCAGAAGTGGAGGAGAGCCCGTTAGCAGGCGCTATCAACAGGCTCCTTGAGAAAGTAGAGGAACACGGCATCATCGCCAAGATTCCCTTCCACCACAGCGGACCGGAGCAAGGCATCTGGATCCCAGATAACCAGCAGGGACTCGCGTTAGTCACCTGGCAGGTACAAGGGGATCAGCTATGGGAAACACGCGTCTACGAAGATCGTCACATAGAAACAGACGAAGTCACCCTGGAGGACAACCTGGCAGTCCAGAGGATACTCGCCCAGGAGGAAGAAAGGGCCAGACTGTTTCCTAGTATGGAAATAGCCGTCCCAGGCGTGAGATGGAAAGCCCTTCGTCAGATCCCGAGGCCAAGCAGTCAGATCCTCCCAGAGGACGACGAACGTCTCAACCCCCGGCACAAGAAGCATCGGCAGATCGCATGGATCTCGTGCATCGACCATCAGTGCAGGACGCACCAACGTCAGAAGAACGAAAATCACTGGTTCCCGGTACGAGTACAACAAGATGGTACACACCGAATTATCGAGAAGTGGGAAATAGAAGGATGGAGTTCGAACGGATGGACTCACCACAACCTCTTCCTACTATGGAACAACCAGAGGCACCAGTCAAAAAACTAGACGGCCCTGCAGCCAAGGGACAACAGCAGGGGCCGCAGTTTAGGTCCCTTAATATGGTATCACGCACCTCGAATACGGAAATTCTCACCGGACCAAACCTATGGAAACAGTTCAAAACGCAGGGAATACTCAACGGAGTACCCACGAGAATCCTGATCGACACAGGATCAAGCGGAAATTTCATCCACAACGAGCTTGTGCAGAAGATGAACATCCCCTACCGTAAGAAACAGGAACCATACTCCCTTAGCGGGTTTGATGGCTCCCAAGCAGCCTACGGAGAAGGCTGGGTAAAGATTGAAACGGAGGAAGTAACCCTCCAGATAGGAAATCATCAGGAACAGATCTCCCTCGACGTTCAGCGAGTACCCGGGCACGATCTCATTCTCGGAATGCCCTGGGTCAGAACCCAAAGACCAATCTTCGACTTTGGGAAAGAAGATTCCATCATTTTCCAAGAGGACCTTGACAACCTCTTACGAAAACAAGGGCTGGAGAGAAGAAACGGGTTGATGGATACCCTAAGGACACTCCTAGCAGCATCAACACGGGAAGTAGCCAGTGTAAGGCCTAAATGTGGCAACTGTATAGGCAACTCCGACAGTGGTATAAGTCAGGACCAGGACTACGACGCAGGTAGCGAAGTCTCCTCGGTAAAATGCAACCCATCGGTAGGAATAAGCCCTACTGAGCGAAACGATACACCCAACACGGTCCACCAGGATGGCGTAAGACCCCGCGACGGCAACATCAACGGTTACCCCGAGGACGGAGTAAGCCAGGACCAGGACAAGCAACGAAGCCTCCTCGATGGGGAAGTGCAACCCATTACACAAAGGACTACGAGGAAGCGGCGTAAGGCTAAGAGTAAGGCTTCGCGTAAGCAATTAGCAGCCCTAGAGCCTCAAATCGACGTCCAAATCATCTCAGGAGAAGCATTCAAGCGTATGAGACGCCAAGGACATCAGGTCTGCCTCATATACATCAAACCCTCGCCGGCAGTGCAACAGAGAGCACTGGCCAGAGCCCAACGAAAAGGGCTAGAGAACGGGGACTACGCAGCTCCCTTAGGAGGAGACGACCCCGCGAGGATTCATAAGGGACAACACGGCAGCCTAAACCTACATGGAGGACCTCCGATACCTGAAATGGAAACGGTACCCAGCGAGTACTGGGATCTCACGGCCGTTTGCCGAGAAAGGAGAAAAGGAGACCTGCCAAAACACCAGGCATGGGACCACGAAATCCCGCTCAAAGCAGGCACGAAGCCAGCTTACAAGCCCATTTATTCCTTGTCAGAAAAGGAAATGGAAGAGCTTAAGGACTACATCGAGAAGAACCTCGAACGAGGATACATCCGACCCTCCACGTCATCAGCCGGATACCCGATCCTCTTCGTCCCGAAAAAGAACGGCAAGCTACGCCTCTGTGTCGACTACCGACAGCTGAACGACATCACGACCAAGAACCGGTACCCCCTCCCTCGCATCGACGAGCTCCAGGACAAGTTAGGGAAAGCAAAGTACTTCACGAAGCTGGACCTCCGGGACGGATACCATCTGGTCAGGATTAAAGAAGGGGAAGAATGGAAAACAGCCTTCAGAACGAGGCTAGGACTCTACGAGTATACGGTAATGCCATTCGGGCTTACTAACGCCCCGGCAACATTCCAGAATCTCGTTAACGACACACTACGAGAATACTTGGATATCTTCTGCATGGCTTACCTCGACGACATCCTTATCTTTTCAGAAACCCTTGAGGAACATAAAAAGCATGTACGAAAGGTCCTAGAAGCCCTCCAAGCAAAGAACCTCTCCATCGCACCCGAGAAGTGCGAATGGCACATCCAGAAAACGGAATTCTTAGGCTTTATCATCACCCCAGGTCACGTCGGCATGGACGACTCGAAACTGGATTCTATTAGAGAATGGCCAGTACCAAAGACGATCAAGGAAGTACAGTCCTTCCTAGGATTCGCAAACTTCTACAGGAAGTTCATTTGGAACTACTCCGGAGTCACGGAACCTTTAACTAGGCTCACGCGAAAAGAGCATGGCTTCAAATGGGAAGACGATCAGCAAAGGGCATTTGATTCGCTTAAACGGATGTTTTGCGAAGCCCCAGTGCTTGGGATATACGATCCCGACAAAGCCACCGAAGTGGAAACTGATGCGTCAGGATTCGCCCTTGGAGCATGTCTCAGCCAGCCTGACAAAGAAGGCAGATGGCACCCCGTCGCGTTCTACTCACGGAAGTTCACCCCGGCAGAACTCAACTACGATATTCACGATAAAGAGCTTCTGGCCATCGTCGCAGCATTCAAGCAATGGCGACATTACCTCGAAGGAGCAAGCCACCAGGTGATAGTACGCTGTGATCATCAGAACCTCACACGCTTCACCACGACCAAGGAATTGAACCGACGACAGGTTCGCTGGTCAGAGGAAATGGCCTCCTATGACTTCAAGATCACCTACAGAAAGGGATCAGACAACGCCGCAGCTGACGCGCTCAGCCGAAGAGTGGATTACATGGAAGGAAAAACCGAGCCGCACCCTGCAATCTTCGCAGCGGATAGCGATGGATCGCTCCTCCTTGCCAGACAAACTCTACCTATGCTACGCATCGAAGCCAACCCATGGCACCAGAAGATCCGAGAAGCATACGCGCAGGACTCCTTCGCGCAGGAACTTTTAGCGCTTGAGGACGACCCGCGTATTGCTCAAGATGGAGAAGGAACGCTTCTCTTCAAAGGACTCATCTACGTACCAACACGGTTACGAGAAGCACTGGTAAAAGACATCCACGAAGCCCCAGCACATGGACATCAGGGCATCGACAGGACAGCAGAAAGAATCACGAGGAACTACTACTTCCCAGGACTAAGGAAAACCGTACAGCGTGCAGTCTCGCAGTGCGATCTTTGCATCAGAAGCAAGGCCGCGACACATGCACCTTATGGCCTACTACAGCCGCTGGAAGCACCCAAACGACCATGGCAGTCCATTACGTTGGACTTTGTTACCAAACTACCTAGGTCAAAGGATCCTCTCACGGGAGTCCCGTACGACTCGATTCTCGTCTTTGTCGATCGACTCACGAAGTACGCCTACTTCTTGCCCTACCTCGAGGCATCCAACGCAGAACAGCTCGCCTACACATTCCTACGAACCATCTTCGCGGATCACGGAATGCCGGAAGAAATGGTATCGGACAGAGACAAGCTTATGTCCTCAGAATTCTGGCAAACAGTAATGCGCCAACTAGGAACGAAGAGCAAGCTCGCTACCACAGCACACGCGCAAACAGACGGTCAAACCGAGCGAATGAACCGGACTCTTGAACAATACCTCCGCTGTTATATCAACTACCCACAGGAAAACTGGGCAGAACTGCTACCCATGGCCCAATTCGCATACAACAGCGCGAAGCAAGAATCCACGAACGAATCACCGTTCTTCGTCAACTACGGGTTTGAACCAGAAGCCTACAGGGAAACGATCCCAAGTAGAAAGCTAGCACAAAGTGGTATCCTCAAAGCCGAGCAGCTAAAGGAGCTTCACAAGGCTGTTAGCTTCGACCTCGAATACGTCAGAATCATGATGTCCAAGTACTACAACAGACGGTACCAGGCGGCACCGAACCTTAAGAAGGGGGATAAGGTCTATCTCCTCAGGAAAAATATCAAGACTAAACGGCCAAACGACAAATTGGATTTCAAAAAAATTGGCCCATTCAAGATTGAAGAAAAACTCGGAGAAGTCACCTATCGACTCAAACTGTCAAACACAAGGATGAACTCCACTTTCCACGTCTCACTGCTCGAGCCAGCACCAGAAAACGTCAACATCCCGGAAACCCAAGAAGAAATTGTACCAGAAAACCCGGACGCCGAAGAAAAGCAGTACCCAGTAGAAAAAATCCTAGACTGTAAGCGGTTCGGCCATCAGCTTAAGTACCTGGTCAAATGGGAAGGATACGGGAATGAGGATAACCAGTGGATACCCAAGGACGACATACACTCAGACCTCGTTAGAGAGTTCCATCGCCAGAACCCTGACCTCCCACGGAAACGAGGTCGCCCTCGAAAACAAACAACGGCAAACCCTCAAGATCCGCTGGATCCAACGCGAAGGGCGATAAACGAGCAGAATCTACCAGCTCAGAAGGACGAGGAGATCTCGTACCAGTCACGGGCTCACCGGCAGACGCGGCAGACTCAGCCGACTGCGGCACAGCAGGACCCACCGCCTCGTAACGTGGCCGTTCTGACACGGACGGACCCTCAGGAGCCACAGGGTCGGGAGGGCCCCCAGAAGAACCAGCAGCGTCAGCCCTCTCGAGCTCCTCCAACGATTCGAAACCCTCGCGAATCATACGAGAACGACGCGACTGAAGGAAGCGCTGCTGTTTACGCAGGCGAAGAAGCTTCTCCAACGTTGCATCCTCCTCCGCAGAGCAAACCCGAGAAGAAGAGAAGGAACTTACAACGCGAGACACCCCGAAATGCAACATCACACCCGGCCCGACGAGCCCCCAAGCAGGCAGCACAAATAGACGGGTTCTCTTGTAAAGCCACGCACTCCGACTCGTGCTCCAGGCAGTTAGCACAAGGAACCATCTCGACACCCCGGAAAAAGATCTCGTCCAACAGCTCCCAGCGACGAAGGGTAACCCTATTCACCTTACAAGGGCGAAGGTTAATAGCGGAATCTTCAGCAACACGCTTCTTCGGAGGCATCGCGGGAACTTACGAAAGAAAGAACAAACTAAGCAACCTGCAAGAAGATATACCAAGAGACGGAAGAATCTTCGGGCCGAAGATCCTAAAGGGGGGGGTAGTGTTACGGCGCAGCCGTCACAGGCAGAGAGTTGAGGATCAACCCGACGGAACAGTGAGAAGTCGGAAGGCACAAGGATCCGAGGTCACAAGACTCCTCACGTAAGACAGCACGTGCGCCCCACCTGTGCCCTCAATAAACGGCACACCAACTCGTGCCCTCAAGTAACGGCACGCTCAGCGGTGCCCTTGAGAGACGGCACCACCAGATTGTCACAACTTTCCCACAGTATATAAGCACACTCACTTAGCTAGATACTTGACCCTTCGTGGTCAACTTCACAATAGAATTTGGACTCTATTGGTAACACGGCCTTCGCACGTAGTGTTTAGTCACGTGTGTTCGTCACTTCGTTCTCTCACACCCTCCCTTGTACCCACTCAAGGTAAACCCTCACACGGCTCACCACCCTCTTTGGTGTTTGATCCTTAGAGGCAGAGGCCCGCCGTTACACGCTAGGCAATTAAACTCTCGGAACTCGACTTTAAGATTGTCTACCGCCCAGGAACTAAGAATTAACGCGCGGATACGTTAATAAGACGGTTAGGAGACCTCCCTACTCGAGAGGGGCGCCTGCCCCCTACTACGATCCTTACCCCCGGAAAATTCGAAATTTCGACCCTTGTTTCAACTCGATATTCGATCGCTAGGCTAGAACCGTCCCTAGCTAGTAATATTCGCTTAGCACTTAATAAGGATACTCTTAGGCAAGAGATCCTTACTATACTTAATACCTACGCACTTCGACATCCTAAAGTGGATCTAGGCGTATACTCTAAGGATAACGATGGTCTATTACTAGTTAATAGACTTATCTATATCCCTAAAGACCTAAGCCTCCGCTAAAGGATTATTAGCTCTCGACACTCGTATCCGGCTGCTGGACACCTAGGCCAAGCAGCAACATTTGAACTCGTTACTCGTAATTTCTAGTAGCCAGGTCTACGATAGACAGTAGCTCGTTTTATACGAAACTATAAGACCTGCTAAAGAATTAAACCCGCTCGACACGCCCCCTTTAGATACTTAAAACCCCTTAAAGTACCATAACGCCGCTGGTAATCCGTTTCTCTCGATTTAATTACGGGACTTCCAACGTCCAATTCGTTTAATACTATACTAGTAGTCGTAGACCGACTAACTAAAATAGCTCACTTTATTCCTTACTAAATAACCCTCGATTCGATAGAGCTTGCTAAGCTTTATCGAGACTACGTTTTTCGACTATACGGCTTACCCAACGACTTTATATCTAACCGCGGCTCGATTTTTACTTCTAAATTTACTAGAGCTCTTAGTAGATCCCTATCTATTAAGACTAACTTTAGTACGGCTTTCTACCTACAAACCGACGGCTAGACAGAGCGTATTAACGCTATCCTCGAATAATACCTTCGCGCCTACGTTTCGTACCAATAAGACGATTAGAACGACTTTCTCTCCCTTACTAAATTCGCTTATAATAATACGATCTCGACTACGACTAAGGTTACCCCCTTCTTTGCAAACTACGGCTTCTACCCTCGTTATAAGATTCTATAGAAAGACTTAATCTTAGCCCCCCTTAAACCCCTACGTCTCTTCTAAGAGAACCTCGAAAACCTCGAAAACTACCTTCGCCAAGAAATTCGACTCGCACAAGACGCCTACGCAGAACAGGCTAATAAAGACCGTATTTTACTACTCGTCTTTAAGCCTAGTGACCTTGTTTGGCTCCTAAGACGGCATATCTCGACAACAAGACCTTCGGATAAACTCGACTTTAAACGCCTTAGCCCCTTTTCTATACTAGAAAAGATCTTAACTCATGCCTATCGCCTAGAACTACCAAGGACAATAAAAGTCCACCCCGTATTCTACGTCTCCTTACTCGAACCCGTAGCCTCTAACCCCTTACCTAATTAAATCCAACCTCCGCTCCCGCCTATTATCGTTGACGGCGAAGAAGAGTACCGGGTAGAAGAGATTCTAGATGTTAAAACAACCCGAAGATAACCAAAATACCTTATAAAATGGACTAGTGTTATAAATATAGCTTATGTGGACTAATTACTTCTTGTTTACCGCCGATCGATTTGGAATCTAGATCTAGACTTGCCTGCTTATAAATCAGGAAGCTAGTATTTTAGTTCGTTCCTTATGTATATAAAGCTCGCCTCTCTGCCTTACAATTAGTTCTTTAGTCTAGTAATGAGTATTCCTCGCGTATAACTTAGTATACCTTGAATTAGACCTTGCTCGCCTCCTTTATTATTCACTCGTCTCTCTCTACCCGCCTCTTAGCATTCGTCCCTAGTCTCTCGCCCCCCTCCTCTTATCCCCTATGCTTCGGTATCTGCTTTACCTCTACTGCCTTTACCGGCTTCGTTACTTCGTCCCTCTCCGCCCTCCAAGGTCTGTTCATTATAACTGGTTACTCGATACTAACCTAGGAACCTTACGACCTTGTTAAAGACCTTAAAGCTCTTAATACGTTTTATAAACGTTATCCTTTAAAACCTCGACCCTTAAACTAAAGGCTCGTAGGAACTTACCTCTAGGGAAGAGAGCCTACTGTTATAAATATAGCTTATGTGGACTAATATTATAAATGTAGCTTATATGGACTAATTACTTCTTGTTTACCGCCGATCGATTTAGAATCTAGATCTAGACTTGCCTGCTTATAAATCAGGAAGCTAGTATTTTAGTTCGTTCCTTATATATATAAAGCTCGCCTCTCTGCCTTACAATTAGTTCTTTAGTCTAGTAATGAGTATTCCTCGCGTATAACTTAGTATGCCTTAAATTAGACCTTGCTCGCCTCCTTTATTGTTCACTCGTCTCTCTCCACCCGCCTCTTAGCATTCGTCCCTAGTCTCTCGCCCCCCTCCTCTTATCCCCTATGCTTCGGCATCTGCTTTACCTCTACTGCCTTTACCGGCTTCGTTACTTCGTTCCTCTCCGCCCTCTAAGGTCTGTTTATTACAACTAATTACTTCTTATTTACCGCCGATCGATTTGGAATCTAGATCTAGACTTGCCTGCTTATAAATTGGGAAGCTAGTATTTTAGTTTGTTCCTTATATATATAAAGCTCGCCTCTCTGCCTTGTAATTAGTTCTTTAGTCTAGCAATGAGTATTCCTCGCGTACAACTTAGTATACCTTAAATTGGACCTTGCTCGCCTCCTTTGTTGTTCACTCGTCTCTCTCTACCCGCCTCTTAGCATTCGTCCCTAGTCTCTCGCCCCCCTCCTCTTATCCTATGTGCTTCGGTATCTGCTTTACCTCTACTGCCTTTACCGGCTTCGTTACTTCGTCCCTCTCCGCCCTCTAAGGTCTGTTCATTACACCATAACTATTTAGGTAGAGGGGACATTTAAGACTTTACTATAAACCCCTTCTAGCATAGAAAGATCTCCCTATTTAATATGCTGAAGAATAAGGAAGAGATGGAGATCCTCTTCTAGGATCTAGGAAAAATAAAGTACCTAATAGGAGATCTCCTCCAGCACATTCAATAAGAATAAGGAAAGAAGATAAAGGCCGTCGTTAAGTTTAACAAGCTTCTTAGGAACTTTAAGAACCTTAAAGAAGGAAGCGCGTAGATCTACTAGGAGAATACGGAGCTTACTATAGAGAAAGATATCCTTAAGGCTGAACTAGAGCGCGTTAGACGATAAAATAAGGGCCTTAGGGAGCCGAACGTTACTTTTAGCTACCTATCACGACTTAAGAAGAACAAGTTAGATTCTTAAAATTAACTAAAGTTTCTAAGCTAGAGTGTGATGGTTTAACCCTAGAGTAAGCGCTAAAGAGTTGAATTCCGTCTATACGAAGGTCAAGCTGGGGATGGAAGGATACGCGTCCCCAGCGACTCTATATAAGCGAAGACTAGCGCTACACGTGACCGCCGCGGATCCTCCAAGGCACCATTATGGGTACAAACCATAACATCACCCCCCTCCCTCCGGTCTCCAGGTGTAAGGCGGGATGATAAGTATATCTATCCATCCTTCCATCCATCCATCCTTCTAGTCCCTCCCCCGGCAAAAAATTGGCCACTTTCTTGAGCATTCTTGTAAGTAGCTTCGCTGCTTGCCTCGCTGCTTGCCTCGCCGCTTGCCTCGCTGCTTGCTTCGCTGCTTGCTTCGGTCGACTCCCCAGCCATGGGTGCCAGGACTTTCCTTCTTCGGCTGTCCAATGACCTGCACACCCAGAGAGTTAACCTCGGCTGCTAGCTCCGCTGCTTGCGCTGTTGCTGGCTTCGCTGCTCGCGCTGTTGCTCGCGCTGTTGCTCGCTTCGCTGCTCGATCTTTGTCCGTTGCCAATGCTCTTGCCTTGCTGCTGGCAGGGCAGCTCTCTTGTCTCGCTGCTGGCAGGCAGCTCCGTTGTCTCGCTGCTGGCAGGGCAGCTCTCTTGTCTCGCTGCTGGCAGGCAGCTCTCTTGTCTCGCTGCTGGCAGGCAGCTCCGTTGTCTTGCTGCTCAAATGGCCAACCTAAAGCCAAGCCCCATTTGTCCAGCTGGGCCTCCTGGCCCTATACCCCTTCGCAATGGGCGTCGTCCCCGACGCCCGGTGGACCCCCCCTCTCCCCCCTCTCCCCTCCGAGGTGGGAGGAAGGTAAAAGATTATAAAGAGGTCCCCATTGTAATCCAGTAAGGAAAAAAATTTCCGAAAAGAACCGTTCGAATTGCCATCGATTAGCATGCTACTCTAAGTAGCCCGTTGCGTTGCGCCCGTTGCGTTGCGCCCGTTGCGTTTCATGCGCCCGTTGGTCTCGTTGCGCCCCTTTACGCTCGTTGCGCCCATTGTGTTGCGCCCATTGATCGGTTGGTCGTCGTTACGTCGGTTACCGTTTCGTATCGTCGTTCGATCTCTTATCCAATCGCTTTGCCGTTATCGTATTGCTGTTACGATATCGTTCGATCCGTTGTCGTTTCTTATTCTGTTCCAGTAATGTCCTACTGCGAACGGGCGATCGTAGCTAGGTAGGTAGTAACCAGCCTCCTACTCCCGCTCCGGAAGCTGCGGAAAACCATTCTCTGTCCAGTAATAAGAGAGCTTGACCTAATGTGATGGTTCAACCCCAGAGTAAGCGCTGAAGAGTTGAATTCCGTCTACTGTTACGAACCTCCAAGAGCGCAGGCTTTGTAGCCCCAAGGGTAAGAAGCCCGCACGGGAAGAAGGCCCACAAGGGTATAGAGGCGGAAGTCGAAATCCTAGGAAGAGGCAAAAGCAGACGGGCGCGGAACAGGGGAACACCGCGATCGTCTCGTACCGACGGATGTCGGAAGAAAGACAGCTAGGCGCTAACGTCACGTGCGCCCCACACCCTAAAAGGGCTACTTTGGATCGGGACTGATCCAAAGCCCTGATCCATCTCCCTAATCCAAGAGGCATATCTAAATGCCTGATCCAGATTGTTATAGCTTTCCTAGTAGTATATAGCTACACTCCCTTAGCTAGACATTTGACCCTTCGTGGTCAACTCAAAGTTCCAATTCAAACCCTATTGATTTGGAGGTAACAAGCTCATTGCGCACCGCGCTATCACGTGATACTTCCCTCTTTGCACCGCCATCCTCCTCTTGTCTCTTCAAGGTAAACCCTTCGGTTTCCACCAACCTGCTAAGCGACTCCGAAGCTTAGTAGAAGGAGCCTACCGTTACACTTTGACCACCATCCTTGCAAGAGAAGGAAGGCTTTAAGAAAACTAAAGAGAAGTATCCCCTAGAACGCCATCTCTAACATAGTCAATGTCCGACGTCGAGATGAGCAACGCCCCGACTCAGCAGCCGACCGCGGCTCAGCTAATGTTAACCATCCAACGCCTGCAAGCGCAGATCGAACAGCTTCAAGCAGGTCAAGCGGCCCCGAGGCCGAGAAAAGTCAAACTCCGGAACCCCGATACCTTCGATGGTAACCGACAGAAGTTACAAGGCTTCACCTCCCAACTCGAGCGGTACATCCGCATCTACGACGACCAGTTCGAATCTGAGGAAGATAAGGTTCTCTTCGCGTCTACCTACCTTCGCGGAACGGCAGAGCGATGGTTCGAACCCTACCTCAACGAACACCTCCACAAGGACGAGGACGAGCAGTCCAAGAATACTCGGGACATGTTCGATGACTACGACAAATTCGTAGAGCATCTCAAACGCGCCTTTAATGACGTGGACGAAGTCCGACAAGCAACTCAGAAGATCATGGTCCTATAACAGAAAGGATCGGTCTCGGACTACACCTCTATATTCCGACAAGCGGCTGCATTCCTGGAGGGATGGTCGGATCAAGCACAGCGTGATCACTACTATAAAGGGCTCAAGCCAAACATTAAGGATGCGATGGCCTTCCACAGCTACCCTAAAATGCTAGACACGATGATCGAGTTAGCCAGGCGCCTAGACGAGCGCCTCTGGGAGCGACAAACGGAACGGTACCCTGCCAACACGACACGGACAACCAAGCCACGCCACACTCAGAATGGCGGCGAGGCCATGGAACTGGACAGTTCTACCCGTCAAGACAGGAATAACAAGGGACGGAACAATGGATGGAAGGGACGAAACAAGAACACGCAGACAAGATGGACACCGGAGCAGCAAGAACGATTTGCGAAGAAACTCTGTGTCTACTGCGGAGATAAGTGGCAGCCAGGGCACGATTGCCCGCTACGGCCTAAGAAAAGCCGCAGCCACGCGGCGGCCGTACGCAAAGACTCCAGGGAGGAGCTGGCAGCCTTCGAGAAGATCAACCAGCAGCGAGCAGCACACGCAGCTATAAGCTGGACCGCATGCTACAACGACAGCTGCACGATACACCAAAGTGATAAAGACGCCACGGGATGGTACCCCCGTAAACCAGGAAAAAGCCGACAAGTCAATGTCACCACACGAGTCACCGAAGAACCTCAGCTCGACGCCCTTGTCGACGCGTTCCCAAAAGACTCTGACTTGGTAGACAGCGACACAGGGGAACTATACGACAGCACCCCAGATCGAAGCGAACTTAGCGAATGCACAGGAAAAGAAGAGGGAGAGGCCCTTACAACGGACGAAAAACGGAGCACTCTCACCTCGCTCGAAGTGCTCGCTCAACGATACGGCATCAGTCACTACCTGGAAAACGAATGCGGCAATCACGGTCAAACGGTTTGGATCCCGGACCAGAGGAACCTCGCCCTCATGGCTATGTGGGAATGGCGACAGGAAACCCTCTGGGAAACTCGCATTGAGCAAAACGGAGAAAAATACGAACTCCCGGTAACTCCAGAAACAACGCTCGTTGAAGGACACCACCAAGGTCTCTCAGCACGCGAGCAGGCGGACTACGATTCTCTACGAGAATTAGCAAGAATTCTCTGTCAACACGGAACGGCAACAATCCAGAATCGAACGCTCAAATGGATTCCCGATGAAAAGCTCAATCATCATCCAACCTTCAAATACCAAGTGCGGAACGACAAAGTCTACTGGACAAGGGGGACCAAAAACGGCAATTGGACCGACTGGAAGCAAGCATACATTCAAGTCAACGAATGGGAAGACTATATGCATAGCGAAGTCCATGGCCGACCAACGTCAAAAAACTAAACGGCCTCCCTAGTCAGGGACCCCAGGAGGGGCCGTTAGTTAGGTCCCTCAACCAGGTATCACGCACATCGAACGGACCAATACCCACCGGATCAGATCTTCACCAATTACTCCACGTAGAAGTCACTTTCTGCGGAAAGAGAGCAAGTGCCATGATCGACAGCGGCGCGCAGGGTAACTTTATTCACCCGCCATTCGCCATTAAACACGGCCTCCGGCACCAAGCAAAAGACCAACCGTACGAGCTTAGTACAGTGGACGGATCACCCTCCACCTACGGCAACGGATGGGTCAGAATCGAAACCGGAGATTCGCCTATGTCACTTGGTAATTATAAAGAACACATCAACCTAGACTTTATGTCTATCCCAGGACATGACATTATCCTTGGGATGCCATGGTTGAAGACGCATGCACCATACATCAACTGGAGGAGGGGAACAATCACCTTCCCGGACGAACTATGCGAAAGACACCTCGCTACCGCGAAAAGGACGAACAGGGTGGACGTACCCGAGCAAAGAAGCCGAAACGATGAGCCAGAGTCGACACGCCAGAGCAAGAAGCCCGAGCACGACCAGAGCCGGAACGATGAGGAAAAGAAAAGTACTATCGATATCCAAGAAATCTCCTTAGCGGCCCTACAGCGCATGAAGCGTAGGGGAGAAAAAGCGTTTACAGTCTACGTTAGACCAAGCCAGGAAATGGAGCAACGCATCACAGCACGCATGCGCAGGGCGGACGTGCCCGAGTCGAACGACCAAAACGATAAAACGGGACCTCCAAAAGAGGATAACGGCCCAAAGTCAGTCGGAGGAGACTGCTCCCAGAGGATCGAGAGACGCTACAGCCTACCCACTTTACGAAGTAGGAATCTTCTGTGGGATAAGAGCTACGCAGTCCGAGGCATTTCGGCAGTCGGGACCCAGCAAGTGGTTAACAACGACGGAACTATAAGGCCCACTAGCGGAGTTAAACCGCTAATACCAGAACTGGAAACGGTACCCCCAGAACTCTGGAAATACGCACAAGTCTTCAAAGAAAGAGGAAAAGGAAGCCTACCAAAACACCAACCTTGGGATCACGAGATACCCCTTATCCCAGGAACGCAGCCCGCGTTTAAGCCAATCTATTCCCTCTCTTAGAAGGAAAGCGAGGCTTTAAGGGAGTACATCGATAAGAACTTAGAACGCGGATACATACGGCCTTCGTCATCACCGGCGGGCTATCCCATTCTGTTCGTCCCAAAGAAAAACGGCAAGCTCCGCCTCTGCGTCGATTACAGACAGCTGAACGACGTAACGGTAAAAAACCGATACCCATTACCTCGCATCGACGAACTTCAGGATAAGCTCCGGACCGCTAAGTACTTTACTAAGCTGGATCTCCGAGAAGGCTACTACCTGGTTCGTATGAAAGAAGGAGAAGAATGGAAGACAGCGTTCCGAACACGATTCGGTCATTACGAGTATACGGTCATGCCATTCGGGCTTACAAATGCCCCTGGCACATTCCAGAACTTGGTCAACGATACACTACGTCCGTATTTGGATGTATTCTGTATGGCTTACCTGGACGACATTCTGATCTACTCGGATACGCTCGAAGAACATACCGAGCATATAAAGAAAGTCCTCGAAGTACTACAGGACAAAGATCTCCGAATAGCACCAGACAAATGCGAATGGTATACCTAGCGAACGGAATTCTTGGGTTTTATCATTACGCCTGGGCACATCAGCATGGACGAGAAGAAACTGGACGCAATCAGGGACTGGCCGGCACCACGAACGATTAAGGAAGTACAATCCTTCCTCGGATTCGCCAACTTCTACCGTAAATTCATCATGAATTACGCGGGAGTGTCAGAACCCCTAACCAGACTTACTCGAAAAGAGCATGGATTCCAATGGGGAGAGGCGCAACAAAACGCATTCGAGTCTCTTAAACGGATGTTCTGCGAAGCGCCCATCCTGGGTATCTACAATCCGGAACTTCCCATCACGGTCGAAACGGACGCATCAGACTACGCAATTGGCGCTTGCATCAGCCAACCGGACGAGCAAGGCAAACTTCACCCAATCGCGTACTACTCAAGAAAGATGACGCCCCCGGAGCTCAACTACGACGTCCATGACAAAGAACTGTTAGCCATTGTCACGGCTTTCAAAGAATGGAGACACTACCTCGAAGGAGCTAAGTACCAGGTGATGGTTCATTGCGATCATAAGAACCTCACGCACTTCACCACCACAAAAGAATTGACACGAAGACAAGTCAGGTGGGCGGAAGAATTAGCATCCTACAACATAAAGATCACCTACAGAAAGGGATCAGAGAATGCTCGCGCAGATGCGCTAAGCAGAAGAGCCGACCATATCGAAGGGAAGCTAGGACTACAGCCTGCGGTTTTAAACCAGCAGGAAGACGGAAGCCTCACACCAGCCAGAACGTGCGCACCTATATTTAGGATTGCCCAATCATGGCTTAAGGGGAATCCGGAAAGCGAAGTCCCGCTTACCCCGGTCAGGCTACTAGCGCCGGCGTATCGCCTGGAGGGCAACGCCTGGACAAAGAAAATCCGAGAGGCCTACGAACATGACGCAATGGCCCAGGAACTCGGAAACGTGGAAAACGACCCTCGTCTAACCAGAGACGAAGACGGCACCATCCTGTATTTAGGATTAGTCTACGTCCCGGTCAAGCTACGAGAAGAACTCGTTAAAGACATCCACGAAGCACCAGCACACGGTCACCAAGGAATGGACAAGACGATTGAACGAATTACCAGGAACTACTACTTCCCAGGACTGAGAAAAACGGTTCAACGGATAGTCACGCAGTGCGACCTTTGCATTCGAAGCAAAGCGGCAAGACACGCGCCCTACGGACTACTCCAACCACTTTCAGCCCCGGAAAGGCCCTGGCAGTCTATCACATTAGACTTCATTACGGATCTACCCCAGTCGAAGGAACCCTTAACTGGCGTCCTTTACGACTCGATCCTAGTCATCGTCGACAGGCTTACCAAATACGCGTACTACTTACCGTATCTCAAAACGGCAAACGCAGAAGACCTAGCCTATACCTTCCTTAGGATAATCCTCGGCAACCACGGGCTACCGGACGAGCTAGTATCAGACAGAGATCGGTTATTCACATCTCAATTCTGGCAGACTCTTACCCGCCAGCTCGGATCCAAGCATAAGCTATCCACCACGGCACATCCTCAAACGGACGGACAAACAGAACGAACAAACCAAACGCTAGAGCAATACCTACGCTGTTACATCAACTACACGCAAGACAATTGGGTTGAACTGCTACCTCTCGCCCAGTTCGCGTACAACAGTTCAAAGGCAACGACTACGCAAGAATCACCGTTCTACGCCAACTATGGATATGAGCCAACGGCTTACAAAGAACCGCTACCAAGCAAATCACTAAGCCAGAAAGGAATCCTCAAAACAGACCAGCTGAAAGCACTCCACAAACAGCTCAGCCTCGACATTGAATATAATGGATTTTTGATGTCCCGCTACTATAACAGACGGCACCAGGAGGCACCGAAGCTAAAGAGGGGGGATAAAGTCTACCTACTCAGAAAAAACATCAAAACGAAGCGACCAAACAGCAAATTGGACTTTAAGAAAATTGGACCATTCGAAATCGAAGAAAAACTCGGGAAAGTTAACTACCGCCTCAAGCTACCAAAAACCATGCGGATAGTACCCGTCTTTCACATTGCACTGCTCGAACCGGCACCAAAGAACGCCACGATCATCCAGCAAACTGAAGAAATGGTACCAGAGAACCCAGACGCCGACGAGAACAAAGAATGGATCGTAGAAAAGATCCTAGACAGCGGCTACGTTGATGGTCAATTCAGATACCTCCTACAATGGAAAGGAGACTGCCGCGCCTGTGTAAGGGCTTGCATCCGAGAGCATACAATCCGCCGCATCCAAACCACCACCATCGCAGGCAGACTTCCCACGACGGGCGCACTCGCCACAACGAGAAGAGCTCCGCAAGTCCATACGACAATCTACCTCCTCCCCTAAAGCAGCGAGTAGGAGACAAGAAGAACAAGGCACAGGCATCGTACAACCGGAGAAATCAATCCGCTCCCCTAGTAAGACCTGTTCAGTACGCTTGCGTTTCGGAGGCATGATAAGAGACATACGGGAAAAGAAGAGGGAGCAGCAGACGAGCAAAAGATATACACCTTACGGTAGATCTTCGGGTCGAAGATCCTTAAGGTGGGGGGTAGTGTTACGAACCTCCAAGAGCGCAGGCTTTGTAGCCCCAAGGGTAAGAAGCCCGCACGGGAAGAAGGCCCACAAGGGTATAGAGGCGGAAGTCGAAATCCTAGGAAGAGGCAAAAGCAGACGGGCGCGGAACAGGGGAACACCGCGATCGTCTCGTACCGACGGATGTCGGGAAGAAAGACAGCTAGGCGCTAACGTCACGTGCGCCCCACACCCTAAAAGGGCTACTTTGGATCGGGACTGATCCAAAGCCCTGATCCATCTCCCTGATCCAAGAGGCATATCCAAATGCCTGATCCAGATTGTTATAGCTTTCCTAGTAGTATATAGCCACACTCCCTTAGCTAGACATTTGACCCTTCGTGGTCAACTTAAAGTTCCAATTCAAACCCTATTGATTTAGAGGTAACAAGCTCATTGCGCACCGCGCTATCACGTGATACTTCCCTCTTTGCACCGCCATTGTGACGATTCAGACCGTCAACATCTCATTCTCCAGAAAACTAAGCCTAATTAGGCTAAAGCACTTATCTAAGACAAGATGTCTAAGACATAGGGTTTGCTAAGAGCAAACACTTAGCGGGAACGTACGGGAAAGGGAAGCCTAAGACCGGCTATTCGACTTCTAACTAGTACCTAGGCTGGATATATAAGTTTCCTCCTTCCTCCTTTATTCCCTTTCTTTTCTCTTTCCTTTCTCTAGCTTAGAAACTTTAGTCAATTTCGAGAATCTGACTTGTTCTTCTTGAGTCGTGACACTTTTCTAAGCTCACCTAACCACTTCGGCTTACTCTTACTCAACTATCAGCTGGCTTGCCCTGATTTCTGAGAAGACGAAGCCACCCTTTCACTTATCCTACTCGCTCACCAATCAGATATCCCGCTCTCTGACCACCGATCACTTCTCATCACTTCTCATCACTTCTCATCAACTCTCACCAACCCCTCCTTCGTTCAAGCTTCCAGCAGGCTTGCCCTGGTAAACGAACGTTGGACCTACCACTATGTCGGCTCCCGGATCGAGCGCGCGTGGCGCCAGACGTACTAAGGAGCCTAAGGGGAAAGAAAAAGAGCAAGACGCTCCTGAGGCAATTGAACAGCCACTCCCTATAACCTCAGATGATGTGCTCTTCCAGTACACACCCCACAACCATTTGGGTGGAGGGGACATTCAAGACTTCACCATGAACCCCTTCCAGCATGGAAAGATCTCCCTGTTCAATGTGCTGAAGAATGAGGAAGAGATGGAGATCCTCTTCCAGGATCTAGGAAAAACAAAGTACCTAATAGGAGATCTCCTCCAGCACATTCAACAAGAACAAGGAAAGAAGACAGAGGCCGCCGTTGAGTTCAACGAGCTTCTTAGGAACTTTAAGAACCTTGAAGAAGGAAGCGCGCGGATCTACCAGGAGAATGCGGAGCTCACTGCAGAGAAAGGTATCCTTAAGGCTGAACTAGAGCGCGTTAGACGACAAAATAAGGGCCTCAGGGAGCCGAACGTTACTTTTAGCTACCGACCTACTACAGGACGTCAATCCCCTGGAAACCAGTCTGAGATGAGCTCCGTTCCTGACAGTCAGCCAACTGTAGAAACCCTAGTCCGCTCCCTAATATCTCAGCATCAGGGAGGACGCTCCGCGAAGCTATCTGATCCTCCACAGTTTACTGGAGAACCCGAGAAGGAGCCCTCCTTTAGGCACTGGAAGGCCGAGATGTACAATAAGCTGGAAGTTAACGCGGACCACTACAAGACTGAAAGGGCCAAGATATCCTACATCTTCTCACGCACCACTGGGACGGCCTCAGACACCATTAGGCCGAACGTTCATGAGGGACCCGCTGCCTTCCAGACGGCAGAAGAGGCCTTTGCTCTTCTTACCTCCGTATTTGACGACCCCCACTTCCTCCAGAACAAGCGCCAGGAATTCCGCCGCTTCTACCAGAACACGACGCCTTTCAACTCCTTCTACGCCAAGTTCATTGCCCTCGCCACGGAATCCGAGCTTCCAAGGGACCAGTGGTTTGAGGAGATATGGACCCGCCTTTCAGGAGGACTTCGCCATGGACTGGCGCCCGTTAAGGACTCCCTAAACTTCAGCTTCCAGGATCTAACGGCTCGTGCCCGTACGCTAGATAGGGAACTTCAGAACGATGTTAAGGCGGCAGAGAAGAAGAAGGAGCGTGCTAATAAATCCCTAAAGAACACTAAGCCAACGGTGGAGCGTACTACCTCTAGGCAGGAATAGAAGAAGTCACTAACCGCTAAGGAGCGGGATTCTTACCGCAAGGAAGGCCGTTGCTTCCACTGCCATCAGAAAGGGCATATGGCTAACGCCTACCCTGCTAAGGCGGTTACCATCGCCAATGCTGAGCCGGACTCTGGATCAGCTGAAGACTCGGGAAAAGAGTAACTCCTAGCAAAGACGCGCCTAGGAGTAAGGAACAGGCTTTGTTCACGGAAGTACAGGTGACTTCCCTGTGGCACCCCAACCTAGAACCTATTATTGCACACTGTATATTATCTAGTCAAGGAAAGAAAATACAGGTTGATGCAATGGTTGACACTGGAGCACTTGTATACGCCACAGTGAGCAGGAGCCTCGCGCACCAGATGACAGAAGAGCTTGGAATTGTACCCCTCCCCCTCTCCAAACCGATCCCCTACACCGTTGCGGACGGGCGAAGCGGAAAACCTATCACCCACAAGATCTGCCCACACCTCCAAGTCAAGGATCACTGGGAAGCCACCTCTCCCCTACTCATCATGGACCTTGGGAACCACGACATGCTACTGGGAAAGGGCTGGTTGCAGGCCCACGGCGCGTTGCCAGACGCAAACAGCAACTTAGTCACGTTCAAGCCGAACTTCTGCACGCACCCCGGCAGGCCCGCCGCGGCGGAGCCAAGAAAGCTTGATCCAACGACGCCTCCTAAGGTAGAATCATGGAGGCCCCAGAGAATCCTTACTAGACACTCCTTCCAGGCCGATATAAGGGAGTCCCTTAAAGAAATGAACAAGGAACTGACCAAGGACGTGGAGAAGAAGTCTCCCCACCTCGAAAGAAGGTACCAAAGAGGGATATGCAGCTCGTAACTGCGGAAGGATTTCTGCGTTCACTAAAGCAACAAGGCACTGAAGTGTACCATCTCCGTCTCTGGGAGTTGCTGGAGGAGGAGGAGCAGGCAAGAATCAACGCCTTCCAACAACAGTTACCCGAGGAGTTAAGAGAACTCACCCCTCAGCTACCTGAATGGCTGCAGGACCTGGCAGAGAACTTCTCCAAGCAGAGGTCAGACGAGCTTCGCCGCTCAAGCCCTTGTGACCACAGGATAGAGCTCAACCAGGACCCGGAGTTACGCACGCCGCCGCTATACCGGATGTCTACGGACGAACTCGCGGCTGCAAAGGACTACATTGAGGAGAACCTAGGAAAGGGGTTTATTGAAGCGAGCAGGGCACCGTTTGGTTCACCCATCCTCATGGCAAGGAAGGCCAATGGAGGATTCCGTTTCTGCGTGGACTACCGCCGCCTTAACGCAGCTACGAAGAAGAATAAATACCCACTTCCCTTGATTGACGAGACGCTAGCCCGGTTGACTGGAGCGCGTTACTTCTCTAAGATTGACGTCAGACAAGCATTCCACAGGATTCGGATGCACGAAGACTCCAAGGACCTTACAACCTTCCGGACGCGCTACGGATCATACCGCTACAACGTCCTACCCTTTGGATTATGTAATGGACCTGCCACCTTCCAGCAGTACATGAACGAGGTTATGATGGCCGGATTAGACGACTTCTGCTCAGTGTTCATGGACGACATTCTGGTCTACAGTAAGACAAGAAAAGAGCATAGAGAACAGGTACGACTGGTCCTTAAGAAACTCAGAGAAGCAGGCCTTCAAGCGGACATTAAGAAATGCGAATTTGAGGTCACCGAGACTCGCTTCCTTGGCCTCATTGTCGGGCGAGACGGAATCCGGATGGACCCCCAGAAGGTTGCAGCTATCCTGGAATGGAAAGCCCCAATCTCTCTCCGAGGAGCGCGCTCATTCCTAGGCCTCTGCAACTACTACCGCCGGTTTATTAAGAACTACTCGAGGATTGCAAAACCACTCACCGACCTGACCAAGAACAAGGTAGCGTGGGCCTGGACGCCGAAGTGTGAGGCCGCCTTCCAAGCACTAAAGAACGCCGTCCGCTCAGACCCAGTACTTCGACATTTCGACCCGGCGAAGCCCATCTTCCTCGAAGTTGACTCTTCTGACTACGTTAGTGGAGGAGTCCTTTCACAGAAGGATGAGGAAGGGAAGCTTCATCCAGTGGCCTACTTCTCCAAGAAGCTCTCAGACACGGAATGTAATTACACGATCTACGACAAGGAACTCCTGGCCATCGTTCGAGCCTTTCAGGAATGGAGTCCCGAGTGCCGGAGTGTACAGGAGCCAATCCAGGTATTCACTGATCACGAGACCCTGAAAACGTTCATGACGAACAAGCAGCTCTCCCGCCGCCAAATTCGATGGGCAGAAGAACTCGCGGAGTACGACTTTAGGATTGTTCCTATCGCAGGAAAGAAGAATAAGAGAGCAGACGCTCTCTCTCGTCGAGAGCAGGATCTACCGGTGGACGACTCTGACTCCCGCCTCACCTCTATGAACCGCACGGCGCTCCCTCCGGGGAGCTTCACCCTCTCTCCCCTCAAGCTATTCGAAAACCCTGACCTCCCTACTGAGCTACGGACAGCTAACCGGACAGACGACGCCTTGACGGCCATCCGCCAGGACATTAGCAAGTACCCTGAGTACTTACTACGCGATGACTTGCTCGTCTTCCAGGAGAACCGCCTTGTTGTGCCACAGGACGACCGCCTCAGGCTAAGGCTCATTCAGGCTGCTCATCGACCCCCAGCAACGGGACATCCAGGCATCCAGCGCACCTGGGAACTCTTAAAGGAGAGGTACTACTGGAATGGTATGAAAAAGGCAGTAAAGCGGTACGTGCAGAACTGCCACTCCTGCAAGAGGGCTAAATACAAAACGGAATCCTACAACGGCCTGCTCAAGCCGCTCCCCATCGGGGACCAGCCCTGGAAGCACCTATCCTGTGACTTTGTCACCAAGTTGCCAAACTGCAAAGGATTCACCGCCGTCCTAGTAGTGGTAGACCGGTTCTCAAAAATGCGGCACTTTATCCCCTGCCACGACACCACCACCGCGAGTCAAATGGCGCAGCTCTTCAGAGACAATATCTGGAAGTATTATGGCCTACCGGACACCATCATCTTAGATCGAGGACCCCAGTTTATCAGCGAATTCTGGCAAGGCCTCTGCAAGCTACTGAAGATTGACTACCGCCTTTCAACAGCCTACCATCCAGAGACGGACGGGCAAACAGAAAACGCCAACAAAGAAATGGAAATCTACCTCCGTCACTACGTTAGCTATCATTAGGACGACTGGGTAGACTGGCTTGCCTCCGCAGAATACGCTGCTAATGGAAACGTCTCCGCCTCCTCTACCGTAAGCCCCTTCTTCGTGGTCTACGGATATGAGCCCCGCCTATCCTTTGACTGGACGCCCACCCCTCTAGCGCCCACCGCCGCGGCTACCTGGAGCAGGGAAAGAGCCAACGAGATGGCAGATAAGATGCAAAAGGTCTGGGAATTTACGAAATTCCACCTGCAGCAGTCCCAGGAGAAGCAAGTAGAGTTCGCCAACCGTTACAGGAAGGATGTGTCCTACGAGGTGGGAGACAAGGTGTTTATCTCTACTAAGGACATGGATTTGGACCGACCCTCAAGGAAGCTAGGATGGACGCGGATTGGGCCATATCCTATTATCGAGAAAGTGGGAACCGCTTACCGCCTTCAACTACCCCCAGGCATTAACCGCGGCAATGTGTTCCATCCAAGCAAGCTTACAAGGGACGACAGTAACCCCCTTCTAGGCCAGATACCGGAGCCGCAGCCCGCGGTGCAGGTAGACAATAAAGACGAATACGTAGTAGAGTCCATTCTCGACTCCCGTTACACTGGCAAGGGGAAGAGACTCCAGTACAGGGTTCAGTGGGCAGACTGGCCACCCGACCCTCAATGGTATCCAGTAGACAACTTCAACCACGCGGCTCAGAAACTCAAGGAATTTCACGACTCCTACCCAGCGAAGCCCGGTCCACCGAAGGAACTCAAACGGTGGATTTAAGAAAACGATAAAGCTGTCGAGTGAGGTCATCGCCAGAAGCTCTCGCTTAAGAGGGGGGTAATGTGACGATTCAGACCGTCAACATCTCATTCTCCAGAAAACTAAGCCTAATTAGGCTAAAGCACTTATCTAAGACAAGATGTCTAAGACATAGGGTTTGCTAAGAGCAAACACTTAGCGGGAACGTACGGGAAAGGGAAGCCTAAGACCGGCTATTCGACTTCTAACTAGTACCTAGGCTGGATATATAAGTTTCCTCCTTCCTCCTTTATTCCCTTTCTTTTCTCTTTCCTTTCTCTAGCTTAGAAACTTTAGTCAATTTCGAGAATCTGACTTGTTCTTCTTGAGTCGTGACAGATACCTCCAGTACAGTACCCAGAGGAGTCAGTTTCGAGGATTGTCTTCCGATCCGGGTCAAATTGGGCGAGAACTGGTGCTGTGATAAAGGCCCTCTTTAATTTCTTAAAGGCTGCCTCTGCTTCTTGAGTCCAGTTGAATTGATTGCCCTTCCTTGTGAGTACGCGTAGGGGAGCCGTGATCTGTGAGTACCTATCGATAAAGCGACGGTAGAAGTTTGCGAAACCAAGGAATCCAAGTACTCCTTTAACCGTTATTGGCGCTTCCCATTCTTGAATAGCCTTAATCTTTATAGGATCCATGCGGATGCCCTTGCCTGCTTCAATGATAAATCCAAGGTACTTGGTTGACTGAACCTCGAATTCGCATTTATCGATATCGAGCTGAAGCCCTGCTGCTTGAAGCTTCTCAAGTACTTGAGTAACATGTTTCCGGTGCTGCGAGCGAGATCCTTCGGTGAAAATTAGAATATCGTCAACGTAGGCTGATACGAAGTCGTCAAGAAACTCCTGGAGTGTCCAGTTGATGTACCGTTGGAAGGTGCTTGGGGCATTGGCGAGTCCAAATGGGGTAACAAGCCATTCAAATAGTCCAAAACGTGTTCGAAATGCTGTAAGCCATTCGTCTCCTGGCTTGATTCGGATCTTATTAAACGCTGCAATAACATCAAGTTTGGTAAACCAGCGTGCCTTGCTAATTCTGTTGAGAGTCTCCTGGATAAGGGGTAATGGGTAACGGTCCTTTCGGGTAAGCTGATTGAGTGCACGATAGTCACAGCAGAATCGTAGGCCTCCTCCTGGTTTTCGTATAAATAGGACAGGAGCGGCTGCAGGCGAATTGCTTACACGGATAAATCCCTTATCAAGATATTCCGTAAGGGTCTTCCGGAGGACTAATAGCTCATCTCTTAACATGTTGTATAGGGGCCCCTATGGTGCCTATGGTGTCTTGCCGTTCTCATCCTTTTCAAGCTCGATTGCGTGATCAATTCCAGGCCGGTGGGGTGGTAGCCTGTTAGCCTCTGTTCGGTCAAATGCGGGTAGAAATCTCTCTAGCCAAGGTGGTAACTTAGTGCTTGGGTTGGTATGTTTCTTCTCTGCAAGAGCCTTATTAATATCCGCTAAGCTTGCAGAGAATACTTGAACTCCTAGTCGTTTTCTCTGGGTGAGGTAATAAAATGCAACTGCTCCAATTCTCCGGTAGTTAGGCGTTTGTGTCTCCTTCTGATTACAGATTGTAAGGCCAGAATCCTTAAAGCGGAGTGTCTGTTGTTTAGCGTCTAGTACCGCTTTCTCCTTCTCTAGCCAGGGCAGACCTAGGATAATGCTATACCCTTCAATCTTTGGGGCAACATGAAAGTACGCCTGTTTTGTTTGGTGTCCACCAACATCGAGCTCGGCGACAGCTACTTCGGTAATCCAGGAGTCGGTTATTGCGTCCACTGACTGGATTTGTCTTGGTTCGATTGAGATACGCTGGAGCTTATGCTTGCGTGCAAATTGAGCATCAATAAAGCCGTAGGAGAGGCAACCTGAGTCAATAAGAGTTTGTGCAGAGACAACTCTATTGATAAGTGTAGAAACTAGAAAAGGTGCCTTCTCCATATGCTTCTTCTCGAACTGCTTCCAATCTGCTTGAAGCTTACTATTAGCTGGTTGATAGCCAGCTTCTAGCTTGCTTTGCTCCTTCTGCTCCTGACGGCGATTTTGGTCAGGAGCTACTCTTTTCCCGAGTCCTGATTATCGTTCTCCTCATCCTCAAGCTGGGGGCTAAGATAGGCTTCGCCTGTCTCGTAGGGTTGGCTTGAGTAGGGCGGCGGGCAGGGGCATAAGGGCATGCCTGCCACCAATGTCCGGAGCCACCGCAGCGTGTACAGAGCCTATTTTGACGGCGTCGGTTGATTTCCTCTTGGGTCACCCACCTCGCTCTTCTCGGCTGAGTTGTAGCAGCTTGGGCGGGTGGCGATGGCTGCCAGTCCATTTCATTTGGATCCGCTTTTGGCTGAGCATCTTGAGGAGTTGTTGTCCTCCAGGTCTGTGAGGCCTGCCACTTAAGGCGTTCCTGGCTTATCTGTTTCTGGAGCTTCTGGCCTGTTCGAGTCTGGTAGGCGTGGAGACGATCGTCTACTTCCTTTAACGTGTTGCAGTAGCTTTCGAAGCTGCCGCTTGCTGGGACCGTAATCATTGCGCGTGCAAGCTCGTCTCCGAGGATTCGGTCCAGCGACATCTTCTTGGCACTGTCAGGCCAGTCTGCTCCGCCTGCTTCGATTAGGAGGCTTTGCCATTCCATATAGGCTTCGATAAATGGCCTTCTCCCTTGACGTAGCGAATCCAATCTTCGTTGAGCTCGTTCTTTGGCTTGAGGGTCCTGGAAGACGAGTTGCATTTGCTGGAAGAAGGTGTCTGCGTATGCTTGGTCTGGAGTCCCGAATTGGCGTGTCCACGCGTCCATTCTCTTAAGTGCCTTACCTCGAAGGCAAGCGGCTAATGCCCAGAATTTAACAAATTCAGTGCACTGGTGGTAGTCAACTCGGATTTTTACTTGAGCTTGCTGTAGCCAGGCCTCAAGCTTTTCGGGTTCGCCGTAGTACTCTTGGAGCTGGGGTAGGGCTTTGCCGGGCTTTGCTCCATTAGTGATACGCTTCTGTTCTTCTTCGCGAACTTGTCGCAGCTCTTCTTCATGCTTCAGCTGTAAGAGGCGGAGTTCCTCTTGCTGTTGCTTCTCCTTCTGTTCCATGTATTGGAAGAACCACTGTGGGGGTGCTTCTGGTGGTGCTTTGTCGTTTTCCATTGTTGCTTCGTTAGGTTTTCTCCTGGTTGTCTTCTTGGTTGTCTTCTTAGTTGTCTTCTTGGTTGTCTTCTTGGTTGTCTTCTTGGTTATCTTCTTGGTTGTCTTCTTGGTTGTCTTCTTGGTTGTCTTCTTGGTTATCTTCTTGATTGTCTTGGGTGTCTTGGGTGTCTTAGGTGTCTTAGGTGTCTTCTTGGTTGCTTATTGTGGGGAGGAATGCCGGTGCTCGCGTGGGAGCCTTGGCGCGAAGAGGAGGTGTTGAGCTTAGTCTAATGTGAGGGCTTGCACCCGGTGCACTCGCGGAAATGCATTGGCATACTTCTACAAGAAGACTAAGCTAAGGAGAAAGGAAATAATAAGCGTAGGAAGGTATTATATACCGAAGTAGTTGATCCGTGCGCCCTTTGAGTCATTAGGTGTTGACTCATAATTGTTAACTCATCGCCGCAGGGATCTTCCAAGGCACTTAACGGTCTAGACCGTCACAACATCATCCTTGGGATGCCATGGTTGAAGACGCATGCACCATACATCAACTGGAGGAGGGGAACAATCACCTTCCCGGATGAACTATGCGAAAGACACCTCGCTACCGCGAAAAGGACGAACAGGGTGGACGTACCCGAGCAAAGAAGCCGAAACGATGAGCCAGAGTCAACACGCCAGAGCAAGAAGCCCGAGCACGACCAGAGCCGGAACGATAAGGAAAAGAAAAGTACCATCGATATCCAAGAAATCTCCTTAGCGGCCCTACAGCGCATGAAGCGTAGGGGAGAAAAAGCGTTTACAGTCTACGTTAGACCAAGCCAGGAAATGGAGCAACGCATCACAGCACGCATGCGCAGGGCGGACGTGCCCGAGTCGAACGACCAAAACGGTAAAACGGGACCTCTAAAAGAGGATAACGGCCTAAAGTCAGTCGGAGGAGACTGCTCCTAGAGGATTAAGAGACGCTACAGCCAACCTACCTTACGAAGTAGGAATCTTCTGTGGGATAAGAGCTACGCAGTCCGAGGCATTTCGGCAGTCGGGACCCAGCAAGTGGTTAACAACGACGGAACTATAAGGCCTTCTAGCGGAGTTAAACCGCCAACACCAGAGCTGGAAACGGTACCCCCAGAACTCTGGAAATACGCACAAGTCTTCAAAGAAAGAGGAAAAGGAAGCCTACCAAAACACCAACCTTGGGATCACGAAATACCCCTTATCCCAGGAACGCAGCCTGCGTTCAAGCCAATCTATTCCCTCTCTTAGAAGGAAAGCGAGGCTTTAAGGGAGTACATCGACACGAACTTAGAACGAGGATACATACGGCCTTCGTCATCACCGGCTGGCTATCCTATTCTGTTCGTCCCAAAGAAAAACGGCAAGCTCCGCCTCTGCGTCGATTACAGACAGCTGAACGACGTAACGGCAAAAAACCGATACCCATTACCTCGCATCGACGAACTTCAGGATAAGCTCCGGACCGCTAAGTACTTTACTAAGTTGGATCTCCGAGAAGGCTACTACCTGGTTCGCATGAAAGAAGGAGAGGAATGGAAGACAGCGTTCCGAACACGATTCGGTCATTACGAGTACACGGTCATGCCATTCGGGCTTACAAATGCCCCTAGCACATTCTAGAACTTGGTCAACGATACACTACGTCCGTATTTGGATGTATTCTGTATGGCTTACCTGGACGACATTCTGATCTACTCGGATACGCTCGAAGAACATACCGAGCATATAAAGAAAGTCCTCGAAGTAAAAGATCTCCGAATAGCACCAGACAAATGCGAATGGTATACCCAGCGAACGGAATTCTTGGGTTTTATCATTACGCCTGGGCACATCAGCATGGATGAGAAAAAGCTGGACGCAATCAGGGACTGGCCGGCACTACGAACCGTTAAGGAAGTACAATCCTTCCTCGGATTCGCCAACTTCTACCGTAAATTCATTATGAATTACGCGGGAGTATCAGAACCCCTAACCAGACTTACTCGAAAAGAGCATGGATTCCAATGGGGAGAGGCGCAATAAAACGCATTCGAGTCTCTTAAACGAATGTTCTGCGAAGCACCCATCTTGGGTATTTACAACCCGGAACTTCCTATCATAGTGGAAACGGACGTATTAGACTACGTAATTGGCGCTTGTATCAGCCAACCGGACGAGCAAGGCAAACTTCATCCAATCGCGTACTACTCAAGGAAGATGACGCCCCCAGAGCTCAATTACGACGTCCATGATAAAGAACTATTAGCCATTATCACGGCTTTTAAAGAATTGAGACACTACCTCGAAGGAGCTAAGTACCAAGTGATGGTTCACTACGATTATAAGAACCTCACGCACTTTACCACTACAAAGGAATTGACTCGAAGACAAGTCAGGTGGGCGGAAGAACTAGTATCCTATAACATAAAGATCACCTATAGAAAGGGATTAGAGAATGCTCGCGCAGATACGCTAAGCAGAAGAGCCGACCATATCGAAGGGAAGCTAGGACTACAGCCTGCGGTTTTAAACCGGTAGGAAGACGGAAGCCTTACACCAGCTAGAACGTGCGCACCTATATTTAGGATTGCCCAATCCTGGCTTAAGGGGAATCCGGAAAGCGAAGTCCCGCTTACCCCGGTCAAGCTACTAGCGCCGGCGTATCGCCTGGAGGGCAACGCCTGGATAAAGAAAATCCGAGAGGCCTACGAACATAACGCAATGGCCCAGGAACTCGGAAACGTGGAAAACGACCCTCGTCTAATGTTATAAATATGGCTTATGTGGACTAATTACTTCTTGTTTACCGCCGATCGATTTGGAATCTAGATCTAGACTTGCCTACTTACAAATCAGGAAGCTAGTATTTTAGTTTGTTCCTTATATATATAAAGCTCGCCTCTCTGCCTTGCAATTAGTTCTTTAGTCTAGCAATGAGTATTCCTCGCGTACAACTTAGTATGCCTTGAATTAGACCTTGCTCGCCTCCTTTGTTGTTCACTCGTCTCTCTCCACCCGCCTCTTGGCATTCGTCCCTAGTCTCTCGCCCCCCTCCTCTTATCCTATGTGCTTCGGTATCTGCTTTACCTCTACTGCCTTTACCGGCTTCGTTACTTCGTCCCTCTCCGCCCTCTAAGGTCTGTTCATTACATCTAACCAGAGACGAAGACGGCACCATCCTGTATTTAGGATTAGTCTACGTCCCGGTCAAGCTACGAGAAGAACTCGTTAAAGACATCTACGAAGCACCAGCACACGGTCACTAAGGAATGGACAAGACGATTGAACGAATTACTAGGAACTACTACTTCCTAGGACTGAGAAAAACGGTTCAACGGATAGTCACGCAGTGCGACCTTTGCATTCGAAGCAAAGCGGCAAGACACGCGCCCTACGGACTACTCCAACCACTTTTAGCCCCGGAAAGGCCCTAGCAGTCTATCACATTAGACTTTATCACGGATCTACCCCAGTCGAAAGAACCCTTAACCGGCGTCCTTTACGACTCGATCCTAGTCATCGTCGACAGGCTTACTAAATACGCGTACTACTTACCGTATCTTAAAACGGTAAACGCAGAAGACCTAGCCTACACCTTCCTTAGGACAATCCTCGGCAACTACGGGCTACCGGACGAGCTAGTATCAGATAGAGATCGGCTGTTTACATCTTAGTTCTAGCAGACTCTTACCCGTCAGCTCGGATCCAAATATAAGCTATCCACCACGGCACATCCTCAAACGGACGGACAAACAGAGCGTACTAATTAAACGCTAGAATAACACCTACGCTGTTACATCAACTATACGCAGGATAATTAGGTCGAACTACTTCCTCTCGCCCAGTTCGCGTACAACAGTTCAAAAGCAACGGCTACGCAAGAATCACCGTTCTACGCCAACTACGGATATGAGCCAACTGTTACGGCACAGTCTCTAAAGACGCAGAAAGGTGAGGGGCTCACGAAGGAACCCTGCAAGAAAAGGCATCCCCACGTGACTAGTGCACGTGATGATCTACCTAAGATCCACATGTCGCCCTCACGAGCCGGGCGACATACAGCAACCGTCGCCCAGCGTAGCCCGGCTACATGGAGCAACACCAGATTGTCATAGCTTTCCTATAGTATATAAGCACACTCACTTAGCTAGATACTTGACCCTCCGTGGTCAACTTCAATAATCAATCTACACCATTGATTAGTAACACGGCCTTCACACATAGTGTTCTGTCACGTGTGTTCGTCACTTCGTTCTCTCACACCCTCCCTTGTACCCACTCAAGGTAAACCCCCATACGGCTTACCACCCTCTTTGGTGTTTGATCCTTAGAGGCAGAGGCCCGCCGTTACACCAACGGCTTATAGGGAATCGCTTCTAAGCAAATCACTAAGCCAGAAAGGAATCCTTAAGACAGACCAGCTAAGAGCACTTCACAAACAGCTCAGCCTCGACATCGAATATAACGGATTTTTAATGTCCCGCTACTATAATAGACGGCACCAGGAGGCACCGAAGCTAAAGAGGGGGGATAAAGTCTACCTACTCAGAAAAAACATTAAAACGAAGCGACCAAATAGCAAGTTAGACTTCAAGAAAATCGGACCATTCGAAATCGAAGGGAAACTCGGGAAAGTTAACTACCGCCTCAAGCTACCAAAAACCATGCGGATAGTACCCGTCTTTCACATTGCACTGCTCGAACCGGCACCAAAGAACGCCACGATCATCCAGCAGACTGAAGAAATAGTACCAGAAAACCTAGACGCCGACGAAAACAAGGAATGGATCGTAGAAAAGATCCTAGACAGCGGCTATATTGATGGTCAATTCAGATACCTCCTATAATGGGAAGGAGACTGGGACCATACCTAGGAACCACCGGAAAATTGCGAAGGATGCAAAGACCTCATTGAAAGCTTCCATCGCCAAAACCCGGATCGACCAACACCGCGGCCTCGTCAAACACGAAGGACCCGAAATCGAAATCAGGGAAAGGAGACTGCCGCGCCTAATCGACCAACTCGGAACTCGCGGGTGGCACAGCAGAGCCAACCCCAGGAGACCCAGCAGGACCCATATAGGCGTCAGCTGAGACCTCGCCACGTAAACGCTTTGGCGATCGCTCCTCCTTGGCATTCTCAGGGTCAACCGGAGCCCCCGAAGGTGCAGCAGCCTCGGCACGCTCCAACTCCTCTAGAGACTCGAAACCCTCGCGAATCATCCGGGAACGACGGGACTGAAGGAAGCGCTGCTGTTTCCGCAAACGAAGAAGTTTCTCCAGAGCGGCATCCTCCTCCGCAGCAAGACGAGCCTGCTCGCGATCTAGGGAATCCACTACAACTAGTTAGCAACACAGAGAAACACGAAGAGATACTCACGACGAGAAACACCCCGCTCGACCACATCACAGCCAGTGCGGCGAGCGCCCAGGCATGCAGTATAGATAGAAGGATTCTCCTGCAATGCCACACACTCAGACTCGTGCAACAAACAGTTCGCACAAGGAACCATCTCGACCCCACGAAGGAAGATCTCGTCCAACAACTCCCAACGGCGAAGGGTAACACGGTTCACCTTGCGAGGCCGCAAGTCAGCAGCGGAATCGGAAGCAGGACGTTTCTTGGGAGGCATGACGAAGACTTACGGGGAGAGAAGAAACCACCAGAACGACGGAAGATATATGCGACTGGTAAATCTTCGGGTCGAAGATCCTTAAGGTGGGGGGTAGTGTTACGAACCCCAGGGCATAAGGGCTTTATGACCCTAAGGGCTGAAAGCCCGCAAGGGAAACAGGACCGCAGGGATACTATGGTCTGGTCGGATCAACGTCCCGTAAGAGATACGGAATCCAGGAAGCAGGAAATAGACGCAGAGGCGCGGGTGTAAGTAAGGCGGTTATTACGACCGCTCAGCAGCGACAGAAGCCGGAAGTCGGAATCCTAGAAGCTGCCCGAAGCGCCGACGTCACGTGCGGCCCACCAGTGCCCTCCGCCAAGGGCACACCTCATGATGCCCTCAATAAACGGCATTAAGCAATGATGCCCTTAGGAGAGGGCACACTAGATTGTAACTAGCTTTCCTACAGTATATAGACACACTCTCTTAGCTAGCATCTTGACCCTTCGTGGTCAACTCAAAGTTCCAATTCAAACCCTATTGATTTAGAGGTAACAAGCTCATTGCGCACCGCGCTATCACGTGATACTTCACTCTTTGCACCGCCATCCTCCTCTTGTCTCTTCAAGGTAAACCCTGCACGATCAGGCCATGGAGACTTCCAGGCGTACCACGAACGTTTCCGCCACACTGAACAAAATAACCTCTGCCGCTGTGGGCGGCCAAAAACAACGATACACTTTGCATTCTGTAGACACGCCCGTAAACGAACAAACTGCCTTCGAGGCAAGCCGAGGGATATTATCCCTATGACTCTAGCCACGCCAAAAGGGGCTATCCTCTTCGCAAAGTTCGTAGAAGAATCTCGCTTCTTTACGGATATTAGCGCCCGGAACCAGCAGGCAGACACACTGTCAACCCTAGTCTCTTCAGACCATCACCACCATATCTAAATTGACTCCCCCTTTTATATTTTATCTCTCTTTCTTTCCTATGTATAGTCGCCCATAGAGGCCCAAACACTCCTTCACACCCTAAAGCCGAGCAGGAGGTAGAGAACGCCTTACTGCGATATCCAGCCTACAGAGACGCGACGTCCCAGATATGTCACCCCTTAGCGTAGACTGTAGGTAGAGTGGCACGTCCTATGCCCCATGGGAGGCCTAAGGGCACACGGTGATAGGCATACTGCCGACCCACGCGTGGACCCGCCGGACGTTAAATAGCAATCAATCAATCAATCAATCAATCAAGGTAAACCCTTCGGTTTCCACCAACCTGCTAAGCGACTCCGAAGCTTAGTGGAAGGAGCCTACCGTTACACTTAGTCCGTATAGATAGGAAGTGTTATGGTTTGTACCCATAATGGTGCCTTGGAGGATCCGCGGCGGTCACGTGTAGCGCTAGTCTTCGCTTATATAGAGTCGCTGGGGACGCGTGTCCTTCCATCCCCAGCTTGACCTTCGTGTAGACGGAATTCAACTCTTCAGCGCTTACTCTGGGGTTGAACCATTACAGGTTAATTGTGACGAAACTTCCATACGCTCGTTGGAAGGCCGCGGCGGCATCGGGATCGGCGGGGAAGAATGAAGACGGGAAATAGTACAGAACATCGAAGCCATGAAGACCGGGTGTGATGGAGAACTGAAACTATTTAGTCATGCTGCCTTGGACGACGACATGATTTACGAACCTGGTACTGGTATGAGGCTCCGCCGTTCTTCTCAAAACCTGAGGCAAGCCAGTATGACGGGCATACGAAAGAGACCTCAGCGTTGAAGTTGTTGGCCACCTGCTGGTGGCCGGTAGTCAGCTCTGACTGGTTCACCGCGGTAGGACCCGAGTCTCCTGCAGTTTGGAATTTAGGTGCGCTGGGGCTGTCTGGAATGTTGGGAGTGTGATAGACATCGAGAATACTCGCGATGGCATCATCGCCCAAGCGCGGAAAGTACAGGCGGAGATAATTGACAAATCCATCCTGAGTTGTGATGTTTTGAGGGACGAAGATGAGGCCGTCGTTTGCGTTGTTCTGTTCTTTTTGTCAGCTCTGATTCCGATGCGTCGCTGCTCGACCTACTCCGGTGAGAACGCGCCGTCCATTGGTGCGTCCTTTGAGCGCATCACTTGGTCGTTGCTGGATGAATTCTCCATCGACGACGGGTCTCCACACGAAGGCGCCAAGCAGGGAGGCTGACGCCACCTGCTCGTTGGCCGACGTCAAGTCTGAGCTAGAAGCCGATTGCAGGCATTCAAACGTCTCTCCTCCCCGCTCCCCGCAGCCTGCGAGTGCCGCAAACGTCCGGTATGTGTCGAGCACCTCGGGAGAGTTGTAGTCAAAGTATTGCCAGGCGTACGGGCTTGCTGTGAGCGCCTGGCGAGACAATTAGCTGCGTCACGTCTTTGACAGCAAGACATGATGCTTACATTTGACCATAGGTGACTTCCCAGGCGACCTCCATATGCGATAGCATGGTTCATGACCGAACCCGCACCGGCTGATTCTCCTGCAATGGTGACCCGCTTTGGATCTCCCCCGAACAGCTTGGCATACTTCTGGACCCAGTGCAGTGTGAGTTGCTGGTCGAGAAGACCGGAGTTCAACGCTCCTTTGTGTTTGACTTCGTCTCCGGACAAGAAGCCAAATGCTCCCAGACGATATTGGATGACAACAGCGATGAAACTGCCGTTGTTTGTGCGGATGAGCGGGGACGGATCGTAAGTCGAGGCTGCGCCCAGCTCATAGCCTCCACCATGAATCCAGACGAAGACAGGCAGGTTGTGTGCGTTCTTCGGCGCAAAGACGTTCAGGTACAGACAGTCTTCGTTGGTCGTGCCGGCGGGGATCAGCGGTGCGAGATAGCTTGCGTTGGACAGCTGAGGTGCAGACTGGGGGCATGCCACTGGGTCGGTCCACGCGCGTTGTGGTGTTGTCCTGTTGATGGCGGGCACTTGCGGCTCCCTGAAGCGCAGCGATCCGACCGGTGGCGTAGCATAGCGGATGCTTGATGTCTGTGAGCTGCCAGGGCCGTAGACGGTTCAACAGGAACATACCCTTTCCATGTGTTGATGCTGGTGTTCGAGTTTGAGAAACCCTCGTAGATAGCGTATCCCAGATCGACCTTCAACGGGTCGTGTGGCGGCTTGGCCGATCCACTGACCGAATCGTATGGGTTCGTGGGCAGTGGGGTGGCGCGTGAAAGGGCAAGCAGGGCTGCCAGGACAGCAACGAGTGCCATGATGAACATATTGTTTGAGCTTGGGATTTATGCAGCCCAAATGCTGTCGATGAGCCCCCCCCTTTATACCTCGGATTTTTTACTCGGGTGGTCTGCTGGAGGAACGGTCGATGGCGCAGTAAATTCAGCTCTCCGGCGATATCACGAGTCCACCCAGGATCTATCCTTTGGGGGTGTGAAGTTCAGTTGGGCCCCCATGCGGCTGACGTCAGTCACATCAAGGCGTCCAAATCATTCCTTCACATGTCTTGGCCGAGACGGGCCAGTTTCCTGATGCCGTCCAGGAGGAATTTCTGCTCCCAACACCACTCATCCTGAGGGGCGCCCTGCCGGTCAGGTGGTCGTCAGCCGGCCGACTGCAAAAGAACTTGTATCTCAGTGATTTGACCAGCCATATCCCAGGCATATGCTCGGTCGGCCCCTGTTCATGGCACCCATGGTTTTCGCGCTGAACACCCGTCTATATAAAGTCTCCCGGTCGCGTGGGTTGGAGACTTGGGAACATGCGCGCCAAGACATGGAGATTGCCTAATTAGGCAACGCACGTGCGTGTATTTTCAGCCTCAGCGGCGTCTCACCCAACCTTTCCACAACCCGGGATTCGAAATGCTCCGGATGAACTTGACAAAATTGGTTCGGCATACTTCTTTATCTGGAAAATGGTTGTCATAGCCTCCACGAGTGTGTCATCGAAGCCCGCACTCCAATGACGATCTGCACGGTGTATTCATGCCGCAGCCAAACCTTGCTCCATCCTTTCTGTCAGTTGACAAGGTCGCCGTCCCTCTCACGCATACCTTCAGTATTACAGTCGTTCGACACGCGTTCGATCCTCCCGTCGCAATGGTAGCGAAGCCACACAGTCACATGTAAGCAGCGACATTTCCTTTCCATTAGCAGTCAGCCCATGGGGTTGGCGTTATCTGCACCAGGGGCCGGGCCGGTTCTTTGCCGCGAACGAGGTCAAGATAGTGCTTGCGTGTGACACTTCCCTGCCCAAAGGCACGGAGGAAAGGCTAGTGTTTCCGACGCAGGCGCAGGCAGGCTGCCGAACAAAGGACGTGCTGCGGTTGCGCCAACGAGCGCGCTAGGTGATTCCCGATCCGGAAAACCAAAGCTTGAGAGCGGCCCCACGCCCCACCCGGAACTCGTGGCCGGAGCCGATGGCGGCACCCGGGTTGGACGGCCAGACCCGGGTAGTGGATTGACATGCAGTCGGGACCTGTTGCATTATGCAGGATGACAGCCGCCCAACGACATGTTTGTTTTGATCTGGGCGCCATGAGAGGAACTGCCGTGGTGGCTGGTGCCTGTCGTTGGAACTTGGAGCAGCAGCACGGGCCAGGGCGGGCGGGCGATGGACGTCATGCGAGATCCGGCTTCGATCTCGGGCGCGGATCGCATCTCGCCATGCACGATCAGATCCGCCCGGCTGGAGAAAAGGGCCAGTGCTCCCTGGCCGCCATGCCTTGTCGTGCCGGAACCTCCTTTGTTGCGCCCGCCCGCCCATGCGCGTCTTCTCTCGCGCCCTCGTCCGCCTTGCACGCGTCGACTGCGGACACACACCGTCGACCAATTCGCGCTCCCTGAACTCGTCCGCCCGCGCCAACATGCCTGCCAAACGCAAGGCCCCCGCCTCGACCGGGAGTGCGTCCAACCATCGCTCTGCCGGGTCGCAGCCCTCGCGGAAGGCCGCCAGACGCTCCGCAAGCGCCGACGACGGTCCCAAGCAGTCCAATGGTTCTGACCAGAGCCCGTTCGACCACACGCGCACCGAAGAAAAGGTCGGTATCGTTCAGCGCGAGTTCTACCCCCCCGAGATGTCCAACGAGCGCTGCGCCATGTACAACGACAACGAGCTGCCACGGCCCATCGAAGTGCTCGAGCAGACCGTCGCCGACACCCAGAAGCAGCGCTCCAAGATCGCCGTGGGCGGCGCCGTCGTGCACTGGTTCAAGCGGGACTTGCGCCTGCGCGACAACAAGGCGTTGAGCATGGCGGCGGCGAAGGCGAAAGAGGGCGGCGTCCCTCTTGTATGCGTCTTCGTCATCAGCCCGCAAGACTACCAGGCCCACTTCACCGGTGCCGCACGCGTCGACTTTGACCTGCGGACCCTTGCAGTCCTCAAGGACGACCTCGCTGAGCTGGACGTCCCGCTGTCGGTGGAGACGGTGGAAGACCGCAAGCACGTCCCGGGGTACCTGGTCGACAAATGCAACGAGTGGCGCGCGCACCACCTGTTCTGCAACATGGAGTACGAGGTCGACGAGCTGCGCCGGGAGACGCGCCTGACGAAGCGCTGCCTCGACGCGGGCATCGACTTCACCGTCGTGCACGACGACGTCGTTGTTCCGCCGGGCGCTCTCCAAACAGGCACCGGAAAGCAGTATGCCGTGTACAGCCCGTGGTTCCGCTCGTGGGTTGCCCACGTGCACAAGCATCCCGAGCTGCTCGACGAGCATGAGAGGCCAGGACACAACCCAGCAGACGCCCGCCGCACATTCAAGCACATCTTCGACGCCGAAATACCCGACGCCCCAAAGAACAAGGCCCTCTCCCCCGAGCAGAAGAAGCGCCTTGCCTCGTTCTGGCCAGCCGGCGAGCACGAGGCTCTTGAGCGTTTGGAGAAGTTCCTCAAGCAAAAGGCAGCGAACTACAAGGACACTCGCAATTTTCCTGCGGCTGGCAGCACGGCCATGGTCAGCGTCCATCACTCGGCTGGGACGCTGGCAGCGCGGACAAGTGTGCGCTTGGCCCGAGAGGCGAATGGCTCGAAGAAGCTGGACGGTGGCAACGCCGGAATCGCTGGTTGGATCAGCGAGGTGGCGTGGCGTGACTTTTACAAACACGTTCTGGCACATTGGCCATACGTCTGGTAAGTCTGATGGCGTGGAAGACAAGACAACCGGAGCACTGATGCACGTGCCTGCAGTATGTTCAAGCCATTCAAGTACGAGTACATCAACGTCGAATGGGAATACAACGACGACCATTTCGAACGCTGGGCTCGCGGAAACACCGGCTTCCCCATTGTGGACGCCGCCATGCGACAGATGCATCACATGTCATACATGCACAACCGTTGCCGTATGATTGTTGCTTCCTTCCTGGCCAAGGATCTGCTGCTCGACTGGCGCTTGGGCGAGCGCTACTTTATGGAGCACCTCATTGACGGGGATTTCGCCTCCAACAACGGCGGCTGGGGGTTCGCTGCTTCCACCGGCGTGGACCCGCAACCGTACTTCCGCATCTTCAATCCGTTGCTGCAGAGCGAAAAGTTCGATCCCGACGGCGACTACATCAGAAAGTGGGTACCTGAGTTGAAGGATGTGAAGGACAAGGCGATCCATGATCCCTACGCGAGAGGTGCCGAGCATGTGGCCGGAAAAAATGGATATCCAAGACCCATGGTGGACCACAAGAGCTGCAGGGAGAGGGCACTGGCAAGATATAAGAGTGGCATCGGAAGAGAAACGGCCTAGCTGTTAAGCCCGAACGTGCCTGGTGGGCTAATTAGTGAGGAATAATGAAACCAAAACGCCGTAAGAGACCATGGGAACAGGGTTGGCACCCGTTTCCTTGCTTGATGGGAGAAAAATTAAATTAGAAGCGTTTAGCGCCCCGGACTTCAAAAAAAAGAACAGAAGGCTTTTGAAGCGCACCTTTACCCACCCGCTTAGCCATGCAGAGACCGCCTTTGCACTCTGGTATGAAGACCCACTAAGATGACGTCTGAGGAAAGAAAATGGTCCTGCGTCCACTCCAACGCAAATTTTATTCCCGACCCTTTGTTACTAAGAAACCCCCTTGGACGGTCAATTGAGCCACAGCGGAAAAAAACAAAGATATGCGAGTGCCCTGAACTCTCTATGCACACATAATGTCCATGTGATTGCCAAAAACCCCCCCACCAACGCCCGATGAATGAACCGCCGAAATTTAAGTTGTTGCATGTCAAAGAAACGACATTGACTGATTCATTGGGGCTCAATGAGCGTTTTTTTTTTGTTATCCCCATCGCAAGGGTCGTGTATTGTGCCCGATTCGGCTCAGAAATTGCTTTCCTCGATCTTTCATCCTCGATGGTCTGACGAGGAGGTGAGATAATACCCGTTACTCACAGACCGCGCCTCGGCTCTGGTCTGCCTCTCAAACCTAGAATGTCGCGACGCACACTGTCGGGAACACCCTCTTGCACCTGCTGTCCATGATGTAAACTACCGTGGATAGGTGGCGGAGGACTACCAGCGCCGTCATAACCGAAAGGGCCATGGGGCGCTACTTGCTTCGCTGGCTGTGCCTGTTGAGTTGAAGGATGATGCGAGGCGGGAGGAGTGTGGTGGTGATGGATCGACTGCGGAACGTGGTGATGGTGATGTATTTGTACCTGCGTTTGCGCACCTTGCCCCTGGTGAGGACCAGGCGCAATGGCTCTAAAGCTGCTTTGTTGCGCAGCCGGTTCCGTCATGGTATAGTTTTGAAAGGCTGGTTGAGCCTGAGTCGGTGGATATGGGCCTTTGTATCCGTTTACCGGCACACCGTAACCTTGAGCACTGTGCGCCGCAGCTGCGGCATTCTGGGCCTCAGCAGCGGCCTGGCGTTGTTGGTCAGCGAGGCGGTCCGCTGCTTGACGTGCCTTGCGCTCGGCCCACCACTGCGTCATGCTTGCACTACGCTTCTCGGACTTGACGCCCTTTTTGCGACCGGAGGCGGTAGTGCTGCCAGCGCTGGTGGGAGTGTGCGCTGGTTGCGAGGCGGGTGTCGTTGCAGACGCCGGAATATGCTGTGCATGCCCGTTTGCTTGGGTAGGAGTACCAGGTGCAACAGTAGACTCAATTGCGACACCTGCGCTATAAGGATGCGCCTGAGCCGTCTGCTGCGGGTGGGCAGCCATGAACGTAGGATCGGCATTGAGACCGGGAATCGGTGCAGTGGAGGCGGGAGGTATGTTGGAGTGCGGAGCGTGGCTGTAGCCCTGGACGAAGAAGGGTTGTTGTTGTTGAGGTTGTTGGTAAGCAGGTGCGCTGGTGACACTGCTAGGAGCGCTGGGAAATGTCGTCTGTGTGCTGTTTTGTTCGTTATTTGCAGCATTGGCAGCAGCCTGTGCAGCGGCGCCCTTCTTGCCGCGCGGTCCTTTCTTGATGCCAGCGTCCTTGCGCTGAGCCAGGTTCTTGCTGCCAGGTGGACGTCCACGTCTCTTGCCCGGCCCGCGCGGTTCCGGCGTGCCCTCGTAGGTGTCGTCGTCCTCGGACGCGCTGGTACTCATGGCGCTCTCGCCTCTCATCTCCCGGATGCGGGCTGGTACGTATGATTGCCTCTTTGTTGCACTGCCAACCTTGCCTCTTTTGCGTGGACCCGGTGGTTCTGGGGTCTCGGAGCCGGCATGGTCACGTTTCCGGGTACGCGACCCAGAGTCACCGGCCCCATCAAACCTCTGGGCTGCGCGTCTGTTCCGCTTGCCGACGTCCTCCTCGCTCTGAGCCAAGTCCTCGGCGGTGACGTCTCGCGTGCGCCTGTGACGCAGTTCGCGGCCACCGACGTAGTCGGTGCCAATGCGCTGGCTGAATGGATCCTGAGTCCCCGGAGGCTTGCGGGCATCGTAGACATAGCTGTAGATGTCGGCTTCCTTTTGATCGTCAAAGATCTGGGGATCTACGGCCACGCGGCCTCCATTCACGGGCTTCCGCGGGCCGTTGTTCGCGTGGGCGGCGACACGCTTGTCGATGGTGAGATACTCATCCTGCCATGCTTTCAGAGCGGCCTGGGTGTTCTCGGCCAGCGCGTACAGCGCGTCTGACGTTCTTTCAGATGGCAAGTGCTTGGTGAGCGCGGCAATGAACTTTTGCGGATCAGTCATGTAGCCGAAGCGCTTTCGAAGAATCCTATTTGCATCATCATCGACCTCGGATTCAGAGGGCGTGCCAGGAGTGTTGGTGAAGGGCGGCGGCAGGTCCTCATCTTCCAGGTCCTCGTCCAGGTAGGTGGGCTTGGGGCGGGGTCCGCGGGGAGGGGAGGGCTGGTTGCGCCTGGAGGGCGCAGCGGACCTGAAGGCGCCGGTGGTCTCGTTGATGAGCTGCTGCGACGGGCTTGCGTCGGCATCGTCTGGCGAGGGAGGGTCGTCGTCTTGGTCGTGGTCCGGATCAGCTGCCTCACTTGGGTCGGCGGACGGCTCGGGGTTCTCCGGGAGGAGGTATTCGTCAGCATCGGCAACACTGGGAGTCTGCGGGCGCGAGGTTTGCTCTTCATCGACATCTGTCAGCGTTCTGCGCGGACGGGTGCGGCGCTTCCTGGGTGAGGAGTGCTTCTGGATTTTGCCCGGCCGACCACGGCCGGCTCGCTTCGGGCGGTCGTGGTCGTTGCCGTTTTGGGACGGGTCTTCATTCTGGCTGGAGCTCTCACGCTCAATTTCTTGGAACTGCTCGTACAGCGACTTTGGGCGCGACGAGCGCTGGCGCAGCTCGTCCTCGCGCTCCAGACGCTCGACAAAGTCGTCGGGCAGGCCGGAGACGGTCAGGACGGGCGTGGAGTAGAAGGCCACGACGGGCTGCTTGCCGCCGACATAGATTTGCGAGTGCATTGAATTGTTCGAGGACGAACGCGTCAGTTTCCGGGAAGCTTTGGACGAGCCCGACGACGACTGGTCGAGGCTGTGGTCGAGGGTCTGCGGTGCAGGCGTGGCGGATTCGGAGAGTTTGCCCTTGCCGCTGCGGGTTCGCATCGTGACAGGCCCCGCCCAGAGAACAGACCGGGGGCTAGAGCAGCGACGCCGGGGGCGGTGGCAGAGGGCAAGCAGCGCACCGCGGGCAGGGCGCTGGTGCAGGCGGGCGAGGTGCGAGCGAGGCGAGGGTGAATTGATGGGCGGACAAGTGGACAGTGAGACAAGACGCTGGAAAGGGGAGCCCCGCAGCCGGCGGCGGGCGCAGGCGCACACAGCGGGCGTGGCACAAACAGCGCGAAAGCAGCGGCGCCGGGAGCTCGGGGGCAATGGGGGCGGGCGCGGCCGCGATGGTGGTGTGCAGAGGCTGTTTCGATGGTGACAATCCTGGCCGTGGCCGCCGCGAGCATTTCGTGTCGTTGCAGGACGCGGCCGAGCGCCCCGCCAATCAGCGCCCGCCCGCGCTGCCCCGGCCCCGGGCCACCCCAGGCAAGCTTTGGCTTCGTCGGACGAGCTCGCCCTCTCCTCCCGCCCATCCACCACCATGGCCAAGCCGCTGTCCAAGGAGGAGCTGCTCGCCCAGTTCGACGACCTCGACGACGACCTGCCCGCCGCCCAGCCGGCGCCCGCGCCCGCCGATGCAGCCTCCAAGGACGACGACGACCCCGTCGCCGAGCTCGCCGCCCTCGCTGCTGCGAAGCCACCCAGCAGAGCCGCCACCCCCAAGCTGTCCTCGTCGTCCAATGCCAGCAACCGCTCGCCGCGCCGCACCGGCCAGGTAACGCCCTCGTCCACCGGCTCGGCCCGCAACAGCGAGGACAAGGGCCAGCGGAAGTCGCAGGACGGCACGCGCTCCTACCACCAGGGCGTCACTCCCTCCGCCGAGAAGGACGGGCAGAAGCAGTCTGCCGGCGGCGGCTGGTGGGGCAGCATCGTAAGCACCGCCTCTGCCGCCGCCAAGCAGGCCGAGTCTGCCCTGAAGGAGATCCAGAAGAACGAGGAAGCCCAGAAGTGGGCAGAGCAGGTCAAGGGCAACGTGGGGCTCTTGCGCTCCTATGGTGCGTTCCATCCTGCTGCCTCACAGACTGCTGCATTGGCTGACTACCACCAGGCGACGAGCTGCGCTCGCGCGCCGTGCCAACCTTTACCCAGCTCCTGCATACCCTAGCACCGCCCATCTCGCAGCACGAGCGCCTCCAGATCCACATTACCCACGACCTGCACAACTATCCGTCGCTCGACCCCATCATCTACGCCACATTTTCGCGCGTCATGGCCCAGGTCGAGGGCGGCGACCTCATGGTGATCCAGCGGGGCTCGGAATCGCGACAGGGCCCCGATGCTGCCTTTACTGGCGGCAGCACTGCCGGATGGACCGACGGACCCTGGTGGCGTGACGTCGGTGTCAAGCGTGACCTTGGCGCTGTCAAGGGTCTCGTTGAAGGCACCAAGCTGGTGCGCGTTAGTGCAGAGAGCTACGCGACTGACTTCTTCGCCAGCAAGGGCGGCGTTGAAGAAGCCGCCAAGGCTGCCAGCGAGGTTCTTTCCGAGACGAACCCGGTGCGCAGCTCCGATATCTTTTTGGCACTCCAGGCAATCAGCCACAGCGCTCCAGGAGACCTCTTTGGAGGCTCCACGGCCGAGAAGAAGGCCGAGACGGGCGGCGTCGAGGAGCCCGAGGAGACGGACGATCTAGTTTCGTTTGCCGTGCACCTCTACGATCCCATCCACAGTATCTCGTTCCACGCCCTGTCCCAGGCATTCCCGCAAAAGTGGGGAGACTGGCTGGACGCATCACCGGCGGCTGTGCCTGAGGGAAGCACGGATCCGGTGGCCACGCTGCCCCAGGAGATCAAGGAGATCATTGAGAGCGGCGGTGTGGATCCGCGGGAATGGGTAGCCGAGTGGATGGAAGAGACGATCCAGTTGGCTGTTGGTGTCGTAGCGCAGAGATACGTGGCAAGGAGAATGGGCGTTGGCGAGGGCGGCATAGGAAGAGGAAAGGCCCGGCAGAGGGCCGAGGAGAGCGGTGGCGGAGAGGCGGCACGGGCGATTTGATTGATGATACGACATGGTGGGCTCGCATTGCAGTTTCTGTTTCCCATGGCGTGTATGGTTTTGGCCGGGCGATGGCTCTGGTTTACGGACGACAATCAACAGAATGTCAAGCATGGCGGGAACCGACAACACTCGAAGTTGTCTTTGTCCATTGAAAAGATGTGGTGAAAGATCTGTTCCATGCCCGAACGCCCTTCCATGCAAAAGTGTGACAACGCCATCCCATGCAACAGTCGGAAATGCCTCATTTCTTCTTCCCCTCGTCCTTCTTCTCCCTCTTCCCGCCTCTCAACATCTCCAAGTGACCGGCCTTCTCGGCGAGAGCCTTCTCGGTCAGGGCGGTCAAGCCGGCCGAGTGCTTCTTCAGCAGCTTCTTCTGCTGGATGATCTTCTGTTTCTTCGGGGCGATCTGGCGGCTGCCGCGAGGCTTGAGGGGCTGGCTGCCTCTGAACGGACGGCGGTTAGCGCAGGCTCGGGCAGCAGGACAGACAGCGGCGACTCACTTCTTGGCGCCGCTGCCGCCAGCAGGCTTCGCCTTCTGCTTGATGGCACCTTGGGCCATTGAGGCTGGTGACGGACGGGGAGAGCAGTGCGGTGGCGGGTTCCGTGACCGGATTGCAGCGTGACGCGCAGACGGCGCAGGTGAAGTGGGCGCGCGCTTTTCTGCCGGCAGGCTCCGCCCTGAGGCTCACCGCTCACGTGGGCGTCCCGGCATCCGCATCCGCGGCAGGCGGGGATGATCAACCTACTCCGCCTCGCCGCCTCTCCGCCTCTCCGCCTCTCCGCCTCTCCGCAAGCCCTGGCCCACGCTCGATTTACCCGGTGCGCGGGTGAAGTGGACGCGGGTGCGCGATGGGACTCCGCATCTGGGGTAAATCCGCCCTTTTGTTGACTCGCAGCTTGTCCCTGTATTTAGCCAGTCCGATATTGCCGGCGCCGGCATGGACATGGCGTCGCTGAGGCGCTGCTCCCCGGCCGGGCGTGCCTGTTCCTGAGTCGGGAGAGCTGCTGTGGCTAGACGTCACGCGTGTCCACGCCGTATATTTACCTCCTCTATCCTCGGACAGAGGCTCCTCTCTTCGCTCCTGTCTACCTCTCGTGCACGCGCCATGACGCTGCTCCTCGTCCGTCTCTTGTCGTCCGTGCTGTTGCTGAGGGCGGTGCTCGCCATTGGCCAGGATGCTACCCTCGCCTTCAACGCCTCTGCCGGCAGCCTCCAGCTTGCGACCAGCTCGTCGTCTGTCCGGCTCCTGCTCGATTCTGCAGACTGGCCTGGCGTGCTGAGGGCTGCCGATGACCTTGCCGCCGATTTCGGCCGCGTCACCGGCCTGAACGGCTCGCTTTCACTTGTTGGCGGCGGCGCTTCCCCCAGAAATGCTTCGATGATCTTCAGCGTTACTGGCATGTCAAACTGGACCACCTCCGCAACCAACAGTAGCGGTCCAGGCGTCATCATCGCCGGAACAGTTAGCAACTCCAGCATTATCAGGAGGTTGGTGGATGCTGGGAAAATCGACGTCTCTGCAATTGAGGGACAATGGGAGTCTTTCACTTCGCAGCTGGTCAGCTCTCCGGTCGAAGACGTAGCCCAGGCTCTTGTCATCGCCGGTATGTCTCCTCCCTGACCCCTTCTCCCGCCAAATCCCACGCTGAGATCCTCCAGGGAGCGACAAGCGTGGCACCATCTACGGCCTCTACGACGTTTCCGAGCAAATTGGTGTATCCCCGTGGCATCACTTTGCGGATGTACCCGCCGCCCGCCATACCGCCATATACGCCCTCAACACCACCAAAACTCAACCTTCGCCCTCGATCAAGTACCGTGGCTTCTTCATCAACGATGAGGCCCCCGCCCTGACTGGATGGATGAACGCCAACTATCAAAAGAGCGAGTACGGCTCAGCCTTCGGCGCTGAGTTCTACGCCATGGTCTTCGAGCTTCTTCTGCGTCTGCGCGCAAACTACCTCTGGCCCGCCATGTGGGGCTCGATGTTCAACGTCGACGACCCGCGCAGCCAGCCTCTTGCAGACGAGTACGGAATTGTCATGGGAACCTCCCATACAGAGCCCATGATGCGCGCCACCAACGAATGGGGCCAGTTTGGCAAGGGGCCCTGGCAGTGGAACACTAACAACGAATCCATCTACCCCTTCTTCGTCGAGGGCGCTGAGCGGACCAGGAACTACGAGGGCGTCATGACCATTGGTATGCGCGGCAGTGCTGACACGGCCATGAGCGCCAACGTCGAGACTGCCATGCTTGAGAACATTGTTGATACTCAGCGTGAGATCTTGAAGACTGTTTACGGCAGTGAGACCGCTGTGCCGCAGGCATGGTGCTTGTACAAAGAGGTCCAGGGCTATTACGAGGCCGGCATGAGGGTGCCCGACGACGTCATCTTGCTTTGGGCCGACGACAACTGGGGAAACATCAGGAGACTGCCTGTCGGCAACGAGACCGAGAGGTCTGGTGGTGCTGGCGTCTACTACGTGAGTTTCTTGCAATGCAGTGCTATACGCATGGAGCTCACACCGCCGCACAGCACTTTGACTATGTTGGGGATCCAAGAAACCACAAATGGGTGAGCAACTCCGACTAGGAGCGACGGGACATGTATTGACAGACCCAAGATCAACGCGGTCCAGCTGGAACACACTTGGGAGCAGATGCACCTGGCGTATGACAGAGGGGCAAGAGACCTCTGGATTGTGAATGTCGGCGACATCAAGCCTTTGGTATTCAATCCGAGATGAAACCGACCAAGCAGAGACTGACCTTGCCAGGAAATCCCCATCTCCCACTTCTTCGACCTTGCCTATGACATTAAGCGCTGGGATGTAAACAGCACCTCTCGCTGGAGTGCACTGTGGGCTGCCCGGGAGTTTGGTGCTCGTGTCTCTCAGCAGACTGCTGATGTTCTCGAGACGTATGGCCTGCTGGTTGCTAAAAGAAAGTACGAACTCGTCGACCCCAGCACCTACAGCCTTATCAATTACGAGGAAGCGGATACCATCATTGCCGAGTGGGAGGCTCTTGGAAAGCAAGCTCAGAGTATCTATGATTCGCTTCCAGCTGCAGCCCAGCCTGCCTTCTTCCAGACGGTCTTGCACCCTGTCCTTGCGGGCGGCACTGTCTACGACATCCACGTCAGCTCCGCGAAGAACCGACTCTATGCGGGCCAAGGGCGCACGAGCGCAAACGCCTGGGCGCAGCGAGTGCTGGAGAAGTTCAAATACGACCACGAGTTGACGACACGATACAGTGGGCTTCTGGATGGAAAATGGAAGCACATGATGGATCAAACGCACTTGGGCTATCTGTATTGGTAATTGGCTCACTCAGAATCTGACTGACGACCGCTGACACCTGACAGGCAACAACCAATGCGTCAAGTCACTCCCCCGCTCCAATATGTCCAAACTCTTGAGCGAGCGTTGAACGGCGATATGGGTGTGGCGGTGGAGGGAAGCAACGCCACCGTTCCCGGAGACGATCAGTATCATGAGCTTTCGGCAAACACTCTGACGCTGCCCCCGATCGACCCGTACGGTTCTCGTCGGTGGATCGACATCTTCTCGGTTGGAACCAACGAGTTTGACTGGAACGTATCCGCCGCGCCGTTTGTCAAATTTTCACAAACCTCGGGCACGCTCTCGCCGACGGGAAACAACACCGATGTGCGCGTCTACCTGGAGATTGACTGGGAAAACTGCCCAGCCGGCTCCAACGCAACCACCATCAACATCACCTCCAGCACCGACTATGGCACGCAATTCAGCATGCCCAGCGTAATCCTGCCCTACAACCACACTGAGCTGCCCGCCTCCTTCAGCGCTGGCTTCGTCGAATCCGATGCTCACATCTCCATCGAAGCCGCGCATTACACGCGCATCAGCGATGCATCAGATGACGCCTACACCATGATTCCCTCGTATGGCCGCACTCATTCTGGCGTCACCCTCTCCGACAACCTCTCCCCCTCACTCGATGCCGCCAGCGCTCCCGCACTTGAATACGACATCTACACCTTTAGCTCCAACACCACCGCAAACCTTACTCTCCATCTCTCTCCCAGCCTGAATACAGACCCTTCGCGCCCACTGCGCTACGCCGTCACCATCGACGATGCGACGCCTCAGGAGGTCAAGTACGTGACGGACCAGCCGGAGGGTGCGTTGCCGGTGGATTGGGAGGAGGCCGTGGCTGGAGCGGCGTGGGTGAGCGAGACGGGCAACTGGACCATTGGAAATGCGGGCGCGCATACGCTCAAGTTTTGGGCGTTGGAGCCGGGCGTCGTGGTGCAGAAGCTCGTGTTGGACTTGGGAGGTGTAAGGGACAGTTATCTTGGCCCGCCTGAGAGTTACAGGGCCGGCTGAAGGAGAGGGTGACCGGCTTGGCGGTTGATGAACTGTGCTAATGTTTGCCGTCCGACTTGGAACGTGTCTTGAAGTCTGGTGGCAGTGAAAGGATCCTCGCAGCATCGGAGAACCGTCCAAACCGACTGCCCCACAACACCAAAGGTTCTCTGCACATTATTCATTGAAGCTTAGAATTAAGACGTATCTATGCTCTGTCGGGCTGAGTATCACAATCCAGAAAAGCTGAGCACGCAATGAAAGAAGACAAGACGAAGCATGCATCGCTGATTTACTCACTCCTTGCCATCCACAACGGGCAGCTTGGCCACGACCTTCTCTCCCAATGCGACGAGGCTCGCCGCGCCTATGATCTCCAATGTTGTGACCTCGGCGCCGAGCTCCATTCTGATCCAATTCCTGATCTCGACTGCGCTCAGACTATCCAGGCCATACACACTCAGCGGCTTGCCCGGCTCGAGCGCCTCGGACAACCGTAGTGTTTTGGTCAGCTGTGCGTTGATCACATCCAGCATGACCGGTAGCGTCGTGTCTGGAGACGCTCCGGAAGCGTGCAGCGCCAGGAAGGCTTGCACTGCGGCGTCGGCCGTGTTCTTGCCGGATGAACCACCACCAGAGTTGCTGGGCAAGAACAGGCTGGCGAAGCGGCCGTCTCGAGTCAGATCGCTATCAGCCGGGGATTGAGGAAGCGCGATGCCGGTGACCAGCTGAGACACTGATGCTGGGTTGATTGCGTGTTGCTGCTGGCTGATGGAGGTGTCGAGCACCACGTGCAAAGCGTTCTCGGCGATGCCGGTCCACTGGCTGGAGCCCAGATGCGTCTCCATACCGCCTTGCTCGGCAACGTAGCCGACGTCCTGAATGACACCCAGGTTGGTTGAGTTGGCTGCCAGTCCTAGCGAGTGGCGGTATGCCGCGAATGAATCAAGGAAGGCGTTGGCGGCAGCATAATTGGCCTGACCCTTGTTGCCAACGACGCCAGAGACGCTGGAGAGCAGAGTAAGGAAGGAGAGGGGCGCCGTGAGTGAGAGGGAAGCCTGGTGAAGGTTCCATGTGCCGACAACCTTGCAGGCGATGCAGTCATGGTATTCCTGGACAGACATGTCTTCGTAGGGCTTGTCCTGTGGGGAAGGAAGGTGTCAGCACCGGCTTTTCTCTTTGATCACCAGGACGACTCACCCTCAAAACCATGGAGCCCTGGATGATTCCTCCGACAGGCACCGGAGCAACGGCGAATGCTGCACGCACGTCGTCAAGGTTTCCAACGTCGCCCTTTGCCTCGTATACCTTGCACCCCAGAGAGCTGCAGTTCACGACGACAGTCTGGGATCTGCCATCCGAGCAACCGCTGCGAGACATGGAAACAACATGCTTGGCACCACGACGGGCCATGTGGATGGCCAGACTGCCGCAGAGCCCCTTCAAGCCACCGACGATGAGGTATGCCACATCGCCGCGAAGACGAGCCTCGTGAGCGAACGGCCGCACCGGGACCTCAACGTTTCCGCTGGGGCCATCGCTAATGACGATTTTGCCCATGTGCCGGCCACTGCGCATGTAGGCGAAAGCCTCCGGGATCTGTGCATACGAAAAGGTGGTGATGGGCTGAATGGGAGCGATTGCGCCCTTCTTCACCAGGTCAAACACCTTGGTCAGGAGCCTGCATGCCCAGTCAGCATTGCCGGTATTCGTGTGCCAAAATGGCAGACGACTTGCCTGTGGTACACGTCATCCGTGATGTGCTTGCTGTACGAAATGTCCACCGCCCTGAATGAGCAGTTGCGATCGAACGGCTCCATGGACAAGAAGTTGCGCTCGACAATGTCCCTCTTTCCAATCTCGACCATGGTACCGCCGTCGGCGCAGATGCGCCATGACGCGTCGAGGAGGTCGCCGGTCAACGAGTTGATGATTAGATCGACGCCCTTCCCGTTAGTTGCCTTCAAGACGGCAGGGCCGAAGCTGGTGTCGCGGGACGAAAACATGCGTGCGGGCGAGATGCCAAACTTTTCCTGCAAGAACTGGCGCTTGGCTTCGGAGCCCACGGTGACGTAGATCTGAGACGGGGCTTAGTGTCGATCCAGGGAGAAAGAAAGAGAGAGCGGCAACTGACCTCAGCCCCAATGTACCTGGCCAGCTGGATGCAGGCGATTCCCACGCCGCCAGCCGCCGAGTGAATCAAAATCGACTGGCCCTTCTGCAGCGCCCCGATGTCAAAGACGCAATAGACCGAGGTCGCGAACACGACGGGCATCGTCGCGGCCTCCTCGTAAGCCATAGACTCGGGGATTGGCACCACCCGCTTGACCGGCGCCTGGATTCGGTTTGCCAGCAGGCCCTTTTCAATCGTGGCCACGCGGTCGCCAACACGCAGTCCCTTCACGCCTGCTCCAACCCGCCTGACCAGGCCGGCACCCTCCAGGCCGAGCAGGTGCTCGTTCTCCGGCACAATCCCCATCGCAACAACGAGGTCCTTGTAGTTGAGGCCGGTGGCAAAGAGCTCGATCTCGACGCAGCCGGGAGCGACGGGCTGTTCGGCAGGAGTGATGGCGCTGTACTGCAGGGCGTCGAAGGTGCCAATTCGCTCCGCCCGCATCCGCACGGTTGACTGCGCATCGTGCAGGCGTTGCGGGACAGCTTCTGCCACAGCGCCGTTTTTGGCCGCGTTCACAGCGGCGTCGGGCAGGATGCGGTTGATGTGCACGACACCGTCACGCTGGAAGAACTCGGCCTCGCCAGCCGTCTTGGGCTTGGGCTTGCGCAGCGTGCTGAGGATGTCCACGATGGCCGAGCAAGTGGCCGCACCCTCGGCTTGCTCGACGTCGAGGGTGGTGCAGTGCGCGCTGGGGTCCTCGGCGCAAATGGTGCGGAAGAGACCGTTGGCCATGGCCCGCTCCGGATTGGTAATGTTCAGGTGCGCGCCCTGCGTCACCCAGAGCAGCCTGCAGCCGCGAGTGGTGATGTCTTTGATGGTCTGCCACTGGTCCGCAGCCACGGTGGGGAGGACCGAGGAGTGGAGCTCGTCGAGGATCAGGACGGCGCTCTTCGCCGGCACGGCGACAGACGGGCATGCATGCTCCGTGATGCGCCAGCCCGAGCTCGCGATGGCAGCTCGAAGGTCCTCGTTGAGGCGGCGGGTGTTGGTGAGGTGGACGACGTGGAGCTCCTGCGGCTCACCGGCCGCAGCAGTCTCGGAGGCAGGTGTGCAGAGATATGCTGCCTTGACCTGGTCTCCGCACGCAAGACGGACGGCTGACCCGAAGCCACTGCCGAAGATGGTGGTCTGCAGCCGTGATTCGGCGCCAGCGTCCTCCTTCTCCACCACCACGACGTCGCTGCTTCTCGACAACGTCTGCTCAGCCTGCTCGACAACGAGAACCCGCCCGACGTCCGCCAAGACGCTCGAGGCAGCGCTGAGCACCTGCGCCGTGGCTTCCAAAAGCGCCGGCTGGGTCTTGACGATGACGAAGTCGAGATCCGCTGCGCCAGTGCCCAGGTCTGACTTGGTAGTGTCCAGCAGGCCGAACGCCGCGCTCCTCTCCGAGCTGTACTCGTTCTGCACGCTGACGAGGTCCCGGGCGTCCGATGCCATGAACGCGTACCGGCTGTAGATCAACCTGTTCGCCCGCTCACGTCCTTCGAACCAGAGACATGATGCGTCACCTGCAGCAATGTTGATCTCCAGCACCGCCAGTGCCGGTTTCCTGTGCGCCGCCAGGTCGAGAACATCCTGGACACCCGTGCATGGCAGCCTCTCCGCCTGTTCCTGCGTCCGTATCCGCGAGAGGTCCGGCGTGAAGACGGATTGCATGAATGTGTGCTTGGAAATCAAGTCGGCGCCGACGTCCAGCTGGTGGCACGAGAGGTTGGTCATTTGCACCAGCAGCGCCCCTGTCTGCGGGTGGTAGACGGCGCAGCTGGATTTGTAGTTCTTGGCCATCTCCGGCCGCCCTCTGCCCGAATATTCGGCGCGTGCCACGGCGACACCCAGCTCCGGCCGCTGCGGCGTCGGGACGGGGTTGATGACCAGGTCATCGATGACAGCAGGGATGAGGACGGCGCTCATTGTGCTTCTGCCGCCCGCCCAAATGGAGGGTGTGGCCGATTGGAAGCAGCCGTCTAGAACGGCGGGGTGAACCGAGTACGGGGACTGCGGGGTGTATGCGGACGGGGGCTCGGCGAAGGAGATGTGGGAGCGGCTGGTGCGCTGTCCGGCGACAGCTTCGACCAGGACTTGCTTCTGGAAGGCTGGGCCAAAGGCATAGCCGACTTCGGAGGATATCTTGTACCACAGATGACCAGGAGAGGTCTGCTTCAGAGGAGCAATCTCTTCCGTCGTCGCCACTGAAGAGAATCAGTGGAAGGCATGAAATCAAAGGATTGCACCACTTACCTCTGTCAACAGGCTCGTCAACTCGGACCAAGCCGCCGACGTGATCCATCATCACACCTTCTTTATTTGAGGCAACCTTGAACTCGTACCACGAGTCCTTTGTTCCAGCGAGTGGGTTCAGCGTCAACATGTACTCTGCTGGAACGTCCTCCTCCAACACAAGCGCCTTGTCGAACCTGATGTTGCGCAGCCGGTAGCACAGCTCCTCGACTGATCGCACGCCCGCGTCTGGCCGCAGAGAGCAATGCGTCTGGAACATGGCCTCCACCGCCATGGCCACGAAGCCTGCAGCTGGCATGACAATATCGGAATCGACGCAGTGGTCGCGCAGCCAAGGCACCTCGGCGAGCTTGAGGATGCGCTTGAAGGACGGCGAGCGCCAGGGGGTGCCGAGGACCTTGCTGCCCAGCAAGTCGTGGCTGGGAAACTGCTTGGACCTCCACTCTTTGCTCTCACTGCACTCATACCAATACTTGGTTGAGTGGTTCCATGAGTAGTTTGGCAGGTCCGTAATCACCAGCGGCCGGCCGTGCTCCTCGTCTGCGTTGACTTTGGCCATCTTTACCGGCACGCCCTTGAGAAAGAGCTTGCCAGCGACGTCCAAGGTGGCGTCGACAGAATCGGTGCCACGCTTGAGCGCCGTACAGTATTGGATCGCCGACCCGTTGTCCAGGCTGTCTTTGATCTGGCCGATGGGCCCTGCAAGCGCGCCGCTTGGGCCAATCTCTATCACAAAGTTGGCGCCGTCCTTACCGGCAGCCATCTCGCGGAAGGCATCATCGAAGCGAACCGCTGAGACCATGTTGCTCTTCCAGTAGCTGACGTCCGTTGCGTCGTCCGCTGCAAGAGCGTGACCGTAGACGGAGGAAAACATGGTCACGTCGCCGAACGGGCCGGGCTTGCACGATTGGCCATGAAAGTCTCTTAGGAGGAGGCTTTCGTACTCCTTGCCGATTTCATCCATGAAAGTTGAGTGGTAAGCAAGGTTGACCTGAAGCATTCTCGCAAAGTGACCGTTCTGGCTGAGTCTGGTCCTGACCTGCTCGAGATTGCTGACGATGCCGGAGAGAGTGAGAGACTTCGGACTGTTGTAGCAGGCAATGTGGACTGATTCCAGGCCATCGAGATACGGTCCAATATCGGTTTCGCCAATGCCAACTGCAAGCATTCCAAGAGAAGCCTCGCCATCGTGTTGACGGTGCTTCGCCGCCAAACCCCTATGGTACGCAACGACGATAGCATCCGCCTGCGTGAGGAAGCCAGCAGCGTAAGCCGCTGCAATCTCTCCTGAGGAATGACCCACGACGCTCTGGGGCTTGATGCCCCATCTATTCAGCACCGACAAGAGAGCCAACTGGAGCGCGGTAACGAGCGGCTGAGAGAATTCAGGCTGGCGCAGGTGCTCGGACGAGCGAGGTGCAGTCAGTTCCTCGTACAGGGACCAGTCAGGGGGAGTTGGCAGGCTCCGTAGCACCGTGTCAAGCTCCTTTACGACTTGCACAGCGCCCGGGAAAGTTTCAAAAACCTCCTTGCCCATGCAAGGCCACTGAGCGCCTTGACCGGTGAAGACGAAGCCGATCTTGGGCATGCTGGCCTCCTTCTTGCCAAGGACGATGGCGTTCTCGTCAAGCTCCGAGTTCCGGGCAGTGACGTATCCACGGTAGAAATGATGGCTCCTCCTCTCGGAGAGCGTGTACGCCAAGTCGCGCAGGTTGGCTTTGACTTCTAGATTGCTCAAGTGTTTGCTCATCTCTTTTGTGTACGCCTTGAGCGAGCTCTCGTCATTTGCCGAGAAGAGCAGGACGTACGGCCTTGAGGCGGCTTCGTCGTCGCTGAAGAAATCGTCCTCGTCCTCTTCCTCTACGGATTTGAAAGACGAGGTATGCGCTGGAGCAAAATCTTTGATCAGGGCCTTTGGCTCATCCAAAATAGCGTGACAGTTCGAGCCGCCGAAGCCGAAGGAATTCACACTTGCTCGGCGGAAAGGCGCGCGAGGGAAAAGAATGGCGGTCCTTGTTGGCTTCACCTTGAGCGCCTCAAAATCAACTTGCGATATGTTAGAGCTTCTGTCGAATCGTAATGCCAATAGACAACTCACTGGCTGGGTTTGGCTGCTCGAATGTAGGGTTTCCGGGGATGGTGCCGTGCTCAATGGTGAGGATGGCCTTGAGCAAGCCAGATATACCAGCGGCCGGCTCCGAGTGGCCGATATTGCTTTTGACCTACAAACGTACTGGTGAGCCAACCGCCAAGAGCAGCCCACAGGCCCGTCGTCGACTCACAGATCCAATGAGCAGGGGCTTGTCCGCCGACCTCGACGCGGCAAACACCGAGGCAATGCCCTTGACCTCGATGGGATCACCAGCATTGGTGCCGGTTCCGTGGCACTCGAGGTAAGAGGTGAGCGAATAGTCCGCGATGGCTGCGTTCCGGTACGCGGCGCGAATGGCGGCGGCCTGGTCTTCCGAGCTGGGGCTAGCAATGCCAGGCGTTCGCCCGTTGTGGTTGTTCGCAGTCCCCCGGATGACGGCTCGGACGGGGTCGCCATCTCTGAGCGCGTCGTCCAGGCGCTTCAAGACCACGGCGTTGATTGCCTCAGCCTTGATGTAGCCATCGGCTTTGGCGTCGAACGCGTGGCACCTCCCCGAGGCCGAGTGCGCGTTTCTCAGCGCACCATCTGCCGCACGCGCGAATCAGCGACAAACAAGCGGCGGCGCTCGCTGCGGGGCACTTACTCTCGATGCTGTGGTCGGGGCTGCGGCGTCATCGGTCAGTGCCCGGCGTCTGCGGCGCGCGCGCGTCGATCGGACGACTTACTTGAGGTACAAATTGGCGCCGGCAACGATGGCGCCGGATATCTCGCCCGTCTGCAGATACCGGCACGCAACATCGACGCCGACCAGGCTGCCGGAGCAGGCCGTGTCGAGCGTCAGGCTGGAGGCTCGCGAGTCAGCGCACCGCGCGAGCCCGGTTGGTGGGATGGGGGCAGGGGAGCCGCGGCGGCGGGCCGGCAGCGGGCGCGGAATGGGGCTCGAGTCTAAACGGGATAACGCACCTCGGGCCTTTGATGTTCAGGAAGTGGCTGATTCGGTTGCTCAAGATCGCGCGTCCAACACCAATCGCACACGATGGCGGCCGGTTCTGCGGATCGCGGGCTTGCATCCACGCATAGTCTGGGGGCCTCGGTTCAGCTGCCGCACGCGACCCGGGGCAGGCAAGACGTACCGCTTTCGTACGAGCCGACAAAGCAGCCGTACCGCGTCCCCGACAGCGTTTCGATCGGGATTCCCGCGTTCTCGAGCCCCTCGTACACAACCTCCAGCAGCTGCCGTTGCTGCGGGTCCATGGAAACCGCATCGGTGCGCGAGACGTTGAAGAAGCCGGCATCGAAGTCGGCGGGGTCGACCTCCTCCAGGAACATGCCGCCCGGGTTCCGCAGGGTTGTTGGCTTGTCCGACGCATCGTAGTGGCCCTGGAGGTTGAAGCGCGTGGCTGGCGGCGTGGTGCCGGCCACGCCGCCCTTCCTCAAGAACTCCCACAGCGCGTGCGGGCTGTTGCTGGCTCCGGGCAGGCGGCAGGCCATGCCAACGACCGCAACCGGCTCCTGCACATACTGCTTCGATCCCCGATGCGGCTCTGCGTCAGCCTGGACAGACATGCTTTCGGTGGGCGTGCTGGGAGTGAGTTTGGTGGAGTGCCACGAGGGAAGCTAACTTTGCATTAGGGCGTAACATGTATATACGCTGGACGCAGGGCATGCCATCTCGCAGGGGGACCAGGGACTGTCATCCGACGTTGTGGGGTCAATCCGCGGTCCCTACCCGCCCTCGACTGGAAAGTGAAGGAGCCGAGGGGAGTCTGGCCTTAGGCGCCGTCGAGATTGGCGATCAGACCATGCCGACAGCGATTGCCATGGGGTTCGAGCGGCTTTCTCCTAGGGCGGCGCCCATCCCTTCTGGAAGCAGGGACGGCCGCTAGCCAATTCCACCACCGCCGGTGTGGTTGATGACGGTTGGCTGGAACTGCATGGGCCCGGTGGCAACCCGGACTGCATGTGCCAGGATCAAGCACACGGCGGAATTGCGAAGACACAGAAGAAGGAACAGGGCAGGTGCTCCCTGCGCCTCAACCAGGCGCCCACGAGTCAGCAGGCAAGGAATGCCGGGATGTTGAAGGAAGCGGAAGAAGGGCCGACAATAGTCGAGCCACGGGGGACAGGAGGCGGCAGCCCGAGGGCTATAAGGCACGGCTGCACTGTTGGCAAAGTCAAACCAACACTCTCCCTTCGAAAAGCATTAGCGCGCGGCCCACGGCCCAATCACAGCAGATGGCAGCCAGGCAAGAGGTGGAGTTCACTACGCTGGACGGCCTGACCCTGCGGGGTTGGCTGTATCCGGCCAAGGGCGGTCGCGGACCAGGTATTATCATGACGCCCGGGGTAAGCAGACTTGGGAGCGCGCCGGGTGAGAGCACGGTCTGACGGAAGCACGCAGTTCAACATCCCCAAAGACATGATGCTGCCCGAGGTGGCAGAGGCATTCCAGCAGGCCGGCATCACGGCGCTGGTGTACGATCCACGCAGCATTGGGGCGAGCGACGGGACGCCGCGCAACGAAATCGACCCCTGCAAGCAGGTCGAGGACTACTCGGACGCGCTGACGTTCCTCGCCAAGCAGCCGACAGTCGACGGCGGCTGCTGCGGGTTCTGGGGCATGTCGTTCGGCGGCACGGTGGCGGCGTGCGCGGCGGCGCTGGACAAGCGGGCGCGGTTCGTGGTCCTGGTGTGCCCGCTGGTGCGGCTGTACGAGCCGGCGAAGATGGCGCGGCTGCTGGCAAAGGCCATGAAGGACCGCGAGGCGCAGGCCAAGGGCAACGCGCCGTTCACGCTCCCGCTGCTGACCAAGGCGGGCGACAACCCGGCGGGCATGAACGCGGGCGGCGGCGCCGAGGCGCGCGAGCTGCTGGACGGGCTGGCAGCGCGGTCGCCGGGCTACGAGAACCGCACGACGCTGCAGTCGTACTACCGGCTGGCGCTGTGGCAGCCGTACGGGCTGCTGCCGCTGATCGCGCCGACGCCAGTGCTGATGGTGGTGCCGGCCGACGACCAGGTGTCGCCGTCTGCGGCGCAGGCGGCCTTGTTTGACTCGCTGCAGGGCCCGAAGCGGAAGCACGTCGCCGCCGGGACGGGCCACTTCAACGTGCTCAGCGGCGGCCGCGACGTGCAGGCGGTGCAGGAGCGGTTCGTGCGCGATGCGCTGGCCGGGCGGCTGGACGGCGACGGCGGTGACGGCGAGCATGGGCGCGTGTAGGGTCGCGGGTGGTGGGCGGTGGGCGGAGGGTGGTGTTGTGCGTCGGAGGGTGGTGTTGTGCGTCGGAGGCTTTGCGTGGGGGCCAGGGCGCGCCGTTGGACGGGTGTGGGGCGCTGGCGCGCGGCGACAACAGATAGACGAGCCGATATAATGCACTCGCACTCGCACATGCATGCGGTGAGACGGCTCCACCCCATGCACCACCAATCATGCCCCGCCAGAGCTCAACCTCAGCCCAGCGGCGTTCGTGTCTTGCGTATTTCACGCCTCCGGACAGACGCGACTGCTGGCACGCGAGCGTTGCAATGCGGCGCACACTGCGGTCCCGCCCAAAGGTGGGCCAAAGGCCCTTCTTCGTCGTGCCCGCGTCGGCTAGTTCCGCCATCAATATTGCACTTCACAATCAGCTCATCTTGACACCGATCGACATACGGAGCACCATTATTTCAGCTTCTCCCGCTGTAAGTAGCGCTTCTGCCGCCCGCGCTTCAGCGCCTCCGCTCCCCACATCTCTGCAGTCACGCGCTCACTATCCCACTGCTGTCTTCAGCATTGATTCGAAGCGCTCGATCCATTGGCTACCTTCAATCTGGACCGACTGCCATCAACATATCAAAATAAGCACCGTCGAGGCCACGGAGCCACCCGGACGGCCCGCCCGGGCAAAGAGAATCCCACACTACGCACGGCCTTCGTCGGACTTCAGTGCTGCCCGCTCACGACTGGCGCGGTCCGGCAGATCTTGGCGGGAGCCGGCGCGAGAGGCGCAGTATTGCCTCAGAAAAAGGGAAGTGATGACCTCAGCTTCGGTCCGTGTCCAGAAATTATCACCGAACTCGGCTTCTGCCACTTTCTAATATCATACCCCCGATAGCTGGGTATATCGCAAGCCGCCACTCTTGGCACGAATCGTCTCGTTGGACGCTGAACGAGTTTTTGGTACAATCTGGCTTATCTTGAATCTCTGCTCGCTGAATGGAAGTATTTGGCATCGCCGAATGCAAATCTCACATTAGCCTCCGCCTTCTGAGACCGCCATCGAAGTACCGACCTCTGCCAAGCCTCCTCATGCTCGTGTATGCGGGTGAGAATGCCTCCAAACGCCTCAGTGGTTGCAGTGAGCCCTGAGAGCCATACCGCGCCAATCATGTGTGTTGACTCTGAGTGCCAACAGATTCTTAGATCTCCAATCAGGTCGCTGTGCATGTTGCAGGAGGAGAGTACACGGCGAGAACTGCTCATATCATTATAATGCCTTCAAGACTCCTCATTTAATACCCCACTCCTTTCCACCACCGAGCATCTTCATCCCATCACAAAGAAGAACAGTGGAGGAGGCAATGGACAAGGATCTACTTTGAACGCAGATAGCCACCCAGCAACATCCCCAACAATTCGTTATACCATCCATCCGTCACTTCTGTCCCATAGCATTTTGATTTCACGTGTTATACAAATGCCAGGCCTGCTAAACAAGCCACGACGTCGTTAACGACAGGAGAGAGGCAAAGTATTAGGCCATCCAAAGGAATGCACAACGGAACAAGCCAATTGGAACAAAAGAAAAGCGGTCAATTGAAATAACCAAAAAAGAGCAAAGTAATGAGACAGGGAAATAGAAGCAGATCTCGTCTCTTTTTTGTTGATTCTCAAACAAATCATGAGTGATAGGGGAACAAGGAGACAACAGAACCAACAGCGAAATCGTGACACCAGGACAGACAAACACCTCCAATAGATCCTCCTATTCATTTTTCATCGCACAATAAAATTTCGTCGAATCGTCCCGTCATTCCATCCTGCTTATCCAGTAAGCCCTTGAACATGCACACCCGTCATTTTGCCCAGCCCTTACCCTACTCCCTAATCTCAGCAAACAGCCCGTGGTATCTCAACTTTGCCGCTGCACTAATTCCTAGCACGATGACAAATTTCCCGAACATCATAGCGTCGTGGCGTTTGAGAAGAGGGAAAAATTGCAGTAGACTGAGAAAGCGCAAGTAGAAAGGCGACAAGAGAAATAAAACAGATAAGAGAGACATGACAAGGAAAATAGGTATAAAAGCCATCACTCATGATCCCATCATCCTTTTCGTACCTCATCACTCAAACAATACTTGTGCTCTTGACATAGAACTTCGGACCAATCATGCTTCTCAGCTCCCTCCTCTTCTTCTCTCTTCTCCTCTCCGCTATTTTCTCTCTGACACCACTGAGCCCAACATACTCCACCCTCCATCCACCCTTCGTGCCCGGGACGTTGAATTCTCTTCTTCTTCCTCTCGGTCGCTGTAGACTGCTCGACCGGCCACGACTGCTGCCCTCGCCCCAGTTTTGATCATCTTCAGTGTCGCCACCGGTGGTGCTGGCCGAGAAACGCGAAGACATTCGGCTGTCTGCACTGCCACTGGGACTAACATCGAGGTTGTTGTTGTGGTGGTGGTGAGCGTTGTTAGCGGCGATTCTGCGCAGCGAAGCGTTCGACACCTGTTTTTCGACACGGCCGCTGCTGCCACCAAACGTGCGCTTGCCCAGCGCGAGTGGCTTCCCAACGAGACCACCTGTCTTTCTCGGGAGTCCGCCGACATTCACATAATGTCTGCGGGCATTACTGCCGGCCCGTTCCATTCCAAGGCTGTTGCCGATGAGGAAGCCGCCAGAGCCCTTGAAACCGTTGGTCAATCTGCGGCCAAGCGTGCCGATCCTGAGCTTCTGCTGTTCTCGTTCCCTGAATTGCCCCGCCACCTCGTCGTCGAAACCAATGTCGCTAGTGTCGCCGCCGCGCGGAAGACGACTGGACTCAAACGAGCCGCCCATTTCCTCATCCCACTCATCCTCGCTCTCCGAGTCGAAATCATCCCAAAAGCCGCGAGGTCTCCAGAACGGATGAAGGTTGTTGTCCTTTGCCTGTTTGGCGTTTCCGACTGTGGTGGCCTGTCCCCTCGGCGAGTTGCGTTTGGTGACAGATACTGTCCGTGCAAGTATTGGATTCAAAATTGTGTCTGAGTAGCGACGAGCACGCTTGGCGAGACTCTGACGTCGTGTTGGACGTGGAGGATTGCTAGCAACGATGCTCTCGCCCATCGGATCGCGCTCGAGCTCCTCTGCAGGAGTGGGTGGGATGATTTTGAAAGCTGGTGGCTCTGGTGGCTTCCGTGGGGTTTTGAGGGGTGAGTCCACAAACCCGTTGGCTGCCGTGTCAGAATCCATCATTTGCTGAGGCGGGGTCGCAGGATTGAATGTCAATATTGGAGGGCTGAGTTCGCGGCTGAGAGGGGGAGAAGAAACGGTCCGGCGGTGGGACGACGAAGTGTTGGTGTTAGAGTTGGAGTTTGTGCGCGCAACCTGCTGCACCACCAGTAGCGAGTGGTTATTGTGAGGGTAAATGCTGACAGCCGTGGCCTCGCTAACCTCAAGCTCGGCGGTATCAGAGAGCTGCGAGAAGGGTGTGGTGGTATTGTGATGACGCGCGCGATCCAGACTTGTACGGCCGCTGTGGAGCAGCATGGGTGACTCTGGGCTCAGGTAAGAGCGGTCACCCGGCATACCCCTGTCAAGGCTTGATCCCCGAGGAATTTCTTCCGTACGACTTGAAGTCCGATCAGAGCTGCGCCGCGTGACCATGGAATCAGTGGGACGTTTCTGAAGAATCTTCTGGACTTCGGCAGCGGCGGGCGGAGAGGAGATACGATCAGTCGGTGGTGGAGTACGCAGTGATAGTGGTTCTTTGGGAGGAACTTCGGGAGGCGTATCATAGAATTTTCTTCTGTAACTGTCCTTCTGAGATGGCCTCGAGGCGCGTGATAAAGTAACTGTAGTGCCCTTCGACGTCATAACAGCCGGGGCCGTGAAGTTTCGGATACCTTCTCGGGGAAGGGGCCAGTCCTCTGGTACCCTGCTGGATGCCTTGGAGGTTTGCGATGAACTGCCATTAGAAGATTTTCTCTGCATCCGGTGGGGCGAGTCCAACAGGCTGTGATCCCCATATGGCACTGACGAGACATGAGACTGTGACTGCCGAGTATCTGTAAGCGAATGAAACCTCACGTGCAGTCTGCGAGGTGTCTCTGCAGCCTTGGGGGAGTCGTTTGGAGATTCGGGGATCACTAGTACCGGAATGCTATCACGCTGCTGTTTTGGCTCGGTTACCGACGTATCAGCGCTGACGTGGGAGAAAACAGAATCAATACTGTCACGATTCCTCCTCTCTGGTATCTTAGCCCTATGATGGACCAAACGATGTGGAGACGTTCCGTCTGAAGGGAGGGATGCACGATGGGAGCGCTTTGTCGGAGGGCGTTCGAAAGTTGTGTCGCTGCTTTGACGAAGAGCCAAGTTCTTCCCAGCATGGCGAAGCGTGCGGTGGCGTTCGGGCGGCGTAGCTACGACGACAGCCTCCACGATGGTTGACGTGCTGGAGGCGGTCGAGAAACGTTTCGAATCGGCGTTGGGCGTCCCGTTTGCGTCATTGGGCCAGCCAATATCCTTGGCAAACTTGTCCAATGCTGGGTTTCGTGCGTGTCTCTTGATGTCGCTGGCCCGTTCACTCGAAGTTTGGCCCCTCTTCATGACCGAAATGGGCGCAGGATCATAGTCGGGCTCCTGGGGAGACGTTTGCTCGGGTGGGGTCCTGGGGGGCCGCTCTTGCCGTCTGCGCCGAACTGCCACATTCCTCATGAAATTAGTGTCCCACTCCCGATCTGGCGTTTGGTCATGATCTCCATTCTTCGGTTCCCACGTGCCATCAAGCGAAGGAGAACCCTCGTAGTCCAGGCGCCCGGACGGGTTGCGTCCCGTGGGCGTTCGATCGCCTGAATCACCTTCAAAGGCTAAGCCCAGCCCGTCATACCTCTGTCGTGACTCCTTTGCATGCTCAGAAATCTGTTGTACCGGGGTCAAAGCGTCGTGAAAAGACACCTGCGACTCGCTGTCCTCCGACTCGAGGCGGCTTCGGGCCGTGGTGAACGAGTCGGCGCGGGACGACGGGTAGCGGAGGGTGGGAGGCGGGTATGTCTTCTGCACGGAGCGGGCAGACCGGGGCGGGCTCGGGTCAGGCGTGGGCGGGCTCCTCTGGTTTATCGGAGTCCTGACGGAGGTTCGCTTGGAGAGCAGAGTGTCCATGACTCCGTCAGCGTACTGTGGAGCACTGGAGTTGTCCTGCTGTGCATGGTCGTTCGAGGCTGAGGGTGGAGTCGGTGGCAGGCCGGTATCGTGTCCGTTTACCAGTGGCGGAGAAGCGAGTGGAGAAGCTAGCGGAGTGGAGTCGCCGGTGCTGAACTGGGTCGAGGTTTCATCGTCGTGGTACGAAGAAGGACGGACTGGCGCAGAGGCGGGAAACACAATCTGATCGTCGTCTCGCCTCCGTGGCAGCTGCTTGTGAGCGCGGAGCCGAGGGGTGTCGTTGAAGGACTTCTCCAGCAGCGAATAGGCGTCCTGGGGCTGAGCTGACGGCATCACGCGACTGGAGCAGGGGAGCCGGCGGTTGGGAGGCGGGAAGGCTCGAAACGCGGTGCGATATGCTCAGAGATGAAACGGCGCTCTGGAGGCTCGGTGCACCTCTCGCAATTCGCATCGAGAGTATGGCGTGCCGCGCTGCTGAGTTGTCTCGTTGGCCCGGGCCACTTTGCCCATCCGTGCAGACTTTCGTTGGGCGCGCCTCGACGGCGGCGGTGGGTATCTGCAGACGGAGCGGTGCAGGCAGCCCCGGCTGGACGCCTTTCGCGTGTCGTGGCCGGGCTGGTGGGCGCCAGCAGCGACGACGTGGTCGAGAGCCGCGGTCGGGCCAATTCTGCGAGGGTGGAGCGCAGGGCTGGGTGGTCACGGTCGGTGGTGAGGGTCGCGAGGAGTGGGAATTCGAGGTACCGGTCTGGCGGCAGCGGCCGGGGGGCAGCGGTGATTCGCTCGCTGGAAGCGGGTGATCGCTGCAGACTTCGACCGGATCGCGGCGGGAGGCGGGCTGGGCTGGCGAGGCGATGGGCGGTGGCAGCGCGAGGCAATGCTGAAGGGCCAGAGGACGCGGTGGAAGGCGAGCGGGAGCAGCGAGCGGCGCTCGAGCACCGGCGCAGAGGGAGGGATTGGCAGTCGGGGGGGCGCGAGGCCTTCTCTGGTTGCAGCAGCAGCAGGCAGGCCGGCGGGCAGGGTGGCAGGCCAATGACGGCAGTGGGCGCGGTTTCTGGAACGGCTAGGCCGCGCACGCATGCGCCTATCGGCACGCCGCAGCTTCCCGTTTCGCGAGCGCCGCAGCTGGTGGGCAGATGGCTGGGCCCCAAGGCCGCAGGGCCACAGGGCCCCAGGGCCGGCCCCCGCGCAACGCCCGCTTGTGACGAAGGCGCCAGCGGCCCTGGGTCGTTGGTCGCGCGTGGCCCAACGTCACTATCTTAGAGCCCGTCCCGGTTCGCCGGCAGGGCTGACCACCGGCCGGCACCACCGCGATCGGCGCGCCCCCGCTCTGGGGGATCCTCGACCAAAGCGTGCCGCTCAGAACCTCGCCTGCCGCCCACACCACCGCCCGCGCCATCGCCAGTGTTGGTGTGCGCTCGCCCCGCTGGCCGCCGTGCCGCGCCGCCTGTGCCGCCGCCACTGCGCGCCGGGGCAAGCCCGCGCTGCCCGCTCCTACTGTGTAGAGGCAGAGAAGCCTGTTCCTGGCCAACATCCCTGAGCCCCTGCTCGCGGCGCAGGCACCGTCAGCTCGTAGCACAACATGCGCCCTCCACCACAGCCTCGCGCCGCTGCTCACATGGGATATTCCCGGCGCTCTTCAGCCGCAAATCCAGGGGCAGCCTCGTCCGCTCAGCCCACTCTTTGCGCATTGCCACCGCCAGTATTTCCTGTTCGGACGGCGAGTACTAGAACTCACGGCTGAGTTGGGTTGTAAGCAGGTTTGCAGTGGTGGACACTATTTTTGAGTGGCCCGGCTGTCGCTTTCTCCAGGCGATGGACATGAGCAACCAGCACCTGAACGCCTCATAATCTCGATATCTTATGTAGCCACCAACGCCGAGGAATGCAACAGATGGCCACCACAACCAAGCCAGAAACACCAGAAAATCGTCAGTCTTCCGAGACCGCCTCTCCACCGCCCCGTCACTCTGCAATTCCCTCGTCCTCCAGGCCGTCGATGTACGTGTCCTCATACGTTGGCAGCACAACATCCCACGCATCAGACGCATCGTCCTCAATGTCCATGCCCTCTCCACCCTCCCGCTTCGCCTCGGCATCTCCACCCCACCGGAATGCCAACACGGCGTTGTCCTTCACACCCTCTGCCTTTAAGCTCCCCTCGCCACCGCTCTTCCCCTTGCCTTTGGTACCGCTGGCGGCAGCACCGGTCAACAATGCCCAGCCCTTCTCGGGGTCCGAAGTGTCCTTCATCTTGGCGAGCTGGAGGTCTCCGGGGTCGGTGGGCAGCGGTTTGCCGGCGATGCCGTCGGGGCTGGTCTCGCGCAGCGCTTGAAGAAGCTCGGCGCGAACAGAAGAGAGGGTCTGCAGTGCGCCGGCGTGCAGTAGGACTGTGGTCTTGTGGTACTTGAGGCGGAGGGTCCAGGTCGTGCTGGACGGCTGGACGGCTGGCATTTTCGAGGAGGCGTGCAGTGGAGACGGGCTTCGTGGGCTCGATGGCTATGCTGAGAAAGCCCTGGAGTGCAATGCGTTGGTCAGTGCAAGCCACAAAAAAGTGGCGGACGAAACTGGTGTTGCGACGCGCGCGAGACGTACCTGTGCCGAGAAACACAGAGTGGGACTGGGAGACGGGGACGAACAAGTTGAAGTGGGCTGCGGCCTTGGGCGGAGGGTGTAGCGGGGGTTTCTAGGGCCGACCGTAGCAGCGGGCTAGGTTGGGCGAAGGCGGCCGTCAGTGACAAAATCACATTTATGTCGCCCAAAAAGCCCGACGTCCGGGGCGAGTTAGGGTTGCAGCTTTGGGCGAGCTGCATGACGCGAGTCAGGCGGTCATGATGTAAAACACCCAGCTCCAGCACCTCCGTCACACCCAATTATTCCCTCCCGACCGCAACAAGCACCATGCCGCCAGCGTCAGCCGCCCGCGCCCTGCGCGCAGCATCGCGGTGGCCAACCCGCGCCGCCTCGCGCCGCCCACAACCACTCCTGCGCCTCTCGCAGCACCGTAGCCCAGCACCCTTCGCTTGCCATGCCGCCCGCACCTTCACCACGACGCCCGCGAACTCTCGCTCCCGTCCGCCTCGCTCCCACGACCGCGGCCCCCCGTCGAGCGAAGAGACACAGACCGACTTCGACAAGCTCGACGTGCTCGCCAACATGCCCGCGCCTACTACTGCCATCGATGCCACTTTCGACGATGGCTTCGCCATGAACTCGGGCTTGCACGTTACCGGTGCCGGCGTGCTGCTTGTGGCTGGCGATGCCTTCAAGTGGCGCCCGTGGGTACGTGAGGGGCGAAAGGAGGGCACCGTTGCCGAAGGCGGTGTGGGGAACGAGGTCGAGGCCGGGAGGAAGGGTGTCGTCGTGGGAGGAACGGGGAAGTTGAGGGATGAGAGGGGCATGTGGGAGTGCGACCAGAGTGCTTGGGGCGCGTTGGAGGTGGTATGGCTGAAGCCTGGTGAGTCTGCAAATCGGGGAATTCTATCTCTGCTTCGAGCTCTGGCGCAAGGGAAATTGGAACTTGCTACTAACACAACGGTGCAGATCTGCTCATCATCGGCACCGGTGCATCCGTCGTCCCGGTCTCTCCGACCACACGAAAACACATCAACGATCTTGGAATACGACTTGAGGTCTCGGATACTAGGAACGCTGCTGCACAGTTCAACCTCCTAGCAACAGAAAGGGGAGTACAGCAGGTTGCAGCCGCACTTGTGCCCATCGGCTGGGAGGAGGGAAGGTGATGGAGGGTTGCACATCATATCTATCGTAGGTATGTGGGAGTGACGCTCACAAAGTCGAAGGTCGACACCATACATCAAAATGTTTCTCACCCGCAAATCCATTCGGGGCTTTTTGTGACTGAGATCGATTGTTCGTGTTAGCCTAACTAACTACCCTATCTACCTTCCCACCGGGCTTGAGGTGCAGGATATCAGTTTATTCAATCAAAGCCCTTTCCAGTGGTTGCAGTCGTAGCCGCGGTAGCTATATAGCAAAGTAGTAGCGAAAAGAGTTAGCCAACCCATAACGATATTCACATTCCCAGAACTCTGTGCCCTAGTATGATAGCCTTCCGGTGCCGCCGCGATTAAGCCTACCGTTGAAGTCCGTCGAAACCGCATGCCCTCCCGTGGCATTTTATTTGATGAGTGGATAACGCCCCATCCCTTCCTCTCCCCCCCCCCCCCCTCTCTCTCTGATGTCAGACGGCTGGAAACAAAAGTAACGCCTTCCGCTCCCCCTGTGCCGCTGACAAGCGTATCTGTGCTTGAACAAGAAAACACGCAATGAACTTTCACCCCAATGTGCCCATTGCCATAAATACTAGCACTGCCAGCTCAACATCGCATGCATGCCTCGTGATATCGTTTCGATCGATATTATCGCTGCCTTGAAGGCAATAAGAGAAAGAAAGAAACAGAAGAAGGAACAAGAAAATACAAAGGCAGAAAAAGCGAACCGCAGGGCTGGAAAATTGAACAGGCAAACCCATCCCATGGGTATCATGAGGCAGATGGTAAACAAAAAATGAAGCAGACCTCCCTTAGAGAAATGTCAGTGGTATCACAATCTTTCCTCAGACTCATTCGTGCGGGTCATCCACCGACAATCTAAAATGTAAAAGCCGTATTACTAAAAAAAATGGGATCGTTGAGGATGCTGCTCATCGGATCGAAGAAGTCGGTTGTGTAGTCCGCAAAGGGTCCGCTCCCGACGTGGCTGGTTCCAATGTCTGGCGCATTGCCCATGCTCAGACTATTGTTCATGGTCGGCAGGCTTAGTGTGGGCAAGTTTGGATCGAGCGAGACAGCAGTGCTGGTGCTTGCACCATCATTCACGTGACCCGATTGGCCGAGGCGCTGAGACGGTGCCGGAGTCGTTGAGTTGCTCGTTTCGGGATCTGTAGGATTGTTCACGGCGGTGTCGAGATTGCCCATTTGACCTTTGCCCCGGAAGTGTTCTCTCCAATGCCAGAGTGAGTCAAAGACGACACTCATACTCATCCTGCACCTGACTTTCAGGTGGATGGAAACGTCGACAGTGGGGCCGTGCTGAAAGCGGTAGTTCTCGACCTCGGATAGCTTCGGATTGCCTGCTCCACCCGACTTCCAAAGCTGGGCCAGCACTTCGGCTAGACGCTGGGGCAGGTCGTTGTTACGAACTGAAGTCTTGCGGATGCAGGTGATGAGACGGGTGAAGTTTGAGCGCGAGGTGGTAAGCTGCTGAGTCGGTATAGTGGTTCCAAAATTGGAGTTGAGCAGGCGGTGCAGCGTGAAACCCGCGGCAACCATCATCTGCGAGATATAATTGGTCGTATAGACCAGTTGGCCCTGCTCCTCAACGTGGAAGATGGAGTCGAGGTATTGGTTAGCGGCGAGTAGAAGGTGCAGCAGATCTTGGTGCCAGCCGTGCTCCTGCTTGTTGAAGAAGGCGTAGAGCTGGAGATTCAGACGTACAGCACGGAGGTACAGTAAGTCAAGGTCTACCACTGTTAGAAGTCTCGACGGATTCGATGTGGAGTCGTGGCCAAGGGGAAGCGGATGATTTTGCTCACCAGTAAAGTTCAACTGCCGCAAGCGAGCCTCCAGATCGTTCAAGTTTGTTGTCTCGTAGTTGATGAGAATGGACTTGTCGTCGTAGAACGTTCTGCTACCGGAGTCGCTGTACAGGGCTTTGGTGATTCTGGCTGCCGAGCGCTCTAGCATGACATGATTGACAAGCTGCTCGGGCAGCCTGTCCATGTGATCATGCTCGAACGATAGGGCGGAGTCGAAGAGAGTGGTTGACGGCTGTCCACTGGCAACCGAAACGCTGCAGTGCTGTTAGTGGGGATTGCCGCGGTGGAATCAAGACGACTCACCAGTGTGCCACGGTATTACACACAGCCCACGTAGACAGGCGATCCTTGATCTCGTCGTCTCTGAGCTGGACATGGGTGCGCGAAAAGTCCTGGGCGTGGGAGGGCTGGTGCAGACCATGGTGCATGGCAATCTGCATCATGACTCCAGAGAGCATAAAGGTCTCGTCGATGGTCGTGCTGCTCGCGGGCAGGGGCCAGGTACACAACAAACACAGAGCCTTGACCACGTGGTATGTCTGAGGCACGTCGGAGATGGTAGTCCACACCAGGGCGCGGTAGGAAGGAGTCAGCTTCTGCAGAAGGGTCGGGTCCTTTGGCCAGTGGCGCGCAGCAATCACGACGACGGTCCAGAACAGGAGCTTGGCCTGGTTCATGTAGACATCGACGCCCTGGTTGGGGTCGAGCAGCGGCAAAAAACGATGGTAGTGGGCAAAGTAGTCGCGGAACAGGTCTTCGGACTGCTCGGTGCTGAGGTAGACGGCGCCCAGGTTATATGCGTGGTTGCGGTCAAAGGCGCCGGCGCTGCCAAAGCCTTGCTTCAAGCTCACCAGCGACGACACGGCCTCGTCGTGGGTGCCGCCCGAATATTGTGTCTGTTGTTGTCCGTTCGACAGGAAGTTCTGGAACATGGTGGACTGACCGTTCTCCTGGGCAGCGCCGTGCGAGGCGGCGGCGGCGGCGACGTTGGCCGAAGGCGCGACGCCGAGAGCAGAAAGCTGCTGCTTGAGCTCGAACTCGCGCTGCTCGAGCTCTTTCACGCGCGTCTTCAGGTCAATGGCCTCGCGCTCCATCTCGGCATGGCGGCTGCGCTTCCCGACGCGCTTGAAGTTGGCCGACACCTGGCAGGTGAGGTTCTGCTTGCGGCAGCGGGAGCACGGCTGGAAGGGGTCTTGGACGACGTCGCACTTCAGCTGCGGGATTTGAGACGGCGTCAGCGGATGGCGACGCAGCGGCGGTGCGCGATGGCACAGCGGCGCGGGGCGGTGGGGTGAGGGCTGCATACCTTCTGCTGGCGACACTCGTTGCAGGCGCGCTTCTGGGCGGCCTTCTTCGCGGGCGCGTGCTCATCGTCGTCGTGCTGGCTCGCGGGCGAGCTCTCGAAGCCGGCGCTGCTCTGCGAGCGCTTGAGGGCATGGCGCGGGGTGGGCGGGCTGCCGGCGTAGGCGGAGTAGGGCCCGCCGTTGGTGGAGGGCGAGGTTTGCGCCGCCATGCGTCCGGGCCTCGTTCGCGGCGTGAGGTCTCGGGCTGGTCCGATGTCGCAGGGCCGGGAGCTGTTGCGGGGAGTTGGTGGTCGGTGTCGGAGGCGGCGGGGGCGGCAGAAGAAATTCAGCCCTCAAGGTGCTATGACTCCGCGCTTATCGATATTCAACAGGCCATAGCTCGCGCTCGCGTCCGAGCCTGCTCCACCGAAAATTTGCCTGGCGGTGCGGCGCGCGCGTGGTGGCGGTGCGGTCGCTGTCGCAACGGCGGTCGCGCGCGCGGGAGCTGGGCGGGCTGGGCTGACTCGCGCTGCGGCGGCGGCGGCGGCGGCTTGGGGGTGCTCGAGGGCGCGGGTGCTGCTGAGCGGGCTGGGTGTGGGCGTGGTGCGACGAGCTGACAGGAGCGATGCTGATATACCGATCGAGCGAAAGATCAGATTAGATAATGCAAATGAGGAAGGCAGAGCGCGGCGAGGGCTTTTCAGGCCGTCGCGCCGGCTGCTGGCCATCGCACCACAGGCGCCATGCGGCCTTACCCATAAAAGTAGAGCCGGGCCCCGAGGCAGGTGCAGGCGGCGCGGCGGCTCAGCGCTCACGCGCGGGCAGCCTCAGTCCGACGCGCAAGCGCGGCTTCTGCTTGCCAAAAGCAGTCTGATACTCGCCCGCGCTCTTCGTCTCCGGCCGCGGTGGGCCGCCCGCCTCGCGCTGCGCCTGCGTGCGGCTGGCCGCGAGCGGAAGCCGTCCCCGATGCGCTGCGAGTCTCCAGCAGCGGGCATGAATATGGAATAAATATATCTCGAAGTCCGAGTGGACGGGCAAGGCGTATGAGCTCGCGGAGATTGACCTGCTGGGCCTCTGGGCAGCGATCGGCATTTGGCGTTTGTCACGGATGAAACAGCGCTAAGCCCATCGGGCAGTTGTTCCTGAGAAAAAAATCGCAGATAGCCCACATGCGCCGGAAGATGCCAGCAGCTGGGGTCCTTGGTGCCTTGCTACCGCCTGCGCGGGCCACGCCCACCACACTTCGCTGCTCGAAGGCTCGGGGGCGCTGGTGACGTCGCGAGGGCCGTCCAAAGCTCGAGCCAGCCCTGTGTCCTGCTCCAGGAATCGCACCCGCAGCAGCGCTTTCGTCAGCTTCGTCCGGCTCCCACACCGCATCTCTCGACGCCCGTCGTGTGGTCTGGCGATGCGAGGACCAGGGCGCTCCCGACACAAAGCCAAGCGTGGAGGCTGTGTTTAAGGTGGTCGCGAGACATGACCAAGGCGTGCCCAGAAATGACGGCACCCCCGCCGCAAATCCTCCGCAATCCCAACGCCGCAAGCCCGCCATCGCGCCCCAAAAGTGGAAGACCAGTCCCGAGCGGGTTCGGATGCCAGCGGCGCCCTACGCAGGACACACGCCGCCGGGGCCGACGATCTCCAGATCTGCCTCTGTTTCGACCTCGACGGCCCTGCCCGGCAGCCAATGAGCAGCCCTGACGGAGATGTCGCGAGGGGCACCGCAGGACCCCGCTTATCGGCGTTGGAGATAGTGGTGATAAGATGGGGGGACGCCCGCGAATAGCCGCCCAGAGTGAGGGGTCGAGATACGCAGGGCGGGAACAGCACATCACAGCTGCGACATCGCCGCCGTGTGGAACAGCATGTCGATGCAGGCAATGTATATTTCGCATCACTGCCCCGCCGTCTTGTCCCTCGGAAATCCGCATGAGCTCAGCGCATCCGTGCCTTCACCAGAAATTGCCAATGAGACCCCGCATCTGCTCTCCGCACCCCGTACCCACCCCTCTTATCCAGCCATTGTTCCTCAATGGCGGTAGATTCAGACACGTCCACTCGAGCAACCCAAAGGCGGCTACCTTGGCTGTGCCACCGTTGCCCGAGCCGCCACACTCGCCTGTGCCTCGCGAATCCCCGCTGGCGGGCCTGCAGCTTACAAACGTCGTCCGCACTTACCTGATTACTCGCCTCTCGTCCTCCCCTGCTGTGTGGGCGCTGTGCTTCCAGGGTCTGAAGCTGCTCGCCAATCCCAATATAGCCCTGCTCGATCCCGACAAGAACCGCGCCCTCAATTGGGTGTTGAAGAAGACATTCTATTCGCAATTCTGTGCTGGCGAAAATGGCACCGAAGTTGCGCAGACTACCAAGTCAGTCAAGAGTGTAGGTTATCATGGCGTCATTCTCGAGTACGCGCTGGAGGTGCTCCTGGATGGAATTGAAAGTGGCCCAGTTCCCGCTGCGGACAGCGCCGAGACGAAGAGAGAGGTAGAGGAGTGGAGGCGAGGGATGTTGCAGACAGTTGAGATGGCCGGACCCGGCGAGTTCGCAGCATTAAAGTAAGACGTCGAGATCGGGTCCGAGAGAGGTCGAGAATACAGCGGCTGACAGGGCATCCCTACAGATGGTCAGGCCTTGGCCGATATGCGCTCCACCTCCTGAAACTGAACCAGCCACCCACCCCGCTGATGCATTCTGTGATTCGAGAGGTGTGTGACGCAGCGGCGGCCAAGAATGTTGCGCTGCTGCCGGGCGCCGAGGAAGAGGTCACCAACGCGGGAATCGACACTTGGACGCTGGCGCTTGAGCGGCAGTACAACCGCCTCGAATCCGGCCAGATCATCATGTACAACACCTACCAAGCGTATCTCAAGTCGACGCCTGCGAAGCTGGCAAGCCACCTCGCCGATGCGCACCAGCATGGCTACACGCTGGGCGTCAAGCTCGTTCGCGGCGCCTACTTGGCATCCGAGCCTAAAGACCGGGTGTGTTCCAACAAGGCGGAGACGGACAGAGTATACAATGCACTAGCTGCATCTTTGCTCCGACGTCGATACGGTCATGTGTTGCGTCCGATGGAGGGCGCTGGCGGAGCGACGTTCCCGCCCATCGCTCTGGTTCTGGCCACGCACAATGCAGAATCTGTCCGTCTGGCGCAGGACATACGCAACGAACAGGTCGCGAGGGGTGAGCCGCGGATCAAGCTATCGTACGCCCAGCTAATGGGCATGGCAGATGAGGACGGGTGCGATCTGGTGCAAGCAGGCAAGTTGGCAGTTGCGGAGCAGGCGTCCAGGGGTACCTATGGCCCACTATGGCGAAAGGTCGACGTGCCCAAAGCGTACAAGTGTCTCTACTGGGGGACGGCTGGTGAATGTCTGTGTCGAACGGCGCGAGAAAGAATACACCGCTGGTTTTCTTATTATTGCTACTAAGGTCTGCTATATACTTGCAGTAATCGGATTTACGGAAATACGCATAATTGAAGTAAATGAGGTGTGTAGGGGTAAGTGTATGGTGCGGCAAAAAGCAAAGAAAGAACGCGTGTATACGCAAAAGCAAACAAAACACGTGATCACGGGCCAATGTGGTTGACATCTTCCCGACCCTTATGTCTTCCTATCTATACGGACTGAGGTTCGTAACAGTAACACGGCCTTCGCACGCAGTGCTCAGCCACGTGTATTCGTCTATACTTGTTCTCAACCCCTACCTTGTACCCACTCAAGGTAAACCCTACACGGCTTACCACCCTCTTTGGTGTTTGGATCCTTAGAGGCAGAGGCCCGCCGTTACACATTCGGCCAACCTCCCGTCGACTGGAAGTCGACAAAAGGTTCAGCAATGATCAGCCTGGTGGCTGATCGTGCCCCAACAACTCTATATACAGAGGCGTGTTCGTAACACTAGGCTGCGGCCCCTGGGTTGATCCCAATACCGTAGGGCCGTCTAGTTTTTTGACTGGTCCTGGGGAGCTTCCCAAAGTAGGTAGATGTTATGCCTTGTTTTTGCGTAGGGCTTCCATCCTTCGATTTCCCACTTCTCGATGACTCGATGGGTTCCGTCTTGCTGTACTCTTACAGGGAACCAACGGTGGTGCTCTTTTTGTCCCTTATGGATCCTGCATTGGTGATCTATGCATGAGATCCACGCAATGCGTTTGTGCTGTCGGTGCCGAGGGTTGAGGCGTTCGTCGTCCTCTGGGAGAGCCTGGTAGCTAGGGCGGCTAATCTGGCGTAGAGCCTTCCTGTCGAGTCCTAGGATGGCGATTTCCATGCTTGGAAACATCTGGGCTCGGCCCTCTTCCTGCTTCTGCTCTACCCGTGTTGCCAGGTTAACGTCTATAGTGACTTCGTCGGTCTCCGTGTGGCAATCCTCGTAGATCCGGGTTTCCTATAGCTGATCTGTTTGCACCTGCCAGGTTACTAGCGCGAGTCCTGGCTGATTGTCGGGGATCCAGACGCCTTGATCCGACTCGCCTTGGTAAGAGGGAATTTTGGCGACGATGCCGTGTTCTTCTACCTTCTAGAGGAGCTTATCGATGGCGCCTGCTAGTGGGTTCTCTTCTACTCCTGCGAGGTCCTTTCCGTCGGAGCTGTCTTCTTCGGCTTCCGTGCTATCGTAGAATTCCCCATTCTCGCTGTTGACGATCTCGTCGTCGAATGGGAACGACTCGGCAATATCGTCGAGGTCGAGTACTTCCTCGTTCCTTGTAAGCATGGCGAGACCTCTAGGCTTCCGAGGGTACCATCCCGTAGCGTCCTTATCGCTTTAATGGGTTGTGCAGTTATCGTCGAAGCATTCCGTCCAGCTTAGCGTATCGTGGCTTTCCTGGCGGGATACGGCCGATGCTTCGCGCTGGGTGCTCGAGGTCTGCTTTCCTTCTTTCCTGTTGCGAGGGTTCTGTGGGTACGTAGGCGAGAAATGCTTGTCGCTGCCGCAGGTAATGCAGAGTCGATCCTTATAGCGCTGTTTCTGTTCATCCGTCCAGTTCGGATTCGGGCCTTTGGGCTTCTTGTTATAGTTGTTCCGACCCTTGTTGTCCTTCTTGTTATCTTGTCGATTGGCAGCATCGAGAGCCATGGCATCTCCTCCTTCCAGCGTAGTACGTTCTCGGCGTGGCCTGGTCGTGTTTGCCTGGGGGTCACCCTTCTTTTCGAACTACCTGTTGGTCCGCCTTCTATCCATGTCGGTTGCTAGGCGGATGAGTTCTGAGAGCGTCTCTGGCTCGTCGTGATAGGACATGGCTTCTTTGATTTCGTCCTTCAGGCCTCGGTAGTACAGTTGTCGGAGTGTGTAGTCCGAGTGTTCTCCAGCGACGTAGGCTGCTTCCTGGAATTCAGCCGTGTAGTCGAGTACGGACTTCTTCTGCTGAATCCTGAAGAGGATCTGGTTGGTACGCTTGGCTTCGTCGATAGCGTTGAACGCTCCCTAGAGCTGCTTGGCGAATGTCCTATAGTCGGAGAAGATGGCTTGGGTCTGAGGTGACCATTGCCAATGCGGCTTCTCCTGGGTTTCTCTCTTATAGGGTCTAAACTGTGAGGGCTTGCACCCGGTGCACTCGCGGAAATGCATTGGCATACTTCTACAAGAAGACTAAGCTAAGGAGAAAGGAAATAATAAGCGTAGGAAGGTATTATATACCGAAGTAGTTGATCCGTGCGCCCTTTGAGTCATTAGGTGTTGACTCATAATTGTTAACTCATCGCCGCAGGGATCTTCCAAGGCACTTAACGGTCTAGACCGTCACAGCAGATTCGTTAAGGAATCGATTCGAACTCTGGCACCGAAGGTTTGCCCATATGGGAACTAAGAAGCTAGGAGAACTGCACAAGGTTACAACTCTCGCCGACCCGATCCTTGCGCCAAAAGAGGAAGACCACGTGTGTAGTGTATGTGCCCTTACCAAGATTAAGAATAAGAAGGGACACCACGTAAGTGATAGGAAAGCCGCGAGCTTATCACTTATTTCAATCGATGTTTGCGGCCCGCTACCAACTTCCTGGGCGGGATATTCCTACTTTCTTGAAATCGTAGACAATTACTCAAGGAAGGTTTGGACAATCGCGCTTAAGAGAAGGGAAGACGCGCCAAACGCCCTACGACAGTGGCGTCTAAAGGCAGAACTCCAAGGGGGAGCCAAACTACTCGCTGTCCGCAGCGACAACGCCACCGAGTTAAAGTCACTTCTTAACCAGTGGTGCGCAACCCTTGGAATTGTTCCTCAGTACACTATTCCCCACCAGTCAAGTCAGAATGGTGTAGCTGAACGAGCCATCCAGACCACCGAGACCAACGTTAGGGCAATGCTAAAAGACGCAAAGCTCCCAGTTGAGTTCTGGGTGGAGGCAGCCGAGACTGACGCATACCTGCGGAATCGGACTGCTGCTGGACCTCTTATTAACGGAAAACCCACAAGCCCTGAAGAAGCGTTCACTGGTCAAAAGCCAAGTATCGACCATATACGTGTTTGGGGCTGCAAGGTATACTCCTACGTTGATCCAAAGTCTCTTCCAGTCGGATCTAGACATGACAAGTTAATGGACCGAGGAAGAGTGGGAGTATTTATGGGATACATGGACGAAACAGAAAAACATTATCGTCTATGGGCCCCAGACCTTCGAAGGGTGATCCGCAGCCATAGCGTAAGGTTTGTGGAGCAAGAAAAAGGAGGGGATATTGACCTGAACCTCAAGGTCAAACCAACGTCAAATACTGTCCCCGAGAGACGTCCAGTTGGACGTCCGCGAAAAGTCCTTTTTGCTTCAGAGCCTCCCGTAGAGGAAGAGGAAGAAGCCCAGCAGCCAGAAGCTAGTGAAGCGGTTACTACTGACGAAAGTCAGCAAGAACCGCAGCCCCCGGCTGCTGAAAGAGAGGAACAAGACCGTCAACCAGACAATCAGGACGCTGTACCAAGCAGTGCCCCTGGAACACAAAGGTTTAGGGGAGTCTTTATCCCTAAACGAAAGAGATCGCCGGAGGACTCATCCACAGACGAGCCAGAACCAAAGGTGCCACGGAGCCTGTTTGCACTCATCAGCCAAACACCACTTGAGTGCTATAAGGAGCCGGAAGCGCAAGTGTTTTACGCACTATCTGCACAACTCCGGACGATTATTGGACCAGAGATCCCAACCCCCAAGACCTACAAGGAAGCAGTGGGAGACCCACAATTTGGCACCCTGTGGCAACGCGCCATAGAGGATGAACTTACTGCTCTTGCAGGCAATGGAACTTGGGAAGAAGCCGTCCCGCCAAAGGGAGTGAATATTGTAACAAGCAAGTGGGTATTTAAGCCAAAACTTAATACCGACGGCTCGCTTGAAAAGGCTAAAGCTCGCCTTGTTGCACGAGGATTCACCCAACGATTTGGACACGACTTCTGGGATACCTTTGCTCCAACCGTTCGTCACGAGACGCTTCGAACGTTCCTGGCAATCGTAGGGCTCCTTGACTTGGAGCTCCACCAGGTTGACGTCAACAATGCCTTCACTGAGTCACGTCTCCAAGAAGACATCTACATGGCCCCTCCAGAGGGAGTAACAGTTAAACCAGGAAGGGTCTTTAAACTCCTACGCAGCCTATACGGCCTTAAACAAGCCGCACGAGATTGGAATAACAACTGCATTGGAGCGCTTAAAGATCTTGGTTTCCGTTAGAGCGCAGCCGACCCCTGCCTGCTCATCCATCACGAAAGAAAAATCATCTTGCTAGTCTACGTTGATGACATCCCAATCGCTGCTCCAAAGATTGAGGATATTATCTGGTTTAAAACCGCTATCAGCAAGGTCTTTAAGATCAAGGACCTAGGGGAGATGAAGAAGATCCTTGGTGTTGAAGTTACTCGTGATAGAAAGAGCAGAACGCTACGTCTTAATCAGTCCTACTATTTACAAGAAACACTTCAAACTCTTTGCATGGAAAAGGATAAGTCAAGACCAGCAACGCTGCCGCTAAACGGATACGACGCTCTCCGCCTCTCTGGGCCAAACGATAAGCGAATCGACCCAAAAGAGTATCAGCATGCTGTTGGAAAGCTGATGTACCTTGCGGTTCTCACGCGTCCAGACATCGCGTTCCCAATTGGCCGGCTAAGCCAATATCTAAGTGATCCAGCAGAACATCACGGCCATGCACTTAAGGGCCTACTGCGGTACCTTAGATCAACAGCCGATCTCGGGATAGTCTACAGGGACAGTGGGAGTGCAGGGCTCACAGGGTATTCGGACTCGGACTACGCCATGGACAAAACAGACAGGAAGTCCATCCTCGGATATATCTTCCTGCTCGGTAACGGTCCTATCAGCTGGAGGAGCCAAAAGCAAAGATCAGTGGCTACCTCTACTATGGAAGCCGAGTATATGGCAATGTCCGCCTGCGCCAAGGAATCTCAGTGGCTTACACAACTGCTTCGAGAGATGGGCGCAGGCGAATACCTCGGGTTATCCCCTTATCGTGCAGTACTGTTCGAGAACGAGAAGTTTAACAGCACTACAAGTCTAAAGGGAGACAATCAGGCCGCGTTAGCCCTAGCGAAGGACCCTCACGTGCATGAACGGTCAAAGCATATCGACGTGCACTATCACAATGTTCGAGACCTTGTTCAAAGGAATCGAGTGCAGATCGAGTATGTTTGTAGTGAGGACATGGTGGCGGACGGGCTAACTAAACCCCTAGCAAGAGACCGCTTTGCCAGCTTTATCCAACAGCTAGGTTTGCAGCCGACGCTCCACGGCTGAGTGGGAGTGTTAAACAAACAGCCTAAGGGCTACTGCACCTGGGTGGATTTTAGCTGACTAAGCGAGTTAGCTTTTAAGCCCCATATCTGAAGGGAAGCCAATACCGAGAAGGATCCGATTGACGAGGACCAATTAGGGTTTAGCGTAGCACGTGACGCACACGTATATCTTCCGTGTGCCGCTAATAGGTAGAAGAATTAAACGACTTATCGTAGACTGTCTCTATACCGCTGCTGTGAACCCTCATTGTTCAATAACTCTATTAATTTAGAGGTAACAAGCTTATTACGCACCGCGCTATTACGTGATACTTCCCTCTTTGTACCGCCATCCTCCTCTTGTCTCTTTAAGGTAAACCCTTCGGTTTCTACTAACCTACTAAGCGACTCCGAAGCTTAGTAGAAGGAGCCTACCGTTATATAGCGCTTAAAGTGTGAGGCAGTATGTTACGAACCTCAGTCCGTATAGATAGGAAGATACAAGGGTCGGGAAGAGCACTAAGTAACAAAGCAGCTAGAAGGGAAGGAAGCCTAGGAGGCGGGAAAGAAGGATCTCCGCTTACCCCGCTTCGGGCGAGAAAGGGCCTAGGCGCCCTAGTCACGTGCACCCCACAGCGAGCCCTCGAGCGAAGGGCTTAGCGAGCCCTTAGAAAATAGGCTCTCTTACGAGCCCATATGAGCCTAGCTCGTAAGGGCTCTACCAGATTGTTATAGCTTTCCTAGTAGTATATAGTCACGCTCCTTTAGCTAGACATTTGACCCTTCGTGGTCAACTCAAAGTTCCAATTCAAACCCTATTGATTTGGAGGTAACAAGCTCATTGCGCGCCGCGCTATCACGTGATACTTCCCTCTTTGCACCGCTATCCTCCTCTTGTCTCTTCAAGGTAAACCCTTCGGTTTCTACCAACCTGCTAAGCGACTCCGAAGCTTAGTAGAAGGAGCCTACCGTTACACTTTGACCACCATCCTTGCAAGAGAAGGAAGGCTTTAAGAAAACTAAAGAGAAGTATCCCCCAGAACGCCATCTCTAACATAGTCAATGTCCGACGTCGAGATGAGCAACGCCCCGACTCAGCAGCCGACCGCGGCTCAGCTAATGTCAACCATCCAACGCCTGCAAGCGCAGATCGAACAGCTTCAAGCAGGTCAAGCGGCCCCGAGGCCGAGAAAAGTCAAACTCCGGAACCCCGATACCTTCGATGGTAACCGACAGAAGTTACAAGGCTTCACCTCCCAACTCGAGCGGTACATCCGCATCTACGATGACCAGTTCGAATCTGAGGAAGACAAGGTTCTCTTCGCGTCTACCTACCTTCGCGGAACGGCAGAGCGATGGTTCGAACCCTACCTCAACGAACACCTCCACAAGGACGAGGACGAGCAGTCCAAGAACACTCGGGACATGTTCGATGACTACGACAAATTCGTAGAGCATCTCAAGCGCGCCTTCAACGACGTAGACGAAGTCCGACAAGCAACTCAGAAGATCATGATCCTGCAACAGAAAGGATCGGTCTCGGACTACACCTCTATATTCCGACAAGCGGCTGCATTCCTGGAGGGATGGTCAGATCAAGCACAGCGTGATCACTACTATAAAGGGCTCAAGCCAAACATCAAGGATGCTATGGCTTTCCACAGCTACCCCAAAACGCTGGACACAATGATCGAATTAGCCAGGCGCCTGGACGAGCGCCTCTGGGAGCGACAAACCGAACGGTACCCTGCCAACACGACACGGACAACCAAGCCACGCCACACTCAGAACGGCGGCGATGCCATGGAACTGGACAGTTCCACCCGTCAGGACAGGAACAACAAGGGCCGGAACAATGGATGGAAGGGACGAAACAAGAACACGCAGACGAAATGGACACCAGAGCAGCAAGAACTATTCGCGAAGAAACTCTGTGTCTACTGCGGAGATAAGTGGCAGCCAGGGCACGACTGCCCGCTACGGCCCAAGAAAGGACGCAGTCATGCGGCGGCCGTACGAAAAGACTCCGAGAAGGAGCTGGCAGCCTTCAAGAAGATCGAACAGCAGCGAGCAGCGCATGCAGCCATCAGCTGGACCGCATGCTACAACGACAGCTGCATGATCCACAAGAGCGATAAAAACGCCACGGGATGGTACCCCCGCAAACCAGGGAAAAACCGACAGCTTAACGCTACCACTCGAGTTACCAAGGAACCCCAGCTCGACGCCCTTGTCGACGCGTTCCCGGAGGACTCCGACCTGGTAGACAGCGACACAAGGGAACTGTACGACAGCACCCCAGACCAAAGCGAACTTAGCAGTACAAGGGAAGAGACGGTCCAGGAAAGAACCCGGACAATGGACAAGCGAAACACCCTCACCTCGCTCGAAGTACTCGCTCAACGGTACGGTATCAGCTACCACCCGGAAAACGGATGCGGAAACCACGGTCAAACGGTTTGGATCCCGGATCAGAGGAACCTCGCCCTTATGGTCATATGGGACTGGCGACAGGACACCCTCTGGGAAACCCGCATTGAGCAAAACGGAGAAAAACACGAACTCCCGGTAACTCCAGAAACAACGCTCGTTGAAGGACACCACCAAGGTCTCTCAGCACGCGAGCAGGCGGACTACGGTTCTCTACGAGAATTAGCAAGAATTCTCTGCCAATACGGCACGGCAACAATCCAGAATCGAACGCTCAAATGGATTCCCGATGAAAAGCTCAATCATCATCCAACCTTCAAATACCAAGTGCGGAACGACAAAGTCTACTGGACGAGGGTGACCAAAAACGGCAATTGGACCGACTGGAAGCAAGCATACATTCAAGTCAACGAATGGGAAGACTATATGCATAGCGAAGTCCATGGCCGACCAACGTCAAAAAACTAAACGGCCTCCCTAGTCAGGGACCCCAGGAGGGGCCGTTAGCTAGGTCCCTCAACCAGGTATCACGCACATCGAACGGACCAATACCCACCGGATCAGATCTTCACCAATTACTCCACGTAGAAGTCACTTTCTGCGGAAAGAAAGCGAGTGCCATGATCGACAGCGGCGCGCAGGGTAACTTCATTCACCCGCCATTCGCCATTAAGCACGGCCTCCGGCACCAAGCAAAAGACCAACCGTACGAGCTTAGTACAGTGGACGGATCACCCTCCACCTACGGCAACGGATGGGTCAGAATCGAAACCGGAGATTCGCCTATGTCACTTGGTAATCACAAAGAACACATCAACCTAGACTTTATGTCTATCCCAGGACATGACATTATCCTTGGGATGCCATGGTTGAAGACGCATGCACCATACATCAACTGGAGGAGGGGAACAATCACCTTCCCGGACGAACTATGCGAAAGACACCTCGCTACCGCGAAAAGGACGAACAGGGTGGACGTACCCGAGCAAAGAAGCCGAAACGATGAGCCAGAGTCGACACGCCAGAGCAAGAAGCCCGAGCACGACCAGAGCCGGAACGATGAGGAAAAGAAAAGTACTATCGATATCCAAGAAATCTCCTTAGCGGCCCTACAGCGCATGAAGCGTAGGGGAGAAAAAGCGTTTACAGTCTACGTTAGACTAAGCCAGGAAATGGAGCAACGCATCACAGCACGCATGCGCAGGGCGGACGTGCCCGAGTCGAACGACCAAAACGGTAAAACGGGACCTCCAAAAGAGGATAACGGCCCAAAGTCAGTCGGAGGAGACTGCTCCCAGAGGATTAAGAGACGCTACAGCCTGCCCACGCCACGAAGTAGGAATCTTCTGTGGGATAAGAGCTACGCAGTCCGAGGCATTTCGGCAGTCGGGACCCAGCAAGTGGTTGACAACGACGGAACTATAAGGCCTTCTAGCGGAGTTAAACCGCCAATACCAGAGCTGGAAACGGTACCCCCAGAACTCTGGAAATACGCACAAGTCTTCAAAGAAAGAGGAAAAGGAAGCCTACCAAAACACCAACCTTGGGATCACGAGATACCCCTTATCCCAGGAACGCAGCCTGCGTTTAAGCCAATCTATTCCCTCTCTCAGAAGGAAAGCGAGGCTTTAAGGGAGTACATCGATAAGAACTTAGAACGCGGATACATACGGCCTTCGTCATCACCGGCTGGCTATCCCATTCTGTTCGTCCCAAAGAAAAACGGCAAGCTCCGCCTCTACGTCGATTACAGACAACTGAACGACGTAACGGTAAAAAACCGATACCCATTACCTCGCATCGACGAACTTCAGGATAAGCTCCGGACCGCTAAGTACTTTACTAAGTTGGATCTCCGAGAAGGCTACTACCTGGTTCGCATGAAAGAAGGAGAGGAATGGAAGACAGCGTTCCGAACACGATTCGGTCATTACGAGTACACGGTCATGCCATTCGGGCTTACAAATGCCCCTGGCACATTCCAGAACTTGGTCAACGATACACTACGTCCGTATTTGGATGTATTCTGTATGGCTTACCTGGACGACATTCTGATCTACTCGGATACGCTCGAAGAACATACCGAGCATATAAAGAAAGTCCTCGAAGTACTACAGGACAAAGATCTCCGAATAGCACCAGACAAATGCGAATGGTATACCCAGCGAACGGAATTCTTGGGTTTTATCATTACGCCTGGGCACATCAGCATGGATGAGAAGAAACTGGACGCAATCAGGGACTGGCCGGCACCACGAACGATTAAGGAAGTACAATCCTTCCTCGGATTCGCCAACTTCTACCGTAAATTCATCATGAATTACGCGGGAGTGTCAGAACCCCTAACCAGACTTACTCGAAAAGAGCATGGATTCCAATGGGGAGAGGCGCAACAAAACGCATTCGAGTCTCTCAAACGGATGTTCTGCGAAGCGCCCATCCTGGGTATCTACAATCCGGAACTTCCCATCACGGTCGAAACGGACGCATCAGACTACGCAATTGGCGCTTGCATCAGCCAACCGGACGAGCAAGGCAAACTTCACCCAATCGCGTACTACTCAAGAAAGATGACGCCCCCGGAGCTCAACTACGACGTCTATGACAAAGAACTGTTAGCCATTGTCACGGCTTTCAAAGAATGGAGACACTACCTCGAAGGAGCTAAGTACCAAGTGATGGTTCACTGCGATCACAAGAACCTCACGCACTTCACCACCACAAAGGAATTGACTCGAAGACAAGTCAGGTGGGCGGAAGAACTAGCATCCTATAACATGAAGATCACCTACAGAAAGGGATCAGAGAATGCTCGCGCAGATGCGCTAAGCAGAAGAGCCGACCATATCGAAGGGAAGCCAGGACTACAGCCTGCGGTTTTAAACCGGCAGGAAGACGGAAGCCTTATGTTACGGCGCAGCCGTCACAGGCAGAGAGTTGAGGATCAACCCGACGGAACAGTGAGAAGTCGGAAGGCACAAGGATCCGAGGTCACAAGACTCCTCACGTGAGACAGCACGTGCGCCCCACCTGTGCCCTCAATAAACGGCACACCAACTCGTGCCCTCAAGTAACGGCACGCTCAGCGGTGCCCTTGAGAGACGGCACCACCAGATTGTCACAACTTTCCCACAGTATATAAGCACACTCACTTAGCTAGATACTTGACCCTTCGTGGTCAACTTCACAATAGAATTTGGACTCTATTGGTAACACGGCCTTCGCACGTAGTGTTTAGTCACGTGTGTTCGTCACTTCGTTCTCTCACACCCTCCCTTGTACCCACTCAAGGTAAACCCTCACACGGCTCACCACCCTCTTTGGTGTTTGATCCTTAGAGGCAGAGGCCCGCCGTTACACCTTACACCAGCTAGAACGTGCGCACCTATATTTAGGATTGCCCAATCCTGGCTTAAGGGGAATCCGGAAAGCGAAGTCCCACTTACCCCGGTCAGGCTACTAGCGCCGGCGTATCGCCTGGAGGGCAACGCCTGGACAAAGAAAATCCGAGAGGCCTACGAACATGACGCAATGGCCCAGGAACTCGGAAACGTGGAAAACGACCCTCGTCTAACCAGAGACGAAGACGGCACCATCCTGTATTTAGGATTAGTCTACGTCCCGGTCAAGCTACGAGAAGAACTCGTTAAAGACATCCACGAAGCACCAGCACACGGTCACCAAGGAATGGAAAAGACGATTGAACGAATTACCAGGAACTACTACTTCCCAGGACTGAGAAAAACGGTTCAACGGATAGTCACGCAGTGCGACCTTTGCATTCGAAGCAAAGCGGCAAGACACGCGCCCTACGGACTACTCCAACCACTTTCAGCCCCGGAAAGGCCCTGGCAGTCTATCACATTAGACTTTATCACGGATCTACCCCAGTCGAAAGAACCCTTAACCGGCGTCCTTTACGACTCGATCCTAGTCATCGTCGACAGGCTTACCAAGTACGCGTACTACCTACCGTATCTTAAAACGGCGAACGCAGAAGACCTAGCCTATACCTTCCTTAGGATAATCCTCGGCAACCACGGGCTACCGGACGAGCTAGTATCAGACAGAGATCGGTTATTCACATCTCAATTCTGGCAGACTCTTACCCGCCAGCTCGGATCCAAGCATAAGCTATCCACCACGGCACATCCTCAAACGGACGGACAAACAGAACGAACAAACCAAACGCTAGAGCAATACCTACGCTGTTACATCAACTACACGCAAGACAATTGGGTTGAACTGCTACCTCTCGCCCAGTTCGCGTACAACAGTTCAAAGGCAACGACTACGCAAGAATCACCGTTCTACGCCAACTATGGATATGAGCCAACGGCTTATAGGGAATCGCTTCCAAGCAAATCACTAAGCCAGAAAGGAATCCTCAAGATAGACCAGCTGAAGGCACTTCACAAACAGCTCAGCCTCGACATCGAATACAATGGATTTTTGATGTCCCGCTACTACAACAGACGGCACCAGGAGGCACCGAAGCTAAAGAGGGGGGATAAAGTCTACCTACTCAGAAAAAACATCAAAACGAAGCGACCAAACAGCAAATTGGACTTCAAGAAAATTGGACCATTCGAAATCAAAGAGAAACTCGGGAAAGTCAACTACCGCCTCAAGCTACCAAGAACTATGCGGATAGTACCCGTCTTCCACATTGCACTGCTCGAACCGGCACCAAAGAACGCTACCACCGTCCAGCAGACTGAAGAAATGGTATCAGAAAACCCAGAGGCCGACGAAAACAAGGAATGGATCGTAGAAAAAATCCTTGACAGCGGCTACATTGACGGTCAATTCAGATACCTCCTACAGTGGGAAGGAGACTGGGACCACACCTGGGAACCCCCGGAGAATTGCGAAGGATGCAAAGACCTTATTGAAAGATTCCATCGCCAAAACCCGGATCGGCCGACACCGCGGCCTCATCAAACACGAAGGATCCGAAATCGAAATCAGGGAACGGAGACTGCCGCGCCTGATCAACCAACTCGGAATTCGCGGGTGGCACAGCAGAGCCAGCCCCAGGGGACCCAGCAGGACCCACGGAAGCGTCAGCTAAGGCCTCGCCACGCAAGCGCTTTGTCGATCGCGAAGATTCGGTATTTTCAGGGTCAACAGGACCCCCGACTACCGCGGCCTCTGCGTCCTCCGCAGCCTCCAGTGCGGCAAGATTCTCGAAGCCCTCACGAATCATACGCGAACGGCGTTCCTTCAAGAACCGCTGCTGTTTCTGTAACCGCAGAAACTTTGCTAAAGCAGCATCCGCCTCAGCAGCAACCCGCTCACAGGCACGATCAAGCTTCTCCACTAAGGAAGGTCAAACAGAATCGAGAAAAGATAGGGATAGCCACTTACATCCAGAGCCACTGGACTCCGCAACATCACACCCCGAGCGACGAACAAGCACCGCACTCAGAAGGATTATCCTCCAAAGCAATACAAGCAGTCCGGTGCTCCAAGCAATTAGTACAAGGGATCATCTCTACTCCGTTACGTAGAACCTGCCGCAACAACTCTTTCCGACGAAGGGTAGTCCGATGAGGGCGAGGCGAATACCCATCCAGAGTCTCAGTAAAAGAACGCTTCTTAGGAGGCATGACGAGAACTTACAGGAGAAGAAAGGGCAGGAGGAACGGGAGACAAAATATAACCCAACGGACAAATCTTCGGGCCGAAGATCCTTAAGGGGGGAGGTAGTGTTACGAACCTCAGTCCGTATAGATAGGAAGACACAAGGGTCGGGAAGAGCACTAAGTAACAAAGCAGCTAGAAGGGAAGGAAGCCTAGGAGGCGGGAAAGAAGGATCTCCGCTTACCCCGCTTCGGGCGAGAAAGGGCCTAGGCGCCCTAGTCACGTGCACCCCACAGCGAGCCCTCGAGCGAAGGGCTTAGCGAGCCCTTAGAAAATAGGCTCTCTTACGAGCCTATATGAGCCCAGCTCGTAAGGGCTCTACCAGATTGTTATAGCTTTCCTAGTAGTATATAGTCACGCTCCTTTAGCTAGACATTTGACCCTTCGTAGTTAACTTAAAGTTCTAATTTAAACCCTATTAATTTAGAGGTAACAAGCTTATTGCGCACCGCGCTATTACGTGATACTTCCCTCTTTATACCGCCATCCTCCTCTTATCTCTTTAAGGTAAACCCTTCGGTTTCTACTAACCTACTAAGCGACTCTAAAGCTTAGTAGAAGGAGCCTACCGTTATACCGTACGGGTTCCCCGCCCTTAGGATCCTAAAGCCCGCTTCCTTAAAGGTTCGTAATAGGAACCTTACGACCTTATTAAAGACCTTAAAGCTCTTAATACGTTTTATAAACGTTATCCTTTAAAACCTCGACCCTTAAACTAAAGGCTCGTAGGAACTTACCTCTAGGGAAGAGAGCCTACTGTTATAAATATAGCTTATATAGACTAATTACTTCTTATTTACCGCCGATCGATTTAGAATCTAGATCTAGACTTGCCTGCTTATAAATTAGGAAGCTAGTATTTTAGTTTACTCCTTATATATATAAAGCTCGCCTCTCTGCCTTATAATTAGTTCTTTAGTCTAGCAATGAGTATTCCTCGCGTACAACTTAGTATGCTGTTAAATAATAAGGGTTTATAGTAGCGGTATAGAGATAGTCTACGATAAGTCGTTTAATTCTTCTACCTATTAGCGGCACACGGAAGATATACGTGTGCGTCACGTGCTACGCTAAACCCTAATTAGTCCTCGTTAATCGGATCTTTCTCGGTATTAGCTTCCCTTTAGATATAGGGCTTAAAAGCCAACTCGCTTAGTTAGCTAAAATCCACCTAGATATAGTAGCCCTTAGGCTGTTTATTTAATATATACCTTAAATTAGACCTTACTCGCCTCCTTTATTGTTTACTCGTCTCTCTCTACCCGCCTCTTAGTATTCGTCCCTAGTCTCTCGCCCCCCTCCTCTTATCCCCTATGCTTCGGTATCTACTTTACCTCTACTGCCTTTACCGGCTTCGTTACTTCGTCCCTCTCCGCCCTCTAAGGTCTGTTTATTACAGTTTCCGATATTCGTCGGTGTGAAGCGGTCGCTATGTTTACCTGTTCTACGCCCGCTTACCTTTTATCTTCTCCGGGATTCTAGCTTCCGTCCCTTCGTCCCTGTAGGTCTTCTTCCCGTAGGGGATTCTGTCTTGCGCCTTGCCCCGTGACTTCGCAGTCCCTTAGTGTTATAAATGTAGCTTATGTGTGTGACGGTTTAGACCGTTAAGTGCCTTAGATGGATCCTGCGGCGAGACCTTGGGTTGAGAAGACCCTGAAGCTTAGTGAAGCTCAACAAGAAAACCCTGCAACTCGCTACCAATAAAAGGGACTCTGGAGAGATATATAAGCAGCGCTATCTTACTTAAACCTTTCTTTCTTTTCTCTTCAGCTTAGTCTTCTCGTAGATAGAATGCCACTGTATTTCCGCGAGTACACCGGATACAAGCCATCACATTAGACTAAGCTCGTCCCCTTTCCTCTGTGCGCCAAAGCTCCCACGTGAGCACGGCTTCTCTTTACCTAAGTTACCCAAGTCACCTAAGGAATAGGATAGTGGCTAGGCTCGTTGCCAGTTGACTATACCTGGGAAATCGTTCAAGAAGGTGTCCGTGTAGGCACTTGAGAAGGTTCCCGAAGGAAGCCCTTTAATAAAACGACAGCGTGGCGTTTGAGAAGGCACGAAGAAGTCCCTAAAAAGAAGATCTAAAAGGAAGATCTTAGAGAGGGCACCTAAGAAGACACCCAAGGAGACGCTTAAGAAGACACCCAAGGAGACACCTAAGAAGACACCCAAGGACGCGTCCTAGAATGGACGACCAACCAATGGATGAACCGCAAGAGGCCCCGCAGCGCGAACAAGAGGACCCACCGTAATGGGCGAACCAACTATTTACAATGGTTACTCAGCTACAGGCACGAATGGATAGCCAGGCTACTACACCAACAACAAGGCAGCCTAGCGTAGGAACAGCTACGTCCACTCCGACGGCTCAAGTACAAACCCCACCGACCGCAATTACTGAAGCGGTTACTCAAGCGCTTACGGCAAGTCAAAGGCCAAGAAAAATTCTACCCGAATTAGCAGAATTTAAAGGAGAACGAAAGGAGCTAGAAGCCTGGATTGATCAAGCAAATCAGAAACTTCGAATCGATTACGCAAGCTACCCAGAAACGACACAAGCAGCGTTGCTATTCAACCAGCTACGAGGAACCGCGCTTACCTACTTACAACCATGGTGGAGATCCTCAAGCCAGACGGCTACAACCCAGGACCTATTCGAACAGCTAAGGGCCGTATTTGGCGACCCATATCGCGAGGAAAAAGCACGTCGCGAGCTCCGAGCCCTACATCAAAAAGGTGGCCCCTTTAGAGAACACTTTGTAAAGTTCCGCCACCTAATGCTTGAATCTGGCAAAAGCACTACATGGGACGATAAGCAAAAGAAAGACTCTCTTTGGGACTCAATTAGCTGGGAACTAAAAGACCGACTAGTTGGTAAGAGCTTAGAAGATCTTACGTTCCACGAATTTGCCAACTTGCTGGCTAGAACTAGTGACGACATAGAGGCTGTTAATAAGGCTAAGAAGTCAGTTATACGAAGTGGGTATCAAGGAAGGAGAAGCCCAAGTCCTTAAACCAATAAGAGATCTACTCGATCAATGACGACTACCAGACCTACTACGTATCCAAAGCCTCTTCAAAACGACCAAATGGACTGGGAACTAACAGGCCCAGCCAAAGCCGCACTAACCCGGAGAGCTAAATGGGTAACTCAAGATGAGATTAACCGACGTCGTCAGAACAGGCTTTGCACGCGTTGCGGTGCTTCAGGACACTGGAAGCATGCATGCCCTTATGCGCCTGCCCGTCGCCCAGCCCAAGCTGCTGGTATCAGACAGTCGGAGCAGGAAGTTCCTCCGCAATTAGAGGAGGACACTAAAGTGTCAGAGGACAATGAGAATTCGGAAAAAGAATAGCTCCTGATAAAATTCGCCGTCAGGAGCAAAAGGAGCAAAGTAAGCTTCAAGCAGATTGGAAGCAATTCGAGAATAAGCATATGGAAAAACCACCTTTCTTAGTTTCAGCACTTATCAATAAGGAGATCTCCACTCAAACCCTTATTGATTCTGGGTGCTTATCCTATGGCTTTATCGATGCTCGATTCGCTCGAAGACATAAACTCCAGCGTATCCCTATCCGACCAAGACAAATCCAGTCAGTTGATGCTATTACCGACTCCTGGATTACCGAAGTAGCAATTGCCGAGATCGATATCGGCGGACACCAAACGAAAAGAGCTTACTTCCATGTAGCTCCAAGGATTGAAGGCTATAAAGTTATTCTTGGCTTACCATGGTTAGTAAAAGAGAGAGCAGAACTAGATGCAGAAAAACAAATCCTTAGATTTAAGGACTCTGGCCTAGTGGTACAAAGCCAGAGAGAGAGAAAAGAACTCGACTATAGGAGGGTCGGAGCCGCTAGGTTCCGCCTTCTTACGAGGAAGAAACGACTCGGTTACCAGGTTTTCTCAGCAAGTCTAGCTGATATTAATAAAGCACTTGCTGAGAAGAAGCATACGGACCCAAGGACGAAACTACCAGCCTGGTTAAATAAACGGTTTCTCGACTCCTTCGATAGAAGTAAAGCCGACAAGCTACCTCCACACCGACCTGGAATCGATCATCAGATTGAGCTTGAGAAAGATGAGAATGGGAGGACACCAGTGGCCCCATGGGGACCCTTATACAACATGTCTAGAGACGAACTACTAGTACTCCGGAAAACGCTTACAGAGCTACTCGATAAAGGCTTTATCCGTATAAGCAATTCTCCAGCCGCAGCGCCAGTCCTCTTTGTAAAGAAACCAGGTGGAGGCTTACGATTCTGTTGTGACTACCGAGCCCTTAATCAACTTACACGGAAGGATCGATATCCACTACCTCTTATCCAGGAGACCCTTAACCGGATCAGTAAGGCAAGATGGTTTACGAAACTCGATGTAATCGCAGCATTCAATAAGATTCGGGTTAAACCAGGAGATGAATGGCTTACAGCCTTTCGAACCCGCTTTGGACTATTTGAGTGGCTTGTTACTCCCTTTGGACTAGCTAATGCACCAAGCACCTTTCAACGATATATCAACTGGACCCTACAAGACTTCCTGGACGACTTCGTATCGGCTTATGTCGATGATGTGCTTATTTTTACCGAGGGATCCCGTACCCAACACCGAGAGCACGTAACTAAGGTTCTCGAAAAGCTACAAGCAGCGGGACTACAGCTTGATATCGATAAGTGCGAATTCGAGGTTCAGTCAACAAAGTATCTTGGATTTATTATCGAAGCTGGGAAAGGTATCCGCATGGACCCAGCTAAGGTAAAAGCTATTCAGGAATGGGAAACACCAACTACAGTTAAAGGAGTGCTTGGATTCCTTGGCTTTGCGAACTTCTACCGGCGCTTTATTAATGAATACTCGAAGACTACGGCTCCGTTACATACACTTACAAAGAAAGACGTTCCGTTCTATTGGACAGAAGGAGCAGAAAGAGCGTTTCGAAAGCTAAAGAAGGCCTTTATCACGGCACCAATCCTTGCCCAATTTGACCCGGACCGAAAGACAATCCTCGAGACTGATTCCTCAGGATACTGTACAGGAGGAATTTTATCCCAATACGATAACAATGGAGTACTCCGGCCAGTTGCCTACTTCTCAAAGAAGAACTCGCCAGCAGAGTGCAACTACGAGATCTACGATAAGGAGCTCCTTGCGATTATTAAGTGTCTTCAGCAGTGGGATGCAGAGCTACGAAGCGTAAAAGAATTTAAGATTGTTACGGACCATAAGAATCTCGAATACTTTACAACAGTCCGACGGCTCTCTGAGAGGCAAATGAGATGGCAGCTGATTCTAAGCCGATTCAACTTTACCATTGCTTATCGTCCAGGCAAGCTTGGGGCTCAGCCTGACGCACTTACACGAAGAGACCAAGACTTACCAGTATCTCAAGATGATGAGAGGCTTCAATATCGTGTCGCACGACTCTTAAGCCCAGATAAGATTCAAGCCAACTGTTGGAGAGTGCTCGCAGTACCAGTACAGACAAGACGACAAGAAAGAACCGAGAAAGAAGCCGGCGAGCCAACAAACGAGCCAACAGACGAGCCAACAGACGAGCCAACAGACGAGCCAACAGACGAGCCAACAGACGAACCGACAGACACGCAGCAAACAGAGCTAATTGAAGATCATTTGCGACAACTCTGGCAAGAGGCTAAATTGGCGGACCCGGATCAAGAACGCCTAGTAACGGCAGTAAGAGAAGATAAAAGGACACTACCAAACGACTTAGAAGAGCCAGTCAAGCTCTCAGTCGCTGATTGCTCTCTGAATGGTCAAGGAGAGCTACTATTCCGCAGCAGGCGCTGGGTGCCGAATTACGAGCCACTGAGGACCAAGTTAATTCAAACACTTCATGATTCGACTATGACGGCTCATCCTGGACGTAACGGGACGATAGCCCTCGTCGCTAGGCAATTCTTCTGGCCAAACTTCGTATCAGACGTACGAAGATTCGTGCGGAACTGCGACGTTTGTGGAAGGACAAGAGTCTGGAGAGATCGTAAGCAAGGACTATTGCGGCCGTTACCTGTACCAAATCGTCAGTGGAGAGAGATCTCGATTGATTTTATTGGCCCGCTACCTGAGAGCCAAGAATGTCAAATGCTTATGGTAATCACCGACCGTCTGGGGAAGGGAGTTATTCTTGAGGGCTGCAAGGATACCGAAGCTGAGACAATCGCCAATCTATTCATTAAGCGCTTCTACCGCTATCATGGAGTCCCAGCAGCAATCGTCTCTGATCGAGGTAGTCAATTCGTTGGCCAACTATGGAAAAGAGTCTGCCAACTACTCAAGATCGAGAGGCGCATATCGACAGCGTACCACCCGGAGACAGATGGATCGACAGAGCGCGCTAATACTGAAGTCGAGAAGAAACTTCGTCGAATGACCAATCAAGCGCAGAACAACTGGGTCGATTGGTTACCAGCAGTCGAGCTCGCGATTAATGGTCACGAATCCTCATCAACGGGCGTTAGTCCCTTCTTCCTCTCTCATGGATACCATCTCGAGCCGCTACAGCTATTCGAAGATCCACAGCCCATGCAGAATCCGACGTCGCCCATCCAGAAGGGAGAAGCGATTGTTGCGAAGATCAAGGAAATCACCGAATGGGTAGAAGCATCGATGGCAAACGCGCAACAGGATCAGGAGGCCCAAGCGAATCGACACCGGAACCCATCACCTGCGTACAAAGTGGGAGATAAGGTCTGGCTGAGCATGAAGAACATTAAGACAGACCGCCCAAGCCGGAAGTTAGATGACCGCTCAGCAAAGTTCACAGTTACTGAAGTAGTTGGTCCCCACAGCTATCGACTGGATGTGCCAAGTAGCATACACAACGTCTTTAATGTTGACCTCCTACGTCCTGCTGGAATAGACCCTCTGCCGAGTCAAGAACAGGACGACTACCAGCCGCCGCCAATATTAGATGATGGACACGAATGGTGGATAGTTGAGGCAATTCATGGAGAAAGGATGAAACGAAAGCGCGGCCAACGAAGGCCCCAGAAGCAATACCACGTTAAGTGGAAAGGATATGCAAGACTAACTTGGGAGCCAGCGTCGGCACTTCAAGAAACGGACGCGCTCAAGTCCTACCTTCAAGCCCGAGAAGAGGGGGGTAATGTGACGGTTTAGACCGTTAAGTGCCTTGGATGGATCCTGCGGCGAGACCTTGGGTTGAGAAGACCCTGAAGCTTAGTGAAGCTCAACAAGAAAACCCTGCAACTCGCTACCAATAAAAGGGACTCTGGAGAGATATATAAGCAGCGCTATCTTACTTAAACCTTTCTTTCTTTTCTCTTCAGCTTAGTCTTCTCGTAGATAGAATGCCACTGTATTTCCGCGAGTACACCGGATACAAGCCATCACAATGTGGACTAATTACTTCTTGTTTACCGCCGATCGATTTGGAATCTAGATCTAGACTTGCCTGCTTATAAATCAGGAAGCTAGTATTTTAGTTCGTTCCTTATGTATATAAAGCTCGCCTCTCTGCCTTACAATTAGTTCTTTAGTCTAGCAATGAGTATTCCTCGCGTACAACTTAGTATGCCTTGAATTAGACCTTGCTCGCCTCCTTTGTTGTTCACTCGTCTCTCTCCACCCGCCTCTTGGCATTCGTCCCTAGTCTCTCGCCCCCCTCCTCTTATCCCATGTGCTTCGGTATCTGCTTTACCCCTACTGCCTTTACCGGCTTCGTTACTTCGTCCCTCTCCGCCCTCTAAGGTCTGTTTATTACACTTAGGGTCCTGTTTCCCGTACGGGCTCCTCGCCCTTAGGGTTATAAAGCCCGCTTCCTTGGAGGTTCGTAACATACTACTAGAAAAGCTATAACAATCTAGATTTGTTCGGGTTAGATCTGTAGGAGTGGGATCTGAGGTGGATGGATCTGTGAGGCTTGGATCTGTACAGATCCAAGTGTGGGTCCGGGTCACGGGTGTGCGTGGGGCGCACGTGACGTTAGCGCCCAACCACCTTCCTGGTTTCCGACATTCGTCGGTGCGAGGCGATCGCTATGTTTACCTGTTCCGCGCCCGCTTACCTCTATCCTTTCCGGGATTCTAGCCCTTGATCCTTCGTCCCTATGGGCCTTCTTCCCGTAGGGGACTCTGTCTTCCGTCCTATCCCGTAACCGCGTTGTCCCTTGCGGTCCTATCTCCCGTGCGGGTTCCCCGCCCTTAGGATCCTAAAGCCCGCTTCCTTGGAGGTTCGTAACACCTGACACTAACCCCCCCTCTTCTAAGCGAGGTCCTCTAAGCTCTGAAAAGAAATCAGGCATCTTAGGCGCGTTCTTATAGTATACGTAATATTCCCGGATCTTGTTAGGCGCGTTTTTATAGTTTGTCTAGTATTGCTATAGTGGGTTAGCATTCCATTTATCCCAGTTTCCTATGAAAGTGACTTTGTATTGGACCCCGTGTCTGGAGTTTCGGCAGTCGACAACTTCGAGGACTTCCTATTCCTCGTGTATGGTTTCATCCTTATGTTACGGCGCAGCCTTCACAGGGTCAGAAAAGTAGGAAAAAAGGATAAGCGGGGCAGGAACAGACGCCGCGGAAGATTCCTTCAGGCAGTCGAGGATCACGTGATGCCCCACCAGTTCACCAGTTCATAAGGGCTTGGCAGGATGAACCGGTGAACTCCAGTTTAGACGGTTCAGAACACCCTACAGCAGGAACTCCGTGAACCACAGATTGTATAAGCTTTCCTACAGTATATAAGCACACTCACTTAGCTAGATACTTGACCCTTCGTGGTCAACTTCGATAATCAATCCGCACCATTGGTTAGTAACACGGCCTTCGCACGTAGTGTTCTATCGCGTGTGCTCGTCACTTCGTTCTCTCACACCCTCCCTTGTACCCACTCAAGGTAAACCCCACACGGCTTACCACCCTCTTTGGTGTTTGATCCTTAGAGGTAGAGGCCCGCCGTTACACCTTATTGTTAAAGATAAGGTGTACAGGGCCTGGTTCTTGCACCTGTCCGGGGTACGGGTTGTCTGGCGCAAGGTGCAACTTCCATGGGTGGAAGACGTTAAAGATTCCTTGTTCTTGCATGTGTGGAGGTATAGCTACCTCGTACGCTTTACCGTCGATGCATCGTGTGATTTCCCATGGTCCCAGGTTCTTTGGTGATAGTGATTTACTATTCCGCCCAAGTTCAAAGTTCCTTGTATTAACAAAGACCTTGTCACCTACTCGGAATGCCGGGTGTGGTTGACGGAACTTGTCTGCATGTCGGGCTTGCTCCTCCTGGATCCAGACTAGCTGTTCTTGAAGAAACTCCCTCATTGTATTGGTTCTTGTAACAAGTCGGTCTGCTCTTATTACTTCGGCTGCTCCCGGGCCGTTATAGGTTCCAGGAGGTTCAATTCCTGTTGTTGGGTGGAATCCGTTGTCTGCGATGAAGGGTGATACTCCTGTCGATGCACTAATATGTGTGTTGGCTTGGAATTCGGCTTGTGGCAGGAAGTCTGCCCAGTTGTCTTAGGCATGGTTGATGTAGAGGCGGAGGTATCTTTTTATGCCTTTCACTGAGCTCTCGCTCTGTCCGTCGGTCTCGGGATGGTAAGAGGTCGACATCTTTACCTTCACTTTGTAGCGTTCGAGGATTCGTTAGTAGAGGCGTAAGTTCATTGCGCTGCCTCTATCTGAGACGATGTCAAGTGGAAATCCTCTCACGCAGAAGAGTCGGCGGTTTAGGGCCTCAACTACTTCTTTAGTACTAAGGGTTGAAAGGGGCTCGTAGCTCCTTCCTTTTATAAGGCGGTCCGTAATGGTTAGGCAGTGGTTGAACTCTCTGTTGTTGCGAATACAAGGGGGCAGTTTTTCTGCAAAGTCGATTGACACGTGGAGCCACTTCTGCTGCGGTATCGGTAGGGGTTTTAGCAGTCCTTGCTTCTGGTCTGTGTAGGGCTTGTGCCTTCTACAGTGGTGGCAGTTCTTTGCGAATCTCGTAACGTCTTCTCTTTGTCCTGACCACCAATATCTTTCAGCAAGGTTTCGGTACATTGCTTTTGTCCCGGGATGTCCAGCAAGCGGACTCTCGTGATGGTCTCGTAGCAGGCGTAGGCGTAGTGGCTGGTAGTCTGGGATGACAAGGGTATCTTTTAACCACACCCAACTCTCTTTCACTGAGAAGTCTTGGATGTTTTTCTTGTATCCCTTTCCAATCAAGTGGCTTGGCACGCGGCGGTTCCCTGCTTCGATGCTCTTCCGGAGGTCCTGGATAGCCTCGTCTGCCTCGTATGCTTGTCTAATCAGTTCCTCTAGGTCTAGGGTTTTGTCTGGGCTCGGTGCTTGTTCCTGGCGTGGCTCCTCTTCCTCAAGGTCGTCTGCTGCAAATAGGAGAGTGTTGACGGCAACCTTCATGTCTTGTTCAAGGTTTGAGTCCTGGAGGAGTTGCTGGAATCGGTGCTGCTTCCGCGGGTCGTCTATTCCCTTTGGAAGGTCTTGGGTGCGACGTGTAAGAGAGTCGGGTTTCTCTCCTTGCTTTCCGGGCCTGTATGAGATGACAAAGTTGAACGCGGAGAGAAACTCTGCCCAGCGGGCTTGACGGCTGGTGAGCTGCTTGGTTGTCATGAAGTATTCAAGGTTTTTGTGGTCCGTAAGCACCTTGATTGGTTTTTCAGCCGGTGTACTCATTAGTTCAGGCTTCCAGGTCTCGAAGGAGCGGATGATGGCAAGTAATTCCTTGTCGTAGATCATGTAATTACACTCCGCGGCTGACATCTTCTTAGAGAAGTACGCTACCGGTTTGAGGATTCCTTCGTGCATCTGCGAGAGTACTCCTGCGCTGACAAAGTCTGAAGCATCTGTTTCCACCCAGATCTCCTTCTCTGGGTTAAGGTGAGCAAGGACCGGGGCTGTGGTAAAGGCTTCTTTTAGCTTGTCAAACGCGGTTTACTTCATTTCGTCCCATTAGAAGTCGCGGTACCGCGTCTTCTTTTTCCCGTTCTTTGTCGTGAAGTGATCTCCTCTGGTCATTTCTGTGAGAGGCCTAGCGAGGTAAGAGAAGTTCTTGATGAAGCGCCGGTAGAAGTTTGCGAATCCTAGGAAGGCTTGGACATCCTTGACCGAGGAAGGGGTGTTCCAGTTTGTTATTGCCGTGACTGTAACGGCGGGCCTCTACCTCTAAGGATCAAACACCAAAGAGGGTGGTAAGCCGTGTGGGGGTTTACCTTGAGTGGGTACAAGGGAGGGTGTGAGAGAATGTCGAACGGTGCGAGAAAGTAAGACGCCGCTGTCTTGTAAATTAAGGCTATCTGAGCTAACTATATACTACTCGTTTAAAAGAACACGGTGGCTCTTTCATCAACCTTAGCTATAGTAAGAAGGGGAGCAAGGGGTAGTGTTGAGGTTAGTGTAGCTTTTTGTTGAATGAAAGATGAAGCACGTGATTGCAGGCACGTGTGGTTGACAGAGAACGAAGTGACGAGCACACGTGACAGAACACTACGTGCGAAGGCCGTGTTACTAATCAATGGTGCGGATTGATTATTAAAGTTGACCACGAAGGTCAAAGCTATCTAAGGAGTGTGGTTTATATACATATAGGAGAGTGTCTATAATCTAATATTGATCTGTTTGATCTGTGTTGCCTCTTGGGCAGGAGCGTATGGATCAGATAGATCAATGTTGTCTTGATCTTATTGATCTGTCCCTTAATGCCTGAGGCATGCGGGATCAAAGGGATCAATTCCTTGGCATCACGGGATACACGTGACTCATGGTGGGTCTTCATAGCGCGTGTCTGCGCCCCGCTTGCTTCCTTTCCTACCCTATCCCGACTCTGTAAAGGCTGTGCCGTAACAGTGACCTTCTCGGGGTCCATGGTGATACCGTTGGTGCTGATGATAAGTCCCAGGTATTTTACGGTGTTCACGTTGAATTCACACTTGTCTAGGTCAAGCTGGAGTCCTCGTTCTTTCAGGCGCTTTAGAACTTTGTTCACATTGTTAGCGTGCTCCTCTACATTCTCGCTGTAGATTAGGACATCGTCCAGGTAGGCTGTGCAGAACTTGTTAAGGTATTCAAGGACGGAGTTATTGATGTAGCTCTGGAATGTTCCCGGAGCGTTACAGAGTCCAAAGGGCATGACTAGGTACTCGTACTATCCAAAGCGTGTGTTAAATGAGGTGAGATATTCGTGTCCTTCCTTGATGCGGATCCGGTTGAAGGCGTGGACCACATCTAGCTTGGTGAACACTCTGGCTTTGCTCAGCTGAGTAAGCGTCTCGTTGATGTAAGGGATAGGGTAGCGGTTTTTTTCGGTGACTGCATTAAGAGCCCGGTAGTCGACGCAGATTCTTAGGCCTCCTCCGGGTTTCCTAACAACCAAGAGAGGTGCGGTGCAGTTGGATGAACTAGGTCGGATGAACCCTTTTCTAAGATGCTCATCGATGTATTTCTTGACAGCCTCATTCTCTTGTTGTGACATGGGGCGGTAGCTTTTCTCATAGGGGGGCACGCAGCCCGGTCTAAGGTTGATTGCATGATCCTCCTTCCTGTGGGGCGGGAGTTCATCGGCAATTGTCTTGTCCCAGAGTTCCTCAATCCAGTGGTGTTCTTTTGGTAGCCGGGCTAGGCGTTCTTCCCGGCTGTGCTGTTTCTTTCCTCCCATGAACTTCTGAAAATCGTCTTCCTTTCTCTCAGCCATGGTTGTAGCGCTGAGGTTCGTGGGGTTCGTGGGGTTCTCCCTGACGTTGTAGAAGTACCCTTCGTAGCCCGGTTTCCTTGCCAGGCGCAGGAAGGTCGAAGCAGAGTAGAATTTGATGTTAGGGCCTTACTCCTTCGGGGTTTCGTATTTGTGTCCCACTGCATACTCTGTGTGGGGAAGGCCGTGGAGGCAGCCCAACTTAAAGCATTTGGCGCTGCAGAAGCGGACCTAACGTTTTTCCCAGTCGATAATGGGGTTATGGGTACGGAGCCAACCATCGCCTAGGATCAGTGGGTAATCTCCTAGCTTGGCGATGTAGCAAAGGAGTTGTTCTTTATGTGTGCCGACAATAACATCTACCAGAGCGGCGTGGGTGATGTACTGGGAGAAGCTGCCGTCTCCTAGAGTCATACGGATCCGTTTTGTGAGGGGTATTCTTGGTGTTTTTGTTGCGCGGACGAAAGAGCCATCAATGAGTTCAGCTTGGCTTCCGTTGTCGAGAAGAGATTGTATGTTCATTCCTGCTACTGTAGCCCGTAGAATGAGGTGGGTTCCCTTAATCTTGTTTGCTTGTCTGTCTACTGCTACATTGGATACAGTGATCCTCTTCTGACGTGGGCCTGCTGATTACTCACCCAGCTCTTTGTCCTGTTGAGGTCCCAGGGGGCGACTTACTCCTGGGACGTGGAGTTTTCCGACTCGCCGTCGGTGGCAAGCTCCTCAATGCTGGTGATGTGGGCAAACTTGGCACGGTTGTTGTTGGGGCAGACTGAGTCGGTGCTGCGGTGGCCGGAGCCACGGCAACGAAAGCAACGGCGTTCCTTTGCCATCTTGGTCTGCTCCTCAGGTGTCATCCTCTTGGGGTTCAGTTCGGGGTTGTACTATGGGCCGGTCCATCCTTCAGGCTTGGATGTAGTTGGAGAGTAACGCTGCGGCTCTTCCTTGTTATTAGTACTGGTGGGGGCGTTGCGGTTGAACCGGGTACGTTCGTTCGAGGAGCCAGAGCCCTGGCCACGCTCCCTGTCCCTGTTTGTGCGCTTCTTAGGTCTTGGGTTAAGGGATTTGATCTCTTCGCGCCGGTATTCTCCCTTGCGGAGCATGTCTAGGAGTTGCTCAACAGTATCGAAGCTCTGGAGGGCAACCGAGTAGGCCAGCACGGGCACGACGCTGCCCTGCAACTTGTCGATCTTGTCCTCCTCAGAGGTGTCTGTGAGGTCCCATAGGGTGCAGAGCCTTGCGTGGTAGGCATTGATAGACTCTTTCTCGGTCTACTTGGCGGCAACGAGCTCACACCTAGCTTTCTTTTTTGCAATGCCCATGCCGCAGATCTTTCCCAGCTTCTCCATGAAGGCTTTAGGACTCAGGTTGCTTGTTAGGAAGGGGCGCATGGTAGGGGCTACTGACTCAGCCAGACGGGAGTAGATGTGGCGAACCATGAGCTTGTCATTGCCGCGGAAGAAGTCTTGTTCAACTTCAAGCTTGAAGCCCATGTTTTCTTTGAAGGTGATAAAAGCTTGGACATTGGTGGAGCTAAGCTTGTCGACGTCACTGGTAAGCATCTTACGGGAGCCGGAGTAAGGCTAAGTCTGTTACGTGTCCATGGTGTCCTCGCTCTAGCGGCGGTTGAAGTTGTGGGGGCCTCCTACGTCCCGCTGTATGTTGTCAGTGAGGTTCACGTTGAGGCGTGTCAGTTCGTCATTTTCCTGGCGGAGCGTCTGGAGCAAATTATTGCCGCAGTCTGTCGCCTTTTTGTGGCCAACACGGAGCTTGTTGTACCTCTCTTGGAGCCTCCTGTGTTCATCCTGCAAAGTTGCGTGGTCTATGTGCTTGTGTTCGTTGCTGGTCGTAAGGAGCTGGAGGGTGTAGTAGAACTTGGCGCGTTGATTGGCCGGGGCCAAGGTGTACCAGTTGTGGAAAGCGTCGTAGTTGGGCCAGCGGTGGCTCTCAAGCGCGATGTCGTTGGGAAAGCTCGAGCTATTGGCAAGGTCGAGGGAGTACGCACAGGACTGCGCTATCTCCTCAGGGTTTGGGGCACTCTAAGAGATCGAGCGCGTCTCGCGGGGCTGGTTCCTGTTGTTATTGTGGGCGCGGACGGTGTCGGGGAGTGGGGATTCCTTATTAGTATGGTCTTCGCATGAAGCCCTATTGTGATGAGAGGTAACACTGCTGGCGCGGCTGTGGTTTGGTATGGTGAGGTCTTCTTGGTTGGAATTTCTGATGGCTGGTGGATTTTGTGTCCGATGATGTCGGTCTGTGTGTGTGAAAGTCTTCACTCGGTCTGTGCTCTGGGTCGGGTTCTTGTTTAGGTGAGGGCAGAAGTCGTTCCTTGTGTGTGAACTGTTCTGCTGCGCAATGTCAATGTCGTGTGTCTGGTCAGGCTGTTGTGTTGTAGGTACATAGATTGTGTGAGGCAGCAAAGCCGAAAGGGTGGTATTGCTCTCAACTGAAAATCTATGTACGAAGAAGAAAAGGAAAGAAGGTAGAGGAAGGCAGGACAGGTAGATGTACCTAGCGATGTGCACGTGCCCTGGCACGTGACCGGGTCTCCCTCCTGGTTGCTGGCTGCTGCTGGTTAGTTACCCTACAGTCCATGGTGGTGCTGCCTGAGGGGCCTGACATAAAGTCTAGGTTGATGTGTTCTTTGTGGTTGCTAAGTGACATGGGCGAATTTCCGGTTTCGATTCTGACCCATCCGTTGCCGTAGGTGGAGGGTGATCCGTCCACTGTACTAAGCTCGTACGGTTGGTCTTTTGCTTGGTGCCGGAGGCTGTACTTAATAGCGAATGGCGGGTGAATAAAATTACCCTGCGCGCTACTGTCGATTATGGCGCTTGCCCGTTTCCCGTAGAAAGTGACTTCTACGTGGAGTAATTGGTGAAGATCTGATCCGGTGGGTATTGTTCCGTTCGATGTGCGTGATACCTGGTTGAGGGACCTAACTAACGGCCCCTCCTGGGGTCCCTGACTAGGGAGGCCGTTTAGTTTTTTGGCATTGGTCGGCTATGGACTTCGCTATGCATATAATCTTCCCATTCGTTGACTTGAAGGTATGCTTGCTTCCAGTTGGTCCAATTGCCGTTTTTAGTCACCCTCGTCCAGTAGACTTTGTCGTTCCGCACTTGGTATTTGAAGATTGGATGATGATTGAGCTTCTCATCGGGAACCCATTTAAGCGTGCGATTCTGGATCGTTGCCGTTCCGTATTAATAGAGAATTCTTGCTAACTCTCGTAGGGAATCGTAGTCCGCTTGCTCGCGTGCCGAGAGACCTTGGTGGTGTCCTTCGACGAGGGTCGTTTCTGGGGTTACCGGGAGTTCGTATTTTTCTCCGTTTTGCTCAATGCGGGTTTCCCAGAGGGTGTCCTGTCGCCATTCCCACATAGCCATGAGGGCGAGGTTCCTCTGGTCCGGGATCCAAACCGTTTGACCGTGATTGCCGCATTCGTTTTCTAGGTAGTGACTGATGCCGTATCGTTGAGCGAGCACTTTGAGCGAGGTAAGAATGCTCCGCCTTTCTTCCTCGGTAGGGGCTTCTTCCGGCTTTGCTTTCGTGCCTTCGCTAGGTTCGCTCGGTTCTAGGGTACTGTCGTACAACTCCCCTGTGTCACTGTCTACTAAGTCAGAGTCTTTCGGGAACGCGTCGACAAGGGCGTCGAGCTGGGGTTCCTCGGTGACTCGAGTGGTGACGTTGATCTGTCGGCTTTTCCCTGGTTTGCGAGGGTATCAACCCGTGGCGTCTTTGTCGCTTTAGTGGATCGCGCAGCTATCGTTGTAGCATACGGTCCAGCTCATAGCTGCGTGCGCTGCTCGCTGCTGGTCGATCTTCTCGAAGGCTGCCAGCTCCTCCCTGGAGTCTTTGCGTACGACCGCCGCATGGCTGCGTCCTTTCTTGGGCCGTAGCGGGTAATCGTGCCCTGGCTGCCACTTATCTCCGCAGTAGATACAGAGTTTCTTCGCAAATCGTTCTTGTTGCTCTGGTGTCCATTTCGTCTGCGTGTTCTTGTTCCGTCCCTTCTATCCGTTATTCCGGCCCTTGTTGTTCCTGTCCTGACGGGTGGAACTGTCCAGTTCCATAGCATCGCCGCCATTCTGAGTGTGGCGTGGCTTGGTTGTCCGTGTCGTGTTGGCAGGGTACCGTTCGGTTTGTCGCTCCCAGAGGCGCTCGTCCAGGCGCCTGGCTAACTCGATCATTGTGTCCAGCGTTTTAGGGTAGCTGTGGAAAGCCATAGCATCCTTGATGTTCGGCTTGAGTCCCTTATAGTAGTGGTCGCGTTGGGCTTGATCTGACCATCCCTCCAAGAATGCGGCTGCCTGTCGGAACGTAGAGGTGTAGTCCGAGACTGATCCTTTCTGCTGCAGGGTCATGATCTTCTAAGTTGCTTGTCAGACTTCGTCCACGTCGTTGAAGGCGCGCTTGAGATGCTCCACGAATTTGTCGTAGTTATTGAACATGTCCCGAGTGTTCTTGGACTGTTCGTTCTTGTCCTTGTGGAGGTGTTCGTTGAGGTAGGGTTCGAACCATCGCTCTGCCGTTCCGCGAAGGTAGGTAGATGCGAAGAGAACCTTGTCTTCCTTAGATTCGAACTGGTCGTTATAGATACGGATGTATCGTTCGAGCTGGTGTTACGAACCTCCAAGGAAGCGGGCTTTATGATCCTAAGGGCGGGGAACCCGCACGGGAGATAGGACCGCAAGGGACAACGAGGTTACGGGATAGGACGGAAGACAGAGTCCCCTACGGGAAGAAGGCCCATAGGGACGAAGGGCCAAGGGCTGAAATCCCGGAAAGGATAGAGGTAAGCGGGCGCGGAACAGGTAAACATAGCGATCGCCTCGCACCGACGAATGTCGGAAACTAGGAAGGTGGTTGGGCGCTAACGTCACGTGCGCCCCACGCACACCCGTGACCCGGACCCACACCTGGATCTGTACAGATCCAAACAAATCCAGATTGTTATAGCTTTCCTAGTAGTATATAGCCACACTCCCTTAGCTAGACATTTAACCCTTCGTGGTCAACCCAAAGTTCCAATTTAAACCCTATTGATTTAGAGGTAACAAGCTCATTACGCACCGCGCTATCACGTGATACTTTACTCTTTACACCGCCATCCTCCTCTTGTATCTTCAAGGTAAACCCTTCGGTTTCCACCAACCTGCTGTAACGGTAGGCTCCTTCCACTAAGCTTCGGAGTCGCTTAGCAGGTTAGTAGAAACCGAAGGGTTTACCTTGAAGAGACAAGAGGAGGATGGCGGTGCAAAGAGGGAAGTATCACGTGATAGCGCGGTGCGCAATGAGCTTGTTACCTCCAAATCAATAGGGTTTGAATTGGAACTTTGGGTTGACCACGAAGGGTTAAATGTCTAGCTAAAGGAGTGCGACTATATACTACTAAGAAGCTATAACAATCTACTTAGATAATCGTGGATAGTTGGGATCCCGTATTATCTAGTGTCTTTCTTGGATAATCCATTCTTGGCATTATCCGTATGGGTCCTACGTGACTTCGGCGCTTAGCCTTGTTCCTGGTTTCCGACATTCGTCGGTGTGAAGCGGTCGCTGTGTTTACCTGTTCCGCGCCCGCTTACCTTTTATCTTCTCCGGGATTCCAGCTTCCGTCCCTTCGTCCCTGTAGGTCTTCTTCCCGTAGGGGATTCTGTCTTGCGCCTTGCCCCGTGACTTCGCAGTCCCTTGGGGTCCTGTTTCCCGTGCGGGCTCCTCGCCCTTAGGGTTATAAAGCCCGCTTCCTTGGAGGTTCGTAACACTGTCCTATACCTACTTAACCGGGTTCCGCCGTCCGCCTTGTTGTCCTTGTGGGTCTTCTTCCCGTAGGGGATTCTGTCTTAGGTCTTGTCCCGTGACTTCGCAGTCCACTGCGGTTCTATTTCCCGTGCGGGCTCCTCGCCCTTAGGTGTTACGACGGACCCGACCGTGTTGGGTTTCAGTCGGCGCGTAAGACCATTCGGCCAACCTCCCGTCGACTGGAAGTCGACAAAAGGTTCAGCAATGATCAGCCTGGTGGCTGATCGTGCCCCAACAACTCTATATACAGAGGCGTGTTCGTAACATTAGGGTCATAGAGCCCTTGTCCTTAGAGGTTCGTAACACGCACCCCCCCGATACCTAAGTCCCTTAGGTTCCCTTGCTCCCAAGGCCCAGCGTAATAATAATCTACTAATAATCCTTTAAGGTTTCTTCTAAGGCTTTAGACTCTAATAGACCGGTTATATTAGAGTTTATAACGACCTTAGATGTCGTAATTACCCCTATTATAAACCCTGTCTCGTCAAAACTATAAACGTCGTCATCGATAATACCGTACGACTAACGCGTCTCTTGAACACGCGTAAACTACGCGTTAATCGTGTTTGGATCCTCGCATTTGGCGCGCTGTGAATGGAACTTTCGATTCCATTTCATTTTAAGCTCAGGCTGATTGTTGATAAAACGAGATGTCCGGTTCTTGCCGACTGGCTGAGGTGGAGGATCTTGGCCGCGCGCTGCGAGTAAACAGTCTGCTATTCTTCGTACATCAATGACATGAGGAGGGAATCCTCGCCGATCAAGGCTTAGAATCCACTTAACTAAAGCCTGTCTTCGGACGGCTGCAGCTTTCGTTTTTGCGAATTAGACACGCTTCTTGGGGCTGTTCCATTGAGATGATCTTGGAGAGTAGTTCGAGGTATATCGTACGATGTTGCAGCCTTGCGAATGCTCGAAATTCGATCGTTTTGAACAGCCTGCTTAGCAAGAAGTAGTCTGCCCTATTTCTGGCGTGATTCTTGGTTCTGTGTTGATGTCATTGCTGATTTGCACGAGGGCGGTGTTGGTGGGGTGGCCGGATGACTGGTGTGGCCGGGTGAGTGGTGAAACACGTTAGGTGTAAGCTTTCGAGAATTGAGCGCGCAATCGCGTCGTGAAGGTGTGCCGTTCATTCGTTTCGTAAGCGTATTGTGATGGACGGAGTATGCTTGTGCAGCTGCTCGAATGCTTTGAAATTGGCATTTTCTGAGTGATTGAATAGCAAGGTTTATTCTTGCTTCACGATCAAGTGGTGGAACATTGCTTGGTTGAGGCATGGCACTTTGTTGATGGTTGACGCGTCACGATGCGTGCGTGTCTCTTTCGCTTGTCTGTCTCTTTCGCTTATCCGATACGTTACCGTCTATTAGAAATACGAAATCGTCTAGGCCGAGCTGCGAACCGTCGTCGCAAGTCTAACTTCGAAGCTCATCTTAAATTCACTGCGCATTAGCTCTCACTCCACTAAGCAAGTCTCTTGGTGACCTACTTATCTTCGCTTGAGAAAGTCCCTGATCTGCAGAATAATTGGTACATTCCCTCTCTGGAGCCGGGTGTAGAGAATGACCTTTAGATGGTTCCTGCGGAAGCAGAGCATACCTTGCAAGTTCAACGACACCCGCTCATTAAGAGGGAGCTCAGGGGTCATAAATCCTTCGTGGTAACGGAGCTGAGGGGGAAGGCTTTCCTCCAAGCTTTGGATTCTGTATTCCAGATAGTTCCGTTAATCCGCCTCCCGAAGAGTCTGCTGTAGGCCTTGTACATGGTCGTACATCTGCGCCGAGAGCCGGTCGAATACCAACAAGGCTGTGACGAGGTGTTGAGATGACGCCTTATAATGTAAGCCACAGTGTCGCTGGGAATGGCAGAGTGGTTGCGTACCAGATCCAAGACTTCGTCGTCAATTTCGGTATAGTGCGTCAGGTAAGGTGTTTGCAATGCAAGGCCCAGCCGGTGTTCCAGCACACAAATACAGCAAAAAAGGGTCCTGAGGGACAGTGCGTTCTCAGCGCCCATCGATCGACTCCGGTATGTTTCCGCTTTGTTGAGGCCTAGGTCGAAGCACAGGCGCGATGCGAATTGCATCATGCGCAACGATTTCGTGGCATCATCCCGGTGGAACAAGTAGATACTCTGTGAACATGGTCAGCAGACATGACGTAAGGGGGCTGCAAGCTGCACAATTAAAGCACAGATCTCAATGTCTTCAACCTCCACCACGTCGCTCAGGACGTATCTGCCGACGTCCCAGCCGATGTGGGACAGCAAGTGATCCTTTATCGGGCAATCAAGCCGATCGTTAAACTGCAATCGGATGGCCAAAATCGCCTTGAGGATGTCCAAGTCCACGATCTGAACCCGCATGGCTTCCTCGGAGCCAAGGAACAGTGTCCTGGCTTGTTCTCTTGCTTTTCTTAGGTTAACAAACGGATAGAGAAGGAGGTATTCCACCTCAAACCCGGTGAGGAGCCGGTCCACGGTTTCTTGGCCCAAGGCAGCAACCTCGGTGAAGGCCGAATGGAGCATCGATGGTGGAGTGATCGGATGGTCTTGCGTCCGGGATTCAGGGTGTGCGTCTGCCTCTGCCGTGCTGAAGCCCTCTGTTGGAACTTTGTTCGCCTCCAGGGCTGTTCTTATGGCGTTCATTGTCTGACTGACGCTCGTTGGAAATGCTGCTTTCCGTGCGTTGGCCATGCTGCGATGCCCTTCAGAGTCGGGTGCGTTTGGGTTTCCATCGATTGGAGCTGCGAAGTGGGTATTAAGGCTGTCCAGGCGTTTTGGTGACCCTCTTGCGGACCTCGAAAGCTGCTGCTGATGGTCGATGTGAGCCTTGACAAGCCTTCCTCGACAGCGCCGAGTCTCGATTTGATTCGTTGTTGGTTGACAGAGAACTTTTCCCTAGTATACGCGGTGAGCACACCCAACTCAAGATGCCCCGAACTGCGTGGAGCATACCATATGTTGACTGTCAGCTGCAGGACCGGGTAATTGCACGCGGATCCTGAACTGAGGCAGTTTTGGCACGGTGAAGAGCCGCTGCACTTGACTTTCTTGTGTTTGCAGGCATCGCTTTTCTCCGTCATTAGCATCGACCGTCAGAGGAGGAAACAGAAGCGTCATTCACCAGGCTATAAGGGTATACCTCTCGCGCTTCCACGGCTTTTGCGTGCTTCCATCTTCGCGTAGCTCTCGCGGTCGCTTGTTATCGATCTGCATGAAGGTGTGGGGAGAATCCATTGGAGTCTGCTCAACCAGGAGACTGCGAATGGCCATCTTTTGTTCCCGGATTTGAGTTTCGTGGAGGAACCCCGTATGTACTCTGTCTGACGGCGAAGCGTGGGGTACGGGGACGCATTGAGTTGCCCCGCAGTGGGCGCGTTCTCCGATTGGATGGCGTGCTCGTGTGTGCAGGCTAAGGATCCGCCCGAAATGTTAAATTACGCGTCATGATCGACTGTGCCACAGCGAAGGCTGCAAATGATCCCTGTTGCAAGCTAGATGAACTGGATTCCACCCACCAAGTTGGAAAGAAACACCTGGAACGGAGGAAAGCTCGCAAATGTCCAGAAGAGGTGCGGTATTCCGTCGTAGACATACATTTTTGCCCTGACTCCCAGTCTCTGCAACTCCGACGCAAGGATGGTATTGTCGTCCCACACGCCACCAAATATGTCGGAGGGAATTTGTGCAAGTTCTCAGATAAGAGTGGAAATATCCAAGGGTCGCGTACGTACTCATTGAGCACCGCGACATCTTGTTTTCGAGTCAGCCGGGAAAGTGTATACAATCAAGCTCTTACCATTGATGATTTGCGTTGTCTGCCGGTCAATGATGGGAACTCCCACGCTGCTCTCCTCCATTGCTTTGTACATCCCTTTCAGGTGTGGAGGTACACCCTGCTCGTGGACTGTACTGCCGGCGCGGTTGGCCACGCCTTTTATAACGTACCCTTTGCCCATTTCGATCAGCTTGTGGGCTGTTGCGAGAGCGAGGCTGCCCCCGGCGGAGCAGCCGAAGGCGAAGACTTTGCTTTGGTCGCCGCCCAGAGCCTCCGCAGAATCATAAGCCTATGTGCACCCTCTGGGTTAATATGAGCAAGTAAGGAGTGAGACGGGGTAGACTTACCCACAGAAAGCCGTCCAAAAAGTCTTGGAAGGGGATGGGGACTTTGTCAACGGACGCTTTGCGGTAGTCGACCGAAACGATAAAGCAGGGACAGCTGTACGCGACCAGTCGGCATAGAGCATCCTCGCTGTCCAGATCACCTTCACAGAAGCCGCCGGAGTGTCCATAGACTCCAAGTGGGAGTGATTTGCTCTGAGACTCATGCGGAGCATAGATTCTCGCTCGTAGAGCCCCGATTGCTGTATCCCCTACAAAGGATTCAGGGCCAAGACGTCGGAGTAGCATCACATCACCACTCACTTGTCTTTGACCCTTCACCATCCGATGGAACGAAAGCAGGCCTGGCCACACTTCGTAACATCTCCCCACGCTCTCTATACTGTCCGATTGACCCGTTAAGGGTAATCCTCGACTCACCAAAGCTTTTCTCGATCTGATGAACATGTCAGACACTTTCTCGTTGTCATCGCATCCACGTACCTCGAGCCAGTCCGGTGCGATATATGGTGCCATCTTTGATGCTGGTCCTCCGAAACGCGCTGCCTGTCGAAGACACTATCCGGCGTTCGAGATCAGATATTCAGATATAAGGAATAGACAGCGGACGACTTCATCGAACACGCTCAGCAGTGGCTCAGAGGAGCAGTGTGGGCAGAGAATTGCCCGTCGTGGTACAAGATCCAGTCAGGCAAGTATGCAGGCCGTGTGGATGCAGTGTGGCCCGGCATCACGCTTCATTTTGTCAAGGCTTTGGACCAGACCCGACGGGAAGACTATGACATTGAGTACGTCAGCCGCGCGGATGGGGGCATAGGTAATCGGTTCAGCTATCTCGGCAATGGGTTCGTGCCGGAGATGTTTGACGAGAGCATGGACGATTCGCCGCATCTCGGCCTCCGCAATGTCGATCCAGTTTGGGCAAGAGCCGTCGGTCCCCGAATCGATGGCCGAATCAGCTAGTGGGGGTTCAAAGTGGTCTCCACTTACGGAGGACACGGTGGAACTGGTTGGCAGCTGCCTCCTCGAGCAAACAGATGGGCAGAATGACGGCGAGAAGCCGTATGGCTCTTCGGCTACCCAACAGCTTTTGTATTTTCTGCGCTTCCACCTGAAGAGATGAGCAAACAGGAGGTCGCTTAGATTCAATCTTGCGCCGTGGGTTGACAAGGGGCCCATAAGGCTGGGGTGTGAGGCCCAGGAAGTCGAGGAACAGCTTCGCCGGGCCACCGCCCTGCGCATGCCCGTGTGTGGACAGCAACGAGAGAACCTGACTAACGGGCTTGCTCTCTCTTTTAGCATGTTTAGGATAGGCCTTCTGCTGTAGTGTGTGCGTTCTTCGAGCATGTGGACGCTTAGTAGACGAAGTACACGTGCTATTCGCCCCCTTGGCTCACCACAGCCAACGACTGCCGGCCAATTTGTCAGGCAGAGGCGCCGGCGAGCCTCCAATCCTCCGAAACGACAGGGGCAGCTCTATTTCGTGTTGGATCACTCGGGATCAGCAACGCCCCCACGCCAAAGCCGAGGCCGAAGCTCTTAAACCCGAGTGCGGCATGCCGCCTGCATTTCACACATTGGGCACAGGCGTCCCGCTTTCCCCGCAGAGCCCTGCACAGAGCCGCAAACGGTGCTGGCCCTTTTCCATGTCTTCGGTGCTCGCACTCTGACGAATGTCCGCGTGGTGGTATAAGAGCTCTTCCGACCACAGCGAGCTCACCAAAGCTCAATCCGGCCATCATGACCACCAAGCCCCACGGCGTCCACCTCGTCGGCAGCATCTGCGGCGCGACCACAGCCAACGATGCATTCCGAGCAGCCCTGGGCCCATTCCCGCACCGTCTCCGGCGGCTCCCCGACGGCGAGCCGGCGCACCGGTCAACCTTCATCGGCTGGCAAATGGGCGTCTTCGCGCACACTCCCGCCGTGCTTCGCACGTACGACAGCGCCTTCAACTACCTGCCCCAACCGGCCGTCTCTGCGAGCGAGGCGCAAGCCATCGTGGCGGCCATGCCGGCGCTCAAGCCCGGCTACGACGACGCGGCGCTGGAATCGTGGGCCGAGTTGAAGAAACTGCGGGAGCGGGGCGAGATAGAGCAGGGCGTGAGGTTCCAGGTGTGCCTGCCGAGCGTGTTCTGCGTCATGTGCCTGATCCGGCCGGGGTTCCAGGAGCTGGTCGAGCCGCTGTACACGGATGCTCTGCTCGGCTGCCTCGGTCGCCTCGAGGCCGAGATCCCCGCTGCGGATTTGGCCATCCAGTGGGACATTGCGGCGGAGCCAATGACACTGGAGGGCGCGTACTGGCCGCACTTCGAGCCGTTCTTCGCGGGGGATGTGTTTGCGGGGCTGGTGGGGAGGCTTGCCAGGCTGGTCGGCGCGGTCGCGGAAGGCGTGCAGGTCGGGCTGCACATATGCTACGGCGACATGGGGCACAGGCACTTCGTGGAGCCGCAGGACATGGGCCTGATGGTGCAGATTGCGCGCGCTGTGCTGGAAGGCGCCGGGCGGCGGGTGGACTGGGTACATTTGCCGGTGCCGAAGGCGCGAGACGACGCGGCGTACTTCGCGCCGCTGAGGGGGCTGGGCTGGGACGCGACGGAGCTGTATCTGGGCCTGGTGCACGCCCACGACACGGACGGCACGACGAGGCGACTGGAGGCGGCGCAGGCGGCGCTGGGCGGGCGGAGGCTCGGCGTGGCGACGGAATGCGGGCTGGGGCGGACGCCGGCGGAGGACTTTGCGTCGATTGCGTCGATCTGCTGCGACATTGCGGTGCAGGCGGTCTGATGGGAACAGGCAGATCGATAGATAAACCTACGAACATGTTGCGTGCAGCCTCAGTCGTGACAGCGGAAGCCGCGGAACGACCCGCGGCGCGCTCACCCGGCGGGCGCCAGGCCGGTGCCGGTGCCGGTGCCAGTGCCAGTGCAGCACGCCAGGCACATGCCGGCGAACCTCGGACGGAGCGCGCCACGCACCCGCACCCGCACCCGCACCCGCGGCCAACCACCACGGCCGCCGCCAGATCATGCCATCGCTCCATCGCTCCGTCGCTCCGTCGCTGCACGCTGCCCGCCCCATAAAGACGGCGGCTCCAATGCGACACCAGCACCGGCACCACCCGCCCTGACATGTCGTCCGCCGATTTCGCCGCCGCCCAGCAGCGCCTCGCCGCCCGCCGCCGCCAGCGCGAGCACGAGTACCGCGCCCGCCTGCGCCCGCCGCGCGACCACCACGCCCAGCAGCGCACCGCCGCCCTCCCGTACCCCGTCAACCGCCTCGGTGCCGCGGCGGCGGCGCTGTGGGACGCCGTCAAGGGCCGCCGCGGCACGCGCCCCGCGTTCCGCGTCGGCCAGGTCGACGCCGAGCTGCTCGACGAGGAGCTGCTGGAGCTGCTCAAGGGCCAGGTGGGCGAGGCGTTGAAGTACTTCGGCGTGAGCGCGCCCGGCCCGCCCCCTCCCTGTGCATGCACGCTGACCTGGGCGCACCGCAGTCACACCTCGCCGACGAGCACAGGCCCGAGATCCTGCTTGCGCTGCGCGCCGTCTTGTTCAAGCTGTCTATCTGGGACCACAGCGCCTCGTATGGCGCCGCCCTGCAGGGCCTCCGCTACGCCGACGCGCGCACCGCCGACCCTGCGCGGCCGCCGCCGCAGCGCTGGCAGAAGAGCATCTACGGGCTCGTCACCGTCGGCGGCCGCTATGCCTGGGCAAAGTGGGAGGACTGGCTGGTTGCGCGCACCAGCGACTACGAGCTGCCCTCGCCGCGCGTGCGCCTGGCCGAGCGCGTCTCCAGCCTGCTGGGCACCGCCCACGCCGCCGCCGCCTTCGCCTCGTTCCTGGTCTTCCTGACCAACGGCCGCTACCGCACCCTCCTCGACCGCCTGCTCGGCCTGCGCCTGACGCCCACCAGCGCCGCCATCTCGCGCGAGGTTTCGTTCGAGTACCTGAACCGCCAGCTGGTGTGGCATGCCTTCACCGAGTTCCTCCTCTTCCTGCTGCCGCTCGTCGGCATCTCGCGGTGGCGCCGCATCCTGTCGCGGTCGTGGCGCCGCGTGCGCGCTTTCTTCGCCGGCGCGCCCGCCTCGGCCGCCTCGGACGACGGCGAGAGCTTCGGCGGCAAGGCCGGCGAGCTGGGCTTCCTGCCCGAGCGCACCTGCGCCATCTGCTACAGCGATCAGAATCCCGCCGGCGGCGCCCCCGAGGCCCAGGTCCTGTCGCAGTCGGCGACGGGCGGCGGCGGCGGCGTCGTCGGCAGTGCCGCGACCGATATCACGAACCCCTACCAGGCCGTGCCGTGCGGCTGTGTGTACTGCTTCGTGTGTCTGGCCCAGAAGATCGAGGCCGAGGAGGGCGAGGGCTGGACGTGTCTGCGTTGCGGCGACGTGGTCACGGCATGCAGGCCGTGGGATGGCGACGTGATCGTAGAGCAGCAGCCGACTGCCGCCGGCGCAGCCCGTCCGACCTCGTCGGGGTCCGGCAACGGCGGCAAGAGCGTGGGCTTCGCGGCACTGGGCGACGACGAGAAGCGGAGCCTTCGACAGGTCAGCCCGGCGCCAGAGCAGGACGACAGGGAGATCGAGGTCAGCGGCACCATATCTGCCGACGCCAGCACCGAGCAGAGCTTGCTCGGCAGCAGGGCGCTGGCCGAGAGCGAGGAGTGGGCACGCGCCAGCAGAATCGTCGGCGAAGACGAGGAAAGTAGGACCAGTAGCGGCAGCGAGGACGAGCAGAGCGAGGAGATTGACGAAGAGGAAGACGAGATCGAGTTTGACGAGTAGCTGATTTTGGACACGGAAAAGATAGGCTGAGTTGGAAGTAGCGATTGGGAAAGCGTTGTGTATTAGTTGATACCCGCAGCGCGCGAATTCTAAAGTCTCGACAGTCTGGTCCTCAGCGTATCGCCCGCCTCCGCTCCTCCATCAGCGCGCGATACTCGACTTCAACCTCGGGCCGCGGTGACCCAGGACACGGCAGATAGAGCTCGCGGATCTCATGCCTGCTCTTCTGCTCTCGCGGTGACGGGCTGTGCTGTGTCTGTGGGAATCAACCAAGTCAGCGCCCCGAGCCGGTGAGCGGAAGCAAAGTGTCTTACCGTCGCTTTCTTCGCCTCAAAGCCCACCACAAAGCTCTTCCTCAGCCTTCTCTTCAGCGACCTGCACACCTTGCGCAGCACCACGACCTTTCCCGTCTTCGATCTCACCTCGACGCCACCTGCAAAGCCCTCGGTCACAAAGGTTCGGCAGTGCGGATGCTCGGTGCAGTTGTAGAAAGACGACGCCGGCGACGAGGAGTCGAAGTCGCTCGTGCTGCTAGATGTCGCAGCTTCTCCGGCGTACGGCTTCATTGTTGCGATGGTGGTGGTGGTAGCAAGCCCAAGTGGGCGCCTGATGCGGGTTTATGCAAGACGGGCTGGATCAGAAAGCGAGGCTGGGGTAGCTGGACGAAGGTTGCAGAGTCGCGGCACACGGGGAGCATATATTAATGTATATATATATATATATATATATATAGATAGAGACTGCTTGGGCAAAAGTGCAGTGCCGTGGGGTGGTTGGGTGACGTCCCACGCTTTGGCTCTCTCGAACGAAGGGTTGATCCCGTCCCAAGCTTTGCGTCGAATAGTCAAAAGTGAGCCGCGCTTCCGGCGGCATGTGGCGCAACGCGTCCATGATGCGAGCTGCGTATTTACGCTTCTTCGAGAAGAAGTCTCTTGTGGCGTCACTGAAAGTATCTCGCGTGGCAAAAACAGACGTGGAGGCTGGCCTGTGGGAGCATTGTTCCAGTGATTCATCCAGGTCGCGACGGGCGTCTATGTGGACATCCAAGACACAAGATCACGCTCCGGCTATCGAGCTCTTCGCCGGCTTCCATTCAAAATGGTGTTTGCCCTCGGTGGGCGCGCCCGTCCCTTCCTCACCCCTCCGGTCGTACATGTGCGCGCCAAAGTAGTCCAACTGCGCCTCGGCGAAGCTCATGGGCAGCTCTGTGCTCGTCTGGTACTTGACATACTCCAGACTCGCACTTAGCGCTGGGATGACGTGGTCGGCCGCAGCGGCTCTGACCACAACGTCCCGTAGCGGCGCCACGCACAGTTTCAGGTCGGCCATGACGGATTGCTGGAAGAGAAGGTTGATGGTGTCGAGAGCCTTGTGGTTCGCAAAGATGGGGTGCAGCAAAGATGCAATGTGGTCGGCCTGGATGATGCAGCCGCTCCGCCAGATCTGCAGCACCGCGGCGTAGTCGATGTTCCAGTGGTTCGTCCGATCTGCGCGTTCGATTATGTTGACGCCCTGGATGTAGCTCGTCAAGAACGCAGCGTATGCGGCCCGGCGCAGTGCTTCCAGAAAGTCTTGTTTTGCCTGCCCGGCCAGGTTGAGCGGCTGCGGCGGGAACGCTGCGCCGATGGTTTGCTGTGCGCGGATACGCTGGTTGCGGTCGGCTGAGGCAAGACGGAGGTAGTGGGCGGTGGTCAGGGTTGGGGCAGGGATGTGGTGGAAGACGGCCTGCTCGTTGCTCCAGATGCCGGTGCCTTCTTCGCCAGTGATGTCTTGCACGACCTTGTCCTCTACCGTGTCGAGCACGCTCTCGTTGTTGCGGGACCTGTCTTTTGCACGGCAGATGTCGGCGCCTATCCAGACCAAGAAGGTTCCTTGCTGCCGAGTGTCAGCTTTCCGGCGCAAGCCGACGGGACCTGGGCCATCCTACCAGCTCTCCCTTGCTGTTCCACTCCTCCAGCACATTTCCGATCTCTTCGTTGCTCATGCCGAGGCCTTTCTTCATGATGTCATACGCCTCCGACACGGCACTGATCATGCCGTGCTCGATGCCGTTGTGAATCATCTTGACATAATGACCAGCGCCTCCGGTGCCAGCCTTGCCCACGCAAGGGGCCCCGTTCTTGTCCTTTGCCGCGACTTTCCTCAGCAGCGGCAGCACCAGATCCAGCGACTCGTCATCTCCGCCTGGGCACATGCTCGGCCCTTGCCTCGCAGCTTGATAGCCCCCCGATACGCCCATGCCAACATACCGCACGCCTCGCGTGTAGCATTTGGCCTGCCGCCTCTCGGTGTTTTGCCAGTTCTCGTTGCCTGCATCGACGATGATGTCGCCCTTGTCCAGATACGGCACCAAGCCTGCGAGGACGGTGTCGCCGACGGAGCCGTGCGGCAGCGAGAAGACGAAGACCTTGGGGCTGTCGAGCGAGGCACAGAGAGCCTCGTAGTCGGAGTACTTGCGGACGGCACCAGGGGGGATGGTGGAAGAGCCCTCGGCCTGGGCGACGATCCTGTCCATTGCTGCCTCGGAAGGATCCTGCAGCGAGACTGCCACCCCGTGCTCGGCGAACAGCAGGGCCATGCCGCCGCCCATGCTCCCGCAGCCGATCATGGCGATCTGCAATGCTTGGTGAGCTTGTCGTCCGTGCACGTGGCGATGCAGAGAAGATGACCTTTTTGATGTCCAGCGGATGCGCCATGTTTGAACGTTGTCAAGGACAGAGAAGCAGGCGTTGCTCTGCTCTGGGCTATGGCGGGGCAGGTGCGGCGGCCGTGGCAGCTAAATACAGGGAGCCAGACCCGCCTCGACATCATCGTGCGGTTTTCGTGCTGGCGTCTGACGTAACGCATGGCCGCAGGGCTGGCGGCGGCTAGCGGGAGGAAAACAGGTGACCGGCAACGTCGAGAGCTTCTTCCTGCGCCGCTCGTGCTGTTTCTACCGAACTGTTTCCATCACCACCGAGCCTTCCACGCACCTTTGTCAGCAGAGCAGCAGCTCGCTTACCGGCGCTCGGGCCCGCTGTGTCTGCTATATCAACCCCCCTCCTCCTCACCACCACCGCCCTTTCCTCTTCAGCTCTCTTATGCCTTTTGGCTGAGATCAAGTGTAGTAACTGTTCTTGCTTAGTTTAATAACTAACACGCTACCTACGGGGGCACCCAGTTACCACAGTTTTTGGAAACCGGCTGGCGGCCGCTGAACTCTGTTCATGTCGCTGGCCACAGTGTCGCCAGTATTGCACTGTCGCTGGCTGACGCGAACATGCCTTCTTCGCTTTTCGTCAGACCACTAGCCATGTGCTGGTGCCTGAGGAAGAGCGCCTGGTGGGGGTCCACTCTGCGCTTGCTGGATCATGGATGCCACCCCAGCTCGATGACAGCAACAAGCGCGCACTGCTTCCTGCCACTTAATTAGGGCGACGCCAGCCTGCAGCCTCCCTGTGCCTGTGTGACTCCGCGAACGCGCCTCCACTGACTGCCAAGGCGCAATGCGACAAACCGTCGCAGAACAGAGCGAATGCCGGATGAGCAGCAAAGCGGTGCAGCAGCACCTGAAAGAGGCGGCCCCCACCCTCGCAGCACCGACCTCAGGCCCGCGTTGCTGCGCTCCCGCCACGCGGACTACACCATAGCCGCTTGGAAACCTCCGTGCTGAAGGTTTGAATGTAATGGTGCGACGGCTGTGCTCCAGATGACAGCTCCAGCAGTGTGGTCAACCGCTGAGCTGGCAAGCACTCTATTTTCGTGTACCAGCCATCTGCTAGGGATGGTCGGAACTCTAGTCCGGACAGTGGTTGCTGATGCCGTCTTGTTCTGCCACTTGGCGGACGGCGTTGCTGGCTGAGATAACTGTGAGATACGCTTCAAATGGTTGGGATGTCAAACGACCTCAACTGCACCTCAGACTGTGCTTCCCGCCTCTTTTTCTACCCACGCCTGCTCGGTTGCTCATGCGACTTGATTGTTTACGAGCATCTATCAGCAAAGCAAATCGAAGGCGGCGATTCGAAAACCGCTGGAGCGAGACGAGTGGTAGGCTGCCTCCGCCATACTGCTTGCTAACGACGAAATACGGCAGTCGATTTCCCACGCAGGCTGCGGCAGCTTGGTTGCTTGTTGCATGCGTCGGCACATGGTGTTCATGCGGGCGCGCAGGCATCAGTCGAGACGCCCACTCCTGAGGGCTGTCGTGCTGATAATGGCTCCCGAAAGATAAAGAGCGAGGCCGCCAGGATGGCCGGACAGCCAGACAACCTGCGAGGTATCGAGAGACCGGCCTAGCTGTTTCAGGCAGCACATCCGCCCTCCGCTGGCGATCAGGGAAGAGCGTGCTCGTCGCGTCTGCGGCGGGTTCCCCCAGACCCGAGCTGGTGCTGGCCTGAGGACTGCGGCACCTGCTCGAACAGGCGCGGAAAGCGTCCGTCGCAGGCCTCGGAGCGGGCGCCATCGCAGAGCGACGCATGGCGGGGGGTGGTGGTGATGGTGGTGTCGAGGTCGCGTTTCGGTCCGGCCGCCTGCAACCGATCGCAATTCTCCGCAGCGACGGCGGAGTTGGCCATCGACTGCCGGGGCAGGAAGCTCGTCAGATGCGGGTCCAAGCTCGACAGCTCGTCTGCTCCCATACATCAGCGCCGCTGCCCTCGCCCCGACTGCCGCTCACTGCTCCGCTACTCGCACATGGGGCAGCTGAGCAGTGCAACTTCCCTCTAGCCGCCCGCTAGCAATGATCGCACCGCTCGACGAGAAACACGCCGCAATGGCTGACGAACGCACGCCACTCATCCAGGTCGTGCCCGTCGCGGAGCGCCCGCCACGATACCCGCACCACACCCTGCGCCGCGCCTGCACCTATGTCCTCGCAGTCGTTCCCGCCATCGTCCTCGGCGCCGTGCTCGCCTCCATCTTCATCCTCCCGCCCTACTTCCCCGGCGACAAGGCCGTTGCCAGCGACGAGTTCGCCGCCGTCAGAAGTGGGGGCTACAGCATCAGCCGGTCGTGGCCGCAGAGCCACGGCCTGAGCTTCGAGGAGCTGGAGGACATCCTCCTGACCACCCCGAGTGCCGAGAAGGCCCGTGAGTGGAGCGAGTTCTACACTGCTGGCCCGCATCTTGCCGGCAAGAACATCAGCCAGGCCATCTGGACGAAGGAGAAGTGGCAGGAGTTCGGCGTCCCCAACGTCGAGCTCGTGGCCTACGACACCTATCTGAACTACCCGCTTGGCCACCGCCTGGCCCTGCTCGAGAAGAGCAAGGACAGCAAGAGGGCTGCCTCGGGCGGCCATGCCGAGGCCTGGAAGGTCGCGTATGAAGCGAGCCTGGAGGAGGACATCCTGGAAGCGGATCCCACCAGCGGCCTCGAGGACCGCATCCCCACCTTCCACGGCTATAGCGCCTCCGGGAACGTGACGGCGCCCTATGTGTACGTCAACTACGGAACCTACCAGGACTACGAGGACCTGCTCAAGGCCAATGTCACCCTGGAGGGCAAGATCGCGCTCGCCAAGTACGGTGGCATCTTCCGCGGCCTGAAGATCAAGCGCGCTGAGGACCTTGGCATGGTCGGTGCCATCCTCTACTCCGACCCTGGTGACGACGGCGAGATCACCGAGGTGAATGGCTACAAGGCATACCCGGAGGGCCCTGCCCGGAACCCCAGCAGCGTGCAGCGCGGGAGCGCTCAGTTCTTGAGTGAGTATTGCCCCCGGTAGCCCCCTTTGCGCGCGCCTGCTCACAATCCAGGCTTCGCTCCCGGCGACCCTACCACCCCCGGCTACCCGTCCAAGCCCGGAGTCCCCCGTGACGACGTCAAGGGCAAGATCCCCTCCATTCCGTCTATCCCCATCTCCTATACGGATGCCTTGCCGCTGCTCAGGGCTTTGAATGGCCATGGCCCCAAGGCCGACGACTTCGGCAAGTATTGGACGGGTGGTGGTCTTGGCCACAAGGGCGTCGAGTACAACATCGGCCCGTCGCCAGACACGCTCGCCCTGAACCTTGTCAACGAGCAGGAGTACGTCACCACGCCCGAGTGGGACGTCATCGGCATCATCAACGGCACCATTCCAGACGAGGTCATCGTCCTCGGCAACCACAGGGACGCGTGGATTGCCGGCGGTGCTGGCGACCCCAACTCTGGCTCTGCTGCCTTCAACGAGCTGATCCGCGCCTTCGGCGTCGCTCTTTCCAAGGGCTGGAGGCCCCTTCGCACCGTCGTATTCGCCAGCTGGGATGGCGAGGAGTACGGGCTCATCGGCTCGACCGAGTGGGTCGAGGAGTACCTGCCCTGGCTGACGCAGGCTGCGGTGGCCTACATCAACGTCGACGTCGGCGCGACCGGCCCCCACTTTGGCGCTTCTGCGGCCCCTCTGCTGGACGACGCTCTCATCGAGGCGACGCGCAAAGTGCAGAGCCCCAACCAGACGGTCGAGGGCCAGACCGTTGGCGACGTGTGGAACAAGCACATCAGCACCATGGGCAGCGGCTCCGACTTCACCGCGTTCCAGGACTTTGCCGGCATCCCGTGCATCGACCTTGGCTTCAAGCCCGACGGGAAGAGCGCCGTGTACCACTACCACAGCAACTACGACTCCTTCGCCTGGATGGACCGGTTTGGCGACCCCGGCTTCCAGTACCACGAGACCATCGCCAAGGTCTTCGCCGTGCTGGCGGCCAAACTGATCGAGTCGCCCGTCATCCAGTTCAACGCCACCAACTACGCCGTCGGCCTGAAGCGCTACCTCAAGTCGGTCGAGGACAAGGCCGCCTCTGTCGCGGCCTCGGGCGACTCCAAGGGCGTCGAGGACTGGGACATGCCGGCGCTCTTCGCCCCGATCGAAAAGGCCATCGAGAAGCTGCACAAGGCGGCCGCGCACGTCGACGCCGCTGCCGCCGACCTGGAAGACGAGATTGCGAACAACCCGATCTCGTGGTGGAAGTGGTGGAAGAAGATCAAGCTGTACCACAAGGTCCGCGCCGTCAACATCAAGTACAAGTACCTGGAGCGCCGGTTCCTGTTCGCGGGCGGCTTGGATGGCCGCCCGTGGTTCAAGCACGTCGTCTTCGCACCCGGGCTCTGGACTGGCTATGCGGGCGCGACATTCCCTGGACTCGTCGAGGCGGTAGAGGCCGGCGACAAGGCTCTGGCCGAGAAATGGGCCGGCATCATCAAGGGCCTGATCTACAAGGCTGCCGGGACGCTGAAGGGGTGAGCGGACGGATGGATGCAACGGGAAATGGGCTTGGATTGGGAGTGTGTGGCGACGGTGTTGGTCAATGGAGGGAGGTGCATGTGCGTGGAATGAGTGTTGGACGATGGACGAAGCGATGGAGGACGTCAATGATGGATCTAGTTTGTAACACTCGCTGTGGATCGTTGTAAGACGACGAGGTATTCGCTATGTAGCTTTGTGTTCGCGAATGATGGCGGTTGACAAAGAGACCCGAGCGGATCATGTGACGGCGCGCGTCGACGAGTTGGCGCACGGACCAGCGCGTTCGGGGGAGCACTTCCCTCCCGCTGCATCAACACCCGCCTCCCGCCTCCCGCCGCACCGCCGCACCGCCGCACCGCCTGCTCATGCAAATGTCTCGCTGACTCGCCGCACCGCTGGGGCGCATCCGATGGACGCGCCTCTCGCATTGCTGGCACCGCCGACGCGATTGTCCGAACATGGCTGCCCGTGAGCTCGTGCTCCTGTCGTCGTCGCCACCGTGCATTCCCGACTCCGACATTGTTACCACCCCGCCGGCCCTGCACGCCTCGCACGTTCCGTCACTGTCGCCTGACTCTCCGACGCTCCCCTCGCCATCCGAACTGGTCAAGAGGAAGCCGCGAGGCCTGAAGAGCGGATCGCGCGCCGCCGAGATACCGAGTGGTGTGGCTTTGGGCTTCGCCAGTGCTGCCGCGCTGGTCAGGGACCGTCTCCTCAGCCTCGAGGACGAGGGCGCCGACACTGCGGTGGCAGAGGACCGAACAGCGGCGTCGGAGAGGCCGACGAAGCGCCCGCCGAAGCAGGCGAACGCCGAGGGCGGTACGGACGTTGCGACAAAGAAACCCAGCAGGCGCAGGGCGAAGGGGCAAGCGGAAGCCGTGTCGCCCGAGGCTGGCGCGGCAGACGGGGGCGTGCCGGCTAGGAAAACTGCAAAGCGGAGAACGAAGGCCAGTGCTGGTGCGACTGCGGGTTCAAAGGATGGTTCTACCGCGGCGGCGAAGCTCAAAGATCGACAGGAAGCTCTTGACCGTGATCCTGAGACATCAGCCAGGCAGGGCAAATCAGTCGAAGGTGGGGCTGTAGAGAAGCTCAAGAAGCTGAAGGGCCGGCCCAGTACTGTTCTTGATCGCCCCACGGCTGCGGATGATGTTGTATGCCTCGAAGGAGATGCAGCCGTGCCGCAGAAGCCCAAGAAACAAAAACCACAAGCCTCGAAGGCTTCAGAAAAGAAGCCCCGGGCCAAGAGGAAAAAACCTGCAGACCAAGAGCTTGCAAAACCGGCGGGCGAATTGCAAAATGCCAAACCAGCGGTACTCATGGATTTGGAAACTACCTCGATGCACTTCTCGCGCGGCAACTCCATCGATTTAGCAGCAGCCGAAGGGCAGGAACCAGAGCCGCTCGAACTCGAGCCAGCCATGATGCGACGACTCAGCTGGACCCCGCCCAAAGACACCAGCTCGTTCCCAAACGCACCGGACCGACTAAAGCCGATCGACTTGCCCGACAGCCGCGTGCAAGAGGACAGCACTCTTCCTGTTGCGAAAACCTCCTTTACGAATCTGCTCCAGAATTTTGGCTACAGTGAGCGGGCCTCTGATGCCGCGCGCATGGCCGATCCAAGAGCCGAGTCCGGCGAGGCATTTACGAAGCGGAGGAAATTAGAGGTGACAAACTCTGGGTTTCCTGTGTCAACAGACGGTGCTAACTGCTCCAAGCTTGTTGACAAGCCAAACAAATCCACCGAAACCAGCGCTGTCGGATCCCGCGATCAATCCCCTGAGAAGCCAGAAAAAGCCCCAAGGAAGAGGCCGCGAACGATCACTGATCTCGCCACCGCTGCCTATCGCGCTGCCGCACCCACCCTGCCTGCTGAATGTCCGCCTGTAGACCCCAAGGTGTCCGCACTCTTTGCGCCTCGCAACGGCGCGACATCCGCTGCGGATTCGCCCGATGTTGCCGAAGCTGACAGATCCAAACGGACGGTGCGGCAGAAGAGCCCCGCAAAGAAGGCCGAGGGCAAGGCGAGGAAGACCAATGCAAAACCCAAGAAAGCTCTCAAGCTGGCTGCAGAGAAGCTTCTGTCGCCAGAGACCGCATTGCGAAGGATGCACCGCCAAGACGTGCTCTTCGGCACTTCCTCGCAGCTTGCGCGCGAAGACTCGCCTACTTTCATCAGAGATATCCAGCAGGCTCTCCGAGATTCCGAATCCATGGGTACGCAGAGAGACAGTGTGGAGATGTTGCATCTGAAGCCCGCGGTGGCCGCACCAGGCCTCTCGTTGGTCGGACGGAGAAGGGGCTTATGGGCTGCAGCATCACGAGATTTAGATGACGGCATCTTAGAAGAAGAAGAAAAGGCCGCCGGACTGAACGGCAACACCACGATATCCGAAGAGGACAGCGTCGTGTTCTTGTCCGATATTGGAGCGACGGCACCATCGCCTACGCAAGCTCAAACCCGGGCCACTTTCGTCGGCGCGAGCAAGTCGCCTGGCGGAATTCCGGCTGCTGCAGCAGACAAATCCGATGGCGACATGGAGACTGAGCCTGACGATCTGTCCCAAGTGCCACCTGGCTGTACTGTTGAAGAAGACAATTTTGACACTTTTCCGAGCGCGCAGCCCGCACTACCATCGTCTGACTACATGGATATTGACGACTTCAATCGCCAGCATCAGCTCGCACAACAGCGGAGTTGCTTGGCTTCTCCGGACTCGGCCTCGAAGTCTCGCCGTTCTCCAGAATCTTCTCGGAGGACGGCGTTGCAACCACTTACTGCACGTCCAAACGTTCCACTTCTCACCAAGTCCATGTGTGGTATTACGGGCATCCGCACAAAGACCACTGTTGCAACCACGGCAAGCGGTCCGGTCAAGCGCTCTTCAGAATCCGAGCATCCTCCTGCGAGGCGCCCCCGCGGCCGCCCGCCCAAAGATGCCGTCTCCGAAGCAGACACCCTTCCGCCCAAGCGACCACAGGTTCGGGCACCGAAAGATGTGTCTCCAGCAAAGCGTCCGCGCGGTTGGCCACCTAAAAGTTCCACAAAGGAAACGGCGCAAGATCGAGCCACCAAAGCGGACGGAGAGGCCCTGGGGGTCCGGACAGGAGCCAGTCCAACTGCGCCAAAGAAGCGGAAGCTGGTGCACGGTGAAGAATGGCCCGACATTGATGAAATCGAAGACTCGGAGGAGGAAATCAGCCCGTCGCCGCCAAGACGCAAGACTGTCCCGGAGGCCTCTGCGCTCACATTGAACCTGTCTCAAGAAATTCCCCGCCCTAGTGCTGTACCACCCTCTCCATCTCGAAAACGCAAGGTGACTACCCACATTCCACCGGAATCTTTGGAAGCCGTGTACCCTCACATCACAGCCACGGTCAAAGCTGCCCCGCCTTCGCGAGACCCCTCGCGTCCCTCTTGGCATGAGAAGATGCTCCTATACGATCCCATTGTCGCGGGGGAGTTAGCGGAGTGGCTCAACGGCGAAGGAATAAGGGTGAGCGTCGTGGTACCCATCCCAAAGGCGAAGAAGGGAAGAAAGAAGAAGGGCGCGCAAGAACATGATACCCAGGGCGAGCAAGAGAATGAACGTGTGGAGTTGCAGGAATTGCCTGCATGGGTGGTGCAGAGGTGGTGCGAAGAGAACAGCATCTGTTGCATTTACAAAGAGTCGCTTTGGAATGGCAGAAGAGCGAGGTATTGATGACCTAGGTACGTAACGGCATCTTGGACGTTCATATTTCTAAGAAGCCTATGTGTACATGGGCTACCGAGCTTGGATTTGGGTTGCATCGAGCCACTGGTGGCGCTGCCCCTGCTGTGTAACCGTTCTGTGGATTTCCTGGACACCCCTGAGCATTCGTAGGAGAGTTACCCGATACTTGAGAGCCGCAAATCGGGCGAACATGGCACCGCTTTCCTAGTGTTTGAGCAGAGAACCACATGACGGCACCAGATGAGACAGCCGCCAGCACCTCCAATGAGATTTATTGACTCTTCCCGCGTGTTGCGCGCCCAGCGAGTCTTGAAGCGCTGTTCGAGGAGATTTCCAGACCAGCCCCGTCTCTTGCTTTTCAAGCAACCCTCTTTCGGCAAAGACGTAATTCTCGGAGTGCTCCAGAAGAGGTAATACTGCCCGCATCCCGTCCCCATGCATGCACCCAAGTCCTCTGCGGCAAGCCTCTTTCTCAGCTTCGCATTGGCGATGCCGCTATCTGACCCATGTGACAGCATCCGGAAGGATCGCACCTGAGACCTCCGTCGTTAGCTGCAGGTGCGGTCTGGCTCGTGGAGTGGTTTTCTCCGATCGGCTTCTCAACCGCTTTCAAGACGATCCAGCGGCGGATGCCCTCTTTTCAGGTCGTCCACGTGACATATCCAGTTCGCGCATTCCTGATGCTTCAGCAACCTGCATGCATTAGCCTGTGCGTTTCAACAAGGCAAGATCGTCTATTCATGTTCCTAATATCGAGACATTGCCGACCCGGATAATACTGCTGCCATCACGTGTGACGTGCCGTCCCGCCCCGCTGCCGCCCCCAGCTGCGCCTTGTGGCTGCCTTGCGCGTTGAGGTAAGCCGCGGACTGGACCTGTTTATCCGCAAAACTCCTTCGAGCATTGTTCCAACGCCAACCAAAGGGCTTTCAGTCAGACATGCCACGCACAGGGTAGTCAGAAGACCCCGGCTCGGCGAAGCTTCAGCGGCAGCGAGCGCGCCGCCGCTCGACGTGGAAGGCTTGAACCGGCGGTTGCTGGAAAGTTCCGAGCGCGTTTCAAACAGAGAGCGTCGCGGAGAGAAGGCAACGGCATCCACTGGCACAACAACGGACGAGGCGGCGGGGTGTAATGAGCAGGCGTTATCTGCGGAGAAGTCTTCGGCGAACGAGCCGACGAGCAGGACAGGGTTTGGCCGGGTGCCCGACCCAGACGTCCATCAGACCACTGCAGAGACATCAGCGCAGGGCCATGACCCTGCGGAGAGGGTGAGGTGGAAGGAACAGGAAGTGGCAGCCGCTGAGGCGCCCAAGAAGCTCCGAATATCCACGAGCTGCGGCTCTGGGGCGACCGAAGCAGTCGAGAGCGCATCTGTCGGATCTGACCATTGCGTTTGCACTGCGACTTCGCTTATGCACGCGCCGGGGGAGCAGGACCAGAGCACCATCGACGGATCTGTCACATTGCCAACCCTGAATGTGCCCGAGCCCGAGCCCGGCAGTCCGGGGGGCAGCTTGTGGCTGCCTTCCAACACCGAAATCAGGCCATCTCCAACAAATCGAAGCCCGCTGCACAGTCTCTTGTCGCACGCGGCAACAGCGGCCGTGTCGCAGATTGGGGGCGTGGCAGCATCGCTGTGCGAGTTGTACGGACCGGAGAAGCCGGTGCCGAAGGACCATGTCCGTGTCCGCTGGACCTGCGTAAGCAACGGTGCGGTTCTTGCAAACCCTCTGCACAGGCTAACTCTGTTCTGCAGACGTGCGGGAGACAGCTGTACGATGACTTCATCGAGCGGCGGCGGCGGGGCGCCGCGCGCGAGCTGGAAGCCTATCTCAACAGGCCTCGCGCCCACACTGCGCCCAGCAGCCCTTCGCACAGCGCGAACAGCAGCTTCTCCGAGCCGAGCCAGATCTTCAGCAACAACCCCTCTCTGAACCCCTCCCCGGCGACGACCTGGGGCTCGCTAGGCGCCACGGGCGACTCCTCGCCGGCCAACTACAGCCCAAACACCCTCCGCAGCAACAACCCCTTCTCCGTCCGCGTGGGAACGCTTCCGCCGCCGCGATGGCTGCTGACCTGCGCCGACGAGGGGCAGTTCACCGCAAAGCTGTCACACGTGGATGTGACGGAGACAAAGGTGCGGTCCGATAGAGACCTGGCCATGGCGGTGCGAGGTCTGTACTCGCACGTGAACCGCAGGTGGTGGCGGCTGCTGCGGCTCCGCGGCTTGACGAGCATCGCTTTCGTCCAGGTACGTACATAGAGCGTGTCCCACCAATCGGCAGCGTTCGTGCACACGGCTGACCACTCCCTCCGTCCCAGTTCGAGGTGCACCGCAACCGCGTCGTCGACATCAGAAAATGCCCGGACATGCCGCCGAAGCAGAGGGGCTACGACTTCGAGCCGCACGACCTGGTGCCGCCGGTGGGCCCGCAGTATCTCATGCACCTGTTCATGCACCCGGAGGACTACGACAACGAATTCATCACGTATGCGCGCGCGCCGAAGAAGCGCAACCCCCGGCTGGACGTCGGCGTCGGGTGGGGGATCAATCTCGTCGAGGGCTTCCTGACGGACCGCGTTTGGATGCTCGTAATGGGCTTCTTTGTGCTGGGCAGCACGGTATTCGCCGTGGTGTGGGCGTGCAAGAGAGGCGAGGACGTGCAGGGTGCCTTCGGCGTGGCCTCATGGATGCTGACCCTGGCAGCGCTGTTCGTTGGGTGGGCACAGGCGTCGCTTGGGTAGGTAAGTCAGGCGTGCAGCTTCCGTTGCATATGCTGCGCTGCTCAAGGGGACGGTGTATATATTTACAACGGAACAAGACCCGCATCAGTCTCTGGTCCTTCTAATGCTCAACGGCACGACCGTCGTCGGCGCAGCTGTTATCGCCACACCAATCTCGCCCTCCTCCTCGTCGTCGTCTCCCTTCCGCAGCGACGCGCCCGCCGTCGAGATTGCGACCTCCGCCTCCGATGGAGCACGCACCTTTGGACCCAGATATGCGGCAGGCACGCCGTCTGGCAGCCTGATGGGCGAGATTTCCGGCATCGTGTCCAAATACCATACCCCGCCGCCTCTCCGCCGCTGCTCCTCGAGCGCCTCCCCCCGCTCCAGATCGCGCGCGTCCTCTCCGTCCTTGGTCGCGAACGAGCGCGAGAAATCCGTCCCGTTCAGCGTCGACGACAGCAGCGTGTCAGACTGGCTGATGTTCTTGCTGTCCGGCACCACAGCGCCGCGCCTGGGTCCTGCCTTGCTGGCGGCGCTCCCGCCGTGTTCGGACAGCTCGATGTGGCCGGAGGCGCTGTAGCCATGGCTGCGACGCACACCGGACGTGTTGCGGCGGTAGCTGCGGTCGCTGAGGTTCTTGAACACGTTGAGCGTCCTGGACCAGGCCTGCGAGCGCGATGCTTCCTTGGCGTACGAGTGCATCGCAGGGGCCGACGCGCAGAGGATGCCGAGGTGCATCTCGACGACGGTCCAGACCAGGACTGGATAGGCAGCCCACGTCGAGTCGTAGGTGGAGTAGAGGCGCACGGTGTAGACCAGGCGGAGGACGCCTGCAAGGCAAGGGCTGCGGGTGTTGCGCACGTCAGCTTGTCTGCCTCAACGGCCTTTTCACGTGTGCCTCCAAGAGCACGAAGCCTGCAGCTGACAACAAAGGCTCGGTGGCAATTTGCGCTTACAGGATCCCAAGGCCGAGCAAACACGCAAGCAGCACCTTCTGCTTCCTGCGCATCTGGAGCTTCCAGAGGAGGATGGAGGGCAGGCCGCACGCGATGAGGTCCTGCAGAATGGAGATGGCATTGACGACAACGATAGTGGCGGCTTCGTCCAGGCACTTGTACGTGTTCTGCTGGACCCAGATGATGTCGAACTGCAGCCAGTAGGCCTGGAAGGGGTAACAGGTCAGGAAGAGGACGACGGAGGAGACGAGCAGGTAGGCGGCCACGAAGATGATGTTGGCCTGCACGACGCGCACGAAGGCGGATGTGTAGGTCCCGCGGGCGAGGCGCCGGTAGAAGAAGAGGATGGATATCTTGGTGAGGCACGTGCTGGTGGAGTTGAGCTGCTCGATTGCGAGCACCATCTGCGGGTGGCGGCGTTGGCATTCCACGTCGTTGCAGGCTCAGGGTGGTTGCGATGGACTGACCTGGCGGGCTTGGAGCGCCATTGGCTGCGACACGTCCCAGACGTGGCGATCGTACCCGTATCTCCGGAATCCTGCGCGGGCGGCGTAAGCATAATCAGGACAAGCGCAAGACGAGACGAACCCAGGATTATGCAGGTGTCGACACCGGCGGCGAACAACTGCGCGGCGGTCAGTGTCTTCCAGAGGCGCAGCGGAGGCGCTGTTGGCACACGCACCATAGCGAACACCATGAGGGCGTCATCGATCCCGAAACTGCGCCTTCGTATCCTCAAGTGCGAGCGCAAAACCACAAATACCAGGCTTACAGGAGCGAAGAATCCGACGAGAGCGACCAGGCCCCATCCGCGCCGGATGCCGTGCGGGAACTGAGAAGTCTGCCATGCGAGAATGAGCTCTAGGGGAGGTCGTAATGATTCAAGCAGCATTGGGAAGTACAGCCGTTCGGGAGGAGGCGTTCTGGTCGGGCTGATGTGCGTCGGCCGATGCTGTGGTGTAGGAGCGTCGACGGACGACGGCACGTGGGCGCACCGCAACGCGCTGGCGTATAAGCGGCAGCAATGCTATGTTGATTAGGTGCTCTTGGGTTCCGGGATGGGCAGCTGTTGGCATGTTAATAGATGGCTGTGCTGCCATTGCGCGCCGGGCAGCGCCCGCCGGGTATTATATGCCAGACCCGGCGAATGCACGATGGCGAAAGCCACACAGCCTGCGGGCTTCCACCGTCGACCACCCGTGCACCCCTCCCTCGCCGGAGGAGGGGGCCACGGAAACGATCCGCTTGTTTGTCGCACCATCTGCACCAAGAGCGCCGATGCAGACGAGAGAGCAAGGTTAGCCTGAGTCGTGCTAAGAGGATCGCTTACGGGGATGCCCACTAGGCAAACCCTAACATGTGCCCTGCAGCATCGCTTGCGCAGGCCGCTGCGAAGGCTTTTCGGCGCCGCGCACCGCGCTGTTTGGACCCACTGTCCTGCGACCTCTTTCTTTGCTTTCCAGAGCTGATGCTCGCAGGGCGCGGGCTTCTCTTTTCGTGCTGCTGCTTTGCGCCCTTGTTCCCGGCACGCCCGCCGGCATTCCGAACTGCATGAACGGGCGTCGGCAGCCAATGGCGGACAGGCAAAGAGCTGGTGGGCTGGCGGGCGAGATGTCGACCGAGGAAAGACAAATTACAAATATGGCCCGCAGGGATGAGTGACGGCCGGTGGCGGCGGGGAAGCGCGTCGGCGGCTGTGGCCCTTGGGATCCTGGTCGCCAGCCGTTTCATTATCCGAACATGGCAACTTCTCCTGTGCGGCCGCCGTTATCTGATGGCGGTGGCGTTCGGCGATCTTGTCATGGGCAGCTGAACGCTCGAGGCCTCGAAGTGGCTTGCCCGCCGCGATCTGGCAGGCCGGTCAATCAGCAGGTGTCGATCGCGCACGCGCACATCCAGGTAAGCTTTCCTGCCGTCTGTGCTCTCCGCCTATCTGCTAACCATAAAACAAGAGCGTGTCTGGACATGCGCTAGCCGTCGGCCTCGCGATCGCCTCCCGCCATCCCCGTGGATCCCGCGTGGGCCAGGAGACGGCGCCGGGCGAGCCAGCCGTGCTTGCCGCATGCACTAGGAGCACCACGCGAGCTACGGGTGTCGTGCTACGTGCACCGAGTTGGGCTGGAGCAGCTTCGCGGAGCACCGCCGACACTCGACGGCATTCCGCAAGATTTGCTCTCAATGCTCAATGCTCATGCAGCAGCCCTTCCTCGATGCCCAACCAGACACCAGACACTTCGGCCCTACGCTTCGGGACGCCACCGTCGCAACAAATTGATGTGGAGTCCGGTGAATGTGCAAGCTCGGATGCCGCCACCAGCGGTATCCCGACGTCCCGATCCATGCCGGGCCCGCTACTCCGATAGCGGCCAGGATAGATGGAGCTGACCGCGTTGCTTGCCGACGCGAATGAATCGCAGCCGTCATGCACCCGGCGTCGACTCTCCAGTTTCATAGCCCTGGAGTGATTAAATCGATCTCGTCCGCCAGGATCAGCCAGCCCACGGAAACAAGCCATGTCGCAGCCGTCTTCCAAAGAGCCGACCAGCCAGTCGAAACCTCAGCACAACTGGCGAGTTGCCCAGAGCGGCAAGCTTCCGAAGCCCGGGACAGCTTGGCTCTGAGGTTTAAGAAAAGGCGAGGCTCTGTGCTGTTCATGCCCCCAGATCCAACGACGATCAGATCCGAGGCATGACCAGCGGCAGCGACGATTCCCGGGTCTAGGACTTCGTCTTCATTGCCGATGCGCAGGCCCAGAACGCACTACATCGTATTCATACCCGCACTGCGGCTTGAGCCGCCTCGTCAATGGCGTTGATAAGGCTGGGCGTCACGCCTTGCTGACTCGCGCTGTTTCGTACGCGAGTCCTGCAGAAAGCGATCGACGGGGCTCCTCGTCGAGCTTGCTGCTGCAGGGCCAAGGGGCAGCGCATCGTGGCCTTCTCCATAGACGCCACAGCGACCGGGGTGCGTTTCTATGTGGCACACCGAGCGCGTCCTTATATCTGGCACGGGCTCTACTGTACAGACATCGTCTAATAAGAGACCCCTTCATAGGTTTTTGGGGTGTGTTTTGTTGGGCACTTGCCGGCTTCTGTGGCCGCTACCGTGCCAGACGTGTATTTTAAATGGCAGCAGACAACTGCACATGGCCTGGTGAGCTTCACTCCCGTGGTCTTCGTTGTCGTCCACCCTGAACGGCTTCGACACACAACTTCCTCCATCGTGCGTGAAGATCAGGATGCTTTGACTGGCGCAACAAGTGGATACGTCCGTTGGCATCGCCTCGTCTGGCGCACTACATCCGCACGCTATGCTTCCCGATATCGACTTGCCATCAGGACCGACGGAGACCGGGTTAAATTGCGGAAAAGACCGTGGAACCGTGATGTCGTGGCTGGAGATTGCGCTGCAACCGAACGTCACTGGCTGGTACTTGCTGTTGGATTAGCCAAACACGCGAGGAGCGGGGTGGAGAACTTGCGTTCAAAAGTCACCTTTAGCTAAGCCTACTGTTCGGCATGCCTCTTCGATTCTCCTCTTGGAGTTCTTCCCTTCGTAGAACGGATGAAAACGTCGATGGCGCCTTGAACACCGTTTGAGCCCGACCGTGGAATGCCGACCTCGCAGCCCGGGGCCCCATTTTGCCGCTTGCGAGACCGGAAGCTTGATCGTGTGCAGCTGAAGCTCGGGCTATGATGTTGTTGATCATGCCGCTGCTGTGCCATTGGAGGCTGCCGGATTGCGGGCTGCTTGATCGACGGTCGCAGCTTCATCGATGGCGATAATGGTTGCGACGTATTGCACTGGCTCCCGCGAGCCCTCTGTTCTCACTGTTGAGTAAGCGGTGGCTGAGTCGCCGCTCGCAGATGGTGGTGCTTCTGGAGGCGACACTGTTCCTTCCCCGTCTTCCATGGCAGACCATTTGATCACACCCGCCGCCTGATCTGGCTTAGCGGTGCGGCCGCGGGCCCTTCCTGCTGCTCTGTCCCCGTGCCAACTCAGAAAAGCAGCCTGGGCCCGGAAGAACCTTCTCCAGGACCCTCCTGCCATGGGTATATAAACACCTCGCCTCCTCGCCCTCAGCTCCTCTTTTCTTCTTCAGCTCTCTTAGCCTTTTGGCTTTGATCAAGTGTAGTAACTGTTCTGCCTTGGGTGAAACCAACGGCGCACTCTACGGGGTTGCCTTGGTTTCCACAGTTTTTGGAATCAGTCTAGCGGCCGCTGAACCCCGTTCATGCCACTAGTCACAGTGTCGCCAGTATTGCACTATTTCTGGCTGACGCGAACCGCCTTTGGTGGTAACTTCCCTCTTTTTCGTTGAGCGACTCAGCATGCCTGAGTCCTTGAGGAAGAGGTTTCTTCCTCTGCCTTTGTCCTTAATGCCTGCTGGGCTGCTTGCCTTCACCATGTCCGCCATGCCAGCCGCCATATGGTTTCCCGGTGTTGTCTTGATGCTAACGCACCGCTGTCATGCTGCAACCCATCCATCTGCTCCGCGCTGCCGTGCTGGCCTGCCATGCTGCGGCGCCCTCCGGCGACTTAAGCCCTACCGCGACAGTGCCTCGCGACGAAGCAACACAACACTGTCGATAGCTCGGCTTGTTGCGACGCCGTGCCGCCCCTCGAGCCCTCGGCACAGGCAGTGCGCCGTGAAATGAATAGATGGCGGCAGAAGCCAGCGGAACATCATGACTGGGCAAGGGGACGGCGCTTGGTGAGGCACTGAAGCAGCATTGGCTCAGTATTGCGAGATCAGAGAGGTGGCTGCGCGGAAAAAGCACTGCAGATGGGAGCAACGTGTTCAGCTCCATATCCATGCGCCCGCATGCGTCACGGACGAGTGTTGGAACTGGCGTGGTCATGTCTAGCAGTCATGAATTCAAGCCGTGCACATCGCGATCTCTACGGGACGTCGCAAAACACTCCTCAACCCGCTGACAGGCTCAGTCAGATCTTCTCCACCCGCTCCAGCGCTCCCTTCTCCATGGCCACAGCCGCCGCCTCCGGGTCCCGCAGCGCATGCGGCACCACCTGGTCGCCAAACAACTCGTCCATCTGCTCGAGCGTCTTGCCCTTCGTCTCCGGGAAGAAGAGGATGTAGCACACCGTCGCAGCGACACCGAAGACAAAGAAGACGTAGAAGTAACGGAAGCCGATGTTCGTGAGCGCCTTCGGGCTGATCTGCGCGAAGATGAGGTTGATGGTCCACTGCCGGAAGCATTAGCGGTTGTCTTTCCATCCACCGTCCGTGGCGGCAACAGCTTACGTTGGTGAAGGTCGAGATGGAGTTGCCCTTCGCGCGGATGTCGACCGGGAAGATTTCGGCCGGGTACGTCCACGAAATGATTCCTGTGCGCGGCGGCGTCAGCGTCAGTGTGGCGGCCAGGGAGGCGGGTGTTGCGGAGCGGCATACCGGTGGGCGTGTAGAACAGGCTGAAGACAAAGTTCATGGCGACCATGGCACGCAGCTGGTTCGGCCCGGCGCTGTCCATGTGCTGCGACATGGCGGCGTTCGCCACGAGCGCCAGGGCGCAGCCGGCGGCGCTGACGATCAGCGGCTTGACACGGCCGATGCGGTCGACGGCCCAGAGGCCCACGGTGCAGTAGACGATGGACAGCGCGCCCGAGATGCCGATGATCATCAGCGACTCCTGCGTGCCGATGCCGAGCTGCTTGTAGATGGCCGGGCCGTAGTAGTTGATGACGTTGATTCCGGAGAGCGGACCGAAGGCCTGCACGCCGCACCCGAGCAGCAGCCTGCGCCGCCACGACGGCTTCATGAAGATGGACGACCAGGTGATCTCGGTGGTGGCGCGGTCGGCGGCGATCACGTCGCGGATCTCGCGGAACTCGAGCTCGATGTACTCGTCGTTGTCGCCGTCGCCGTGGAGCTTCTTCAGCGCCGCGAGCGCTTCGTCCGGCCGATCGCGCTCCATCAGCCAGCGCGGAGACTCCTGCAGGAACCAGACGCCGGACATGAGCACGAGCGCCGGGATGCACTGGAACGCGAGCGGAAAGCGCCCTGTGTGCGCGGGTCAGCGCAGTTCGGCGGCGCGCAGGGGAGACAACCGACACTGGAATTGGTTGTCCACGAAGGAGCAGCCGTAGCCCAGCCACTGCGCGACCAGGAACCCCCAGCTGAGGAACCACTGGAGCAGGCCGGAGAGCACGCCACGGTACCGCGGCTCGGAAATCTCGCCGGCGTACATGGGAATGGTCGAGGTGAGCATGCCGACCGCAACGCCGGCGATGAAGCGGCCGACGATCAGCATTGCCATGCTGACCGCACCCGCCTGCAGCGCGCACCCAAGGGCGGCCACGACAGAGCCGACGAAAATCGTCTTCTTGCGTCCGAGCCGGTCACCTGAGGCCTGTCAGAGACGAGAGCGCCGTGGGCGCCCGGGGTACGTGTACTTGCCCGTCACGAAGTTGATCATGGTGCCCAGGATGGCACCGCCCTGGAAGGACGACACGATGCCTCCTTCCGTGTCATCGTTGGGGCTTTCGAAGTAGTCGACGAAGTGCGGCTGCGCGATGGTCGAAGTGATGATGCCGCTGTCGAAGCCGAACAGGAAGCTGCGTGCACAAAGGCCATCAGCACACGGCGAGCCTTGTCTTTGGAACATGGGACCAACCCTCCGATCGCCAGGAAGGTTCCCGACGCAATAGTGTACGCTCTCCCCATGGCGGTGCGTTGTCACGACGGAAGGTTCAGGAGGAGTCGTCTCTCGATGATCTGCAGCGGCTCAGACGAGGAGAACCGCTTTATACAGGCCTGATGTTTCGAGAAGACGCAAGATGCCCCGGCACACGGCAGGGGGAAGACTGCAGCGGCAGATGCCATGGCGGCCAGCGCCCTCCAGGCGTCGCTTTCGAGCGCAAGCGTCGCGCCCCATGGGGTCTGGGGCGAGCCAAGCACAGCGTTCGGTCTGTGGGGACGCCGTCTGGAATTGCCGACACGTGCCGTTGCTGCTTTCGGGAAAGCCGCACCCCCGACTCGGTTCAGCTGGGCCCGATCCGGCCGCATCATTGGGCCCCCTTCGGCCTGGCTTCGCTCCGAGATGGGCCCTGGCCGAGTTCGTGATACGCGCCAAGGCAGTGGTGTCGTCGTCCGCAATGGTTGACTATATCACCTCCGCCTGCTCGTTCCGTCTGTGCTGGCGACCCCGCCGCACGCAACATGGAGGTCTCCCGCTGTGGCATCCACGGCTTCCACGAGACGCTGGGCATCGACGTCGACGAGCTACGCTTCTACTGGACTCTGGCTGCACAGGACGAGCATGCCGCCCAGACCGCCTACCGCGTGGTTCTTTCTACGTCGGGGCAGGCGCTGCGGGCCAGTGATCCTTCTGCGCCAGAGCTGGTCTGGGACTCTGGGAGGGTGGAGAGCAGCGCGCAGCGAGATGTGCTCTGCAATCCTGAGGGCGGCTTTCGCTCGACGTGCAACTACTTTTGGAAGGTGACTGTTTGGGATCAAAACGGCAAAGCCAGCTATGGACCAATCAGTTCGTTCTTCACCGCCTACCCCCGCTCCCGCCTCCTTCCTCCCCTCAGCATGAACCAGACGTACATGCCCCATACCGCCCTCATCTTCCGCACTTGGTTCGAGAACATTGAGGACAAGTGGAAGCCCTGGTGGATTGGAGATGGTGGAGACAGGCCATTGTATCTTCGCAGATCCTTCACGTTGGGCACGAAGCCGTCGCAGGTTATCGTGTTTGCTTCGGGGCTTGGCCATTTCAACTTCTCAGTCAACGGCGCCCCTGCTTCGAACCATAGGCTCGACCCCGGCTGGACAAACTACCACCGTAGAGTGCAGTTCGTTGCCTACGACGTGACTGAGCAGATCTCGCAGGGAGAGAACGTGGTGGGCGCACATCTCGGCAATGGCTTCTACGCGGGAGACAAGGGCGACCGTTTCTTCTGGCCCATGTACGAGGACAACACCTGTGCGACGCTCCCAGACCCTTGAAAGGATGCAGACACTGATCCTCTCAGATGTACGATACGGCAACGAGCTGTGCTTCTTCGCAGAAGTGCATGTGCTCTACGAAGACGGCCGCCGCGACGTCATCATCTCCGACAACAGCTGGCGCGTGCGGAAGAGCGCCACAACCCTTGCCAACATCTACGCATCCGAGACCCACGACCGGCGACTCTGCCCTACGGGCTGGGATGCGCCAGGCTTCGACGACAGCCAATGGCCGCCTGCCAAGGGTCTTACCGGCCCGCGCGGCTTCCTCAGCTACCAAAGCCAGCCGCCCGTCACCCTGCACGAGACCTTCGAGCCCATAAAAGCCCACAGCCCTCGCCCGGGCACCGTCTGCTACGACCTGGGCCAGAATGCCTCGACAATGGTCAAGCTCGTCGTGGAAGGCGCGGCTGGCTCGGAGGTCATCGTGCGGTATGGCGAGACGGCGCACGAAGACGGCACGGTCAAGATGCCCGACCCGCTGTTCAAGGAGTTTGAGACGCACGTGTACTCAAAGATCTATCTTGCCGGCGCCGGCGCGCCGGAGACCTGGGAGCCCGACTTCAGCTTCACCAGCGCGCGGTACATCCAGGTTGAGGGCGTCGCAGTCGAGGACGGCCAGGGGCTCCCAGTCATCCACTCGGCGGTTGGGCAGCACATTTCGTCTGCGGCGAGGAGGCTGGGCGACATGAAGACCGACAAGGAAGACGTGAATGCGCTCATCAATGCTTGCAAATGGTCGTTCGCGAGCAATCTGTTCAGCTACCATACAGACTGTCCGCAGATCGAGAAGTTCGGGTGGCTGGAGGTCACGCACCTGCTGGTCCCGTCGACGCAGTATATCCGCGACCTTGAGGCCTTGCACACCAAGATCCTGGATGATATCCTGGATGCCCAAGAGCCGCATGGGTTGGTGCCCACTATGGCGCCTGAGATCCGGTACATGTGCGGTAGGTCTTCCCCAGCCCGCGTGTGCAACTGAAGTGAGCAAGCACTGACGCGCGTAAGGCCCATTGCACGACACAATAACATGGGGCTGCGCTCTCATATTCATACCCGACCTCCTTCGCAAGTACTACGGCACCACTTACCCCATTCCCAGAATGTACCAAGCCGGGCGTCGCTACATGGAATACATGCGCACAAAGGAGCGTCACGGCGGGCTCATCGAGCACGGCCTCGGAGACTGGGGCCGTGGAATCGCGCACGGGAACAACCAAGCCAACATCGAGACGGCCATCTACCACGAGTGCCTGCAGTGCATGTCCCGCTTCGCCACCATCCTCTCCCTCCCCGCCGAGGCCAAGCGCTGGGGCTCCGAAGCCGCCCGGATCCGCGCCGCGTACAACCAGCACCTCCTCGTCACGCGCGACCGCTCGGCCCATCCCTACGCGCACTACACCTCGCGCGACGAGCCCGGAAAGCACGACCGCGACGCCATCGCCCAGGCGTTCGCGCTGCAGTTCGGCCTCGTCCCGCCCGAGCACGTCGCCGACGTGCAGCGCGCCTTCCTCGACGACGTCGCGGACGGGCGCATCCGGTCCGGCGAGATCGGGCTCAAGTACCTGTTCAACACGCTGGACGACCTGCGCCGCCCAGACGTGGTGCTGCAGATGGCGCGGCAGGAGGAGCACCCGTCGTACATGCGCTTTTTGCGCCGTGGCGAGACGACGCTGCTCGAGTTCTGGCAGGACGAGTGCAGGAGCAAGTGTCACGACATGCTGGGCACGATTTTCGAGTGGTTTTACGCTGCAGTGCTGGGAGTGAAGCCCACGGCGGACGCGTACCGGACGTTTGATGTGAGGCCGCCGTGGGAGAGTGAGTTTGGGCAGGTGGAGGGGACCGTGGAGTCGCCTTATGGGCTCATTGCAGTGCAGTTTGAGAGGAGGGGTGGGTGCGAGGCGGTGTTGAATGTGACCGTGCCGACTGGGACGGTCGCAACGGTGAAGCTGCCCGCAGAGAATGCTGATGTGAGGGTCGTGCGTCAGGGACGCGGGGATAGGAGAGAGAGCGGAAGTGAAGTGCAGCTGCGGCAGGGCTCCTATACCCTGACAATTTCCTGGTAGACCCAAATCGATCTCGACTATCGACCGAAGAATCCTTTAGCAGAGACATGTCAGCTTCCCACCCGGCCTCCAAATAAGCGAACTAGGCAACAGCCTTGGATTTCTTTTTGTCGAAGCCATGTGGACCATCTATCGAGCTACCAAGAGCTCTGAGCGAGGATGGGACACTGAGAAGGATGTTCTCTCAACCGAAACGCATAATGTCGTTCTTGTCGCCTGTGCCCTTCGCGCTCGTCGCCTATGGGAACTGTTCATGACATCTCTGTTCACGGGAAAATCCATCATGGACTTCGCCATGATTCTAGAAGAAGCACTTGGTTCGGAATGTTGTAGATGTCAAAGTCCGGGGTTTTATAACGACACGGTATTCTAATCCGACTATCTTAAAAGACTGGATGTGGAAGTTCGGAGAGTCCACCTCGAAGATATCCACAACACACCATCAAAAATCAAACGATGCCTCCACACCGGATCTATCTGGAAGCCAGTCACCAGAGCTCAACACTTCGGCTCCTCAAGGGGCATGCCTTGCGGCTGGAAGCCCTGCAGCTCACTGTCCTGGTCATTGTTCTCAAAGACGCCGAGCGAAGCAAACCCGAACGTCCCCTCGTTCTTCGTGTCGTAGAACTGCGCGGAGAGGACATTCCCAGCCGGCCACTCGTTACCCACGAAGCACTTGACCGAGTCCTCAACCTGATCGTACGCGCCCGCTGCGTCGAAGCTGATGTCTCCGGGATCGGCACGGCTGGCCTCCCCGTCGAAGCGGCCCTCGAAGACGTGGTCGGACAGGCGCTCGTGCTGGAAGCTCTGGCGCTTCTCCAGCCCGTGGTTGGCGTACGAGAAGGTGAAGCGCGTGCCGTTGACGTGCTCCCTGGATGCCACGTCCATGAGGCCGTGCCGCGGGTGCGTGAACCGGAAGATCGGGGCGCTCGGGTGGAGGTGGTCCTCGTCGCGGCGGCTGAGGCGGTGGCCGTCGTGGGCGTAGCCCATGAACTCCGGGGCGCCGCCGAAGGACCGGCGCAGGACTTCGTGCATGATCTGCTCGTGGTCGTCTTGGATTTCGTCTTGAGAGCGCTTGCTGAACACATCCAGGGCGATGTCTTCCAGGCCGGAGCCGTTCCAGGTGTTGGAGCCGCGGGCGAACCAACCAGCCCCCTTGGCGGCCTTGTAGGCGTTGCCCACACTGAACGCGGTCCCGGCAAGACCGACAACGCAGTTGAGGACCGCTTCGGCGCCGCCGTCATTGTTGACGCAGCCTTTGACGGCGAGGGCGAAGGATGCGGCCGTGACGACGGCCTCCAGGGCCTGGAAGGCTAGGCCGATGCTGAAGGGGATGAAGAGCACGGCATGCTCGTTGATCTGACCTGGCTTGCCGACCTCCATGACGGCAGCGCTAGCAGGAAGGGGGTTCGCAGTGAGGTTGAGGTACAAGCCGTTCCATTGGTCCTTGGGGGCGACTTGGAAAACACCCCAATCGAAGTCCTCGGGCGTCCATGGCTCTTGAGCGTTGCATGATTTGACCAGAGCCAGGCAAACAATGATCCCCAGAAGGAGGGCACTGCCCGTCAACTTGATGGCCATTTTTCTTGTCCAGGAAAGAAGCTTGACGATTTCTCCTCGTTCAAGATCGACCACGTCCTGAGCAGCGTAGTAATCCCTGCTGCTGGTGCAAAGATTGCGGAAGAAAGCGGGTATCTCAGAAGGGTGGCGTAAAGCGTGAAGACAGCTCCTGCGAGTCTGGTTGCTGAGCTCTGCTTCATGTCGAGGGGTCGTGATCGGAGACATATTTATACCGTCGCAGCGCCAAAGAGCTCTTGAGCAAAGGATTGATGATGAGAAATCGACTGCGGAGGGACTTTGGCCGACCTTGAGCGGCTGAGTTCAATCGCGACGGCGGAATGTAGTAGTGCTGACGGTGGGGTTGCCTTTTTCGCAACTGTCTCTGCAGCCTCGTGGCCACAAGCAGCAAAAAACTCCAAAATAAACGTCATGAAGGATCAGTGGGATGAAGCAAACAGCGTATGTTCCACTTATCCAGGCTGGAAAGACTCCCACACGGAATTAGTATGCTTGTTGGTTCCATCATGGCAGTGCTACTTGTGGTGAGAGCTAGACTGTCGATCATGCTCCCTTTTGAAGTTGTCCCACATTTGTCCTTCCAATGCCTTGTGCAGGACTATTCCATCCTTCGGGTAGCAAATGCGCAGGAAGCACTGCCTGGTAAGCGATGTCTAGGTGGGGACCGATCAAGGCGTCCACACAGCCATGGACCCACAGGTTTGCTCGCGGATAGATCCCAGAGCATCAGCTCGTTGTGTCTGCCTGTTGTTGTGGCCTTTGATCGCCCATTTGAGTGGATGATTCGGGCCCCCAAAGCGCAGATCGCTCGGAATTGGTGAATAAGTGGACTCGTGCCTGCCTGAAACGGACACGAATTCAGCCGATGCTTAAGCAAGTCCGAGATTTCGAATCCTTGGGGTCTCCAAGCGTGCTCGAATATGGAAACGCTAGACCCAGAGATCTGCAGAAGACAAACGCAGAGCAGAAAGAAGTGTGTCAAGGCTGAGCCAAACTCCCTTGGCGTGGAGGCCTGGCAAGCTTGTCCCACTGCCAATATGACATAAGACTTGGGGGCGCAACCACGGTGCGCCGCTAAACAGGTACAAAATCCCACCGGGGATCGGCATGGCTGAGGCCGCCGTGTGGAACACGGTCAGAATCGCTGGAAGCTGCAGCAGTGGGCACAGCTTAGGAAGCCTCTCCTAGGGCGCGCTGATGGTCACACTTGGCCGAAACCGTGGGAAACGTGCGACTAGCGCCGAAGCTGAAGGGTTCTTCCAGACGAAACCAATGCGAGCTATGGCGAGGACTGCACTCCACCCATTCCACGCTGGCAGGGTCGAGAAGGTCGAGTCTGGCGATGAAAATCTGCGGAAAAGAAGTCCGGACGGCGATCGGCGACCGAGACCGGGCGGTGTCGGGGGGCTCCGACTGCAGCGCCCCTCTTCCCCTCAACGCCCTTGCGCAACGACCCCATCGCCGATAGGAGACCGCCGGCCTTCGCGCTTCTGGGTGTCTACATAACGGCCACGCCAGCGCTCTCAGGCCATCGCCAACCGCCTCGCCCTGCGGACACTGCACCATCATGCCTGCCGTGCTGTCGTCTCCGTCCATCCAGCCCCTCCCCCGCGCCCCGGGCTCCGATGTGGACTTCGGCGCCGTCATCACCGGCCTCGATGTCGAGAACATGAGCGGTAAGTAGCAGAACAGCTGCACCTGGCGGCACGGCGCATCGGGCTCTACACTAAAGGGTGCACTCCGGGGAACGGTAACCACCTTGCGTAAGTACAACCAGCCCGCACCTCGCAGCAGCGCAGCCCGGCTGACGAGAGCCCGCAGACGAGGACTTTGCCTTTGTCCACGACGCCCTGTACCGCAACAGCGTCGTCGTGATCAAGTCCAGCCCGCAGCTGCGGCCCCGAGCCCAGTACGAGCTCACGCGGCGCTTCGACCCGGACGCGACGACCTACGGCCACGGCAAGACGCTCGACGCCAAACGCAGCGTGCTGCACCCGGACCTCAAGACCATCCCGCACCAGCCGCAGGTGCAGGTCATCGGCAACGGCGTGGTGCGCGAGTACGAGGGGCTGCGCGACATCCGGCTGCGGCACCCGCACCACCGCAAGTTCCACCAGACGCACGTGCCCGACGACGAGGACCTCGCGTGCACGCGCTTCTTCCGCTGGCACATCGACGCGGCGCTGTACGCGCTCAACCCGCCGCGGGTGACCAGCCTGCTCGCGGTCCGGGTGCCCAGGGGCCGGCGGCAGACGTGCCGCTACGACGACGGCACGGGCGACGAGCTGGACGTGCCGCTGGGCACCACCGCCTTCGTGTCCGGGTACCGCATGTTCGCGCTGCTGGCGCCCGCCGACCAGGAGCTGGCGCGCACCAGCCGCGTCGAGTACGCGCCGCACCCGTACATCTGGATGAGCGCGGCCGCGTCGCGCCCGACCGGCCTGGGCATGATCAGCGAGGGCAAGGAGCTGCCCGCCGCGGAGCTGCCGCCCATCGAGCCGGACAAGATCATGGTGCTGCCCATGTGCTGGAAGAACCCGGTGACGGGCCAGCTGGCGCTGCAGATCCACCCGTCGGCGGTGCGCAGGATCCACCTCCAGGACGGCCGCGTGATCGAGGACCTGGACGAGGTGCGCGAGCTGGTGTACCGCCTGCAGCGCCCGGCCATCGCGCCGCAGTTCGTCTACCCCCACGACTGGGAGGAGGGCGATCTGGTGCTGTTCAACAACCACGGCGTCATCCACTCGGTCGTCGGCGCCTTTGCCGAGGACGAGGTGAGGCTGTTCAGGCAGTGCAACATGGCTGCGAGCACGCCCCCTGCCGGGCCGGATGACGAGTAAACAGATAGACACCGTGACTTCGTTTTCGCTCCTTTTCTTTGGACAGCGCATAAATTTAGATGAACATCCCGCCGCATCTCTGCCGTTCCTTCATTGCTCTGCTCTCGTCTCCCGTTACAGCTTCACCTCGCCCTTCTGAATCTTACCATAGTCGTCTACTCCAAACGGCACGTACCTGTTGCCACCAGGCGGCAGCCAGTACAGCTTGTCCCCCGACCCCGCCACCTTCTCTACATCCATGCCCTCTTCTCTCAGCCTCCCCTTCTGCATCTTCAACGTCCCCGTGTAGTCCAGTTTCGGCGTCAGGCGCACGAAGATGGGCACAGCGTAGCGCGGCAGGCTCTTGATGGCGTGCTGCGCCAGCCCCGCGAAATCGAACTTGTCCTCGGACACGCCGTCCACGAACGTGATGGCGGCGCAGCCGCAGCGGCCATCGGCGTGCGGCACGCTGACGCCGTAGACATTGGCCTCGGCGACCTGCGGGAACGCGCCGACCGTGTCGCTGACCTCGTTGGTCGACACGTTCTCGGCCTTCCAGCGGAACGTGTCGCCGAGGCGGTCGACGAAGTAGAGGCGTCCCTCCGCGTCGAGGCGCAGCATGTCGCCGGAGCGGAACCACCTGGTGTCCTCAGCAGCAGCTCTGCTCGCGATGATGGAGGGGGGTCAAGCTTACAGATCACCCTTCTCAAACACGTCGGCCAGCTTCCGCTTCTGCCCCGCTGCCGGGTTGCGGTAGTACCCCGCGAACCCGTCGTTCGGCATGCCCTGGTCCATCCGGTGCAGGACCTCGCCGGGCTCGCCATCGGCGCACCGGATCGCCCAGCCGTCCGGCCCCCTGATCACCTCGTCCCCGCCGTCCTCGCCCACCTTCACGATCGCGGTCTTGCTGCGGTTGCGCAGCCGCCACAGCGCGCCGCGCAGGCAGATGGCGTGCTTGGTGAAGTCGCCCCTGTTCTGGTTGATCATGCCCTGCAGGCCGTCGGTGGCGCCGTACAGCTCGGCCACGCGCTCGACGCCGAAGCGCCGGCGGAACGGCTCCCAGATGTCGGGCCGCATGCCGTTGCCCCAGGCCGTGTCGACGCGGTGGGCGCGGTCGAGCGGCGACGGCGGCGCGTTCATCAGGTACCGGCACAGCTCGCCCACGTACTGGATCACGGTGGCGTCGCCCGCGACCACCTCGGGCCAGAAGCTGCGGTGCGAGAAGCGCTTGCCCAGCACGACGGTGCCGCCGGCGTGCAGCACCGCGAGCGTGCAGAGGCCGTGCGCCGCCACGTGGTACAGCGGCATGCAGGTGTACATGCGCGTCGAGGAGTCGAGCCCGAGCGAGTAGGCGACCATGTGGCCGGTGATCAGGTCCCGGAGAGTGCTGATCTGGGTCGCCTTGGGCAGGCCGGTCGTGCCCGAGGTGTAGATGAGGGAGCGGAGGTCGCCGCCCTCGAGGGAGGCGGTGACGCTGGCGGGGATGGGCGTGGCATCGGAGAGGGAGGCGGCCAGCTCGGGGGAGTAGTACAGCGTGCGCACCTAGGGGGCGTCGATTAGCCGGCTTCTTCGCACGAGAGGGCCACGCATACTCCAGCGCTTTCGAGCTCATCGGCGTGCGGCTCGACCAGCGGCTTTGTCTCGGCGTCGCAAAGCAGGTATCGGCACTCGCAGAGCTGCAGGCACGCACATGTATGTCAGCACACGTCCGACCAACCGGCGGGCTGGGAAACTGCCGAGACTTGCCGTCACACAATGCACCAGCGCCTTGCTGGTCAGATTGCAGTTGATGAAGCTGGGCACGGCGCCAACGGCGTCCAGCGCAAACCACAGCAGCATGTACTCGGGCGAGTTCTGGCCGTCCAGCGCCACGATCTCGCGCGCCGCCACGCCCAGGTCGTTCTTCAGCCAGTTTGCTACCTTGCGGACGTCGGCTAGGAATTGTGCGTAGGTCCAGTCCCGCCTGCTGCTGGCTGCGGCGTCGAAGACCAGGAACGGGCGGTCGGGCTGGCGCTGGGCCTGCTCCTCGAGGACGTGGTAGTTGAGCAGGCGCTTCTTGTAGGTGCGCGTCAGGGCGTAGACGGCCGTGAGCGGCGGAATCAGCTCATTGCCAAGGTCGTGGGCAAGGTGGAATTTGGCGTTGAGGTAGGCAGCCAGACCAGTGGCGCCGGCGGCCGCAGCGGCGATGGGCACTGTGCAGCAGAGGAAGCTCGGTCAGCGGGCGGATGGCGGGGCGGAGCGCGGCTGGGGCGCAGTGGCAGCATACCGGGCATCTCAGGCAGGCCTCAGCACTCGCAGCGGAGCGTGGTGAGGAGGAGACCGGGCGGGCGAGCGCACAGCAGACATGATCGTAACGGTGGATCCTGCGGAGCTCTCGCTGCCTGGCGATTACAGGCGCTTGGATGCCTCGGCTCAGGACCGCCGCCAGAAAGCCAATCGCGCGGCCGACGGGCTTAGGGACTGCGCGGACACCGGAGCTCGCGGGCCGCGGCCTCTGGCAGCGATTATTCTGCGCGGGCGGCGGCAGGACGGCGCACACGCAGCGGGTCGTGGTGTTGTGCAACTCCGCCGTGCAGCTTGTTACGTCCGTACGCTTAGGCCCGCAGTGGCAGTGTGGTACTCCTAGGACCCGCACAAGCTCCTGTGGCTGCGCCCGCCGGGTTTGCCGGTGGCGCGTGGACACGTAGAGTAATCAGCCACTCAGCACCGCGTCGATCGGCTTACCCGCCCCCGCATTCCTGCCCCACACTGTCCGGGTCTTCTTGCTGCTAGCACCTAGCGCAGCCAACGCGGGCCACGGAACTAAGTATCAATTGCTAAGAGCACCGCCCTGCCGTTGGAACTATCAGTTGCTAAGAGCACTGCTCTGCCGTTGGAACTACCAATTGCTAAGAGTACTACTCTGCCATCGGAAGCGCAAACACAGGCCCCAATCCACCGGGAAAACACGCGCGCGGACTCACATCTCGGGGTGCGTCTTGATGTGCAACTTCCCCAGCAGGTTCTGGCGGTGCCAGTAGCTGCGATACCGCTTCCCCCAGATGAACAGCGGCGGCGTCGACACCACCATGGCAAACGCCACCCCGCCGAACACGTAGAACACCTGCGCCGGCCCCGCGCTTGCCGTCCAGTCGTTGACGAAGCGGCTGAACCCGTAGAGCACAAAGTTCTTGAACACCATGCCGATGATGAAGATCTCCGACGACATGTCGCGGTACGCGTCGATGCCGTACGCCGACGACGCGATGGCGATGCACAGGATGCCGAACAGGTCGATCCCGTGCACCGTTGCCGTCACGTAGTAGCTCGCCTGCTGCTCGCACAGGTACCCGAACAGCATCAGCCCGAGCCCCGACAGCACGCCGGGCAGCATGCACAGCAGCCGGTACTCGGGCTCGTAGACGCCGCCGTTGCGGCGCGACGCCCAGCCGATCAGCGGGTCGCTGACGACGCCCATGAAGACGGCGCCCAGCAGCCCGCCGATGAAGGGCCCCATCGACAGGTACCCGACGCCCGACGCCGTGAGCAGGTACGGCGGCGCCGAGAAGATCTGCGCCATCACGTACGACTGCGCCACGTAGAAGGCGACCGACATGCCGCTGACGACGACGATCCACAGGATCGCGACGTTGAGGCACACCGCGAACGGCGCGACGACCAGCTGCAGGAAGTTGTCGTTCGAGTACGTGCCCGTGAAGATGGCCGTCTGCTGCCAGAACGTCTTGGCTGCCGGCACCGACGCACGCGGCGACCCGACCGTCTCGATGTGCTCGCTCTCTCGCTTCTCCTGCGTGACCTGCGCCCCGTCCTCGGAGATCTCGTCCAGCTCGTAGCGCCGGTCGCGGTTGTATTGCGTCTCGGGCACGAAGAGGAACAGCAGCACGCACTCAACCGCTGCGAAGGGGATCTGCGGGTTGCGCGTCAGTGGTGGGAAGCGTGGTTGGCGCAGCAGGCTGACTGACGAAGATGTGGAACAGGTACTTCCATCCCAGGTTCGCGGTGATGGGTCCGCAGATGACAGCAGAGAAGTTAGACGCAGCACCCAGCACGAACTGCGTCATGGCCATGAAGTAGCCGCGCTCGTGGACAAAGTACATGTCGCCAATCATCGAGACGATCAGACTCTCGAACGCCGAGATGCTGAAGCCCTGGACAATGCGAGCCGCGAGGAGAGTGTCGTATGTCCTGGCACAGGAGCCGATGATCGTTCCGACGAGCCCGAAGAGCGATGAGATCAGAAACATTGGCCGTTTGCCCCATTTGCGGGAGCAGGCCGATACGAAAGGGCCGGCCGCTCCCACGACCAGAAGCACTGCGTTGCGTCAGTAGCGGCCATGCTGCAGGGAAGTGCATGCTTACGGTAGCCGGAGATGACAGTGATGTCTCCAATAGGGCGTTGGAACTCCATGGCAATAAAAACAAGGCCAGGACTTAGAAGTGGAGCTACAGTCCATCAGCGGAGCGCGAGAAGACTTGTACACATATGCTTACCAATGGTGGCGGCATACAGGATTGCTCCCATGCCAACGATGAGCATCATGACAAGTTTCTTCGTGGACGAGAAGTTGAGCGGGTCGTTCGGGTCGTCAGAGCTAGAACGATCGTCAGCGCAAGCGTTCTGCGGTCCGCTCGTCTCCCGCTGCATCGTGCTTACGGCTGGGGCACAAGCACGATGTGTGAGTGCCTGCCTGTGCCGTGCTTCAGCCCTTCGCCCCTGCCCGGGTCGTTCTCCTGGGCTGGTCGCTCATCGAGCACGATCGTCGCGGGCACGTGGAGGAGGTGTTTGTCCTCGAGGACACCGAGGAAGCCCATTTTCGCTGAGAGGAGTGACGAATGGACCGAAGAGCTAAGGCTGCCGCTTCACTTGCATATACTGCAGGGCTCAAGCGTCATTCATGTACTTCGGTGAGCGGGCTATATCTGTGGTCAGATCCAAGGAGTTCGGCATTCGGCGGCAGTTCTGGAACGCGAGGCAGGACAGAGGCGCAATGGGGTCAAACCTGGGGAACGGTTGGGGAAATCTGGGGTTGCACGGAACCAGCCGTGTTGTGGCGCCAGCTGTGCTCCCCGCACCGTTTCTTGGGTGCCCCCTTTTGGCCGATGCATCTCTGAAACCCAGAGATCACGTCCGTGCTTGGCTGCCTTGGAAGCTGGGGCTGAACATGGAGTGGAATGTGGGGATGCACCAGTCGCGGGCCTTGTCCGTCCATTCCTTCGCGTGCCCCTGCCCGTGCGTTAAGCTTAAACCAGCTCACTACCTGTAGTACTCCGGCTATATGCGTGCAAAAGGAAGGAGAAACGACAGCAACTCTCGTCGCGGCTGATCTGCATCCTGTCCTGGAGGTTTGTGATCGGCATTACCGCCCATCTTATCATAGAGATCATAAATCATGCCGTGTGCATTCGTATTCTCGTGCGCTGTATCTGCGAAAAACTTCCAACATCCGAAAGGAGGCCTTTAAGCGCCAGAAACGAAGTATCAGTACTTGGTGTCAACGGCCGAAGCACAATCGCGCCGAATCAGATCCGCATGCTTTTCACTCCTCGGCTTGATGTTCACTTTGAACGGCGCCTTCCCTTTGCTGAGTTGAGGAATGTTCATGGTGTCGATTGGCTCGTTCTGGAACACTCATTAGCGACCTGTCCAAAGACCGGCAGCGAACCTCGTCTTACCGGATCCTCCTCAAAGTCGAAGCAGTAGAGAAGCCTGGCAATGGCAATCCAGACATTCATCTCGCCGACGTTCCAGCCCACACATACACGCCGGCCTACGGTGCGTTAGCCGAATGCTCGATGCACAGCCCCCGTCCATGCAGCTTACCAGGACCAAACCCCCAGTGCCCCTTCATCGGATTGTTCAGGTCTTCGTTCAGGAACCTGTCCGGCCAGAACCGCTCGGGCTCGGGGTACTCCTCGGGATCCAACGCCAGCGCCCACGCGTTCCACGTAAACACCGTCCCGGCCGGGAACCTGTACCCCTCGTACTCATCGTCCTTGATCAAGCTCGTCGGCACACCCATCTCCGCGATGTTCGGGCGCCACCTGAACCCCTCCTTGACGACCGCCGTGACGTACGGCAGGCTGTCCCTGTCGTCCCAGCCCGGCAGCCTCTCGGCGTGCGCGCCGCACACGGCGTCCAGCTGCTCGCGCGCCCGGCCCACCCAGTCCGGGTACGTGGCGGCGCCGGCGATGATGTCGACGACGGTCAGCCGCGACGTGTCGGTGCCGGCCTCCATGAGCGTGCCCAGCACGAACAGCGTCTGCGTCTCGCCGAACTCCTGCGCCTCCTTCGTCTCCAGGAAGTCCTTGGCGAAGCAGTCGCGCTGGGTGCCGGCGGCCATGCGCGCCTTGACGTGCTCGAGCTCGCGCTTGTACACGCCGCGCGTGAACTCGTAGTACCGGCGGCCGCGCGCGCGCCACCACTGCAGCGGGGCGGGCAGGATGCGGGCCAGGACGGGGAAGGCGTCGACGAGGTTGGTGCCGGGCTGCTGGTTGCCGAGGAACATGTCGATGGTGTCCATGAGCTCGGCGGTGTGCGGGTTGTCGAGGTCCATGCGCTTGCCGAAGACGACGCTCATGATGACGCTGTTCGAGTAGCGGGCGCTGGCGCTGAACCAGCGCGTCGGGTGGTGCAGGTAGTCCCACAGCAGGTGCCGGCTCTCGAGGTCCTGGTACGGCCGGAAGGTGTCGCGCTGCCGCGTCGACAGGATGTTGTGCATCACCTTGCGCACCGCCCGCCACCGCTCGCTGTACGGCATGAGCACTATGCGGCACCCGGACGACATGATGTCGCCCGTGAACGGGAACGGCGGCCGCGAGCAGTAGATGTTGGCCCGCCGCTCCATCAGCGCCCGCACGTGCTTGGAGCTGTTGAGGAAGACCCAGGTCGTGAGCCCGAACCTGACGGTGAACATCTCGCCGTACTTGAGCGCCTGCTCTCGCGCCCAGGGGCCATGGCCGGAGCTGGGGGTTTGGAAGAGGTTGCCGAAGATGGGGATGGCGCCGGCAATGGTCGGGGGGAGTTTGTATCTGCGGTGCCAGCGGTATGACTCGATGCCGAAGTACGCGACTGAGAGGACGACTATGGCTGCGAGCGTTGCAAACGTGGGCGGAACGTCTTTGGTGTTCAGCATGGCGGCCATCAAGCAATCAGTCGAAAGAGGAAAAAAGCAACCGCCGGTGGTGCGGTGGCGCTCGGGTTGGAGAAAGGACTCCAGCTAGTACTTGAACGTGAGCCATATCCTGTTTCAGCAGCCCGCAGGCTGCGCGTAGAGTTTTGCGACGCTTGGGGAAGATGCGGGGAAGATGCGGGGAAGATGCGGGGAAGATGGGGAAGTGTTTGCGGGGTTCAAAGGGGTTGCGGCTCGGTGGAGACCTGCCTCTTCCGCTGTGGTGCGGTGTGGCGCCTGGAGTCAATTTGGCCCCACATTCTGGCGCCGGCGGCCTAGTACGTACCCGCTCTCCAGTTGCCGATGGTTCTTGCCCGGCAGCCCGGCTGGTCCGAGGAGTCGACAGAAAGCGGAGACGTGGGCTCGTACTTCAGCTCATCCAACGGCCGTCTGGGCTTACTTGAACGCTCCGAGTCAAAACACTCAGGGCTGGCGGCTCGAGCTTATGTGCTGCATTCGAGATGACGACGTACTCGCTTAACGACTCGGAGCTCGCGGGGCTGAAAGGAAAGACTATCCTCATCATCGGCGCTGCGAGCGGTATTGGACATGAGACGGTGAAGCTTGCGCACAGTGAGTAAGCTTGAAGTCGTGCCGTCCTGTGCCCTGCGCTGATATCTCTATTTTAGGCAATGGCGCGAACGTCGCGATTGGCGATTGGAACGCGACTGAAGGACAAGCCTTCGCAGACGAATTAAAAGAGTCAGATCTCTCTCGCGACCAGGCTCGTGGGATATTGCAAAGCTAAAACATCCCACCGCGCAGGCGCGTCCTTTTCCGGCAATGCGATGTCTCGTCCTGGGACGACGTGCTTGAGCTCTTTCAGGCAGCATGGAAGACATTCGGGACCATCCACGCCGTGCTCTCGAATGCCGGCATCAACAAGGAAGACATCTTCAAAGATGAGATCGACAGCAAGACCGGCAAGCTGCTGCCTCCGGCCCTGAAGCTTCTCGACGTCAACCTCACCGGCATGGTGTACGTCGTCAAATGCGCTGTGCATTATTTCGCGAAGTGGCCAGAAACGCGCTGCCAGATCGTGTTGACCGGCTCTGCAGCGAGCTTTCTCGACACGCCGCCGCTGCACCTGTATTGCGCCTCCAAAGCGGGCGTCCTTGGATTCATGCGTTCATTACGGTCGCAACTTGTAAACAAGAACATCGTGAGTTCTCCGCCCGGCCAATTCGGGGCGTGCACGAGAACTGACTGGGTTGAGACTGTGAATATGGTGGCGCCGTGGATGACTACCACGGCGATGACCAAAGACCTCGACGGCATTTGGCAAGAACAGTGGGGGCTTCCGGCCAACATGCCCGGAGGAGTAGGCCGAGCCCTCTTGCTACCAGTGGTGAGGGCCAACGTCAACGGCAAGTCTTTCTTTGTGGCTGGGAACAAGATTATAGAATTCGAAGACAAGATACACGAGAGCCAGCCCATCTGGATGGGAGAGGAGCTCAGTAAGAATGTAGATGAAGGGCAGAGGAGGCTGTTACCAGGCGACGCTCCGTGGACGGAAAACTGCTAAGGGGGAAGACGCCCGGGTAGAGCCTCAGTATCTGATCTTGAACCTCACACCTTCGCTGTCCGCGGGACCGAATGGGGCAAACCAGTCGTGCACCACCTCGACGTCCCGTTCAGTCGTCTCGTAAATCTCCATGTCAAACCTGCGGAACAGATTTCCGATGGTAAGACCTATCTCTTGCTTGGCCAGCTCCAACCCTACGCAGTTCCTGCTACCCTTACTGAACGGGACGAAGTACTTGTCCATGATCTTGCGGTGCTCGGCATTGATGGCGCACGTGGGGTCGGTTGTTGGCAGCCACCGCTCGGGAATGAACTTCCCGGGCTCTGGGAATATTTCGGGGTTGTTGTGGAGATCGCGCTGGGACATGGACATGATTGTACCGGGCGGGAATGTGAATGTCTTGCTACGGGGTCCTGGGGTTGTGTAGGTCATTGGGTTTGTGGGGTTTACGCGCGGGAGCCGGCCAGAGACCGGGGATGCTACGCGGAGCGTCTCTTGTATGACCGCTTGGAGGTATGGCAATCTGTCGAGCGTACGGAAATTGACCAAGGCGTCTCGCGGCAGATCAGAGCAAGAGGCTAGCTCGTCTCGAAGGCGCTGGTGGATTCTCTGGTCCGCGAGGACGTGGAAAACTAGGACTGCAAGTGAATTGCTGGTTGTTTCTGTTCCGGCTCCAAGGACCTGGTTTCATCAGCTATCGGACAAAGGATTTGATCGTTGCTTCAGGCGGACCATTTCTGCTTCAAACGCTATGCGCCCTGCGGTCTTATCCTCCGGCGAAAGTAGGTTGGATGTAAAGATCTGACGATGAATTAGATATGGATCCTGATAGAAATAGAGGCAAAGAACGGCTTACTGTGTCCATCATGGACGGCGTTCCGGATGGCGAAGCTCCCTTGCTCGCCACGACAGCACGTGCTTGATCTCGTAGATCCTGAGGGAAGATATCAGCAACAGATCTCCTCATCCTGTCGGGTTGCTGACCTCTCTCTTCTCGATGAGTTTGGCGATCTCTGGATCAATGAACCTCCAAACCGACAGAGGAACAACATCCATGAGGGTCATTATAGGGACGAATCTCTGCCAACAGATGGTACTGGCGGCTGTTCTCAGATTTCGATGCATTTCCCGGGCAAAGTCAGGTTGATCGAGGTTGTTCCGGGGGTTTCGTTCCGTAAAGATGGAGATGACGTCCATGGTCAGGCTTCGGAAAGCGTTGAAACAATCGCATGGCTTCCCGGCCCTACCAATCTCATCGAACCTGTCCAGCATCTTCTTGAGATACACTTGAATTTGTGGCTCGAGCTTTGAGACATTGGCAGCGCTGAGAAACTTGTTCATGGCTCCGCGACGTTTGCGATGCACTTCGTGTTGAACAGTTGTGACTTTGGCTGTCAGCGTGGCTATAAATCAGCGGAGATGCATGACACGCACCGCCGGTGGCATTTAATGAGCCATCGAAGCAGTAGAAAGGTCCGTCCTTGTCGAGCTTGTTGGTGCTGTTGTAAAGCACGTCCCAGTACGCTGGATCTGAGATGTGGACCTCATTGGGGCCGATGCGAACGATGGGGCCTTTGAAGACGGTAAGACGCCGCATGGGGCCGTTTCTGGGTCGGGTGGATACCATATTTCTGGTGCATCTCTTCCAATCTGAACACCATCTTTCCTCCACGCACTGCATCCCAGTAGAACTGCCACAGCGTGGTAGCTGCGGCAAGCTTGGTACCTGGAACCGAGGCAAGCGGGTGGAACATAAGCCGGTAGACGACACGCCATGTCTGAACCAGGACTAACAGGAGGACAGCAGAGATGGCAAGTGAAATGGGAGCCATAGTACCAACACGCTTTCAGTTGATGGCAGGAGACTGGCGGGCCAGGAACGGACGGTCACGCAGGCTTCGTGGCGAGCGAGATTTAATGACATGCGCTGAAGCTCTGGCATAGGCGCACTGTGGGGCTGCTGCATTAGCGAAGTGTGTGGATGGCATGGCGGAAAGCTTGGAGGAGTGTGCAATTGGCTAGCTGTCGGAAAAATTGCTGAAGCTGGGCGCGGCCGAGGACACAGCAGTGCCTGCGGTGTGGCTAGCCCTGCACGCGAATTGATGACTGCGCTTCGCGTGCACCGGGAGAAGGAGACTGGTCCGTGAAGCAAGTCTGTGATTCGTCGGGGCCGTCTTCCCCGCTCCGAGATGCCTGTTGTTAGTGGTGGGCCCCAAATGGCCCCCAACGCGGACGTAGGGCAACGGGCGGCGCGCGGTGCAAGGACCGATAGCAGTCTGGTGGGTTTGGTGTTGCAGATTGGGGGCGGAAGCAGTGGGCGATCGTCAACGGCTGGCGGCGGCCCCATCAGCCCTGCATGCAGACTGCCTGGCCTTGCAGCTGCCCTTTCCGCACTGGGACTTGGTTCTGGTGGGAAACCGTATTCCTTTGCGTTTCTGAATCGTCTGCTACATTGTTCCGCGTCAGATGCGCAGCTGTTTGAGTACCAAAACACTGCGTCGTACAGCTGTGTCACGTGGGTGCGCGTCGCCGCGGGCGTGGATCTGCATCTGCGGTATGTCCTGTACGCCCTTTGGATGATCAGTAGTGGGGGAACACTGTGGCCCCGAGGGTGAAGACTGGAATCCAGCTAGAATAGAACCGACCCCGCAATCAACCCTCAGAACCTGCACGCGCAATCTGAGGTCTGCAGGCTGTCATGGTGCACCACCGCATGGTCGCGCTCGAAGCAGTGCACACGCCGACGCCAGACTTCGCGCTGCCGCACCCGCACACCTACGACATCACCATCCACCAGCGCACCGAGCCGCACCAGCTGCACGACCGCATCCGCGATGCCACCATCGTCATCAACGTCGTCGCCCCCATCAATGCCGCAGCCCTGTCGCCGGCGGTGACGCCGCACCTCCAGCTGATCGCCATCATGGCCGCCGGCACCGACAGCGTCGACCTCGACGCCTGCCGCAAGCGGGGCATCCGCGTCATGAACTGCGCCCATGCGAACGTCCAGAGCGTCGCCGAGCACGCCCTGGGCCTGTACTTCGCTGCCCGTCGCCGCACGCTGATAATGCACGAGCGGAGCGTGGGCACCCTGGGCGACGGCATCGAGTGGCAGGCCAACAACACCCTGACGCCGCACATGCGCGCTGCTGGCCGCGCTCCGCTGAACTGCGACGAGGAAGTCGTGGCAATCGTGGGGAATGGCTCGATAGGTGCGTGCTGAAGCCGCAGTGGGCCGCGAGGGTGGAGGAGAGGTGTGCTGACTGGCGACCCGCAGGCAAGCGCTTCGCAAATCTCGCTAGGCTCATGGAGATGCGCGTGCTGGTCGCAGCACGCAAGGGCGACAGCAAGCCCCAGCCCGACCGCGTGTCGTTCGAAGACGCCCTCGCCAAGGCCACCGTGGTCATCCTGACGCTGCCACGCACCCCGGACACGATGGACCTGCTTTCGACCGCCGAGTTCGAGAAGATGCGACCCGAGGCGGTGCTCATCAATGTATCGCGTGGAGGAATTGTCGACGAGGCTGCGCTGGTGCAGGCCCTGCGCGACGGCCAGATCGCCGGCGCAGCAACGGACGTGTTCTCGAAGGAGCCTGCCCTGGGCGGCCAGGCAGCCAACAACATACTTCTGGGGCCGGAGGCGCGGGGCTTGAACTTGACGGTCAGCCCTCACGTTGCATGGTTCGGTGAGAAGACAATGGAGAACTATCAGCGAATTCTGAAGGAAAACATCGAGGGCTGGGTCGCCGGCAAGGAGCAGAATGTTGTTGCGTAAGATACTGCTGGCGGAGCGAGTCCTAGATCAGAATATGCATTCGGGTTCCTCATCCTCTGCGAAGGGTGACTAGCACTCACTTGTGCGCTCGAGATGTGCAAGCGCAGCCGAGAGCGTTTTGTATACGTCTCTAGCAGGTTTATGGCGGCAGTTAGGGAGTCCCTAAAATATATAGAAGGATATCTCACTGCGTGCAGCGCAGCATACAAGCACTACACTTACGACCCGCCTTGGTTTTTCTCACCAGTCACCTATTCAGGCGTGTCCCCGCTTTAGTTATCGTGCCATCCCAGAGTTGCTCGCCAGTATCTTACGTCTAATCTGCAGCGTCATCCAGCAAGCGGCTCCAAGGAATATAGTTAACTCTTCTCGACGATTCTCGTTGCCTGTCCCTGAGCGGCGAAAGGTCTCTCAGATCTCTCTTGAATTCGCCGTTGTGCCCTTTATTTCTTGGTCCTAGAATCTGTGGTTTCCGGGAGGTCTGGCCCGCTCCCCTTGACTACTTCTTTATTATTCGAGAGCCCAGGGGTCCTCGCCCACATACTCGTACTCGTTCCCGGGAAGTCCGTCTGCCGAGGATCCTCGCAAAGGAACGTGCACCCGTCTCCAGCTCCAGCTTTCGGTCCGCGGCGTGGCGTCAATTCGGCCCCCGGAGCCAGACTCACACCGACCCATCCACTGCGCGGCCAATGATTTGGAAGCGGGAAGGCGACAGTGCCGGAAGCGGGATCGATCTAGATCCTGGACGGTGAAACAGATCTCTTAAAGCGGGCCGCCGCTGGTCAAAATGCCCGTTTGCGGTCCCCTTGAGCCTCACTCACTTCTCACCCGCCGAGTCTCAACAGCTCTCTCGGATACCTGGCTTCTGACGCTCACGTTCGAACGGACAGATTGCAGGAGACTTCCGAATGCCGATGCCGCACACGCATAGACGATAGATGTACTCGGGCCCGCAGAAACCCTACATCAGGAGGTAGACTCCGGCACGCAAGTTGGTGGATCCGCACCCGCCTAGCTTGGCGTCGTTCTCCCGTCCAGTCGCATTGCAAGGAGTACGGCGGGCCTTAGAAAGGGTAGGAGCTGGGACCAGCCTGGAGCTTGGTCGTATTTAAGGGCAGATCCTCCCGGCGCTCTTGTCGTCCACGCACCCTGCTCTTTACCTTTGTCTGCTCGAGTTATTTGCACAGCGAAACAAGATTTGAAGATGGATTTCTCAGGGAAATTGTCCTTGTTACCGGTGCAGCTGGAGGCCTGGGTAAAGTCATCGCGACGGCGTTCTTGACTGCGGGAGCATCGGTATCCATTTGCGACGTTAACAAGGACCGCCTCGCCGAGGTTGAGCAGGAGTTCACCGGGTCGTTTGGCGGCAAGTTCCTGGCTACCGTCGCCGACATCACGGACGAGGCCTCCGTCAACGACGTCTTCAACAAGACAGTCGAGAAGTTTGGCCGCCTCGATGTTTTGGTCAACAATGCCGGCGTTGCAGACAAGTGTGCCGCTCCGTCACGAACATAACGCCCTCGCTGACCAGCGTTTCCCTCGCAGGTTCGACCCGGTGGGCGACGTCGAGCGCAGCCTCTGGGACCGCGTCATGGCCATCAATCTGACCGCGCCCTTTCTTTTCTGCAAGCTCGCCGTCAACCAATTCCAGAAACAAGAGCCCGCCGGTGGCACCATCGTCAACATTGCTTCCGTCGCATCTCTCAAGTGCAGCATTGCCGGTCCGTCGCCCCAGCCACGCTTCTCAACACCGCTCTTCCCACGCTCCTCCCGTATTTCATTGATCGCCAAGCCACTGACTCTCCCACCCAGGCGCCGCCTACACCGCATCAAAGCACGGCCTCCTTGGCCTGACCAAGAACACGGCCGTCATGTACGGCGCCAAGAACATCCGCTGCGTGGCAGTCATGCCGGGCGGCATGCAAACGAACATCTCGGAAGCGATGGCCCCAGGCATCAACCCCGAGGGCTGGAAGGTCGCCGAGAAGCAGATGACGGGGGTGTTCAACGACGTGGCCGACGTGGCGCAGACGGTGCTGTTCTACTCGGGCCCGCACGCGAATGGAGCGAATGGCGCAGTGGTGCCGGTGGACGGTGGCTGGCTGGCGCTCTAGATTAAACGTGGTGCGGGGCAAATCCGAATCCTGTGGTTCTAGGGGTGGTATTGACTGCATGCAATGTACAGATGCTCGTGGACATAGTTCGAAGTTGGAATGGTGTTGATCGGTTGGGCATTTCGGGAGCTGGAAGTCATCATCACTTATCTGAAGACAATGCATACAAACGCGTCTCTCTCGCGTGGTTTGCAACCCAGTTCAATCGCAACCGCCCCCGGACGACCGACAGCCACCATGACGGCCCTCAAAACGCACCACCACATCGCCAGCGTCAAAGGCCTCTCCAGCGTCTCCACGCTCATCGCCGGCCCCACCTCCGCCATCCTGATCGACCCGCCCTTCCTCCTGCCCGACGCGCTCTCGGTCGCATCCTGGATCAAGCGCACCGCGCCGTCCGCGACGCTCGCCGCCGTCTTCGTGACGCACCACCACCCGGACCACTACTTCAGCGCGAACCCCATCCTCGAGGCCTTCCCGGCCGCGCGCTTCCTCGCCGCGCCCTACGTCTGCGCCGCCATCGACCGCGAGTACGACGACAAGGTCGCGTACTGGCCGGCCGTGCACGGCAAGGAGAACTTCTCGCCGAACCCGCCCGCGAAGCCGGCGCCGTACCCGTTCAGCTTCTTCGCGCTGGAAGGCGAGGTCGTGGTGCTGCTGGGGCCCGTGCAGGGCGACAGCGTGGACCACACGCTGTTCTGGGTGCCGGGGGAGCGGACGGTCGTCACCGGGGACGCCATGTACGCGAGGAGCACTCACGTGTGGTGCGTTTCGACCGTCGAGTAAATCCCCTCCGTTGGATTGCGCGGGTGAGCTAATCGGGTCGATTGCGCAGGGCGGAGGAGATCGAGACGCCGGCCATCCACGCGGCCTGGCTGAGCACGCTGGACCTGATCGAGTCCCTCAACCCCGCAAAGATCATACCCGGCCACATCGAGGAGGGCTGGACGCCGGACGTCAAGGCCGATCTGGCGCACAACAGGAAGTACCTCCAGCTGTTCAAGGAGAAGATCACGGACGCGCCGAAGAAGCCGGCGGTGGATGACATTTACAAGACCTTTCAGGACGCGTTTCCCGACGCCGACAAGAACTTGGACTTCTTCCTCGGCCACCTCTCGAACCAGTTTGGCGAGGGCGGCGAGATCTGGGAGGCGAACAGGCATCAGCGGGTTGCGGCCAAGACGAGGGAAGAGCTGGAAGGGTGGAGGTTCCCTTTGACGGACGCTTGAGGTGTGCGCCTTGTTGCGAGGTCGGTTTGGGTAGCATTGCAACACGCACCTACCTTCATGGGCAGTTGAGGCATTCATCCGGACACGAATGTGCAGCGAAAAGAATGCCAAACCCGTCCGGATCAAAGCTTCAACCGCCCACGTGCCAAGAGCATGTTCTTGTTACAATAATTCATCGACTGACCACGTATCAAGTAGCGAGAATGGAATTCAGAGCGTATTCGTTTGCATTGACCGTTGATTCTGTTTCAGCAAGTACTGCTACATATCTTCCCCGAGCCTCTCTTTACGTCTTCCTGAGCAAAAGTGCTGTATTTCCATAGCAAAACCCTGGAGACGGAGCCATAAACTTCTCTTCAGTTCTTCCCGTCAATTCTCCCCGAGCAAAAGGTTTCCATCTCACAGCAAAACCCTCCGCATGACGCAGTCAACTTCTCACAGACCGTCCCACCGACTTGTTTCACGCAACCTCCAGCTCGATCGGCCGCTTACGACTTCAGTAGATGCGGAACCCCACCCGCTCCAACTCACGGTACAGCGCATTGAAGTGACGCGCCCAGTTCATCGACTGCTCCCGAGTGATGGGCGTGTCATGCTCCCTCACGATGCCGAAGATGACGACGGGTTCGCGATCAAGACGCCAGGTGAAACGCTGAGAGCGGAAGCCCTGGAGCTCCGCGAGGGTCTCCGCGGACATGGCGGCGGAGCCATGCTCGGGTCCGGGGCGCGCCTGACCAAAGTTTGCGAGCTCACCCAGGAACAGGACCACGCTGCGCCACTCCGCGAGCGGGTCCACAGGCGGGACGCGGCAGTCCTTGTAGCGCGCGTCGAACAGGGCGAGGCGCGCGACGCGGATGGGGGCCGGCGGCCAGGTGGCATGGCTCACGACGAAGGTGGCGATGCGGTTGCTGGGGTCGTTGGGGACGGCCGGAGGCGTCAGGGCGGTGAGGTAGCTGAGGTGGAGGGACTCGGTGTGGTCGATCAGGTCGTTCAGGCCGTTCGGGTACGTGTAGAGGGCCCTAGGCGTGACGCTGCTCTTCTTGGATGCGTCCCAGGCGCGGACGACGTCCGCGTTCTCGATGTTGTAGACCGGGTCCCAGTGCTTGAGGATCCAGTGCATGTCGAGACGCAGGATCACACAGACGTGCATGAGAGAACGGACCGGCTGCGGCCAGGGCTTCGACAGGTCTACCTTCTCAGGAAGGCTGCGGGTGAGGATGCCCTGACGGAGCTCGGTTGGGAGTGTCAATAGGGACGCCATACTGACGGGACGAGAGCGGCAGTGTCTGTAGGTGTTACGGCGAGTGAAGGGCAACGGGCTTGTTCACGCAGACTGCCGCGATGCTGACACTGCGGAACGAGAAGAGTTAGAGGAGAAGAGTTGGAGGAGAAGAGTTGGAGGAGAAGAGTTGGAGGAGAAGAGTTGGAGGAGAAGAGTTGGAGGAGAAGAGTTGGATGAGAAGAGCCGGACGAGAAGAAAAGTTGGACGAGTCCAAGACCCTGGACTGGGTGGCATTTGCCTGGTGTCCGATTTTTTCTGGCTACAACACCCGCAAGGAAGGACCAGCCTCACTTCGCAAGCCAATATCCCAGATCACGTCACTCACATAACGGCACACTAAGAACGTCTTCCTCAAGTGCCAGCGCTTGGCTAGCAGTACGACGAAAAGATGAATGAAATTCGCGTCGGCCAAAGGCAGTGCAATACTGGCGACACTGTGACCAGCGGCATGAACGGAGTTCAGCGGCCGCTAGACTGTTTCCAAAAACTATGGAAACCGAGGCAACTCCGTAGAGTGCGCCGTTGGTTTCACCCAAGGCAGAACAGTTACTACACTTGATCAAAGCCAAAAGGCTAAGAGAGCTGAAGAGGAAAGGGAGGTGGTGGTGTGGAGGAGGGGGTTTATATACCCATGGGAGGACGACACACGGACCCACAGCAGTGGCCAGCCCTGGAAACCCGCAGAACTGCTCGGCTTCGCAGGAGGAAGGAGCTGCTGAGCACAGGCTCCTCCTGCACGAGAAGCAGACGGTCAAAGCAGGAGCACCCAAGCGAGGCTGACGTAACCGGCGGCGCTGGCAAGCGGGAGCACGCAGGTTTTGCTGAGCGCTCAATGAGGGCCAGAGGGTGAGATGCGCCAGCTCAGGATCGCGGAAGGGCGGGCACCGGCACCACTTGGCTGCGAAAGACGAGACACCGCAAGAGCCAGCCGGGCTTGAAGACTCGTCATTTGAGCTCGTCACGGCCGCCGCGTCCCTATTTGTCTTCTTTCTAAGTCGCAGGAAGCGCTCTTGTCTTCTTCTATGCACGCGCGTAGCACACTCGATCTCAGATCTTCTTCCCGGTCTATGATCCCAACTGGTCTAGCATTCCAAATCATCATGGCAGTCGTAGGTCTCGTGCTAATCAATTTCTCTTCCGCAGTGTCCAAATTCAAACCTACCTTCTAGGGCGCCACTTCCTCCGGCGTCCCGTTCGCAACCACCTTCCCGTTTTCCAGCGCAATGCAATAGTCTGCGTTCTTGACCGCCTCCACACGATGCGCGATCGTGATGACTGTGCTCTCCTTCAGCTCATCGCGGAGCACCTCTTGGATCGCAAGCGCCGTCTCTTTGTCGATCGAAGCGGTGGCCTGTTGCGAAAACGTTAGCATCTATATTCGTGGGTGCTGGGTCTTGCGAGGATAGACAGCCCAGCGGGCGGGTGGGCGAAAGTTGGCATACCTCGTCCAACACGATGATCGGGCTCCGTCGCAGAATCGCGCGGCCCAGTCCGACCAGCTGCCGTTGCCCTTGGCTCATGTTCTTGCCACCGCCCTCTATGTGCGACGACAATGACCAGTCGGCGCCGAGGACGCGGTGAAGGACGGCAGCGCACTCCTCGTCCGAGTGTTGGCTGACGGGGTCGAGGTTCTCGCGCATGGAGCCAGGGAAGAGGACGGGGTCTTGGGCGACGAAAGTCTGCTAAGCGGTGAGCATTCCATCAGCACACACAGAAGAGAGAGGCCACTGACTATGCGTTGGCGCCAGGTGTGCACGTCGACTTTGGAGATGTCAATGTTTCCTACGTGGATCGACCCACCTGCTTCAGGGAGGACTGCACCAGATTTAGTACTTTGGTCTTGCGACGGGGCTGCAGAGAGCCTACCTGTCCTTAGGAGCGTCAGAGCAAGCGTGCTCTTGCCCGACCCAGTCCGCCCTACTATCGCGACAGTAGATCCCCCGGGAATGTGGAATGATATATTTGAAAGAGATGCCTCGAGGTGCGGAGCATACTTGATTGTGACATTCTCGAACACAACGTCGTCTCCGTACCCTGGCCAAGATGCTGGAGGCTCCAAGGTGCCGACTGGCTCTTCCTCCAGGTGCAGAAGCTCTACAACACGCTCGACAGAGACAAAATCCATCTGGAGTTTACCGTACTGCTTGCAGAGCGAATGCGTAAAGAGCACAACTGGAAGATAATCCGTAAGAGACTTGCGACGGTGTCAGATGGAGGAACGTACAATTGGATGCAGAGGTCAGCATGAAGGCCGTGAGGCCAGGAGTGAGGTCTTCGTAGAGCGCAAGAAGCGTGAGTCCGAAGGACGAGAACGCGGAAAGCGCGTCGAATCGATAGGTCAACCAGGCTTGGAGGCTCCTGCGGACAGTAAGCATGGTGTGAGGCCGCGAGGCTGGAAAGCACGCACCAGTAGAAATGATCCATCTTCTGGAACGCATCTGTCACGACGACGACACGATCTTGGAAGCGAGGCTGGGCGCGGAACGCTAATGGAAAGTAAGCGTTGCATCTGGCAGAAGAGGTTGCGACATGCCTCGAATCGTGGTCAACCCGTTGAGCAGCACGCCAAAGTTGGACATCAGCGGGCTCAGCGATACCATCTATCGTCACTGCGTTAGCTTTGGGCGAGGTGAGGGGCGACAGCGGAGATGTACCTCAAGTCGTCGAAGGCTCTGCGAAGTAGGCAAGAAGCGCATAAAGATATAGACAAACCAGGCGGTGAGGGCGAGGGAGGCGATGAGGAAAAGAGGAGTGACCGATGCAATCACGACGATAGCAGCAACCCAGCCAATGGCGTACCAAGCCACGCTCTGCAGCTGATCACCGATTCCTCCATCCAGCGTCCCAATATCTGATGTCACTCGGTTCATCAAGCGTCCCACCGGAGTGACGTCGTAGAAGCGGAAGGTTGCGCGGCTGACTTTCCACATGACCTCTCTGTATAGCCGTTTGCCAGCGGTGTAGACGATGACAAGCAGGGCGATGTCGGAGAGGAAGTACATTGTTGCCAGAGCAAGCGCGATGAGGAGGAACCAGACCAGCCAAGGTCGGACGTTGACTTCGGGGGGTGGAAGCCTATCAAAGAAACCAGCGAGGCCGGCCGAGAACGACTGCTCTCCGGATTGCTCATATGCTTCTCCCCAAGCCTTGAGGAACCAGTAATTGAAGAGCCTGGTCATACGGAACAGTGCGAAGATCAAGAGCAAGGCGATCCACCATCGGATCTTGCCGGCTTTGATATACTCCCAGTAGACCGAGGCAACGACTTCCCCTTGTTTCCTATGCTCGTCTTCAATGAACTTGTCGGGCTCTGAGTCAGGCTTCTCGTCTTCTTCTTCCGCTGGATCATCCTCAAGAGGTGCCAGCGGTGCTTCCTGCGCGCCGGTCGGTCCGAGTAGTTCTGCAGTCAGCGCTTCAGCATCCAGAACCTGAGATTTTCTGTCTCGAATTTCGATGACTTGATCTGCAAGATTGCAAACCAAATCAACGCGGTGTGTGACTAGCAGGATGGTCCGCCCTTCAACGAGTGGGCCACGGAAAAGTCGGTTGACAATGCTTTCCGCAGTATTGTGGTCCAAAGCTGCCAGGGGATCATCGAGTAGGAGTGTCCTGGCCGGACTATAGATGGCCCTGGCAAGTGCCACTCGTGCTTTCTGCCCACCGGAAAGGCCGATGCCATTCTCGCCTAGGTCGGAAAGATCGCCATGCTTGAAATTGGCAAGATCGGGATTCAGTGCACAAGCTTCCAAGGCTTGCTTGTACCGAGTCTCGTCGAATGGTGAAGTGAACAGGATGTTCTCCCGGATGTTCATGTGTTGAAGCCAAGGTGACTGCGCGCAATAGCCAATCATCTCATCCGGTACAACAATATCGCCATTGCGTTTGTCGAGTTCTCCAAGGACTGCCTGTAGCAGTGCCGTCTTACCTGTTCCGACTTTGCCGACAATGACGGTCAGGCCGGGTGGGAAGCTGAGGTTCAGGTTGTCCAACACTGTGGTCGAAGAACCAGGCCAGGCGAAGGAAGCATCGTGAAAGGCGATATCGGAACCTCGTAGCTCTGAGTACTTCTCTTCCTTGTCCGGTTCGCTCATGAACTCATTGATACGTCCAACGGCCACGGATGCATTCAGCAGCGTAGTGATCAGGCCGGGAAGCTCGCGGAGACTGACTGCCAACATGTTGAAGAGCTGCAACGCCGGGAAAGCAATGTCCACGGACAGCGGTCTTCCAGCGAGCAGGGTGTACGCATAGAAAGCGACAACAGGGAATAAGCAGCCAGCCAACAGATTGGTCGTGCCGATCAACGACGAGAAGACGGCTGTGATGACTCGAAGATGCAGCTCGCGCTGTCTTGCATCCATGATCTTACCTAGCCACTGGTCTTGCCAATCGTACCATCGCAGATGGCGAATTGCCTCGATGAATTGAGAAGTTGCGTGAAGCCGTTTGTCTGTCGCAACCCGTCGAACACGCTCCCAGCGGAGTAAAAGCCGGATGTACACAGCATTGAGGAGCTGAGCCACGATTACGGCGGTCACGCCAAACAGGCAAGGCCAGCCTAGAAGCTTCCAGATAAGAACGACAGATACAAGCAACCGAAGCGGTTTCGTGAAGATGTCTGAAAATTCCCAGAATCTGGAACAGTAGTTCAGCTTTTGCACAATGTATCTTTCAGGGAGCGGCGCACCTTTGAGCTACTTCATAAACGTCATTCCTGGGGGTGTTGTAAGCTATGAACACCAGATGGATATGCTCGACCTACCTCATAAGATTGAGAATCTTGCCCATCGTTGCTGGCTGTTTTATGTCTTTTTCCAGCTGCTCCTTGGCCGGAGTCTGTTTTCGGAGGAAAGGTTTCCTCAATCGAGAGCGAAGACGGCCAATGAAGCTCTTCTCTTGAACAGACTCGGGGGAATCCTGCTCGCTTTCCGCTCCGTCGCCATTGACCGGTGCGTCACTGCCATTTTGCTTAGGCTTCTCACCTTCGGGAGCCCCGAGAGACTTGCGGGTCAAGGTCTTTTCATAGATCATTGTGATCATCTCACCTCTCGACCGCTCGTAGCACCGCCGGCAGAACCACAGCGAGAGGACGGCAGACTGGGCGGCAATCAGGCGCACACCGAGGATCAGTGTGGCAAAGATGACGGCGCTTTTCCGGCCGGCACTTCCGGCCTCGATGGACAGCAGAAGCTGCTGGAGAAGAACTGGAGCGACGAGGTCTGGACCAGCAAAGTGAGCGGCTGCACAGAAACATCGGGAATGGGAAGGGCCTACTTGCTGCAGACTCCAGGACGCCAAGGCTGGTCGTGATGATAAGATCCAGTCCATTGGCAAGGAGAAGCCGCTTCACTACACTTCCCTTGAGTTCCCGAAAGAGAACATGCAGTCTGCTGTGCTGGAAGTCGTATGGGAGCATCCAGACATCGCCATCATCCAGCTGTCGCCTGTAGCCGCGGGCGATAAGCGAAGACATCCATGACACACTCAGGAACTGCCACAGAGTGAGGTTGTCTTCCGGACTGCGCAGCTCGGAGGTCGGAGACGAGTGAGGCGGGCTGATGCCGCTGCTGGCCATGTTCGGGTCGCGCATGGGCATGCCGAAAACGGCAACAACCGCCACAGCCGAGACGCATGTTTCGGAAATTGCCAAGGCCTTTTGAGCCTTGGACGGAGAGAAGGTCAACACCAAGGTGGCAAGCTTGCATACGAACAATGCAAGCAGGAGGAGCAAGAGAGTCTTTGGAGTGGATTTGGGGCGTTCAATGGCTACGATCAGAAGAGAAACGGCCTGGAAAGCTTAGTCAGCCCAGGTTTTCCAATGGACCAAGGTGGAGACCTGCCCATGGCACGACCGCAAAAGCTCTGAGAGGAGAGCGCGGAGGAAGAATGGTAGAAGCGATGGCTGTTGTGAGGCCGAGGGCAGATAGCACAAAAAGGATGGCGGTCCAATGGGTCCATGTCTTGCCGCGTCCGGGGGACTGCTGCCCCGGCTCGGCGGCGAATCGCCTGGACCACTGGGGCCGTCTGCGCAGCAGCGGATGGATGGCGTGCAGCAGAAGCACCGCGGCGGCGACTATAGCGGGCGCAGCGCTGAGGTAGTGATCAACACGGCGCGGGCCCAGAGCGGGTGAGACGAGGGCACTGGCGAGCCACAGGCGGTCGCAGGGACCGGCGCAGGCGCGCCAATGCGCCACGGGAAGCACGTCTTCGGGGGGCACGGCCATGATGGCGCCGTGGGCAGGTGTCGGGCACCCTGATGGACAGGCTGGGCGCGAGGGGTGGTGATAAAGCCGGGGCGCCGGCGGGCGGTGGGTTGACAGCAACGGCAACGGCAACGGGCTCTCGCGTGGCGGTGACGCGTTACACCTGCACTGTGTGGCACCCACATCCCGAGCACGCAACCGACACTGACACTGACACCGACACCGACACCGACACCGACACCGATACCGACGGGGAGCCACGCAGACGCAGCCTGGACACCCGGATCAGTCGCAGCTGTGGCACAGTGGGCGTTCGTCGGCAGCGGTCTGCGTTCCGTCTGCGCCGCAGCGCGACCGGATCATGACGTCCGGCATGTGGCTGCCTGGCGCGGCGCGTGGATGTGGAGCTTTGGCCTGACTTTTTCACCCTTCCCTACCTACTTATCGCTGCTTATCGTCCCGTCATCGCACTCGCCCTCACCTTCTGCCCCGCCGTGTCTCTGTGCCGCTCGCTGCCTCGCATCCCTCACAGAGCACAGCCCTCGAGCTTCGCTGCAGCTGCTCCTCGGCACCACGGAGGAGATGAGAAGGATGGGAAACGGGACTCGGCTGCCGCGCGACTACGGACGGACTGGCTCTTCTCCTGGACGCCCGCGGCTCATGCAGCCTTATCCGTCTCTGCTTACCCATTATCCACACTGCATCATATCGAGCCTCGCTTGCTGTGCTGAGCTTCGACGCCTCTTCTGTGCCCGCTCTGATTGGACAACGCGTTCGGAACGGGGAAGCGCCTTCTCAGCTCAGCGTCATTCTTCTACCTGGCCCCGGTGCCCCCGGGTGCGCTGATATTTCCTGAATGGACATTTTGTAGCGACATTGCGCCGCTCCAGCCACGACTGCCTGCTGATATTTATGGATTTCTGTCAGCGTTATAAGTTGTATATAAAGGAGCCAGGATGCACCGGTTCATCAGGCATCCCCCCTTCTACCAAACACTGCAATGGGTTCTCTAGGCGCATTGAAAGTCGCCCCTGCCACGTGCGGCAGCGAGAAACTGCTAAATCTCGAGCCCTTCCGGACCGGTACTCCAACTGGTTTTGCATCGCAAAAGGATATCAAGAATTCCTACGATCGGGCCCGTCTGATATGCCGCCATCACGGTACGAGAAAGACAACCCCCTCCCTAGCTCTCAGTCTCTAAAGCCTAGAAGGCCTCACCCACCAAGACATCCTCACGCTCTCGCCAAAGTTCTGGCAGTTTCATCTGGATGGCATACACGCCGAATCAAACAACTCCTTGGTGGTCTTGACCACGCATCTGAATCTCTGCATCGGAACCCTGGCCGAATACCTTCCCGATCGACCTGACGTGGAGCCAGTCGTTGAGGAGCTACTCAAGTTTGACATCAACGGCCAATTTCTGCTCACTGAAGTTGGCTGGGGAGTCGATGCGTCCAACCTCGAGACGACCGCAACCATGCAACCCGACGGGTCCTTTGAGCTGCACACTCCGCACCAACAGGCCGCCAAGTTCATGTCTCCAACCACACCCGACGCAGGCATGCCAAGCGGCGGAATCGTATTTGCAAAGCTCATCGTAGACGAGGAAGACCGCGGCGTAAGGCCCTTTTGGGTATTGCTCCATGACGGCAAGAAAATGGAAAAGGGCGTGACGTCCTTCGCCTTGCCCAAAAGGGCTGGAGCCCAGGCCAATGACCACGCCGTGACCATGTTTCACCACAAAAGACTTCCGAAAGGAGCCCTGCTGGGGTCACTCGAGAAGCCAGCCGATCCCCACACGCACTTCTCGGAAATCATCGAGCGCGCCAGCGTCGGCACCCTGTCACTGTCCACGGTCAACGTCCCTTGCCTGAAGCTCTCTGCGTATATCGCCGGAAAGTATTCCCTACGCCGCAAAGTCATCGGCCCAGACGGCAAGCACACCCCAATCTTCCAGTACCGAACGCAGCAGCGGCCCATCTTGCACGCCCTCGCCCAGGCCACGGTCTGGGAAGCAGCCGCGAAACACGCCGCCGATCTGTTCGTCGCAAGCAAAGACGCCACGGTCAAGAGCACCACCGCCATCGCCTTCAAAGTCGCCCTCCAGGGCCAAACCCAGGACACCCTCACCCAACTCGCCGACCGCTGCGGCGCCCAAGGCCTCTACGAGCACAACACCATCATCCGCGCCCAGAACCTCATGCGCGGCAACTCCCTCGCCGAAGGCGAACTCGTCGTCATCAGCATCCGTAAGCCCAGCCCAGCCCAGCCCAGCCCACCCCCTCCCCCCTCACGCCTGCCCAACCGTCTGACCTCTCTCCCTCCCCCAGGTCTCGCCACCGATCTCATCCTCAACCACGCCAGCCTCCCCACCTCCCCCCACCCGTCCGCGCCCCTCCCCCGCCACGCCGCCGGCCTCCTCGCCGAAGCCCGCGCCATCCTCGCCGACCTCCCCGCCGGCACGCGCGACGTCCGCGACGCGGCCTTCAACGCGGCGATCCTGCCGCTCTGCCAGCCGCTCGCCGAGGCCGTCGGGTGCCAGCTCGCGTTCGACGGGGCGAAGGCGCGCGGCGTGCCGGCGGACCTGCTGGCGGTGTTCGAGGCGGGCACGGTGCTGCGCGGCGCCAGCTGGTTCGTCGAGCACGCGGGGTGGACGCGGCGGGGGCTGCTGAGGCGGGAGGAGGAGGCGCTGACGGCGCTGGCGGTGAGGGTCGAGGAGGTGCTGGGGGGGCTGGGCGTGGAGCCGTTTGCGAGGGCGCCGTTGTTGACGGAGGAGGCGTGGGAGGGGTTTGTGGGAGGGTTGCCGAGGTTTGGGGGAGGGGAGGGTGGGAGGGCGGTTTGAGGGTGTGGTGAGGGTGGTGGGGGGTGGAGTGTTCGTACGCTGTGTAGACTGGTTTATGTTCGAAGGAGCGGACGTCTGGTTCATCCTGCTCTTCAATACTCCTTGCGTTTTATCGCCTCAGTCTTACCCGTATCATCTCGCACAATTCTGTCCCATCCTGCAGTAGTGGCATCGACATGACATTGCGCGTTCTCCCCACAGCAAATGAAACAGCCGATAATCCTCAGGGTTAAGCAATGCAGATGAAGCTGGCATTGTTAAAACTTAAAATCATCGCTGTGACCACCATCTCTCACCGTTGCTGCCAATCATCATCATCCAAACCACCGGACCCTCATTTACCTTCGACAGCGGCTGCTGACGCCGAACGCCAAATCTCAAACTTCCTTCCTATATTTGCCAACAGACACCAGCAGTAACCATTCTGTTTGCATGACCAAAAAGCGGAAGCACGGGTGGCGGATGCTGTTGCTGTGTCGTGGTTAAGAATCGAGAAGCGAAGCTTTCAAAGGGCGAAGGTGGAGAAACAGGGTTGCGGCAGTTGACGCGTAAACCGTCATGTGTGCCACGAGCATGCAGTCCGGTGGCCAGCTGAATGGATCTGGCGATCAAGTGGCAATACGATCCAGCGCGGGTGCTCGAATGTCATTACTGTCATGCGTGGATGCTCGTTCATCCAAACGTAGGTAGATACACGCTCAACCGACGTCCAACTCCACTCAGATCAAAAGCAAAGCAGCAAAGAAACCCCCAAAAAGCACTTCCTTCAACCCGCCCTCCGTCTTCTCACCCCTGTTCGTATACCTCGCCGACGGCGTCGAAGCCGCCAACGCGCTCGAAGTGCTACCGCTGCTACCGCCCGTGGTCGACGTGCTGTTGCTCGAGCACGTCGTCCCAACCATGTCGATGCTGTCGGAGCTGCCCGTCGTGTCGGTGTAGTTGTAGCTGGCGGCAGGGTTGTAGTTCGTGATCCTGACCTTCTGGACGGTCATGGTCCAGGGCATGCCGGCGGCGGCGCTGTACGTGGTGTTGCCGCCGGCCCAGTAGCGGGTCCAGTACGAGTTGTCCTCGTCGCCGCCGGCCCAGATGCCGAGGCGCACGGTGCACGGGGTCTGGGGGAAGTTGGTGCCGTCGACGGCGTCGGCGTAGGCGAGCGTGCGGACGGTGGTGTTGTCGATGGCCCACGTGATCTGCGACGGCGTCCAGTCGACCGTGTACGTGTGCGACGTCTCCTCCGGCGTGCTGACGGCGTGCTCCTCCTCGCGGTCGTAGGTGGTGGTGTTGCCCTTGCCGAAGTAGTTGGATTGGACGAGCGTGTCCTCGCCGCCGAGGAATTCCTGCGCGGTGGTCAGGCACACATGCCCCGAGACGGCGTGGGTGGGAAGCTTACCCAGTCGATTTCGTCCAAGTCGTTGCTCTCCAGCACGATGCTGCTCACAATGCCCGTGCCCGGCGCCGACTTCATCGTCACCTCGACCTTCCCGTAGAAGATGTAGAAGTCGGTCTCGATGGTGGGCGCGTCGCCGCGCTCGGCGATGGTGAACGCGGCTCCGGAGCTGGTGTACGAGACTGAGCCCGCCAGGCTATGCCAGCTGCTGTTTTCGCCGGCCGTGAAGTCGGACCCGAACACGGTGGACTGGCACAGGCCGGTGTCGGCTGCGCATGGGAATTGGGAGCTGTTTGTGGGGTTGCAGCTGGAGTAGGTTTGCGCCGTGGCGAGCGGGAGGAGTACGGCAGCTACGCCGGCGGCGTACGAGAATGTGGAGGGCATTGTGTGTGTGTTTGCTTTCTCTTTCTCGTTTTTCCTCGTGGTAACTGGAAGATGGTGTGCTGAGTTGAGCGAAAGTGCCACACCCTTTTGCTACCATTAACGACAGTGGTTGGGCTGGGAAAGGAACAAGAAGCTTTTCAAGACTGCAAACTTGTAAATGGGCTCGGGATTCTTCTAGATCTAAATGCAGATACGATACGTGTACGAGGCCTGCTGAAGAAGGTGACGACGACTGGGCTAGCCAGAATGCAGCTACTCCAGCTGGGAGCCACGCCATAATTGAGGAGGCGCAGTGGTTTGCACCGGCTCCGCGGTTTCTAGCGGTGGGCCCGTCTGCGTGCGTTTCCAAGCAAACAAGCGTTTCGGCAAGCCGGGTGACGAGGGCGACGTCGACAGCGCTGACGCGGCCTTGGCTGGGTCGTGGCGTGTCGGTGGAACATCACGACTCAGTATCTCCGACGAGCACCATTAAAATCCGAAACCCTTCTTCAGCTGAAAGATGATCTGATCGTGCCTTTCACTACTCTATTCCTTGGGCCTTGATGGCTTTCGTGCCGTCTTATCCTCAGTCCCTCTTTTTTGTATTTTTTTCTCCGCACACCGCCATCGCTCTGTATACAGCCAAAGCCTCCAAATAAACCGCGAAGGTGTCAGAAGTACTTACCTGGTAGATCGCGGTTCGATTTCCGCCTAAGCCAATGACACATCAACACTTGATGCTAGATGCTTTGTCATGGAACCTACCACCGCTTGCACCCTGGGACTTCAGATCATTAATACCCGGCGAATGGAACGACAACCCGTCGCCATGGCAATTTGTGTTCAAGTAAATGGCGCAGTAGGCCTTGTTCGTAGTGTAGATGCTCAAAACGCGGTCGTTCCACCACCTGTTGAAGCTGTAGCACTGGCTGCCCTTGACTTGGGATTCCGAGCACTTGCCGCCCCTATTCGCACGCTGGCAGAAATTTACTGTATAGGAGACTGGGCTGCGCTCGACGAGTCCACGGTTTCCTATGCCTGTGGAGTTGCTGAGATCTGCGACAGGGATAAGGCCGGCCGTCTCGGTAGGGGCGGCAGCGGTCAAGAGACCGAAGCTGAGGAGAGCGGCGGTTTGGAACTGCATCGCTAATTTTCGTAGTGTCAAAATATGCATGCTGTTTGTTAAAGAGTGAATATATGGAGATTATCCGTTGTAAATGTATCTAGCTGACTTTACGTGAAAAGAAGAGGTGGGGCCAGCGCTTGAATCCGAAGTACTTATCTGGACACGAGTCAGACAAAGATTTGTTGCTGAATAGTGTCTGGGTTGCTTGGTCTTGGAACAAAGACGTCAAGGATCTGGAGCGGGTTGACTGAAAGAGAATTTACTCTTCGCAATGGTCGAGGCCGCCTTCTGGAACAAAGAGCTCACAGACCCAGAATTGGTCTCAGAGGAGGCCAACAGTATGTCAGAAATGCGTCCCAATTTGCTTCGGTAATAACTGTTACTTAAGGTGAATACGGGAGCCAACTTCGATCTTCATCGACGAACACCCACCTATTAAGTACTTTCCCGTTTCTCTAAACATCTCTCTCCCAAATATCTGCACGGTAAAATCCGATTTCACCAAAACCTCCGCAGCTGAGCTCCCCTACGCTCAAGTTCCTCCAGCGTCGGTTTGACCAGGAGACCTTTATCCACCTGTCCAGCGAGGAACGGCTTCATTCTTGAGTCTTCCTTGAGTATCGCATTGGTTCTAACGTCAACAGATCCGGTGCTCCACAAGTCCAGAAGCGCCTTCGCTTCCAGAAGCTCTCGGGAAGCTTCGCAAGGACAGGCTCACCCTACATCATACCATCCGAATACATTCACCAACACCAACCACGTGATACTGCTGTGCCAGGGTGGAGGATGAGTTTCCAACAGGATGCTACGCCGTAGCCCGCACATTCAACCCCACCGCAATCTGGTGATCACGAACACCATTCAAGAGAACATTCACATCCTTCTCTTGTTTTCCCCACTCCCCTTCAACCACTTCTTGGTGCCGGTCACTTCTGGGCTCGAATATGGCTGGAAAAGGGTCAGGCTTCGAAACGAAGCCGGAGCCAAACGCCATATCATCAACCTCGATCCTCTTGCCCGTCGTCGTGTTCACGGCGTGCCTGATATCAAATGCCCACAGCAAACGCGCAACCAAGATGAAGAGCGAGTTGCGAGCAATGAAGCGGCCGGTGCAGACCCGCCTCCCGAAACCAAAATACCTTGCTTCGGGCACGCCCAGCCAGCGCTCCGGCCGGAACGCCCAGGGTGATTCGTACACGTCCTCGTCCAAGTGCATTGTCCAGAACGCGGGTAGCACCGTCGCACCCTTCGGGATCCGGTAGCCCATGTAATGGTTTTCCTGGAGCGTGGCATGCGGCACGCCGCCTGGTGCGATATGCCGCCATCGCAGCGTCTCCTCGACAACCGCTCGCACGTACGGCAGCTTCTCCCGGTCCGCAAAGGATGGCAGGCGGTCCTTTCCCACCACTTCGTCCAGCTCCTGCTGCGCTCGGCGGATGAAGGCCGGGTGGGCAAGACAGGCCAGCACAAAGATGTTCAAGACTGCGCTCGTAGTCTCGAGCCCTGCATCAACAAGGGCACCCACGTTATACGCAAACTCCAGCGCCGACATTTCACTCGCCTCCTTACTCGCTTGCAGCTCCTTCGTCCAATTCCAGTTCTTACTCGCCAGCGCGGTGGCCGCATTGCGCGCGTGGAGGCTCCTCTCCATCTCATAAAACTCCTCGGCCGTCCTCTTCCACGGCGCGAACGGGCCCTTGGGCAGCTTGTTGAGGAACGGCAGCGCGTCGACGATCCACGTCCCGACCTGCGCGGCGTAGGTGAAGTTCTCGAGTATGCGCTTCGCGTCGTGCATGTGCGCCTCGTCGCCGGCCGTGATGCGGATCCCGTACGCGGCCATGTACACGACGCTGTAGGCGAACAGCTCGAAGCGGTGATGGAAGTCCACGGGCGCGCCTGGGCGCTCGCGGGCGCTCTGCATCACCGCGGCCAGTAGCTGCTTTGACTCCAGGTCCTGCAGCGGGCAGTACGTCGCCGATGCGCGGGGGCTCAGGATCGGCGCGTCCATCCGCTTATGCAGGACGAAGCGGTCGTCGTAGGGGCGGAGCAGAATGTGCATCCCCTTTGTCAGGCATTCCCCGGCCATGACCAGCCGTGGACGGTCTGCGTAGATGTTGCCGCGTATGTCCAGGAGATCGTGGGCTCCAGATGCGGAGCCGATGATGACCACAGTTGTGCCGCCGAATTGGAGGCTGATGAGCGGTCCGTATTGTTGGAACCACTTGTGGTAGGTGCGCCATGGAGTGGAAGTTGGCGCTTGGTGCAAGTTGCCGATGAATGGCAGTCGTCTGGGCCCTGGTGGGAGCTTGTGGTCTCGTCGTGCCTCATAGATCACACGCAGAATGACAAGCGCAACAGTCGTGTAGAATAATGACGCCCACATCTTCTTATCTCAGTATTTAGACCTGGAACAGACTGCTTCAAACTGTCAAGAGGATTGAAAGGAGACTATGGGACAGGAAATTCCCAACAGACGCGGGGCAATTCTTGGACGCAGACATTCATGTCCCAGTGGCATATGAGCACTACAAATACCATCCTGCTGACATGCTTTGTCCATGCATCGTGCCTAGCTTTCGACATGCATCATTCCCGCAGTACTAGGGTATCCAATGGCTCCAACGGGTGGGGCGTCGGTCGTTAATGCCACAACGGGAAGGTTCTTGGTAACTCTGGGGGCCAGAGGATGTATACGTCTACCGTGTCACCTTATTCCGGACAATCTCTGTCCAGAGGCGGCTTGGCTTGACGCGGGGTTAGTGATGTGTGCCGCGAATCATGCGGCCTACAGGGATAGCCCCCGTGTTCCTATCCTGGACAGTTTCGAAGTAACGATGATCGCCCGGTGGCAAGCTGAAGCATTTACAAAGAACAGATCGGAGGCTCATCGAACAAATGCCTGGGTATCGGGAAGCTTATCTATATTGAGCTGACAAACATGGATATGCTGCCGGAACATCAGCGATGATGTTGACTAGGTGGAGTTGATGCGGTGTGGTGCCATCATCCGATAAAAACGTCAGCATCGTCGGGCGCCTCAAATGTGCCGTGCATTTAGGAAGTGTAAGACAAATGATACGTGTACCTACCAAGCCATAGCTCTTGGAACGAGGCACGGAAGAATAACGATGACCAATTATAGCACCTAAAGAAGAAAGGTTTTGTACCAGAGAATAGAAGGATGTCACACCTCGGTTGGCCGCTTCCCTCGCTCAAATTCTACTGTATGTATGTATTCCTGGAGGAGACGCCCTCAAATCCGGGATGCAAATCATTCGTCGTGTTTACTTTGTCGTTCTTGTCTTTTGGCTTTTCCTTGGTATATTCGAAGGCCTCAGGGTCTTCGTCGTTCCCAGGCCTGAAGTTGAGAGAGTGAGGAATAGAGATCTTCAGCGTGTCACCGCCGCCGAAGTGTTTTGAGAGATATTTTATGTACGGCATTGCCGCCGTCAAGAAGCATTGATCTCGTGGTGCTTCTTCCAAACCTGAGGAACACGCAAGTTCAATGAATTCTCCAAGACTGGTGCAAAGCAAAATTGCCATCTGGGGCTTGGACGTCGCTGTTCTCTTAGAAGGGATATCCTGAAACTCTGTAATATCGACGAATTTGTAGCCTATCAGATCCTTGATCTCGTTCAAACAAGATCCGATTCGCTGATCCTTGATATGAGTGATGCGGGCGAAAAATTCCACCAACAGTTGAGAAAAGGTGCAGGTGTTACTTTTCTGGACATTTTCCGGAAGGATATTATCCATTGCGGATTTTATGGCCTTGCACTTAGCATCGCCACCATCCCAGTTGGCTTCTGCGTAGAGTATTTTGTCCAGTATTTTCTGTGGCTCTTCTTGATAAGAAGCCCAGGCCAGTACGAGATGTAGAATGGCGCTGAGTTCGGGCACGAGCCAACCCCTCATCGTCTGGACGTCGTATATCAAGATAAGAAAATTCTTGGAGTTCCGGATCTTTTCATGAATACATTCGTGAGCGGCCTGTATCCTTTGGTTTGCTGTACGATGCAAAAGGAGCTTCGCGGACACCTGCGCTGAAAGAGCCCCATTCCAGAGGTGCCAATTGTCCCGGTAAACCATTGCAATATCTCAGCCATTTCAATAAGCCGCTGTTCTGTCTTCTATCAGCAAGTAGATCTGTGCGAAGCGTCTGCTTACCCGCTGGCGTTAAGGTAACCTTGCAGAGTAAGCCAAGAAGGACTGATCGAATCATGATAGCGACACTGCTAACGTACTGACGTAGGTTTATTACAAGGCGACGTACTGGACACTTAAACCGTCACACTGATTTGGATCACTCTGCCGGATGCAAAATAATGGAAACATAGATACTTACTTCTAAGCTGGGAAATTAAGCAGAGCTCAAGACTTGGCAAGTGTCTCCTACCCCAGGCAGCAACATCCTAAGTGTCGCTACACTCGCAGGCAGCAAGCCAGAAATCAAAGTGAAAAATGAAAAATCAAGGAGGATGGGGAAAGCAAAATCTTAACGTGAGAAAATCAGGCTCGAACTTGGGGAGAAAAAAAAAACCGTTGCTTCTCTTTGATAGCGTGTCATCCTTAGTGCAGGGGCCATGGTAATCTTCTCTGTGTCTTTACGAATAGACCATGTGCACCCAGAGCATACTGCTCTAGGGCGTTGAGAGAGGTGGATTCTGGAAAACAGATACTGCTGGGAACTCTTTGCGTGCGATGAAAATCTGGCTGGATGCGAGCTCGCTCGGTGATGGTGGCGAGTAATGGTGGTAGCCTGCCGTGTGGTTGTTGCCTGGAAGGATTAGCTGCCTCGGGTAAGAAATCGCATTCGAATAATGACCTGCGTGAATACACTACAAACAAACACTCCAGTCCAGGGAGTCACCAACCAAGAATTTTCACCTCGAAGACTTTACCTCTTGCTTACTCTTCATCCAGGATCTGCGGTCAACCAGCCCAACGTCTCACAGCCATGGAATCACAGATAACGCAGCTCCCGAGACCTCAAACTCGTTTTCTATTTCGTCATCTTCCACATGAAGTTACTCGTGTCTTGGAAGAAGAAGTAAAGGTGATGTGTGTGTGTATGATACGCACATGTCCATCCAAGAAGGCCCGCTTCCGCAGATATCAATCTCTCACCTTTCGTTGCCGCGGCCGGCACATCCCAGTGCCCTTTCGTTTTTATCCTCCGTTCATGCTCGCAGCATCAATTCATATCCCACTTTCCCCCAGCGCACCACCTCAAAGCATGCTCTTGATCGTCTGTCCCGCCTCCCACGTCTCGCCACCCTCGAGCGTCGTCCACTGCTTGACCGCGCCAGCCTCGACGCACACCATGTTCTTGTACCCGTCGTCAGGGCCGAAATCGGCCATGGCGGCGGCCTTTTCCTTCCAGGGATTCCAGACGACCGTGTCGGGCAGGTTGTCGCGCACCACGTCGTAGCGCGGTTTGCCGTCGACGAGCACCGAAGTCGTGCTCTGCGGGATGTTGCCGTAGACGCGGTCCGTCTCGCCCGTGATGGTCAGGTTGGCCTCCGACTGCGTGTGCGTGGTCGCGTCGAGCACCTTGTCCGTGTACGAGACGCCCAGGAGGCCGGTGATGGTGGTCTTCGAGATGTCCTACGCATAATTAGCCTGCCCTTTGAGGGATGGACGCGTGCTACTATCTTACCGGAATCCTCAGGTACGTGTGCATCAGCACCTGGAACTCGAACGGCTGCTTGCCCTCATTGCGCACGCCCATGGCCGTCTGCAGGCTGCCTGGGCCGAGCGTGACGCTGTACACGAGGCCGAAGTCGTGGGGCCAGGCCTTGCGTGCCTCCGCGGTGAGGTTCGACGAGTAGAGGCCGAAGTCGAGCTTGAGGGAGTCGTCCGACGACGCGCCCGTCTTGGACGCGCCGGACTCGGAGGTGCTCTTGCCCAGGAACTCCCAACGCGAGTTGCGCGCGAAGCCGTGCTGTGAGAGGGCGGAGGTCGTGTGGTTTGCCGGCGGGGGACCGAAGACCTACGCACAGAAATGCAGAGTAAGCAAAGGACTTCCCATGGATGTACTGTACCATAACCTCGCGAATTGGTGGGGGTTGTGCCGACGTACCGGGAAAACAACAGGAATGCCGCCCCTCACGGGCTTGGAGCCGTCCAGCGTGGCCTTGTCACTCAACCACAGGTTCTCACTGCCGTCGGCGTTCTTCCAGGAGATCACGGTGGCGCCGTAGAGCAGAATCTCGACGCTCTCGCCGGTGGGCAGCGAGGCGGCGATGCGCGAGCTGTCGTCGCTGATCTCGACGACGGGCTGCGGAGCGCTCGACTTGGCTGCGGAGGCGTTGGGCAGAGGCTGCGGCTTGTGCGGGCGCTCGACCATTGTTGCGGCTGGTGGTGTGTATTATCTGGAGGTGGGTGCGGGCGGCGGCGGGGTAAAGTAGCTGAGCACGAGGGTTCGGGGTTCGCTGGGGCGGGCGACTATGTACAGAGAAGCTTGGGGTCAGCCGGCGGTGACAGGGCCTGAGGCGCAGTTGGCGGTGAGCGGGTGACGAGGACGCGGACGCGGTGGTGATGGTAGGTGCGATGATGAAGCTTGATCGTCGAAGGAGGGGCAAGCTCGTCGTATCCCGCGGCGCCAGCCCTGCCAGGCCCGCCCCGCGCCGCCAGGATGAAGCACGAAGCATCGCACCCCGGTTTCAGTCTCACATGCCCGCTTGCCGACGCCCGCTGTCAACTCGCCTCTCTGCATTCCGCCTGAGGTGCTTTATGCGTGTGCTAGGAGTAGACGCCGTGCCATTTGTCCCACCCGCCGCTGGCCGCCGCAGCGGAAGATGATGTCATGCCGCTGCTCAAAGCATACTCCACTCTAGAGCGTGCCTGGTCCCCGTCGCTGCCACATGTCCGCGTGCTGCCCTCGAGGTGTCGTTCCCATGCCGTTTATTTATAGAGCCCGTCCCAGGGCCAGTCCATGTAACTACATTAAGTGATACCGCCGTCTATCATGCATGCTGTTTTCCCGTTTGGTCCGCCAACCTAACTCCTTTCCCAATGCATCCCTTCAATTCCCTGAACGCTCCTCTCCCCGTCGAGCCGCGAACTGCACCTCCTGTCTGAGCTCAAGCATGATCGTGTCCATCTCTCCCTTCTCGTCCTGCCCGAGCACGATCTGCTTGCAATCTGCCAGCAGCCGTTTGAGCCGCTCGATAATGCTCTTTGGCTGCAGCTTTGGCCGCTCCAAAATGCCGCTGTGACTGCCGCTGGACGCCGTAGAACCTTGGCTTGCCCTTGTGTCCTGCTTCGTTGCTGCCTGCTTGCCTGCATGCGTTTCAACTTCTGTCGTGCCACATGCGCCTCCCTTCTTATCGTATGATTTACGCCTCTTCCGCTCTTTTGCAGGCTCGGTCTTTGCCTTACCTTTAGCTGAGGCGCTTGGGCTAGATCCACTCTGTGTCTGCTCGAAGTTCGACAAGTCTTTGGTCGACATGTCCGCCTGAGTAAAGCTCGCGTTTGGCGAAGACTTGTTGCTTCCTGATAGGCTTCGGCGAGTAGCCTTTTCGAGAGTGGGCGGCGCATTGGATGTCTGGCTCAGCTTCTGAACGTCCGAATCCTTTGATGGGCGACCCCGTCTTCTCTTGGGCCCTGGTGTTTCCTCAACGATGTCCTCTTCGGCAACAGATACATCCTTCGTTTCATCGGGATCCGGCTCCGCAGCTTGCGACTGAGCAAGCCTGGATTTCCTCTTGCGAGATTTTGTTAGCGCTGCCTCAGGCGCTGCTCCTAGCAGCCTTGGGGAAGCCCTTGGCGAGGGGAATGCCGGCTCTGCAGTTTTGGCACCCTTCTTCGGAACGGTAGCATCACCCGAGTGAGAGGGCTGAGATGGCTTGTTCCGAGACCCCTTAGACAAACTAGCTTTGGCCCCTGTCACAGGCTCATCCACACTGGATGATCCCACGTGAATGTTGCTGAGGATGCTGTCATCGCTGTCGTCGCTGTCTGAATCAGCTCCGGTCGCAACCTGACTAGACTGTGCGCTGTGGTCGAACTTAGAAGACACTAAGTCGGTCTTCTTTGAACGCTTGGGAATCTTGCTCTCGTCCACCGCGGTCAAGGACTTTCGCTTCTTATGCAAGCTTGATGTCCTGCTCTTGTCCTTTGCAAAGGGTTTCGTGGTTGGCTGGTTTGACTGGTTCGCCAACGCCTTGGTGGTCAAAGCGAAAAATGAGTCTTCTACGAAAGTCTCGTCCTCAAGTGGATTTGCTTCAACAGCCACGGAAAACGACCGAGGCTTGGCTGGCGAGGTCCGAATCGGGAGGTCTATAGAAGAGGTATCCTTTTCAGTTGGAGAAGGGGCGTCAGGTACCTCGTTTACAATGACTCTGTTGTGACGAGAGCCCGATGCTGTGCCAGCAGTCCCTTGGGGAAGATCGGCGGCGATGTCGTCAAAGGAGCTCATGCGGTCGCCGTCTGCAAGAAGATCATCGAGCAAGTCGCCAGCCATGTCGCTGTGTACTAACTGCTGGTCTTCGTCGATAGTCGTCTCGTCTTGCCAATTCTGTGTCTTGGCAGCAGAAGGCGCCTCGCGTTGACGAAGAGCTTGCGCAATGACTTCGTTCTCGATTTGTTGAGAAACCTCCTCATCGATTTCCGAGCTTCCGTAATCTGATTCACTGTCATAGCTGGAGAATGAAATTGGTGATGACTCCCGCTGCGGCTTGTCGGTATGTGTGTCAGAAAGGTTGGATACATCACCAACAAGCTGGGCGACTAGATCCTCATCCAGCTCCTCTTCGAGACTTCCGAAATGGCCTGCTTTAGCGCCAGAGCCACCCCGGCTTTTCTTCTCAAAGCTGTTTCGAGCACAACTAGAGTCGGGAGGTAAGGCGTTGTTGTCGTTCATGTCGGGAGGAGATGACGGGATATTTGTATCGGAGAGGTGCTCAGTGGTGGATGATGTGATGTAAGGTGCTCCTAGCACGTCACCATCTCGAGCTTCTTTGCGAGGTTTTGGGGTTGGAGACGAGCTTGGAACATCTTGATGACCCTCATATACTTGAATATTGAGGATTGGCGTGGACCGTGGCTCTGCGTCATCCAGCCCCATGTCGTGTTTGCCTGGCTTTGCATAAACTGGGAGATCCAGATTCCTGTTCACGGCCTGCTTCGCGGGGCTAGAGCGAATGTCTGGAAACATGGCCGCAGCGCCCTGTTTTTGTCTCTCCCTGACTTCGTTCTGATGATCAGTAAGTACTTGAGAGTCTGGCAGAGCTTCGGTCATGGGCGATGATTCGATTGGCATGAATTCGATTTGTGAGTCCTCGTGGCGTAGCTTCGCTTTCAGTTTAGAGTTGGACGTCGAAGAATCCCGATTCTGCGCATCCAAAGTTGGGACCGATCCGGCAGGTGAGGATGATGCGCCCTCATGAGATCGACGTGGCAACGAAGAGGGAACGTGAATTGGTACGTGAGAGCGCTCGGGCATGACATCCTGCTGAGAGTCGATGAAAGTTGGCTCAGGTTCCGATTCCTGGTCAGTAATCAGTGCTGGTAAACTAGAATAGAATAAACAAAATTGTTCTTACCTCATCGCTTGGATCGTCGGGAAAGTCAGGAAGTCGAAGGTTTACGAGCGGTCGAAGTCGACGGAGGCTTTTCTCAATGGTTTGAGGATAAGCTAGGTTTTCCTGTGCTCCAAACGTCTTGTTCCACATTTCAATGGTTCTGTTGACAATGCTCTGCCATTTGCTCCGCAGGCCTGCGTTCAACAGGGCTTCAAGTGCTTTCAACATGTGACTATCGTGGCGTTGCAGCCCTTCGACAGAGGCCATGACGATACTCCAGAGAGTGTACATCTGTAGAGTGTCAGTCAGCCATACATAGGCAGGGTGGTGACAACAAGTGACTCACAGCTTCCCGTCCTCCTTCTGCCTCTTCGGCGACCCCCGCCATTTTCTGCTCAGGGTCCTCAACCCACACAGCAATCCCATATTGAATCTTACGAAGCAGCACGGCTGCAAATGACACCGGCCAGTGTTGGAAAAGTGCACACAGAGCAGCAGCAAATTCAATAACCATATCCCCTCTGGAATTTTCTAGGCCCTTATAAGATGATTGTAGCTGAGAAACAACCATCTTGTATAGATGGCTGAAGGGGTCAAAGTCCGCAGGCCTTTGGGGGCCTGTACTGACACCCCATAAAATCTTTCGGGCCTGCTCCACCGTCTTACGGTGCTTAGGGTGTTCTGTATGCCTGAGGACAAGTGTCGCAAAACGCAACACAGCGTCTTGGTTCGAACCATTTGGAGGTGATTGCAACAACTCGGCTAGAGGCTCTGTAATAGCAAGCGTAACAGCAGCGGGGCCGGCGCCATCGTTGATTTCGCGATGAATCCTCGTCACGAGTGCTTCGAAAAGACTGCCTGCGACATCGAAGTTTTCGTCTCCGCCATACCTCAATCCAGAGGTGAGAATATCAAGAACAGACCGGTATTCCTCTCCGAGGGATTGGGAAGCTCGATCCGCAGGCGTAGGAAGACCGGCACTTCGTAAGAAGTGCTCAGACTCTCGTGCACATTTACACCAGATTCCCGATCGAAATTGGTCATCTGACGAAAGGGACGACTCTTGTACATAGTTGCTGAGAAGTTCGAGCTTGAATTTCCTTGATGGCTTCGCGTGGCAGCAGAGTTTCAAAAGCTGCTCTGAGAGGCAGACTAAAGGAAGTGGATCCACTGTAGGCGGCTTATGTGTCGTAAAGAGGCGGAGAAGGTGGAGCAGGGGAGATTGTAATGATCCGCGAGACTTGGGTCTATGCGAGGGAGTCGGTGCGACTTCGAAGTTTCCGGCTGGGTTACGCGACAGTATTGGGCCCGCGAATGAACTAGGGCCAAGCAGTTCCACTGTGGTCAGGACTAGGAAGCCGAATTTATCAATCCAAGTTTGACTGGACTCATTTCCCTGGCCCAGAGATTTGGGGTAGCTCATCCACATCCGGTGGAAGAGGTTCATGATATGCGCGCATGCCTCTTTAAACTCCATAGACGCTGTAACCTCCTTACTGCCTGCCTCTGCAACAGCAGACATGAGAGCTATCCACATCGTTTTGACAGGCCTCCCCGAGGGTGAGTCCTCAGAGGGAGAGTTGCATTCCCAAGAAGCTGAGGCGAAACACAGCTCAAAGGGTTGCAAAATGGCGCCGAGTCTTTGGCGGGCCCACCTAGGGTCCAAGGAGATGAGATTGTCCAGATTGATGCTCGGGGATTCGACGGCGAGGTTTTCTTTCCAGAGCTTGGTCTGATTCCGTGTGAAAAGGGCGGTCAAGACCTTACAGGCCATGCCAGTTCCCCTTCGATCCTTCCTGATCATGCTTGGAAGGACCTGAACAACGAATTCTTGCCAGTACAGATCCAGCTGCTCAAAGGATGCTGCGGGAAACAGAGAATAGTAGAGAAGGTTGCAGTAACTGGAAAATGCAGACCTTCTCATCCGCTGCGCGCCCTTGTCATTGCCCTTCCGATCGAATTGGGCCACGATTGCTTGGCGCAGCAAACTCCTGAAGGCAGGTGAAGTTGACTCGTCGGGTCTTATTGTGTAGACGAAACGATTCCAGGCACCATTTGCCTGAATGGCCACCTCCTTGTTGGACGAGTTGACGCACTTCTGAAAGACTTCCAGCCATCTCTTCAGAAGTCGCCACTGCTCAAGCTTCCGACGCCGATTTCGTAGAAGCAGAACCACGGCTGCCCATATGTGCGGCACATGTGAAGCTACCTCGTCTTTCGAAAGCATCTCCATGAGCTGATCGGTAAAGTAATCGCCATAAGTCCTGCCATCATTGATCCCCTTAGCCAAGATCTCCATCGCTTCCCGGGACACTTGGGCAGCATCTCCGATGGAAATGCCTGCTACGGTACCCAACTCGACTGCTCGTATGCGGATTTCCTTTTGGGTGCTCAGAAGACCGTGAAAAATGTGCGGGATCCAGTCCGAGGCTCTAGCGATCATGACCGGCTGAACCTGGCTCAGTAGCTTTTGGTAAGCAAGCATCCTGCAAACAACTACGTTGTTGCCGGAAACACGGTCTTCGATGTCCTTCAAAGCGGTGATGGCACGGTTCGCACGGTCAGTCGTCATTGTCCGACCAAATCGTTGTTGAGAAAATGCGTGCAGAATATGGTTCACCCATTGCTTGGGTGCGGTTGTGTCGCCAAAGACCTCAATCGCTTTGTCTAGGAAGAAAGCGCGGAGTTCTTCAGGAATGCGCTCGGCGACGGAGCCGAGTTCCATCAGAGCCATGAGCAGCTTGACAGCCTGGAGAGCGAGCTGGACATCAAAGCCACCGGTCTGGCTGTTGATGACCGTAATGTCCCGTCTGATAAACTGCGCCAGCAAGCCCATTTTCTCTGCAAGCGCTTTTGCGTCCGGCTTGCCTTCGTACGTCTTCAGAACATTGTATAGAGTGGTGTACGAGTCGAGCTTGTGGGGCCGAGACTTGCCAGCCAGCTGCATGACCAGTGTTTCCAACATTACTGCGAAGTCGTCGGCGGCATTCGTGGGCTGTCCGGAAGATGGTGTGGAAGGCTGGGTAACTGGAGGGTCGTGAGCTTTCAAGATGCTCTTCAGAGTCCGGGGGTCCCGCGGCTGGGGCAGCGGCCGCAGAGGGGAGCCAGGAAGGCCGCGCCGGGAGCTGAGCAGCTCATTGGGGCTGGGATGGTAGTCGGTCCACGGCGAGAAGTCGACCTTTTTCCGGCGTCCAGAGCCGTGCGCGTGCTCGGCGGAGGATGCAGGCGATTGGCGCGGGGGCGTGTTCACGAAGACCAGCTCGGGGTTGGCAGGAGCATGGCTGGCGACTACCTCGACCTCGAAGCTGTCGGAGAGGAACTGGATGGCGGCGTCGATGTCGTCGTCGATGAAGCTGTCGGCTTCGCGGGGCGGCGTGGGCGGCCGCGCAGGCAGGCTCTCGAACCGGTTCGGCGACGCGGGCGCCATAGCTGCGCGGACAAAGAGCTGGGGGCGTGCAGCAGCTAGGTCATGGCCAGCGTGGACGGAGTGGTGTGGTGCCGCGATGCGTTTGCCGTGGCAGAGGCAGAGGCAGCGGCTGGGCGGCGGCAGAGCTAGCTGGGTGCACGTCGCTGGGCGGCGCCGACGCGACGAGACGCGAAGTCGCGTCGCGCGGGCTCTAATTGAAATCCGGGGCGCGTTTGGCGGGCCCTGGGCCCTGCAAGAGCCAGGCACCCAGGGCTGCTCACGGCGCCTGAGGCAGGGATCCCAGCGGCCGCACGGCGCGACCGCTCCCCTCCTGCTCGCGGCTGCTTGCGCGTTTCGTGCTTGCGCAGCGCGGGTGCTCCCATGCGTCATTGACGATCGCGTCGTGCTGGCTGATCTCCTGTGCGATATTGCGTCCGCATGAGGGCCACGGGTCCGCTCCGCCCACGCAGCACATCACATGCCCCTAGCCCACCGCCAGCTGCGTTGCTTCTTCTGACTGCATGCTCGCCAGTTCAGCAGTCCTGTGCAAGGCGGGCAAGGATGGCCGCAGGCTGACTTGCTCTCATGCTCGCCCCAGGACACGCAACCAGACCGGATCACTACTCAGCAGCGACTCAATGCGGGGACCCACCATTTCCTCGCTGCCGCACCTAAGATTCAGCCCCGTGTGCCCGCCTTAATGTAAAGACCAGCACGCCCGCCGCTCCTCCAACCACCACCGCCCCTCCACCTCCGTCCACCCGCGCCTCGATGCCACAATGGCCTCCAGCACCAACGGCGCCTATGCCGCCTCCATCGCGGGCGACAGTACGTTCGCCGCGCCCTCGCCGGCCCGACCGCCTGCTGACTCTGCCCAGAGAAACGAGCAGAGGTGTCCATCCTGATGGCCCAGCTGCGCGCCGACCTCGACGACTCGAGTCTGCTGCCGCACCGTGAGTCTGCCGCCAACCGCCCGCCCGCCGCCGCCCTCGCTGACCCGCGCCGCGCAAAGAGCGCAACGCCGCCCTCGAGCAGATCAAGATTTACGGCCGCGATGTCCGAGACGCCGACCCTATCTTCACGCCCGACGTACGCCGCTCACCGCCCCGACACGCCACGAAGCACGCTGAGACCTGACATGTAGGGCATCGACACGCTGGCGCGCCACGGCTTCTACAGCCCCTCCACCCAGACCTCGCGCGAGGCCCTGCGCTGCTTGGCCAACGCGCTGCTTCTACAACCGCAGTGCAGGCAGATCCTGGTGGACAAGGGGCACGCGGACAAGGCGGCTGAGAAGCTCAAGGTCTGTATAACATCGACGACCAAGAAACTGGTCGGCGCGACTGAAGCTGCGCAGAGCGACAATTCAGACGATGAGTTCCTTACGTCGCGGATTCTGTTTCTTCTAACCTACGACACAAATTTGGACTTTGATCCCCTGGTCAGGGAAAAAGGGCTCGGTGACGCAATCACGCAGGTACGCCGCAGTGCAGTCCGCCCCTGCGCACCGCCATTGACATTCAGACTAGAGCATCTACCGCCACTCCAAACGGTACTCGAAGAATGGCAAGAAGCAGTCCTCGTCCCCCATGGACGACATGGCCCTTTCCGAGACCCTGAAGCTCGTATTCAATTTGACACATTTCTATCCGGATTTCACCGACATTTTCTCCAAGTCCGTTCCCGACCTCCTCAAAATCCTCGCCCGGGCCCCGGTCCCCACTCCCCCTCTGCAGCAGCCCATTTGCTATCTTATCAATGCTCTTCTCAATCTCAATTTGGACGACAAGAAGTCCAACGTCTTTCCCAAGTTCGACCAGAATTGCAATGCAGCACATCTTATCGAGCTTCTCGATAAGTCCATTACCGCATACAAGGAGGCCGAACTGGACCAAGTCGCGGCTCCTCTGATCACTCTCATGCGGAGGATTTATGAGATTGCTCCGGAGAGCGTGAGGAAATACATGCAATGGCTTCTCTTGCCGACCGAGGACGACCGGAACAAGCCCCTTGGACACACAGACACGCTGTCATCTCGCCTCCTGAATCTCTCAACGGCTGCAATGCTGCCCAATCTGCGGAACCAAATTTCGTCTATGTTGTTCGAGCTCTCAGATAAGGATGCCTCCACTTTCGTTCACAATGTCGGTTACGGATTCGCGTCGGGATTCCTGCTCAGCCACAATATTGCTATTCCGGAGAATGCCATGGAAGCTTTCGCCAATGGAGGTGGTGACACTGAAGAAGCGAAGGACAAGGCAAAGGACTACAACCCAATAACTGGCCAGAAATACGATGCGGAGGAGATCAAGGACACTGGCCCTCCTATGACTGATGCTGAAAAGGAGAGGGAAGCGGAGAGACTTTTTGTTCTGTTCGAAAGGTACAGTGACATCCAAAATCTGGGCGGCTTTTACTTTTTTTTTCTTTTTCCTCGGTCTTCTTTTGCTTACACTCCTCACAGGCTCAAGGCCACAGGCGTCGTCAACGTCAAGAACCCGGTCGAAGAAGCGATCCAATCCGGACGCATCCAAGAACTGTCGGATAGCGACGAAGAAGCCCCATCTCCCGATTAAGTTAACCGGTCTTCGAACTCTTCTTTTCAGCATACATAGCTTTTAATGCGCATTAGCGAAGGATGCATCGGTCGGAGTTGGTCAAGCAACAAGAAAGGGTAGCACTGTCTCATTGCCAGCACACCAGGTTGAAAAGTGCTAGCGAGTTGAATTTGGGAATTGTTCACTCGTTCGCATTGAGGAGGAAATATTGGTTTCACTGCATTCTGTATTAGTATCGCCCTATAAAATTGTAATCACATGCTTAAGGAGTCTGCCGTCTAGCCTGGTGCAACCCGGCCGAGGCCCCCGCATCAACGGCGAGAATCACAGGACGGTCATCTCGAAATGGCAAAACCTTTCGATTCAGGCGTTGAACGTGTGAGCCGGTCCAGCTGACAGCCGGACGCCTGCATCAACACAACAATGAGGGCTCCAAACACCAATCGACAGTGCCTTCTCCACGCACAGGTGAGTAGCACGCGTGGGGTTCGTCCTCCCGCGTGAACATTTTGATTTCCAATGCTCCGATGAATCATGGACTTTTATTTTTCTGAAAACTACCGGAGCTGCCCGCAAGGAAATACTTACCGAGGCTTCTTCAGCACGGACAGGCCGTTGCCGTTGCCGAGCCGCCCGCTAACCCCAAACCAGGAACAGGCATGGTGTCGCGCCTGGGGCTACCCCAGACGCCGTGAAGACCGCATTAACCGAGCCTTAAACAAACCTCTGGCGAAGCGCCGACTTGGGGGAAAGATCTGCCGCTGGTAACGCTTCCAACAACGTCGGATCTCGCTCGTGATCAATACAGAATCGACTCCAATGCGCCGGCATGGTTGGTTGCACAGGGGAGACGGTGATATCCGGGTCTGAGGTGCTGCAACTCATTGCATTCGGCAGATCTACAGTGATGTAGTTGCCAACCCTTAGCGCACCCCGCCGCGGAGCGGGAGAGGCGTTCGTTTCCGCCAGGAGGAAGGCTTGCCATAGTGTGGGGTAGACTGAGAGGTGGCTCGGACAATTTGGAAAGAGCGTCCAAGCGAGCTGAAGGACGAGAAATAGCCAGTGAGTCCGGTGCTAGACTGGAAAAGCTGGCACAATAACCGGGCATTACATCTTCACAGCTTCATCTTGCCTGGTCCCCTACTCGTCTTTCCTTCCTCTTCTTTTCTCCTCTAAAAGGCCGTCCGCGTGGAGATTGCTGTCCTATTGACCAGCAGTCCACCAAACCACCATGCTAGCCACCGCGCACCTCCTCGCCCTCCTGGGCCTCGGCGGCCTCACCGCCACCTTCCCCTTGGACACGCCCGTCTTCGTCGACGGCGTCAACCCCAACATCGTCGTCCGCCAGGTCAGCTGCGCGCCCATCCACCTGATCATCGCGCGCGCCTCGACCGAGCCGCCCGGGCCGGGCATGATCGGCTCGCTGGCCGAGGAGATCATCGCCGCGAACCCGGGCGCGTCGAACGAGTCCATCAGCTACCCGGCCACGCTCGACGACTACCAGAACTCGAGCGCGCAGGGCACGGCGGCCATGACGAAGCAGTTGACCGACTATGCGACGGCGTGTCCGTGCGCGCAGATTGTGCTGCTGGGGTACAGTCAGGGGGCGCATGTGGTGGGCGATACGCTCTGTGGGGGTGGGGGCGTGCTGGGGAATGCGTTTACGCCGCCGATTGACAGGGCGATTGGGGATAGAGGTGGGTGTGGTGCCGTTCGATGAGGAGCTGGCTTGTCCTTTCGCCTCCGTTTGATGTCTTGAATGGTTTGTATTTGAGACGACGCGATGCTGACTCTCGCGCAACAGTCTTCGCCGCCATCCAGATGGGCGACCCGCGCTTTGTCACCGACAAGAGCTTCGACGCAGGCAACAGCACCAGCGACGGCCTCTTCCCTCGCCCGGCCAACATCTCGTGCGACGCCTATGCCAGCCGCATCCAGAGCTACTGCGACGAGGGTGACACTTACTGCGCGAGCGGCAACGACACTTATATCCACATCACCTACTTGGACCGTTACACCACCAACGCGCTCGACTTCGTCAACGACAAACTCGCGTGAAGGTCAGGCAGGGCTCGAGGAGGGCCCTGCGATCCGGATGGCAACGGGACAAGAACGTCGGATGGGGAGGCCAGTACGCGAGCTGGAGGGAATTGCGAGGTGCTGACGGCGGTGCTGGCGGTGGCCGGGTTCGCGCTGGCGGCGTACTTGTAAATAGTCCTTATATGATTCAGATGGAGAGAGAAAAACACTTCGGTCCATGGCACTTTCAGGTGGTCCGAACGATGCTCTGAAGATGAATCGAGCGTAGAAAACAGGATGGAAATGAGTTTGTAAATTCTTCTTTTCTGAAACCGTCGTGCTTTCGGGGGTGGTTTGACGGGCATCTCGGACGAATGTAGCTAGTGCAGTGAAGAATTTAGGACTGAACATCGCTTGTCAAGATGGATGACTGCTTCCGGTATATGGCAGAACTTGACGGGCTGGGAAAGAGGTCCCAGAGCCAAAGAGCAACTTCGGAGCGACGAAAGACTGATCGCGTGAGAAGATGGATCTGTCGTTATTTTCCTGGCTCTTCATCGTTTTGCCTTTCCGGGTCGACTTCGTGGCGACTGCACGTGGTTGGTGAGCGTCAAGGTCGATGGTGTAGTTACGGTGTGCTCCCACGTCGGGCAGGAGCAGCCGGCGACGCTCATTGATCGCCATGTCCTGGGTCCACTTGCATGCTCCTTGCCTTACCTGTGCTACCTGGCCCACCTCGGCCAGGGTCCTGACGTGAGACACCTCGACGTTATGAATAACATTGTTGAACGTTTCGCAGACCCGGCTAGCTATTTAAGCATATGGTCGTTGTCATGGCAATAACAAGATATTTGCAAAGACCAATGCTTGCCCCATTGACAGCGCTGGGGAAGCACCCACGTTTGGCAATGCTGAAGGCGAGGGAGAGAGGCTCTGCGTGTCAGCAGGACACAGATGTGGTTGCCACTGTTCTTGGCATGCATAGCGATGGTGGCCACTACAGCGGGGACGGAGAGATGCCTAAGCACTCAAGTGCTTGTGGGCAGACAATCGACGAACGCGCGAAGCCCAGAACTGGGGGTCGATGACAAAGGCTGAGTGAGGCAGGGCGCTGGTGCTGGGTGTTTGTGTGGCTTTGTTTGGGGGTTTGGCGGAGCGTGGGTGCACCCTGGCCTGAGCCGCCTTCGCCGGGCTTCTGTGGAGCGATGGGCGGTGCCCCGTCAACCCACACGGCCACGGCCTCTGCCCTGTCAGCCTCCAGCCACAGCGCGATGTGTCTGGCGTCGCCGTCTCCTGCGCCGCCGCACGCTGCTCCTCCGCCAGCGCCCGCCGCCGCCCAATCCCGCGACGCAACACCACCTGCAGCTCCACGAACGCCCGAGCTGCCCGCACGCCTCTGCGGACCATGTCGCTGGTGCCGCGGGTGAATCGCGGGGAAATCGTCCTGTAAGCATCCGCCGAGCTCCAGGCAGCTTCTCTCCCGCCCTGCTGATCCCCCGACAGCCGCCATGGCCAGGCCGTCGTCGTCTACGACGAGCGCTCCCGCCAGCTCTCGCTGCGCGCGCGGTCGAGCCCCTCCGATGTCGAGCTCGCGAACCCGAACTGCCCCTACTGCCACCGCCCGCTGCGCGACGAGGCGCGGAGCCCCGGCGAGGACGGCCATGACGACTCCGACCATGGCTTCGTGAACCCAGAGTACTTCCGCATGCTGCACCACAGCCGCCCCGGCTCCGAAGCCTCCTCCCGCCAGCCCTCGCCGCAGCGCCGCCCGCCGCCCGGCCGGAGAGCCCTGCGCCAGACCTCTGGAGGCTCCGACATAGGCACCCCGCCGCCTGGCGCCGAGTTCGTGGGGAGCACTCCGGCCACTCCCGCCGCTGCCCACGGCATCTCCTCCACCGCCTTCAGCCAGCACTACTTCAAACAATTCTTCGTCGAGGAGGGCGAGCTCGGGCGCGGCGGCAAGGGTGTGGTGCTGCTGGTCAGACACGTGCTGGACGGCGTCTCCCTGGGCCACTTCGCCTGCAAGCGTGTGCCCGTTGGGGACGACCACGAGTGGCTGGAGAAGGTCCTGGTCGAGGTCCAGCTTCTCCAGAATCTGTCCCACCAGAATCTCGTGTCGTACCGGCACGTGTGGCTGGAGGACTACCAGATCAGCGCGTTTGGGCCCAGTGTGCCTTGCGCGTTCATCCTGCAGCAGTACTGCAATGCTGGCGATCTCCACCACTACATCCTTAACCAGGCGCAAGAATCGGTGACCACGCAACAGCTCAAGGAGAGGATGCGCCGCAGGTCCAAGGGACAGGCGGAGCCCCCACTCGACCTCCACTCACCGCGCCGCATGCCATTTGAGCAGATCTTTTCTTTCTTCAAGGATATCACTGCGGGCTTGCACCATTTGCATGCCCATGGCTACATTCATAGAGACCTAAAACCACACAACTGCCTGCTGCACACTACCGGCACAAAGACCAGGGTGTTGGTCAGTGACTTCGGCGAAGTACAAATGGTCAATGTTGTCCGAAAGTCCACTGGACACACCGGAACTATATCCTACTGCGCCCCGGAAGTACTCCGAAGGGAGACTCCCGACGGCCAGTTTGGTAATTTCTCGACTAAGTCTGATATTTTTTCGCTAGGCATGATCGTCTACTTTATGTGCTTCGGCAAGTTACCGTACCAGAACGTTGATGATTTACACGAGGAGAACGAGGACCTGGAGCTGCTCAGGGCTGAGATTGCTAGCTGGGAAGGGTTTGACGACGTCCGCAAAGTGCGATCAGACCTCCCGGATAAACTGTACAGGTTTCTGAGAAAACTGTTATCTCTGGACCCCTCCCAGCGGCCGACCACGGAGCAGATTCTACAAGGCACAGGGGCAGGTTCTGGGCTAGATGATATGAACGGCTTCAGCTCGTCTACGTTCGACAGCATTGGACCCCGGATTTCATCGGCAGACTCGCCATCTCCAAGCCCGAATAAACTGCAACGAAGACAGTCAATCCAGACTGGATTAATGCGTGCTCCTTCCAAATTGCGACAGCAGGCGACGGCCAAAGAGCATCGGTCTCCCAGCCCACCCTTGAGCAGAAAGCCTCCCCCGACCCGGACCCCTACGCCACCAGACTCTGCAGGCTTGATATTACGAAAGCGAAAACTCGAGAATTACTCACCTCCTTCCAGCTCGAACTCCTCTCCCCCCGATACGCCGCGCCTCATGCTACCTCCGCCCTCGAGCTTCGCGTCGAACTTCGCGCTCCGCGTCCACAACTTCTTCGCCATCCCCGTCGTGGCCAGCGTCCTCAAGCTGGCCATGTTCCTCATCAAAGTGCTCACCCTTTCCCGGCCTTGCGCCCCCTTCGCCACCAACCCGTGGGTGTCTTACCCGCTGCTCTGCCTCGCGGCGCTGGACTTTGGCTTCCTGGGCGCCGTCGTGTCGATCCCCCTCACCGCCAACGGCTCTTCCTGGGCGCGCTTCCAGGTCGGCCTGATGGGGTCGCTGGTGCTGCTCGCCATGCATCTTGTCATCACCGCGGTGGCGGCGCGGTGGGATTGCTTGTGCATGCGGAATAGCATCCCGACGGTGGGTGTGGACTGGAACGATTTCGAGTCGGGTGAGTAGGTCGGTGGTGGTGCCGAGCTTCTTTTAGGGCTGGGGGAAACTGCTACTACGACCGCGCGTTCGAGCATGCACATCCTTCCTTGCGTTGATGGGCGTTCCGCGGTGTGGCTTGCGTATATTATTTGCATCGGATTTTAAAGGAAGGGAAAGCCCGGCGTTTGCTCGCGCTGCGCTCTGTTCTTTTGGGAGGGCACTGGGACAAGAATCATATCAAAATCGCGGGCGTTGTTTTCACTGGAGTCATGACTAGCTTTTCTGCGGTCATCCCAGTCTTGTGGAGTGCGATGGATTGATTAGTAGTAGAAAATATAGGATCGGCGTTGTTGAGCGTCGCTAACACCAAAGCTCCATACAAACTGCCGAGCATCGACACAATCTCGAAGTGCGTTTTTTCCCCCTTCCTCCGCGGCGTTCCCCGGACCCTCGGACATGTGAGACATAGATAACGAGAAGAGGGGGAAACAAGGCGGAGGAGACGTAATCCTCATCTGCCGCCAGCTCTTTCGGACGGCACCGATGCGGATGGGGGGAGGGCGGGACGGTGCCTTATCGCCGGAGGACGTTGCGTGTGCGCGGGAGGGCGTGAAGAGGAGGGATCGCTGACGGCGGAGAACTCCTTCCCCTTGTCTTCATGCATATGCAAAGGTGATCCGGGCGGCCGCGCCCATCACATCACTCCGTTCCCGCCGCCGCCGCCCACACCGCCAGGAACGAAAACAGTCGTCTCCCGTCGGCAATCGGCCGCATCTCCAGCAGCCGTTTGGGCGAGGCAGACCCACCCGCTTATTCATGCGTGCGGAGCGCCGTTGCTCAGTGCTTTTCACGAGCAGCGCGAAAAAAAAAAAAAAAGAAAAGTCGCGGGGAGCTCCAGAGACGTCCTGGGTTTTCGTCAATCACACCGCAATATACACACAAGCTTTACATAAGGAGAGATAAGCACTCGTCAGGCCCTGAGGTGGGGTGCGCGCGCGGCAGCCACACCTGTCGGAGGACCCTAACGCCTTCCATGTCATCGGCGCCGGTTGGCAGTCGAGAAGGGCCGTGGTGGGCGTCAGCCACCGGCCGGCTAGTTCCCGTGGCCTTGCTAGGCTCGATGAGGCAGTTTTAGCAGCGTGTGCGGTGTAGCGGTCACGGGGGGGCCGAGCCGATGCTCGTCGGGCACGTCTGCGGCGGAGAGACATCGGAGGGCTTGGGGAGCAGAGCAAGACACTCTCGAGGCAGTGTCTCGTGTCTCGGGGAGGAGCTGGGGCTGACAGACGAATGCCTTGTTCTATTTGTGCCCCGCGTGGTTGCGCAGCTGACTGGCACCTGCCCCAGGCCGATGGTGCTGCCGTTGCCCGCTATCGTGGGTCCCGGCGTCCGCTGCATCGGGGCGCCGGGTTGACGCTGCTTTCCTGCCGCTCCGTTCGCACGCACACTGCCGCCCGAGCGCGCCAAAGACAGTGCTGGAGGGATTGATGAGTCGTCCGCGCTGTGCGAGCTGTTGGTTCGAGATGAGGTCATGGTAGCACGCGCCACCGCCCCAGCGCCTCCTGCTGCGGCCTCCCGTTATGTTCTTTCTCGTGTGTGCGGCCGCTCCGATAGGTATGGCAGGCCGGGGCAGCCTCGGCGCCCGATTGCGGTAATCAGATTTGGGTGCTGGGTTGGGTGCGGGATGTATGTACGACGCTGACTAGATAGCTCCGTCGGGTACCTGACTCTGACTCTATCTCTCTTCGCTTCTCTGCCTTGCTGCGGCGGCACTGGCCGGTTGGTGGGGACCGCGTCATTCGGGGCTGGGCGCACCGAAGCGATGAGCTCAGTCCGCAACGATCTTCTTGCCCGCCTTGGCCGGTGTTGGCCAATGCTACTATCTATGCATGCGCTGCCGGGTCCACTGCGATGGCCACTGTTCGGCCTTGGGGTCGGTCTCTCTGGCGAGGTTAAAAGGCGAGAGGGCCCCTCCACCGCTGCTTCCGATGGTCGTTTGGAAGGAAGATAGAACAGCTGCTGGACTTGCGAGGACATATACTGCTCCCTAGTCTTGCCAGCGGGATCTGCTCGTTGTTTCTCAGCGGCCCCTCTATCTTGCCCTCCTGCCTGAAGAATGCGTCTTTCCACCTTATCCGCCGCCGCCGCGGCCGCCATCTCCTTCGTCTCCGCCTCGCCCTCCTCCGCTAGGCCAGATGCCGCAGCGGTAGTGGCCCGCGGCGGTTTCTACCAGTACTACCACGCCGAGATCGCACCCCGGGACTCCTCCAAGATCAAGCCCAAGGTCTTCATTGTCAGCATGTTCGACCCCGAGGCGGAGGTATGGTGGGGCATCCCCGAGTTCGACCTGCTGGCCAAGAACGTCAGCGTGCCGGGTTTCTCGCCGCTTTTCCCGGAAGCCCACTGCACGGCCGACGGGGAGATCTGCCAGCTTGTAACTGGCGAGGGTGGTAAGTGGTCGACCTCTCTCTCTATCTGCCCTCCGTCTTTGTGCTCAAGTCATTCTCCCTCCCGCTCCGCACTCCCCCATTGGCTGCGTGTCCCCCACCTGCGTCACCCGATGATGGCTGGGAAAAGTCAAGAAGAAGCGGTGGGCGGGACAAGACTGCAGCTGCCACGAGACAAGGCAACGTGCGGGCCTGCAGCCGAATGCGGCGGTGGGCCTGACCGAACCGGGGACGCGGGAGGAGCAAAAGCTTGTTTAGCGCCCCGGGACGTCTCCTGCGCTGCTATCTTCAGGCCGACGCGGATCCGCAGCAGCCAGACATGCAGTCCACCTCCGTCACGCGCGCGCCCACCAGAGGTGGTAGAGTCTAACTGATTGCAGAGATCAACGCGGCCGTCACGCTGACGGCGCTCTTCACGTCCGGGCTGTTCGACCTGGCCGAGACGTACTTCCTCGTCGCGGGCATCGCCGGCATCAGCCCGGAGGTGGGCACGCTGGGCAGCGTGACCTTCGCGCGCTTCGCCGTGCAGGTGGCGCTGCAGTACGAGTTCGACTACCGCGAGGTGCCGCAGAACTGGACCACCGGCTACATCCCGCAGGGCAGCTACTCCCCCGACGACTACCCGGGCGAGCTGTACGGCACCGAGGTGTTCGAGGTCAACGACGCGCTGCGCCAGCTGGCCATGGGCTTCGCGGGCCAGGCCGCGCTCAACGACAGCGACGCTGCCGTGGCCTACCGCGCCCGCTACGGCGCCGGCCTGTACGCCGCCGGCACGCAGCCGCCGTCCGTCGTCGCCTGCGACACCGCGACCAGCGACGTGTACTGGAGCGGCACGCTGCTCGGCGAGGCCTTTGCCAACTACACGTCCGTCGTCACCAACGGCACCGGCCTCTACTGCACCACGCAGCAGGAGGACAACGCCACGCTCGAGGCCCTCATGCGCGGCGCCAAGGCCGGCCTGCTCGACTTCGCCCGCATCGTCGTCATGCGCACCGCCTCCGACTTCGACCGCCCATACCCCGGCCAGCCCCCGCTCGACAACCTGCTCTACGCCGACCAGGGCGGCTTCGACCCGTCCATCGAGAACATCTACCTCGCCGGCGTCAAGGTCGTCGAGGGCATCGTTGGCGCCTGGAATGCCACGTTCAAGGGCGGCGTTGGTGCGGAGAACTACCTGGGTGACATCTTTGGCACGCTGGGCGGCGAGCCTGACTTTGGGCCCGGCAGTGATTTCGACAACGGGTACGCCAAGCGGAGCGTGCAGAAGAGAAGCGTCCAGAGGAAGAAGAAGGGTGTTCCGAAGAGGGCTGTTTCTATGGGTTTGAGGCATTGATTTTCTTTCTTTTTTTTTTCTTTTTTTTGCCTGGAGTATCACGGCAAAGGGTGAGAAAAGCGGTGCACGAGATGGACACCTACGATGACATGTAGAGTTGTAGATACATAGATTGGGTAGCGAGTCCGGTTTGCAGACTTCTATTCGAACAAAGTATGCTGAAACTGTCCGCAGACTCATGAATCGGGGAGGCTGGTGCCGAAAACGATCGGCCTGCAGCAAGGTACACCCGTGCTGGTGTCCGCCGCGCCGCTCCATGCTTGAGACACTGAGTGGATAAGTTGCGCAGAGTACGTATCTCAGCCCTATCAGACGGCGCCAACGTGGAAAAAGTGAGGCTTCGGGGTCCCGCGGTACCGGCTCATGCACCGAGAGATGCACCTTGCTGGCGGGGTTCCCGAGCCACCGATGCAAAGTCATTGAGCTGCCTGGGGATCAAGACACCCGAGAGTCGATCCTGGCACGGAGACGATCTCGAGGAATGGATGGATGCGTCTCGGTGAGGCAGAGCATGTCAACGCCAGCGGATGAATGGTTCCGACGTCTGGCTCGTCGGCTGCCAAGTCGATCGACCTCTTGGCGCGTTGTTGAGCAGGGAGAGCTTCACCGCTCCGGATGTTTTGCACGAGCTGGCGATGATGGCGGACGTGTGGTTGCAGGTCTCGCGTGGGCAGGGCCTGAGGCCACAAGGCCAAGGCCAGCGCCAGCTCGGTTGGTGGCGATGGTGACTAAGCCGCACGGGCCGTTGTTTGCTTGGCATGTTTACCTTTGCATCCGGCAACAACACGCCCGCTCCTCCCCACTGCAACGCGACTTCTCCACCAACACGGCGACATGGACTAACCGGTGCACTGCACATTCTCCCAGCACAACCGAGCATCTTTGCCGCCCCGAGCGCTCAATTGCTACTTCCCTTCGCATCTGACGCGCCGCAGCCGTCGCGTCGTCGCACCCGACGCTGCACGCCCGTCCGCACCCACAGCACCCATGGCTCCATCACCTTACGGCAGCCCAAGCGAGTCGCGCTCCCGCCTGATCCGGGAGATGTCCCAGAGCCTGCGGGAATCACGCAGCTCACCCCTTCCCCACCCGTCCTCCGCCCACAACGACACCAACACCCTCCCGACCGCCGACCTCGATCTGGGGGGCACCGAATCCAGCTTCAACCCCGCCCTGGACGAAGCCCCCGAGTCCACCCGCCACCAGGGCTTCGACGATACCACCCAACCCATCACAAACATGCGGTCAAGCGCCGCGCGCTTCAAGTACTGGCAACCCCCCAAGCCCGAGCAGCGCATCGACACATCTCAGATCCAACAGGAGTTCCACGATTTCTCCGACAGCAACGAGATCGACGAGAGCAGGTCTATCGAAATCGGCCGTGGTCAGAACAGAAGCAACAGGAACACACCGCACAAACTTGGCGAGATGTCACCCAACGCCTTCAGCATCGGCAACGACAGCCTGTACAACCTCTCAGAGGCTCCGCGAAACAACAAGTCCCGCGTCACCCCGCGCAAAAGCGACGGCGCAGAACGCGTCAACCTTCGACGCGACGCCCAGCTCCGTCGCGCCTCGTCCCTACCTCAAAAGGACCTCGAGAACATAGCCGCGCGGCTAGGGAGGAACAACAGCGAGCGCGTCTCGCCCAGGAAGAACGCTGGCCGTCCCTCACTGGCAGCAATCCACGCGAAGCTAGCCGCGGACGAAGATTCCTCGTTCCTGGAGAGGCCTCCCACTGCGACCTTCACGGTCAAGAACCCGCGCTTCGGAAACCGTGCACGCCAGACTTCGGGCGCGTTCGATGATACGCCTGCTCAAACTCCTCAGAAATCCATCTACGCCACTCCTCGCTCTGCTGCGCAGCCAGGAACTGCCACCCACCAGTCATTTATGCTCCCCGACCTCCCGAATCTGACTGAGCTTGTCTCAGGAAGTTACAAAGATGGAACACCCGTCTTTTCGCGCAACGCAAAGCCCCGTTCCCGCTTTTCTTCTGCGCCCATTCCGAGCCGTTTGAGGGAAGAGACGACCGCGAGGCATGTGCCGATAGAGAGCGTCCCGATTCCGTCTGAAGAGAAAGCGTTGTATACTTCTCTGCAGTTGCTCAAAGACAGGCTTGCGCAGATGGAGCAGGACAAGGCTGAAGCAGAGAAGAAGTTCGAAGATTACGAGGCGCAGGTGGCTGACCTGAGGGCTGAGCTTACTGCACGAGACGAGATGCGCCGTAGCGACAGTGCCCTGGGCTCTACCGACGGCGAGGGAAACAAGAAGGACAACTGGAGGGCTGAGAAGACTCGTAAGTATTCCATTCTCGACACATCAAGGGAATATTCTAACACTAAACAGGCCTGCAATCGCAAGTCGAGTCTCTCCGCAGCCGTCTTGAGCGCGCTGAGCGTAAGAACTCCGTCAACGAAATCGCGACTAAGAGAGTCACCGAGGAGCGCGACAATGCCGTCACCCAACTCGGCGTTGCCTTCTTCAACTTTGAGGAGATCAAGACGGAGCGTGATGCGCTTCTGGGTGAAAACGAGTGTCTCCGTGAGGATATCGACGCACTCCGGAACGAAAGGGATGAGCTGCACGATCGTCTCGCGCAGTATGAGGAGCACACTCAGCGCATGCAGAAGAACTCAAATCGGAAGGATAGCGCCATCAGAAAGGAGAACGAGACTCTGCACACAGAGCTCAAGAAGGCCCAGGCCATTCAAGCCGAGCACGCTAAGCTCAAGAGTGAGAGCGATGCCCTCAAGGCTCAGGTCGCGCAGATCAAGGCGCAGCGTCAGGAAGAAGTCAGGCAAAGGAACCACAGAGAAGCCGAGCTTCGCACCAGGATCGACAGGAGAGACGATACGATTCAGTCTCTCAAGGGTATGGGTGGAGAAGAGGCGAACGACGGCTTGCGCAGCGAAATTGAGGAGATGCGGGTCCTGCTTGCCGAGCTCGAGACTCAGCGTGGCGAGGACGCTCAGGAGTGGGCACGCAAGGAGGCCCGCCTGCGCAAGAAGATGGAGAAGAGCCGGGATGCTGCGAAGGAGGCACAGGACATCACCAAGGAGCTGCTGAACGTCAGGCGCTCGAGCTCGCATCGTCGCGCTCCCCGTGATGAGCCTACTGAGACCGGTACCCGAGCTTTTGACAGCAGAGAGAGGCGCGCTTCCAGCAGCAGAAGGCAGGAGTCTTCCCTTCCCCGTGCGAACTCGAGAACGAGACCCGGTGCAGTCCGGCCTGAGCGTCGTTCCATGTCTGCTCCGCAACCGGAGGTTGTCGATGATGCAGACAGTGAAACCGAGTCCACCACCGACCTCGACGCCTTCACGCATTCCCGCACTGCCCCGCCTTCGATGCACGGTGCTGTTCCTGGTCTTTCCAGCAAGGCCGCCCAAGAGCCTACTGGAGATACTACCGAGCTTAGCTTCATGGGTCGCGATGAGATTGCCCGTCTGAGAAAGATGTTGGAGGAGGAGAGAGCCGCGGCTCGCAAGCACTCGCGCGCTCCCTCTCAAACACGCCAGGCGCGGGACGATACCACCCGCTCAGTGCCGCGCAAGTCATCCATGAAGGATCTCACGAGCGCTTCTCGACCAATGGATCTCACCGAGGCCAACACTGGTCGTATTCTGAGCGCGAATCCGTCTGAACCGGCCAGCCCGACGAAGCAGGATACGCAACAGTCCATCCGGAGCCAGTCGAACCGTCGCCGCCGAAGCGCGCCTACCGAGATGACCTCTGCGTTTATCCTCCCTGACATAACGGTCAACGCTCGCTCCATGCCCAGCAAGACTGAGCAGCATGACGATGCAAACTGCACCGTCTGCCGCAAGGCATCTTGCTCGGGCGAGCACACTACGCCCGTGGATATTCCCAACCCCGTCCCTGTTTCTGAACGCATGCCCGATGACGTCGATGCAACGCTGCGTCCCTCGCAGCCTCCGCCGCTTGCGCTGGCCACTGTCATCAAGGAGCTGCAGGACGAGCTCACCCATCTCAATCTACAGAAGGCAGCATATGATTCTTTGCTCCGCAGCCATGATCCGGCGCTCAGCAGGCGTAAGCGCAAGACTGTCGAAGCCAAGATTTCCGATTTGCTACAAGCCATCAGTGCGAAGTCGGATCAGATCTACGCACTGTACGACGTCGTCGAGGGTCAGAGGGTGGCAGGTCAATTGAACGAAGTTGACGAGAAGGAAATCGAAGAAACCCTCCTGAGTGTCGGGATCGACCCAGAGGACATGCGCGAGAAGACGCAAAAGAAGGGCAAGCGCGTCGTTATTGAGGACAGGGAAAAGGATAGTGAGATTGGCGGGCTCACCGACGACGACGATCTGCCCTGGGAAGGCATCAGCGATACCGAGAGCTTGCCTGAGTTCAACTCCAGCGCCGGTTGGAAGAGGAGGGCCGTGTACTGATTTAAGGCGTGTCTCCAGTTTCGCTCAATGATTGGTCTTTATTGTTGTTTGGGTTTGGTCAAAAGCCTTGATGGCATGGGTACGGCGTTATTGGATACTCTTGGAAGCGGGGCATAATCGTCCTTTGGGTGGTTTTGGATGTTTGGTGTTCGAATGGGGTTCAAATTCTTGTTTGCTCTTTCTTGTCCGGTCGAGTTACGATATTCTGTTTGGTCTTTCGTACCTCCTCATTCTGCACCTCCTCCCGGATCTTTCAACCATCTCTCTCTCATACCTCCATCGCATGCGCTGGTAGCTTTTCACACACAACTTGGAGTTGACGAGCTGGCTGCCGTATTTCTCACTTTTTACCTTGCTAGAGTTCTCATCCTTCCCCTCTCTGGGCTTGAAATCTGGACTCCCCTTGGCCGGTATTACTACCGCCCTTGGGTTCGAGTTGGTTTCGCCGTCAAGGCGGAGGATGGGTTGACTCGCTCGGATTGAGGACTGCATGGGTCTCCATCGTTGGCTCGGAGGTGCTGTGGAAAGGCATCTGCGTGTGTGGTGTTGTCTGGGAGGTTATGCGGAAGCTTCTCGAGGGGTCTGGAGGGGAGCTGTTATTTATTGGTAGCAACGGTGGAATGCTGAATGTGTTGAAAGTTCACTTGCTCACTCCTCATGCGTGATTTGCGCTATGGTGATTGGTCATGGATGACAAAGTGATATCAACTGGTTGCTGCTGCTACATACTGCTAGCGCGGAATTGCTGTCGATATTTGCCCCTTCGTGGGGAGTTGATCTACTGTCCAAGATCACGACAACAGGAAGATCTGGGATCCTGACGGGCATCCGCTCTGGAGATTCGACAGGGCGGCATCACCTGAACAACACCAAAACCTGCGTGGCAAGAGAGGACCGGTTGAAGAACGACAATCTCGAGCGTCTGGTGAGAGCAAGTAAAGAAGTGGACAATGAACGGGAGCGAGTCCCGGAGGTCAAGGACAAGAGGACTTACAGGAAGGCAACGCCAGAGGACCAACTCCAAACGTGTTTTGGGAGAGGTCTCTAGAGGAAGAGTGGATCAATGACATAAGGACATATTCGAATTTCCCGACTAGTTACGAGATGAGCACGATCCACCGTACTGGGAAGCGCGGATGTGGAGGATTTCTCTCCCACAGTAGGTTGGAAAATCATTGCACAATCTTGCCTGTCTCGTGGGCAATTTAAGCACTCTTCCTGATGCGGAGGTACTTTGATTCAATTGCTAAAGCCAACTGGAGGAAGAGCTTCACTGCCCGTGAGCAAGCTGAAGCTGAAGCTGTCCATTTCTTTTGCGGCCTTCTGTGGCATGACGAGAGGAAGAAGAGAAGCTTTACTGTATCTAACAATACTCGCAATCTTCGCCAGAGAAAGTCTCTTAGAAAATACGAGATTGGTTCGGAAAGTATTGCAAAACATGCATACCTTCATAAGTAAGTTGAAGAATTCGTTTGGACGGGTTTGGCTTTTCCTTCAGCACACACTTGTGTCTGGACGGATGCTTCAACTGCCATTGTGTGAATATCCTACCCTTACATGTATTCCGTTGATAATGTTGAGTATAAAGGTCTGCTCAGTCACCTTGCCTGACTGGTGGCATGTCTCTCTATTCACTGTGCGACTGGATTCCCAAAGGCAATGCTAAACCGGGCCTGTCCTGATACGAAACTAAGAGCATCCGCTTAAGCGGAGCGTGTGCGGAGGTTTGTTGACTAATGGAACGGGCCATGTGGTTGATTCTGAGTTGATTCTGAAAGTATCGCTAGAGCTTATTAGCCACAGAAGGAGTCAAATGATTCGCCCGGATGGGATTTGCGCAGGGCACGCTAAGTCTTCACGCCTCGACAAGTGATTCAATCCCAGTGAAAACCATGTGGATTTTTGACATCACTCTCCCAGAGAACCTCGTGCGGTTTATTCGTAGGTCTTGGGGTGGTTCGATGATGGTAGCCACTTTCCGTTTTGGGTATCCCACGTATACTCGGGTCCAAGCGGCGCGATTGTATGCAGCAAATCACTTGAACTCTGCTCCCCGCAACCCGGAAATCTTAACAATGTCATGAGCACTCAGAAACATCCGAATGCGGAGGAACACGTAGAATGATGACCTGAGCCTCTCGTATGCATCACCTCACGCTTGACGCACTTCTGACCCGAAACAGTCATGCGGAAACGTCGGAGGCGCCACGGTCTAGACTGTTGATCCTCACGGACGCCTCAACTTCATGTGAAGGCGATGCCGACCTTACCGGATGGCGGATTGTACGACCGATGAGCTGGCGACGCGCAACCCAGCGATGTCAGATTATGAAGCGCCCGTGAAGTCGCCTCGCAGGGCTGAGCAACTGGCCCAACGAGCCAAACGGCTGTATGTACGACGTCGGCAATGGCGGGATCTCAGCACGGCACAGTCATTGACCAGAAAGTCAGAACGCAATCAGGAAAGCCAAAATGCGGTTCTTGATTGCGCTGATGATGCTCACCCTCGCGTCGCGGGCGATGGCGCAAGACGGCGGCCTCGTCTGACCTCCCTTTGACATGTGAAAGGCCCAATTTCCCAGTGGTCAATCCCTCAACACATGCACATGCACGATCCCGTGAGCAGCGCCCGGGGACCCTGACGATCCCCCTCAACGCTCCCGCAGCTAGAGCAATAACAAAGATCCCTCGGTCCCGGTCTCAACGCACGACGACGCGGCAGGGCGTCTCTGCATGCGTGCGGGACGGGCAGGGCGTGCGGGACGGGCAGGCAAAGAACAAAACCGGCCCTTCTTGGGCCCACGCGCTGCTCTCTCATCTGACCCCGTGCGGCTCGGTGCGGAGCAGGCCTCGACCGCCGCAGAACGATCTCCGCAACAGACTGCCTAGTCGCGTTGGTGATGCTGATGGTGCTGCTTGCGGCGGCGAGCCCGCACGCGACATCGCCACCGCACAGCAGACATATGCATGCACGCGCACACGTGCCGAATCCTACACGGCAGCGGCTTTGATTAATCTCCCGCCTGGCATCTCAGGCTCTGCCGAAACAACAACAAAGGCGAGCCCGGCGCGGCGGCACCGCCCTGTCCTGGGCCATACATATGTCTGTCTCAGTCGACGACAATAACAAATGCATCCTCAGTCGAGCCGCAGTCTTAGACGCAGTCAGCCGTCACGACACCTCTCTTATCGCCATGTCTCTCGCTCCCCGTGCCCTTTCCCGCTCCCTCACCACTCACCGCACCAACAAAAAATTAAAAAAATAAAAGCCTCCGAAAACGGTGAGAGGGAGAGCAATGACAGATGCGCGCCGCGCTGATCAAACCTTGTGTGTCCAACGCCCATCCTCCCCCCCTGCCCGCTCCAACCGCCCTCCCACCACACCAGCAAGCAGCGGCAACGAGGGAGGGCGCTCCGCCTCGCGCCGCCACCGCTCGCCGCGCCCCCCCCCCCCCCCCCCCAAGACATCCCCAATCACGCGGCGAGGCGAGTCGGAAGATTGATCCGTCAAGCCCGCACCAGAGAAAAATTCGCCGACGGGCTGCGGAGGCAGGAAAAAAAAAAGGATTGATGGGGGCGTCTGGGGTTGGGGCAGATCAACGACGGCGGCGGCCGCCCCCCTTCGGCCAGACCGTCTTTCGTCTCCTCTGATCGCCATGACTTCACTCACCTGCCTGCCTGCACCCCGTTGCCGTGGGTGAGTGGGAGGGAGGTACGGAGTTACGTGTGCTTCCCGCTTGGGAGGAGGGGGGGGGGGGTGCTTTTTGTATTTTTGTATTTTTGTATTTTTTTATTTTTGTATTTTTTTGCGGTTGCGAAGCGGGCGGGAATGTGCGCGTGCGCGCATGCGGGATTGCGGGACGGCTCGGTGCGAGGGAGGGAAGGGTGTGTAAAGGCGTGTGTGTGTGTGTGTGTGTGTGTCTGTGCGCTACGCGGTCACGAAATAGATGCGGGCGCCCGACCGGTGGGTGCGGTGCGGGCGGGGTTTGGAGGAGGAGCAGGGCGGGGGCAAAGGGGAGGAGGACGGCGCTAGGGGAGTGGGCCCCAAGCCCCGGGCGGCGAGATATGGGGTAAGCGGGAGGATACGTACCTGCAATCCGTGGTACGGTAGCTGGCTGGTGGGAGTGGTGGTTGTGCTTGGCGCGATTGCATTATTGATGCGGAGGCCAGTGCCGGACGGCCATGCGTGGCAGCTTGCTCCTGTTGCGTGCTGCCACCGACCCCCTCCCCCCTTCGCTCTCGCTATCGTGGCTTGCAAGTCCGGTGGCCTAAAAGCGTGGTTTAATCTTGGTGGTTCGATTTCGGTGAGGCTGGGCTGGTGCGTCGCCGTTGTGGAAAAGCCAGCAAGCCAGATGACCTCCGGAGGGGATAGGGCTGAGTTAAGGGCAATGCAAGGCGCGAAGAATGGTAGGCAAGGCAGACGAGACAACAAAGGCTAGAAACAGGAAATAGAAAAAGGCCGGGAGCGAGCAGGCGCAACCGTGGTCCCCGGCAGGATACGTGTTGGGACCCCCTTGGCGGGAGAGATAGAGATTGGATTTCAAAGCTGGGGCTGGTTGGTAGTGCCTCTGTTGTTCTCCGCAGCTCTGCGTGTTTTGGGGGAGGTTGCGCTGTTGACTTCGCCGGCAGGCCATTGGTGCGCCCGCACTTGTACGACGCGCGGACGGAAGCGGTTTGTGCGGAGTTAGGGTTGGGCGGGAGGATGGATGGGGGGAGGGCCGAGTTACATCTGGGGGGACCAAACGGACTCGCCGGCCACAACTCCCACATTAATACATACACACGGCTTACGACAGACCAGACAGACTTGGACACGGAACTTCCGCGGGGAACGGACGGATGGGGCTGGCGGGGGGCGGAGGAGCCGAGTGACGGAGAGATAATCTGGGGGCGATTCGCGGAACGGGCGTCGAGGCGCCCACGCTGACGCGGGTGGTGGTGGGCGGGAAGCAGAGCTGAGGGATGGCGCTGACACAACCACCCCGGATGAATGCTGACGGCCCCCAAACCCCAACCGCCCCCGTATACCGTTCCATCGTGTCCTTCCATTTCGGACCATGTGAGTAGGGTCTAAGGAGCTCAACGGCGGCTGGATGAGGCTGAGGGCTGAGGGCTGAACGCGCACATGACTCCACGTACTGTTGCCAGGTACGGCGGCTGCAAGGCGTGGCCGCGATGACATGTGCCTGCAGGCCGTGGAGGGCGGCTGGTGAGGCAAAAGGGCGGTCGGGAAACAACGTGTCTCTGTTTGCATTGTGTTGTTGCTATTTCCGAAATAGCCTGCAGGCGTAATGTAGGTGCGCCCAGGGGGAAAAGGGCCGGCGCCAGGTAGGGCGGGCGTGCTTATCCCTCCGGGCGGGAATTGCTTGTACAATAGCTGAAAGCGAGTGCCGCGCGACGCAGGGGTGGCCGCTGCAATAGGCGTCCGCGTGAACAGCAGAAGCGGCAAGCAAGAGGCGAGTCGGGAGTGTGGTACGGGGGTCAATATATAGAAATCCTGGGGTTGGGACGCTTCAGACCCGGCGCGGCGGCTCGCTGCCTGCTGCGCACGTACTGCGGCCAGTTGTTCAGGGCGCTCGGCCTGACAGCTGCTGAAACATGCTGCGGCGGTTGGCTGCGGTGCTGCTGGGGCGCGCGCGGCGCCGTGCATGCCCGATTCCATCGTGCATTCGCGGGCGTCGTTGGTTGACGCAAGATGAGGGATCTGTCGTGCTGTCAATGCAGCGGCGGGTTTCGGTGCCCGCGGCGGCGGCGGCGGCGGTGGTGCTGTTATTTGGGTTATCGCGGCGAGTATTGGATCCATGTACGCGTAGCGAGCAGGCCAGACCCGAGAGCGGTGCTCGCACGAAACGGCGTCGCAGAAGTTCGTATCGGGGCCGCCCTGGATATCTCCAGCTGGCGCCGGAAAACGACCAGCGTTCCAGCTCAGGGGAACGGCTAGCGGTGAATATCGAATGCAATCTACACTCCCGGACTCCACGCAGCGCTGGCCAGCGGCCGAAATGAAGGAACGGCACAGCAGCAGACCCGACGCAGCGGAACGGCGTGTCGGGGAGCACGTGGGCCCACGTCCGGTGCGCGCGGCGTGGGGGAGCTAAGCGGGCGCTGGATGCAGGGTGATAGGAGTGACGTCCGCGGATAAGCAGCAGCAGCAGCGGGTAAAGCAGACTTACCAACAGCAGCAGGTCATACAGGTCCGCGGTGATACACGATACACGCACCGAGGGCGTGAGGTTCCTTTTGCCTTCCCCACGGCGGGCGCGTGTGTCCGTGCGTCTTCACAGCGCCGATGATGCCAGCGTGCAGCGCGATGCAGCGTGTGCCGTTGCCGACGCAACGGCGGCGCGTCCCAGAGCCCAAGCAGTGGGTGTCGCGCGCGCAGCAACCGCAGCAATCCGCCGAAATTGGCGTCGCCCATTCGTCAATGCGCCGCGCGCAGCCCCAATTTCCGCGATTGACTGCGCACCCGCGCCGCCGGGTGCTGGGTGCGGAGCGCTGGGAGCTGGGCGCTGGGAGCCGGGCCGCGCAGGCACCGCGTCGCGGAAAAAGGAGCAGCACCGGCAGGCAGATGACCTTCGACGCTCATGCGTGGGGCGGCATGGCCGGCGGGAGGCGTGCCGCGGCGCGCTCCGGTTCGGCAGGCAGCTGGCCGCTTGCTTTTGGGCGTGGTGGTGTTGGCCGTGGCCGGAGCAGTTGCCCAAGCGGTCGGCAGCGGCAGGCGCCGCATGGACGGCGGGCAGTCGAGAGGCGGTTCCCTTGCCGTGTGCGTGGTGCCTGCTCTCGCGATGCTGTCGCAGCCCAAACGAGGCGGCAGTGCCTCGCTTGGCTTTGCGCTGAAACGCGAAATGCCCGATTGGGGGCCGCTGCGACTGGCGGCACGGCGCGGTGCCGCGAGGACCAGCGCGACTGCCACCGCTGCCGGCCGGCAAAGGCGACGCCCGGCCCCGAGTCAGCGCAGCACCAGCACCACCGCGCCGGCAGCCAGCAGCCAGCAGCCAGCAGCACGAGAGCTGATAGCGCTGCCGGCGTCGGCACTTGCGCTTGGGAGCGCGCCGCGGGGCCAGCCAGGCCCATCCACGAGACCTGCAAAAGACGGCAGGCCCGTCTCGTCCCGCCCCTCTTCGGGCCTAGTCCGCAAGCCCGTGCCAGGTTGCCGGGTCCGATGGCGCTCTCCGGGGGACTGGTTTTGGTGTTCTGCTGCCTCTCGCCCACCCCCACCCAACGAGCGCCCGCGATACCAGCTCCCAAACCACCGAGAGCTGCGCTGAGACCGCTGAGTCGCAGTGCCAGCGCGCGCAGCGTCGCATCGTGGAGGAATGTGTTGCGCCCGCCCGCGCTCCCTGCCGCCCGTGTCTCGCGCTGCGAGCAGACCAGATCCGGTCAGCCCTCCAGGCCCGCCATCGCGATGGCCCTCTGCGATCACCCCCAGCCCGGCCTCGGATCGCACGATCGGCCCCCGTTGCTTCTGCCCGTGCCCGTGGTGGTGGCCGGCGAGCATCGTGCTCGACGCTCACAGGCCCACCGCGAAGCGAGCGAACGAGCGCGCCATGTCGCCATCGGGACGGCAGCCGCTTCTGGCAGCCGCGCCAGTGACGGCGTGGTGGGCGCGGTGGGCGTGCTGCGTGTGGCAGGCCCGCCAGCTGATGGCTGTCGCGATACCTGGAGCGTGGAAGGCATTGCTGTCTCAGACGTTTGTGCCATCACATGGAGGCCTCACAGGTCTGACTTTCACCGCCTTCATGCGCGACGGGAATCATCCTGTTCCACCGCCGCTGGCAGCGCCGCCCCGTCAACGCACACGCCGGGCCTTCTGGAAGGGCCAGCTCCCCTTGCCGCCATGCCCACCGGCCCTCGCGTCAGCAACGAGATTGTGTGCAACGGCCGCCATCGCCATTGCAGACGACACATCGCCAGCGCCGCATCGGCGCCACGGGAGGGATTGGCCGCGCCGGCCGTGAGTGGTCCAAGTGTCCTCCGTCCGGGGAAGGCGTTTGCGTCCATGCGGCAAGGCTTCGCAATCCGGGGACTGCAGCGCACGCAGCCGCCGCCTGAACATCGTGTCACTCGCGGGCGCTTGGGCGGCCGGCGGCTGCGGGCAGGCGCGCAGTGGAGAGCGGGTGAGCGGGCAGTACTGTGACTGTCAGACGGCTGGGCGGCCGGCAATGGGCACTTGGTGGGAGCGGAGGCGGAGTGCACGAGGGGGGCGATCACGGGGAGGCGCATGGGTGCTAATGCTCCGACGAGATTCCCGCCTGGCCCGGACTGGCCCTGATCGGCGCCTCCACGGCGGAGAAACAATGCGTGGACTCGAGAGGTACCGGCCGAGACTTGCGGCCAGTGGCAAACTCGCAGGCAAGCGTGTACCTCCCGGTAGCCGCTGCGGAGACGGGCGCCGGGGTGTGCAGCTCAGGGTCTGGTCACGCAGGCAGTTACAACGGCCGTCGCTTTTGGCTGGCGGAGCTGCCTGCCCACTGCCGTGTCACCGAGCCCCGGCTCTGGTCATCTGCTTCTCCTGGAGATCATGCTGCGAGCGGGCGCAATAACGCGCTGCTTATTGCCCCAGCGCTGGCGGATCGCCGCCGCTGAAAACAGCTGGTCGCACATGATGGCCAACAGCGTGCTGAGACTCGTCAACTGACTGCCACTTCATCAAGCCCGGCGGCACAGCGCGCGCTTGATGCTCGACAGCCTCGTCGCGCGCATCAGATCAAGCAGCCGCCGTTGGATCCTCCCGGCCAGGGCGCGTCGCATCATCAGGGCAGCGGGCAGTCAGCGACGCTGCCAGCTCCCCACGGCCAGCCCGCCCACCTGCCCGGCGCAGGCTCGCCAATGCCCAGGGCAGCGGCCTCAGATTGCGACGCGCTGGACGAGCGGCCTGCCGAGAAGAGCAAGTCAGCTGCAAGCGGAAAATTCCTCGCGCACATGTGATGCTCCAGCCACAGTAGCGACAACAGCGGCGTGGCGACCTGTGTGGTACCTGGCCGCGACACGCAACGCGGACCCTGGACCCCGCCCGCCCGCCCGCCCGCCCAAGAACCATCCTCGTCGCGCGGGCTCACCGGTGTGCGGTGCCGGCGAGCTGCAGACGCGCAGCGGACGCGCGACGCTGACGCTGGCGGGCGGCGGAGAGGGCGCGGAGAGAAGTCCAGCAGCGGGCGTTACGTACTGGTACTCCTGCGGGCCAGCGCTTGAATCATCCGCGACGTTTGGGGCGAAGCCGGCCGGCGCGCGCTCGTGTCGGCGTCGATTGCGGCTAGGCGCTGGCCGTCTTGGGCGAGCAGTACCCGCGCCCGGTATTTATCCTCGCGCGCCTGTAACGAACAGGCGGCCAGACCACGGCCAGCGCGCCTGAGCGCGCACGGCGCCGCGTGCGGACGCGGTTGGTGGGCAGGCGTCGCCGTCGCCGGGGCAGCAGTCGCTAGTGAGCCGCAGCGCGTGCCGGCCGGGGCAGTGTGGCCGCAGTGTGCGCTGCAGCGGTGTCGGGTCGGGTACTGACTCGGGCGGGCTTTGTTCGACTGCGGTTCTGGAAGAGAGCCTTCTTCAGGCCGCCGGAGCAGCTCAGCCGCGCGGCGCTCCATTGGGCGCTGGGCTGCCAGGGGACGTCGGCGCTACTCTGGGGAAGAGCGGAAGCATCGCTGGCGCTGCAGCCGGCTCCACCGCGACTCGTACGCGCTGGCGGTGGCCTTGCACGTTTTTGGACGCACGCCGCAGGCTGAGGCAGATCCAGCGTGTGCTCTTGTGACTTGCATTCCGAGGCTGCCCCCCGTGCGCGTCTTCGCTGCCCGCCCGCCCTCCGTGCCCGTGGCCCCCGGGCGCGCCCCGGCGTGTGCGCCCCCCCATGCTCTGCCGCTCCATGCCTCCGCCCATGCGCAAACGCCCCAAGTCCCACGGCGCCGGTTGGTCGTGGTGGTCGCAGGCACCGCGAGCTTGTGCGGTTGACTTGTCAGACAAAAGCACTGTCTCTCGCTCTCCCGGATTCTTATGATCCAGAGCCCCCCCCCAGCTTCCCATTCCGTAGGCCCACGCCCACGCCTGCGCCCACACACACACACACACCACACCTGCCAACTGCAAGGCCGCCACTCTCCCTCACCCTCACCACCCACCCGCACAACGCATACCTGCTGTCTCACCCGCCCAAGCCTGCCACGCTGTCCGGGCATGCCGCATTACTTATGAACCCGCGCCGAACGCCTGCACTCAATCGCCAGCGCTGCGGTATTTGGGCCTGCCGATCTTGACGCAATCGTCTGCTCCGGAAACAGCCATCTCGCCCTTTGCACCACCAGCTCCCTCACCTCAAATATCCGCCACCACGACCGCGACCATCGCAACGGCCGCGCCGTCGCCCATCATGCCTTTTAAACCCCAGGTTCCCATACTCCATGTGGAGTCGACCGCCATCCACACGGTTGACACCCGCTCCGCCGAGCAATTGTTCGGCCTCTGGTCGGGTAAGCTGTCGCGCCTCTCTCCGCGCGTTGTCTCGCTGATCGCCCCTGCAGTCTTCTCCAAATGCGCCGAGACCATGGAGGAGGGCCGCCGTCTCGAGAACCTTAGCTGGCGTCTATGGAACCGCGAGACCTTCTGCTGCGCTCCCGACCACAGCGCCAACTCGCCAACACTCTTCACCACCCCGCGCTGGTCCTACTCGCGCAAGACCTCCGACTCGGGCTCGCTGTCCGTGCCTGCCCTCTCATCAAGCGTCGACTCGGACGACTCCGACTACCGCGTCGACAGCGCCGCCACCCTGCAATCCACCTCCTCGTCGCGGCCCCACATCCGGAGACACGACTCGACGGAAAGCCGGAACCGAGGAACAGAAAAGCACATCACGCCTGTTGACCTTGAGAGTCTAGTAGTCTGCATCAAAGAAAAGAAGGATCTGGAGCCTCTTGCCCCCTTGTCCATACCCGCTCCCGAGCAGACCCAGGAGAGCGAGAAGGAGCAGCCTGCCGAGGAGTCGAAGCCACCTCCCTCGACCACAAAGCCCCAGATCGTTCCCGAGTCCTCCACATCCACCGTCGCCACAGCTGTCGACAGCGAACTCTCGAGCTCGAGGATGAGCCCTCCTGTCGTTGGCTCCGACACCAGCACCTCTACCGACTGCAGCTCCCACAGCGTTGTCCGCGGTTTCTCGCCCGGTCGTGTTTCCTCTTCGTATAGGTCAAGGACGAACCTTCAGCAACACGCCATGCCCACCCCCATCATCAGGCCGCCCCAACACACGCAACCCACACCGGTGCACAACAACAACAACATCAACAACAAGAAGAAGGGTGCCATGTTCACTCTCGGCGGCTCATCGGACGAGGATGGAAACAGTTCATTGGAGACTCACATGCAGATGAGCCAGATGAGCAATCTCCGTAGCTCGCTGTCCGACGGTCTGAGGAGACCTGCGGGAGGACCCCGCAAACAGACGTCTTTCAAGGATGAGCTGTCTTCCAGGATCCCCGAGCACAAGGCGTACGAGAGCGAGGAGGTCTTTGAGAGCGACAGCGAGGAAGAGGAGGTTTCGGAGAGTGCCATCGAGGATGACGACGAGGACCAATGGGAGGACTCGGATGACGAGAGCGGTCCGTCCAGCGTCAACGACAAGGTTTCGTTCCAGAGGGTCGATTCCAAGCCCAACCTCACCTCCCGTCGCTCGCTGTTGACCACTCTGATGCACGAGGGCGACCGGGCCCAGGCACTCCAGAACGCGGCGTCGAGATCCACGCCCGCTCTGCGCCGATCGAGGACATCTTCGCCCAACGGGCCTTCCATGGCGGCATCGCCCAACACTCATACGTTGCGGTACCAGCCCCAGCCTGAGCCGGAAAACCAGATTCCCAGGTCCAAGCCCATCATTATGACAACCTCTAACACGCACGCCCCTCCGGCACTCTCCCCCAGGACCACCAGGCGGAACATGCTCACTACCGAATTGACAGAGTCTCTCCGCAAGCACCTGCTGTGGGAGCGCCAGCAAAAGAACTCGACCAACAATGCAGTGCTCAAGAGGAGACACACGTCGACGGACGTGAAGAACCTCAAGCACTACCCTGGCGAGCCGCAGCCGGCAGCTCTCCCGACGGTCAAGGAGAACGCCACGAAGAGCAACAACTCTTGGACGACGAACTACTTCGACACGGGACTCCAAGAGTACCACGAGAGGGGGTGGTAAAAAGTCAGATTGAATTCTTTCCACGGGCCGGTACCACACCACATGGCTGGAGTGCTCCAGGCGGTCATTGATTGCATTTCTTGCGAACATAGCGTGACGGTGTTTGGCGATTTGCTTCTAGTCGTTTTAATTTTTCACGGTGTTCACGGGCTCACGGGCTTCAAGGCGGGAACGGCACGGGTCACATCTGACTGCTTTGAAATTTCTTTTCGGGATACCATTTTGCACTTGTTGACAGCAGCACAACGATGCTACGAATCTTCTTTTTTTTTTGTGGTTTATTTCATCGGACGGCGGACGGGATCATCGGAAGACATGGACACTGGCTCGCGCCTTGGTTGCATTGGAGGGGGTTGGGGGATTTCACATGCGAACGGAGCATACCGCCGCCGTCCATGCCCTGTAACACTATACGGACTCTGTACTTGTAGGGGAAGCGTCAGGGTGGAGCCGAGTCGCATTCTGGCAGCCACGGACTCCACCGGGGCTGGAAGGCCTCGAGGAGCACAATTACCTCCAGGCTTGTAGATGGTAATCAGCTTAGGCAGCGTAATCACTGGAAACGTGGATTTTGAAACAGACCAATGGCGCCTGCACCGGGATGTGAGGGCGACGGACGGCGCGCTCGCAAATGATGGCCCTCAGCGATGCCCGTGTGGATTCACCGGTGGGAGGGGCTAGAGGACAATCCTCACGGAACATGAGCGGATTGCCTCATGGATGCGTCTGGCTGGCGAGCGTTCCTGATGGATGAGGGCCGGCCGAGAGGGGCTTGGGGGAGCCGGTGCCAGCCGAGTTCTGCCATGGTCCCCACCGCCCACGCCCACCTTGCGGCCCAGCTTGGCTCGAAAAAACGGTGACAGGCACATGCAAGAGAGGCCTCCGCCTGGCCCGGCCAGCTTGATCCCTCGCGGGTGCATAAGCGCGGGCACACCCTCGCCCTCACGCTGCGCACGCTGCGCGGAGGCAAGACGCGGTAAGCCCGATAAGAGTGCAGCTCGCCTGCGAGCCTCGTGCCCGCGCCCGTGCAGCTGCCCCTTTGCGGCGGCGGCGGCGGCGGCGGCGGCGGCGGCGGCGGCGGGCGGCGCGGTGGTGTGGCCTCGGGCCGACGCAGCCTCTGTCAGCGGCCGGCAGCAGCAGGCTGGCGCTGGCACTGGCACTGGCACTGGCGCTGGCGCTGGCACCATCGCAAGATGCGCAGGTGGGACACGGGTCGCGCGCAGCCCTTGGGCGATCGCGCAGCGCAGTCGCGCACACGATGCTGCCATGCAGCCCGCCCGGCGCAGCCTTATGAGTCACGGCACGCGAGCGCGCGGCGTGAACAGGTCGCGGCTGCGCTGGCAGCGCGGCCGCCGAAGCCTCAACACCATCGCCGGGCCTGCTGACCTCGCCCGCGACGCAGCCGGCCTCAGAACCCCAGATCGCCGCGCTGTGGCTCCGCCTGCGATTGTCTTCATAATCGGCGTCTAAAAACAGAACGTGCCTATCACCATGGCCGCGGAAGGGCGATCCAGCATCCGCCGCGGCACGAGCAGCGCGGAAGGTACGTTGTTTTGCCAGCGCATCGCTCTAGCCGCTGCACGTCCGGTCATCTGCTCACCCCAATGCAAGCGGCCTCAGGGTCGCCCGCTGCCAGCGCATCACAGCCTCAACCCCGAGCCTCTCCGCCCGCTGCGCCACCGCGCGGGAGGCCATGCCGCTTCTACGGGCAGCCGTCCGGTAACGCTTACGCGACCCTCTGATTGCCCTGCCTATCAACCCAACACCTGCTCTTCGAGGCCGTGGGGGACGCCGGCCTCGCAATCCCTGATGAGCTCCGTCCGCTGATATGAGGTGCTGTGCATTCTAGGCTGCCGTGCCGGCGCCCAGTGCCCGTTTGCCCACGACGCCTCGCAGCGCGTCGCCGCCGGTCAGCCTGCAAAGGCCCGACCTGCGCGTCAACGGCCGCCAGGGTCTGCGGATCCGGAACGCGGCGAAGCTTCTGCTGCAGCGCCCTCCGCCCTGCCAAACACCACACCGACTCAGCGCGCGGTCGCGCGTCCCACTCCTCGCGCGCAGCAGGACGATCCGCGGGAGTTTCAGCTGGCGCAGATCCGCCGCAGGTTTGGCGCGGCCGAGTCGCGCGAGGCGAGCGGCGGCGCGACCGTCCTGGCGTTCGGAATGAAGCCCTCAGACCCGGACTTCCCTTTTGCCATTGACGCCCTGCAGTGCCGCCTTCGCGTGCCTGCCACCTTCCCGGACGAGGGCCGCCCGTCGCTGAGCGTGTCGAACCCCGAGATGGACCGGGGCTTCCAGCTCAACGTCGAGAGGGGCTTTGCCGCCCTGCAAGCGAGCCTGCCCGCGCCGACACTGCTGGGCCTGATGAACGCCCTGGACCGCCAGCTGGAGGAGCTACTGACCGCGCCGCCTGCCGAGACCTTCTCCATCAAAATAGTCCCGAACGCTGCGGCCAGGGCCGTGCCGGAGCGTGGGGAGCATGGGGAGCATGCCGCCGCCGCCGTCCCCACTGCACCACCGCCAGTCGTCGTGCAACCGGCGCCAGCGCAGCTAAAGGAAAGGCCACCGCCACCTCAGCCTACATACAGCCCCGAGGAGACGTCCCACGCCAAAGCGCGGCGTGACCAGGAAACACGCCAGCTCGAGGCTCGTCTCGGCCGCCTCCCTCAGTTCTCCACGCTGGCAGGTGGCGCGTTCATCGTGCCGGTCGACCCTAGACGGGGGTCAAGCCTGCCCGTTGCCCTGCAGGCGATCAAGACGGTGAAGCTGCTGGTACCTGAGCGCTACCCCCTGCAGCCATGCAGAGTCGAGCTCATGGGCATTGACAGGCAGGATGCCCTGCCCGTCCAGCAGGCCTTTGAGGATAGGGCTGGACAGTTCGCGCAGATGTCCTTGCTGAACCACGTTAACTACTTCTCGCAGAACATGCATTCGATGGCCCAAGCTCCGCCTGCGAGGTCGGAGAAAAGGCCGGACGCTCAGGGCCCAGGTCTCGAGGGCCAGGGCCAAGCGGCCGAAGCTGAGGCATCTGTGCCGGTAGGAACGGACTCTACTGACGACAAGAGTCACATCATTACAATTCCGAGACCTCCGGAATGGATGGCCGGGCGCGGATCTGATAATGATGATGATGATGATGACGACGACGACAGCTCCTACGACTCCTGCCCAGATGAATCAGATCGTGATGGGGAGGCGGAAGGAGGTGGCTCAGACCGCCCGGGGGAAGGCTCCCAAACACCCGCTCCCGAGCGGGGGATTACGCTGTCATTGCCTCATCTTGAGCTCTACGGCATTGAATTGCTCGAGCTCGTCAACCTCTGCCTGACAATCAAATGCACCCGATGCAAGGACACAATGGATATCAAGAACCTAAAGAATAACGCTAACGCAGACTACACCGGCGTCCGGAATGAATCCTGCAAGAAATGCGCAAACCCCTTGGGCATAGGTACGGCTGTGGCGATGGAGGGGAAAATTTGGGGGTCATGAGACTAATCTATGGAAAGGATATCGCATGGATTTGATGCATGCAAACTCTGTCCGGGCCGGCTACCTTGATCTCGACGGGTGCACGCCCGTCGACATGCTTCCAAGGTGCGATCTCCCAATTGGGCGCAACATTGATGGCGCGTCATCCGTGCAGCAAGAGTTTTCTTGTGGATGCGAAACTATTGCAAGACAGTTGCTCTACCTGTCCGGAGGATACTTGAAGCTCCCATGGTGTCGCGACTCGCGCCCGACGGAAGAATCTTGATTGCTGACGCTGCGCCCACCAGCAATTTTCTACCGACATGCTCTGGGTGCTCTGCTCAGTACTCCGACCCCGGCGTTGTCTCAGTCCGAGGGGACTCGGCAATGGCGATCTGCAGGGAGTGCCACAAGAAGATGAGTAGGTGGTTTGGGCACGACTGCACGCCCTGCGACGGACGCTAACCGGTGTTTGTCCCTCCGTTTAGCATTTCGAATTGCAGAGGTTAAATTCCTGCTGGTCAGCGCATCGTCAGGTACGTATTCCGTGCAGGTGGTGGCGGCTGGGGCTAGGCGGGCGGAGGCGCTCCCGGCGAGCCTACTGCGCAGTCGTGTCACGGCGCATAAAAACTGATGTCGGTGTGACCAGCGCAAGCGGCCCGTGCTCTGCCGCGCAAGAAGGTTCGTCAGGCCTGATGCTGCCGGCGAGGCCACAGCTGACCGTTTCCTAAGGCCAAGGAGAAGCTCGGGATCGTGGCCGGCCAGGAGCTGCCCAGACGCGGGCGTTGCAAGCACTACAGCAAGAGCAATCGGTGGTTCCGGTAGGCGGCAAGCCACACCGTTTGCCGAGTTTCGCTGACTTGTTGGTAAACACCAGGTTCTCCTGCTGCGCCAAAGTGTACCCGTGTGACAGGTATCGTCATGGCCCGGTCGCAAGCTCAGCGCCCACCGGCCTGGGATCGCGAGATCGCTTGATGTACGGCTACTGACGTGCGATCGCAGATGCCACGACGACGAGGCTGATCACCCGAACGAGCACGCGAACAGGATGATTTGGTAAGTCGCTTGGTGTGTTGCGCCCACCGGCCCCCGATCTGCCTCGAGGCTCCCCAGATCCATGCTCCGCAGTGACGTCGCACCCACATCTGTCCCCGGTCAAGCTTCCCCCGCACGCGCTGCCTGTTTCGGGTGTCCGCTGCCAAGGGGGGAGTGGGCGGTCTGACTCGGTGCCCTGGGGCGCTCGCGGCATTCTTCCCCCGAGCCAGCTGCAGCCCTACCGCGCGCCGTCGATCATTTCGTTCTGCCTTCATCATCCTGCAGCCATGGAGCGCGACTTGCTGACGACGTCTTTTGCTCGTGTGCACAGTGGATTCTGTGAGCCATCCCCACCCGGCGGCACAGCGTCATTTCGGCGACACGGAGAGGCGGACGTTGCTAACGGCTCGATGCGCGCCATCACAGGCTCCCGCGAGCAGAACTACCGGCCGGGAGATTGCGGAATTTGCCACGCGACGCTCATCGGCAAGAAGGGCACAGGCTACTGGGAAGGTGGAAAAGGTAGGTTCACGACCAGCATCTGATCGCGAAAAGCTTAAACGCCCCTCATCTCCAATTCCCGCCCAAACCCTACACAGCGCGGAGTTTCGGTGCCCTCGGCCTTGGGCGCGGCGGAACGCCGTAAGCTGGCCGTTGCAATTAGCGGGCGGCGATTCGTCCAAGATGAAGAAGGAACCGGCCGCTAGAGGAATTGGGTGTCTACACCCGCTTCCGGCACGCCGTTGTCAGAAGCCAAACCCAAAGCACACGGGCTTCGTCCCCTGTGTCGAGCAGCCGGCGACCCGGGCGCCGGGGAACGAGCGCTGGATCGGGGGGGGGGAGGGGGGCCAGCGTCGCACTTCCTGCGCGAGGCTGCGCTGGAAGACGTCTTCAGCTGTGACAGGACGGACTGCGTGCGGGCCAGGCCCTGTGTTCAGCCGTCAGGAGGACTGGGGCTGCGGTCGCGGGGAACAGACTGTTTGCAGCACAGGGGCGCTGGGCGCGACTCGTCTCGCCTGTCTCGCGATGTCCCTCCGGCGGTGGCTGCTGGCTTGCTGCTGGCTGGCGCGCGCACTCGACTGCATTGCAACCAAGGTTCTTCCTCTCCGGCTGCGTCTTTTTTCGCCAATGGCGGCGCCGCCTCCTCACGTCTTCTCGTCGACCACCCCGCGCTTATGGCCGAGGTACACGCCAGCGGTTGCCGACGGACCAGCCGAGAGGGAGATCGCGGCCGGCAAGCACGAAGCGTAGCAGAAGAAGGGTTTTCTGGCAGGCCTCCTCCCGGCATGCAGGCCCTCCACGTGCGCGCCCAGCCCCCCCCCCCCGCCCGCCCCACTCTGCCGCTGGCTGGCTCGGCTGTGCCCCAGGTTTTGGCCTCGCAAATCTGGGGTCGCGCTCCTTGTCGGCCTCCCCCTCGAAGCTGCTGCTCCCCCTTTTCGAGAGCGTGCTCGCCGGAATCCGGGTCCCTGCTTGGCACGCCAGCCCTGCGCATCTTCACGACGCCGCCGATGCAGCGCATGCTTTCGCTGTGCTGCGTGCGGCCTTGGCATCGGGCTGGCCGGCCACGGGACTGCTCGCCTTGCACGCCTCCGGTCATCTAAACACCGGGGGGATGCCCCTGCGTAGGGGGCGGCAGAGCGGCGAGGCAGACCAGCAGCAATTGGAATACGTCGAAAGTCATGCGCGCGCGGTCGCTGGCTGAAGATGGCTTTTCCGGTCGGTGGTTTGCGGCGCGCCGCCTGCAAGCTTTCCGTTTTCCGCACCGCCGCGGCGAATCTCTGCTGCTGTTTCAGGTCTGGCGCGTGACGCCCGCGGAGCTTTCTCGCAGAAACCGGCCGCAGGATACTCCATTACCCCGTCTGCCGCAGCACACACCCGCGCGCGCTTTGTTTGAAGGATGCGAATCGCTGACGCAGTCGTCGACGCAGGTACGCGTGACCGCACGCGGATGTCGAGAAAAGGTATGTTGTTGTTGTTCCTTATTTTTGGCTATAGCGCCCCCCCGCCACGGCGGTGGTGTGACGGTTGGCTCTCCCGCATCCTGTCCTCCCTTTCACCCGCCGCCCCGCTGTTCAGCCTATTGTTTCTTCCAGCCAACGAGCCGGCCGCGCCGTTGTGTTGGTTTCACACCGGCAGCCTTTTCCCCGCGCCCGACCAATCGTTTGCCCATCCTGTCCCTTTTTCGCTCGCTGCTCCCAATTCCGCGTCTGTTGTGTGGTCGTCCCGCGTGCCTTTTTCTTTTTTTTTCCCTTTCGATTCTTCCCTGTCACTGCGCCGCCCGCCTGCGTACGCACACCACCATAAGCAAACAACACACACACACACTCGCACTCTCGCAACCCACATTTGCAAGGCGAAGGTCGCTCGCTCGCCCGCCGCGGCCTTTGCTGCGCTGGCTCTCCCTCTCCCTCCCCCCTCCCCTGCGCCCGGCGATGGCCGGTCGGTCAATCGGCCGGCCGGCAAACGTCCCCCCCCTCTCTCCACCGCAACCGCCGGTGGGCGGTGGCGGCGCGGGCAGGGGAGTCGTGTCGGAGCAGAGAGGAGGCGGGGAGGGGTAAGAAGAGTAGGTGAGCGAGCCGTCGAGTCGTGGCCGCACGCTGGCTCAGCACGTCTCGAGCACGTCTGATTTAAGATGACGGCGCACATGCCAGCGGGGAACCCCACGGGCTGGGCTGGGGGGGGGTGTGTGTGCGTTTGTTGTCGTCGTCGTCGCCTATGCGTGCGGGCCTTGCGGCAATGGTATGGCAACCGGGGGGCATTGCATTATTCGCAATAATAATGCTGCTCGAGCGCCCTGCCCAAATGTCCCCGTGCACGCGCCTTGTCCCCTTCTCGCGTTGCTCAAGTTTTCCCCTCTCAAATCACCTGCCGCTACTTGGTATCAGATCTTTGTTTTCTTTTTTTTTTTTTTCCTTTTCGTTCTCGGTTAGAGCACCGTTCGCTTCACGTCGCTGCCTTTTTCTTCCGTTCCCGTTTTACGTTTTGCTTCCGTAACACGCACCCCGCGCGGATGGCGGCCACATGGCTCGTGGGGACATCCGTGCCACACACACATGGAACCTCGAAGGGGGGCCGGCGGCGGGCATGGGAGAAAAAAAAAGGCAACAAAGAGAGAGAAGGGCTGACTCGTTCGTCTTCTCGCACACCGCAAGACCCGCGGAAGCACAAGCGCAGGCCGGGCACCAAGCCGTCGTCGTAGAGACGCAATGCATAACGCAACGCAACGCACCGAGGGGCGCACCGACAGGGAAGCGAGACGAAAAAAAAACGAGTCGACCGTTTTTGGAGGACGATCGTCGATTTGCGGTAGGGATGCCGAGGCGGAGGGAACTCCTACGGTGTATGGGTGTGGGTTTGTGTATGCGGTTTGACGGGATACTGGTTTGGGGAGGTGAGTATTCAGGCCAAGGGAGGGAGGTGTGAGGTTTGCAACAGATTGAAACGGGATCGGGGGACGGCGTCGTGGGCAGCAGTTTGCGTTTTTCCTTTTCTTTTTTTCGTCGGCTGCGGGAAGGATGCCGGCTGGGCTGGTAGCAATTCTTTTTTCCCGTCCGTAACGGCCACACCGACGACATGCGATTTGTGTTTGATCGGTGGCGGGCATCGCAGGTGCTGCTGCTGCTGCTGCTGCCGCCGCCGCCTTGCGACGACGCGCGACGCGTGAATCGAAGCGTCTGGCTGTTCTAGACTGGAAGCGGTAGGTGGTGCCTGGTTGTGGAGCGCTCGCTCGCTGGCGCCGCTACTTACCCACGCGTCGGGACCGCGATAGGGCTGCCTTTCCGCTGCCCTTGCAGTGGTGTCGGCGGCGGGCGGCGACACTCGCGTCGAGTAGATGGCTTCCGAGCTTGATGCTGACGGCCTTGCATGCGGGCAACTGGCCGGCCGGCCGGTTGCACCGTCGCGTCTGCCCACATCATTGCACGCACGCTGCAGCTGTTCAGAGGAGCGCACCACCATCTGGCGCCACGCCGCTGGTTCGGATCGGCCCGAGCGACGCGACGAGAGGCACAGGAAACGCAAAATGGATGGCTTGTTGGGCTCTCTCCGCTGCCGCTGCGGGCGGTTTGGCACCTTTCGGCTACCGGCGGTCCTCCCTCCCTCTCTCTCGCAGATCGCGCTTCTTCGGAGCGCCGGAGTCTTGTTGCTTCATCGCCGCTCGCTCAGCTCTGGTTGTACTTTTAGCACGGTGGGGCGGCGGGGAAAGGAAAGGGAAAATTCGGATTGCCGCCACACCCCGTCCACCAGGGTTTTTCTTCTCGCCTGCTCTCTCTTGTTGTTGATTGGCACGCGGCGGGGTGCGATGGAAGGTTTGTCCGTCGACGACGGCGGTCTAGAGTAAGTATACGGGTGACCTGCCGTATGCACTGCACGTGCTTCTCGCCTGCCTGCCGCGCCGCGCCGGGGAATGCGGAACGAGCGACGTACGCAGGCGGCGGCCGCGGTTGGGGCTCCATTTTTCCCGTATGTTCGGAGCCGCAATCTGCTTTCTCTCTCTGTCTCTGTCCCTCTCTTTCCGGTTTTACCCTGAGCCGTGTGGTTTTTTCTCTCTTCGACTCTTCCTCTGCCCTTCGCTCGCGTTGGCGGAGAGCCGGAAGCCCGATCCATATTCCCCCCTCTCCCGCTCCCCCGTTCCCGCAAATCATCGGAAGAGAAGAGTAATCAGCATCGTTTCTGGCGTGTTGGAGGCGGGCACAGACGCCGAACGCGCAAACGCGTTGTTTTTTTGCGTGCCCGTCGATGCCCTGCGACTACGCTACCCCCCCCCCGAACGGCCATCGGAAGCCGCCGCCGCCGCCGCTGCGAACGGAGAGTCGGGGAGAGAAGAGAGGGGGCACGGTGGAGGGGGAGGGACCAAGAAGGCCCGACTGAAGCGAGGCAGAACAACGTGGCCGGCCCATCCGTGCCCTCCTCGCTGCGCTCTCCTCGACGCGTGCGCGCGTGCGTGCCCTCCCGGAGGCTTTCCAGCACCGCCCGCAGCCTGCCCGTGGTGTGAGGGAGAGGGAAGAGACCAGCAAGAGGGGGGATGTGCGCATGGAGGGTGTTGGGTTCCGAGCCTGGCGCCGGCGGGCACGCAGAGCAGATGCGACGTAGCTACGTAACTTGGGAGGGCTCGCCATGCCCGCCGGACAGGAGAGACGTGAGAGACGCTGAGGCGGCTGCGGCGGCTGCTACGTCCCAATGCCACGCGACGCGAAGGGGGGGGGGCTGAGGGCGTGGGCAGATGTGGTGCTGGAGCCCGTCCTTGCGTTCGCGGCAGTCGTACGTCTTCGCCGTTGCAGATGCGATCTGGAGTGGTGGCTACTTAGCGCGTGCCCAAGCCCTTTGTGTGCTGAGCTTGTCTTTGCGATCGCGCGGATCGCCGGCACCGGCACCGGCACCGGCACTGCTTGCTGCGTGACTTGCATCTGGCTCTGCTGGCCGTCGCGGTTGGGACTGGCTGCTGCAGGGGCAGGCGAAGGTTGGTGTGGAGAGCGAGGCGGATGACGTCGGTGGTGAGAACACGCTGCGCGCATGCGAGATGCGTGTCGCCAATCCAGCCCAGGGCGAAAGGGCGGCGGCCGTGAGTAGGGCTGGCGCAACGCTCGTACATAGGCCTAGACTGTTTGATCGCCGGGCGCAGTCGGTCACGATATGTGGAGTGGCATGTGGGTTGGTTGCCCGGGAGGGAGGCCGGATGCCTTAATCTCTGCTGGAGCTGGACACCGCACCGTACGTAAACATGCCAGTGCCGGGCATTCGCCCTCCGCTCCTCGCTATACAGGTGGCGTTCGGGCACCGAGCACGTCGCCTCCTACAAGCTACATTACTCGAGAGATGTGGGTGCTCGCGTCGCCGGGTTTTTCCACTTTCGAGTGTTGATCAGGGCTCGGCTTCATGGCATTATCCGGGGTTTGGGGCGAGATGGACGGAAGTGGGAGGGCCGGGTTGACGCCATCGCGCCGGCCAGCTCGCTCTTCGCCTCTCTCGTATCTGGGGGATCTCTCCATTTGCGCCGCGCTTGTCATGTCACGATGCCTAGGGGTCGGCGGATCGGATCTTCATCGGCTCTGCCGTGTTCCGGGGAAAGTGCGGAGCTGGGGCAGGGAAGGGAAGGGCATGGTCGTCTGGAGCAACCGGTCCGTGGCGCCGTGGGAATGAGGGGCATCGTGAGGGCGTCCTTTGTTGCCTGCAAGTGATACGCAGTTCTAGTGATTGACTCGAAGGGGTGATGTGGGTAGATGACGGAAGTCAAGAGGAGCCTGTGTTCCTCGTGGAGTGAGCCTCTTCGACCAAATCGTGGGGTGGCCTAATGACGTCTGTGTTGGAGCTACGGTGGGCCTGCCACTACGGATGACACTTCAAGATTTTCTGTGCTAGGACGTAGCACTCGTGCTTGAAGAATCTCGCGGTGATGACAGTCACCCGTCAGCTTCACGCTGATGACGCCGACGCCTTTTCAGTTGCGCCTCAAATTACCCCAAACAGCAATCAATCACTTTCCCAAACCGGAAGACGTAAATTTCCTCGGCAATTGGCCTCCTCACAGCTAGAACAGAGCAACTGAGCAGAGGCATAAGATGCGAAGGTTTGTCAGGAGGTGTCTCCTCTCAATTCTAAGCATTCCGACTTCCACTTCGGACATCCGGAAACGTGGTGTGCGTAGACAGAAGATCGAGCCCTGGAAAGCTCTGTTCGTACGGAGTAAACTTCGTTCTTTGGAAGGCAGCTTGAGAACAATTTTACACATCCTGGCAACAGTGAACCTCTGGCATTTCATCACCACACATTAAGAGGTCCGTTCTGGAATTATTGCAACATGCCCATATCTTCACGGGCAGTTGAAGCATTCGTCCGGGTCCGAATTTGCGGTGACAGAAATGCCAAACCTATCCAGACGAATACTTCAACAGCCCATGTGCGACCTTGTTGCAATACTTCGCAAATTGACTACCCATCCCCTTCAAACTAGAATTTGCGACTCTTTGCAACTCCGCCCAGAATGCCCACCCCCACATCGACATCCCAAACCACTTCAACATATGTACCAATCACGACCAAAATCCCACGATGTCACTGCCTCCAGACGTCCGCCGCTCGCCACCTGTTACACCAGATCCAAGCAAGGAACACCCCTCAATCACAATCCCGTAGCACAACCTCCCCGTTCCGCTCCCTCCACTCGCTCCCTTGCGCCAGAGCAAATGATCCCACCATACATGCGGCCACAACATCAACATACTACACAACAGCAGCAGCAACAGCACCCACACACACGCCCCCAAGACAGACAAGAAACAAAAAAAAAGTCAAGAAGCGGGGTACGCAAGATGAACGAATGCAGCATCCCGATTCACTGTCTCGGCCACGTTCAAACCTGCGAGGCAAGGCAAGATGCAGATGCAGATGCAGATGCAGTATGTGAGAGTTCTTTCCACTACATGTGCACATACATGTACATGCATGACGTGGTGTTTCTCATGCCATGTACGGTATTTCGAATACTCATCTGCGTTCGTTTTCACCCTATGACAAATTCCACTTGCGCATAGAGAAGGGGGGGGAAAGGGAAGAGGCTCGCGGTGACGCAAATCTCGCAGCAAACCGACAGGTGCGGTAGAGTAGCCAGTGGCCGACGACGGGCTGGCAGGTGCAAAGGCAATAGAAAATTTTAGTTGCATTCTAGAAGCGAAGTACAACAGACGCGTGCGCAAGCAAGCACGAGAACAGCAAGGGATGAGGTTGTAGCGAAGCAGTGAGAGACACATCCAAGCAAAGATTCGTCTTTCCTATCTTTCTATTGTAAATATGTGCCCTACTACATTACTTACTTCAATTGCCACCGCAGCGCCCGCCGGAGTTTTCTTGTTCCTTTCTAATGCCAATTGCGTAGGTGTTGAGAAGAGGGAAAAATCTCCTGCTGCTACATCATACATGCATCCCACCGCCGGCGGGGCGTGTCATCCGCAATCATCATCATCGTCCGTTGGCCTTCACCCAACCCTTTCCCCATCCTCGTCCCTTTCTTGATTTTTCCATTTTCTTCCCAATCCGCGTCACTGCTGATACTTGTCTCAGAACTCGTTCTCGTCGCTTCCAGCGATGATGACATTGTTGATCTGTCGTAAGGAGAAAAAGGTACACGCGTTAGCCAAGACTCTCATTCAGATAAGCGGTGAAGGGGCGTTCGCGAATCGGGTCCTCAACCCGGACCCCGGTGGGCTAGAAGCCTGGCCGAGATCCTTGTTGGAAAGGGGGCTTGCGTGCATGTGGGTGATGATGCGCACGGCGCCGACGGGGAAGCGGGGAAGACGTGAGGCGACATGCTCTCACTGGCTAGCAACGCCCAACTGTTGTCCCAATCCCGGCAGATCGGACGTCAGGGGCGGCGCGGCGAGAAGCGAGAGACATGGGGGTGTGGGGAAGAAGAGAAGATTGGATGCAGGCGACCCTCAGGGTAGTTGAGGGCAGGGAAAACGGTAGACATGGGGGACGGGCGTTATTTGTGACAACTATGGCTGCAGTGCAAAGCCTGGGGTCGAGGCGATTTGCGACTCGCTTCAAAGGGCCAGACGCCACGCTGTGTAACCGTGGCTTAGGGGGATGTCGGGATGGCGCGCTTGCACTGCAGCCGTAGGGGGATGATACACCGCAGACGCCGTTGGGCCCCAAAAATAATGTGACGGGGGAAAGAGGGCTGCATGTGAAGGACAACCGGGAAATTGTGAGGCGACCAAAGAAACCTGAAGACATACCTTCAGAACCATACGGCACAACTGCGTCGCGAGCAGGAGCTGTTGCCTCTTGGAGATGAGCGGGTCGATGACAAAGTTCTCGCGCATGTCTGTCACGTTCAATGTTAGCCCTTGCCGCGACCTGCATTTTCGTTTGGTGAAAAGTGTGACGGTACAAGTGACGAGTGATACGGGACGGAAAATTATTGGTGGTGAAATGGGAGTGCGGAAGAAGGTACGAGCCGCTGCACATGCGACCGGGATCTCGATTGTATGCGTCCGGGATGTGCAACATCCCATTGCGCAACCGCATCTGACTGCCAGCCACATGCAGTGCCGAGAACAACTGGCACTTGTGGCTGCAGATTGTGGACAGGGAGCGAGCAAACGGCATGTGCAGGGAGTATGCCGCGAGATGTGATGATGAGAAGGGGAGCTTACCGTTGGTGCCTGCTTGCATGCAATCAACACCCAACCGCGAGTTCTTCTCCTTGACCTGTCTCGACTTGATAGATGCAAGGGTTTCAATTGGGCTCAGGCCCGAGTTCTCTGCGAGCGCCATCGGGACTGCGTCGAGCGCGTCGGCGAACGCGCGCATGGCGTATTGCTCGAGACCGGGGCTCTGTCAACCGGGTCAGCCACAAACATCTTTGAATGCGCACAGGATTGACAGGTTGTCAAACATACCTTGACCGCTGCATCCTCAACAGCCAAGGAGCAAGCAATTTCTGCCGCTCCACCTCCGTAGACGACGCGGTTGTCCGTGACCAGGTTGCGGACAACGCACAGGGCGTCGTGGAGCGAACGCTTGGCCTCGTCGATGATCTGGTAGACCGTCAGCACTGCCACTTCGAGAACCACGCCGCGGCTGGACCAGAGAATGGCGTACCATCTTGTTGCTTCCTCTCAGGAAGGCGGTGACGGCTCTTGTGTTGGCACACTCCTCAATCACAAGCATCTTGTCCCTCGTGGTGCCAAAAGTCATCTCCCTCACCACACCAGCACTACCCAGCTTCTCCGCGCTGAGATCCTCAAACCTAGGCACTATCCTTCCGTTGGTGGCAATGGCGATCAGCTCGATCTCAGGGCCACCAACCCACCTGACGGCGGGCAGATTGTTGGTCAGGAGAAGGTGGTTCGCCTCGTCATCGAACCCCCACTGACATATGGCGACGTTGGCGCCAGTGTCCTTGATCTGCGCAATCATCTCGTTGAACTTGTCGGTCTCGTACTGCTGCAGGCGCTTGAACTCCTCGACGTTGGTGATGTCCAGCTTGTGCTTGGTCTTGGGCTTCGGAGGCTCGAAGGCGCAAGTGAGGATGGCGATCTTCGCGTCGCGCACCTCCGAAGGCATCTGAGGGTGGGAGAAGTCCTTGTCGATGATCACGCCCTTGACGAGGAGAGAGTCCTCCAGAGAACCACCGACCTTGGAGTCAACCTTGATAAGCTCGAAATCGACGTCCTTGCGTTCCAAATCGGCGACGGACAAAACGGCGTCGACGGCCATCTGAGCAAAGTGGTCGTGGGCCTTGGACACAATCTTGCTACCCAAACTCGTCTTCGCGACCTTGAAGAGATTCTCAGTGTGGTCCTTGGAAAAGGGAATCTCGTCACTGATTTTGTCGAGCTCTCCCACAGCAACCTCGCAGGCAGCATCGTAGCCGTCGGCTATCCGGATGGGGTGAATTCCCTTGTCGATGAGGTCGGCAGCCTGCTCGAGCAGCGCGCCGGCCAGGACGACAACACCGGTGGTGCCGTCTCCGATCTCGTCGTCTTGCGACTTGGAGAGCTCGACCAGAAGCTTGGCGACGTGGTTGGTGATTTCCATTTGGCCCAGGATGGTGGCGCCGTCGTTGGTCACGGTGATATCTCCATCAGGGGAAATCAGAATCTTGTCCAGACCTCTCGGTCCCTAACCACTCGTGTCAGCCCCTCCTCCCGTGTGCGCAGCTTCCGTGTGTCATACCAGCGAGGACTTCACAATGTTGGCGACGGTCCTGGCGGCGAGGATGTGCTGCTTGACGGCATCGGTGCCGTGAACTCTCTGCTTCTTGCCCTGACTGCATGTCCGTCAACTCTCACTCTTGTGCCAGCTGGATATGCTTCTCTTGGGGTATGACGCACTCTCTGACGATGATGAAGGGGCGGCCAGACTCATCCTTCATCACCTGGGCTGTACGGCGAGGTCAGCGGAGAAGGGCTCGGCGACGCGTGGTCGGTGAGGGCTAGTTGGGTTCGGGCATACCATTAGACATGTCAAGCTCTGTGCGGAGGAACTCAGTCAGCTTTAGCTTTCCAGGGAGTGGGAGACAGCTGGTAGCAGGGGGGCGGGTGCAGCACGGGGGAGCTCAGGACAACGTACGCATAGCCATGTTGGCGTGGGGTGTCCTTTGCAAAGGACCAGACTGCTAGCTCGGCAGGAGGATCGGACGCGTCGCGAAATGCGTGGACGGATACTGACAGGGCGAGGCGGACTGTTGCGGGGGGATGAGTGGTGTCGCTGCGGGACAAAATTCTGGAGTACGTGAAGTTGCCCACAGCCGCCGCCCACCGCCCGCCGCCTCCGCGCTCGGTCCATCTTTCTGTCGCGGCACGTATGCGCGATTCCACGCTCGCGCGCGCATCATCCACCAGACCCTCGCCCGTTCGCCGACGCGACAACATCGCCAGCCCCGCGCGCCTTCCTGCCTTCCGAACGCCTGCGTCGCCATCTCCTCGCATCCGACGCGTTTCAATTGGCCCAGCGCGCGCATCACCCCGTGTCACCCGCAATGCCGCGTATGTCTAGCTCCATGCGCTCGCGCAGGCCGAGCTCCTCAGCTAAACCTCTCTCCACAGCTGCCATTTCTGACGACGAAGGAGGAAGCTCTTGCTCCGAGGCCGAGATTCCCTCCAAGAAGCCTGCCAAGCCAGCTCCCGAGGAGGTTGAAGAGGAAGAAGACGACGATGAGGAAGACGAAGAAGAGTATGGAGCTCAGGCCTCACTCATGCCGTCCATCCAGCTGATTCACATCGCAGATACGTCGTCGAGAAGGTCATGAGTCACATCTTTGAGGAAGATGTAAGCTTCACTTTTCAGCACCAATTGCTTGCTCGACCATCAACTGACTCCCGCCCAGGGATCCATCAAGTACGAAATTAAATGGATGGGATACGACAGGAAGTCAGACAGGACCTGGGAGCCGGAGGAGAACCTGTAAGTCGGCGCGGATCTGTTGGGTTCGCAGAGCTAACTGCTGCGAAGTGAGGGTGCAAAGGAAGCCCTGGAGGAATACTTCGCCAAGCTCGGAGGACGCCCGACCCTCAAGAAGAGGAAGGCATCCCAGACGCCTTCGGGCACTCCGGTTGCGAAGGGACGTGGCCGTGGCCGCAAGGCCAAGGACGAGAGCATTTCAGCCGAACCGGAGCCGATCACCAAGCCTGTTAAGAAGGAGCCCGAGTTCCCGAAGGGCAGCTGGGAAAACCACATCCAGAGCGTGGATACGATTGAGGAGATACCGGACGAGAAGCACGGTGTCCAGAAGCGGTTTGCCATGGTTGTCTGGAACAATGGCCGGAAGACGCGACACGAGCTCGCCGTGCTCAACCAGAAATGCCCGCAGAAGGTAAGTCTGTCCATGTGCGTTGGTGCGAGTGCTTGCTGACTTGTCTCTAGATGCTTGCCTACTATGAACAGCATCTGTACTTCAACTACAACTGATCCCCCCACCGTTGAGCGGCTAATAATCGTTCCAAGGAAATTCTACACGGACGACGATTATCACGCCGGCAACGGTGTCGATGATTACTGAATCGATCCGAGCCAAGCCAGGACTTCAGTCTCGGGATCTGAAGAAAGGGAAACAGGAAGGGGCGTGCCGGGCGAGGCCTCGGGTTGAAGTAGCGCTGGTTGTTAATATAGGGGCGGCGTAAGAGCTCGAGCGGTGGACCTGGGCTTCTCTTTTTGCACGGCGTCATCAAGGAGATCTTCAAAATGGCATGGCGTAAGGACTTGGCCATATCTTTAGGTATTTGCAAGCGGCACTTGCCTGTTCAGGCAACGGAATCTGGCCAATGGGATTATGTCGATTTCGTGCAGGGTCTGCATGGAGTTGAAGTCGACGGGTCGGATGAGGAACCATTCGGATAGCATCTCGAATTGAGGAATACGGGTATCACTAGCAACCAAACCCACGCTGTGGAGATGGCCCATATGCTTTGTTCCTGCTTGTCTGGCCTTTTCAGCGTGCTGACCAGCGCCTCTCCAAGCGTACCCGGCGAAACATTTGGCCGCGTCGGGCCGAAGGCAAACGAAGACCAAGCGTGCGGCGCGTCATCGACAGCCTCGCCCGCGCGCCGGACCTCGTCCTTTTTCTTCCTCCACTCTGACCAAGTCTCAGGCTGCGTCGAAGATCCGTTTCACGACGCGCCTACTTAAGGCTTGTCCATTCATTCCGAGCATGCACATTTCGCAGCCGTTATTTCCGAAGAAGCTCGCGTTCCACAACCATGGATGAAGATCTGGCGCGACTCGAGGCATGTGCGCCCCGATCTTGCGCCCTTGCTGGGATGAATTAACAATTCCCAGCGCGAATTCTGCCCGCCTCTCGATGCAGCCCTTGTAATATCGATCTACTCCGACTTCGGGGGCCAGCCTGACGCGGTCGAACAAGCACGTGGCATTCTGACCCCCTTCAAAGACGCTGCAGTCATCGAACAGCTCACAGACTTCGATCCTTCTGGATGCAGTACGCAGAACCAAAATGGAGACCAGGCATCGCGCAGCCAGAAGTCTCCCACACCGACGGACGTCACGAGCCTGACCAATGGAGTGTCTTCTCTCGCCCTGTCGAGCTCGGGCGTCTCGACTCCCTCCGAACCGGGTGGGAGCATGACATGGCCCCAGAACTTGGACATTTCAGTCAAGGAAGCCCAGCTCATTGAGACGTTCCCGACCTTGAACGCCACAACCATCATTTTCATTCTCAAGAAGAACAAGGGCGACTATGAGAAAGCCACGGACGAACTGCTGAACCACGCCGCGTTCCAGGAGATGGACGGTCAGGACGGTGAAGAGAAAGTCTCGTGGAAAGGTCTGGATACTTTTGCCAAAGATGGCGCCACTCTCCGCGGACGCAAGACCAAGGCCAGGAAGAAGAACAAGAAGACGAACTACATCACCCTGGACGAGCACGGCAGGTCGAGTTCGGAGCCAGCATCGCTCACGCAGAACAAGTGGCAGACTATCTCTCAAGACGTCGAATTTATTACCGACAAAGTCAATGTCTCTCACAAGACCGTGAAGTCGTTATATCACGAACGCAGTGGGTCTGTTCAGGCCACCATAACGGCATTGATCGAGTCGGAGGTGAAGACTAACAAGAAAACGCTCGAGGATGAGAGCGACATCACCGTCCAAAACGTGCTCGACCTCCAAAACGAATTCCCGCTCGAGCTCCCCCAAGCCCACGCCCTCATCCGCCTCACCCACCCCTCCTCAGCCGCTGCGCACGAGCTCGCCAAAGCGCTGACGCGCACTCGTAGCGGCCCTTCATCCCCCGGCGGTATCGAGCTTGTCGCCCGCTACGCGCCGCTCAACCTGTCCGATCCAGACGAGGACGAGCCCGCCGCCTCCTCGTCCCTCTCCTCCCCCATCGGCCCCCAGACCGCGGCCTCCCTCGGCGCCGCCCGTGCCACCGCCTTCACCAAGGCGTCCGAGTACCACCGCAAGGGCAAGTCGGACAAGCTGATGAAGGCGGCCGCCGGCTACTACGGCCAAGTCGGCCGCGACAGCCACCGCGCCTTCCGCGAGGCCGTGGCCCACGAGGCCGACGCCCTGGTCGCGGTGCAGTCGACGCCGAGCCAGCTCGACCTGCACGGCGTCAGCGTCGCGGACGCGAAGCGCATCGCGCGCCAGAGGGTCGCGGCGTGGTGGGCGGCGTTAGGGGAGGAGCGTGTCGGGGCGAGGGCCGGGCAGCATGAGTACAGGATCGTGACAGGGCTGGGTAGGCACAGTGATGGGGGGAAGGCGAAGATTGGGCCGGCGGTGGTGAAGATGTTGGTGGGGGAGGGGTGGAAGGTGGAGGTGGGGAGCGGGTTTTTGACGGTGACGGGGGTGAGAAGGGTGTGAGGGGGAGGAACGGAACGAGATCGGCTTTGGGAAGTCTTGGTTATGGATATCATGAGTGACGTAGGCATAACAAGCGTCGGAGTTAATGGACATGGGCATTTGCGTATGGACTCTTTGGGAGATGCGGCTGGATACGGCAATATGTAAATCTGATTCATGAGTTTTCATTCCAGAGCGGGCGGGTAAGCTCGAGATATATCGGCATGAGTGAAGGTTTGAGATAGAGTTGAGTTGCTTTTATGTGCGGATGGGAGCCGAAAAACCGCGTCTTGATCATTCTCATTTGGTGATCATGAGTATCTCGTGTATTTCCACATTCTGAACCTCAAGAATTGAATGTATTTCCACTGCGGTGGGCTTCTCGCGTGCAAACTCTCCCTCGCCTCCATCAGCATGCCGCACATGTGCCAAAGCTAAATACAAAAAGTGTCAGAATATATTGGGAAAGAATCCAGAAAGCGAACTGTAGTGATCCAGTCATGACTTAAGAAGTAATATGGTTGACGCGGGTACGCTACGGTGGTTCCCGGCGAGCTACTGTTTCCAACATCGCGGATGATTACCAATTGATACTCTACGTAGCACATTGTCTAACCGTCACAAGCACAAAGTGTCTATGCCGAGGGACTCAGAACTTCTCGTTATTCTCCGACACTCCATTGTTTCCCCTGGGCCTATTGGTTCGAAGTTGCGCATGCCAAACGTTTACGTAGCACGTTCTTCAAATCATGACAGTCTACGGAGATACAATGCAAACCGCAACGATGATGTCCCCTCAAAGCTATTGAGACTATAATTGCCAATATTTTGTACAGCACAATGGCGGAGTCGGAGGGCGTTGAATATTGTGGAACGCTCACGAAGCCGAGAGAAGATGATAGGAATTACCGCAAGCCCCCTCGGAGGAAAGATTATGTGTCCCAGGCAGGATTTTTCTGCTTTTGTGAGACGAAATTGATCGGCAATTTGACTGGAAATAATATGCTGGGTGACAGCAAACCGATTTGACAAATTTCCCATGGCCCTCCCGTGTGTGACAATGCCACGACGCACTATTGCCCTATAGCTACTCGGAAAATGGCATGTTTCATCCGCATAATGGCTCAGCAAACTCAACAACTACATCAGGCGAGTATCGACGGCCTTATGCTATAAATCCGATAATCTCCTCGTACTAATTTGTCTCTGATAGAATCCACTCGTCTCAACACCGGATGGTAATGAGGGAACCAGCACACAATACAATGTATTCTTTGCTCTTGTACTTTGTGTTACTTCTGCAGCTTTGTAATACCTGTAGGTCATCTTTGGTAACTCATGAATCCCTACTGACATAAGGCTCTAGTTCCGACTGATTCTCCGGAGGCTTCTGCAAACGATGATACCAGGTCTGCCGCAACGCCGAAGGATCCTGCTACAGGAACAAGCACCACCACGCATCCATATCTTGCATCTGCAATCCAGTGCAATAGTGAGCAATCACTGTACTGGGAAGCAAGAAGGGCTTGGAGCAGTCAACATGCAACCGTGACTCAAAGTCTCACAACAGACACCGAAACAGATGTATCAGGATATTCCGTGGTGACTATCACTTCAGGTTTACCCACCGTTACACTATGCGACGGTGTTCCGCGTGCAGGTAGTCCTTCCGAACGAACTACAGCCCAAACAACTGTCCTTGAGCAGTCGGTTGCAACTCTACACAGCACCATCTTTCCACAAAGCTACTCTCGCCCACCACCATCCTGCTACATCAACGATAAAGACTGCTCATCTCTGCAATCCTACGTGTCATCCCACAGTACCCTTTTCCCGAAAACCTGGGATATCCCGTGCTGGACGCGGCACTGTGCTCAATGCGTACTCCAGGCGACGAAAGTCAAGCTCTACCACTGGGCCCTGACGCCCTCAGTCACCTGCACCAACACCCCTCCCGGGCCACTGCCAACCACCAAACCACCCGCCACAGCCCCAACCAGCCCGACATCGCGCTCAACGCCCTCCCCCATCGAGTTCACCACCCCACCACACACCGTCATCTCCGACGGCAAGACCTTCACCTCACCCTACCTCTACCTCTCCTTCCACTCCATCATCGCCTCCGACTACTACAATCGCATCCGCTGCGGCTGCCAGCCCACCGGCGCCGCCGCCATGGTCTCCGTCAACCCGCACGGCTTCCGCAGCGTCCGGCACGGCTGGAACGGCGCGGTGCACTCCTTCGACCCCAACGACTACGCCTACACCAGCACGCTCGGCACCGCCATCCCGCTGGTGCCGGCGGACGTGTACAACGGCATGTACCGCTGCTGGGACGGGCAGGCCATGACGGCGCTGAGTGGCAGCTGCGCGACCATCCGGGACGACTACAAGGCCAACATTGGGTGGCCGCTGGAGGGGGATCAGGTGTTCGGATTGGACCCGGCTTGGGAGAACTGCGGGGTTGAGTCGTACATGGGGCTGTTTGTGGAGGGGGCGGAGGAGATTGGGAAGGGGCCGAAGGAGACGAGCTCGGAGGTGACGGCAGCGCCGTAGATGATGCTCTCATCCGTCAATTACGAGAAGAAAATGAGGGAGAGCGGGCCTGGTTCGATGTAGGGCACATTGGACGGGATTTCATGTATCCTACAGGGAACTTTTTGGCCTTTTTGCATCCATTGGAGATGTTTCACGAGATGTTGGGCAGTGGCAGCGCGGAATGATGTTGATGTCGCAGATTCTTCAATCTCATATGCCACTAACAAGCCCATCAGAGCTTATCGGGCAACAGATCGACTCCCTGCCGAGGCTTGCAGGGTTCGTTGACTGAGACGGGGGTCCGCTCTTTATCCATTTCCGCCCCCACGGCGTGCCCTCAATCTGTCTTTACCCCGCTCGCTGCCTGTGCTCGCGTAGTGACATGATGTTTTGTGGTCTGATTTCATTCGACCGGGGGATTTTTTGCGCCCCACGTGTGGATCTCCGCGGTGCGCGTACGCGGAAATGTTTCAGAATTTGGATGCTCGAAGTCCTTCGTCAACACCACGCTACTGCAGTCAGCAGTGGGCTAGCATCAGTTCTTGCTAAGATTAGCTGCGTCGGATCCACTATATATTGGACTCTGCAGCAAGGATGGGTCCCTAAAACGCATTCTTCAGTGCTTACATTGTCTCAGTCAACAACCTGCCTTTCACATCACATTGCCCTCGCGAAGATAGCAGGCATGACAGAAATCACCCTCCAAAACTAGAACTTCCATGACCTCAAGGACAAGGTTGTCTTAATTACCGGTATTTGAAAGCAGACACATCTGAATAAGCGCGCAGTTCAGCTCACAAAAACAAAGGTGGTTGCTCCGGCATCGGCCTTGCCACAGGTCTTCTGGCAGCAGAGAATGGCGCCAAAGTAGTCGTAGGAGACATCAACCCATTGCCAGCAGACGCCAAGATCGAGAGAAAGAATTTGTCCTACTTGCCTCTCGATGTCACTTCCTGGGATGCGCAATCTGCATTCTTCAAGAAAGCGCACGAGCTCCACGGCCGAATTGATCACGTTTTTGCAAATGCCGGTAAGACCAAAAGCCCAGAAATTCGAAACGAGTTTACAGGTAGACAAATCTGACCCCATTCTCGCTCTGCAAAGCTGTTGCACCTACATCCAACTTCCTCGACGAGGTCCTCAATGAGAGCGGAGAGCTGCAACAGCCCAGCTACGGAAGCTTCGAAGTCAACCAAAAGGGCGTCATGAACACAACAATCCTCGCCCTGCACTACATGAAGAAGCAGCCATCCGGCGGCAGCATCGTCGTCAGCGCATCCGTCGCGGGTAAGTATCCCACCTCACGCCTCCGAGACATACCTACGGCCAGCTGACCGATCGTTCGACAGCGATCATCCCGTTCCCCGAGCTCGACTACAGTAAGCATGATCCAGGACGTGATCCGCCCATCTTCCGCAAGACTGACCCGTCCGCAGGCGTTGCCAAGCATGCCGTCTTCGGCTTCATGCGCTCCGTCGCCCACAACCTGCGCGTCCTCCGCCCGCAGCCCAACATCCGCATCAACGTGCTCGCTCCCTCCTGGACCGCTACCGGCATGGTGCCCGCCGCGCTCGCGGAACTGGGTGCTGCCGTCCAGCCTGTCTCCGTGGTCGCCCCGGCCGCGGTGCTGCTGATGGCGGATGGGGAAAGGCACGGGCAGACGGTTGTGGTCCATAACAGTAGGTGTGTGGAGATTGGAGAGGAATTGTTCGGGGCGGTGATGAGGAACATGCCGGAGTTGGGCGGGCCGGAGTGTTTGGGTGTGTTTGAGAAAATGAGGGATTGGGCGTCTTATTCGGGGCAGGGGGAGAAATAGGAGACTGGAGAGAGGAGAAGAGGTGCGTGGTTCTGTGGAGTATTGCAACAAGGATAAATTCTTCACACATGGCTGATTGAAGCCTCCGTCCGGATGCAAATGTGCAACAAGGGAATTTAAAGGCTATCTGAATAACTTCCGGACCGCCCTTGTATGTCGGGATGGCCTAAGGCGACTTGAGTAGAAATTTTAGGATACCGGGGAATGGTGAAGTGCACGCGGGGGTTTGGGGGCAGTGGAAGCAGCCATGCGGATCGGCGAAGTAGGGTGGCCTGTTATTGAATCGGTTAACTAACACAAATTTGAAGTTCCAAATGGGTTGGGTTTGGCTTCAAGTTAATAGCATAAGACGATGCAAGTTAAACTGAATTATACCACCGGAGAATAAACATAATTCCTTTAGCTAATTTCCGAATTTGTTCTCGAGAGTCTTTTGCATGAAGTAACCATTGATGCGCCCTACCAAACCATCATTTGTAGAACCACAAAGCTCCAAGCCAGAGAAGGCCTTGTGGATTTGGGCGTCGCTGGGTAGATAGGATGCGATCTGTGAGAACAAGTTTCTACACCGCCCGTTTCAACGGGTGATGATATGAGAAACGCAGCGTTGATCGGACCGAGAAAACGGTTGATGGCTTCGATCTCGTAAAGCCCAGAAATAAGTTTCTCGGAGAGGGGGACATCAAAAACCCTCGCTTTAGAGTGACGAAAGGGATGAATGGATTTGAAATTCCCAGAAAAGGTCTTGATTGCAAAAGGAAAGTCTTTGATAATGGATGAGTCATTTGCAGCAAACTTGGTTCTTAGGGCGAGTCTTGTCGCTCTGTTGGATCGATCAGTAGCATCCTATCCTGTAAAGAGAGATTTTCACTTGCCTCAGCTTGGTCCTTCTGATCTTTAGTCATGTGGCGCATTTCAACCACAGTCTGTTTGGGATTGGTCAGCGCCACCGCTGCGTAAGTTGTCTTGTCTTCATCGTTGTCACTGGAATGGTATCCAGTTCTGGAATAGTGATTAGTCAAATTGGAAACAAGGGAGGAAAAACTCTTACGTGAAATTGGCCTCCGGATCCTCGTTGTGCTCGGCATTGAATTCAGCCTTCCATTTCGAAGCCTCACCCTTCTTCGTGCGCTCCACCAATGCTTCCGACTCGTTCTCAAGAAGTGGACGGAAGATTACCTGGCCTTTGCTAGTAGTGTACTTTTTAACGTGGAAGAGCTTAACGCCATCAACTTCCCCAATGAGCTTCTTTTGGTGGATTTGCAGCTGGTCCTTGACAGCAGAGGCGGCGGCGGATATGGCCTTTGGACCGATATAGATACTGTTCGTGCTTGAAACTCAGGCGATATTTGTCTTCGGAGAGAGGTGATGGTAGAGTTGTGCGAACCATATTGGGTTCCTCGAAGTACTGGTGAGCCAATGCGGAAGGCAGGAGGAAGTTGTTGTGCCTTGATCAGGCGCTCATAGAGGGAGATTTTATGCTATGAGGCGGGAAAGAAGGATCTCCGCTTACCCCGCTTCGGGCGAGAAAGGGCCTAGGCGCCCTAGTCACGTGCACCCCACAGCGAGCCCTCGAGCGAAGGGCTCAGCGAGCCCTTAGAAAATAGGCTCTCTTACGAGCCCATATGAGCCCAGCTCGCAAGGGCTCTACCAGATTGTTATAGCTTTCCTAGTAGTATATAGTCACGCTCCTTTAGCTAGACATTTGACCCTTCGTGGTCAACTCAAAGTTCCAATTCAAACCCTATTGATTTGGAGGTAACAAGCTCATTGCGCACCGCGCTATCACGTGATACTTCCCTCTTTGCACCGCCATCCTCCTCTTGTCTCTTCAAGGTAAACCCTTCGGTTTCCACCAACCTGCTAAGCGACTCCGAAGCTTAGTAGAAGGAGCCTACCGTTACACCCTGTTGGGTTAGTCTAGCGTACGGATCGAAGCGAGCCCGTTGTTGCTTAACACTTCAAGAGCTCTCCCCAACCTCCGACTCTACTTTGCCTTAGCCTACTGCACACACTTTCTCTGTCAGTAGCTCAGAACACCGGCCAGCACCAAGAATGGCGGCTTCACGCGCCTTTTTGTCTCGTGGCATGAGACTTGTCGGTAAAAGCGGCACCACTTTCAAGCTTACTAAGCCGTGTACTATCCGCCGTGATGGCTCTCCTTCCTCTACATGGCTCGCATTCAACATCAGCAAGCCACGGCAGCACTTCATAATCGAGCAGCCTTTCAGCTTAAGAAATCATCACAGGAGACTCTTCGCCAATGAGGTCGAGCTGCTGAAGAAAGTAGAAGACAGTTGGCTCATCCGCCCGATAACAGATCACATCCCTCGGGGTTTGAACCACGACGATACTGGACTGTAGGTAGAAGAGGGACCACCTCGCATGGCTCTCCCTCTGATGTCGAAGTCACTTTTGCACGCACGGTGGCAGCGGACGCTCACCCGTAAGGAGATCAAGTTCATCATGAAAGTGACTCTCCTTGCACTCTGCCGTCCCGAGGAAGAAGGTGTAGTCAACACGGGTAAATAAAAACTCCACACATGCTGAAACCTTGAGACTAAACATTATAGATCTACACATGGACAACATTCTGCTCCAAAAGCACGATAGATCAGAGCTGAAGGACCACCCCGATGGTTCACATCCTGACCTTATCGTGAAGCTCGCCGAACTTTCTCACGGTGCGTATATCTGATGTGTCTACGTCACTGGATGTTACTGAAACAAAACAGCTCTACCACCACAGCAGCTGTTCTGCCAGCCAATCCAGTATCGAGCCCCAGAGGTCCATTTCAAGCAGCCATGGAGTTACCCAGCGCATGTCTGGTCTTGAAGAGAGTCATGGTGAGCAGATCAGATATGGTAATAAATATTGCGGGCCTTACTCACGTTTAAAAAACAGCTCGTTCACCTTCTGGGAGCACGCGTCAATATCGAAAACCGTGGTATATACGAGGAGTTCATCGGGAAGCATGGCCCGGACCAAGACGCGCTGTATGGTGCGCAACTCATCCATGACTTCTCCCTCAGCACGGTTCCGTTCTATGTAAATGTCGGCATTAAGGCCAACTCGGCGCTCATGTTCATGCAAAGGTGGAACGAAAGGCTCAGAGGGATTGGTTTGCGCCTCGATGACTTGTTCTTCTTGGAATGGGCGCTTGATCCGAACCATGCGATGAGGCCAACACTGTCGCAGATTTATGGTTCGGGCTGGCTGGACCCCCACCCAAATGACGGAGACTCTCTGGAGATCGTTCGGACCGAGAACTATCCGAATGAGAAGCTGTCAAAGTATGTGGACGAAGTTGAGAAGGACGAAGAGCATAAGGGATGAGGATGACATTCCATAGATACCGAGAAAATGCTACAAGCGAGCATAGTCTGAAAGTAAATTAGTAGCAATATGTGAGTCTACTAGCAGAAATGGCCTTGAGAAAGTGTGTAGAAAGTCTTCGCAAAAAGAAAAGTCAATCTTGCAGAAGCAAGACAGAACCTAGACACGTCGCTCTGTAGACATAATAAATAGCATCATATTGCACACATTAACTGTCTTCATGACTTGTCTTGGCCTGGTCTTCCGGTTTGAGAGCAACATAACGCTTGAAATTTACTTATGGCTGTCCTTCGTCCCCCTGAGGATGATGGGAAGGTGCTCAACTCCATCGCCTCCTGGAGTAGAGTGTTGGCCCTCTCCGTAGTCACGAAAAGTATACCGATGCGGCAATGAAGTATGTAACATACGTGATGGTGGTGTCCTTATGCTCGAAGCCCCATGCCTGCTTGAAGTCTACAGCGTGTTGCAAGCTCCATCGTCCTCTTGGTCTGTATTCTTCCGCTCTGTTGCGTGGTTGCTATATATAGTGGCTTGTTGTCGATTTCCCCAAGGGCAACACGCTCCAAGACCTTGTGCCCAATAGCTGAGCCAGGCGGCTTCTTGTAAGGTGTGTCGGCGGATCGTTGAGGTTCGAGACTCTGCATGTGGGGAATATGGCACTTCCATTGATCGATTGAGGACGCAGGCTAATGTAGGTCCCGATGTTTGTGTTCCCGGAGTTCGTGCTCTTGGGCAGAAGAGAGTCTGTTCTCAAGAAGCGGACGAAGAGTTGATGAAGTTCGTCTCTTTAAAGTGTTAATCATTACATCTGCGTTGCGTTAACACCTCAACGAAGGTAATAAATGCTGTTAGCCGAAAGTAGTGTTCAGTGGTGAATGCATTAGACTGAACCGCAGGTGTGATAAGGTTCCTGTTACGGTTAGGGCGTGCACGAGCCAGTATCCCACGCTCCTATATATTCTGGCCCACTGCAACCATTCCAACTTCTTTCTGCGACATTGACAGCAACACGGAACTTCCGAGTCATGGCTTCCTTGCGTGGCTTTCTCTCACGTGGTATGCAGCTTCTCGGAGCCAGTGGGCGTACATATCAGCTCAAAAGGCCCTGTGTTGTCCGCCGCGATGGAGTGCCATCTTCCACTTGGCTTGCTTTCGATCCCAATCACCCTCGCGATCACTATATCATCAAACAGCCTTATTACCTCAACCCCGTTCGAATCGATATACTCAAGCACGAATTGAAGCTGCAGGAGGAGTTCAAAGACCTCCTCTCCATTCGCCAGCAATTCGACACCATTCCGGAGGTAGTCTCGGAAGACAATGATGTTATCGTTGAGCCGCCACGCATGGTACTGGAGTTCATGCAGAAGTCCGTCTGGCACGCGAGGTGGCAGAGGGCCTTCACTCGCAAGGAGATCAAGTGGATCATGAAGTTGATGCTGGACGCTTTGATTCATATTGAAGCAGAAGGCTTGGTCAACATCGACCTTTGCATGCAGAACATACTCCTCAGCAACCACCAAGATGGGCCGAAGGACCCCTCGGAGTCTCCTTGCTTGGTCGTCAAGCTTGCGGACCTCTCTCACTGTATGTTTCCTTGCAACATCAACATCAACATCAAGGTTAGGCACTAAATTTTTACAGGCCTGCCGCCGCAGCAAGCCGTCCTCGGGTCACCGCAGTACCGTGCTCCGGAGGTCCACTTCGGCAAACCCTGGGCTTGTCCCGCTCACATTTGGTCATGGAGCATCATCGTAAGACACCAACCTTTCCAATCTTCCCGTAACCACTAACATATACAATCCAGCTCACTCAACTTCTCGAAGCCCGCGCGGACCTCCTCTCCCCCGGCACCTACGCCTCTCCTGACCTACACTTCGGCTACACGTCATCATCCAAGCACATCGCCAGCCATACACCCTACAGCTCCGCATTGCTCCACGACTTTGCTCTTGACACGGTTCCATTCTATGCCGACCTCAGCCTGAAACCCGATCCGGCGCGGATGCTGATGCCGCGCTGGAATGAGCGCCTGAGGGTGAAAGGCCTGCGGGAGGATGACATCTCCTTCCTTGAGCGGCTGCTTGATCCCAATCCGGAAACGCGCCCGACTTCGGTGCAGATATTGGAGTCTGGTTGGTTGGACTTTGATGAATCGGGAGATGCAGACAACTTGGCCGAGATTCAGAGGACGGGCGTATTCAAGACGACGGAGTAGAAGAACGAGAACGATGATGGGGAGGGACAAGGGAAGACGGTGGAGTGAGCGAGATGCAGAGACGAACGGAGGAGGGACTGCCCTTGCCACTTCTCTCTTTTTTTCTTGCGTGGCTTTGGTTCAGTTATAAGTTTGCAGGCGAGCATTAAGGCATTTGGGCTTTCTTGCGCAGAAGACAGTGCAGTTGCTGAACCATGGCTTTCGGCACCAAAAGTATCTGCTAAGCAATAAGATAGCGGAGCAGTTTGTTCTAGTATGGTTTTACTATCAGATTTCCGATGCGCTCGGGGCCAAATGTTCAGAACAAGCAGACAATGAAATTCGCTGCAGAAGCACCATGTTGGCAAGAAAGATTATCGTGAAGACTGTAGAGCAAGAACGCTGTTTACTTCTATGGGGAGATCCATCAAACAAAATACACAACTATTCCAGGTGTATCATTTCATACGGTATTCATTTTCTTTTTCTTGAGTTTAACAGAAAGCACGCGGGAGACGGGAGACGGGAGACGGCAACAATGAGTCGGGTTCCTGGATCTTGCAAGACTCCATATTCCATGTACTTCTTCCTGTACAGGTATGTATCTACCGAGATATCCAGGGAGCATCTCCATTATCGACCTGATTTCTATGACGCAACTGAATGTCGTCGCTCATACGCTATGCAAAAAAAAAAAAAAAACGCCCCTCCCAAAAAATTCCATACAAAAGCAATGAAGTCCAGACATGCATGTTTACATATGAAAGTAGCGAAGACAAAGGTGAGAAAACAGCCAGCTCAATAATTCTCCGGCAACCCCAAGCCTGAATAATCAGGAATATCGCTTGTGTTGCACGAGAACGCGCTATGATCCCACGCCTTCTGTGGCAGAATGCCTGCCGCCATGCCGCTCTCCCAGCTCCACTGGACCGCCTTCTCTGTCTTCCATGTCCAGTAGAACCAACCCCATCCTTGCTCGAAGCTGTAGATCTGGGCGAGGGCGAAGTGGAGCAGGAACTGCTTGTACGTGTCGCTGTAGTCGGAGGGATCGGCCAAGGCATTGTCGCAGGAGCAGATGGGGTTGTTGTCGGTGGGGCAGGTGGGCGTGAGGACCGAAGTGCTGCTGTTGCCCGTGTTGTACGTGCCCTCCCAACGGGTACCCCAGCCGACGTTGTTGATGTACGTCGTGCAGTCCGTGTCAGCCTGCGACCACTCGCCGCACATGGTAGGGCCGAAGCCGGTGTTCTTGTTCATCGATCGGAGCGACTGCTGCGTCCAGCCTTTGCAGGCGAAATTGACCTTCTCCGCGTGCGAGAACTTGATCAGGTCGACATTGAAGATGACGTACTGGTGCACGTCGAGGAGGAGATCGTCGTAGTTCTGCAGCTTGCCTTGCCAGTTGTCCAGACCGAGGAAACCGTCGCCAAAAACAAGAATGGCGGTGATGTTGTTCTTACGGATCTTGGGGATCACCTCGTCGTACCACGCGAGAACGTCGCTTGTACTGAGCTCGACCATGCGCGGTTCATTGGCGAGACCATACATGGTGACGACGTTCTTGTAGCGCGGCTGGGCGAAGAACTTTGAGAGCTGATCATGGATGTCTATGCTGCGCTGCGCATTGAGTGTGCCATCCGTACCGTTTAACCAGCCAATGGCACCCTGTCTTCCACTGTGGTTCCAGCCATTTTGACTGCCAGGCAGACCATGCAAGTCCAGGTTCACACGGAGGCCTTGCTGTCGTGCATATTCGATACCACGGAGGAGATACCTCCAGGAGACCTTGGCAACATATGGGTCACCGTCGTAGGTAGTAACGGCCCAATAGTTAAATGGGATGCGGACGTGGTCGAAGCCTGCGTTGCGGATGTCGATGAACGTCTGCTTGTTGATGAAGGACGAATAGTGTGTTTCCAGATTTGACTTGGACTTTGCACCCATGCTTGTGGTGAGCGTCCATTCGTCAATGACGCCGTCTCGAGTGCTGTAGGATTCGAAGAAGGAAGGTGTAATGAAGGGTTCTAGGTTAAGCCAGCCACCCACGTTGACGCCGCGGATAGGCAATTCGCCGTATCCGAACTCTTCATCCAACACCGGGACATGTTCATTGGCTTGGACGCTGTCATCCCATGACATATTCAAACCCATGATCGAGAGACCCCCGACGGTGTCGTTGGTGAAGGTGACGTTGAAATCCTCTGTGTCATACCACGTGAACGGATCCAAAAGACCGCCTCGTGCGTATTCTGGTATATCGTCCTCGGATATGCCGTCCAGGTTGCTGTTGTCCGGCTTTCCCGAGTCTGCTGATGATGATGTGCTGGATGAGGAATCGCCGCTACTGTTGCTCTTCCCTGAGACGACAACAGCGACGGGGATGACAATAGCTAGAATAAGGATGACGATACCGACGCCGATGAAGATCTTTTTACGCTTCTTCTTCTTCAGCTCCTCATCATAATAATCATCACCGCTCCCGCCGCCACCGCGGTTGGCCATGCGGTACTCGTACTCTTCTTTGCCGCCTTCCTCAAGCAGTGGACCACTGACAACCCGGCTCTTCTTGCTCTTACCCGGAACGGCAGTTGCTGCAAGCGCTCTCTCTTTCCTCCTCCTCCTTCTCCTCTCCTCCCTCTCTTCCTCAGTGTACTCCCTTCTCCGTCTCCTCGGCTCCCCAGGATCATCTGTGTATGGCTCATCCGTATACGGTTCCGGAAACTCTTCGTAACCCCTCACTCTAATGCCATCGCCGCCGGTCGGATATGCCGCAGCCAGTGGCTCGTCCTCCTCCTCATCCTCGAGCTCGGCGTCAACATGCCTACTCCTCCTGAACCCCATCTCCTCCTCATACCTCTTCCTCTTCTCTCTCTCGCGCGCTACCTCCTCCCTCGCCCTCTTCCTCTCTTTCTTCTCATCCCGCTGCCTCTCTTTCTCCAACTCGCGCTCCTGCTCCCGCACACGCTTCAGGTACGCCTCATCATAACGATTCGCCTTCCATCCGCTCTTCGAATTCATCTGGTCCAGCTGCGCCAGCGCATCCGCCTGCAGCAGTGCCCTGTTGCTTGCACCCGAGTCCCTGCTCGCCGGTGTGTCGGTGCCGCGCGACCGGCCGCCGCCATTGTAGCTCTGCCGGTGCGCCCGCGCCTTCGTCGGCGACGGCGACGAGCTGTGGTACGGCGAGTCGTACGAGCGCTCCGGGTGCCGCAGCACGATGGGCTCGCCGGTCGAGTCGGTCGTGCGGTGGCCGCGGCGGCGGCGCCGCTGCTGCTGCTGCGAGCGGTCGGTGTCGTACTCGCGGTCGCTGGTGGGCTCGCGCGCGCGGCGGCGCCGGTCACGGGAGTGGTTGCGGTCGCGGTCGCGCCGGGGGGAGTCGTGGTCCCGTGGCATCGGGAGCGCGAGGGTGGAATCTGGGCGGCTGGGTTGGGCGCAGGGCTGCGGAATGCGGTTGTAGGTACTAGGAATGCGGGGAAGGGGAAGTTGCAGGACCTGGGGTGTAGGGAACGGCAACGAAGAATGGACAACGGAACAGACGATAACAACGATGGTGTTGCAAAAAAGTGGCGGCTCTGAAGAAGGGTAACGTCGGTTGTGCCAGCCCCATGTGGCTGGACTATGCTGGGCGTGCGCGGCGGTGTTGCTACGGCAACATGGGCGCTGCCAGATCAGATCAACACCATCCGCCGTGCCGTCTGGGGGATCCTTGCGTCAATGCGTCGATGACGTCGATCAACCGCGCCTGCCCGGATTCGTTGTCTGCTACTGAGTGGCGTGGATGCAGTTGCATGCGATGCGTGTAAGTTGATTTCTGACGGCGATATCGTACATATACTGTCGTTGGAGGATGGAAATCCGTCCAAATGGGTTCGGCACGCTCTTCGCCGTACTTCCGTGTCCGGAGAAATGCTTCCACTCACTGCAAGAGATTGCTGCGGTGCCCATCATTGCGTGTCTGTGAAAGCAGATACGTTCGCCGCAATAGTCTAGAAAATAATGTCCGTGTGGCAAATCTGCTCGTGCATTTCTCCAGGGACAGAAGCAAAGCATCCCGGATCAGCCTCACGAGGACGTGCGTGGATCAGACCATGTGGGGTTCTCAGCAGTGGTATCATGTATTCTCTGCATGCTATTCCTACACATATGTCGAAGCGTGGTGGTGCAGGCGTCCTGCAGTGCCGGTGGCGGCTCCTCTTCACGCTCTAAATTCCGCAAAACGCCCAAGTCTCATTGCAAGCCACCCCGACCCCGAATCGGGCTCTCGCGTGGTATCCTAACGTAAATCATGCAATACACGCTTGTCGCGTGAAAGTCTCGTGAAGCCTGACGCTGTCTCAGTGGGCTTCGAAACGCTGCATGCTGTCTTCTTCGGCGCCAAGTGCGCGTCGATCGAAAAGGGCGACTGTGCGAATCACTCGCAAGATCGACTTTGAGGAGCCGGAAGCCTGCACTTCCTTGCCCTTCTCCTCCTTCCGGTCCTTGTCGGCTTCTTCGCTGTACAAGCCGTTTGCCTCGATGTACCTAATTGCTATTAGTGCATTGTTTCCTAGTGTTGACAAAGATTATAGCCTTACTTGATTACCGGTTCCGGAACAAGGTAGCGGATGGACATGTCTCTCTTCAAAAAGAGCCTGATCCTGGTGCTGGAGACGTCGTTCTTCACAAGTTGGTGGATGACGCTGAAAGAGTTAGATATTGATTTACCCCGTTATTTGCGCGCACTTACTAGATGTTGTCACGCCATTGCTGGAGACTTGCGAGTGCGTCATCGATATCCGTGCCTAATATTCGTCAGTACCAAATCACGGGCTGTAATTTTCGATAGTGGTACCTTCGCGCTCCACGATGAATGCGCCGTCTGAAGGACGTCAGTCAAGCCCCAGAAGCCAGATACAAACAAGACTCACAGTGACCCAAGATGTGGTCCAAATCCTTCGGTGCCCAGAGGTCTATGAATTGAATCAGCATTCCCGTCTGAATTATATAAAAACTCTTGGGAACTTACTCGGTGTGGACATTGTCTTTGCAGAGGACAACATTAGCACGCATTCAAAACACGCAAACCGTTGACCTTACCTGAATCAAGTCGGCTGTAAATCGGATTGTCAGCGCTACGTTCGGAAATCAATCAGACCACAGTGGCAAACTCACCTCCGGCAAGAAGCGCAACCCTGACTTTTCTCTTCTGACCGCTGTAGTCTTCGACTCCGCCACGAACCTCGTTTAGCTCGTGGTCAAAGTGGTCCAGGACCTTGGCCGTGGGCAGGTACTCCTTGTGCAACGGTTCTAGTCACGTGACGTCAGCACGTATGCATGCGCCCTGCATGAGCAGCCTTTCATACCCCATTGATCAACCGAAATCCACGTAGAGTCCTCCACTGCCAACTCGCACATCCGGATACGATGTTCAGCCGAAGCAAGACCGGCTTTCTAGGGGATTGTCAGCAATGACCGAAAGAGCGATCGTCGCAATTTGCGTGTGTTGAGTCAGCTCGGCTTATCAAGCTGTGTCGCAGCCGATGTGGAGCACATTTCCAAGCCGAGGGGAACGTGAAAGAAGAGTCATTATTTGGGGGTAGCACGTCTTTGTCCATGCGCGAGTGTCGCAAGTCGGAGAAAAATGACGTACCTTGTAGGCATCGCCGACTTTACGCAAGACTGTCAGCATATGGCAAACTGCACAAGGTTCTACATCTCACTTACCAGGCGAAAGGTAGCCGCCTGTAGGAGGCCTAAGTCAGCGTCTTGATCATAACATTCCAGGAACCGGGATGTTGCGCATACCAATAACTTCAAACTCCGTGTTGTACCTGACCCAGTCCAAAGCCATTTCAAAGATGCGCAGGTGCAGATATGTGATGGGGCTGAACGAGCCGCAAGCGACGAGGACCAAGGGCGTCCTGCCGCTGTCGTTCAGCACCTTCTTCAGCCGCTGTGTGGGGAACTCGTAGCCAGGCAGCGCCATGGCGTCGTCGATGCCGTTCTGGACGGCAGCCTGTTGTTGCGACATCGGTAGCGCGGGTGAAGGCGACGGGGACGGTTGGGGTGTGCGGCGGTTTTGTCGCGTGTTGACGCTCGGCGGCGATGATGAGTCGAGAGTATGACGTCCGAGGCTGTGCGCGCGCCGGCGGCGGATCGGCCGGAGAAGAGGGCGTGGAGGGGCGGTGGGTTTCGCGCTACGACCAGCGGCAGACGTGTGTAGACGTAGATAAGGCTGGGCGGGCGAGCGGTTGAAGGAGGCGGACGGCAGCCGGCTCGAGGGAAAGGATGGTTGGGCGGACGAGGGTCAGTGCGACGTTTCTGCGGTTGGGTTGGTCTAGCGGGGTCGGGAAACGATAGAGCTAACTACGATGAGGGGTCACGGCGTTGAGGTCCGGGCTACGGCAGTTTGGGGTCTAGCACGCGCGCGCGGAGGAATAAAAGTAATCGAGACCCTGGGCTGCTTGCGGCGGGCCGCGCTGCTTATAACCAGGCGGGCTGGGGGCAGGCTGCCGCATTATGAAGCGTGAGGCTCTGGCTCTGGGCGCAACAGCCAAAGGCCGGCGCCGTGGCTGTAGGCGAGCTCCATTACCCGATATCGCTTTGCACTATGCCATCGTGACCCCACGGTCTGCCTCAGACTGCGACCGCGCACCGGCTATCGCGGGCAGATCCATGTCGTGCGTGGCCTTGCCCGGGTGAGGCAACCATTTCCCGGTGCGGCATTGCGCCATGCCCTGCCGCTTTGGAGCAATTGCGCGGCGCGCCATGTTGCGCCGGGCAGTGAACGGCGGATCCGTGCTGCTGCGGGCGGGCGTCGGCAGCCGGCAGACGCCCCAGCGCTGCAACAGCGTGACAAAGCCGTTTGAGGTGCGCGATAGAGGCAGCGAACGGGCCCGCGGCAGGCGGCGTGAGACGTCCGAATGTTCGCGTGCGGGCTGGGTGCAGCTGGCCGGGGCGCTGGGGTGCAGGCAGCGGCATGAAGCGCGGCGCGCGCGGGCGGCCGCCGGGTGGTTCAAGCGCGCGGGTAGAAATGGCCTTGCGCTGAAACGCCTGATTAAGCACCGCCAATGCGTTAATCGCCGAAAGCGAACCCCATCTACGTCTATCTCAACTGCATCCACCACACGCCCTCCCCATCCTCCTTTTCCATCTTGGCGGCACCTGGTCCCTCCGAACGGCTCATCCGCAGCTCCCACCACACCGCCTCCGCTTTCGACCACCGCCTGCACGCCCCGCCTATGGCCGCCAGGTCTTAGATTTGTGGCATGGACCGGGAGTGTCGTTCACCAGCACATTCACCACCTGGACAGCTGCACAGCACTTCGACGTCGCCGCCTTTCTCTTCCAGGTACAGCCCCGCCATCTCTCCTCCACCCTGCACTGCGAAGCGGCCGCGGTCGTGACCAACGCAACGGGCTCCTCCCTCCCGCCTTCCTTGATCCACGACGCTGCGACGCCCTCTACGCCGCGCCACAGTCAGGATCTAACCCGCACCACCGTCAGCTCAAGTCAGTTTCTCATGTCTTCAAGAGTCACTCGCTCTTCTGCGAGGCTCTCAGCAGCAGGTTCTTCCAATCAGTCACCCGCCCAGCCCAACACATCTCCACCTGCGAGGGCGCCACCGTCGACGCGGAAACGGAAAGCACCCGCTCGCGAGACCAGCCCCGAACAACCCACGGAGCCCGAGCCCGCACGAGCTCCAGCTTCGAGACGCACTAAGCGGGCCAAGGTCGACGCTCCGGAGCCCCCCGCACCTGCCCCGTCCGCCACGACTCGTCGGAGGAAGGGCAGCCGAGCAGACACGGCCATGTCCAGCGCTGGGTATGATTCCGGCAACTCACTGTCAGCAACGCATCCCGCTGACACACGCAGACCGTCGTCGGGACCTTCAGAGGAAAAGTCGAACCCCGCAGCAGCCCAGTCATCATCAAGGCGCAAGAGCAGCCGCAAGAAGGACGCTCAAGGTGCGTATCACCACGCTACGTCACCACACCCGAGATATTCCAACACTAACGTGCACCGCAGACCCATCCACCTCCACCACCCCGTCGACTCGGCGCTCGAAGAAGCAGTCAACAAAGGCCGACGAGGATGTTACAATGAGGGATGACGATGACATCGCGGAAGGACAAGATGAGGGTGCAGACAGAGGTCGGCATGGAATGAGCGACGACAGCACTGGAGAGGGCGGCGTGCCTCCGCGGTACGACGAGGATGATGACGACGACGATCCGTTTGGAGGAGGCTTCCTCGGCCGTCCTGGAGGACCGTCTGGCCTGTCGAATACGCTGCGAGCACTGAGTGGCATGATGTCAGGCATGTCCTCGCGCCTGCGCAACATCTTGGAGAACTTAAGACAGAAAGACGACCCGTCGGTGCAGTTGATTGCCCTACAGGAACTATCCGAGATATTGCTGGTCTCGACTGAAGATAACCTCGCGGGCCACTTCCCGCCTGATCAGTATGTCAAAGAGCTTGTTTCGCTCATGCAACCCAACGATTTCGGTGACGAGAACCCGGAAATCATGCTCCTTGCGTGCCGTTGCATAGCCAACCTGATGGAGGCTCTTCCCGCTGCCACCGCGAACGTCGTCTATGGCGGTGCGGTCCCGATCCTGTGCCAGAAGCTGCTTGAAATCCACTTCATTGACTTGGCCGAGCAGGCTTTGAGCGTAAGTTCAGACGTTCTGTCTCACATTGCTTTTGCTGATTGCTCTAGACCCTGGAGAAGATTTCTGTGGAATTCCCAGCATCGATTGTCCGCGAGGGAGGCTTGAATGCTTGTCTGACGTACCTCGACTTCTTCCCCACCAGCACACAGAGGACCGCGGTAACCACAGCTGCCAATTGCTGCCGCAACATTCCGGAGGATTGCTTCCCTACTGTCCGCGATGTCATGCCTATTCTACTCAACGTTCTGAACAGCAGCGATCAGCGAGTAGTCGAGCAAGGCTGCTACTGCGTCTCGCGGATTGTGGAGAGCTTCAAGTATCAAGAAGGCAAGCTGGAAGAGCTGGTCAGCCCGGAATTGCTGCAGGCGATCCTTCGTCTCTTGTTGCCAGGCACGACGAATCTGATTGGACCGAATATCCACACGCTGTTCCTCCGTGTCCTATCCATCACGGCACGCGCCTCTCCGCGACTCTCTGTGGATCTCTTCAAGATGAAGGTGGTTGATACACTCTATCAGATTCTGACTGGTGTTTCGCCACCCGATGGCACGGAAGACATTGCAACCAAGATTGACAGCGTTGTCATCATGCAGGCCCTAATCCATCGTCCCCGCGAGCAAGTTTTCGAGACGTTGAACGTCATCTGCGAGTTGCTGCCGAACGTTCAGAAAGAAGGTCTGACGTATCTGGACGACATCTACGATGCGGGTTATCCTGGGGATGATATTGTTTCGATGTCCACCAGGTCAAGGAAGTCTCCGAACGAGAAGAGGCTGGAACTCTTGGAGGACTGCAAGGAAGAAGTCAGGCGTTTTGCGGTCATCCTTCTGCCTACCCTCACAGATGCGTACTCCAGCACAGTTAACTTGAGTGTTCGCCAGAAGGTTTTAACGGCCCAGCTCAAGATGTTGTCGAATCTCGATGAGGAAATTCTCAAGGAAGCTCTCCGGGCTGTTCCTTATGCATCCTACCTGGCCTCCATCCTGTCGCAGCAAGATCATCCTTCTCTGGTCACTTTTGCTCTTCAGGCCGCGGAACTCCTGCTGAAGCGCCTTGAATCCATCTACCGTTATCAGTTTTACCGCGAAGGTGTCATATCTGAGGTATCTCGTTTGGCTGAACGTCCCACCAAGACCCTGGAGGAAAAGCCGAAGCCGCACAAACCTACTGTGGAGGCCGAACCCTTTGGATCTTCTAGCAAAGCCAGCAGCGATGCAGGTGGCGAGGACATCGACCGTGAAATGGACGATGGCCCGGACGCCGAGATGCACTCGGATGACGACGACGAAGACAATGAGGATCACGATGACAACCACGACGACGATGACGAGGATTCTGATTCTTCGTCCTCATCAGATCGGCGCTACGGAAGTCTCACAGTACCGAATATCGACGACATCATTACGCTTCGTGCTAAGAAGTTCATGGAAGTCCACGAGACGGACCAAGGCAAAGACATGCGTGAGAAGGCTCTGGCTATTCTGGAGGACCTCAAAACTCTGGCTCAGGACATCAAGACCTGTTACTCTGGCGTAGTTTGTGACAGAGGCGAGGATCTCTTCATTCGTTTGGCTGAGTATTTCGACGGAGATGCTCTGGAAAGCATCACGAGCTACGAGCTCCTGACCTCAGGAATCGTTGACGTTCTTCTCGAACTTTTTGCTGACACTAACGTCTCAAGCAAACTGGAAGCCAGAACAGCATTTCTGGAGGCATTCATGGGCACCACAAACCAGAACAAGCAGAAGACCGCCAGCACTGCCTCGCCAGTCACGCCTTTCAGCATTTTGGTGAGCAAGTTACAAGACCTGCTCAGTCGAGCTGAACATTTCGAAGTTATCACCGTTCATCAGAACACGTTCGACAGCAACCGCAGCTCTGCTGCTTCGATGCTCGCCAAGCAGCTGAGGCTGAAGCTGGTTGCGGACGAGGACTCCGGCATTCCTCGAGCGTACAGGAACATCATGGTCTCCATCCATGCGATTGCCACTTTCAAGGCCCTAGACGACTACCTTCGACCTCGAATTGCTCTTGCTGAACGGCCCAGGCCCTCAGGTAGGAACAGAGATGGAGTATCTGGCGCCATTGCAGCGTATGCAGCAGCTATTGCCGGGCGTAATGCTGGGCTAGGAGGCAGGGACTCTCCATCGACACCGCCCTTGTCCGCTCCCACCGATAGCACGAACCGCGCATCTTCATCAAAGAGGACGACGAAATCGAAGGCAACAGCTGGTTCGAGTACAAACCCGGAGGCCAGCACTCCTTCGACAAAGCAGCCCAGCTCTGGACCTAGACGTTCCAGCCGCAAGCGTCAGGATCAAACACATCCACCTCCTCCGCCTCCTCCGCCTGCCCCATCCTCGCTTGACGACGTTCGAGACCCTCTTGAATGCGCCGACGAGGCTCAGCTATCTGATGAGGATGATCTGGGTGATGGAGATGGCTTGGATGCTATTGTCGATGATCTCGAGGATGAGATGGATGAAGATCTTCCGGACCCGTCTGCAGTCAGTGTAGAGGTTGCTTCGAATGGTAGAGCCACAGCGCACAAGGAAGATGGAACTAGGGTTGCAACTCCGCTGGGTGGCGCCACACCGTCGTCAGCACGCGCCGCACAGGCAGACCGTTCCCTTGCTGAGCGGATGGCGACCGAGCAGCTCGCCAGCCTTGCGTATCAGCGCAATCTGCTCGGCGGAACCCCAACTTCGTCGAGACCTATGTCATATGCCGCTGCGATCCAAGCCGTGCCTCAGGACTGGCACATTGAGTTCTGCGTCAACGAGCAGCCCATTTCCAACGAGACGACGATCTATCGTGCTGTTCACATGAGCCAGGCTGAGGGAGCTGATGCCACTCGCAACATCTGGTCGCCAACACACACCATCAAGTTTAAGAAGGCCACCGGTCCTCCCCCTGCAGAGCCTAGTTCCCTTACTCCTCCTCCAGAATCGGCTTCGGATACTGTTGGAATTCCTCAATCCTTGAACAAGAACCCGACTACTTCGTCCATCTTGCGCCTGCTTAGCATTCTTCACGAGCTTAACGCCAACCTTGATGACGTTCTCTCCGAGAAGAAGGATGTGATCAAGGTCAACGCTGAGCCATTGTCTCAGTTTGTGAATACTAAGCTCACAGCCAAGCTGAACAGGCAGCTCGAAGAGCCGCTCATCGTTGCTAGCAATTGCCTCCCAAGCTGGAGCGAGGATCTCGCCAGGCTCTATCCCTTCTTGTTCCCGTTTGAGACACGTCATCTATTCCTCCAGTCGACGTCGTTTGGGTACTCTAGGTCGATGGCGAGGTGGCAGAATGCACAATCCACCGGCGACTCGCGTCATGATCGCCACCGGGACGAGAGACCGTTCCTTGGTAGGGTGCAGCGCCAGAAGGTGCGGATTTCTCGCAACAAGATCCTCGAGTCAGCTATCAAGGTCATGGAGCTCTACGGTTCGTCTCCAAGCGTTCTGGAGGTTGAGTATTTCGAGGAAGTCGGCACCGGTCTCGGGCCGACCTTGGAATTCTACTCCACGGTCTCGAAGGAGTTCTCCAAGAAGAAGCTCAAACTCTGGCGTGAGAACGAGTCAAATGAGAAGGATGAGTTTGCTTTTGGCAAGCGTGGACTGTTCCCCGCTCCTCTAAGTGCGGATCAGGCGGAGACTGAGGACGGCAAGAAGGTGCTCCACCTGTTCAAGATTCTCGGCAAGTTCGTTGCTCGCTCTATGCTCGACTCCCGCATTATCGACGTTTCCTTCAACCCTACGTTCTTCCGTGTTGGAGACAGCACCGCCGTCCCGCCATCGCTTGGTGCTGTCAAGACCGTCGATGCCGATCTCGCCAAGGCTCTGGTGTTGCTGAAGAAGTTTGCCAAGGAAAAGAAGAAGATCGACGAGAATCCCAACCTGACCGCCGCGCAAAAGGTTCCCGCTATCGAGGCGATTACAGTCGATGGAGCTCATATGGAAGACCTTGGTCTTGACTTCACCCTTCCTGGCTACCCAACTATCGAACTCATCCCTGATGGAGTAAATACCGCGGTGACAATTGACAACATCGCACAGTACGTCGAGAAGGTCTTGGAAATGACTCTTGGCAGCGGCGTTCAAAAGCAGGCGGAAGCATTCCGCATCGGATTCTCCCAGGTCTTCCCCTACTCCGCGTTGAGGGCGTTCACCTCGGATGAACTTGTCATGCTCTTCGGTCGTACCGAGGAGGATTGGTCGCTCGAAACGCTTATGGATTCCATCAAGGCCGATCATGGCTACAACCTTGACAGCAAGAGTGTTCGCAACTTGCTGCAGGTCATGAGCGAGCTGACGGCGTCACAACGCCGCGACTTCCTTCAGTTCGTCACTGGTAGCCCCAAGCTCCCCATCGGTGGTAAGTTCATCTTCATTCAAACGTATCTCAACAGGCCATGCTAACCATTGAAATAGGTTTCAAGTCGCTCACGCCCATGTTCACGGTCGTTTGCAAGCCGAGCGAGCCTCCGTATACGTCCGATGACTACCTTCCCAGCGTCATGACCTGCGTCAACTACCTGAAGATGCCCGATTACAGCACCCTGGACATTCTCAAGGAGAAGCTCTTCGTTGCAATCAAAGAAGGCCAGGGTGCTTTCCACCTGTCTTGAGCTGACCATTCATCATCGTCATAGTCGAGTCGTTCTTCTCATCGCTTTGGCATTGTCGTAATGGTTAGAAATGGCGGGATCATCGGGTTTTGATTGGGACGGCGCGGGAATCCAAAAAACAGTCAGACACTTCATTCTCGTAATATCGGAGCCATCGGGAGGGGAATCATCGGGCATTTTCCTTTTGGACTAAGGGTACATTTTATCATGGCGTAGATGTTCTTCTCTTTACCCTCTTTCGGCGACTCATGAAAATCATCATCACATTGCAGTCTTTTTGCTTTAATCGGCTTGTCTGGCCGCGATTGGGGCTCTTTTCCTCTTTTCATCAGGTCATTAATGCCCGAGTATCCTCCCCTCTCATGCTGAACAGCCACAAAGGGCTTTTTTTTTTGTTTTGCTTTTCATTTGCGCGCAAATTGCATAGCTGATGAGACATCAGTAGCAGTGGAAAGAAGAAGAAACTTGAAATGGAACAACCCACACGAATTTGGGTTTGAGAGGGATCCTTGCTTGTTTAGCTTTGTTTTTCTCGGAAGGGCGTATGAGGTCTTTTACCTATCCCTACACAACAGAAGTTAGTAGTTTTTATTGCGAAGGGAAATTTTCATCGGCTCATTCATCTGATTTGCCTTTGTCACTGTTGTTGTCCTTCCATCTGAAGAAGTAACGGGCTAACTGGCGGGTTGGCGGTTAGTAGACTTTGCTGGTTAAGGGTTGCATTTCTGCTTTCTCAGTAGAAAAGACCTCGGGTAAAGGGCTTTGGGCTGAGTCACTGTTACGGATGGGTATGATGTTACTATCAACAGAATTTTGAAATCTGACAGTGTGGGTGTCCTGCCTCACCAGCCACCTGTGTAGTCTTGTTGGCATAACAAATCCCGGCTTGTGATGTCATCCACAACGGACTGCTTGTCTCGCGAGAGAGCTGCTTGAACAGGTTGAAAGAGAATTTAGAGCCAGACGAAGCAGCTGAGTGCGCAATAAATATTTCGTAGTCCCTTCGGAGTATCTGATGGACTGACGCAATACAACGACTACGAATGACGAAGTTGCAATTTTCACTGAACTCTCGTCAGTTTCAGCTACCCAGCCTTTGCCTCTGGTTTGTTATTTTCACTGTTGGAGACTTTTTCATGTTTGGAATGATGTTTTTTTTTATTAATTTCTTTGGTACTATTCATTTAATGTGTTTTCCTGTCTACTTTTTTTTTGTTCTGAATTATCCAATTTCGCAAACTATCCTAAAGAGTCAAGACTCTAGGTATTTTGTACAGATATAGAAACGAGAAGAGAGTCCGAAATTCAACAAAACGCTCTGAACGCTCGAAAACACAGCCTTCGATTGGAACCAAGAAATTCACTCCTGTTTCTCCTCTTGATCATCCGTATCATTCTTCGATTGGGCCGTAGTACTCGGCCTCCCCTCCCTCTCGACTTCCATCTTCTGCGGTGGCGCAACCGCCAGCGCCCCCTCCTCCTGCTCCTTATGCTTCTTGACGCTTCTCCACTCGATCGCGGCCGAACCCAAGATGCTGAGACAACACATGGCCAGCGCGACGGCGAACGCCTTCACCAGCGCATCGTTGTACGCCGTCAACACGGCCGGCAGCACTTCCTCGCCGAACACGGTCCGCAAGTGTGTCGCGCCGGTGCCGATGACGGCCTGCGGGCTGACGCCGGCGACGAGCTTCTGGACGCCCCGGACCAGCTCGTTGGCGAAGACGTTCTGGCAGACGGACACGAAGACGGCGCCGCCGAGCTGCTGGGCGAAGAACATGAGGGTGGTGCCGACGGGGACGTCGGCCTTGGGGAGCACGCACTGGACGGCGATGTTGGCCTGCTGCATGCCGAGGCCGAGCCCGAAGCCGAAGACGAACTGGTAGCCGATCCAGCGGTCGCGGCCGCTGTCGGTGTGGAAGGTGGTGAGGAGGCCGCCGCCGACGGAGGCGACGACGGACGAGCTGATGATGAAGGGCGCGTAGTAGCCGAAGCGGGTGACGAGCGCGCCGGTCGTGAGCGAGGCCACCACGAGCGAGAGGACGAGCGGGAGCAGCATGAGGCCCGAGTCGACGGCGTTGACGCCCTTGATGGCCTGGAACCAGATGGGCATGTAGTAGACGATGGCCATCATGGCGGAGGAGTTGCAGAAGGTGTACCAGAAGGCGGCGAGGATGGTGCGCTGGTTGAAGATGCGCGGCGCGACGGTGGCGGTGTCGTTGTGGTTGATGCCTTGGATGACGATGAAGCCGATGAGGAGGAGGACGCCGAGGGTGAGGAGGACGATGATGCGGGCGTTGCCCCAGGCGTATGTCGAGCCGCCCCATTGGAGTGCGAGGAGGAGGCAGATCATGCCGGGGACGAAGCAGAGGTTGCCGAGTGGGTCGAGTTGGAGGATCTTGTGCTTGAGGCTCAGGGCGGCGTTCTTGGGAGGGGCAGTTTGCTTGAGCACGAAGAGAACGACAACAGCAGTGATTGCTCCAATGGGGAGATTGATGTAGAAGCACCAGCGCCATCTGGAAGCTGTTAGTGACCGATGCAATATGAAGAGACAATTGGTAGCTTACGTTACGTGTTGCGTAAATGCCCCTCCGAGTAGAGGACCAACAACGCTAGCAATTCCGAAGAGGGCACCTCCCAGGCCCTGGAAGATGGGGCGCTTACGGAGGGGCACAAGGGGTATCATCAGAATGATGGCGCCGGTGAAGACTCCGCCCGAGCCGAGGCCCGCAATTGCGCGTCCAACAATGAAAACGATGGAGTTTGGAGCAGCGCCACAGATGGCGGAACCCAGTTCGAAGAGGAAGAGGGAGCTCAGGTAGACGACTTTCTGGCTGTAAAAGGTGTAGAGGCGGCCAACAAGAAGCTGGGTGGTGCAGCCAGTCAACATGTAGGCACTGCCGTACCAGCCTACGTCACCCAGCGAGTTGAAATCATCGGTGATGATGGGAATGGCAGTGGCTAGGATGGTCCGGTCCTATTCGGGAAAGCGTTAGTTGGGCTAATGTTCAAGTGATAGTGATACGTATATGGCTCTAATTTGAAATGTGTCGGGGGTGGCTTGCCAGTGCAACAACGAAGAGCCCGAGGTATATGACGGCCATGATCGGTATAATGACGCTAGTGGGAGGGTAGACGGTCTCCGGAGGGCCTTGGTGGGCCTCGACATCTTTGCGTGTCTCTTGAGCGGCGGGGACTTTCTGCTCAGGGTGCTCGTGCGGGTCGACTTGCGTCGACGGTGCGAGCGAAAGGTCCGAAGCTTTCTCGGCCGTTTTTGGAGACATACTGGATGAGCTTCTTCTGGCGAGGATTCGGCGGGGCAACGATGGCGATCGAGAGGATGCGACCCAGGGGACAGTGAGCTTAAACACAAATTGCTGCCTCTGAAGGAATGACCATGAAGGCGCGGGAATCGACTGATGCCCTCGCTTGGCGCAGACGGGGCGTCGCGCGCGGGCGAGGCCGATCCAATGGGAGCATGCTCGACCCTCCGTGCCCGTGAGACTGCCGGGCTGCACGATAACGGAGAGTCAGCCGGGACCCAGGGCGGGCTGCGACAGGCGGACTGCGTCCGGGACATGGCTGGATCGACTGGCCAAGCTTTGCTAGCAGAGCGCGCCGGAGCTTGTTTTTAGACACGACGCGGACTAGCGCGCCGGCGAGGAGTGGTTGGGGGCGCGGTGGGGAGGGGAGCCGACAGCCTCGGGCAGAGTCTCCCCCGAGCCGCCGACACCGCGGCGGGGCGCCCGCCCGACGGAGCGCTTCGGGCCCACCCTGCCCTCATGAACACCATCCTCGCCGCCGCGCCGCGCTGCTCGTCCTAGCCCGTGAGCCACCGCCAGGCCTCCGTCTCCGTCCCCGTCCCCCTAACCCGCGATGAACACAGCAGCAGCGACGCCTGTCTCTCCGCAGCAGTCGGCCGCCAGCCGCGACCCGCCCAAGCCGCCGCGCCAGCCCATGGACCCGTCGCCGGTGCCCGTTCGCCCTGCCGCCCCAGCGCCGACAACCCCGGGCTCCTCCGACGCTGGCCAGCCTCTGAAGCCCAATGCCTGCATCAGCTGCCAGCGCCGCAAGGTCAAATGCGACCGCCTGGAGCCGTGCTCGTCGTGCAAGCGCTACCGCGCCGTGTGCGAGTTCCGGGACCCTGCGCCGCGGAGGAAGCGCAAGCTCAGTGATGAAGACCTGCACGCAAAGCTGGACCGATACGAGTCCATCCTGAACAGCTTTGGTGCCCGTGTCGAACAGCGACCGGACGGCGCGTCCTCCGAGCGGCCCGCTTCGCAAGCCCTGTCGACCCCAGTCTCGGGCTTCACGCCCTTGAATGCTCCTCGGCCGCAACCCCAGCAGGACAGCGCCGTGCCCACTCCCCGTGATGGCACTCCAGCTCGCCCGTCAACCCGCCCTCCCCCTCAGAATATCGAAACCGGCAGGCTCATCTTCGAGAAGGGCAACTCGAGGTACCTCGAAAGCTCGCTCTGGAAGGGCATATCCGACGAGCTCACCACTCCTGGCGATATGCTGCGGCACTCCTCTCCCGCCGCCCCGCCCGACGGTAGGACGAACGCCGACGCCTCCCAGTTCGACGCGAGCTCGCTCGTACTCGGCCTGAGGGCGCCTTCGGGCAACCTCAGACACCTCCACCCTCAGCCGCCGCACATCTTCCTCCTCTGGCAAGCCTTTCTTGACAATGTCAACCCGCTCACGAAGCTTTTGCATGCTCCAACCGTTCAGCGACAGATCCTCCGCGCCGCAAGCAACCTGGTCTCTGTCGACCCAGAGACGGAGGTGCTGATGTTTGCCATTTACACCTTCGCCGTCACCTCCTTGGGCGAAGAAGAATGTCAGTCGTCTTTCGGAGACAGCAAGGAGAACTTGCTTTGGAGGTTCCAGTATGCGACCAAGCTGGCGTTGCACCAAGCGGGCTTTCTCCGCTCATCGCAGCTTGTTGTTCTACAAGCCTACATGCTCTTCCTGGTCAGTATCCAGCTATCCACTCCTCCGATAATCTCCCGCACTCTTTCTCTAGCAAATTACCCACGATATCTTCAAAAGCTGCTCATATGGCGAATAAAGCATTCGTCCTATGCATCGCCATCTGGCTTCGGCGGATCATTGCTAATCCCCATCTCAGCTCTCCATGCGGCCCTACTATGACATCCAGACCCTCTGGTCTCTCTCGGCGATAGCTGTCCGCATGGGCCAGAGGATCGGAGTGCACCGAGATGGAAGCAAGATGGGACTGCCACTGTTCGAGGTCGAGATCCGCCGCAGGGTCTGGTGGCAGCTGATGCCACTCGACGTCCGGACTGCTGAACTAGCAGGCGGCTCAGCTTCCCTCTTCGCTCGCGCTTGGGATACGGAGATGCCGCTGAATGTCAACGACAGCGAACTGAATCCGGACATGAAGCAACTTCCTGTGGAACACACCGGCCCGACCGAGATGTTCTTCTGTTTGCTGCGCTACAATCTGGGTAAATTCATGCGCCGTTCGGCTACGATAAAGATATTCGAGGGAGACGCGGCGAACTACTGGGATGGAAATGTGGGGAACTGGCCGAACCCCCAAAGCGCCGAAGTGTCCCTCATTGAAAAGGACAAGGCCATCAACGAGTTGGAGAAGTCTCTCGAGGAACAGTTCTTGAAGCACTGCGACCCTTCCGTTCCGCTCCACTACATCACCGCCATTGTCGCTCGCTGCGCCCTCAGCGTCATGAGGCTCCTGGCGCACCACCCCCGCCAGTACGCCGACAAGGGCAAGTCCCTCCCTCAGTCCGAAAAGGACTTCCTCTTCCAGAACTCGCTCAAGATCGTCGAGCTCGATAACCTCAGCCACATGGAACCCTCCCTCCAGCGCTTCATGTGGCACATGGACGCCTTCTTCCAATGGGAAGGCTTCATCTACGTCCTGTCTGAGCTGCGCACGCGTATCTCGCCTGCCGACAAGGACGTCGAGAAGGCGTGGTTCGAGGTCAACAAGACGCTCGATAACCACTCGCACATCCTCGACATCAGCCGCAGCCCGCTGCACCTCGCCGTCGCCAGCGTCGCGACCAAGGCCTGGGACGCGTACGCCGCCGAGGCCGTCCGCCAGGGCCGCGAGCCGCCGGTCCTCCAGGACCACAGGGCGCTGGAGGTGCTGGTGACAAGGCTGCGCGACATTCAGGGCTCGCGGTCCGCGGGCGCTGGTGCGCCGCGCGAGCACGAGCAGCCGACGCCGTCGTCGTCGTTGTCTGCGTTGAAGGACACCAGGGAGTCGGCGAGTGGACGTCTTGCGGATGGCCAGCATGGCGCGCAGAAGGCGGCGGCGCTGGACAATGGGATGAATGGCTGGAGCATGCCGATTCCCCCCGCCCTCGATGCGAGTCCGATGGATTGGGCCATGTGGGACGACATGCTGGCGGAGTTTGGGTTGGGGATGGAGGTGTTTGGTGGGTACACTGCTAGCGGCACCAAGCTGTCGTGATGATATAGCTGGATGATTCGTCCTGGTGGGCTTGTGTATTGGTGTATGAATACAAGGTAAATATTACGACTAGAGGCGAACTGCTGGGAGTGGAGCTGCGACCGGTTTCCTTCAATCTTACGGGCGAGCGAGGGATGCTGGCAACGGAGCATATGTGGATAGACGACTGAATTAGTGCGTACAAATCACGAAGTAATGGACGTTACATTAGAACTCAATCACCAGAGGTATATATACAGTGGTTGGGCTGCCTCAAGGCCATGAGTTACGGTTGTGTGCCACTATTGCCTTCGAAATCCTCGGATTCCCTTTTCTGGACCTCATAATAGAGAACTATACATGCCGCGGAATTCTCAAAGACAATCTCATACGTCTTGAAATACTCAGCACAGCAGAGATGCGTACATTCTGGGCGGGAGAGAGCATGAACAGCCACCCTCCCGCAGGATATCATTCCGGAAACAGAAGCAAAGCATCCACGCTGCCAGACAGGCTTTTGATTTACACAAGACTCCAATATCCCATCCAAAACCTCGGCCTCTCGCCTCACTTCAACAGCTTCCTCACACTAGTCTCCATCCACAGCTTGGCGTACTCGCGGTGCAGGAACTCAAACCACCACGGCAACTCCCCCTTCACCGCGCCCTCGGGCGTCGAGTTGAAGAAGTAGCTCTTCATGTGAAACGTCGCAAACTTATCGTCCTTATCCACCTCCATGGAGAAAATCCCGTCCGACGGCCTCGGGCCAGCGTTCAGCGGCGAGTCACCGCAGCGAACAGCCACCTACACCACCAACCAATCAGCAAACCCGGCTCGACCAGAAAAACTCATTCTCGAAAGCACACTCCAACAGCAGCCCACTCACCTTCCCCGGCGCCCTCTCCACCACCTCGAAATGATCCGCAATCTTCGTCCCGACCGCGTACTCGCTCGCGGCCAGCTCGTCCCGGTCCCACAGGTGGTCGGCGCGGCCGTCGAGGGCGCGGTACTTTTTCTCGAGGAAGCGGCGCTGGTACGCGAAGCCGGGCCCGCTCCAGACGCCGGCGCAGAGGCCGCGCGCGAGGGCGTCGGCGTCGTCGGTGCGCAGGTCGGCGAGCGGCACGCGCCGCACCGCGTGGTCGGCGCAGGCGGGCGGGTTGCTCTGCGGGTTGCGGGCGCGCAGGAGGGCGGTCCAGGAGGGGGAGGCGGGCGAGTGCGGTGCGAAGGGGACGAAGTGCGTGTCGCGTGTGTAGTACTTCCAGCTGGCGCCGAGGAGGGCGGCGCTGGCGGCGGTGGTGGTGGCGAGGGTTTTGAGGATGGGCATGGCGGGGTGGGTGTTCGGGGGGTGCAATTGATGGGTTTGGGGGAGGGGGGGAGCGGGTGTGGGAGGGTGGAGGGTGAGGGTGGTGTCGACGGGGAATGCGTGAGGTTGGCGGAGAAGTGGAGCTGTGACGGCGACGGCAGCCGTCGGATCGCTTTCGGGTTTCCGAGAGAGGGAGCTTGGGCCGCGCCTGCTGTTTGCCCCGCTGCCGCCTTCCCCATCCCACGCCGTCGCTGGCCCGTGCCGACGGCGGCAGCGGGAGGGCGCCGTCTCGAGGGCGCGGTTGTGCGAGCCGCCTCGTTTGGAGGTTGGAGGCGTGCTGCCACTTCCAGCAGACGCGAAAGAAAGGTTGGACCACGGCAAGTCATTGGCTTGCGTACCTCCACCCGCAACGCCAGTCGATCCGGCCCCGACTCCACCTTCGGTCAAGACAACATGTTCAGATCCGTTCGTAGCCGGAGGACCAGCACCCGGCATCAGCCATGCAGAGAGACGATGGCTTCAAGCACCAGCCCCTGGACCCGCGCCTGAGTGAGATCCGCCTCGTCAAGCTGCAGCCCGTCCCCAAGCCCACGGATGGAGCCGGATACCTCCCCATCATCAACTGCACCCTGCGCAGGGCCAGCCTGGAGGACGAGCCGGAGTACAACGCGCTGTCGTACGTGTGGGGCGACCCGCACGACACCAAGCCCATCCTCCTGGACGGCAAGCTCTTCCACATCACCGTCAACCTGGAAGCCGCGCTCCGCCAGCTGGCCGCCGACCTGCGCCGCCGCCGGGGCAGCCACGCCTGGCTCTGGGTCGACGCCATGTGCATCGACCAGTCCGACGCGGCCGAGCGGACGCACCAGGTCTGCCAGATGAGCCAGATCTACCGCAGCGCCGCGCAGGTCGTCGTCTGGCTGGGGCCGGGCAGCATCGACAGCGACGACGCCGTCGCCGCGCTCGAGCGCGTCTGCGACGCCGCCCAGAGCTCCAGGACCAAGCACTGGGTGCGGTCGTGGCCGCTGTTCCGGTTCCAGGACGCCCCGCTGCCGGACACGTCGACCTTTTACATCCAGCGCGCGCTGGACGGCGTTCTGGACGCGCTGTGCGCCGACTCGCACCGCGGGCTCGACGCCGTGGCGGGCCTGTACGAGCGCCCGTGGTTCCGCCGCGTCTGGGTCCTGCAGGAGCTCGCGCTGGCCCGCAGCGCCGTGCTGCTCTGCGGCGACGCCAGGATCGAGTGGGACCGCTTCTACACGGCCTTTTGGATGCTGTGCGGCCTCCGCGACTACCTCAACGCCGTGCCGGGCGCTGCGGGAGAGGGAGGCGGGGGCGGCAGCAGCAGCTTGGCCGTCGCCGCGTTCTTGAACGCCAGGTTGGAGAATGTGGCCGCCGTCGCTTTCAGCTGGATCCTCGCTGGCGATGAGACTCCGTTGCGCCAGTTCTTGTACTTCTTGGGTACGAACAAAGGAAGCTCGCGCCTGCTAGCGTCGGACGAGCGAGACTATTGCTTCGCGCTACTGGGCCTTGCGAGCGATGCCCAACGTCTGAGGGTTCGCGCGGACTATGAGATGACGTGGATGGATGTGAGGGTGCAACTGGCGAAGTCGTGTCTGAAGCACTATGGCCTGGAGGCGCTGTCGTACTGCAACCTCTCCGCTTCTCAAGCATCCGGCGATGAAGATGCTGCGCCTTCATGGGTGCCCGACTGGGCATCTGCGCACCTGCCAAAAGCATTGAGCGTCTATTCTCACTTGAACGTGCGAGGAGGAGGCGATGGATGTGCTTACAGTGCCTCAGGGAGCCTTCGGCAGAGCATCGACGGGTCGTCGTTCGATACTGTGGGGAGGAGGCTGAAGCTCTGGGGCGTGCGTGTCGACCGCGTCACGGAACTTGGCGACACGCTTCCTGGAAGGCAAATCAGCTACAAGACCGATGAAAGCTTCGAGCCTCTCGTCGTATGGCTAGATGCGCTGAGAAGGCTTTTGCCGGACATGAATGAGGCATACGAGACAAAGGAGAAGGTGACCGAAGCGCTCTGGAGAACCCCCATCGCAGACCGCGCATACGTGCATAACTACGAGACAATCAGAGCATCCCCGGATCTAGAAACTGGATACAGGGACCTGCTCGATGGTAAGAGAAGTCGAGGCGCGGTCAGGTATGCAGGCATTGCGCAGTACAAACTTAACAGGAGACGACCGTTCAGGACTTCAACCGGGTTCGTTGGGATCGGACCTGAAGAAATTGGCGAGAAGGATTGCCTGTGGATACCGCTAGGTGCTGGCGTGCCTTTCGTGCTCCGCGAGGCAGGCGATGGGTGTTGGCGCGTTGTTGGTGAGGCGTACGTGCATGGAATCATGGATGGTGAGCTCACGGAGCAGTGGAGTGTACAGATCGAGCAGATTCAACTAGTCTAAGCGCTTTATTGCCACTACTTGCCTTTGAGTTGGCTTTGTATACCATTGTGCAGATTGGACGGACGACGTCTCAGTCAGCTGTATAGTTAGACAACGTACACAATAGAAGTTGCTCAACACTGCATTAAAGGAGGCGTGCTCAGTCCGGCACAGGAACTACCAGCAACCCGATTCAGTTTTATTATCCTTTTCCAAAAATCGGAGCCCCATGCACCCGCAACCCGACTCCGCGTCCCTGACATCATGCAAGCCTTAAGTCCGCCAATCGCCGTGCTAAGCTCCGGCGAAGCTACCCCTCCTCCAAAAAAAACCCCAAAACCTCCGACCCAAACCCCAATTTTCCTTTCGATAAATACCAATTGAGCCCTCCAGCCCCTTCACGCTCCCGCCACCCCACCCAGCAGCAAGAAACCGAAACAATGTCCGTCTTCGCCGCCAACAACACCGCCCTCATCACCGGCGGCGCCTCCGGCATCGGGCTCGCCGTCGCCCAGCTCTGCCGCAAGCACGGCATGCGCGTCGCCATCGCCGACCGGGACGCCGACGCGCTCGCCAAGGCCAAGCACACCCTCGGCGGCGACGTCTCCACCCACCAAACCGACGTCTCGCAGCCGGCGGCCTGGGACGAGCTGCGCGACAGCGTCGCCGCCGCCTTCGGCGCCCCGGCCCCGGACCTGCTGATGCTGAACGCCGGCGTGGGCCTGCGCGGCACGTGGGGGGACCGCGAGTACTTCGAGAAGGCGAGTGGGCGGCGCCCCCGACGTCCTGACGTCCTGACTGATTGACTGACTGACTGACTGGCGCGGCGGCATCGCAGACGCTCTCGACCAACCTCCTCGGCGTGGTGCACGGCCTCAACGCCTTCGTGCCGGCGCTGAAGGCCCGCGCCGCCGCCGCGCCCGCCGCCGTCGTCATCACAGGCAGCAAGCAGGGCATCACCAACCCGCCCGGCAACCCGGCGTACAACGCGTCCAAGGCGGCTGTCAAGGCGCTGGCCGAGCACCTGGCGTTCGACCTGCGCGGCTCGCCCGTTGCGGTGCACCTGCTCGTGCCGGGCTGGACGTTCACGGGGTTAAGTGGCGGCGGGCCCGGCAGTGCGAAGGCGAAGCCGGAGGGCGCGTGGGCGCCGGAGCAGGTGGCGGAGTATCTGGAGGCGAAGATGGGAGAGGGGAAGTTTTATGTGATCTGTCCGGATAACGACGTGAGCGAGGAGATGGATAAGAAGAGGATGCTGTGGGGCGTCGGGGATATGGTGGAGGGGAGGCCGCCGCTGACGAGGTGGAGGGAGGAGTATAAGGAGGAGGCGGAGAGGTGGATGAAGGAGAAGAAGGTTTGAAGGGGGGAAGAGAGAGCGGGGTGCCGGCGGTGGGCTGTGGCGGCTGGGTGATGGAGTATACGGTCTGTTCGGACGGGTGGAAATGGGGGGAATGTGAAGGCCTGAGGTTGAGACGGGTGAAGCGACGAGGGAATGTCAAGGAACGCAACAGGTGTAGGGGATGGAAAAAGAGAAGGCTGTATGCATGTGACCGTGGCCGGAATCGAACGCAAAAAGTCAGCGCCCTACAGTTTCTGTAGGGGCCTATGAAACACCCTTTCGGATATTTTCCCCGCCGTTTACAGGCGTGGTCGGGGCTAATTTCACACGTGGCTACTTCATCTAAGCGCCGCGCCATGGGCCAGTTTGCCTGCAAATGTGCTAGGAATTATGGAACCTTTAGGTCGATAACAAAAGCTTTGGCAGCTCTGTTTATAACATGCGATGAGCCTGTTGTGCTCCGTTAATACCTTCCACCTGACGAGAGACCCTTTGGCACAGGTCTAACTTCTAATCCAGGTGAAGAGACTAGTAGTAAACATCGCCGTATGTATGAATGCTACAACCGACGGCTAGCGTGATTCAATCCCGCTCAGTGCATCCAACAAGCGCAATGGTGTGGCAAATTGAAACATTCGCCCTGATAGCTTTGTCACCACCTCAAGAACTTTTGCGACAAGACAGATTCTTTGACTACCAATGGCCAAGCCCAATTATCCTAGAAGGAGGTTATCTCTTCTTCCCGCTAGCCGTCGGCTGCAGCACGCCTCTTCGTTTAGCAGAAGATTTCCACCAGGGAAGTTGATCCAAGCTCCCGCTGCCAAGCAATGTGAGCAAGATCTAGTCAGGGCTGGTCAAGCCGCAGCGGACGCGCATTTGCTCCACCAGTCAAGGTTCCCCACAAGTGATTGACGCGGACGGAAGCTTCCTTGTCGTCGACGTCTCCTCCCTCCGGCCGCCTATTTCAGGTAATATGCAGCGCCGCCCGTTGGCTGCCTGATCGGGTATTGCGGCTCGCTGGTGACTCGTCCGTCGGCTGCGGCATTGGTGGCTTTTCACGTCTTCCTGCCATGTTGCGTAATGTGTAACGCTCGTCCTGGCTGGGGTTTTTGGCTTTGTTGGGTTGCATGAGTAGCGAGTGTCTGGTGGTCGGTGCATGGAATCATTCACGGCTCTTGATGAAGGATTTTTGAATGGAGAGTTTCAAGGCGGTCTGAGTGTGTCAATGCTCTAAATTGAGGGGTGGCCACGTCGGAAGCGTACGTGCTTCATGATGTGGACATGAACAAGAGCCTCCGTGCTGATGAACTCCGATATCCGAATTCGGCCGAGATGGCGGTGCTGTGTGAGATCAGGGGGAGCACCTCCAGCCTATCACCGGCCAAGTTGGAGGGTCTTGTAGTTAGGGACTTGTGACCGACGAGTAGTCAACGTGCTCAGCTGCATGGGTCGCGGCAGATGCTTCACCGCAGCCTCGCATCCTGATGAAAGCTTCATCTCCAAACAGTTGTGATTTTGAAGGAGGTGGCTAAACAGCGCCACCGGGTATAATAAGAATATCCACAAATTCTCCCTTTTCCAGGAGAGGGAGCCAAAGATTGCAGCAGCAAAGGCGTGCAATATCATCGTACCTCATCGCCCCTGATACAATTCACCAGTCCCATCAAGCTCCACTTGCGAGACAACAAGACATGTATCCCATCCGAGCTCTAAGAATCCACAACATCTCTCTAAGACTTCTCCGAGTTGTTGCCATGGTTGACATCCTCGACGACAGCCACGTTGTCCTTTTCGCCTCTGATCGCGCTCGCCACTGCCGCGTTGTCGTTCGCCGGGATGCGCATGCTTTCCGGCAGGTGCATGAGCACCTTATCGCCAGTGAAAAGCATGTCGATCTCCTCGAGGGACAGGTTCTTGGTTTCCGGGTAGAAGAAGTAGATGATGGGCACGAAGAAGGCGTTGAAGACGGCGAAGTAGATGTAGGTGCGCCAGGCGATGTTGTTGATGGAGACGGGGACGATTTCGACAACGAGGAAGGTGAAGATCCTGGTGCACGGTCAGCACAGACACTCTTCAAGCGAGATGAGAAGAATGACTTACCAGTTGGAGGCGGTGGCCAGCGAGGCGGCCTTGGTGCGGATGGCCAGCGGCGCGTACTCGGCAGGCAGCAGCCAGGGGATGGCGAGCAGGCCGATGGCGAAGAAGAAGTTGAAGAGGAAAAGCATCACGGCGGCAACGATACCGGCAGATTTGCCGCCATCCGAAACGGTGCCGGCGAGAATGGCCATGCAGCAGGATTGACCGATGACGGCGAAGAGCATGAGCTTGCGGCGGCCGAGACGGTCAAGGACCCACACGACGGGGAAGGTGGAGAGGCTGTCGAGGTCATGTTAATGCCTGTATATGCAGGAGAAGGAGGAGACGCAGTTGCGTCAGGAGTCAAGCATCCGCCAGGATGAATGTCTCAATGCCGGACGTTTTCAGGGCCGACTCACAAGTAAGCAATCCCGTTGGCGCCAGCAACCAACAGAGCGGTATTATGCGACATTCCAATGCTGGTCTCGAAGATGACGGCGGCATAATACGTGATCAGGTTGATGCCAGACAGCTGCTGCATGAACTGGCCACCGATACCCAGGAGGGTCCTGTAACGGAAGCGTTGCGGGCCGTCCACGAGAAGAGCCTTGAAGGTGGTGCCACCAGCGACCTCCTTCTCCTCGTACAGCGCGTGCTGGATGATGGCCATCTCGTTGTTGACGACGTCCGAATCCTCCGAAATCTCCTTGGCATTGGGCTGGAGGCGCCACAGAATGTTGCGAGCTTCTCCTTCGCGGTCATGGTTGAGGAGCCAACGAGGGGACTCCGGAAGGAACATGATGCTGGCCAGAGTTATGAGCGCGAAAGCGATCTGGAAGGCAATGGGAAAGCTGGGCTCTGTTAGTCTCTTGTCGTACTCGAAATGATGGGAGACTCCGCATTACCGGAACTGAGACTCGTTATCAACAAAGCTGAATGCGTAGTCCACCCAATATGCTAGAGCAACACCGAAGATGTTCAGGATGAATTCGATAGCCAGTCCCTTGCCACGGTCATGTGCTTGCATGAGCTCAGCGTGCCACACAGCTGCGAGGTGCGTCAGTGACGGGACTTTCGGACAGGTCCAAAGGTATCCTTACGAATCGTTGAGGTGTTCAGACCGTTCCCGAGGCCAGCAACGATACGTCCGACAATAAGCTGGGCGATGCTGTACGATGCACACTGGATGACGGCTCCAACTGTCAGGACCGTACATCCAAGCATGATGCATTTCCTACGTCCGAGACGCTCGCCGAAGATAAACGTAAAGATGGCTCCAAAAAAGCACCCAATCTCCTTTTCGCGGCATTAGAGCAATATTGGCTGATGTCTGAGGGCTTAACGAACATAGATGGCAACCACGGTGCCTTGGAGAGACGAGCTGCCGCCATTCTGGGTATCAATCGCAGGGAAGACCTTCGTGAACGCAGAACCGGTGAGAAGACCGGACATAACGCCCTGATCATAACTGCAGCACTTTCATCAGCACATCGTTCTCAGACGGAAAGCGTTCATCCGGATGCGCAGCTGGTGTTCGGGAAATCAAATGCGTCCGGAAGGATACTTCAACTCCACACCTGCGTGCAAGGAATTGGAAGCTGTGGAAACCTACCCAAAAAGGAGAAACCCAGCGCCAGAGCACAAGGTGATGGCCCAGTCGAGGGCCTTTCCGGTCAACACCATGGTGGATATCGTCCGGGATATCGATCATCAACAGAAAAGAGTCACGGCCAGGCCAGGGGACAACGAAACGGGATCGCGAAAGGAGAAAAAGGGAATCTGGAGCCCCTGCGCGCGGGAAAGCAGTGGTGTTGGTGCAGCATCGAAGTATATGTATGCAGCATAAACGGTAACCTGCTACGGCGCAGCCTGATTCATTTCCAGGGCTACGGCGGGTTGGCCCCGCGAAAACTCGCCCACGGGCGCTTAGATCACCCCAGGTCGACGGCCCCAAAACGCCACTGGCCCCAGCTTGGCTGTGACGCTGCCGATGGCACCCTTGCGTGCGACACCCGCACTCCACGAGATAATGAGCGCATTGTGGAGGGATTGGGGGTGGGATTTGCGCCGAGCCGAGCAGCGCTTTGGGGAACGCAAGAGACAGGGCCATAGGGCCTTGCGTCGGCGTGCCTCATTAGTGTCCTGATCCTGCCCGGAAAAGACCCTTGCGTCGGCCTGCCGCGTGTTAGGCCCGAGCCCATACGCGGCTTCGACTCGTGGTGCCGGCTCCGCCGTCTCTTCTCCATGCCAGCCAGCGCGGCTCTGCCATTGGCGAGACGCAGCCCGGCTGCAGGCCTGCAGCGCAGCAGCGCTCTTATCGTCGGCTGCGAGTCTGCTGCACGCAGTCGGGCACCTGGCTGTCGCGCAGTCGGCCCGCGTGCAAAAGTTTGTGCTCCGTTTCACGAGATCCGTCCGGGGGAAGCGGCAGCCAGTGTGGAGGCAGAAGCGGAGTGATCCCCAGCCTGGAGCAACACTTACGGCCGTCTCCCCGGCCTTGGCGTACGTCGCTCTGCGCTGAGCTGAGCTCGACGGGGCGGTGGACTGATGCTGCTGGCGCGCGCCGAATATTCCCGCGAGCGCGGCACTTGCCCAGGGCAATCCTGCGCGCGCTGTCGCTGGCGCGTGCTGGCGCTTGCATTTGCCGACGAAGTGCAGTGCCGGGCACGGTAATCCTGAGCGCTGCCATGCTCAGCCCGCTCGGCATCCTCCTCTGACACGACCCAGGCGCAGCGACGAATTCGACGGTCGATGGAAGTGAATTTCAAGCTGGCTGAGCGCGGTGCTTGTGCGTCGACGCCGCAGTCCGGGGCAACGCAGCGTGGGCGGATGGGGCCCCGGGGATGCGAGATCAAGACGCAGGGCTAAGCGGCTGTAGCTTATGCTTTCCGCTCTGGGAACCTGCCCCTCCATGCCGCCAGCGCTTGCACGGGCACTCAGGAAAGTATCTTGACGCTTCTCCACGCCCTGAAGCGGTAATGTACGACGCTGAACCACACGGCCAGCTCTTAAAGATTCGCCCGCCGTCAGGGAGCAGCTTTACCAAGTCTTCCGCTCCTTTCGCTGTTGAATTGCTCCTCGAGTGCCCTCTTCTTGCCTGCTGCGTGCCCCTCCCTCGACTCAAGTGCCTTGCATCCCACCCCCGCCGACGTAGCACACTCTTGAGCCTCCTGCAGCCTCCGCTCGGCCCCTCTCGACCAATCAGCCATGGCTCCCTCTATCGTATCGGATACTGCCCTCCCAAAGGACATTCCCGAGTCGAATTTGACGCCTGCAGCTCAGGCACCAGTCGATAAGCTTTTTGGCCTGAAGGGAAGGACCATAGTAGTCACCGGGGGAGCACGCGGCCTCGGCATTACACTCGCCACTGCCGTGCTCGAAGCCGGCGGCGACGTCGTGTGCATCGATATTCTGCCCGACCCGAGCCCGGAAGAGTGGGCGGCCATCGTCAGACTTACCAAGAGCTCGTCCAAGCCGCAGCACGCAAGCTACAAGAAATGCGACATCACAAAAGAGGAGGAGGTTGAGGCTGTTATCCAGGAGGCTGCACAAGAGGCCGCCGCAAGAGGGACACCGATCAAGGGCCTGATCAACTGCGCGGGCATCCAGCAGATGACGGACGCCATCGACTACCCGGTCGATGGCTACAGGCGCATCATGGAGGTCAACGTCGTGGGCAACTTCACGGTGGCCAAGCACGTGGCGCGGGTGCTGAGGGAGGGCGGTGCGGGAGGCAGCATCGTCTTCATCGCGTCCATGTCCGGGCAGATAATGAACAGGGTACGTGAGACAGATCCACGGTTGCACACCGCCGCGCTGACAAGGGACTGCACCCGCAGGGACTGCACTGCTCGGCCTACAACTCGTCCAAGGCGGCGGTCCATCAGATGACGCGCTCGCTGTCGGCGGAATGGGGCACGTACGGCATCCGCGTCAACTCGCTGTCGCCCGGCTACATCCGCACCGCCATGACCGACCAGCTGCTGGCTGAGAAGCCCGAGGTGGAGGAGACGTGGATGAGGGGTGCGGCGCTGGGCCGCCTGGGGGCTCCCGAGGACTTCAAGGCCGGTGCCATCTTCCTGCTGGCCGACGGGAGCGCGTGGCAGACCGGGTCGGACCTGCGCATAGACGGCGGCCACTGTGCCTCCGCATAAGGGCACGGCCGTAAGCCGCGGCAGTCGGATGGTGCTGTGGAGAGCAGAGCAGCGCAGAGCACAAGTCGGCATCGGGTTGGATGGTGGCAGAAGCGCATTAGAGTTCAGCATAACTAGAGACGACACTTAGACGAGCATGCAGACAGAATACGACACGCGTAGGCGAGCGAGGCAGCCGCGCCGGTTTGAGGGTGAAATTGCGCCGAGTCAGTGGGCGTCGCCAATCGTTTTCCGTGACGCGGCTGCGGAGGATGGAGGTTCGCGCGCAAAAGCGACCGGCTAATCGGCGGTGCGTGGGCAGACGTGTGCGATCGGCGGCGGTTTTCTGGAGTGCTCGTGGGCTGCACGCCAGCCGTTGGGCTGGGTTTTAGCAGCAATCAGTGCGCGGCAGAGAGACTTGGGCAATCCCGGAGATCGCACCAGCCCGGCTTTCCCGACGCGGACGCCTCTCCACAGCGCCGACTCGCTCGCGAGCTGCCCCAAACCCCACGGCCGACGCCTGCGACCACACAGCGCCTTGCCCACTGCATCCATGGAGTCCCAGGCTGCCAGCTGTCGCACAAGCTGCCCCAGCTCCCACAGCCCCAGCTGAATATGTCGCCGCCAGCCCAACGCGACCAACTGACGCCCTCCACCTCGCGCGAGACCAACTCCAGCAGCCATGCCACGCCTGCGCCCGCCCACGACCCGCAGGCTGCGCAGCCCGAGGGCTCGCTGAAGCGGAAACGCGGTCGCCATGGCTGCTTGAACTGCCGGCGCAAGCGCAAGAAATGCAAGTTGACGGGCGCCTCCGACGCTCTCCTCCAGCGCTAACCGCCCCAACACCGTGCAGGCGACGAGATCCATCCGACTTGCACGAAATGCCAGAAGCACGGCGAGACCTGCGAGTGGGATACCGGCGTCATCTTCCGCCACAATGGCTTGTCAATGGAGCATCCGTCCATGCGCGAGATCGGCCGTCACAGCCAGCAGCGTCAGACAGACTTCACTGTGCGCCCACCTTCGGCTCGATTGACTGCATGTCCTCACCTAGCCCTAGGCTAACCCGAATCCTCTCAGATTATCGACGTCACGTCTTCCGTCGTGCGTTCGTGTCGCGATGAGGATGCTTCGGCCGACGACTACCAGGATGCTGCGGATATCACGCCTGTAGGAAGCGAACAACGCGAAGCCTGGCCAGCTCCTGCCACGGCTCCGTCCAACAGGGCCTTTTCTTCAGGATCTCCCGAGCAGGCCAGGTCGCTCAGCGACGCCCAGTCCCCGGCACAACATCACAATGGTCCTGCATCGGCACCGAAATTCCATACTCCGACCTTATCGCACGGGCCGGACCCGCAGAGCCGCATACCTCCGTACAGGTCTCAGGGAGTGGCCGACAGTGCCCACCCGGATGCAGCGGACGGAAGCTTGCGGCGGCACATGAGTGGAAGCAATGCAATGCTTAACGGACAGCAGCGCACAGACGGGGCAGCTTTGACTCCCCACCAACATCTCGACCGAACCAGCTCTTCATCGACCTTCTCGACAATACGCTCCTCACTACCTACACCCACATCCGCGCCGTCCACCGATGCTCACCGGTACAGCCTTGACCATGAGCCGCCAAATATATCCCTCTCAGCAGGGGAACTAGCTGCCCTGGATTTTCTGACGTCGCAGCCTACCCAGCAGGCCCCGCATGAGATGCCAATAGCAGACCACGAGCGACCCTGGATATCACCTGATATGAATCAAGAAGTATCTTCGGCCTTCTCGAACGATCCGGTCCTGGTTGAATCGCCATCCTATGGCCTCTACTACCCGAGCCACGCCTACCGGGATCTACAGCAAAATCTGCATAGCCACATCATAGAGACCGCTCGAAATAGTGGGATTACCAGGCAAGGGACTCCAGATATGATGGTTGATGGTGCCCCTGATAGCCTATCGGGACATGACCTGGACACAGTTGGCCGCGCGACAGCAAGGCTTGAGTCCCTGGCACAGCCCCAGCGGACAAAGACTCTGACGGAACAACGGGAAATCGAGCTGTGGCAGAATTATCTCAACGAAGTGGCCCCCTGGCTTGATAAATTCGACAGCCAACGGCACTTTCAGTTCAGCATCCCGATCATGGCGAAGTCTTGTGCACATTTACGATATTCGGCTTTGGCACTCTCCGCTCGGCAACAGGAACGAAAAGACCCGTCCAGGCCGTACACGGAAAGTCTTGGGCTTTACCAGGAGGCAATCCAGAATCTGGTGCCGGAGCTCGAAACTATGAGCACGCCAGTCATCGCGTCGAGCGTTTTGCTGTGCGTTCTGGAAATGATCATCGTGTCACCCAAGAACTGGGGCCGGCATCTCGATGGCTGTGCTATTCTCCTCCAGGCTGCCAATATCACGGGTGTGTCAGGTGGTGTGAATCAGGCGCTCTTCTGGTGCTTCGCGCGCATGGACGTCTGGGGTGGCTATCTTTCGGACAACTGCACGAAAGTGCCTCTGGACCGCTGGTTGTCATCCCACGTTCCGATGTCGACTGCGGTGAACTTGTTCAAAAACGAGCGCAAAGGCTTCGACGCGTATGCCAACTACGCCGTCTTCCTGTCCGCATCTGTCGTCAACATCATCAACGGCCGTGGCGACACCGTCTCGAATCCAGAAGCCCGCGCCGAGTACGTGGCCAGGTGGAAAGCGCTGTGGGACCTCGTCGAGGACTGGTATAACAGCCGGCCCATCGAGATGCTGCCGCTGCTCTCCTACCCGGCCAGCTTCGACGACTACGACTATCCGTTCCCGAAGATCCTGTACGGCAACCCGCCGGCCGTCAACGGCAACCAGCTCTACCACTTCTGCGCGATCCGCCTGCTGCAGGAGAAGCCCAAGGAGGTGCGGCTGAACAAGAAGAGCGCCAAGAGTCTGATCTGGCACGCCCGCCAGATCTGCGGCATCGCGGCGAGCAACAGCCACCACGGCGCTCGGATCAACGGCCTGCAGCCGCTGTGGGTTGCGGGCAAGCTGATGAGCCATCCCAGCGAGCACAGGGCGATCCTGAACGTGCTGGCGCGCATCGAGAACGAGTCGGGGTGGGCGACGAAGTGGAGGGCGGACGAGCTGAAGGAGTACTGGGGCGCGGAGACTTGAGCGTCTGTGGTGTTGGGTCGGCGTGTAGGGTTTTGGGATGGGGGAGGCGCTGAGGAGGGTGTTACAAAAGTTTTGATATTGCTGTTGCTGAGACCGTTGTCTGGATCATGGAGGTGATGGGCACCGGATTGTTTTCGTGGGATACTCCCGTAGAGCATTTGGACGAACTATCTGATGAGTGTTACAGTAAGCCGCAAAAGGAATGGAATGGCAGTACGGAGGGGTGCTCTGGCGAAAAGAACGTGCCAAGTGAGCAGTCTACCTACATAGGCAGTTGAAGTATTCATACGGATGGCTTGGTAATCAGATCAAAGTACATCTACATCCAGACGAATGCGTCAACTGCATATAAGCGAGATTGATTTGAGTTGAAGCAGACCATCTCTTTTGCAATCCACCGTGGCACGACGTATTTTTGCAGGTTGAAAAACGTATCCTCGGTGCCATCGGCACTTTTGATCGACAATAATCTCTTCAGTCATCTTTCGAAGAAACTCCAATTGCAACTGTATTGCATCAATCATGAAATAATCCTAATGAATTCGCACATTAAGACCGGGCTTGTCGAACGTAATGTGTTTGCCCAGCAGTCTTCCCACACCGACCCGCTCCCAGTCCTTGCCAAGTTTCTTCTCTATTACAAGCACATAGTGGGTCTTGTGGGCCTCTTCAAATGCCTTCTTTGACCGTCCAATCACCACGCATTTCAATGCGTCAAACTTGGACCTGGTTCCTTGGTCGAACACAATTTCGTCTTCACCTTCATCTCCAATCAAGAAGTCTCGGGCCACTCCTTCCAATCCCTTGGTTCCTTTCCGATCGCCAGTGTGCCACGAGGATTGTTGAGATGATGGTCCAACCCATGGGGATTTGATGCCCTTTCTTTCCCAGTCCACTTCATCGAATGGAGGGTCAATGTAATCGATTCCTCCTTCGTAAGCCATCCAAGACCAGCTCGGTACTGAGATCGCTCTTGCCGGATCGAATACGATCCTGATCATAGTCTCCACTTGAAAGCCAAGCTTCCACATCAGACTTCTCCCGAAGTAGCTTTCGAATCCGGGATGGTTACTGTCGAATACACCATACCCTCCATTCGCGTCTAGAGCCCGGACTATTCTGATCTCCAGTCCTGCAATGGCCAAAGGCCGATCCTCATTGACAGACAGTGCGAGCCGTGAATACTGCTTGTACAGAGTCTCATACAGGCGTATTTTGCCACCTTTGGAGACATTGATGGCCAAATTCGGAAATTCAGGATCACCGAGGAAGGCCGCTTTATTGCTTGAGGGAAGTTAGATAAGGCAAAGAGCTGCTCTCGGAATTTAAGTACTTACTTCTTCATCCTCGTAAGCGTTTCACAGCGGATCCCACAGCCACACTCCCAGTAAGTCTGCTCCTTGGTGAAGTGGATCGTCCGGTGCGCCAGAGCCCGTTCTTGCAACACCCATCCACGTTTGTTGAGCTCTCCCTCGATTACATGGCCTTCAAAGTCGTCAATCGCTTGGCAGACATAGATTTGAGCTCCTGCACGAGTTGTGAGAGGGACACATTCTCGAGTGGAGCGAGGCTTTAGGAATCCGTCGCCGGTTCCAGTAGCGCAGCTTGCAGCAACGACACAATATGCTGAGCTGAACACATCTTCCATCCGCTTTGCCTGGTCATTCCAGTCTCCATTAGGCCCTTGGATGATGCAAAGAGAGTCGATCCACAGATAACGGATGCCCAGCTCTCTCGTGACAACAACTGCGTCTTTGAAAGTTGCAGGGAGGTGACCGACGTTGATGCCTTTCGAGAGTTTTGCAATATTTTCCGGCGTAGCGCAGAATCTTGGGTTGCTTCCTTTGTCCCCCCAGCGATGAGACAAAGCAATGTACCTCCCTTCATTGCCCTGGATCTCGCCATCTGTCATGTCTCGGGTCTCGCGAATACGAACGGTGTCGGAATCCAGGTCCTTTCCGACGTCGATAACTCTTGTAGGCAAAGTTGAGGGGTTCCCAAGGCAATCTCTGTGATAGTTGTCACAGTCATCGAGCCACCGCCGGATTATCTCGAAATGGGTACGGCTTCCCGCTTCCGGAAGGTTTGGAAACCCAACTTGGAGATCTTCGCACGACTCTGCAGCTTCTGTGCTCGGATGATTATTATCAAGACCTGAAAAGCTCGGCGTAATGGGAATACTTACCGGGGCTTGCACAGATCGACAACATGGGAGCATTGAGGCCTCGAGCTTTCAGAGTCGACCCAGCCCTGTAGACCTCGAGACTTCCGTTGATACCAAAAGACCTACAAGACCGGTACAGAATTGCACACAACGTGCAAATTTCTGACCTTGCTAACAAGCTGGATATTTCATCATTTAGCCGAAAGTCGGGAGAGGAGACGTCTAGCTGAAGGCAGCCATTGCAGAGAAATTGTGGGGCGGTGAGAAAGTGAACGTCAAACGTTCCGACCAACCCAATGACTTTGCGGGCAAAAGAATTGTCGATGAGAAGCTTCCATTTGTAACGGCGGGCCTCTGCCTCTAAGGATCCAAACACCAAAGAGGGTGGTAAGCCGTGTAGGGTTTACCTTGAGTGGGTACAAGGTAGGGGTTGAGAACAAGTATAGACGAATACACGTGACTGAGCACTGCGTGCGAAGGCCGTGTTACTAATCAATGGTGTAGATTGATTATTGAAGTTGACCACGGAGGGTCAAATACTAGCTAGAGAGTGAAGCTATATATACCATAGGGGAAGTTGTAACAATCTAATAGTTGACCTGTATTCTTCCCTATTGCTCCCTATTGCTCTGCTGCTATCCGAGGCAGATCATAGCAGAGTAATGTTATCCGAGCAGAGCAATATCTTGGCGTCACGTGGACCTCGTGACTTCCTGTGGGTCTTTTCCTGTACCGTATCTGTGCCCCCCACTCGTTCCCTTATCTTGTTATTCCTAACCCTGCGAAGGCTGTACCGTAACACCATTCATCGTTCAACTATTATCTCTTAGAATCTGCGGTGGGATCCCAAATTTTGCATGGCGTGGCGAACTTACAGCCTGCAACGTGGTCAGCAATCTGTAAAGTTTCTGTAGGGTCTAGCCTTTGGAATGTAGCTCCTGAATCACCGTCCACGATAATTGAAATGCACCTGTCACTTACATGCTACGCATAGTCAGCGTTGCGAGCAAGTTCATATCTTCTGATGCATACTTACGGTCTGAGCAGAAATATCACGCTTTCGTTAATGGATTTGAAAACACCGTCTTACTGTTACGAACCCCAGGGCACAAGGGCTTTATGACCCTAAGGGCTGAAAGCCCGTAAGGGAAACAGGACCGCAGGGATACTATGGTCTGGTCGGATTAACGTCCCGTAAGAGATACGGAATCTAGGAAGCAGGAAATGGACGTAGAGGCGCGGGTGTGAGTAAGGCGGTTATCACGACCGCTCAGCAGCGATAGAAGCCGGAAGTCGGAATCCTAGAAGCTGCCCGAAGCGCCGACGTCACGTGCGGCCCACCAGTGCCCTCCGCCAAGGGCACACCTCATGATGCCCTCAATAAACGGTATCAAGCAATGATGCCCTTAGGAAAGGGCATACTAGATTGTAACTAGCTTTCCTACAGTATATAGACACACTCTCTTAGCTAGCATCTTAACCCTTCGTGGTCAACTCAAAGTTCCAATTCAAACCCTATTAATAATAATAATAAATTCATTTCCTCCCGATATAGCTCCCTTGCGGGTCCATGCGGGGCTGGCTATCTGCGCTTATTTTACACGAGGGGGAAAACCTTATTCGCCAGGCAAAAACCCCTCCTCTCTTTTCAGGTTTGTCTTCCTCTACTTGTTCCGTTTTTCCTGCTTACCGGTAGTAGCTGCTGTGGCAGCCCTTCATTCGATTACTGGTATCACCTTCTCAGTTCTCAGTTCAGTTCTCCTCTCCGTTTTCCTAGTGGTCCTCCTGGTGGTCCTCCTGATGGTCCTCCCGGTGGTCCTCCTGGAGCATCTCCCTCGCCATACTAAACTGATTTAGTAGGCCCAGCTGGAGGAACCAGCTTGATGCGGCTCCAACGCCCTTCTTTGTGGACAGAAGTGTGTGGAAATCGGTGGTCCCTGCTTCTTGGAGCATTTGAGCTCTGTTCTGTTGGAAGTGATGGCAGAAGAGGAGGATATGCTTTGGGGTCTGTCTGTGCCAGCCACATGAGCAGGCTGGGCTGGGATGGCCAGGCACCTTGCGCCTGAAGAGGAAGTCTTCCAGGCCAATGTTTTCAGTGCGTAGTAGGGTGGTGATTGTGCTTTGTGGTTTGGATAGCCCATGGTGGAGGTGTCTGAGCTTTGGGTTCCATTGTGTATCTTGGGCAACTGGCTTGTTTCTCCTCGCCTGGCTTGTCTTGGCCATCCACCTTTCTTTCCAGATGTTTCTGATTGTTCTGCGGAGCCTGGTTCTTTCAGGGAGCTTTTGTGTGGTGGGAGGTCCTCTCTCTAGAAGAGTATTGGCCCTGCTTTGTAGTAGTGTTCCTCTAGCTAAGCTGGGCTTTCCCCTTGGATCTAGTACCGCTCTTGTGATGTCTTTGATGTCCTGACAGGTGTTTCTAGTCACTGTGGTTGTGGGTCCTTCTCTAGACCGGAGTGTATGGGTCAGAGTTAGCTCATCAAGGTGGAGTGAGAGGGGGGGAATCCCTGTCTCATGTTCTAAGACCTGTGTGTTGGTAGACTTGTATGCCCCTGAGATAGTGCGTAGGCATTGGTTCTGGGTCCTTTCTAGTGGTTTTATTGCTGTCTTCCTCCAGCCTGGGGTTCCTTCTGGGGTGTGCCACACCCCGCAGCCGTAGGAGAGAACTGGTCTAACCACTGCTATATAGATGTGGCGTGCCTTAGTGAGTGACGCTCCCCAGGTAGAGGCTGTAAGTCTGGAGAGAGAGGTGTATTGCTTTGTAGCCTTTAGGGAGGTTTCCTTGATGTGGGGTCCCCATCTTAGTTTGCTGTCCACATGGATGCCTAGGATCTTGATTGTCTGCTCCGGGTTTCCTTCGAATCCGGCAATGTTGATTTTTGCTGCCATGTTGAATCTCCTTGGCCTTCTTGTAAAGTGTATGAGGTGGTACTTGTCAGGTGCGAAGGTTGATCCATGGGTTGCTGCCCACTGTGTACAGGTCCTATTTGCCTCCTCTAGTGTTCTACAGTTTTGTTCTGTTGATCTACTAAAGGTAAGGATGTTGGTATCGTCTACGAAGCCTAGGGGAAAGGTGCTACCCGTGCGGAGCTTTGTAAGGAGGTTGGAGGCAAAGAAGAGGTATAGGATTGGGGATAGCGAGGATCCCTGAGGGATGCCTGTTAGGGTCTGAATTGGTGGACTAGTGTAGTCCCCAAAGCGGAGCTGTGTGGTGCGGTCTTGAAGGAATGAATGAGTAAATTTCTCCACCCAGATTGGGAGTCGTGCGGCTCTTATGTTATGGAGAAGTCTCTTGTGTGATACATGGTCGTATGCTCCTGAGATATCCAGGCTGAGGACTGAGGCTACCAGTCCTGGGTCCTGTGCCCAGACTGTGTGGATCTGTTGGGTAAGAAGGTCAATTGCGGTAGTTGCTGATCTACTTTTTCTTGCTCCCATCTGAAAGTCAGGGAGTAGATTGTGGATCTCCGTAGCCTGTGAGATTCTTTCTGCTATAATTCTCTCGAGCAGCTTGCCTAGAGTGTTAAGCAGGGCAATTGGTCTAAATGACTTAGCCTTAGTATAGTCCTCTCTTTGCGGTTTCCTGAGGACTATAGTGGTTGAGCACTTAAATTGTCTTGGGTGGTATGAGAGTGCTAGGCACCTCTGAAAGATCCTAGTAAGCGGTTCTGCTAGTGTCTGTGCACACTGCTTTAGGAACCTGTTGATGATCTTGTCTGGGCCTGGTGCTTTGTCTGGGGGAAGCTGTTTAATAGTATGGAGGACTTGTTCTTCAGTGATGTCCTGGGAGATGTTGACTGGTTTTGGATATATATAGCCCTCAAGGTCAGAGAGGTTCGTGTCCCTAGGAGGGGGGAAGAACTGGTTGGAGAGAATCCTTGTCTTGGAGGGATTGTCATGGCGTAGTATCTGGTCTGTTCCCTAGAGGGGTGGAAACTGAGGTAGAGCTGGGGGCTCAAGTGCCTTTGTTCTTGCCCATCTTGAGAGCTTCCAGACTGTAGATGGGTTTGAGGTAATCTCAGCCACTTTTCTACGCCATGCTTTTGTTCTGTCCCTTCTGATTTGCCTCTTCTTACTGTTAACAGTAGTCTGATATGCCACCCAGTCTTCCTCTCTTCCTGTAGTGGTCCACTTTCTCCTAGCCCTTCTCGCTTGTTGAACCAGTTCTGAGCACTCCTTCGTCCACTCCATAGCGGCCCAAGGTGATGGTTTCGCTGCTGGGATGGTTTCCTGGATAGTATTCTGGATGGCTCTCTGGATCTGTTCGGTAAGGTGGTCCAGGTTTGCTTCAGTGTGGAGAGGGGTTATTTCTATGTTTTGGAGTTTTAACTGTAGTGTTTTGTTGACTTTCTGCCAGTCTGCCTTTTTCCATTGGGGTCTTAGGGGCCGAGTGGGTGCGGGTATAAGAGAGATGTCAAATATTGTATGGATAGGTAGGTGGTCAGAAGATGATTCGAGTTCTTGACTAACTCCACATCTAAGGATTCTCTCCTCGAGCCACTGGGAGGTAAAGATAAGGTCTAGGGTACTTTTACTATTGCCTCTCCTCCAGGTGGTGGTGCCCCTTGGGAGGGCAAGGTTAAGGTTGGCTGTAGTTGCGGTTTGGATTAGGTGGTCCGCGAGGGAGTGGTACGTAGGGGAGGTAATGCCTCCCCAGAGGGGGTGATGGAGGTTAAAGTCTCCAAGAAGGATATGTTGCCCTTGCATAGCAAGGGCTCTTGGGAAGGATGGATAGAGTTCCTAGCTCCGTACTAGTATGGGCGGATGGAGGGCTGTAGTAGTTATGGATATGGATGGTATGGGTTGTCGTGGTAAGGGAGAGGGTAATAAGGTCTGGGGAGTGGATTGTTGTCTGCCAGGAGTCCACGGCAATAGCCTTACTTATAAAGAAGCAGGTTCTCGCTGTTCCCTCCTGAGGGAAGACTGTATGGTAGGCTGGGTGTTTTATTGTTGTCTTTATCCTAGGGTTCCTCCATGGCTCCTGAATGGCGAGGATGTGGTGGGCTGTTGGGATAATCTCCTGGAAGAATGGGATCATTACCCTCTCAGCGCTTTTGTTGACGTTATACTGTATGATTGAAAGGTGGCTTGTATCTATCATTAGTTTCCTTCCATCTCTGTGTCGGCCTGCGGTGTGGTTGGTATTTCTGCCTGTGTGTAGGGGTTCTCCTGACCCTCGGTCTCAGGTGCGTGCTGGGAGCTGTTAAGCCCTGTAGAGGCCAGTTGGCCTGGCAGTAGAGTTTGGCTGAGGGAGTGAGGTTGATGGAGGGAGCGGGGTCTGCCTGGCTTTCTTTTCGTGGGTTCTTCTTCCCTTATCCTCTTTCGAGACCCTATCAGGGTCCATCCATCCTGTGTTGAGTTTTGGGTTACTTGGGGTGGTTGCCTATACTTTCCTGGCGCTGCTGCCCTGGCTTGAGTTGCTCTGGTTTGCTGAGACTTACGCGCTGGGCATGCGTTGCTCCAGGCTGTGTGTTTTTGAGAGCAGTTTATGCATTGCGTTTCATTTTTACTGCACTCCCTCGTATTGTGATTGCCTGCACATTGGCCGCACTTCTGTTCCTTCCTACAGTTGGTAGCGATGTGGCCATAGGCCTGGCAGTTGAAGCACTGGGTTACTGTAAAGTTCGCATTATAGTATTCTGCTGTGTGTAGAGCAAAGTTGCAGATGAGTCCTTTAGTAATAACCTGGTTGGCTATTTCAGGGTCTGTAGTGCTAAGGATGATTGCTGAGTGCGTTTTTCCTTCTGGGAGCTTCTTCTTTAGCCAGGCAAGCTTGCTAATATGCAGGCCTGGGTGTAGAGATTGGTTTTGCTCTTGTAGAGTCTTGGTAGCCTGAAGGTCCGTGGTGTTGATTCCCTTGATAGGGATATTGTGGACCAGTACTGAGTATAGTTGCTGATTTGGGCGGATTTCTTTCCCGAGTCCGGTAGTCCACTCTTGGTCCTGGAGAAGGGCTGTTCTTGTTTGTGTGTCTGGGATAAAGATTCGGATATCGCCGCTTGGGAGCTTTCTAGCTGCGAGTACTTTTTTGCACGCTAGGCTTTTTCCTGCCTGGATCTTTCGGATGATGCTTTCATTTGAGAGGTTTGCTACTTCCTGTCTGTTTGCTTCATTTGGGAGGTGGAGGGTGATTTCTGTGGTGGTGGGGGGGGTAGGAGGCTTTGGGGCTGCTTGGGCCGCGATGCGTGCCCAGTTTGAGGTGGTAGATGGAGGTGCCGCCTCGATACGGCTAACTGTTTTCTGGACCTGTTTGACTTCTCTTAGGATATCCTTTAGGTTAGGTTCCTTGGCGGAGACTTCCTGGTGGATGGCGATGTGGTCCTGGAATATTTCCTTGGCGGCGCCGAGAAAATTTTTTATCTGACTGTTGAGGGCTGAAGGTTTACCAGTAATTGTCTGGAGGGCTTGAAGGATGGCTTCTGCTGTTGTGGTAGCTCTCTGGACGTGTTCTACGCTGATTCGGCCACGCTGCTGGCTTTGGGGGGTTTGCTGTAGGTGGGTAGGAGCGGGTACTAGGGGGGGCTGTTCAGCTCTTTCCCTAATCTCAATCTCAGCCACCACGTTGCTGCAGCTATTGGGGAGGTTGCTATTAGGATTTTGAGGCCTTGAAGGACCCCTAGGGGTCTCTTCTATAGCCGTAGCTTGAAGTCGGATTTCTGGTGCGTTCATGTTTTTCATTCCATTTAAACCCTATTAATTTAGAGGTAACAAGCTCATTGCGCACCGCGCTATCACGTGATACTTCCCTCTTTGCACCGCCATCCTCCTCTTGTCTCTTCAAGGTAAACCCTTCGGTTTCTACCAACCTGCTAAGCGACTCCGAAGCTTAGTAGAAGGAGCCTACCGTTACATTTACCTTGAGTGGGTACAAGGTAGGGGTTGAGAACAAGTATAGACGAATACACGTGACTGAGTACTACGTGCGAAGGCCGTGTTACTAATCAATGGTGTAGATTGATTATTAAAGAAGTTAACCACAAAGGTCAAAGCTATCTAAGGAGTATGGTTTATATATACGTAGGAGAGTATCTACAATCTATGTGCTTAATAGGCGGGTTGCGCTTAATGGCGCGTAGTCTTCTAAGCGAGCTGTTGTGACTGAGCAGGATGGCTCAGTAAGTGGAGCCCGCTCAGGCAGCCTTGGCAATCTGAGCGGGTGGGTCTAGTTGAGCGCGAGGTCACGTGACCTCGGATCTTTATGACCCCGACTTCTGTTGTTCCGGCGGGGTGTAACGGCGGGCCTCTACCTCTAAGGATCAAACACCAAAGAGGGTGGTAAGCCGTGTGAGGGTTTACCTTAAGTGGGTACAAGGGAGGGTGTGAGAGAACGAAGTGACGAACACACGTGACAGAGCACTACGTGCGAAGGTGTAAGAGTCTGGAGCCTCGGGAGAAGCCTCAGAGGATCATCGGCGGATCACGTGATGCCAAGTCGTTCTTGTATTTAAGTCGTTCTCTTCTCTTTCTCCTCTTCTTCTTCTTCTTCTCTCTTTAAGTCTTAGCTTAACGTACATAGCGCAATAAACCTTTCAGCGATCATCCTGAGGTTGAGCCCTGACAATAGCTAAGACTTCAACCCATTAGACTTATTAGAACTGGATTATTGGCACAGTCGCGCACTGGAATCACTGGAATCACTGGAATCACTGGAGACACCGGAAGCACCGGAAACACTGGAATCAACGAGAGGCACAGGATCCTCAGAATGGTTAATCCACAGCATGCGGATGAGCAACAGGCTCAGGAATCCCAAGAAATAAAGCAGATGCTGCAACAGATGATGGCTCAGATGAGCGCACTCAATGGCAAGGTGGAACAACTTGAAAGGGAGAATCAAACTCAAAAAGGAGAAAACGACACGAATCCTCTTCCCACCCCAACAAATACTTCTGGCGAATCTTCGGATAAAGCTGGCCCGCTAAACGACAAGCCAACCAAGAACCTCGGACCCCTTGCTGAGTTCTCAGGCAACAGGGATGAACTGGAACCCTGGATCTCTCAGGCACTAGCAAAGCTAGCCGTGGACTATTACCACTGCAACGAAACGACCAAGTTCTTTATGCTCCACAATAGGCTCCGGGGCGAGGCAGCTCGCCAGTTACAGCCCTGGGTCCAGACTAGTATTAACACGAACAGCATGACTGCACAGTGTCTACTGGATCAACCCCGCCTATCATTTGGCGACCCCCATGTGCAAGAAAAGGCCCAGCGCAAACTACACAAGCTACGCCAAACCAACAAGCCTTTTATGGAGTACTTTACGGAGTTCCGCAAGTTAGTACTAGAGGCCGGGGGCACCAACTGGCCGGACGAAATCCTCAAGGCCTATTTGGAAGCAGGGATCAGCCAGGAGCTCCAACAAAGCATGATTGGCCTTGGAGGCATAAGCCAGTCCTTTGAGGACTACTGCACCGAGCTGAAACGCGTCAGTGATCAACTGGAAGCATTCAACTTGCGCAACAATGGCAAGAGAGCTCAGCAGGGCTGGCAGCAAGGCTGGTGGCGTGGCCAGAATAAGGTTGGCTCGGCAGGGTCCACTAGCAAGCAGCCAGGGTCCAAACAGTCAAAACCAACGACGTTCCAACACGATATGGAGTGGGAGCCCACCGGACCAGCCAAAGCAGCCCAGGGACGCCGTGTCAAGTGGGTGAATGATCAAGAGATGCAGAAACGAAAGGAAGAACACCGCTGTCTACGCTGCGGCGACTCAACGCATCTAATTGCCCAATGCCTCTGGCTGCCACCAAGGAGACCTACACGCTTTGCAAAGCCTGTTCAGCAGGAGGAAAACGCGGGACCCGAGCTGGAAGACTTAGAGGATGATGAAGCACTTGCCCAGCAGTCGGAAAACTGAAAGCTCCTGTCAAAAATCGCAGGCAGGAGCCAACAGTGGAGGAAAAGCAGGAAGCACAGAACGAATGGCGGAAGCAGCAACCTAAATTGGAACAGGATTCACTTCTTACCTCAGTTATGATCAATAAAGAGTCTTTTGGAAAAGCTCTTGCTGATACTGGTTGTGAATTCTACGCTGTAATAAGCCGCAAATTCGCTGAACGCTGTAACCTCCCGCGTATTAAAATCACCCCAAGAACACTGGATGGATTAACACCTACTGGATGGAAGATTAATGAAGTTGCCTGGGCCGAGGTCGATATTGGAGGTCACCACCAAAAGCGAATGTTCTTCTATATCGTCCCAAAGCTCTCTGGATGCGATCTCATGCTAGGGAGCCCCTGGATGGTACAGGAAAAGGCAGTACTTGACCAAAGCGAACGGACTATCACCTTTAAGGATACTGGATTAACTGTAAAACAAGACACCGATCTCCCTAAGTCTCGAGGCAAGCTAACTGGAGCCGCTGCCTTTTGCCACCTTATGAGCCTTAGGAAAAAGAAAGGATATCAGATCTTTACAGCCAGCCTCGCGGATATCAATAAGGCCTTACAGGAGAAACCCCCTATCGATCTTCAAAGCCGGCTGCCTAGTTGGGTAGACCCTAAACGGATCGGCCTATTTGATAAGAAAGAAGCGGATAAACTCCCACTACACCGACCTGGAATTGACCATCAAATTGAACTCGAAAAGGACACCAACGGCAAGACACCCGACGCTCCATGGGGGCCTTTATATAATATGTCTCGTGACGAGCTCCTTGTGCTAAGGAAGACTCTTAATGAGCTACTTGATAAAGGCTTTATCCGTGTAAGCAACTCGCCTGCTGCGGCACCGGTCTTATTCGTTAAGAAACCAGGAGGCGGTCTACGCTTTTGCTGTGACTACCGGGCTCTCAATCGACTTACAAGGAAGGACCGCTATCCATTACCGCTGATCCAAGAGACCCTCAACAGAATAAGTAAGGCAAAATGGTTTACTAAGCTGGACGTGGCTGCAGCCTTCCATAAGATACGAATCGCGGAAGGAAACGAATGGTTAACGGCATTTCGAACTCGCTTTGGACTCTTTGAGTGGTTGGTCACTCCATTTGGATTGGCAAATGCTCCGAGCACCTTTCAACGGTACATTAATTGGACTCTAAAGGACTTCCTAGATGACTTTGTCTCAGCCTACGTTGACGACATCCTAATCTTTACGGATGGATCCCGCCGGGAGCACCGCGAGAAAGTGAACAAGGTACTAGAGAAGCTGGACGCTGCAGGCTTACAACTTGACCTAAAGAAATGCGAATTTGAAGTCCAGTCTACTAAGTATCTGGGGTACATCATTGAGGCCGGACAAGGCATCCGCATGGACCCAGAAAAGATCAAGGCAATTCAGGAATGGAAAGCACCTACTACGGCTAAAGGAGTACTCGGATTTCTTGGTTTTGCGAATTTTTACCGACGGTTTATTAAAGGCTTTTCCAATCTGGTATCGCCTCTAGTATCCCTTACGAGAAAGAATACGACCTTCCGATGGAACCAGGAGGCTAACGCCGCATTTGAGAAGCTAAAAAAGGCCTTTATTATAGCGCCGGTCCTTATGCAATTTGATCCAGAACGAGAAACGATCCTTGCTACGGATTCCTCAGGATACTGCACAGGAGGAGTACTCCAACAGTACGACAACGACGGTTTTCTACGTCCAGTAGCGTTCTTCTCAAAAAAGAACCTACCCGCGGAATGCAACTACCCGATCTACGATAAGGAACTACTTGCGGTGGTTAAGTGTTTACGCCAGTGGGACGCCGAACTAAAAGGACTTCATCAGTTCAAGATCCTCACTGATCATAAGAACCTGGAATACTTTACCACGGCAAGGAGGCTTTCTGAAAGGCAGATTCGATGGTGGAGAGAGCTTAGCCGCTTCTCCTTTACCATTGAGTACACCCCAGGGAAAACCAATGGATTGGCAGACGCATTAACAAGAAGGGACCAAGACTTACCTACAACGGATAAGGATGAGAGACTTGAACAAAGGACAGCTCAGTTACTTCAGTCGATACCCTACGGATTAGTTCTTAATACCGGACCACCAGAGGACCCCGAAGAACAAGAATGGAGTAATGAAGATTCACTTCTATCCGAAGAGGCTATGGCAACCAAACCTCGACAAGCACGACCTGGACAACAAACGCGAGAACCTCTTTCCCTAGAGGAGCAATGGCAAGAAGCACTCCAACAGGACCAAATGTTAAAGCAGCTCCAGAAGGCTGTACGGCAAGGAGAAAGAACATTCCCACTGGAGTTTACTACGAAGTTCAAGGTCTCAATCGCTGAATGCTCGCTAGACGACCAAGGGAACCTCCTCTTTAGAGATAGGAAATGGGTACCGGATTCTGAGCCACTACGAACGAGAATCATTCAGGAGATGCACGACTCCCCCCTCTCAGCACATCCGGGACGTATCCAAACAGTCTCCCTCGTGGCAAGGCACTTCTTCTGGCCAGGATTCGTTAATGATGTTAGGAGGTTCTGCCGGAACTGTGATATCTGTGGAAGGACAAAGATCTGGAGAGATAGGAAACAAGGATTACTTAAGCCGCTACCAGTACCGAGCCGCCAATGGAGGGAGATCTCCATTGACTTTATTGGGCCTCTACCATTGAGCAATGGTTGCGAAATGCTTATGGTAATTACTGACCGCCTAGGAAAAGGAGTAATCCTTGAGGCCTGTTTAAATACTGAGACGGAAACTATTGCAAAGCTCTTTATTACATGCTTTTACCGGAACCATGGGATCCCAGCGGCAATCGTCTCTAATAGAGGAACTCAATTCGTTAGCCTCCTTTGGCAACGAATCTGTCAACTCCTTAAGATTAAGAGACGCATCTCAACGGCCTATCACCCCCAGACGGACGGATCAACAGAAAGAATGAATACTGAAGTGGCAAGAAAACTCGCACTGTTCGTGGATCACTACCAAAAGGACTGGACAGACCGGCTACCAATAGTCCAGCTGGCCCTTAATGGAAGAACTTCAACAACGACTCAGACAAGCCCATTCTTTCTCTCCCATGGGTTCCACCTTGAGCCACTAGAACTGCTCGAAGATATTCAATCCAATGACCTCCACAGGGATTCTCCAGTGGCAAGAGCGGAGGCAATTGTGGCCAAGATTAAAGAAGTCACGGACTGGGCGCAAATGTCAATGGCGGAAGCTCAACAGGAACAAGAGAGACAAGCCAACCGGCAAAGAAATCCTTCACCAGCTTATAAGATAGGTGATAAGGTCTGGCTACATCTAAAGAACCTAAGGACGGATAGACCAAGCAAGAAGCTCGATGATAAGGCAGCCAAGTTTACTATTATCGAAGTAGTTGGATCTCACAGCTACAAGTTGGATATCCCTGGAGCGGTGCACAACGTCTTTAACGTGGACCTACTCCGGCCAGCGGGAGCAGACCCCTTGCCAAGCCAAGTACAGGACGACTATCAACCACTACCGGTTCGAGTAGATGGTCAAGATGAATGGACAGTGGAGGCAATCCTAAGTGAACGAATGGCGAGAAAACCAGGGCAAAGAAAGCGCCAACTGCAGTATCAAGTCAAATGGGAAGGGTACGCTCGACCAACATGGGAGCCGGCATCAGCACTGCAGGATACAGCAGCACTGGATTACTATCTCAAGCAAAAGAACGAGCAACGAGTGCCAAAATCGAACTAGCGGGCAACTGGATGAGAACTAATGGCGATTAAAAAGGGAGCAAGCGGTTTAGCCCCGCCCCGGAGGGCGAGGCCAAGTCTAGCTAGGCATCACTTCGTTGGTTACCCGCAACCAATGGGGGAATTTAACTCGATGATACCTGGCTAGGGAATTACAACACGGATAACGCGGTCCGAAGGACCTTACCGTGCCGGGCAACCCTCTTCCTGTCAACAGACAGGCCCTCAATTCGACAGCCAGCTAATAAGCACCCGTTTGATATTAGGTTTTCGCTTTCTTGACTTATATACCCCTCCAAACCGAAGAACAGGTGCGCCCCCACCGGGAATTAAACCCGCAACCCCGAGGAAAGAGAGAAAAAAGGGGGGGGAAAAGGGGGGGGTGATGTGAGAGTCTGGAGCCTCGGGAGAAGCCTCAGAGGATCATCGGCGGATCACGTGATGCCAAGTCGTTCTTGTATTTAAGTCGTTCTCTTCTCTTTCTCCTCTTCTTCTTCTTCTTCTCTCTTTAAGTCTTAGCTTAACGTACATAGCGCAATAAACCTTTCAGCGATCATCCTGAGGTTGAGCCCTAACAGAAGGCCGTGTTACTAATCAATGGTGCGGATTGATTATTGAAGTTGACCACGAAGGGTCAAGTTTCTAGCTAAGTAAGTGTGCTTATATACTGTAGGAAAGCTATGACAATCTGGTGTTGCTCCCTGTGGCCGGGCTACAATGGGCGACGGTTGCTTTATGTCGCCCGGCTCGTGAGGGCGACATGTGGGTTTTGGGCAGATCATCACGTGCACTAATCACGTGGTGATGTTTTTTCTTGCGGGGTTCCTTCGTGAGCCCCTCACCTTTCTGCGTCTTTAAAGGCTGTGCCGTAACACGGGGCTGATCCCTAACTTCCTTAACCTGTGGGGGCTGCGCCGTAACATATGTAAGCTACGACTGTGACGATTCAGACCGTCAACATCTCATTCTCCAGAAAACTAAGCCTAATTAGGCTAAAGCACTTATCTAAGACAAGATGTCTAAGACATAGGGTTTGCTAAGAGCAAACACTTAGCGGGAACGTACGGGAAAGGGAAGCCTAAGACCGGCTATTCGACTTCTAACTAGTACCTAGGCTGGATATATAAGTTTCCTCCTTCCTCCTTTATTCCCTTTCTTTTCTCTTTCCTTTCTCTAGCTTAGAAACTTTAGTCAATTTCGAGAATCTGACTTGTTCTTCTTGAGTCGTGACAACGACGATCAATGTGTGAGGGCTTGCACCCGGTGCACTCGCGGAAATGCATTGGCATACTTCTACAAGAAGACTAAGCTAAGGAGAAAGGAAATAATAAGCGTAGGAAGGTATTATATACCGAAGTAGTTGATCCGTGCGCCCTTTGAGTCATTAGGTGTTGACTCATAATTGTTAACTCATCGCCGCAGGGATCTTCCAAGGCACTTAACGGTCTAGACCGTCACACAATGGAGCAATATTAAAAGCAGGATGACTTACATTTTGATACAAACTCAAACCCAGCCCTGCATTGGAAGGTTGCGGCCCCCATAAATTCTTTCTTTGACCTGCGTCGGGGAGTTCGAGGTGCGCTTGCGTACGAAGAACCGTCTTGCTTGCTCGGGGAACTGCGATGTCGTTTCGAGAGCAATCCATCAACAGGTACTCTTCATCTGTTTCGCCTTTGCGCACCATTTCTTTCAAAACCTTGCAAAGCCTGGGAGAATTCGAACGGCATTCGTTTCCATCTTCGCCTTTCTTTGGGATTTTGACGATCAATAGCTCCTCTTGAACCAACCGCAGCAGATCCCGAATCGCAGTGTCTTTAGTGCTCGTACACTCAGGGTCCTGCTGTCGTATGTGCCGCATCCATTTCTGAGCTATACCGTTCACATATCCCATTCTGCTGCCCTGGTTTTCAGACACCTTATAGAATGAGGTTTCCCAGTCGGGTTTGTCGATGAATTCTTCATTGAAGTTCTCTAGGCCTTGATATCCGTAGAGAAGCCAGATGAGAAACTCCAGCATGATGCAGCCCATAGACCACATATCATAGAGGCGAGACCTTGGGCTGTTGGAATCTTCTCGGACTCTCAACGAGCTATTAAGCTTATCCGAGACCCACCCGCGTATGGAAGCCCTATTCTTAGGGAGATTCTAGAAGACCTACAACAAGTTTATCAACAAGACCGCAAAGTTATTATTAGCTGGGTTCCAAGTCACTCGAACATACCAGGCAACGACCGCGCAGACCAGGCAGCAAAAAGAGCAGCAAAACGACCTCCAAGAAAGCTACACGCTACCACGCTAGGATATCTTAGAGATGCGCTCAGAGCGAGGAAGAAAACACTGATAAAAGAACCCCAGAAAGGTCTCTTAGATGTACCAAAGCGGCTGGCAGCCAAGTATCTACAGCTTAAGACAAATCACGCCTTTATAGGTACCTACCTATATCGGTTCAAGCTGGCAGATACCCCAAGCTGCTGGTGGTGTAATCGGGAACAACAATGCGTAGCCCATCTTCTATTTCAGTGTAGAAAATGGCGCCGCCAGATGTGACGGTCTAGACCGTTAAGTGCCTTGGAAGATCCCTGCGGCGATGAGTTAACAATTATGAGTCAACACCTAATGACTCAAAGGGCGCACGGATCAACTACTTCGGTATATAATACCTTCCTACGCTTATTATTTCCTTTCTCCTTAGCTTAGTCTTCTTGTAGAAGTATGCCAATGCATTTCCGCGAGTGCACCGGGTGCAAGCCCTCACATTAGACTAAGCTCAACACCTCCTCTTCGCGCCAAGGCTCCCACGCGAGCACCGGCATTCCTCCCCACAATAAGCAACCAAGAAGACACCCAAGACACCCAAGACAATCAAGAAGATAACCAAGAAGACAACCAAGAAGACAACCAAGAAGACAACCAAGAAGATAACCAAGAAGACAACCAAGAAGATAACCAAGAAGACAACCAAGAAGACAACCAAGAAGACAACTAAGAAGACAACCAAGAAGACAACTAAGAAGACAACCAAGAAGACAACCAGGAGAAAACCTAACGAAGCAACAATGGAAAACGACAAAGCACCACCAGAAGCACCCCCACAGTGGTTCTTCCAATACATGGAACAGAAGGAGAAGCAACAGCAAGAGGAACTCCGCCTCTTACAGCTGAAGCATGAAGAAGAGCTGCGACAAGTTCGCGAAGAAGAACAGAAGCGTATCACTAATGGAGCAAAGCCCGGCAAAGCCCTACCCCAGCTCCAAGAGTACTACGGCGAACCCGAAAAGCTTGAGGCCTGGCTACAGCAAGCTCAAGTAAAAATCCGAGTTGACTACCACCAGTGCACTGAATTTGTTAAATTCTGGGCATTAGCCGCTTGCCTTCGAGGTAAGGCACTTAAGAGAATGGACGCGTGGACACGCCAATTCGGGACTCCAGACCAAGCATACGCAGACACCTTCTTCCAGCAAATGCAACTCGTCTTCCAGGACCCTCAAGCCAAAGAACGAGCTCAACGAAGATTGGATTCGCTACGTCAAGGGAGAAGGCCATTTATCGAAGCCTATATGGAATGGCAAAGCCTCCTAATCGAAGCAGGCGGAGCAGACTGGCCTGACAGTGCCAAGAAGATGTCGCTGGACCGAATCCTCGGAGACGAGCTTGCACGCGCAATGATTACGGTCCCAGCAAGCGGCAGCTTCGAAAGCTACTGCAACACGTTAAAGGAAGTAGACGATCGTCTCCACGCCTACCAGACTCGAACAGGCCAGAAGCTCCAGAAACAGATAAGCCAGGAACGCCTTAAGTGGCAGGCCTCACAGACCTGGAGGACAACAACTCCTCAAGATGCTCAGCCAAAAGCGGATCCAAATGAAATGGACTGGCAGCCATCGCCACCCGCCCAAGCTGCTACAACTCAGCCGAGAAGAGCGAGGTGGGTGACCCAAGAGGAAATCAACCGACGCCGTCAAAATAGGCTCTGTACACGCTGCGGTGGCTCCGGACATTGGTGGCAGGCATGCCCTTATGCCCCTGCCCGCCGCCCTACTCAAGCCAACCCTACGAGACAGGCGAAGCCTATCTTAGCCCCCAGCTTGAGGATGAGGAGAACGATAATCAGGACTCGGGAAAAGAGTAGCTCCTGACCAAAATCGCCGTCAGGAGCAGAAGGAGCAAAGCAAGCTAGAAGCTGGCTATCAACCAGCTAATAGTAAGCTTCAAGCAGATTGGAAGCAGTTCGAGAAGAAGCATATGGAGAAGGCACCTTTTCTAGTTTCTACACTTATCAATAGAGTTGTCTCTGCACAAACTCTTATTGACTCAGGTTGCCTCTCCTACGGCTTTATTGATGCTCAATTTGCACGCAAGCATAAGCTCCAGCGTATCTCAATCGAACCAAGACAAATCCAGTCAGTGGACGCAATAACCGACTCCTGGATTACCGAAGTAGCTGTCGCCGAGCTCGATGTTGGTGGACACCAAACAAAACAGGCGTACTTTCATGTTGCCCCAAAGATTGAAGGGTATAGCATTATCCTAGGTCTGCCCTGGCTAGAGAAGGAGAAAGCGGTACTAGACGCTGAACAACAGACACTCCGCTTTAAGGATTCTGGCCTTACAATCTGTAATCAGAAGGAGACACAAACGCCTAACTACCGGAGAATTGGAGCAGTTGCATTTTATTACCTCACCCAGAGAAAACGACCAGGAGTTCAAGTATTCTCTGCAAGCTTAGCGGATATTAATAAGGCTCTTGCAGAGAAGAAACATACCAACCCAAGCACTAAGTTACCACCTTGGCTAGAGAGATTTCTACCCGCATTTGACCGAACAGAGGCTAACAGGCTACCACCCCACCGGCCTGGAATTGATCACGCAATCGAGCTTGAAAAGGATGAGAACGGCAAGACACCACAGGCACCATGGGGACCCCTATACAACATGTCAAGAGATGAGCTATTAGTCCTCCGGAAGACCCTTACGGAATATCTTGATAAGGGATTTATCCGTGTAAGCAATTCGCCTGCAGCCGCTCCTGTCCTATTTGTACGAAAACCAGGAGGAGGCCTACGATTCTGCTGTGACTATCGTGCACTCAATCAGCTTACCCGAAAGGACCGTTACCCATTACCCCTTATCCAGGAGACTCTCAACAGAATTAGCAAGGCACGCTGGTTTACCAAACTTGATGTTATTGCAGCGTTTAATAAGATCCGAATCAAGCCAGGAGACGAATGGCTTACAGCATTTCGAACACGTTTTGGACTATTTGAATGGCTTGTTACCCCATTTGGACTCGCCAATGCCCCAAGCACCTTCCAACGGTACATCAACTGGACACTCCAGGAGTTTCTTGACGACTTCGTATCAGCCTACGTTGACGATATTCTAATTTTCACCGAAGGATCTCGCTCGCAGCACCGGAAACATGTTACTCAAGTACTTGAGAAGCTTCAAGCAGCAGGGCTTCAGCTCGATATCGATAAATGCGAATTCGAGGTTCAGTCAACCAAGTACCTTGGATTTATCATTGAAGCAGGCAAGGGCATCCGCATGGATCCTATAAAGATTAAGGCTATTCAAGAATGGGAAGCGCCAATAACGGTTAAAGGAGTACTTGGATTCCTTGGTTTCGCAAACTTCTACCGTCGCTTTATCGATAGGTACTCACAGATCACGGCTCCCCTACGCGTACTCACAAGGAAGGGCAATCAATTCAACTGGACTCAAGAAGCAGAGGCAGCCTTTAAGAAATTAAAGAGGGCCTTTATCACAGCACCAGTTCTCGCCCAATTTGACCCGGATCGGAAGACAATCCTCGAAACTGACTCCTCTGGGTACTGTACTGGAGGTATCCTATCTCAATACGATGACGATGGAGTACTCCGACCAGTTGCCTACTTCTCAAAGAAGAATGTACCAGCAGAATGCAACTATGAGATCTACGATAAGGAACTTCTCGCAATTATCAAATGCCTTCAGCAATGGGATGCGGAACTACGCAGCGTTAAGGAATTCAAGATCATTACAGATCATAAGAACCTCGAGTACTTCACCACAGCTCGACGACTGTCTGAGAGACAAATGCGATGGCAGCTCATTCTGAGCAGGTTCAACTTTACCATTGCCTACCGACCTGGCAAGCTAGGAGCACAACCGGATGCACTCACAAGAAGAGATCAAGACCTACCAGTGTCCCAAGATGATGAGAGGTTGCAACATCGCATTGCACAGCTCCTCAGCCCTGACAAGATCCAAGCCAACTGTTGGAGAGTGCTCGCAGTACCAGTACAGACAAGACGACAAGAAAGAACTGAGAGAGAAGCATACGAACCGACAGACACGCAGCAAACAGAGCTAATTGAGGATCATTTACGACAACTCTGGCAAGAGGCTAAATTGGCGGACCCGGATCAAGAACGCCTAGTAACGGCAGTAAGAGAAGATAAAAGGACATTACCAAACGACTTAGAAGAGCCAGTCAAGCTCTCAGTCGCTGATTGCTCTCTGAATGGCCAAGGAGAGCTACTATTCCGCAGCAGGCGCTGGGTGCCGAATTACGAGCCACTGAGGACTAAGTTAATTCAAACACTTCATGATTCGACTATGACGGCTCATCCTGGACGTAACGGGACGATAGCCCTCGTCGCTAGGCAATTCTTCTGGCCAAACTTCGTATCAGACGTACGAAGATTCGTGCGGAACTGCGACGTTTGTGGAAGGACAAGAGTCTGGAGAGATCGTAAGCAAGGACTATTGCGGCCGTTACCTGTACCAAATCGTCAGTGGAGAGAGATCTCGATTGATTTTATTGGCCCGCTACCTGAGAGCCAAGAATGTCAAATGCTTATGGTAATCACCGATCGTCTGGGGAAGGGAGTTATTCTTGAGGGCTGCAAGGATACCGAAGCTGAGACAATCGCCAATCTATTCATTAAGCGCTTCTACCGCTATCATGGAGTCCCAGCAGCAATCGTCTCTGATCGAGGTAGTCAATTCGTTGGCCAACTATGGAAAAGAGTCTGCCAACTACTCAAGATCGAGAGGCGCATATCGACAGCGTACCACCCGGAGACAGATGGATCGACAGAGCGCGCTAATACTGAAGTCGAGAAAAAACTTCGTCGAATGACCAATCAAGCGCAGAACAACTGGGTCGATTGGTTACCAGCAGTCGAGCTCGCGATTAATGGTCACGAATCCTCATCAACGGGCGTTAGTCCCTTCTTCCTCTCTCATGGATACCATCTCGAGCCGCTACAGCTATTCGAAGATCCACAGCCCATGCAGAATCCGACGTCGCCCATCCAGAAGGGAGAAGCGATTGTTGCGAAGATCAAGGAAATCACCGAATGGGTAGAAGCATCGATGGCAAACGCGCAACAGGATCAGGAGGCCCAAGCGAATCGACACCGGAACCCATCACCTGCGTACAAAGTGGGAGATAAGGTCTGGCTGAGCATGAAGAACATTAAGACAGACCGCCCAAGCCGGAAGTTAGATGACCGCTCAGCAAAGTTCACAGTTACTGAAGTAGTTGGTCCCCACAGCTATCGACTGGATGTGCCAAGTAGCATACACAACGTCTTTAATGTTGACCTCCTACGTCCTGCTGGAATAGACCCTCTGCCGAGTCAAGAACAGGACGACTACCAGCCGCCGCCAATATTAGATGATGGACACGAATGGTGGATAGTTGAGGCAATTCATGGAGAAAGGATGAAACGAAAGCGCGGCCAACGAAGGCCCCAGAAGCAATACCACGTTAAGTGGAAAGGATATGCAAGACTAACTTGGGAGCCAGCGTCGGCACTTCAAGAAACGGACGCGCTCAAGTCCTACCTTCAAGCCCGAGAAGAGGGGGGTAATGTGACGGTCTAGACCGTTAAGTGCCTTGGAAGATCCCTGCGGCGATGAGTTAACAATTATGAGTCAACACCTAATGACTCAAAGGGCGCACGGATCAACTACTTCGGTATATAATACCTTCCTACGCTTATTATTTCCTTTCTCCTTAGCTTAGTCTTCTTGTAGAAGTATGCCAATGCATTTCCGCGAGTGCACCGGGTGCAAGCCCTCACACCAGAGAGAAAAGCTTCTAAAGGGCTTACCATCAATACTTATTAATAGTAGAGATATTACTACATTTAGTAGTATCACTGCTGTTACTAAAGAAGTCTTTCTAGACCCAGACGCCCTTAAACCACTACTAGAATTCTTAGGAACAACAGCAGTAGGTAAAAGAGTACAAGAGCCAGAACAAGAACGAGGTGATATATGGGATATCGAACTGCTGGACAGCAGGGATATAAACTAAAAATCACGAAAAACCATCTCCTATGTCTATTTTCTTCTCCATGTACCAATTATACTCGTTTTCCTCCTTTCTCCTATGTTATAAATGGCCCGATTATTAGGAGGAGCATAGAAGCTCTAAAAGGCAGCGCTTTCTTATAGATAACTGCCGAGGCAAGGAGCACTGAACACCCTAAAACCGCATACCCACATAAACAGCTTCATTTCACTTACTAGAGCCCTTACAGGCACCAGTTAGTACACTGCCATAAGCCAACGGCTTGCATGCAGAATGAATAAATCAATCAATCAAACGATGGGGGCTGTGAGAGGCCTGCAGCGGGACGGAATCCTGTTCCGGGGCGCATTCCCTGAGTCCTGCCAATTTGGGAGCTTTCCGAACTGGCTGGTTTTTGTTTGCGGATACTAATTGGTTTACTCGCAGTCTTCAAAGAGAACGGCCCAGTGAACTGGATGGCCGGGCAATATCAGCCGGTGAAAAATCACTACTCCTGGACCAACGTCTCAAACGTTGTTTGGATTGAACAACCCGTTGGAACCGGTTATTCCAGGGGCGAGCCCAACGCGACCTCTGAAGCAGACGTTGCGGCGCAGTTTGCCGGCTTCTGGAAGAATTTTGTCGACCTCTTCGAGCTTCAAAACCGCAAGGTCTACATCACCGGGGAGTCCTACGCTGGGATGTCAGTACATGGTCCCTGAAAAGGAAGATATGATTCTGACGTGGCGCAAGGTACGTGCCGTACATTGCAGACCACATGATTGAGCTCAACGACGCCACATACTACAACGTGAGCGGCATCATGATCTATGACCCGTCAATCGGACACGATACGGTCGCCGGAGACGCTCCAACAATGTCCCTCGTAGAGAACAACCGGCCGTCGTTTCCATTCAACGACACCTTCAGTCAGCACATCCGGAACATGAGTGCCGCATGCGGCTACGACGACTTCGTCAACGAGGGCCTCACTTACCCTCCCAAAGGCCCCTTCGGCCCGCCGCCAGGAGCGTTCCCTAACGAAACCGTGACACCCGACTGTGCCATCCTCGACGAGGTGTTCAGCGCCATCTTCCTGCTCAACCCGTGCTTCAACATCTACCAAGTCTCACAGCTCTGCCCCATCCAATGGGACGTCCTCGGCTTCCCCTATTCCAGCTTCTACTTCCCGCCCGGCTACCAGGAGCCCTACTTCAACCGCTCGGACGTCAAAGCCCTCCTCCATGCGCCGCCGGACGCCAACTGGCAAGTCTGCACCAACACGTCCGTCTTCGTTGGCGATGACGGCGACACGTCGCCGCCCTCGGGCCTCACGGGCGGGCCGCTCGCGCGCGTGGCCGAAGCCACCAACAACGTCATCGTCGGCCACGGGGCCTACGACATGGTCCTGATCCTCAATGGCACGCTGCTCACGCTGCAGAACCTCAGCTGGAACGGCGCGCAGGGCTTCTCGCAGCCGCCGGCCGAGCCGTTCTACATGCCGTACCACGACGCCCCGTTCGAGGAGAGCGTCGCCGGCGCGGGCGTCTTCGGCAGCTGGGGCGCGGAGCGCGGCCTGACGTTCGTGACGATCGAGCTCGCCGGCCATGCGGTGCCGGGCTTCACGCAGGCCGCGGGGCTGCGCCATCTGGAGCTGCTGCTGGGCCGCATCGGCAATCTGAGCGAGGTGAGCGCGTTCTCGACGCAGCCAGGCTATCCGCAGCCGGACGTGCCGCTCGGGAAGGGGACGACGCCGGTTCAGGCGGTGCTGGGGGGCGGGGGATATCGGGTGTGAGTCGTGGAGGAGGAGAGCCGGGCTGGCGGGATGGTGGGAGGGGGGCTCGACTGCGCGGCGGTTGCGCTAACCCGATGGGGTAATTTATGATGGCTTGCGTTAGCATCACCACCAACGAGCAATTGCCTTTTTGAAATGGAGTTGAGCGTTCGGCTCACCAAAAATACCTTGTGGGAAACTAGTAGGTGAGAAAGTGTGATCATTAGCAGCCACTGCTAGCTGCACATGCGGGTGCTCGACCGCATATTCTCAAGTAAGCATCCTGCGCTCAGAAAAAGTACGTTTGTACGAGACAGACGGGGAAGTTGCACAGTACGTCTGTCTCAGCCATTGCTGGGATCCAGGGAATACTCTGAAGACCGCTGTCCTGTCCTGTCCTGTACGCAGCCTTGAATTAATATCATACAACCGTCGTATTGACCCACCCATTGAAACTATACCCGTCTGCCGAATCCCAAACCCACTCGCCCAAACTCCCATTGCCCACAAACCCATACACCCTCCCTCCCTGATTAGCCGCCAACGCCGACCCCGCCGCAATACTCTGCATCGACGTCCCCGCCTCCGCACTCGCCCTCCACGCGTCCGCCCCCTCCTCAAACGCAGCCACGCCTACGCCCCCCGCCCCCTCCGCCCTCGAACTCACAACCTGCATCGAGAACCCCTCCGTCCCGTTATACCCGTACGCGAACGCCGCAATCGCCGCCCCCCTCCCCGCCGCCACCGGCAGCGTCGCGTTCGCCCACGCGCTCCCATCCCACAGCGCCTGCGTCACATTCCCGGTCGCCTCGGCGGCGCCGTACAGCGCCAACCGCCTCGGCCCATCGCGCGACACCACCGGCCCGAGCGCCACGCCGCCGCCGTCCGCCACGGCGCCCGCCGGCACCGGCTCCAGCGTCCACGGCGTGTTGAGCGCGAGCTGCAGGGCGCCGGCGGCGTCCTGGAAGACGACGGCGTTGGCGTCAACGCAGGCGGCGCAGGCGCGGCCGTACGACGCGAGGCGCGAGCGCGGGCCCGCGGTGAAGCGGCCGTCGACGGAGCTAGGGGCGAAGGGGCCGAGCGGGGCGTTGTTGGAGAGGAGGCCGCGGACGGTGTTGGACGGGTCGAGCCAGTAGAGCTGGTAGTCGCGGCGGGTGGCACTGTGGCGGTACAGCGAGGCAGCGAGGGGGGTGCCGTTTTTGATGAGGGGCGAGGCGGGCGCGACGGCGTGGGTGGTCCAGGTGCGGGCGCTGGTGTTCCAGGCGGATTGGGCGAGGGCGCCGGTGGAGAGCTGATAGAAGACGTGGTGGTTGGAGGTGCCGTCGGCGTCGGTCCAGTTGATGGAGGCGAGGCTGGTGTTGGAGAGGAGGGGGATGGCGGTGGCGGTGGGGGAGGAGGAGGAGGAGGAGGAGGATGAGGAGGACGAGGACGAGGACGAGGAGGAGGAGGAGGAGCCGTTGGATGGGGTGGTGTCGGCGGTTGGGCTCGATGGGTCGGTGGGCTTTTTGTTGGCTAACGAGCCCCCCACTGCGCCTCCTATCGCGGCTGCGATGATTATAAGGAGAACGGTGGCCAGGACTATCCAGAAAGCCCTCTTCCGGAGACCGCAGATGGTTGGCTCCTTGGCGGGTTCGGCGACCTCTTTACTGTCCAGTATCGGGGTCGGTAAAGCTTCCGGTTGCGTCGAGTCAATGACTTCGGGATAACTGTCGTAGACAACCTGGAGGTCCGCCTGGTTGTAGGCCTCTGGGAGATCACTACCGTCGGTCACGGCATATTTGTCCGCATCGGCCTTCGCACGATCCAGCTCGGTACCACCATGGTCTTCCTTTCGTGAATGGCCCGGGAACATATTGCGAGCCTCGTGCTCTTTTTTTTGAATAAAAAAAATACTATTAAAGTTTTATTGCGTGTGTCGGCATTGCAACTCGAGCTCTCCCAGGCGTCGAATGATACCGGGTCCGGCTCTGTGGGAGACGTCGTTAAACAACACGGAAGAAACGGATAAGCAGCATCGATCTCGAAAGTTGAGGGGACCATCTTTGCTTTAAACGTCGCGAGCGCCACTGCCGAGCGCCGACCATTGCGGCAAAGCAGCCGGCATCGCGACATGGGTACGGATTCCCCACAAGATTGGCTGCGCCAACCGCCGAAACCAGCCCCAGTCGAGCAAGGCTGTGAATAACGAGGCAGACGCAATAAAAGAGCCAGCTTGCATCGTGTGTCAGCCAGTATCTCGCGATCCCTTGTTCGCTCGCGTCTGCTCCAGCTCTGTGACACCACCAATGTTGGATGATCCTCCGAGCGTTGGTGCTCGCTTGTGTAGCCTGCATTTTGTGGGGGCCACAAAGAACCAAGCGATGGCCTTCATATAAGCGGCCCGCGAGACTTGGCAGGGAGGCGATGCATGTGGCATGTTGCAGAGCGACCACTAGCGTCTTGAGCATCCTCGTTGGGGAGAACAGGATCGACAATGGCTTACTTAGGGCGAAGATGATAAATGCTGTGTGGCAGCGAAGATTTCGGCCCTTGGCCATTCAGCTGCGACGGCCGCGGCGGGCCGTTGTTTTCTTGGCTGACGTTTCAACGGTAGACCCTGCTGTTCTACCCGTATGGGACGCCCTTATCGCTTTCTTATAGCTATTGAGAACTTAAGGGTAAAATAAGCGGCCGACAACCCTTATAGAACCGATAGCACAGTGAATGGCGAAAGCTCACTACGGTTCCAAGCTTGCCTAATACAGTAGTAGATCTTGATGGGTCCTCGCTAATTGCTATATTCTCGAAGAGGGCCGCTGCTGCTGAAAGATAGCGTCAAGAACACATGGTCTCTGCATAGGACCAATGAATTTTACAGTCTTTCTTTGGGCATTGAGACACTGAGTGACGTCACTACACGTCCATAGGGGATACTTGCTTCGCTCCACCCGTCTTCTACGCGAACGGTTCGGATAGCATTGCAAAAAAGACATACCCTTCACACCTGGTCAATTGAAGCATCCGTCTGGACATGAACGTGCCGTGCAACGAATGTCAAACCCACCCGGACGAATGCTTCAAGGAGGATACGTGTTGCAATCCCATGCGAACCGACCTCGTAAATCTAAAAAGAGCGTCGAGACGGCCCCCATGCCCCGACGCCACCCCTCCGATCCTGCTCCACAAACACCCCACTCGCGCGTAAAAACTCACGTCCCCCATCTCTCAGCTCTCCAAACTCCATGCGCAAACCTCAACTGGCCGGCCCACCCCGATGCTCTGCTCAAGACGTACGCCCCGGAAGTCGACGGTGGTTTGCACGCACCTGAGGCTACGCAAAGACAGCGAGGAGACGGGAGAAAAAAACCCTGGAGGAGCATTTTTCAGGCCGTGCCGAAGTCGGCCGTTGCTGCGAGCCTCGGTATCACAAGCGGCGAAAAGGCGCTTCCAATATTCGAGGCCACCGCGAACTGCGCAGGGTTGGGTGAGCAAGTGCGTAAAACGAGCGTGAGCAATGCCAGAGGAATACGAATCCCCACTCGTGTCCCACACGGCTGGTGGAGGGGTTCAAGCAGAAATCCCCCTCTGCGACATCCCCGTCGCCTTTTGAGAGGCTGCCGACTTCGTCAAGCGTCTCTCCATGCGGCACCCTGAGGCAGACAGGTTAGTAGCGCTTTCTGCAGTTGCGACGCAAATGGGAAAAGCGACGGACGACGTGCATATTGCGGGCCATTTCTGGAAGACGTTGGCGCTTAGTCTGAATTGGTCGGTGAAACGCCTGGATGATAGAAGAAAACGACGGAGAGTGGCGCGACGGATCGCTGGACGGGGGAAGCAGGGCTATGGCGAGAAGCAAAACAAAACTCCCAGCTGGAGCTGGGCGTCGATGGATGGTCCGCTGGCCCAATGCTGGGACAGGTCCTCGCTGGCGGACGCAGAGACGTATACTTTGGTTCCAGAAGACGAGGAGAATCCGGCAGGGCAGCCCGTTTCTGCAAGTGTGACGATTCGGGCATACTGCGTGGAAGTAGAGTGGAGGGGTAATAAGGTACAAGGCGGACCTGTCGTATAGGTGAGTAATAGAGGTGGTTTGGCGATAGTCACTTCATTTACATTGATATGGATGATTTTGATGAGAAACCACCGGATGGGTTCGGTATTTGCTTGCTGCATTAACTGAAGATAATAAACTTGATCATCGGGAGGGCCTGGTTCTCAGCAAGGTGGGGACAGAGAGAGAAAGACTACATGAAATCGTGAGAGCAGGTGTTCATGGAGGGATGATATCAGAGGACAAGAGCAAGCTTACTTTGGCACAACGGAATACTCTATGAAAACTGCGTCGGCGTTAACTCATCTTCATCCCTTCCCTCTCGGTCCGAAAAGCTGTTGAGTCAGCCCCACCCAGGCCGCCGAGCCGCCCCGCCATGCCCCGCACACCGCTCAAAAATGAAGCCCCTTGCAGGCTCTCACTGCATCACAGCAAAGGGCGAGTCCGCGGAGCATTGGGGGCAAAAGAGAACGCCAATCCGCAATCTTCAATGCTAGCAGGCGCTGGTCGACTGCTTGTTCAAGTCAGACAGACGCCAGTCCACCGCCAGTCCGACTGTGATGCGAAACAGTCAAAATTAAGCTCCCTTCACTTGAGTGCATGACTGCAAGAGAGGCTCCCGGCAAAACGTAAGCGCCAACCCGGGATCGAACCGGGGGCCTCGGGATGACTGCGAGTATCAACTGCAATCCTACACTCTACCGCTGAGCTATTGACGCTTTGATTCGCTGATCGATGAAAGGAACCGGCGGAATAATGAATATGAAGTGTTGCTTGGACTACGCCTTCGAGTGCGGCATGCGTTCCATTTGATGCACCAAGCTCCATCGGACATGGTATGCTTCTCCGAGGGCCAGGATCGAGCCCGAAGCCGAGAAACTCGCAGGCGAAGAAATGACGTGGCCAAAGAACGTCCCGGGTTGTTTTCAAAGGGACTGCGGGGAATTCTTGGTGTGGGACCTCCTGGCAGACGTCGTTGGCCAGCTTGCTTTGGACGAGTGTCGGTACCGGGGAAGGTCGTGCTGGATATCTTGCCGACTGAAGTATATCCGTGAACGGAAATTTGCAGTGTTCAAGAACGGAAAGTAATCCTCGAGCGCCGAGGAGACGGAAATGGGAATGGCAGGAATGAGAGCCGATGTGGATGACATGTAGAGCATCGATCCTGATTGATTCTGCAGCTCGCATTGAATACGGGCAAATGGACGTTAAACTCTTGAATTAGTTATCAGTAAATGTTCTGCTTGGAATTGGTAAAGCGTGCGAGGAGACCATTTCGTACAGTCGCACAACATGGTAACAGGGTAGGCGCATGAGGTCCTGAGTCGAAGCAACATGGATGCAAGAGACAGATAAGCGCGACGGATACAGTCGGAATAGTTCTTCAACTCCACGCGTGAGAGAGTGCCTTGCTTGGTCCTGGTTTGCCGGACTGTAAGTCGACCGTAAGTCTACTGTAGTCAGTCCACGAACCCCAGGTTCCACCGCACCTAAGTTTTGTAAAGACAAATCACTCTGAAACAGGATAAATAGCATATGTATCAAGTGTAGATGTTGTCTCTGCTGCCCGAGGGGAATAATAACATTGAGAAACCAAAGACTACCGAAGTGAAGGGAATCAGAAAAAGAAAAAACCCACTTCGTTACTACGCCGACCGTTAAGAACGCCATGCTATGCCAGTTGAAAAAGGGGGTCAAAGAAGTGTAAATTATCTTGCAAGGGGACGCAATGCGCTCGCGGAAAGTGGTATACTTGCAAAGAACACCAATCTTGAGGACGGGTGGCAGGCGATTTATCTGGCGCAGAAGCGGGGCAAGGGAAAGGGATTCGTAACGGCAAGCCGAACGACCTGAGCAACGAGACACTCAACATGCAAGCCAAGATCGGACGCTTGCTGGAGATCAGGGGTGGGCTAATCCGGCGCAGGGATGGCGTTGGAAGCCGGGTGCGGACCGCGGAATGTGAAGCTTAAACCATCTCGACGTAGTTGCTGCAGAAAATGTTAGACGTAGACTTTGAATCAACATCAAAAAATGTACTTACCTGGGAAAGATGCCTTCCCTATCGCCAATCTTGCCAGTCCACCAATCCGTGTCATTCTCCGTCCTCTTCAGTACCGTAATGACCTCGCCCTTCTTGAAGCCCAGATCGCCCGGCTGGTCAGCCTCGAACGTGAATTTGGCGATTGCCTGGTTCGCGGCGAGCGACTGCCTCTTCGCAGCACCGAACTGCGGCTTCGGTGCCGTGGGCCTTCCAGGTCCAGTCTTCTTTGCGTCGCTGTACGAGTAGTCGCCACTGAAGCCGCGCGAACGCCTGTTGATGCTGTCGAACGTCTCGGTCGGGTTTGCGCGCGTGGAGAACGAGCGGTTGATGCCGTTGCCATTGCCGTTGCCCTGCGCAGGTGCCCTGTCGTAGATGTCGTCGGCCCAGGTACTGGCCCGAGAAGGACGGTCGCGGTAATCGTACTCGTCGGCAACGGAACCAGTGCGGTTGCTTCGGACGCCCTCGCCCATTGCGGAACCACGGCGACCCTGCCAGACGACGTCCTCATGCGAATCATCGTAAACGGGCATATCGTTGTACATGGCATCGCTGGCGGCGCCGCTGGCGGCAACACCAGCAAAGACACGTGAGTTCAAGACGCGCATCAGCGGATCCGCAGCGGGTGGAACGGGAACATTGCCCTCGAGCAGCTGTCGCGCAGTGATTCTCCTGCCGTAGAGCTTCTCGTTGGCGTCGCGGCGCTCGATGAGAACGCTGCCCTCCAAACTGACACCAGCAAACAGGCCCTTAGTTTTGGAGTAGGCAAACACGCCCGCCACGCTCTTCAAGCTCGCCGCGCCGGCCGCCTCGGCGTTGCGACCCACCGGACCGGCTGCGATCGAGACGTTGCCTCCCAGGGTTAGCGAACCAGCCTGGGCGAATGTCTTCACGGCGGAGGCATCGTTGAGAATGAAGACGAAGTCGGTGAGCTCGAAGCCGATCTGCCCACCGAAGCCGCCACCGACCGTGCCGATGGCTGAGGGCGCTGACCAGCCGCCGTCCGGGAGGCGAGCGACGACGATGCCAGAGCCGAAACGACCGGATCCAAGGAAGCCGGCTTTAAAGACGGTCAGGATAGCAAGACCCTACAGGCAAACAGCGCGTCAGCTCATTGTGTGGCTATCTCAGCGGGCTCGGCGGGTGGAGCGAAACGCGCGGCTGGGCAGGGCAGAAGCACGCAGGCTGGAGGAGGGCGACGACGTACTTTCGCATTGGCAAGAACCTGCGGCGGAATGATCTTGTCCGGGCCAAAAGATTGTCGCGGGTCGACGAAGGAGGCGAGGATTTTGCCCGTCTTCTTGATTTCACCTGCGAGACATTTCGGTCAGCCAGCGCGCAACGTCATTGATCGCCAGGCTGCGGGCCGGGCGGGAGGGGCACTCACTGCCGACGGACGAGGGCAGAGGGTTGTGGATTCCGAGAGGCATGGTAGGGCCGGTGCAGGACGACTGCGGGTATCGCTGGGGGAGAGAGGATGTCTGGGGGCTCGGAGGTGTTGTGGAGGCGACTGTTCTCGGGCTGGGAGGCAGCTGTGCCCGGCGCAGCAGTCATCAGCAGCGCCAAAAAGCCGCGATCCCGGCTGCGCGCGGAGCGGCTTGGGCTGCCGTGATTTCCATGGCGCCGCGCCAGCCCCGTCACCAGCGCCCGCCAGCTGCCCGCCAGCGCGCCTGCCAGCTGCATCCACCAGGCGCGCGCGGTGGTGTTTGCCTCCGCCGCGCACGACGCGTCAAACAGCCACCGCGGCGCGAGAATGAGGCTTGCAACTGCTTCCGGCGCTGTGGCGCGTATATGGCGCGCCCTGCCTCGCTAGCCGGCAAGCGTGGAGGCGCAGCAGCAAAACCCAAATTGCGATTATTCAACCTCGTCACGGCCCAGCACGCGTTCGCCCCAGGCATGACACCGCGTGCGCGGCGCGTCTGGCGTCGTGCTGTCCACCGGACGCCCCGAACGCCTCGCTGTCGCGTTCTCCAATCCAGATAAGGCCGGCTACTACCCCACCGCGTGTGCGGGGAAGTCGAGGGCGCGGGACCACGCCCGGCATCGGGAATTTCTGATACATCTGCCTCCGACCGCTTCTCAGCTTCTAACGTCGCTCACAGAGCTGGCATGCGTCCTGCCGCGTGACTGTGGATGAGAATCTCCGCGGCGGATTTCCAGCTCGCCTGCCATTGCTCACTAACACCATAGCATCTGGCCAACGCCAATCGTCAAACTTCGTCCACTCCCACGCGTCTCTTCCCGCCGAGCCATTCCCACCCCCCAACCAACCCTCCACCATGAGCAACCCCGTCGCCATCGTCACCGGCGCCTCCTCCGGCATCGGCCTGGCGCTCACCCAGCACCTCCTCACCAAGAACCATGACGTCGTGCTCCTGGACCTCAACCCGCCGCCCAGCACGGCCAACCTCCCGCCCACCAACACCCTCTTCATCCGCACCGACGTCTCGTCCTGGGCCAGCCAATCCGCCGCCTTCGCCGCCGCCCACGCCTGGCGCGGCCGCCTCGACATCGCCGCGCTCAACGCCGGCATCGACGACCGCGACAGCATCTTCCCCGCCCTCCGCCGCGCCCCGTCGCCCACCCTCCCCCCCACCGAGCCCAACCTCCTCACCTTCTCCGTCAACCTCCTCGCCGTCTACACCGGCATCAAGCTCTTCGCCCACTACGCCTCCCTCACCCCCACCCTCCCCGCCCCCCACCATCGTCGTCACCGCCTCCGCCGCCGGCCTGCACGCCCTCCCCGCCGTCCCGCAGTACACCGCCACCAAGCACGCCCTCGTCGGCCTCGTCCGCGCCCTCGCCCCGGGCGCCGCCGAGCGCGGCTTCGCCGTCGCCGCCGCGTGCCCGGACATGGTGCCGACCGCGCTGGCGCCGCCGGGGCTGCTCGACGCCTACCCGGCCGCCGCCAAGACGCCCATGGCCACCATGCTGCGCGCCTACGACGAGCTGCTCGGGCTGGACGGACACCCGCCAAAGAACGGCGCCGTCGTCGAGGTCGTCGTCGACGAGGTCTTCTACGCCGAGCCGCCGCCGCCGCGCCGCAGGGCCGCGGCTGTGGGGCCGGAGGTCGCGGCGCTGTGGGATCGCGTGTATCGCGAGCGGAATGTGGCGTTTGCGCGGGCGGCGGAGGAGGCGGCGAGGAGGAGGGGGGTGGCGGGGGAGGGGGTGGGGCGGGGGCGGGGCGGTGGGAAAGAGAGTAAGTTGTGAAGACGGACGCGACTTCCTCGTTTCGGTGGGGTCTGAAGGTTTTGCGTTAAGAGAAGGGGAAGACTGTGGGCGGGGGAACAAAAAAACAAGCAAACCCCCCCCCCCCCCCCCCCGGTTCGGGGCAGCGGAGAGATGAGGAGGGCGGAGGAGACCGGAGGGCGGAAGGCGGAAAGCGGGAGCGGGAGCACGTGTTCGAGCCGAGGAAAAGAGACCAGGACTGTGGGCCAGTGCGGCCACGAGAACGGCCGGCAGGGCTGACAAGGGCACGCACGCGACGGGCAGCGGAAACAGGGGCGGCGGCGGCGGCGGCGGGAAGCGGCTACGGCAAGGCGGGCAAAGCGGGAAAGGGACGCTCGGGGCAGGATCGTGAAGTGGGGACCAAGGTTCATCCCGCAGCCATGGGATGGGTGGCCAGTGACGGATGGAGGGGGAAGTGGCCGGACCCACACCTGGCAGCAAAACTCCCACGATAACGTTACGGACGGTCGACGATCATCCGCCGCCGCCTCTCACTTGATCCCACCCCCGGCAGGTCCCAGACCCGGGTCTTTTCGGATAACGCAACCCAATTACAGGACGCTGCCCGCATGGGGCATAGTCTCGATGATACAATGTATGCTCAGGCTCCATATATAAACGACTGTCTCGTCTTGCCAGCTGTTGGCACGAGCTTCTCAACCTCTATCGTCAGTTTTGAGGTGCTCGTACTGGAGAATATGAGGCTATTTTGCCCGGATAATTACAACTTCTACGCAACCTGAACACTTGCCGACAGCTCACCGTCACTTTAAAAAATCAACCACCAATCATATCCGGCCACCTTACGGGTTCGCCACGAGACGGGCATTGGCGCTGGTGACTGTGCAGGCATGTATCTCACAGCTCAAAAGCAAGCAGAAGAAGTCGATGAAGATCCCGAAATAACTTTTAATTTCTCGTCCTCTCCGAACACACTTCTAATTAGAATTGGCGCCCCAATGGCCCAAGCAGTGCATGAAATACCTGATGATCTCAGAATCCCGTCAGGTAGAAAACCGATTTCTAAACCCACGTCTAGCAAATGGAAGACACAACCAACCGATCGAGTATGGATTTCCGTTCCCACCGTCTTTGTTTGCACCAGTAAAAGAAGAGATAACGCCAACGCTTGCGAATGCCCCACAAGTCAACCTGTCCCCGTCTCTCGGAGTCTCGTTCTAATCCCATGTAACCCCGTTGTGGCAAAGAACATAAAGCCAGGAAGAAAAAAACATTGACCGAAGCAGTTTTTCAGACCCGGAGGTAACAACATTGCAAGAATACCAAACCACAAAATGCCGCGACGAAAAACATGCACATCGAGGGTATCAAGCAATAGTGGAAGGTGTGTCATAAAACAGCAGCTTCACTAGCGCTCTACCACAAGGTGTAGCCGCCGTCAATGATGCAGTTGGAGCCGGTCATGAAGCCAGAGGCGGGCGAGGCGAGGTAGACGGCCAGGTTGTTGAGGTCGTCGACGGCACCGAGGCGCTTCTGAGGGGTGTTCTCGATCCAGATCTTCTTCTGGGCGTCGAGGGCGGGAACGCGGTTGAGAGCCGTGTCCATGTAGCCGGGGGAGATGGAGTTGACACGGATGCCGTGGCGGGACCACTCGGTGGCGAGCGACTTGGTGAGCTGGATGACACCGGCCTTGGAGGCGTTGTAGCAGGACTGCTCCTGGGGGTAGTTGACGATCGAGCCGGACATGGACGCGACGAAGATGATGCTACCGCCGTTCTTGGAGGCGATCATCTGCTTGCCGACGGCCTGGGCGACGAGGAAGGAACCAGTCAGGTTGATGTCGATGAGGCGGCGGAACATCTCAGTGTCGTAGGTCTCGGCCTTGATGTTGGAGCTGAGAGCTGTCAGCTTCTGGAGTTTTGTTGACCGAGAGCAGGTGAACTTACTCAGCAATGCCAGCGGCGTTGAGGAGAACGTCAATCTGGCCGTAGTGGTCGAAAATGTCGGTGACGGCCTGGTTGATGGCACCACCGTCACGAACGTCGACCTGGTAGAAGCGGACGTCGACGCCGGTCTGCTCGGAGAGCTCGCGGGCAGCCTCCTCGCCAAGCTGCTTCTGGACATCCATGATGGCAATGCCACGGACGCCGACCTCGGACAGAGCCTGGGCCATGTTGAAGCCGAGACCACGGCCACCACTGCGAACGGTTAGAACCGAGCCAACGGACAAAAATCGAATGGCGGTGAACTTACCCAGTGACAACGGCGACCTTGCCGGGGAGGGTGAACTTGGCCATGGTGGGGTTCAGCTGGGCGAGAATGCTCTCCTTGAGCGGGACGGCGGTGGTCTTCTCGTCGGTGCCGGGAGGGGCGACGGGGCCGGTGGTCTGCTCGACGGGAATTTCAACCTCCTGCCTGACGCCATCCTTGTAGGTGACAGTAAGGACCTTGCCAGCCTTGATGTCCTCAGCGTTCTGCTGCTGCTGGACCGTCTTGAAGGTGCGCACGCTCTGGGTGGCAGGGGCGATGACGCGCCTGGAGGCGACGCGGCTCGCGGCGAGGACTTGGCGGGAGAGCATGTCGAAAAGCGTGGGAGAATAAGTATGCGGGTGTAGGAATAAGTGGTCGGCAGAGGATGTGGGAGCAGGAGTGTTGGAGGTCGAAGAGTCGGGTCGGAGGGACTTGGGGAGTATTTAAGTGGAAGCCGTGGGCCGGTCAAAAGTCGCAAGTGCAGAGGGAGGCTCGAACGAAGGCAGTCTAAGGGGTATCGGGAGGCGCGCAGCTCGAGCTCTCTGGATGCGACCGGGAAAAAAGTACAGACACGGCGGTACACAAAAGACGCAAATCAGTGGGCGGAAGTACGGTGACGGGACAGCAGCGCGACGGCGGGAGGCCCTTTTATTTGCGCGCCGCCAGGCCTTGATTATTCAGTCGCCTGGCGCTGAGTCCGTCGTCGGTGCTGTCGGTGTCGCGGCTGGCGGCTTCGCGCCTTCGCACACCGTCCGCCCAAGCTCCCTCTGGGGCCCACTGTTTCTACTTTTGCTGGAGTCAGTGCTCCATGCAGGGAACGGCGATCCGTGCAAGAAGGGCCGGCGGATGCCAGATTGGAGCGGTGCTAAGGGAGATCCGGCGCGACGAGCTACCACATGGAAGCTTCAGAATCTTCTCCCGCGCGCGCTAGGGCGCCTGGGCCGCGGCCGGCCTGACCAGCGCGGGCGTCCCAGGTGCCAGCACTCCGTACGAGCTGACGGTGGCGGCGCTGCTGAGGGTGTTGCACGCGGGCCGCTGGCGGAGCCGCTGAACGCCTTGCCCCTCGGTGCCTCGCTCGCTGTCGCGGCCTGCAGCGGATGCGAGCGCGCAGCGAGAACCCAGTGTCTGGCGTCATCTCCCCACGGTCCCACCACGGGCCCACCGCGCTGCCCTACGGCGGCAGGCGGCGCGATGGGAGGCGTGGCCGCCGGCTGACGTTCATGCGCGGCCTCGAGGCCTTCTGGCCCCTCGCAGCACCGGTACGGTACTCGCTCCTGCGGGCGCAGACGGGTCCCAGGAGCACTCCTACTCCTACTCCTCCTCCTCCTCCTCCTCCTCCACCCTCGCCCACGCGGCTGCTCACCGACTTCGCTGCCCGCCGCCCGCCGCCCGCCGCCCGCCGCCCGCCGCCCGCGCGCCGCCATAGGCCCCCAGGCCGGGCGGCGGGCGTTATCAGCGCGCGGCGTGACGGCGTGCATATCCGCTGCACATCTTAAACGGCCGGCGCTGGGGGCTGCAGAATGTCGGTCGGCACCTCGCCAGCCAGTGTGCCATGTTTGTCCCATGTACCTTGGGACGTACCCACCCGGGCCCCAGGAGTACCCTTTTCCGCCATGGGCCGGTCAGCGCGCCAGCCAGCCAGACCGCGTGGGAAGTTTGCCGAGCGCGCAGCCGTTGGCCACGGGGCCCATGGCCCTGGGGGCGCGTTCCTTCGCGGTGGCGTTTGGCCGCGCACAGATAAGCACCCACGCTGCGGCATCCCTGGCACCCTGGCCCTGGCAGCCGGCCAGCAAGCGAGTCGGCGATCATCGAGGGCCAGCAAAACGCTTCTTCCAACCTTCGACCGAGGCGCCGTGACTTCATTCTCTTCCCTGCCGCCGCTCCATAAAAACCCATCTGCCAGCGGCATAGGCGGCCGCTAGCTACTCATGCGCAGAGGGACGACGGCTGCGAAAACTCTGCGCTCCTGCCTCTTGCACCGCGCTCGCTGATTCCTCATCATGCGGTGGGCCCGCTGAGACGCCAAATTTCCTGCTGCGAGAAATCTCTGCCACAGCGCAGAGGGCTGCACTTACTGACGTAGCAAGCAGCAGCCGGCGCCCAAGAGGCGAGCGCCGCTAATTGCTGCCTCAGACACACCGACATCGCCATCCGCGCTCCCCTGAACCAGGTCGGTGTCTGGCACGTGGGCGCAGGGCGGCAAGTTGTGGCTCTGCGTCTGATGCGAGACTCGGGCGACGCACATGGCAGATGGCGGAGGGCAGAGGGCAGATGGCAGATGCCAAATCCGCGGCGGAGACTCCCTTGCGCCCAATTTGCAGCCGTCGCTAGACGCCGCCACGCCCGGCGCCAGCTTCGCAGCGCAGACGAGCAGAGCTGGCCAGGAGGCAGACAGTAGGTATGCCCGGTCGCTCAGCTGCGGCTGCACGCCTGCGCACGGCCTTCCGCGCGCCTCGCAGCCGGGCGCGACGGCGGTCATGTGGCCGGGCGGAAAGGGGGCTGGTGTTGAGCGCGCCCGAGGGCCAAGGGCTGCGTTCCGCGCGGGAGGCTCTGCTGGCGGCCGCGGTGCCCCCTGGCCGCCACCCGCCCTTCCCCGGTTTCGGCCTCCGCCCCGGCCATGTGAGTACATAATAGTACATATTGACAATAAATGCAACGGGAGGCGGCCGTGTGGGGGGCAGAATACGGGGGGCGCTGCGCTCGTCCCGCGCTCCGGATTTCCTGGCTCGAAATGAACGCCCGGTGGCGGACATCACCTCCGCCCGGTCGCCGCGCGCGCGCTGGTGTTTACTGACAGCCGGTGCTCCAGCCGCGCCGGCCCCCTTTCGCAGCTCCCATCCCACCTCCCGCACGCGCCACGGGGCGCTGCTTCACAATCTACACGAGGAGGGCACACACGCGTCGGCCGGTCACAAGGACACGGCCGACTCAGCTGCGGTGATGAGACGTGATTGTCTACACGAGCCCATCAGACTGCTAAGTAACTATGCCCCGGAGCTGCCCATCACCATCACCCATCGCCCGCACGCCCCGCCTCTCGCAAATCGCCGCTCTCGGCCAGGCCCTCCGACGCCCTTGGCCGCCCGGCTCTGATCTCGCGAGACACATCTCATCTCGCATCACGTCCCTGGTCCCTGATTTTCCCCGGGCAAAGGCTAAGTAGGTATCCCGCGTCCCAGGACGCCGGTTAGGGCTCAGCCCTCGCACCACCCGCCTGATGCGGACGTGGGAGAGATGCCAGGCCCATCCCTCCCCTGGGCCACCCTCAAGCAACGACGCCCGCTCGCGGCTCGACCCCACGTGCGAGTGACGTGGTCGCCCGGCGCGCCGTCCGGACCAGACCGTCGTCGCAGCGGAATCCCGACCGGCACTTGCGGCTCTTGTCAGCCGCGCATGAAGAAAAAAAGATACACAGCTGTCCCGCCGCGACCCTGCCAGCGGGGCCATGCATGCATACAGCCCCATCCTGTACAGGCCGGGGAAAGGGGACGAAACGCGCGATCCGCGGTGCCGTGCCAGCGGCGTCGTCGTCAATCCGTCCACGAGGGCGAGGAAAAAAAAAAAAAAAAAAGCTCCATCCACGACGTGGCCAGGCCTCGCTCATTTCGCTGCAGTCGTCCCGGGGGCCCCGAGTTGTCTGACCGTGTGGCCACGCGTGGGCAGATTCTCAGACAGCGCCCGAGCCGCACGTCACGGCATCGCCACGTGTGGAGTGACTTGCGCCTTGCTTTTTTTCTTTTTTTTTTTTGGTTGTTGTCGTGAACAGAGTCAACCCCCCTCTTTTTTTTTTTTTCCTCCCCCCGGCGCGCATTCGTTCCTGGCGCGCCTTGGAAGAACGGACCGCGTTCCCCCATGCTGCGACTGGGATCGGGGCGTGCGGCTGTGCTGGGCTGGGCGCAGCGGGTGAGAGCTAAATTTGTGCCGTGGGGTGAGGCCTGTCCGTCACGCGCCACACCGCTGACTTGCCGCACTCAAAATAAGCATCTGGCTAGACGGGTTTGGCTTTCTCCTTTCGCAACTCCTGTCTGCAGACGTCATCTTTGGCCGTAGGCTTTCTGATCGAGCAAGGTTCCGCGAAGAAGTTTACATTTGAGAAGGGCTCTCGAGCCTGCTTCACCGTGTTCGCTTGGCAGGGCGAGCGAGCATCGGGTATCCAGATGGTAGATCGGAAAGGTGACAGCAAGTTATGGTTCTTTCTCAACGCAGGGGTGCTGCTGCCGACGGGTAGTGTGAGCTGCCGTCGACAAGCAGAAACACGGAGGTAATTGAAGCCTTCATCTGGTCAGCTTTGGAATAGAATCCAAGGCGCAGATGCACCTGAATTGATGCTTCAACCCCAGAATCCAGTTTACTCGGAGTAAAGGATATCTACTGAGACTTCGTGTATTCTCACTAGACGCCAGAGATATCATGCCAGCGCAAGGACCCTTTGACACCACCAGCAGTAGTCTGTGAAAGCTCTCCATGCCGTAAACGTTCAAAGCGTAGACACGCAAACCTCTATTCCCTCTCTCCAGTCAAACCCAAACACCACCCTCCCTCTCTACAACCTCGCCTTCTCCTTCGCCCCGCCCTCCGGCTCCAGCTCCAGCACGCACGCCAGCGTCCCCTCCGCCACCTCCTCCCCCTCCTCCCCCTCAAACGCCCAAACCACCCTCCCCGCCCTCGCGCTCCTCACCTCCAACTCCATCTTCATCTGCCGCACCACGCACACCACGCCGCCCTCCGCCACCGCATCCCCCTCCTCCACCAGCACCTCCACCACCGTCCCCGCAACCGGAATGCACACGTGCGTCGGCTGCCCCGGGTCCCCCCTCCGCCGCCGCGACAGCGCCGCGCCCGCCGTCGCCGCCGTCGCCTTGGCCCGCAGCACGTACGGCGTCCGCTCCGCCACGCCGCCGCCGCTCGCCCACACGACTTCGGCCGCCAGCTCGCCCGGGAAGTCGTTCCGCAGCACCCGCTCCACCTCGAGGTGATGCGTCACCGCCGCGCCCGCGCCCGCGCCCGCGCCGTCCCGCCGCTCCAGCGCCACCGCCCACGCGTCGCCCCTCCGGAACAGCGGCGCCGCGCTGCCGCCGCCGCCACCCGCGGTCGCGCTCCGCTGGCGCTCCGCCGCGAACCCCGCCGTCTCGCGCGCGTCCAGGGCGCGGCCGATAGCCTCGCCGCGCTCGAGCAGGGCCGACGCGACGGTGTCAGCCTCCAGCCAGCGGGTGTCGCAGACGCCGGCGGCGAAGTCGGGGTGTGCGGCGATGGCGCGGAGGACGGGGAGGTTTGTCTTGACGGAGGGGCTGGCGACGTGGGTGAGGGCGAGGGCGCGGCGGGCGCGGCGGAGAGCGGCGGGCCAGGTGGGGGCGGTGACGACGAGTTTGGCGAGGAGGGAGTCGAAGGCGGTGGAGACGGTGGTCGGGTTGTGGGAGTCGATGCGGAGGCCGGGGCCGGTGGGGGTGGGGAGGGAGAGGGACAGGGGGCCGGTGGTGAGGGTCCAGTTGGCGGCGGGGGATTCGGCGGTGAGGCGGAATTGGATGGAGTGGAGGGGGTGGGAGGGGGAGGGGGCGGGGAGGTTGAGGGAGGGGAGGGGGCGGCCGACGGAGAGGAGGAGTTGGGTTTGGACGAGGTCGGTGGAGGTGAGGGATTCGGTGACGGTGTGCTCGACTTGGAGGCGGGGGTTGATTTCGAGGAAGTAGAAGTGCGAGGTGGCGGGGGAGAGGAGGAATTCGAAGGTGCCGAGGGAGAAGTAGTGGACCTGGTGGGGGCGTCAGTCTCACAGCAATTCGAGGGGTCACTCCGGTTCGAGGTTTTCAGATCCGGGGGTGAGTTCTACCTTCTCGGCCATCCTCACGGCCGCTTCAATCACCTTCCCAACCAGCACCCTGTCCCGAATGGTGCTCGGCGCCACCTCGACAACCTTCTGCCACCTTCGCTGGATACTGCACTCCCTCTCCCACAGATGCCGCACCCCTCCCTCGCCGTCCCCGACGATCTGCACCTCGATGTGGCGGAACCCGTCCACGGCCGCTTTCTCGGCGTAGACCAGGCGCGAGGGAGACTCCTCAATGGCGCGCGCAGCAAGGCTCTCGAGCTCGGAGGCGTGTCGCACGAGACGAATGCCGCGCCCGCCGCCGCCATCGACGGCTTTGATCATGACGGGGTAGCCGATGCGGTCGGCGAAGGTACGGATGGTGGAGATGTCGCTGGTCGGGGTTGGGAGGGCCGGGGCGACGGGGACGGAGCCTGTAGGACGGGTCAATCACTGGCGTACTCACAGATAGGGAACGGGAAGTCGGAAAGAGAAAGGAGAGCAGGGAGTTGGCTGCAACGCACATTCTTCAGCCAACGCCCTCGCCCTCAGCTTGTCCCCCGTCTTCTCGAGAATCTCCCATCCCGGCCCCACCACCACCGCCCCAGCTTGCTCCCACACCTGTCGAGAGAACTCGGCGGACTCGGAGAGGAAGCCGTAGCCCGGGTGCACGGCGTCGATGCCGTGGGACTTGATGAGGCTGATTAGATGGGAGATGTCAAGGTAGGACGCGGCGGAAGGGAGCTCAATGGCGTGGGTGGCGTGGTGCACGTGAGAGGTGTCGGTGTCGGTGTAGACGGCGTAGGCGGGGATGTCGAGCTCATTCGCGGCGGCGATGATGCGGGTGGCTATTTCGCCGCTACAAGAGAAGCTCAGCCTGCGGGCAAGAAATCGAGGCAGCGGTTGCTAGGATGTACCGGTTGCAGACCAGGAGGCGCTTGATGGCGCGAGGTGGTGGTCTTGCCATTTTGGGAAGTTGGTCGGAAAGAGGGGTGTTGAATGCTGAACTAGAGAGGACCACGTCTCTTGCACCGGTGTGCAATTGCAGTTTCCCCGCCGACTTCTTCTAAGACTGGCGAAGTGAGTGGTGGGGCGGCTGGCCGAGGAAGATGCCTGGCCTCGCGGGATCGGCAGCGGCCAACGTGGGGTAGCTCCGGGACCGAGGCAAACCCAGCTCCACCGCGCCCGCAAGCTCCTCCCGTCCCTACACCACCCCGTCCAACGCCTCCCATGTAGTCCGCCGCAGCCGCCGCTCCCCGCTGGAGCTCTGCAATCCCTCGACACCCCCGCCGCCCCCAATGGCAGACAGCAACGACAGCGACGACGGCAAAGCGCCATCCACCAACGCCGCCTCCCGCCTCGCCCAAGTGTCCAACCACCTCTCCCCACCGCCCGCCGCCAACGACAAGAAGCCGCGCTGCCGCCGCCGCCGCCGCCGCCGCAGCGCCAACCCCGCCAGCGACCTCCCCGCCGACTACTCCGACATCCTCGGCCACCTCTCCACCCTGCACGCCCTCGCCACCACCCCCGACCCATCGCACCGCGGCTACGCGCGCCAGAAAGCCTCCGGCAAGCTCTGGGTACGCGAGCGCGTCGCCCAGCTCCTCGACCCGTCCTCCTTCCGCGAAGCGGGCAGCGCATCAGGCGAAGTGGCATGGACGCCATCCGCGACCGACCCACTGCGCGAAACGCCCACCGCCTTCACGCCGTCCAACAACGTGCAAGGCTTCGGCGCGCTGCGCGGCCGGCGCGTCCTCTTCACGGCCGACGACTTCTCGCTGCGGGCCGGCCACGCCGACGGCGCGCTCGCCGCCAAGACCGTCTACATGGAGAAGCTGGCGCTGGCGCTGCGCCTGCCCGTCGTCAAGCTGGTCGACGGGTCGAGCGGCGGCGGCAGCGTGACGTCCATCCGGAAGGACGGCTGGAGCTACGTGCCCCCGATGCAGGGCTTCGCCGAGGTCGTGCGCCAGCTGAACGCCGGCATCCCGAATCTGGGCGCCGTGCTGGGGCCGGCCATCGGGCTGGGGGCTGCGCGGGTGACGGCGTGCCACTTTTCGGTCATGGCGGCCGACGTGGGCGCGTTGTTCAATGCGGGGCCGAAGGTTGTTGCGGGTGAGTTGGGGCGTGGGTGTGGTGGTGCGAGGGTGGTTTGCTGACGCGGTGAATAGGTGCGACGTTTGAGGAGGGGTTGAGCTTCAGAGATCTGGGCGGGCCGGCGATGCATTGTACGAACGGTACGATTGACAATCTGGCGGAGAATGAGGCTGAATGCTTCGAACAGTTGAGGACCGTTCTGAGCTTCTTGCCGAATTCGGGGACGGAGATGCCGCCAGTGCTTCCAAATGAGGACCCGGTTGATCGGACTTCTCCAGAGTTGCGGACATTGATCCCCCGCAAAAGGGAAAGGATGTACAACCCAAGGAAGATCATCACCACTGTGGTTGATAAAGGCAGCTGGTTTGAGATCGGCGCACTCTGGGGAACCACTGCGATTGTTGGACTTGCCCGGATCGACGGAAGATCCGTTGGTATCGTGTCGTTGAATTGCGAAGGTCGGTTGGATCGTCCCCCGAGAAGCTGAAAGTCAGTTGTAGTGGCTGACGTACATACAGTAAACGCCGGTGCCCTCGATGCCCTCGGATCACAGAAGATCACCCGCCACCTCAAATTCCTCGACATCTTCAACATCCCGCTCGTTCAGTTCGTCGACATCCCCGGCTACGCCGTCGGTACAGTAGCGGAGCGCACCGCGACGATGCGGCATGGCGTGACGCTCGCAACCACCTACTACAGCACCAGCATCCCCATCTTTTCTGTCATCGTGCGCCGCGTCTACGGCGTCGCCGGCGGTATCATGGTTGACTCGCGCGACCCGCACATGCGCGTTGCCTGGCCCAGTGGCGAGTGGGGTAGTCTGCCGCTTGATGGCGGTATCGAGGTGGGGCACGCGCACGAGCTCAAGGAGATTGAGCGGAAAGAGGGGACGGAGAAGATGAAAGAGAGGTATAGGGAGCTGGAGCTAGAGTATAGGCGCTTGATGAACCCGGTCCGGACCGCCAATGCGTTTGGGATCGAGGAGATTGTCGATCCGGCGGTGACGCGGCCGGTGCTGGCCGAGTGGGTGAGGCACATGTATGAGGTGTTGCTGCCGCTGAGGGTACAGCAGAGGATTGCGGGGACTCTGACGCCGACATTCGCCTGACCTGCTGCATTTATGGCAGGTTGAGAGGTACATACAATCGCTCGATTCACGACCGGTAACCACTGACACTAGTATGCTCTTAAAAAAAAATCAAAATATACTTCGCAAAGCTCTTTCTTCTTGTCCGTCTTAAAATTTTCCTGGCTTTCTCTCGCCCCCATGCATTGCCGTCTTGCTCGACAAACGTACTGCCGTGTCAACCTTTCAACTTCTTCTCTGCCCGTAAACAGCTTCACTTCTAGCAGCCGGATCCCAGAAGATCCGGAAGGGCGGGTGTCTGATCCACAAAGAAGTCCGTGAGATCCATGGTGTCAGAGCAGGTGCCTGCAGCTCTGGCCTTAATAGCAGGCATCTGGTACTGGCTGGGACTGCCAATCGCAAACGCATCATCGACAGCCTGGAAGGTCACCGGAACGGGGTCGCTGCCGGTCGGGGACAAGTAGGACTGGAGAAGCGCGAGCAGGCGGTTGTAGATGTCGTCGTTCATGACTTCCTGCACCACGGGGGACGCATCAGCACCAAACCAACCGATCACCAAGGGCGCGTCTTTTTCCCCGACACTTACATTGAACTGAACCCCGATCGTGCCCTCCCATGCGACGTCTTCGGCGCCGCCGGTGGTGCCCCTGTTGAAGAGCGTGCGGAGCGAGGCGAGGTCGCTGCCCGCCAGGTTGCGACCCAGCCAGGACCGGAAGTGGGCAAAGTAGGCCGTGGAAATGACGGAGGCGCGTTCGGCGGCGTCTGCCGCGTCCTCTTCGCCCATCTTCTCCTTCAGTATCTCGAACATCGCGCCCGTCACCCGGAGGAAGCCCATGATGTGGAATTTCCCTTCGGTGCGCCCGAGGAACTTCGACTTGGAGTGGAAGACGGTGATTCCCTGGTTGGGGTCTATTCTGCGCTGCTCGAGAGAGTTTGTGGGCGTGGTGTCGACGGTCAGGGGCGCGGCAATGGCCGTGGCGAACGCCATGGCGGTCTGGAATGATGAGTTGGAGCGGGGAGAAGATTGTGCGGAAGGTAACTTACGGTAATAGCAGCGAAAAACTTCATGTTGACTACGGTTTTTGTACTTTTACGGTGGGAATAAGTTGAATAGCTTGTGGAATGCCGAAGGGACTGGGAAGGCAATGATGGTGATGGTGAGCAAGTTTCATTTTAGTACAGCAGCAAAATCAATTATATAGGCTTCGCCAAGTAAGGGCTGCGCCCGACCTAACAAACACGCTTCTTAGTTGAGGTTCCTCTGAAAGTTCGCCGGAAGGAGTTGTCCATCGTCATTCCACTTGGGGAAATGGGAAAGATCCACGGAGGCTTGTAGTTGGTGTTGGGATCGCTGTTGCGAGGATGTTTTTGCATTAGGGACGGTCATTGACGGGCCAATCAAGCGTAGCAGGATGTTCTCCGGTCACTTGGCGGGTCGTGGGGTAAGTGAATAAAGCCCTGGCAGCATGCGCCAAGCCGGCCCCCACGAGCTATTTACGGTGAGGCTCTGTCGGGTGGGGACCGGCTATGCGTCGATCAGGGACACGATTTCACAGCCCCAAGTTAATACCCTGTTCTCCGAGATCTTCAAGATATAGATCCAGAATGAAGTCATTCCAAGATGTTCCAGACTGGAATAGTATACGAAGTGTTGGAGACCACCCCCAAGCCTTGGATCTGGTCGCCATTTGGCCCATCACGACGTCAACTTGGACCAGTATGATCTTGAAAGTTCCTCAGAAATGGAATATAAAAGACATAGTATCTCGGAAAGTTTCCGAGCTATCATCATCATCAAACCTTCAACTCAAAGACTTAACTCAAGCAACCTCACTCCAACCTCCTCCGCATTAATACTTCTCTTCGATACCACCATGCGTTTCCAATACTCCTCCATCAGTGGTTTTGCTCTTGTTATCGGAGCACTTGTTCCGTCTGCTTTCGCTTTTCCCTTGGGCGAGCCCGAGGATTCTGCCAACGTCACCGAAACCGCCATCGAGAAACGTTTCGAGGTCCTTCCCGAAGACTGTCAATGGGCGCAATACTTCGTTGGCAACATCGACTGCTACTATAAGTGGTCAAATGGACAGAACTTCCTCAACTACGTCATCCAGATCACTCCTACCGGCCAGGACTCGGACGGTTGGTGTGAAGGCATTCGCGTAGGTGTTTCCAAAGAGAACTTGACGCAAAGCAACAACGTAGACTAACAAAATACAGGACAACATCCAGGGAGAGTGTGGTAGAAGAGTGGAGATCAGCGGTTGCAACAAAGACTGGGAATGGAAGGAGATCAGGAACCCCGAGACCGGCGAGATTGCCCGGGCCCACGGCATCGACATGAACTTCCACTGGGACTGGCCGTGGGAGACTTCGGACGACCAGACCCAGTGCGTCACCACCGCAATCAAGAAGGCTACCTGCGGCGCCGCAACCGTCTGGACGAATGGCCAGTGCTACAAGTACTGAGGCGGGTGGGAGTTGGTACTTGGTGCGCGGATGCCGAGAGGGGCTGCTCTTGTAATTTTAGCGAAGTGACATTTTTAGGAGGGAAATAGGCACGCAAGAATACCGAAAGAAGTTTTCGACAAGAAATCCGGGTTTATTCTTCCCCCTCTTCCTTTGTCCATCGCTTGATTGTCTCCGCAGGATGTAAGATTTTCTCAACAGGCGGGACTTGCGTGGTACAAACTGCCGCAGCGAATGGTAGAGGTCTTTCAGCACTCGAGGCATTTCGCGATCAGACTCTGGAAACATTCACACTCGTTTTAAATTTAGCCGCATTTCCGAGCACAAGACCTTGCCTGAAAATCTCGGATGGTTTCTACCACTTTCGGAAAGATTTGCGGCGCTCTTGACATGTCGTGCTCTCCTTACTTCCCCGTTTCACTTTATCCTCCCTGTCGCTGCCTGCGAAAAACACCGCCAGCACATCTGAAACACAAACTTCCGTGCGGAATTTTCCGGTTGTGATGGTATCATTCCTACAGCGCTTCTCCGCTGTTGAATGTTTACATGCGGGCTATCCCTTGCGGATGCTCTCACTTAAGTCTCCATCTGCCCTTCTTCATTGATGACTGAACTCCCCGAACTCTTCAAAGTTAACGAGGGGCATACCGCGTTCGCGTAAACTTTCTGGCCTTCCAGGCCTGATCCGGAGTAGTGGTGATGCGCACACGTCTCACAACTCTTTCGCTGCACCGCCTCGCATTGCTGTGTAAAGGGATGGAACTACCACGACTCAAATTCTTCCGGGAGCATGACTCCGGTGTGATTGGAGTGAGGCATCCGCCTATGATTACACAATCCACGCACCTTGCGGATCCTTATCAGCCTTACCGTTGGAATCTGCGCCAGTGGAAAGGTACCACGCCCCTTCCAAAACTTAAAGGAGACGGACCGGAGACGTATCTTTGACCTCATTCTCACCGTGTATCTCTCGAATTCTCTGCACGCCATTTGAAATCCAAGATCAATAGGTTGTCGGGGTGCCAAATCAACATGGGCGGTGCGCCACCTATCAGCGATGGCTCGATTCCTTCCGTTGTCTATTTAGGTGCATGGTCCAACTGGTCTCAGGGGTCAATACTTGGAGCCACACTTACCTTGGACCGCCAAAATGGCGGCCTCCTTCTTGCGGGGTTGGCGCTTTTTGTCACCTGGGTGGCAACAAGTTTCTGGAGGATATGCTGCCTCGTGTTCCACCGGATGTACTCCACGGACAAACCCCGCGACGGCCTCTACCACCAGCGCCAGGCAATCCTCCGGAACTCAGCCACCGCAGGAAGCGGACTTACCAGCCTTCTCCAGACGGGATGGGCATGGCGCCGGAATACCAGGCTTTCTTTCTGCCGTACCCTCCCCGTTATGCTCTTTGCGGCTCTCTGCATCGTTGCGTTCGCGTTTGCCGCTGTTTTCTCTTCCAGGGTTTCCACCGCCATGAGCGACGAGGTGCTGATCAGGAGTCCGAATTGCGGCTACACCAGCGCCGTCTTCAACGATCCGGAATCACTGGCGGCGCAAACCTTTGAGCCTTACCTGCAGCAAGATGCTGTTTCATACGCCAATTATGCCCAGAGATGTTACCGCACGAACACATCGTTGGCCCTCGGGTGCTCACAATTTGCCAAGAAGAGTCTTCGAAGCTCTGTTCAAGGAAACTCAAGCTGCCCGTTCGGCGGCAACATCTGCCGGAGCAACTCATCGAACCTGATCCTGGACACCGGCCTTCTTGATTCTCACTACGACTTTGGCCTCAACGCGCCTCTGGCGGAGAGATACCAGTATCGACGACGGATACAGTGCGCTCCGTTGAAGACTCAGGGGTACAGTCGCCCCTATACAGCTCCAACTGGCAGGAAGTATGCGAGATACTACTTCGGCGAGAGGATTCCGCGGGATGTGCAGGACAACGGATACACCTACGAGTACTACAATGAGTCTCTTGCCGATCTCCTTGAAACCAACCTGACCAGTGCCCGGCCGGACTACACGTTGAGGTAAGCAGGATGCCAATCTCACTGCCACTACGGGATTCGCGACTAATCCCTGCCAGCGGCATGTTCTCGTCATCTTTCAACGGCACCATTCAAGTGAATGCATCAAACTGGCTTCCAATCCCGCAGCTCCACATCCCAAACGCGGACATCTCCCTGTTCTTCCTCTCCGGCAACCAAGTAGTCTACACCGAGCCAACAAACGACATCTGGTACCAAGGCAACCAGCTCGCGCCAGAGGCCTCCGACGTCGTGAACCTCGGACCTGGAGTGCCAGGCCCGTACTTCTCGAGCGAAGCCGCATCTCCCATGGCCTGCGCCGTCCAGGTCCAGTACTGCAGCCCCAGCCTCCCCGAAGGCAGAGAAGGCAGCCGCTGCTCGCCGCTGGCCTCCTCCGCAGACGTTTCGGCCTACATGACGAGCCAACTCCGCGGCGAGCAGCTGCAGCAGTTCCAGTGGTTCGCCTCCACCACCGTCGACCGGGCCCTCACCCTCCACGCCGCCGTCCGCCGCCTGGGCACCCACCTCCTGCCCTCCCGCGACCGCCTGCACAACGGCGTCCAAGGCGCGCTCCCACCCACGCAATGGCAGCGCGACGTCCAGCACTGGCATGCCACCACCCTCGCCCACCTCCAAGGCGCCTTCATCGCCGCCGCGACCGGGCCCCCCTCGCCCGCCCTCCTCCCCTGGCTGACCCGCCCCACCACCGCCCCCGCCCACCGCCAATGCCGCAGCCAAAAGATCCGCAGCGCAGCCCACACCTCCTTCGCGCTCCTCCCGCTCGCCGCCGTCCTCGCGGCCGGCGCCCTCGCCCTCCTCGCCGGCGCCCTCCTCGGGCCCCTCCTCGCCCGCCTGCACTCCCGCCGCCACGGCTCCGACTCCGACTCCGACTCCGACTCCGACTCCGACTCCAGCCCCGCTGCCGCCCGCGCCCACGCCCGCCTCGAGTGGCGCGCCACCGCCGTGCCCCACCTGCTGCGCCTCGCCCACGAGCCCCTCGCCGGCGCCCCCGTCTGGACCCGCGCCGACCGCGCCGTCCCCGTCACCGCCGGCCGCCGCCCCGCCCCGCTGTGCGTCCTCGACCTGGCCGACCCGACGCACCCGCGGTTGCGCCCGCCGCTCGGCGGGGCGCACCAGCACCAGCATGGCGACCGCGCGGCGAAGCTGCCGGAGATGAGCTTCCGGGAGACGATGGGGTCGGTGACGACGATGGCGGACGGGCGGGGGAGCAGCGAGGAGGCGGACGGCGGCGGCGGCGAGGCGGACGGGAGGCGGAGGGGAGAGGTGTTGTTGAGCCCGCTGCCGGATTACGACCATTGGCCGTTGCCGCCGAGCGGGCAGCTGACGCCGGTGGTGCGGCCGGGGAGCCCGGGGAGCGGGCGGGAGGAGGGGAGGAGGAGGAGGAGGAGGAGGGAGGGCGGTGGGGAGCCGTTGTAGGGGAAGGTCCGGGACACGGTTTCGGGGTTGTGTATGCATATGTTTGGTTGGAAATATTAATGGCTTTGTAGTGGAGTGGTTACCTTGAACCGCAGAACGCCGGAGTTGGCAAACACCCCCCTGATATCGTTCACTTCGTCCCCGGTAGCGCCCACAGCCCCCCATCAGATAACAACGCAGTCAACCGCCACCACACTCTCCTTCTCCAGCCCCACCTGCGCCGACGGCCACCCCAACCACCTCCGCGCCTCGTCCTCCTCCCCCACCCTCGCCACCAACCGTCTCCCCCACCCGTTGACCCACCAGTGCCCGTCCACCCAATGCAGCAGCACGCCGTAGTACGCAAACACCACCAACGCCCTCCCCTCACTCCGCCCCAGCGCCCCCAGAAGCGCCTCGTCCACGCCGATCGCCCAGCCGAACACGGCCCGCATCGTCACCACATCCTCGCCGCACACCTCCCACGCCTCGAAGATCGCCGTCAGCTCCTCCACCGCCGCCAGACACGCCTCCCTCAGCCCGTCGCCGTCGCCACCGCCGTCCCGCAGCAACCAGCCCCTTACCGCCGCCAACGCCTCGCCCGCCGCCGTCTGACCGCCCGCCGCCAACGCCTCGCCCGCCGCCGTCTGACCGCCCGCCGCCAGCTCCCGCAGCCGCGCCGTCGGCGAGGGCGCGCACGCCGCGGGCGAGGCACAGCCAGGCGGCGGGCAGGCTGCCGGCGTCGGTCTCGACGAACAGGAGGTCGGTGGCGGCTGGCGGGGCGGCCAGGGCGATGACGAGGGCGAGGATGGTGAAGACGTAGAGGGGGGCGCAGGTGGTGGCGGAGACGGCGGGGAGGAGCGAGGTGGCGGTGCGGAGGGCGAGGCGGTGGTGGGCGAGGGCGCGGCGGGTGTGGTGGTGGGCGGCGGCGGGAGAGGTGGGAGAGTGGCGGGCGAGGTGGAGGCCGGAGAGGGCGAGGAGGGCGCGCATGAGGAAGGGGTGGGCGAAGGCGAGGCGGGGGACTTCGATGCGCCACCAGGTCTGGAGCTCCGGGGAGGGGCTGAGGGTCTGCGAGGCGGTGACGGTGAAGTGGTGCAGGAGCTCGAGGTCCGCGATGTTGAGCTCGAGGTTGGGAGGGAGGGCGGCGGCGGGGCTGCTGGGGGCTGGGGCGGGGGTGTGGGGGTTGTCCGAGAAGCGTTGCCACCGGCTGCTCTCGTCGGCGGCGTCCTGGCTGAGGCTGGGTGGTGGTGTGGCGGGAGGTGTTTCCGGCGAGAGCACTGCGGAATCGGTCGCGGTGATGGCTCCGGGCGAGGCAGAGCTCGAGGGGGTGGACGAGGACTTGACGCCGAAGTTGCAGAGGATGGAATGTTTGGTGCACTGCCAGCACTGGGGCTTCGTTTCGTCACACTGGCAGACTCGTCAATGGCTGGCGTCCTGCTCGAGCAGCTTTCTCGTGAATGATGTCGGACCGGTGCGACTGTGAGGACGGGAAAGAGGGAAGATCAACACCGGCCGGCCCTGCCAGGACGGTGATGCTGAAGCTCACCTTGATCTTCCGCTGCTTGCAATTGCTGCATCCGTTCCTCGACTTCCGGTGTGTCCTCCGTGAGCGGTACGGGCTGGGTGTGTATGAATTGTGGGCCATGTTTGGACAGCAGCTTCCAGCGGACAGCAAAGATGTCGACGAACGGCCGGACTGAGCGCAGCGAGCGAGGAGCGGGTTCTGAAGAGCGGCGCGCGGGATATGCCACTTTAAAGCCGCCTCCGTCAACCTTGCGCGGTCTGCCCGTGCGGGCTGTCATGCACTCACCCCGATCCGAATACGAAAGCGGGCGTGCAGCACCAATGACATGGCAAGCCCATGCTGGCCACTCCGTCAAGTTCGGACGTAGGAAGCAGTCGGCATTTAGTCGACCGCGCGCCAAGCCTGCGTGCCGGCGCTGCTGCAGCGTGGCTGCGGTCTGGTGCTGGCGAGGGGAGCTGCACGGCGGCAGCATCCACGGCTTGGCTTGGAGAGCTCGGCGAGCAAGGTGGTTGGGTATGGGCTCATCACCGCGCTTTCGCTCCGGCCAGAGGTCGAAAGCGTGACGAAGACAAGGAGACAAGGAGGTAGGTGTGTTCGATGGCAACGCGACAGGCAGGCACCGTATGCGAGAGCGCCAAAGAGGCATGGCGCGGGGATCGACAAGTTCGAACGTCGGGCTGCAGTTTTCTCTCGCACACCTCCCGAAAGCTTGGCGTGCGAGAGCCATGCTGTGCTCGCTCGCTTCCGCCGTCTGCAAGCGGCCGGCGCCGGAACAACGTCGAACGTCTGGCAGCATTGGGGTGCGTGTTCCTCTGCCCAGCGTGCGCCCGACGTGCGAACTTGCTCAGCCACGCTGCTAGCGACTGTCCGCTCCCCGAACCGGCACGACGGGCCCTCCAGCCTCGAACGTCGGCCGCATGGTAGGCATAGGAATACCTCAGTCAGGATACAACCAACCCCGTCGAACGACAAACATAGCCTCACCGCCGACCCTCAAACGTCTGAAGCGCCACCGCCGACCGCCCGCGCGCCCGCCCGCCTCATCGCAGACACGGCCCCGAGCAGCGTCACCGTCCCACCCGAGTCCCTCCCCTCCCCCCATTTCGCCAACCCTTCCCGCCGACGTTCGAAGTTGCCGGCGCCCACCTCCGCCCAGCCAGCCAACCCCCCAAAAAACCGCCGGATCGAACGCCGGGAAACCAACTCGACCAACATCGAACGTCTGAAGCATCCGAACCACCCGCTCTCCCATCCAGAAAAGAGAAAAGAAAAAATCGCTCATCACGCTAGCCGGGCTGCGGTCTGGAGGTGCCGCCTTACCCGCACGTCGGTCGGGGTTTGGTGCGAGGGCGAGGGCGGCGGCGAACAGGACGTGTAGGGCTGCTGCTCAGCCACGAACCGCCGCGCTCCCCCCGCACTGCGCCTGAAGGGGAATAGTAGATGGGAAAACGTGGACGAACAGCAGCGCGCCCAAGGTCGAACGTCGGAAATCTGGATCGAGCGTTAGTAAGGAGAAGGGGGCGCCGGGGCGGGGGGTCCTGGCAAGGTTGTCGCACGGATGGCGAACGGGGTTTCGTCGCCGTGTCTGGTGTCGTCGGACCTCGAGAGAGGGCGGAAAAAATAGCGTGTCCCCAAGGCCGCGAGATAGGGGAAAAAAAAAAAAAAACGTTGCGCGCAGAAATGCAGGTTTTGACGTTGTGGAGGGACGTTCCTGGCAAGTTTGCTGCTCGGCACGTATCGTATGCCCGGCACGGGACTTCATTCTGCGTCGCGTTCAAAGCTCAGCCCGTCGACTCTCTTACATACACACCGGTATCCTACAAGATCCCTTCCCACAAGTATCCTACACAAAGTACAGCCCATCTCCCACCCGCCCCCATCGCTCTCGACCCTCCAGCCCCTCCCGATCCACAATCCCCTATCACACACAACCCTTCCCCCACCAACTCAATGCCCCACCGCCCCCGCAACCTTCCTATTCCGCTTAATCGCCGCATTCAACTTCTTCGTAAACTCATTCGCGCGCTGCTTCTCGGCATTCAGCTCCCTCTCGACCTCCTGCAGCGTCAGCACCGCGCCGCCGCCGCCAGCAACCTTGCCCTTCTGCGGCGGCGGCGGCGGCACCACCGCGCCCCCGCTCCCGGCCGGGAAGCTGCCGCCCCTACCCAGCTCGATGCCCAGCACGGGCGCCGCCGCGTCCGACAGGGCGATGCCGTTGATGTGGATGTAGCGGCTCTCGAACGGCGCCGCCAGCAGCGACGACGAGTGGGGGTGGCCGGCCGCCGCCGCCGCCGCGGTGCGATCCGCGTTCTCGACGGCGGCGGGGACGGCTGCGGCGACGTCGTCCTGCGGCGTCGGGCTGGCCGGCATGATGAACTCGTCGTTGTAGTTGGCGGCCTCGTCGAACGCCTTGGCGGCGGCGGCGGCGGGGCCGTTCGGCTGCTGGCCGGCGGTCGCGGCGGCGAGCTGGCCGGCCTTGCGCTGGGCGGCCAGGGGGTCGCGCAGGGTGTTGCTCTTGTCGACGACGGCGCGGATGTTGAGGTTGGCGACGATGCGGTCGAGGTCGAAGACGGGGTCGCGGGTGGGGTGCCAGGCGGACGGGCAGGCCGGCGCGTCCCGGAGGGCGGCCTCGAGCTGCAGGTAGCGGTCCTCCTCGTCGCGCGACAGGCCGCGCAGGATGGTGCCATCGGGCGTCACCAGCACGCGCGACGAGAGCCGGCCGTCCTCGCCGCCGAGCCGCGCCGGCTCGCGCCCCGACAGCACCGTCCGGATCGCCTCGTCCGAGAGCGTGTACTGCCGGTCGCGGTTGGGCACGTCCTGCAGCGTGATCTGTCGCTCGTTCGGGCCCTGCGGGAACGACTTGAACACGCTTTCGAGCGTCTCGGGTGTGATGGCGCCCGAACCCTGGAGCTTCGCGATGACCGACGCCGGCGTGACGGGCGGCTTGGGTGGCTCTGCAGGGGCCGTCTCCACGGCATCCGTGGCCGGGGCGGTCGTGTCACTCTCGGCGGGGGCCTCTGGCTGCATCTCAGGCGATGGGGCTTTCTCTGCCGGTCCCGGCGTGCCCGTCCGGCTCTCGGAAGGCGTCGATGTTGCCGTCTTTGTGGCCTTGGCCGGCTTGGCCTTCTTCTCCTTCTTCTTGCGCGTCTGGATGCCTTCTACACGCGTTGGCTCCTCGCTTGGAGTGCGCGAGTGGTTCAACTCGACCTCAGTCATCTGGCGGGCGCGTTCTTGTCTCTCCTTCTTGGCCTGGCTCTTCGTCTTGGTGCGCGTCGGTGCTGAGCCAACTCGGCTGCCGGGCGGGGGAGAGTTGGCGCGCGACATGGATGTCGAGGTCATCGAGGCATTGTCAGAAATGAATTCGCTCAGTGGTGTGCCGGGCTGGTTGATGGATGCGACGCTAGGCTGCCTTGAGCGGATGCTCACAACACTGGGAGGTATCGCGGCGGTACTGGGTCCCGACGATGCACTAAGAGCGGGAGGCGTCTCGGTCTTTGGGGTATTCGTGATGCGCATGATCTGCGGGCCCGACCGCTTCAGCAGCGACCCAGTGGTAGCTCCAGTGGGCGTTCCAGGGCGCGATGTGGATGTTGCCGTTATTGACATGGCGCGAGGGTTCTTCGCCGCACCTTCGGTTGCCGAAGAAATAAGGTTATCCGACCCGATGGGCTCTTTCTTGGGAATTTGCAGAGGCCCAGGGTGCTGGCGCTTTGCGCTAGACATCGATGATTTTGCTTCTAGCCTAGTTTCTGGTGAAGCTTGGCTTGCCTTCAGGGGTGAAGATGGCACGCTACCCGCCTTGAACTCCCCAGCAGCAACCTTGGCCATCGTCTTCTCAACATTTCCAGGTGACGGGTGAAAAGGGCTTTCATCCTTTGCCTTGATCTCAGAAGCAGCGATGTCCTCTGCTCCGCTATCCTTCGTCTTGCCCTTCGCTTTATCGCCAGTCTTCGGCGTCTCAACTCTGGATGACGGTTCCGCTTTGGCTTTGGTCGGCGTCGCAACCATCGTCTGCACTTTACCTGGGATTGAATTGGTAATGATTGGCGTCTTGGAGGCTTCAGTGTTGACTTCGGTTGCCTTACTGCGTTCTGACTCCTTGGTATTCTTCCTGACTGGCGTGCCCGAGCGAGATGTCGACAGAGGAAGGTCCGGAACCGCCGGGGTGATTGCGTGCGGTGTCGCTGCATGCGGGGTGGGGATTCCCGGGGGTGGGCGTATTGGTGCACTGGCTGGTGTTCCTACCCTACTGACGGGAGCAGAAAGGCCGGGGGGCACAGTCGGCGTCGCGCGACGAGGTTGCTCGAACAGGTAGGCAAGGTCCGCTGGGTGCATTGGTTGTATGTCAGGCTCGCCGACGAGAGCGTCAACGCTCCTTGAGAGAGGATCCTGATCGCCTATTGCTTCCGTAATCAGTATGTGATGATTGACGTTGTAGTGAGTGATGCTGGTGATTGAATCGACAATGTAGTGGATGCGATGGCAAGGATTTCTCAAACACTTGACGCTCAAAAAGCAAATACAATAACACATGGGACAAAATATTCTCGACGTCTTCGCCACGGCCAGAGAGCAGCATTTAAGAGAGCCATCAGAAGTCTGATTATTCTGTGAGTGGACCGCCATCTACGAGGTGGCTGGAAGGGAATTTACGTACATAGGATGGCCATGACGAAGACGAAGAGAAGGACATGCTGTCGGACCTAAGAAGGCAGCGACGCATCGCCCGTAAGCTCAATGAGGCAGAATGAAAATCGGATGCCAGAAGCCCAACCAGAAAAAGCCTGCCGACCGCTCATTGCCAGCTTGACATGAGATCCCGATCCCGCCGCAAAACTCCAGAGGCCACCCCGAATGCCAGCCGGCCGGGTACGAGCCAATGCATCGTTTGCCCACCGAAGAACGCCATCGTAGCAAAAGGAAAAGCAAACAACATAGAATGACAATGAAGGGGAACGACGCCAGGAAACTACCATCTGCTGAAGCCACCGTTGTACACGGATGAGAACCCACCTTGACCCTGGCCAGCGTACAGCCCCTGACCGACCATGGCTCCGCCTTGGTGCAACCTAGCCTGCAAAATACTCGGGTCCGCAACATCAACTACACCACCTCCGGAGGAGGAAGTGTTAGCATGCCTGTGCTTCTTCCCCTTCTTCTTCTGCTTCTGGGAGCCAGACTCTTGGTATGCGCCAGGCTGTCCATAAGGGAAGTTCAGAAGGCCAGGGGCTGGGCTGGGCGTAGAAGCCGTGGTGGGATTCTGGTGCAAGAAAGAAGGGAACATTAACTCACGCTTGCCAGTATCGTGCAGCTGGCTGCCGCCAGCGTTGCCACTCCTTCCCCGAAGGGGCTCTCTCATCGCATCCTCCTGGGCATTTCTACCCATGGCGTTGGCACCGTAGCCCACCCCGCTGGTGGCGAAGCCGTGACCTTGGCCGAACATGCCACCTCCACTGATGGGGGGAGTGCCAGTCGTCTTAAGGCCCGGAGGAGGGCCCTGGACGCTGCTAGAATAGAACTGCTGGCCGAGGGGCTGGTGCTGAGAGAGCTGGCTGAAGTGGCTGTTGGGAGGCATCATGGAGGACTGCTGGTTCATGAGCTTCGCATTGGCAACAGGCTTGACATTCGTGGATGCGCTATTGTTGTCGTTGGCAAAGGTGAAGCGAGAAGTGTGCCTGGCATGTCCTCCAGCGTTGCCCTGCATGCCGGGCTGGATCTGGGATTGAGCACCCTGGAAAAGGTTGCTGCCACCCTGGGTGTTGGCAGACTTGAATTGCTGCAACAGAAGCTGCTGTTGCTGTTGCGTCGTGAGGCCGCGGTTGGCGAGACCCAGGTTTGCCATCTGTTCCGAGAGGCCGAAGTTCTGGTCCAGACCGAGACTCGAGCCACCGAGAGATTGCTGTCCAGGTGCCTGAATAGCGTGCTGCTGTCCGTGACCAACTTCGGATCGCTCCTCCGGTTCACCGCCGAGCTGCATGCTGCCTCCACCAGTGGCTTCCTCTTGTTCTTGCTGTGCCAAAGCAGCTTCGCGGAGCGCCTGCGCCTCCACTTCTAGTCTCTGCCGTTCTTCCGCCTCCTTCTCCTTCACGACCTTCCTCCGCTCACCACCATTCATATCGAAAAGAGGAGGGAAGTTGGAAATGATCTGCAGTTCGTCGTCCTTCAGTGCGGTAGCCGAAAATACGAATGCTAGTCCGTTGCCAGAGAGGTTTTTCAGTACTTCGTCCAGTTGAGACGTGGGGCGTTTCGGTTCCACGGGAGGTTGCTCGGCCGTTTCCTTCGGCTGTTCTGCGGGCGCTGCACTCTCCTTCGTCTTACTAGCCTTCTTGGTCTTGGTCTCTTCTGGCTTCGCGGGCGCTGCAGGGATTGCGTTGGTGTCCTTCGGGCTGGCTCCAGAAGCGCTCGTGGGCTGGCTGGTGCGGCGCGGTTGGGCGATTGGCGGGGGCTTGTTGGCCCAGCTTGCGTGTGAAGGCAATCCAGGACCATCTTGCGAACCGTTGGATCCGTCGTGGCTTTCCTGCCGCTTCATGGGGCTTGCAGCGGCAACGGATTGCGGTGCGTGCTGGGGCGGGGGTTGCGGGTGAGGGTGAACGGCGGACGATGCGCGGGACTGGTTGGGATTCTGTGTGGATATGACATTCATCGAAGAAAGGTCCTGCCGCGTGAAGCTATCGCTCTCTTCGCCTGGCTCGTGAAGGAACATGCAATTACGATTGTTGCATTGCTCATTGCGGAGGTATGCGGAGCAGTACTTCGTGGTTCCGTACTGGGCCCTGCACAGCACGTTAGAGACAGCAATTTGACACTTACGGTCTGAACCTACCTCAAGACTCTATCCCCGTTTACCGAGCCATCCACAGCAGCGATGCAAGTGGCCGCATCCTCCTTCTTGGCGAATGTCACATAGACACCGACGGATTGCTGTGGATGCGACGTGTCCTTGGCCTTGCTCACGACAATCTTGATGATCTTGCCATATTGTCCGAAGTACTGGTCGCCGCGTAGCGTCTCGAGTAGCTTGTCCTCTCTCGTTGTGGGATTGAGGCCGGTGACGTAGACGAGGTTCTTTTGCACAACACGCAGGCCGGCGAGATGTTTACGGCTTAACGAGTCAGCCTCGCGCTTCTGGGCCTCCTTCTGGCGTGCAGCGGCCTTCTTCTTGGCTTGCTGGGCGAGATCGGCCTTGTAGTTGGCCATCCTGTACGAGATCAGCACGCGTGGCTCGAGCGGCCGCGATGCGGGCAACATACTCTTCCGGACTGATGACCTTCCACTCTATGCTCTTCTCGTCATACGGCCGACGACATGCGGGGCAGAGGCCGTTCATGGTGGTCTTGATGTTGTTGTAGCAGAACTGGCATATCTGTTGCGGCCCAGTCAGTACGGGGCGGCGCAAAAGTCGGTTGTGGCGGCGCGGTCTGGCATACCTGGTAGCCGCATGGACAGGGCCTGAAGTTCTTGTCGGAGAGGTCGAACTCCTCAACGCAGAGGGGGCAGAGCTCCTCCTCCTCATCGTCGATGAACTGGTCTACCTGTGCGCGGGACATGGTGTGTGTGGTGATGGAGAGCGGTGGTGGCGCTCGCGGAGCGTGTTATGCAGGGAGATGGATGCGCAAAACTGGCGTCGGAAAGCGGGAGCGGAACAATGCAGAGGAAGACAGGCAACAAACAGACGAACGCCGGCCGTGAGCGGGAGTCAGGAGAAGTCGTTACGCGTGGGTGAGGATGGGCGGAAGGAGGTGGTCGTGGAAGCGGCCGCAATCGCCGGGCCTCGCTCTGGCTGGCAGCAAAGCTGTTCCGGCGCCGGTCACGTGCGCGCCCGCTAATCCCTCCGCGGCCGGGCCTATCGAATCGCCGGCGTTCTCGATGACCTCGACGATTGCATAGCACCATCACCCGGCCCAGCTCCCGCCATTGGCCTCGTCCGCAGTATCCACCGAGCGTCGCGAGGCCCATCTGCTCTCCCCCACCGTCCACCATGAGCCTCCGTCTGTCCAGCAGCCGCGCGCTCGGCGCTGCGCTGCGTTCTACCGGCTCCTCCGTGCGATCCAACGCCGCCCGCAGCTTCACCACCTCTGTCGTGCGCGCGAAGCCGTCCGATGCCGACACCCCGAACATGCGGGTACGACCAGCACCCACCTCAAAGTGAGGCGCACACTGACTTCTGCGCCAGTACGCAGCGCGTGACGACCCTGGCCCTCTGAAGGCGCCCGTCGTCAACCCGGCCGACAAGTACGCCGAGAAGGGCGAGGCTCTCCACAAGTACGGCCAGTACCTGCTGTCGTGTCTGCCGAAATACATCCAGCAGTAAGCATCATGTCGAAGGCAATTGGCCCGGCTGTTGACCGGTTGCAGGTTCTCCGTCTGGAAGGATGAATTGACCATCTACATCCCACCCTCCGGAGTCATCCCCGTCTTCACTTTCCTTAAGTACCACACCGCCGCCGAGTACACCCAGATCAGCGATATCACTGCCGTCGACTTCCCCACCAAGGATCAACGTTTTGAGGTGGTCTACAACATGCTCAGCGTCCGCCACAACTCTCGCATCAGGGTCAAGACCTACGCCGACGAGGCCACGCCTGTTCCTAGCGTCTGCGGGCTGTACGATGGTGCCAACTGGTATGAGAGGGAGGTCTACGATCTGTTTGGTGTTTTCTTCGTTGGCCACCCCGATCTGCGGAGAATCATGACGGATTATGGTTTTGATGGACACCCATTGAGAAAGGATTTCCCCATGACGGGCTACACGGAGATTCGCTACGACGAGGAGAAGAAGAGAATTGTTGTTGAGCCGCTTGAGATGACCCAGGCCTACAGGAACTTCAGGGGTGGTAGCGCCGCTTGGGAGCAAGTTGGTACTGGTACGGACAGGAAGCCTGAGAGCTTCAAGCTCCCCACGCCCAAACCCGAGCCGCCGAAGGAGGGCGAGAAGAAATAAGAAGCACCGGCCTGTAAACTTTGTAAATCTATTTCTTCCGTATTCGTCGAGAAAAAGCGAGATACCGAAGCAAGACGCTAGACGTTTCCTAAGACGCGTTGAATTCTCGCTGGAATTGAAATATGTTCAAAGTCGAAGGCAATATGGCGTGTAACACGGGAGAAGATGTGTGTAAGCAGGACTGTTTTAGCGCCGAGAGCGAAAGGCACCCCAACGTTGAAGGCGCTATGAGCCGAAACGCACTCGTGGAATTGGAGAACTTATCTGATGGAAAAGTCCCTGAGATTACACTCATCTGACAAGGCGAATGCCACTGCTCAAGACGGCAGTTGCTGACACTGTCTCTAGGGCTATCCGAAAAGAGGCTACACACTCCACGCCTTCTTTCGACTGCAGCAGCCTTAAAGAATCGGGCTTACGAGCACGGCACGATACTAATATCAACTCACCGCAGGTGACAACGTCTGATTTGTATCTCGATTGGCTTTCACGCACATCCTACCTTGATTAGCAAAACCAAATATGCTGGAACTTTTGCGTGTTCAGTGTCCGTGTTATAGCAAGCATTGGCTCGAGTTATTTTAACCTCCGACTAACCAAATGTGGTACAACTCCCAACTGCCTAGTACCCCCACGCAGGCAGCCGCACCTCGTGTCCTTAGTTGGCATGCGCTCTCTTCTTCCATCTACACAACGGAAGGCCGGCGTTGGAGATCGGGCGTCAGGTGCCAAGTGTGCCCCGCACGTCATTTTGACTCGGCCCACAGCAAGCGTGAGTAGATATAAAGGTGCACTCACTTGCACCACAGATCACTAACTAAACACAACTCCAATCAAGCCAGTGCGCTTGACTACGACTCTGACGTACTTCTTAACCTCAGTTTTAATCCTCATTCACCCATCCAACTCACTCACCATGCCGAACGGCACCTTCACCATCACTGCCCCGCCCGGAACCGACATCTGGCGCAAGCCACCTAGCACCAACAGGTAGACGCGCAACCCACCCCCAGCAAATCCCCACAGAGCACTTCTGGAGCCAACGGCTAGCAACAATCGCATTCACCAAGCACGACTGCGTACGCGGTTGAAGCACTCACCAAGATACCTACCTTTGGCATAATTGTCCAACCGAGTTCGCCCAACGCAATTCGCGCCCACGCGTCACTAACACACGCCACAGCTTCAACGCGCCCACGCATCCCCTTCTCCCTACCGGCCCCGTCCCCCTCTCCTCCTTCAGCCGCGCGCGCCTCACCCTCCGCGGCCCCTGGACGACACGCTACGACCAAGGCGGGCTGCTCCTCCACCTCACCACCCCCACCACCACCAACGCCACCTCCCGCTGGCTCAAGACAGGCATCGAGTACTACCTCGACCGCGCGTACCTGAGCACGGTCGCGACGCAGACGTATTCGGACTGGAGCGTGGCAGAGCCGGCGGACGGCGGCGCGAGCGGCGCAACGACGATTGAGGTGCGGCGGGAGAAGGACGAGCTGGGATCGAGCTTGTGGGTGTACGAGATCGTGCTGGGCGAGGGCGGGGAGGAGAGGGAGAGGAGGCCTTTGAGGGAGGCGACGTGGTGGTTTGCGGACGAGGAGGGGTGGAGTGTGGATGTGAGGGCGATGGCGGCGAGGCCGGCGGCGAAAGAAAGTGTTGTGGGGGAGGAGAGGCTGGTGGTGAGCTTTGAGGGGGTGGAGGTGGAAGTTGCGTGAGGGCTGAGGAGATGGTGGGGTATTGGGTTTGTGTGGAGGTGCTGTGAGTGGAGTTTGTGTGAGCAGAGGCTTCCGTGTGCTAAGGTTTCTGCGGGTGCGGCTCGAACAAGGAAAGTTTGTCCCATGGAGTTTGGATAGGTCTCCAGAGTTCCGTAAAATGCCTTAGATACGGCGTGTCCACTGACTGCCCGTGCGTGCCGCACCGCGTGAGAGACAGGACGTGAGAGCGTCGGTTGATCTATGCTTTGCGAGGTTGCCGATAGGGCTGAGGTCTTGCATCTGAACGTCAGACCAATCGTATATTTCATTTGGCGATTCAAGGGAGGTGGTGAGGTTGTCTGAACCTAGGGGCTGCAAGGCCTCCCACGGTCAAGATGTTCCGCACGAATGAGAATCTTTGCCTGCCTGTAGGACCAGGCCTTCTTCGACGGATTCAGATACGTCGTTGCGCGCCGTGCTCCGATGACAACAAGCGTGCCAAGTAGTGAAAAGTAGGTGAGACTGCAGTGTTGTCATCGCATACGCCGAGAAGCGGAAGCTGCATTGCTACGCGCAGAAGATACCGACGCGTTTCGCATGTAGTGGCCGGCGGTATCTGCGGATCGAGACCTCTCTATCGTGATCGATAAGAGCAAGAGTGGATGGAAAAGTTTCAGCAATGGTGCAACAACGAGCTCTTGCGCCGAGCTTTTGCACCTCAGACCTGCAGCCGCAGCCGTGATGGCACTGTGCGTCCGGTTGAATGGAAAGATGACAGATGTCTTCTTCGCGGCAATTGCGAATCATTGCGGAGCCCGCGGTCAACAGAGACAGCCCCATGACAGCGTGTTTGCTGATCTCGAACGCCCAGTCTCGGACAATCTCCACGATGACGCCAGGCGGTATCTCCAGCATATCTCCGACGTGTCGAGAAGAGGCAGGTGTGCCGCAGGTTTCAGGCTGGCCTGACGCAGATTTGATGGGCCTCCGGCAGAGTTTTCTACTCGGCAGCGGAGCTGGTGTCTGAGAGCGACGGGAGACGGTGTGGGCGAATGGAGCGTTGCGCAATGGGGAAAACGAGCCCTAACGACACGTGAGATCAACATTCCAGAAGGTCGCTCCAGCACATCTGCGCCGCTCGCTCCCCGTTCCTGTGGGCTCGGCCACTCCTTCCGGCAATTGCGTGTCGTGGCCCGGCGCGCTGGAGTCGCAGGCGGCGGGGCTGCCGGCGGCGGCGGCAGTGCGGACTCGCTCGCTTACGAAGAGGCTGGCAGGAGGCAGATCGCCCGCGCTCTCCGCCCAGCTCGCTGTCTCCAACTCTGCCCCCGGCGGCTGCGTTCATTCGCTCCCCGTCTCCCCGCTCGTCAGCAGCGTCTTGGTGTGCTTGTCGGCTAGGCCGTCTCCAGCCAGCGGGGGCTCGGAAGCTCAATTGACCGGTGCGGGACTGTACATGTCGCGCTCTGGTAGGCCGCGCGCCTCTCACCGCTTCTCCACGACCCCGATGGGGCTACCATCCAAGCGCCTGAATCATGGCTTCCTTCGGCCGCCACTCGCTGTGCCTGCGGCTCCTGCCTCCCACGGCACGATCCCTTCGCAGTCCACTGCCCGGCGATAAACCACTAACGTCCTTGCAGCTGCTGTGCGCCATATTATTGACTTGCGACCTGCTGGCACGGAAGCTGGTCGTGTGAAGTTTTCGCTGAACCCTCGTACTAACCGCGCCACGCGCTCCGCCAAACGAGAAAATGAGCACCGATATGAGTACCGAGGACCTAATCAGGCAGCTCGAGGAGCAGCGCACCGCCTTCCTGGCCCTGGAGCAGCGCGTCCACACGGCTCTGCGCCAGCAGGAAGCAACACGCCCGCAGGACGAGAGCCCATCGTCCCCCACCTTCAGTGATGGAATCGGCCGCCAATCGACCGTCTCGTTTGCCGAGCCGAGCCGCAAGTCAACCGGCATCGCGTCGTTGCTTCAAAGCTCGGCCATGTCCGTGGACAGCGACGACGAGGACGACGAGACGTACTATGTAGGTGGTCTTTCTTCTTATAGGCCAGACGCTCGGACCACCTGGAGTTGCTGCGCCTTCCTTCTGGGAACTGGATCAACCTACACTGCTCCGCTTTGCTCGCTTTGCTAACCCTTTGAATCCAAAAGGTTCGAACGCCTTTACCGAGGCAGTCGTTAGCCGAAGAGGATCTGCGCACTCACCTGAGAACCTACGAATGGGAGTCATGTGGCCAGACCATCCTTGAAGACGTAGTCTACGATGGCCAGTTGAGGCATCCTAATCTCTTTCCAATCTCCAGAGCCGGAGACCGATCACATCTTTCTAGCTACCAGGTGTTCGACGTGGGGCCCGACGGTGCGCCCCTGAGTATCGATGTCGACGACGAGGACGAGGAAGAAACGCAGTCGAAGGAGGCTCTTTTCTGGAACATTGTCAAGGTATGTGGGGCTTTTCATGTTCTATCCAACTTTGAACAATCCTGGCGAGAGGAATCCATTCGGACTAAAGGCCGTGGAGCTAAGGTCTTCCGCTTGGGGGACGTCGTTGGATTTTGAACATTCGTCGGATGAGTCGGCACGTCATCCGGACCATATACTTGGCATGATGAATGTTTCAAATCCCCCCTAGAACCCCTGTCTGGATGACTTCTCGGCTGCCTTGCCGACCTTGCCGGACTCCGTTCAGAGCTTGATCAGTCGATTCAGTCCAATAACACTATCTCCAGGATGTCAATGTGGAGCCCGACCACCGCCCTGCCGTGGGCCGAATACTGTAGGATCCTCTTAATATCCAGGCTATACGGATAAGGCTGACGATCTCTAGTATCGCCCAAGAACCTGCGCCTGTCGTCTTCGGAGCGTTACATTATGCGATGAAGGAATATTTCGACATGGACGAGCTGTTTCTGCATCTGGTCAATTCCGAATACTCATCGGTACAAAGCCTCTCCACCACGTCTTCTTCCGTGCTTGATGCCTACGCGCGCTCTCTACTAACCCCAGTGTCAAAGGCTACACCTCATAGGCCATTCTCTGGAGACTCACGGCACCAACGAACATTCACCTTCAGCTTTGAGTACTACACCATCATCGGCGAAGATCGTCAGCCCATGCCTTGGCAAAGCCATGACAAGCGTCTTTCTGCGTCCAGTAGTCACCTTCCTCTCACCCGCTGCAGCTCAGTAGTTTCTTTGGCCTTGCTTGGAGACCCCATCAAGAAGATCCGCAACACATCTCGACGGAAGACTGCGAAGGCGAGGCAAGGTCTCGTATACGATCCGTTCTCTCCATGGCTGGTGCTCAATATGCAGGCTTATCCAGACTGGCTTGGATGTGCAGACGCCCACGATTCTAGCAAGCACTATGTCAACGGCCCCGAGGCATTTCTGGCAACGGTGCTGATGGAGTTTCGGGATGCGCGCAAACGGTACGAGGAAATTTACAAACAGATCACCAAAATGATTACCCCGCCCCCGGACTTCATCTTTGACGAGGATCAGCGAGATAAACGCCTGTTTGAGGATGCCAACTTCACGTACACCAGAGGATACTTTTGGGCACACCAGACCCTCGGATCCATCAACGACAGCATCAAAGCTATGATTGATGCCTACGAAGACACTTTCACGGATGAAGTATGGGAAGGCAAGCACAAAAGTATTTGGCCGCTCCTCGACGAGACGTTACCCCGCAACGACCACTTCAGACGGAAGCTTTATCTCTTGCGTAAAGAATTCGAACGCGAAATCCGACATTTGGAGGCTCAGGTTAAGGAAAACAACGACCGTCGGCTCGAGATCCGAGACCTGCGCGATCAGCTATTCAGTGGCACGTCTGTTCTGGAGTCACGTAAGTCTGTTGAGCTTTCCGAGATTACCATTCTCCAAGGGCATAACGTCAAACTTTTGACGCTTATCAACATCTTCTTCATGGTAAGTGGATCCACCATCGTTCTCAAATGAAATGTCAACTCACACAACCCCAGCCCCTTACCTTCGTGACAAGCGTCTTTGGAATGACAAACATGTCGACTGAACACACCTTTTGGGAGTTTGGCACGGTTCTGGTCACCGTCTGCGTGCCATTCTTCTTGCTGATCGGGTCTCTCAACACGACTAAAGGATACGAGTTTTGGAAAGCACGTTGTAAAGAGGTCATGAGATCAAGTATTTGGTTCCTGGCCTTCATGTCTGGTTTAGCCCCGAGATCTAGTCGGCCAAAGAAAGGCCAGGCGCGTGAAGCGGAAGAGGAAAAGCAGAATAGCCCTCATCTTTCCTGCTCTCGGAGGCCGAGCGTTTCGTCGGACGTACGGGACCGGCCCCAGCGATCACCGACGAGCACAGATATGGAAAAGGATGATTCGATAGAGGGATCAGAGGACGGTGAGAGGAGGAAAAAGAGGTGGTTTGATCCAAAGTTCCTGAAGAGGATATCACGTAGGGATGAGAAAAGAGAGAGTCAGACGCAGACCCAGGAGGTTTAGCAGCTGCCAAATGAACAAAATCGTCACAGCACCACCACATATTTCTCCATCACGCCAACGTCTTGAAATGGAAGTTGACATGCGAGATTCTCTTCCCCATAAGTGGCAAAATGGTTGGTTGCCCGTCCGGAGTTGGGACATTCGTCCGGGCGGAAATCTCTCGCACATGGTGTGCTCGGCCCGGTTTGATCAACCCTTCAACACCAGGCGAGTATGCAATCATCCGGAGTCCCACAGATGAGACTAACCCGTAAGGCTAACGACGCCGCATCCCAGCAACAAGCCGGTCGTTGTGAGTGGTCGTATGTCGGGAGAGGCTTCGGCTCCAGCATTGTGGCTCAAGCGATGACGGCACAGCGGCGCTGGGTAGCAAATTAGGCGAAGGTGCATGAATAACGAACAGCGCAGCAAGAGGAATCGACGCGACGGCTGAAGTGGACGGGAGAAACGGAAGGTATGTTCGTCTCGACGCTATTCACGTCGTGGCATAGCTCAGGATTTTACATACCATCATAGCTCCGCAGAGCGGGCTAGCCCTTTCGTTTCCTCATCTCCATCGAGAAGCTTGGCGGGGAAGTGTGGAGCTGTTGCTGCAAGCAGCCGTTAGTGTCGCAGGCACAGGTCCTGCTGACATCTTTATTTCTCTCCTGCAGCGGTGCCTGCGTTACACCCTGAATCGCCAATGCAGGTTCGGCATATAGCTGATTAGCTGGCAGAAAAGGGCAGGGGGTAGGATTGGAACAATGACCTACAACTATAATCCTTCTAGAAGCTCTAGGACCAGGGGGTGCGCCACACAAACAGTCACGCTGGAAGAACATCCGGCGATGAACGCTTCTTGCTTTGGAGCGAAACGAGAAAATGCACTGCACGGAAGAATAATGATGCAATCGAGCCAAACCTAATTGGCAACCGTGGTCCGGGAACGCCGCTTCGTGGTGTCAGCGTTTTTTTTCTATAAACAAATTCGCGCATCTACCCCGGTCTCCGCCCTATAGGTACACATGGCGCTCAGCGTCGTGATTGGAGGTGGTGGGTCCGCAGAGTGCGCGAAGGCCCCGGCGCGCGCGGCGCGAGCATGTGCGAATCAGCAGGTGCTCTCCGAGGCCTGCGGAAGAACGGCTTCTGGCGGAGATGACGGACAGAAGAAGCGGGAACCAGTCAGCAGCCGGAGAACAAGGAGAGCCGCTCCAATCTCCCCATCATGACAAGATTCCGGGTTTTGCACCACTCGCTCGCGGAGCCCAGCGTCTCTCGAGCGAAATATCGAAAGCATGCAAGGTACCCCGTGAGCCCGCATAATCCTTCCGCCCGCTTCCACAATTGTCCTCTCCAAGATTCCTGATCATCGCAAGCCCGCGATGCTTGCCTTCCTCGCCCGCTCCGACATCCGACCAATCACAGCGCGCGGCCGCAGCCATCCCTGGCGAAAGTCATGCTTGTCAGCGGAGCGTCGCTTCGCTCTCTTCCCGCCCATGCATGCGTTAGCAGCCTCATGGCCGTCCACGCCGTCCTAATCCCCGGATTCTTCGTCTCTTTGGCCCGGCCGCTACTCAACTCTTTAGTGCCCGTCAATTCCCCACACTTTCCCACCTTCCATCTCCAGCTCCTCGCTCCGATGCACCAGGCACTCCCTTCGGGCCCTTCCTGCCGAACGGAACACCGCCACTCAACACCACCGCAGCTGACCATGGCCAGAGCAATATTTTTTTTTGCCTCGCTCGGCTTGGTGCGTACCGCACCCGTCCCGTCGGGCGCCAGGCGGCCTACCTGGCCTGCACGCGCCGCCAATTCTTCTCACTAGGACCGGTCCGCCATGAACCTTGAACACTAAATACGGTCTTCGCTCTTGGGTGTCGTGACTCGCAGATTCAGCCGGGATCATCATTATAAAACGGGGTGGCCACAACCCACCTGGACATTTCTAGAGGCAGCGCAGGACTTCGACTCCAGTGCCTCGACTCGTCCTCCTTCGTTCCGGTCTCGGCAAACCATGGTCTTCTCCACCACCAAGGCCCTCGCCCTCGTCGGCCTGCTCACGAGCGGCCTCGCCGCCGCCGTCCCGGCTCCAACTGCCGCGGATGCGCCGTCGTTGAACAAGCGCCAGAGCAGCGTCGACACCTTCATCTCGACCGAGAGCCCCATCGCGTACGCCGGCGTGCTCGCTAACATCGGCGATGACGGGTCCAAGGTCGCCGGCGCGGCAGCCGGCATCGTTGTTGCCAGTCCGAGCAAGAGCAATCCTGATTGTGAGAGAATTCCGCCGCTCTGTTTCTGTCTTTTTTTTTCTTCCCCGAAGGAACAGGGAGAAAAAAAAAAGACATTGATCCTAAGGCCGGGACTGGGTGCTAACACGAACGGACGCAGACTTCTACACCTGGACCCGTGACGCGGCGCTGGTGTTCAAGGCGCTGGTAGATCAATTCATCGCCGGTGATTTCGACCTCCAGGATGAGATTGAGGAGTACATTATCTCGCAGGCGAAACTTCAGGGTGTGTCGAACCCGTCCGGGGACTTGTCGTCGGGCACTGGTTTGGTGAGTGACGCCCCTGATGTGAAGTTGTTGGGAGGGTGTCTGCCGTGTGGGGAATTGAAGTACGGCTTCCTGTCGGTCCAAGCGGAAAGATTGCTTGAGGTTGGCTCCGGATGAGTACTTCAATTCCATATGCACGACTGTCATGGCGCTGCTGAGATTGACCGGGGTAAGACCTGCAACCCAATTTCTGTCCGCACCACAAACCCAAGGGGAATAGGGCTAACTGCGGAAACTCTAGGGTGAGCCGAAATTCTACGTGGATCTTACGCAATTTATGGGAGCTTGGGGGAGGCCCCAGAGGGACGGCCCGGCTCTCCGCGCCACCGCTATGATTGCTTATGCTGAGTGGTTGGTCAACAACGGCTACACTGACACCGCAAGGGACGTTGTCTGGCCTGTCATCAGGAACGATTTGTCCTATGTCACGCAGTATTGGAATCAGACTGGGTTTGATCTTTGGTATGCAATCATACACAACCAGCATTACCTCATTCGGTAATTGAAAGTCGAGACTGACGACATTCAGGGAGGAGGTTCAAGGCTCGTCCTTCTTCACCATCGCCGTCTCGCATCGTGCACTAGTTGAAGGCAGCACTCTTGCTTCGCAGCTTGGCCAGAGCTGCAGCTACTGCGACTCGCAGGCCCCGCAGATCCTTTGCTTCCTTCAGAGCTTCTGGAACTCGAACGGCAACTACGTCGTCTCCAACATCAACGCCAACAATGGCCGGACCGGAAAGGATGCCAACTCCATCCTCACTTCCATCCACACCTTCGATCAGGCTGCCGGCTGCGATGACAGCACCTTCCAGCCCTGCTCTGCACGAGCACTAGCGAACCACAAGGCCGTGACTGATTCCTTCCGCTCGATCTATGCCATCAACTCCGGCATTGCCCAAGGAAGCGCTGTTGCTGTTGGACGATACGCCGAGGACTCCTACTACAATGGTAACCCCTGGTGAGTAGTCGCTTAAACCATATCAACAAGCAAGGCACCAGCTAAACGCCATAGGTACCTCTGCACCCTCGCTGCCGCCGAGCAGCTCTACGACGCCCTCTACACCTGGACGCGCGAAGGATCCATCACCATCACCTCCGTCTCCCTCCCCTTCTTCCAGGACATCTACTCCTCCGCCGCAACCGGCACCTACGCGTCCGGCACCGACACCTTCACGGCGCTGCTCAACGCCGTCAAGACCTACGCCGACGGCTACATCGCCAAAGTCCAGCAATACACGCCCTCGTCCGGCGCGCTCTCCGAGCAATACTCCCGCAGCGACGGCACCCCGCTCTCCGCCCCCGACCTCACCTGGTCCTACGCCGCTTTCCTGACCGCCGTCGCGGCGCGCAACGGCATCGTGCCGGCCTCCTGGGGCGGCGAGTCCGCCAACGTCGTGCCGGGGCAGTGCGTCGCCACGTCCGCGCTCGGCACCTACTCGTCCGCCACCAACACCGTCTTCCCGACCAGCCAGACCAGCGCGCCCGGCGGCAGCACGTCGACCACGACCACACGCCCGCCCACCACAACCACCACGCAAACCACATCGTCAACCACGACGACGGGCACCACCTGCCCGACCGCCGTCGCCGTGACCTTCAACGTCATCGCCACCACCTACTTCGGCGAGTCCGTGCTGCTGGCCGGCAGCGTGGCCGCGCTGGGCAGCTGGGCCCCGGCCAGCGCCAAGGCGCTGTCCGCCGACAGGTACACGTCCAGCAACAACCTGTGGTACGGCTCCGTGAACCTCGCGCCTGGCACCGCCATTGCGTACAAGTACGTGCGCAAGGGCAGCGACGGCGCGTTCACGTGGGAGAGCGACCCGAATCGGAGCTACACGGTGCCGAGCTGTGTTGCGACGGCGAGCGTGAGTGATACGTGGAAGGGTTGAGCGGGGGAGAGGAGTGAATTAGGGGGAAAGGGTGGGGAGGGGGCGGAGATTTGGGGGTGGCTGGTTCTCTTTTCTTCTTGCTTTGTCACCGTTGGGGTAGAGAGTGAATTTGAATGGGTTATTTTTACTGGACTTTTGGGAGATTTTTCTGCATCTAACTGATCAACGCGTAAGACGTGATGATCCTGCGTTGTTCTACTTGCCAGACACCAAGCGTGGTGGATGAAACGAGGGATAGGAGACCACAGTGCGAGTTTGAATTCCAGGGAGTTGAAAGAAACACCGGCAAAAAAGCTCTGCTGGGTCTGAGTGTTGTTTTTAGAGAGAGGGGAGTAAATGGTTGACAATGCTGTCTGAGGAAGTAGAGCATCGGATGAGTAGGTTTTACAACGAATTATAGTCCTGGCCCACAGCAACTCCACGTCATCCCCTCAGACCGGCCACGACAAATCTGCCCGAACCTAGGCCTCAGCCCAGCGAGAGGCCCTGAGATCTTCTCGCATCAAAAGTTGGACGCGCGGATCAGGGTCCTACGCAGGGTTCGCGAGCAGGTTTCTTCTGCACCAGTCGGGCTTATCCGCACGTGACTACCATGTACAACTACGTCATCCCGTCAGATATCCGTCGCGTCCCTCCATCCCACATATTTACGTCTTGTCTGCCCGCTCCAGCTTGTATTCTTTTCTCAAACAAATTGACTGCCTATCGTCTACTATTCTCTGTACAACCGAGAGCGAACCGCTGAATTCAATCACCCACATCTCTCGAGATCAGACCAGAACCCCGTACATCACCAGCCATAAACACATCACGAAAGAGAAGAAGAAGAAAAAGATGTCAAGCAAACAGCAAGTCGCCCGCCACGCCGCAGCAGACGAGCAGCAGCAGCACCAGCAGCAGCAGCTCAGCCAACCGCAAGTCGAAGCGCGCGAGCAGTACGCCAGCGCCGAAGCCAAGGTCAGTCAACCAGCCAGTCCCCGCGCTCCCACCACCAAACCTCCCACCCCCTCCCCGCTCTTTTTTTTTTTTTTTAAAAAAAACTGTCCGTACCCCAACCAAGCCCTCCTGCTCTCGCTCACCACAAAGCCTAGGCCGGACTCAACCTCAACATCTTCGCCGCCCTCTCCGGCAGCCTGTTCCAGCGGTCCAAGAAGACACCGACACGGCCGCCGACGGCTCCTCGCGCAGCGTTGAGCACACCGACACGGCGGCACGGGCCAAGGGCGCCGGCGCCGGCAACCTGGCGGCCGTCGGCTCGGCCAAGGCCGAGTCGCGGGACCGGGCGGTCGGGGACGGCGCCGTCGAGGCGGTCGGGAGGGGGAAGAAAGGGGCCGACGGTCGGAAGAAGATCGAGGGCGGGAAGGAGCAGCGGGGGCAGGTGGAGGAGGTGGATCATCTCGGGATCGGGGCGTGGGAGAAGTGAGTTGGGCGAGCGCTACGAGGGCAGGCGTTCTAGTGTTTTAATGGGAAACGGCGTTGGCGAGAATACCTGTATAAATCCCTACTTGGTGAAAATGGGAATCTTCATTGTCTGTTCTTCGTTTTCGTTTTTACCATTTCTACTCATCCTCCTCCTCCTCCGCGTCCTCCATCCTCGCCAGATCCTTATGCAACCGATGCTCCCCCATCGCCAAACTGCATACCGCGCCCAACGCCGCGATTCCAAACGTCGTCCACCACACCGCCGTCAGCGCCCGCATGTACGCCGCCAGCACGCCCTCCTTCCACTCCGGAGGCAGCCCCCGCACCATGCCTACGCTATCCCTGATCCGCCCGATCACGTCCGCCGCGCCGTCGCGCTCGCCGAAGCGCGTCCACAGCTCCTGCTTGAGCACGTTCTGGAAGACGGCGCCGGCGACGGCGATGCCGACGGTGCTGCCGGTGCTGCGGAACGCGTAACTGGCCGACGTGACGACGGCCTGGTGCGCGTGGTCGACGGCCGCGATGAGCGCGAGCAGCGTCGTCGTCAGCATGCCGCCGTAGCCGAACCCGACCAGGAAGAGGTACACGAACGGCGGCCACGCCGCCGTCTCCGCGTTGAACGTGCCCGCCACCAGGCCGATGGCGAGCACCAGCGTTGCCTCGATGCCGGCGTTGACGTGCCAGTACCGCCCCGTCGCGCGCGTGATCAGGCCCACGGCGATTGAGCCGGCGGCCGTGCCGACGGCCTGCGGGATGAGGCGGATGCCGGCTTGGGTGGCGCTGAGGCCGCGGACCTGGAAGTAGATGGGGCCGTAGTAGAGGATGGCGAAGACGGACATGGTCGTGAACCAGTTGGTCAGGCAGGCGCTCCAGACGGTGCGGTGGAGGAGTAGGCGCACCGGGATGATGGGCTCTTTGGCGACGCGGTCCTCGACGAAGATGAAGACGAGGAGGAAGGCGGCGAAGAAGGGCAGGCTGACCAGGACGAGGGGGTGGCTCCAGGAGACGAGGTTGCCGCCCGAGTTGAGCGCAAGGAGCAGGAGTACCAGGCTCGTGACCAGCGTGATGCTGCCTAGGAAGTCGACGCGCCGGATGCGCGACATGTTCTTCTCCTTGACGGGAATCTTGATGGTGAAGTAGACCAGCAGCCCGGAGATGACTATCAGCGGCACCTGTATGAGAAATGCCCATCTCCAGGACAGCGCGTCGTTGATCCAGCCGCCGAATGCACCTCCAAGCCCGCTGCCCAACCCAAAAGACAGGTTTCCGAAGCCCTGCCACAGCCCGCGCCGGCGCAACGGGACCAGATCAGTCGTCACAAAGGTGGAGATGGTGAGAAGACCGCCGCCGCCCATGCCCGCCACCACACGACCTAGTATCATGATGCTCTGGCTCTTCGCAAGTCCGGATATCAGGTTGCCAGCGCCGAAGAGGACATTCGAGATGACCAGGCCAGTCCGACGCGAGAAGATGTCCGTCAGCCGCCCGCTGAGGGGTTGAATGGCGGCATTGGCGATGAGGTAGGCGGTAGCAAGCCAGGAGAACAGCGTGAACGAATTGAACGAGTCGGATATGGGTGCACTCAATGTAGCGATAATCGTCGAGTCTAGGGTCTGTTGGCTGTCATTGCGCGGAAGGATTCTGGAGTGTTGTTCAGAGCAAACTCACCCAGTGCTGCAAGGAAGACGCCAACCCAGACACTTGCCAGCGTTAAGACCAGCTTGGCCGTGCTGGGCTCCTCTGCTAGCGGGATGCTGTTGTCGCTGTGGCTGCCCCGCTGCTCCGCGTTGCCATTGGTGCCGTCCTCGAGAAGCGGGCTGTGCTCTGTGGCAGCAGCAGAGGCATTGGGAGCTGAACCGTTTGGGGGCGACATTCCACTGGAAGTTTGAGCGCTCCTGCGCAAGGAGTGGGGTGGAGTGAAGCTACATGATGGGTGAGGATTCACGGCAGAGAAATGGCGCTGACGGCCGGCCTCGGATGTCATCGCGCAGTGACGATCGTCGGCGTTCCAGCTGGCCGGCCGACCGTGCTTGCCTGAGGCACCAGCATGTCCTCGCAAACGAACTTGATAGTTGACAAAAAGAAGAGCTACTGTTTAGATGCGCCTGGCGACCCAAGCTTTTCTGCAGCGATTGCGCCCGAACACCTTCATTCCCGCTGCATCTCCCTTCCGCAAACATGGCAGGGAATGCTCCCCTGTCCGAATCTTTCAACAGTGATACAGCGTCGAAAGAGCCGCTCTTTTCCAAAGTCTTGAGATGAATCTTACAAACGCTACGGTGCCCGGCTGGTATGCAACGGCAGCCGCTCGCTCCCATCCTCGCTCAAATCATCCAGCTCAAACTCAGCCGCGCTCTGTATCCTCGACTCCTCATCGTTCTTCGCCTTCGAGAAGCCTCTGATGTCCGCCAGCTCCGCCCTGCTTGGGTACGGGGTATCGCATCTCTTACTCCTCAGCGTGGGGTAGTACCTCCTATACGTGAACCACGCGACCGCCATTCCCAGCGTACTCCCGACCGTGACGTCGTAGACATCGTGGCGATAGTCCTCACAGCGCGAGATGGCGATGAGCACGGCGGTGAGCAGCGGTGCGAGGGCCAGCAGCACGCGGCCCAGGTCGGTGCGCGGCCGGAAGACGTGGCACTGGCCGGCGATCAAGAGGGAGAGGTAGCCCAGCCCGCTGAAGGCGAAGCTGCTGTGGCCCGACGGGAACGAGCGCCAACCGTCGTGCAGCGTGTGGTGGTCCGTCTCGGTGCAGATCTCGAACGTGACGAGGCGGTGCGCGGGCGTGCCTTTCTCCTGCGGTGCCAGCTTGAAGTCAGCTCCTTTTCCCATTTCCCATTGAGATGGCTGACGCGATCCGAAGTCGTCTGCAGAGGTGTGGATGTTGCTTACAGGCTTGCAGCGCGCGAGCAGGTCGGGGCGTGGTCGCCCAACTGCGTTCTTAACCACGTCCGTGATGAAGGAGGTCAGGATCAGGCTGATGAAGAAGCCCAGGATTGTGATGTGCGCCTTGTGTCCGCCTGGCCGGAAAATGAGAGCCCAGAGGATCAGAATTGCGAGCGGAATGCCGCCAGCGTAGATGAACAGCCAGCCGACGGAGACGCGTTCGACCTCGGCGTGGGGGAATTGGATCGCAAGGTTATCGAGGGAGAACATGCGGTGAAAGGGCTCCACGAAGAATTGGATCTGGCAGCTGTCAGTCGCTGGTATACAGGCCTCCGCTTGCTCTCGCAGCTGTTGCGCTGCTTCTGCGGCTCCCCCTATGTTTGGTGCTGGCATGCGCAGGGGCGGACTTACGAGTATGTACATGGCAATGAGAGCTGCGAGACCTAGGTATTCCGAGGCGTACGACCTCTGCACACCCGGTTAGCTCTCGATGCGCCGCTTGGTGTTGCGACGCGTGCGATCCCATACCTGCCAGAATCTCGAGACCGCGGAGCTGGCACCATTCTGCTGCAGACCAGCTGCGCGCCGAGAGTGTTGGGCATTAACGCCCGGCATGATTACTTCAGGATGTCTCGCGCAGGTGCATGAGAAATCCCGGTGGGGGTGCAAGAGCGAGGGTGCGTCAAGTGTCACCCTGATGGTTTCGCCTCGTGGCCGGAAAGAGAGAGCTTCGTTATCGGCTTATCGAGCGCATGGCTGACATAACTAAGTGGGTTCGGTTCAGCCCTACGCGGGAGGCGCAGGCGGGATGCTCGACAGCCCAGCACATCGCAACAGCCTATCGTCGGTGGGCAGTCGATATGACAGCATTCGAGATCTACGCAAAGAACAGGGAATGCAGCTCTCATCCTTATCTCCTGTCACCCATGCTCTATTGGCGTCCGCGTCCAGGTGCCTCATCTTACCAGCTGCACCGGTCCGACTCGGCTCACCTGGCCGACGTGTGTCTTGCGCACCTCGTCTGAAATCTCCTGCTGTGTTGTCCCTTGTGCTTGCAGCCCGCAGAGCTGGCAATGCGTGCCATCCCTTCTCGCTTCGGAAAATCCGAAAGGACGTTGGGCCCGCATGAGTTCAGGCGGCCTCAGGACGAGTAGGTATTGCCGCAGTTCGCAAAGCAGCCGAAGTAGGAATGGGGGTCCCTCTTTTCTGAGGAAGAAGCAGCGTCGAAGCGAACGTGAACTCCACCACGGAGCAAGCCCACAGCGCGCTTCAAGGCCCCTCGGCGCTGGGGATGTGTTGAGGTCCGAGAGCCCATCAATAGTTTAACAGCACGAGGCGAGTGCCGAACGACGGCACAGGGATGCAAGGGGCACAGCCGGACATGCACAGAACGTCATCTGGCGGATCAGCACCACCCCAACCCCGCATGACGGAGAGGGAAGGCTTTGCGACCCGAGAGCTTAGCGGACGCAATGTCCGTCGTGGCTTGCTCGCTAGCGACGCCTCGTGACCCGGCCAGAGCCGGCAGCCGGGCCAGCCAGGCACACGCGATGTACGAATACGGCGGCAGGCGGCAGGCGGCCGTGAGGACGGGCAGGCTTAGGGCGCGGTGGAGATTATTGGTGTTGATCGGGCAAAGCGCGGCCAGCGCTCCGACTCCTTTTCCCTCGGCGCGTCGCATCAATAATGTTCCGCCGTTTGCTGTGCTCCGGCTGTGCTAGAAGCAACGGCAGCAGGGGGCCAAGGCAGGCGTGGAGCGCGCTGTGAGCCTGCGAGCCCCAAGACGCCAGCAGCTGCGCCCCAGCGCGCTGCCTCGCTCACCGCCAGTGTTTCGTATTTTTAGTCGCCTGCTGCGAGCAGCGCGCCGGGGAAGCAAAAATTCGCGACTCGAGCCCGCTTTTCGCGGAATGCAGCAACGGTAGCGGGACAGGCACGCGGTCGTGCGGCCCCCGTCGCTGGCCGTGCGAGGTCAGCCTTCCAGAGAGCCGCCAACAGCCTGTGCCTGTGTGCCTCCAGCAGGCCAAGCCCCGAGCGTGAAACTCTGCGCCGATTATAAGGGGGCCAAGCGCGCTTTCTCAGCCACTCTATCGCAAATCCGCCGGGCTCTTTATAACGCCGCCGAGCTGCACTTGCTGCTTTCATGCGCGCCTCAGCCACGCTCCCCGGAAACTGCAATGTCGCCCTGCCTCTAAACACCTTATCCCAACGTTGTATGGGTCTGAAAGCCGGGCCGCCACCCTGCGAGGCTCGACGCGCCTCCCACCGTCCGCAGAAAGGAGCTGGCGCGCCTGTTTCACTCTAACGAGCCCCATTGGCTGAGTTTTCGCGCGCTGCCAAGCCAGAAATGGGTTCGTTTTCGCGGCCTCTCGCCCCGGACCAAGCTCTAACAACATGCCAGACGACGAAAAGGAACCTCTGCACCATGTCGACAGCCCCGGCCTGTCGCCGGACGATGAAAAGGCCCTCCCGCTATGGCGACCCGACCGCTTCGTCACGCCGCCCACCTCCAGGGACCAGCTCGTGACGGGACTGTGCATCCTTCTTAATACTTGCGCGACCGTCGCTATGGTGTTTTTGAGCAAGCGGTCAGATCCACTTTTCTGCGCTCGATGCTGTCTTGTATACTGACGTACTGTAAAGCATCTTCACCGACCCACAGATGCACGATGCCCAGGTCATCTTCACCATCTGGCACTTTGCTTGTACCGCCATTGTTCTTTGGGTCTCCACACGCGCGCCATTCCGAGCATTCAAGCCTGTCCGGTTACCTCTTTGGGACGTCCTGCCAATCTGTGGAATGTTCACCGCGTACGTCATCCTGGGCAACCTGTCCCTGACGTACAACTCCATCGGGTTCTACCAGCTCGCCAAGGTCATGACAACTTCTGTCGTCGTGTTGGTCACCTTCGTCATGTTCCGAACTCCAATTTCCGTCTACAAGGCTTTGGCGATTGGCTGCATCTGTGCCGGTGTCAGCCTCACCAACTCCAACTCCGCGCAGAGCAACCCTTTCGGCGCCATTGTTTCCGGCATGGCTGTAACAGTTACGGCCTTTTACCAGATCTGGATTGGAAAGAAGATTGAGGATTTGGATGTTTCTGCCCAACAGCTCCTGATGAACCAAGCCCCTATCTCCGCCTTCTTATTGATATTCTGTGTCCCTGTGTTGGACAGAGTTCCTGATTTCAGTAAGATTCACTCGCTCAGAATCGCTCCGGCTCTTCGCTGACACGGTCCAGGCACTATACCCTCAGAAGTCTACTGGTCTCTCCTCGCCTCAGGTGTTACTGCCAGTGTTCTGAACCTGTCCCAGTTTCTCATCATCAGCCGGACTTCGGCTCTGACGGTAAGTTCTTCCCTTGGCAGACTTGGCACCTCGGATTCTCTAACTCTATGCTAGTTTAACGTCGTTGGAAACCTTAAAACTATTCTTATTCTCTCGGGCGGATGGTACGCCGAGGGCCGGTCCCCTACGACACAGGAGGCGTTTGGAGTCTCGCTTGCCATCGGAGGTGGCTGGCTCTACTCTCACCTGAAGCGGAAGTGAAGCATGGCCCACGTATTACTATCACCACCTACTCTCCCTGGACATCGAATCGACCCGATCAAGAGATGCCGCGGCCGGTCCCTATGAAAAGTCAATTAGAATCTTTTGCAGGGCGCGACCATTCGAGGTGCGCCTAGGAACGTTCTGAGCGGAACAGCAACGTTTTCCGGGGCAGGAGACCAACACATATTTCCGCATGGCTCGGGATGCCAAGCCCGCGCTCAATACTGTCGTCATTACGCTCGTCTTCGGGCAGTGCATTTTAGGCGCATTGGATTCAAGCATTGGCAAATGAAAGCGACGATGGAATGCATTGCGGTCACACGCCGTGGCCTATGGACATAGACATGGGCACAGAACAGTGTGTCTGTACCTATTAGTAACACCAGTACAAAGTTTAATACCTAATAGATTGGCCAGTCCACAAAGTGGACTGCTACGTTCTTTGAACTGGACCCCTCTCTGCGTGCTCTGAGTCCTCCTGGTTTAGGAGGTCCCCATCGGCAATATTCAATTCAATGCGACAACAGAGCCTTTGCCACAGCTCAGCCCGAGAGTACGAATCGGCTGCCCAGTGCAGTATTGGCGTCTGTGCCGCAAATGTCCGCCGGGACTAGTCGGAGATGAGTCTGGCGAGAGTTCGGGTCGCCGCAGCACAGCGTCCCTTGGTCCAAGCTCCCAAGCTTGGCTCTCACCTCGAGCATCAAACACCAAACCACCCCGCTCACGCCCGCCCGGCCCACAACCTCGACTGCGCGGGGCAAGCTGCCCTCCTTTGCACCCGCCACAATGGCCGACGACAACCCCGACAACGTCCTCAGCACCGCCTTCCCCGCCCCGCCGCCCTTCTGGAAGCACTTCACGCCCGACAACCGCGCCCGCCTAAAGGAGCTCCAAGATGCCGCAAAGCCAGCCGACAACGACCCCACCGCCGCCAGCAGTGCGCCCGCCATCCCAGCCGCAGACCTCCCGCCCGAGCTGCGCTACCTCCAGCCGCCAGCGCCGCCCTCGACCGGGAAATACCGCAGCTTCGGGGACCCGTATGACGTACGATTGCGCACCGGTAAAGGCGAAAAAAGAACGACGAAACAACTAACGATTACTGCGTGCAGATCAACACGCCCCTCACGTCCCTCAAAGACATGGGCGTCGAGCAGCTCTACCCGTCGCCCCCGCACTCGCCATCCTCGTCCACGACGGCGTCGCAATGGACGCTCGACCGCGCGCAGCACATCAAGCGCATGACGCAGAGCCTGCTGCTCAACTACCTGGAAATGGTCGGCGTCCTCGCGGTCGACCCCGCCCGCTGGCAGGACAAGTACGAGCACATGCAGACGCTGCTGTTCAACGCGCACCACCTGATCAACGAGTACCGGCCGCACCAGGCGCGCGCCAGCCTGATTGCGATGATGGAGGAGCAGGTGAGGAGAAGGAGGGATGAGGTCGAGGGCGTGAGGAGGATGGGGGAGAGGATTGAGGGCGTGTTGGCTGGGTTAGCGAGGGAGAGCGTGGAGGTGGGGGAGGGAGGGGGTGTGGGCGAGCGGAAGGTGGGGGAGGAGGCGGATTGGGGGGAGATGAGAAGGAAAGAGCAGAGGGCCGTGGTGCAAGCGTTGGATGAGGAGCTGATTGAGGATTGAGCGCGGGAAGGGGGCGCGGGATGTGGGAATGGCTTCGCGCTGAAAGCTTATTTGGCTGAACGGGGGAGACTGCGGATGCGGTATGGGGCGAGCTTTGTGGAAGCCACAAGCCATGGGTGAGGTGCGCGCATCTTCTGGCGTTTGGCTGGATTGTAACGGAATATACCCCAAATGAATGGCTTGATCTCTCAGCATGTCACATCCCAGGTAAAAGCTGCACCATGTGTATATTGCCCTCAAGCTGATGTACTTCTGCTGCGATTGGAGCAAAAGGACAAAGTCCGCCTTGATGTTCCAATCGGCTTGAGGGGCTCTTGTACCCCCCTCTCTGGACATTAGGAAGTAGCCACTGGCCGAAATTTCTTACATCTTCCAACCAAAGGAGATGGGCTACAAAGGCACACAAGTTCGAGCTCATTAAGGGTTGTGTAAGGCCGTCCCGGACAAGGGCAGCTTTGTAAGTCAAGAGGCTCGGAGGTCGAGTTAGCCCTGCGCCCACTGTCTTCTTCAGTTTTTATTTTTCTACTTTCAAGGCGGGCCTGCGAGAAGTAAAAAGACTCATACTACCAGCAGACGCAATGTCACGATCGGGGGGTCTTCTTTCCTTGACGAACTCAGACCAGCTGGGTTCTTTTTTATTTTCTATTCTGTGTCTGTCTACCGATACAATGTTAACATGCTTCCATAATTCATGATTCGTAATTCATAACAGCATAGTAATAAAGCACCACACCTGAGTGAGGGAGCCCTGTTACTTCTACCCTTCAATACCTGGCCCACGCAGCACATCTCTTGCTCTTTGTTTTTTTGACGACAAAATTACGGTCATGGATAGAATCCCCGCATAGTCTCGAGCAGCCTCGCAAAGCTTTCTGTTGTGACTCTGCCAATTACTTCGCTTACGCGGGCCATTGGTAGCAGTACTAACTTATCCAGCCGCACGCCGTACACGAAGGTGTCCCATCTTCGCCAATGGTTCCGCTGCCACCAAGGCTCCAGAGCCAGTGGCTCATGACCTTGAGGTGAGACGCCAAGAACGGCTGACCGCTCCGCGAAGGCCAGTGGCCACAGCGGTTGGCTCGGATCGTTGTTGTTTGTCGGACAGCGGATGATAGGCAGAGCAGCGACATGGGAGCTGCCCACGAAGAGCAGCAGGAAGGGTCGGAATCTCATACTTGGCTGATACACTCGGTTTCCCGTTCCCTGCTGATCTTTCTCTCCCTCCTCGTCCTCGAGCTGGACACGAACGATGGTGCAGGGTATGGGTGCCTCTTCTCCAGGCCAAACACCGGGGCGATGCAGTGCATCCATGATCCGACTCCGCTCTATGCTGTCCCTGGGAGGATTCGGATCGGAATCTGACCTTCGCGAAGAGATCCGCCGCCTTTCTGCTCTCATCTGCGCGTTGAGGGCTTCATGGTCGCCACGCTCTTCTGCCACGAGATGTGCATGTGCACCTGCAAAAACCGATCCAGAGATTCCGGGATGCGTCTCAAGCTGGAAAGACTCACATTTGTCTTGAGCAAGAGTGAGGTTCGTGGCAGATGCTGCCGGGAGTGGATCAGAAGCACAGGGATATGCTGAGTCATCTGCCGGGAGGCCAGTTCCGGAAAGATCGCATTCCCCCAGACCAATCCTTGCTGGAGATGACGAAAATCCAAGGAAGCTTGGCGAACTTGTACGACTACGGCTTTCCTGATGCTGTGAGATCGTGGTGGTTGGACTGCTACAGCGGGAAACTGGTGAGTCCGGACGAGTGCTGCTCGGAGAATTTGATCCTGAGGGGTTCGAAGAGTCGGCCATTGTCGTGGGCGAAGATTGGACAGAGTTCTCCTGACTGTTCGTCATGTGCCTCGCCATATTCCTTGTTGGGGTGTGTACCAGTGCTGCTGCTTTGCTGTTCGTAGTGAAAAGAGCGTGACCACGTTTGGTGATAAGAGAATTTCAAAGCTGACCAGCAGCAAGAACCAAGTCAACAGGATGTGAGAAAAGAGGTTGAAAAGAGCGTGATGATTTATTGGGATCTATCTCGCCAGCAGTGATGTATTTATCGTCGACCTGCTTCGTAGCTATCACGTTCTGGAGCAGTAGACATGTAGTCTCGGGTCAATCAAGACAAAATGAGACAGACAAGCATGTCTGGATCCCAAACGGACCTGTCATGATGCCCAAGGTGTTGACCATGTCATCCATGAAAACTGAGATACAGAACCACACGGACTTCTAGGAAAGCAGTAAAACAAACCACCGTGCGGATTGAAGCTGATCGTGTGTCATCCGGAAACAGTCATAGCTTGCGATATGTGTCAACGAAACAAACAGTTGCCTTGAGCTGTGGTGAGTGTTGTGGCCCGTGGGAGATGGTGCGGAGATCCACTTGGTGTTTTACGAGACCCTTTGTGAGCCGGTGCCTTTGCGGAGCCATAGTATCCGTAATGTGAGACATAACGTCTTGCGAGCCACATGGCCGAGGAACACTGCCATCGCATTGCCGAGACGAGTTGTGATTACCAAGACAGGAAGGTGTCAAGATGTTGATGCAAATGACTATGTCCAAGATAAATATAAATGAAGAGCAGCCAAACCTGAGCTAAGCATCGGCAATTCGAAAGCATAAGAATGGCATGCCACTTTCGAGAAGTTGGTTTTTCCGGAATGAAGGGCGACACTGTGTTCGCAGAGACCACGTTGCAGGTGGCCAACAGTTGGCGGCTCGCATCGCAACAATGCACATCAGGGTGTCGATGACTGTTCCCTGACTCCACTGCGATGGTGGCGCTGGCGGGGAAATTATGCATAGTATCGCGCTTGATGCCACGGTGGCCGCAGATGAGCACAGAAGCGGCGCCAAGACTCCACGTGTATGCTTCGGTGAGCAGCAGGCGAGGCGCAGGCGGCTCCGCAGGCCCGATTTAGCAGCTGGAGCGAAAAATAAGCATGGGGGCGGGCAGTGGGCATGGGCGCATCAGCCGCTGGGGCGCGCTCGATTCTGGAAGTTTCACACGACGGAAAGGACAGGTTGCAGAAAGCCCAATTGCGGCGACTGATGCGCCGCCGAACCCTGGCGCTAGTCCGCTTTCGGCCCCGATCAGAGGCGGCAATGCTGATTATCCGGGTGCATGAGCTCCAGAGAAAAGGCAACGGTGGTGACTTTACATAGCGCCTACATAAAGACCATCCCAGCTCGCCGCTCTTCTTCCCACTCCACACCCTCCCTTCTCTTCTTACCCGCCCTTGCGCTTGCATGCGCCTTCAGTGATACCCTTTCTCCACTAATACCGACACCGGGTGGGCACAGCAACAGCTCTACTCCTCCACCTCAACACCCACCGTCTCCGTTCGACACCACCGTTCGACATGGCTCGGCGGTCGGGAGGCGCGTCCTCGCGCTTCCAATGGACTACGGTCCTCTACCTTCTCCTCGTCATCTGCGCACCCATGCTGCTCATCGGCACGGCAAAGGCACAGAACGACAGCGACGCCGTCAAGGGCCCCGTCATCGGTATCGACTTGGGAACCACCTACTCTTGTGTTGGTGTTATGAAGGGCGGCAAGGTGGAGATCATCGTCAACGACCAGGGTAACCGTATCACGCCTTCTTGGGTAGCCTTCACCGACGACGAGCGTCTCATCGGCGACGCCGCAAAGAACCAATGTAAGTTTCGCGCAAACGCCCGCTCCGCTGCACTCGCTGACGTAGCATGCAGACGCCTCGAACCCCTCGCGGACCATTTTCGACATCAAGCGTCTCATCGGCCGCAAGTACAGCGAGAAGGACGTCCAGAACGACATCAAGCACTTCCCCTTCAAGGTCGTCAACAAGAATGGCCAGCCGCGTGTCGGCGTTGAGGTTCACGGCGAGGAGAAGACCTTTACCCCCGAGGAGGTCAGCGCCATGGTCCTGAGCAAGATGAAGGAGGTTGCTGAGCAATACTTGGGCGAGACTGTCGTCAACGCCGTTGTTACGGTTCCGGCCTACTTCAACGATGCTCAGAGAGCCGCCACCAAGGATGCCGGCACCATTGCCGGTCTCAATGTCCTCCGTGTCGTCAACGAGCCCACTGCGGCCGCTCTGGCTTACGGTCTGGACAAGAAGGACGACAAGACCGAGCGCCAGATCATTGTCTACGATCTTGGCGGTGGTACTTTCGATGTGTCTATCCTGACTGTCGACGAGGGCGTTTTCGAGGTCCAGTCTACCGCTGGTGACACCCATCTTGGTGGTGAGGACTTTGACAACCGTGTCATCGACTACTTCGTCAAGCAGTACAACAAGAAGAACAGCGTCGACATCACCAAGAACCAGAAGACTATGGGTAAGCTGAAGCGCGAGGTTGAGAAGGCCAAGCGTACTCTGTAAGTGCCACCGAATTATTAGCGAAGACCGACAAGTCACTAACCTTCCCCAGCTCCTCGCAGATGTCTACCAAGATCGAAATCGAGTCTTTCCACGACGGCAACGACTTCTCCGAGACGCTGACCCGTGCCAAGTTCGAGGAGCTCAACAACGATCTCTTCAAGAAGACTCTGAAGCCGGTCGAGCAGGTCCTGAAGGATGCCAAGCTCAAGAAGAGCGACATTGACGACATCGTCCTTGTCGGTGGTTCCACTCGTATCCCCAAGGTTCAGGCTATGCTTGAGGAGTTCTTTGGCAAGAAGGCCAGGAAGGATGTCAACCCCGATGAGGCTGTTGCCTACGGTGCTGCCGTCCAGGGTGGTATTCTTTCCGGCGAGGAGGAGGCTTCCAGCGTCGTCCTCATGGACGTCAACCCTCTTACTCTCGGTATCGAGACCACTGGCGGTGTCATGACCCACCTGATCAAGCGTGGCACGACCATTCCTACCCGCAAGAGCCAGATCTTCTCGACTGCTGCTGATAACCAGCCTGTCGTCCTGATCCAGGTCTACGAGGGTGAGCGTTCGATGACCAAGGACAACAACCTTCTGGGCAAGTTCGAGCTTACTGGCATTCCGCCGGCGCCTCGTGGCGTTCCTCAAATTGAGGTGTCGTTCGAGCTTGACGCCAACGGAATTCTGAAGGTTTCTGCCGGTGACAAGGGCACGGGCAAGTCCGAGTCGATTACGATCACGAACGACAAGGGTCGCCTGAGTGCTGACGAGATTGAGCGCATGGTCGCCGAGGCCGAGAAGTACGCCGAGGAGGACAAGGCCACTCGCGAGAGGATCGAGGCCAGGAACGGCCTCGAGAACTATGCCTTCAGCCTCAAGAACCAGGTCAACGATGATGATGGTCTCGGTGGCAAGATTGACGACGATGATAAGGAGACTGTAAGTACCCGTGCACGCCTTGAATCAGTTTCACGAGCATTGGCTGACGTAACATGTTGCAGATCATGGAGGCTGTCAAGGAGGCCCAGGATTGGCTCGACGAGAACGCGGCTGAGGCCACGGCTGAGGAATTCGAGGAGCAGCGCGAGAAGCTGTCCAACGTCGCCTACCCCATCACCAGCAAGCTGTACAGCGGTGCTGGCGGTGCTGACGACGACGATGAGCCCAGCGGCCACGACGAGTTGTAGAGTGGCTGCATGGGACACGGTGGGAGAAGCGTTGTATAAAATTCTAGAGCAATTTTTTTTATTCGTTTGCGAGACTGTCATGGATCAGTAGGATAGGGAGTTCTACGGGCTCGAGCTATGAATGGACGAGAGTTTTGCATTGCCTGAAACGCAGTCTCAACTATGATTTGCCGCCGGTGCGCAAGGGGGGATACCGCGAGGGTGGCAGGTGCCTGTCGGGGAGAGTGCTGTGTTACGAATACGTTAAAGCCTGCCGCAATACGGATATGGCGATGGCAATAATGGGCTGATTCGACCGAACAACATGCCTAGCCGTGGGGAGTTGGAGCATTCAACCGGATGGCTTGGCACGCCTTCTAAGTGACGTTTGTACGATGTACTTAGGAGTTGAGTGCGCAGCGGTGGATGGGACAAGCATTTCCACGCTAGCCATCGGCCGCGGCATCCGTCTGCGTGGCGAAGGCGATGGCGACGGCGATGAGGGAGCGACCGCTCGTCTAAGATAATTTGCTTCGGCGGGCGAAGGCACTTGCCATTTGGCTTTTATGATGCGCTCATCTTAATGAGGTCACGGGTTGTTCCCAACAGCAGCGTGTCATGCGGTGGCAGGGCAGGCGCTAAGAGGCGTCGATTGTCATTTAGGGCGACTCCATAATCAATTCGCGGGCAGCTGCTGGTGGTGGAAACAAACCGCCGGCGGGACGCTCGGGGCGGGCAGGGTGGAGCCTGCAAATTTCGCGACGGCGGGGTGTCGCGAACGGGAAGGCGGTCCAGCTGGATGTTTCCTCTGGGGCTCTTGACGTGAACGCGCGGAAGGCAGAGAGTGGTTCGCGGTCGACGCCCGCCGGATGGCCGCTGGCCCGCTTGGGGCCCTGCGGTGCCTGCAGCAGCCGGCGGGTGCGCATGTTGTGCGGTTCTTGGCTGCGACAAGCAAGCCATGCTTTCTCCAATGGCTGCGACGGGCGGGCCAGGAACAGGCTAGCCCTGTGGTTTTCATGCGCGGAATCGGGCGAGGAGCGGCCCGCCCGCGGCCGCTGATTGGGCGTCTGTGCGAATCTGGCGCTTCAGAGGCGTTTGAGATAGTGAGCTGCGCTCAGGGCAGGCCGGCTACACGGCGGGCGCGCGACACGGCCTCCACACGACCTCGCCCCAGGCCTGCAAGGCTGCGACTCTCATTGCCGCCGACATTGCCCATCGCAGCGCACCGCCATGCCGACAGCTGTCCTGCGACACGCTCGCCCATAAACCCACTTGCCTCCACCGCCCATCGCGCGCCCTCCGTTGCTGAGCTGGACAGTAGCCAGCGTCCAACCGCCCACGAGCGACAATCACTGCTCCGCCGACATCACCGCTGCGACCGGGCTTTGTTCGCGCGACCGCGCCCGCGACAAGCACTCTCGCTGATCACCGCATTCCTTTGTCCCACGGCCAACAATAGCCACCCATTGTGCGACGAGAGAGGAACCTTAACACGATTCACATCCCCCATTCCAGTCATGCCCCTCATTCCTCTCGCCCCAATCCGTACATAGCCCACGCTCGCTCCCCACCGCTTCAGACCATCCTCAAACAACACAAGGATACCCGCGGCTCTTATTACTGCGCCTTCTCCTTCTCGCCCTCGTTCCGCTGGCGGCATCGCAGCTGGACTGTTCGATCCAGCGCAAACTCCCCGGCAACTGTGTTGCTCCATTCGCCGTGAGCGCTCGACGCCTCACCCACTCTCCCTACCATTTCCGTAATACCATCCGAACATTCAGCCGGACTGAAGCCACCACTCTCGTTGCCAACTACGGAATCTCTACTTAATACTGGTTAGCAGCCCGCCATGGGTTGCTTCGGTCGCATCAGCGACCAGGAAAAGAATGTCCGCGACGAGCAGAAGTGGGACTACATCGTGCGTCGCTCCATTCGTTCACAGCTGAACACGTTGCTGACTTCTTGATAGACCCTCAGTGACTTCACTTCGTCCTCCTGGAAATCCAAGCTCTCCTACCTCTGGCTGTGGGTTCTCAGCGGCATCGCGATAGCTGTCTATGTTGCCGATACCTTCACAGCCGTCAACTTGCTCGCCTTCAACAAATGGTCCAGCCAGGTCGACCCGGCCATCGACATCAGCGTGTCCAAATGGATCTTCACTGGCTGCATCATCTTCTCCTGGGTTCTCGCTGGATTCGAATGGCTGCGTGCCTTCCGCGTCATGCGCGGTGGCGGTGTCGCAGACAGTTACCTTGACCCCTTGGCGGCCACGCTCCAGAGTTCTCGGATCTACAAGGGTGGACACGGCTGGAGGCGTTTCCTTGTCTTCGCGGAACTGACAAAGTCCAAGAAGGGTGTCGATTACATTGCCCTGTTCGTCTATTTCCAGTTCAAGAGCGCCATCCGCATCGTCGTGGCCGAAGGTCCTCGTCAAGTCGTCAACGGTGTCACTCTGTGGGCCGCCATGAAGGCAGATCTTCTGCCCGAGGGTGACCACGCCGCAACGGATGGCAATTCTGCGCTCGAGCAGTTTTGGGTCAACATCGGATTGCTTGCCGACCAGCAAAGAGAGCAGGCCATCATCCTGTCCTCCATGTTGTTCACTCTGGTCATTTGGGTCATTTCTGCCCTCAGTTTGCTCCTGGCTGGCGTGCTTTACGTGCTGTTCTTGTGGCACTACGTCCCTTCTGTCGATGGCACTTTGGCGAACTACTGCAGGCGAAAGGTCGACAAGAGACTCGAGCGTGTCGTTAGTGTCAAGGTTCAGAAGGCTTTGGAGAAGCAGGAGAAGAAGATCAGGCAGGAAGAGGAGGAAGCGAACCGGGCAGCGATGGCTAGTATGCAAAAGCAGAATGGTGGTGGATCGCAGAAATCGCAAAAGGCCAACGTTTTGCACAGCAAGAACTCACGCCCCGAACTGGTTCCCCGGAAGCCCACTCTTCCTCAACTGCAAGGCTTGGACCGATCCGACACCCAGGATTCGTTCTCGACACTGCCAGCTTATTCTTCTCAACCGCCGACCCGGCCGAGTACCGCCAACTCCAGTCGCCCCACCATATCGTCTAGGGCCCCGACTCTTCCCAACATCGGCGAAGATGACAAGCGACCTACCGGGCCCGCCAGGACCGATACTTCGTCATCTGCCTGGTCTGCTCAGAGTTACGGCTCGAACGCGCCTCTTCTTGGCGGTGCGGGCGACATGGGCGAATCTACCCCGCCGCCAATGCCTCCTATGCCGATGAACTTCGAGCGGTCTTTGACGAACGGTCCCCAGCAGCGCTCTTACACGCCTCAGGGCCCGCCTCCTCAAGCACGTGGTACGCTAGGTCCTATGGGCCAGAATGGCTACTACGGCCCTCCAAGATCCAACACTGCCTTCAGCGCTGGGCAGCCCCAGCGTTCGTACACTCCTATGGATAGACCTCCGATCCAGGGTCGCAACTCGCCGGCCATGGGCCCCAATGGATATGGTCCGAACGGTTTCGGCCCGAACGGATATGGCCCTCCGCCCCAAGCGCGTGGTTCGCCCGGACCGGGAATGCCGATGCGTCAGAACACCGGCTATAGCATGAACGACGGCTATAACATGCCACCTCCTGGCCTCATGCGCGTCAATACCGGGATGAACTCGATGGGCCGTGGCATACCTGGCCCTTCTCCACTTGGCAATGCGGACTTTGGTCCCTATGGCCGTCAGTCTCCGGCGGTGCAACTGCAAGATGCCTACGAGCTGCAGCACCAGCAACGGTCTATGGGTAACACTGCTCGCAACGATGTCAATGGCTACAACGGTGGATACGCTGCCAGCGGTGATGACTATGATCCATTCCGCGCCGGCACGCCTCTCCAGCAACCCATGCCGGCTGCCAACATGCGCCGATCTCGCTCGCCCAGCAACGCTTCGACGCGTTCCGGCTCGACAGGCTACACGCAGCAACCTCAAGCAAACTACATGGCATTCAACCCGCACCAGAACAACTCGACGCCCATTTCTCACACGCGCACCGGCAGCGTCTCCCCTGTCTACGAGGATGAGGCGCACGGCCGCCATGGCAATGTTGTCTACGGCAACCAGCACAGCAACGACAGCCAGCAGAACACGCAACATCAACGGCAGCCGTCTTGCAACTTCTCGGCACCTCTGCGGTCGCAGCAGCCGCCGGTCCGTCCTCTGCAGCGGAGCGCCACGGAGCCAATGCAGGCGCAGGGAGAGCAGAACGGTGACTACGAGCAGCGCCCATCGACTGCTGGTGGATGGGGTGGTCGTGAGGCGTCGCCTGAGGACTGGCGGAGGGATGCCTATGGGTTCAGTGAGCGGTGATGGCTGTAGTTAAGCCCCTTCGAGAGTACTTTCTATCTGCTGGTTTTCATACCCGTGATACCCCCTCGATTGCCTGATACCCCTTTATACAATTACTTCAAACCTTACGACGACTTTTAACGATACTTTTTTTCTCTGTCGGGTAGGGAACGGCTTACTGAACTTATTACGCTGAGGGGGGTTTGACGGAAAGCTTTATACCACTACACATTCGTTTGACTGGGGTTCGAATTGGGGAGGTCATCATCTTTTTTCTTTGCTTGTACAAGATTTTCCTTTAAACAAGCCACCGACTCGAATAGAGAGGGGTTCTGATTTCCTCTGTACTACTATCGTCTTCTTTCACGATCCACTCTGCTGGTTGCCTTTTTTTTTGCTGGTTCAAAAAGTTCGCAGCGACGTGCGACGTACTGCTGCCACTTCTTTGTCTTCTTCTGCCTATCTCGTTCTTTGACCTTTGGGTTGAGCGACAAAGCAGGGCTTTCGCAGGCGGAGTTCGCGAGTTCGCACGGGAGTTGGCTGGTGGTTTTGAGGGATGGCTGCGCCTTTTAAGAGTAGCCAAGATAATGACGGCGTAGTCGGCAATGGAAAAGGAAGGCATTGATCGTGCTCCGCAAAGACCATACGAAACCGCGACTGTCGTGATAGTAGTCGATCAGCGCCTCGGATGGTCTACAGATGCGCGTGCTGTAACGGACGATAAGCGAGAGTAGTCCAAGTGTTCGTCTGATGACGTTGGCATATAATGCTGATGACCATTGCGTCCGGACGGCTAGTTCCATCCCCATCGCCGAGTCGGAGTTTTCTGCTTTCTGTCGAGAAGTAGTGTGTTCTTCGCGCTAGCTGTCAGCTGCAGCGGCTACCTGTAGTTGACAGTGGAGAATAGGCATTGATCGTGCTTGGTGAAAACCACACGAAACCGCGACTGTCGAGATGGCCGATCAATGCTTCGGGTGGCCCAAAGCTGGACAGCGTGCCGGCAGGAGTTGAAGCTGCCTTAGATTCGCAGAGCGGCCGCAGAGGCGCCCGTGCTGGCCTTATCAGCAGCCGACTGCCGGTGTACTCGCCAGCAGCCCGCATCATTTTCGTGGAGAGGATTGCTCCAGAGTGTGCTGGTGGGCAGTCCCCACACCGCTGTTGTCGCCGCGCGGTTTTTGGGGATGCCGTCGCATGAGAATCGGTCGTTGATCCGGTCGCTCGTCGATACGGACCCTGTCAGGAGGCAGGTGATTTCACATGTCAGGCACCGGGCGTTCCGTCTTCTTTTCGTGCCGGTTACGTCGTTGCTGGCGCACTGTCCACCTGCCGCCCGTGAGCTGCCAGCTGCCTCTGCTCCTCTGCTCGCCGGCGCGGACTGGACCCCGTGGCAGGCCAGCGCGAGGCAGGGTGGCCAGCAGGGCGGCAGGGGAGCAGGGCAGCAGGCAGCGCCAGGCCAACAAGCTTCCGCTCTAGCAGTTGGTTTTGTTTTTTTCGCCGCATGCAAAAAACGCACGCGGCGGCCCGCTGGCCGTCTGATCCCACCGCCGCAAATCAGGTACGGATGGCGAACTGCTGCTGTACGCGCAAAACTCCCCTCCGCTATCGTCGAGCGGCCTTCTCTCCCACGCCGCTTTCCATCGGCTCTGCCGGTTCCCCAGCTCTCGCTCGCGCTGGCTGGCCGTCGTAACCTCGGCATGCTCCACACACGCGCGCTCTTTCCCTCGGACTGGTCTCGGCTGATGGGCGGCGCACCACCGTGGGGTGCGGGTGGCCACACATCATCAGGGCAGCGCCCATTCTGGGGCCCGCGAGTGGGTCCGGATAGATGGCAAAGACATCATCCCGGGGCTCCTTGGTCCCTTACCTAACAGCTGCGCTGGAAAGTACCCCGCTATCGTCATTGCTGCTGTCCACTCAGCGACGCCTGCGGCTCCGTCGCCCAGCGGCATTTGCCCCTCACTAAACAATTCGCGCGCCAGGGCGGGTAAACATCTGCCAAAAGGGCACGCTGGAGACCAGTCCACAGGCCCTGTGCGGTGGTGCCGTGTATAAAGCGCCCGCCGGCCCCCCTCCGCTTTTATGGGGGAGCTACCCGTCCGTCTGCTTTTCTGTCTCGCGCGCGTTCTGGAGAGAAAGAGCGTCCCCTGAACACACTTCTCGACCTCGTCGTCGTCCGTCCGTCCTCGTTCCTGGCGATCCCCCATCGAGCCCGCACCACGACCACCCGCGACCCAGCCCCCCTCCGGAACGCATCCAAACCACCAAAAAAAAAACCCCCCCTCCGCCACACCATGGCCGTCACCGCCTCCATCCCCGCCGCCAACGGCACCGCCAATGGCCCCGCCAAGCCCGTCCCCAACGGCACCGCCGCGCCCACGCCCACCGACCACGACCTGGCGCAGCTGCTCACCGTGCACCGCGGGCCCAACTACACGACCAAAGCGGAGTCGCTCGTGACGCTGCCGCCGGGCGCCGTGTTCGCGCGCATCACGCGGGCGACGCCGGCGCCCGCGCCCGTCTACACGACGGTGCAGTGCGGGCCGGACGCGCACGTCGAGCTCAACAGCGACCTGCGCTACATCAACCACTCGTGCGAGCCGAACCTGATCTTCGACATGGCCGCGCGCGAGGTGCGCGTCAACCCGCTGCTCGGCGCCGGCCTGCGCGTCGGCGACGAGCTGACCTTCTTCTACCCCAGCACCGAGTGGGCCATGGACCGCGCGTTCGAGTGCCAGTGCGGCGTCCCCGCCTGTCTGGGCTGGATCGGCGGCGCGCGCGAGTTGGATGAGAAGACGCTGGGGCGGTTTTGGGTCAGCGAGCATGTCCGGGAGATGAGGGAAGCGCAGAGGATCGAGAAGATTAGTAAGAGGGTGAGTACGGGCGGGCTGGATGCGTTGGGCGGGAAGGCGCCGTTGGGGTTCAGGAGTGTGGCGGGTGGTGGGTTTGTTTGAGGGTGAGAGATGTTTTTGGATGCATTTTCAGGGGTGTGGGTTGGTGAGCGTGAAAAGAGAAAGCATAGCGTGTGTTTGGTTAAGAGAGGGAGGTTAAGACGGTGTCTGGGAGTTTTTTTTCCTTCTTTTGGTCGAGGATTCACTCCAATTTTTCCCCTTGTTGCGAGGGATTGAGGGAAAAGATGATAGAAATGGATTTACGACTACAGCTTTTCCACAACCATCGCCATGCGCAACTGGTTACTTTGGTTCGACTGAGACTAAGGGGATGAAAGATAGAAAGAGGATGGTGTTCGAAACTCCATCAAGATCCTTCCAAGGCAATCATCACCCCACGGTGATCAGTCGTTGCTGAGAACTTGCAAATGAGAATCCTCCGGTGAGTGGTAGTACCCCGGCAATGGTAGGATTTCATCATTTTTCCACTGAACACTGCAGCAAACCACCTTCTTAGATCACACATCGCCTTCTCTCAATCAACAGCACGTACCCTTTACTCCGAACGCCCGGTGGCCCTCAACAGCCAACGACAAGAAGCAACGTCCCCCGCCTCCCGCTCCATCCGCTTTGCCGCCGGGCCTGCCTTGACCGACTCCACAGAAAGCCCGCCTTTTGCTTTTTAACCAGCGCAGATCCACATAGATCCAGATCTCAGATCGACCGCAAGTGGCGCCCTCGTCTGGAGGCAGAACACGCGCACGGTCTCTCCTTTTCCTTCTCCCAACGGCCAACGGGACAAACCTCCGGCCTAAGCAAAAAAAAAAAAATAACAGTCAAACGGACGGCGGAACGGCGGGGACGAAAATAAACAATTCAATGGAATACAGCATCGGTCCAGCCAGCCCGTTCCGCGTGCCACGACCGTTTTGGCTTGAGCCTCCCCCCCTTCCCTTCGGTCGTTGGTCCTTCCCGCAGAGATATGACAGCGACACAGTCACCCGCCCGTCCTCGTACACACACATCAGCCTTGCCTTCTCACCCCCTCTCTCTTTCCGCAGGTGCTGGACAGCTGCAAGACGCCAGCCGCACCGGCACGCAACGTGGGGGCCGCTGTTGCATGCGCGTGCGTTTGGCATTATGATCATCATCATCATCATCATCATCATCATCCTCCTCCGCGTCCCAGCGAGCCAGTCCGCCGGATCCTTCCCCCAAAATGACACACACGCCAGGCAGGCAAGATGGCACGGTACCGCGGCAGCCCCGTCATGCCGCCATCACCCCACCAGAGCAGGACCCTCTCGCGACATGTTGGTAAGGGGAGACGGGGCGGCGGGGAGAGGCTCAGGCAGCGCGATGGAAGGGGAGGGAGAAGACGCGACCCGGCGATCTGGCAGCCGGGAGGATCGGCGTCTCCCCACGGCGCCAAATTTACCTTCCGTCGAGTGGTGGTGGTGGTGGTGGCTGCCTCGATACAGTGCCGGTATGCATGCTGCGTGCTGCGCGCGCAAGACCAACTTTTTGACAACTCAGACCCTGCAGTAGCACGGCTGTCGTGTGTGTGTGTGTGTGTGTGTGTGTGGTGTGTGCAGGACGGGCGAGGCGGGCGAAACGGGATAAAAGGTTCCCACGCAGCGATAGCCGCGCCGCGGCGGGTACGCAGGCAGGCAGGCAGGCAGAGCGTGTTGTACACCACGCACGTCAGGCGCGTGCGGCGCGTGTTGCGCGAGCGGGCTCTGGAACGAAAAAGCAAAACGGGAGGGAAGAAAGGGAACGCGTGGATGGTGGGAGCCGGCAAGCGCAGAGCGGATGGCGGGGGGGGCAAAGAGGGCGGATCTCCCTCGCTTCTCCCGTTTCGAAACGGAGTTTAGATGCAGCGGAAGAGTTCTGGAAAGCGGAACAAGGGGAGGCGGCAAGCGCTCCGGCCAAACAGTGTTCGAAGAGTACATACTCGGAGTGCGGTGGAAATGGGAGGGAGATCTCTCACCGCCAACATCTCTCCCCACCCGTCCGCCAGCAACCATCCCACCATCTCGACCCAAGGTCATAGCTGGCCAACGGCCCAGGATAGAAATCCTTGGGAGCGAGAGTCCCGGGCCCCCGGCCCCCAGGGCTGGTCCGCCCTTTTCTTCCAAGGACCAAGGTCGACATCGCACAACAAACATTGGAATTAACCCAACAGAAGGCTGAACCTGAAACACGGTTGCACGGCATGGAAGTGCTGGACGGAAGATCGACACCGCAATCTCATCGAACGTGATCCGAAGAAGCAAAAGAGAAAAAAGAAAGCAACCCAGGGTCCAATATCCACAGCTTAAAAAGCAAAAAAGAAAGGACGCAAGATCGACATCACACGCTTCGAAGATGAAAGGAAGGCTAGACGGAAGGTTAGATGGACATGGATGACGACGATAGCGATGAGGAAAGCATCGAAACGGATGACGAGCATTGCATATGCGCACCTACACGATGCAGCACCACATACGAAGCCCTGGACACTCGCTCGGTTGGGCAAGGAGGGGCCCCAACCGCCCGCCGTCCGGAAAAAGCACGCGCTTCTTCCTGATTGCCCTCCCTTCATTGAGCGCGAGATGGCCACCGCCCTGCAGGAACAGCACAGCGGGAGCATGCCCACGAACGAAGGGTGGTGGGGAGACGGCGCGTCGGTTGCGCGGTGGGCAGCAGCGACACGCAAGTCAGCAGGCCCGCGCCCGGCCAACCGGTAACCGTGCGGCGCGTGCTTGTCTGCTTGCCCGCCTTGCCAGCCGGTGCAGAAAAGCTCAAAGCGAGCGAGCCGGCCCGGCGGAGAGGTTCTCGAAGGAAGCAAGCAGCAGCCAGTCGCGGGCATGGTAGCATTGCAGACGAAACACGAGACTCGTCCGCGCAGCAGCCGGCAGGAGCCTGCGCGGCAGGGTACACGCGAGCCAAAAAAAAAAAAAAAAGGAAAAGGGCTCAGGAAACCAGCCAAACAGGAATGAGAGCGAGCAGAGAAGAGAGGAGGGAGGGGAGAGAGAGACACGCGTGCGCGCGCACCGCGACCACGCGCGCACCTTACTACCTATCTGACACTGACCGATACCGGCGCGCGCTTTGTACATCCTACCGCCTGAGCCAACCGGAACGTGTGGGAGAGCATCGTCTTCCTGCTTGCTGCTGCGCAGGTCCCGTCCTGCTCGGTTCGTTGTTCCATCACCCAGTTGCTTTGGGTTGCTTAGACCCGCAAGTCCCGGACGCAGGTTCACCATGCACACGCTACCGCGCACGACGCTTTTCGAAACAATAGCGACCAAGTACACATGCACGCGCCGGTCTTGGTCACACGCGAGTTGCGTGGGCTGGCCAGTGATTGTGCTGCCTTGACCGTTTGTGGCGGAGGCGATGAGATATGAGGCTGGCTGGAGGCTGGGGTGGGTTGAGGTAACATTAGCAACAGTTCGGCGTTGGGCGGTCAAGGACGGCCGTCTGCCGAACGAGAGGGGAAGGTGGATGAATCGAGGAAAGGTCGGTGAGTGAAGAAATGAGGTGGACGACGGGAGATAGGAGATAGGAGAAGAACAGAGGACTGAGACGGGGAGGACCGCGACGATGGTCGATGGTGGTCGATGACAAACGCACGAGTCCCGCTGATCGCCATCATTCTCCTGCTGACACGATTATTCCCGGTCTCAGAAACTCCACGATCTCCGATCGACAACAGCTGCAAGGCTTATACACGCAAGGACCGTACGTGGTGACAACATGGCAAAGCAGCAAGCATCGTATTCCTTCCAAAACAATTGTCTATGCGTAACCACCCACCTCCGTGTATAGCAACCATCTTTGTTGCTAAGGTCTCTTGTTCCCGCTTTGTGTTTCCTTTCAACATTCAACAAAGACTAGTGATTATTTTCCTCATGAAGAAAAACTCTTTCCGTCTTATTGTACATCCCGCATCAAATCTCCAACCAGCTCGGGTTTCCAACCATTAAGAAATGTTGTGGAGAAATGTGCGAGGGGAATATAGGTTATGCACAAATAAAGGCGTAGGGTCTTCATCACATCAATCTTGGTTACCGTGAAAAAGCCATCTCGCCCAAAGGCTCAGAAGAAACATGTCGCAGTGTCAGGCGTTTGTTTCAACTCTTGGCAGTAGAACAGAGTCCCAGCCGTGACTGGCCCTGAAGAAAGTAAAAGGAAAGCGTAAGACACAGGTACAAGACTTTTACCACCCAATACAGACTGCTGCGGTGAAGATAGATTTCCCAGTTCTTCGCAGAGTCAAGCCAAACAAAACAAAGGAAAGCAAAACAGCAGCAAGACAAAGTCAAAAAAGCTCGAAAACGCCACAACTCCGACGCAAAGCCCAAGCATGTCCCTTGCATCAGTTGCTGCAAGCGAGGGATTCGGGGCAATCTCGGTGGTATTCCCTGTATGTCAGCTTCTTAAGCGCCAAACGGGCAATGAGAAACAGCAGCAATGAGCAAGAGGGGCAGCAAAATCGCAGCGTGTAGGGTGTTTGATGAGCAAGCAGGACGCGCAACAGTGGTCGGGCCAGCCAGCCACCTGGCGAGGCGGGAAAACTCGGAACGCGAAAAGGAACAGAATCCCGGAAGAGTGCGGAGAAGGTTTGCGGGGAAATTAGGGATACTGTGCGGGGCGACCGCATCGATCATTGCGGGGTGTTCGTGAGCATCCGGGGAAAGATGTGAGTCAACGAGGACGGTCGTTGCGGATTGTCATGGTAGTCTTTCGATCTCTCCCGTAGTGTGGAGTTGGCTTGGTATGGGGTAACTTCGAGCCTATTCCATAATCGGAAGGAACTGTCGGATAAGTCTGTCAGTAAAAATGAACGACTTCAGAAGTATGAGGGAAGAGAAAAGGTGAGTGTTACTTACGTTCATGACAATAAGCATTGGCACTTCGAAGACATCTCTCTTGACGCTCCAGCAGAACATGCAATTGATCAGTCCGTCCTTCTCGCCTGGTCTTCCCGGGCCGGCACCTCCTTCAAGCTTGACAACAGTGTTGCCATTCGTGAATCTTGCACCGGCTTTGTTCTGGCCGACGTGGTCCTTGATGCCGGTGCCGCTCTCTTCAGACTTGATGTTCATGTTTTCCAAGGCTGAGAGGTCTTCTTTGGTGCGGTAGCGGATGAGCTTGCATGCGCGAGTCGCTGTCGCACGCGGGGCTACGAACGCCAACTTTGCGAAGTCTTCGTAGAACTGACACACAGAGTTGTCATCAAGCAGCTCAGCGAGATACACAGGCCGAGGGTTGTCGTTGGAGGGCGGTTGCTCCCGAGGAGTATTGACTCCTCGAGTACCTGTTGCTGTACCAGATGCCATGGCGCTCCCACTTGAGCCGCCGGTGTTGACGTTCTGGTTTGGCTCATAACCAAGTAGCACGTCCTTCTTCCAGCCTGTGAGCAAGCTGAACTCCTGACTGACGGCAGCGATCTGGCCAGTCCGACGACAGATGATAGTAGGTACGGCATGCGCATTGATGAAGTCCTCGTACTGGTAGAGCGTGCGCTGGAAGCTCTTCTCCATAAAGACGAGATCATCCGTGTTAAGCGTGCTCGTGCAAGCGATGAATGAAGGCCGGATGGATGCAAGCGCTTGAGCGATGCGCGATCTCTTCGCGATAGAGAAACGCTGCTTGAGTAGTGCGATGAGCCCATGGAAACCGTCCGTGTACGGGTAGGGGCTGGTAACTGAGTCGTAAATCTCACTGGGATCACGACGACGCTTGCGGTTGGCGGCTTCTTGCTGCTGTTGCTGCTGCTGAGCCCTTTGGTTTTGCATTTGCTGTTGTCTATTGTATATTTGCTGCTGCCGTCTTTGCTCTTCTTGTTGTTGTTGTTGTTGTTGTTGTTGTTGTTGTTGTTGTTGCTGATGCTGCTGCTGCTGCTGTTGCTGGTTGTTGCTGGCAAAGTATGCTGGTGACATTGTGCCTGGCTCGAAGTTCTGGCCACCGTCATTTAGGGTGGATCCAGGGCTTGCACTGGCCAAGCTACCGGGTCCGGCGCCGACAGCATACGCAAGAGGCATGCCATTCTGACCCTCCTGCTGGCGCAACTGGTGGTCCAGGTTCCCAGTGGCTGGCGTGTTGTTGGGCGTCTGGATCTGAGCAGCGCTGCCATGTCTAGAATGAGACTGCCAGTCCGTCGATGAGATTCCCTCGTTGAAGCCGAAGCCACTGGCTGCAAGACCAAGGTTCTCCGAAGATCCTGACGCAGTGCTCATGGGACCGTTGTAAATATTGGCAGCTTGGTTCAAGGGGTTTATTATGTTGTTATTCTCCGGTGGCGTCTCGGCGGCGCCCGAGGACATGTGGCCCAGCATGCCGAACTCAAGCGCTCCGTAGTGGTTGCCAAAGTTGAGGCTTGCGAGATCGAAATTGAATAATGCAGGATCGCTGGGGTCGAAGGGGATGCCTCCAAAATCCTGCATTCCCGAGTGGTTCGACTGCTGATTCTGCTGGATTCCGCCCATGCTCTGGACCGGGGAGGTTTGCTGGTTGTTCTGGTTGTATTGGGGCGAAATCGGCGATTGCTGATTGTTAAAGGAATTCATCGCCGACGCGTCTTGCATTGGTGGCGGCATCTGCCCCTGGCTGGAGGTCGGATAGACGTTGTAGTTGGCTTGCTGCGCCTGCGGATAGAAATTATTCGGCTGACGCATGGCGGGCGCACTGTTGGGCACGGATGCGGCGCCAGGCTGGCCGGCGTTGGAGAGATGGGGGTAGTGGCCACCAACACCAGGCATGAGAGCTTCGGGCGGCGCGTCGTGGAGGTACTTGGCCTTCTTGCGAACGCCATCGTGGCAGGCATCCTGAAGACCGCGCTTTATGCAGCGTTGACAGGGCCGCTCGTCGCCTGAGGAGAGCTGTCAGTATCATGCTGAGACAGGCCGGCAGGGTGCAGGCGTGTTCGCCACTCCCCACGCAGCGGAGAATTCGGGAAGACGGTCCAACTTACCGCACGTAAGGTGGGCACGCTGGCAGGCAAAGCAAGCTCTCCGGGCCTTCTTGCGACGCGGGCGCAGAGGGTCTTTGGCATTAGGCTTCGCGCCGGCTTGGGGGGTGGTGCTGTTGTTGCTGTTGCTGTTGGAGGCAGACTGCGGGGCGTCGCTCGAGGCGCGCTGGTCCTTCTGGTCGGCCATTTCGCTCCCGTCCTGATCACCGCTGTATTCCGGTGAGGGAGATGCATCTTCGGCGTCTGGGGTGGACATAATATCCCTTCCCGCAAAGGTACGCGGCGGCCCAGTCGGCAGCCCACCCTCCAAGGCACGGATGTCTGGTTCGAAGCTGCCGCTGCCGTAGACGCACGTTTATGCTGCGCCTATCCGCCAATGTTGCGCTCGGCGGCCCCTCCCAGCGCAGCGGCTCGACCAATCTGCACGGGGGCTCGCGGCTGGCGACGTCCCAGTTGGGTGTTTCGAATATTCGATCACGCGTGCCCTAAGCACTCGCGAACGTGAGCTGCGGTGCCACCACTCGGCTTCAGCTCCAGCCTGTGCGTGCTGCGGCGTGCGTTCCCAGCTGGACGGGTGCCGAGGGCTTCCAATCGCGAGGGGGGCGGGTGCGGTCAATCCGGGACGCAGGAATGGGACAGAGCGTGGGTAGCACAAGGCCGGGGTCCATGCAGAGATCGAGGGGATAGCGTTGGGGCGCTCGCGGTCATGGTTGTGGGTGCTCAGGACTCGTTGGCGGCGCGCATGCTGGCGGCGGCGCTCAGGCTCAGGCAGCGTGCAGTGTGCTCGGTGGGCGCAGGCGCGTGGGCTGGGCGCTGGCGCTCTGGGGGCAGGCAGGCAGGTACACGCAGCGGGGCGGCTGGACAAGGCGATTGGAATTGGCCGATGCAGGCGCCAGCTGCCGTGGGACTCGAGCTGCCTTGGTACGAAGCGGGCTGCTGCAGCTCCGGCGTGCGGAGGGTGTGCGCGGTTTGGCTGCGTGCTGCGGGCTGCGGGCTGCGAAGTGCGGTGAAGCGGGCGAGCGATCCAGCGGCGGCGGGCTGCGAGTCCAGGGCCGTGGAGCGTGGAGGAGGCAGGCGGACGGCGTGCGTTTGCGACAGCGGCGGCGATGTTCGGTTTCTTCGCTCTCGCGCCCAGCCCAGCACGTCGTGTGCCTCGCGCTGACTCGGCCGCGGCGCCCCCGCCGCCGCCCAGCCAGAGCCACGCCCAGCCCGGCGTGAGCAGCTGCCAGCGCCCGCGCGCCTGGGACAGCCCGTTCTGCCGAGTCGATCGCGACCAGCCTCCACCTCCCCGCCGCGAGACACCGTTTGCCCGGCCAGCAGCCAGCAGTGGCCGCCAGCAGTGGCAGCCAGCAGCCAGCAGCCCGCGACGCACCCGCGGCCCTGTTGCCGCTCGCGGCCTGGCCTGCCCCCGGAGCTGGCCACCGCCCCCCTGCGCGCTGCCCGCCGCGCCCGCCGCCCGCTGCTTGCTTTTGCCTCGCTCCGCTGCACCCCTCACCTCGACTATCGCCGCCCGCCCAGGTGCTCCATCTCGCGCGCGCCCCCGCCCGCGCTGGGCCTCGCGCACGCTGCCCGCCCGCCCGCCCTGAGCCCCGGACCCCGGCCGCGGCCACGTTCTCGGCGCTAGCGCCCGTCGGTGTCGCGCGGCAGGCGGCGCCCTGGTTCGCCGCGGCTCTCTCGCCAGGTCGCACCGCCAACACGATGTGTGTCCGCCGTCGCGTCGCCTGCCACACCTCGGCCCCTGCAAACGCGTGCGGGCGTGTTGTGTCACGTGGAGGGGAGACGAGACGAAAGCCTTGCGGCGAGCCAGAGGTATTGGATTGCGGAATATGCACCTCGCTCTGCACCTGCTGTGCGACCCCCACTATATATAGCCGCGGGCCAAGCAGCTGCTCGTCCAGCTCCACCGCGCGCGTTCTCCCAGCGCTGCTGCTGACGCTCGCCCTGCACCCCTCCCAATGCCTGCGCCGCCCAATGCAGCCTACGCAGATGCGAAGCGACTCTTGCCCCTGAGCCTCTTGCCGTACCGATAGAAAAAGTAAGGAAACCTGCCCCAAGCACAGCATGTTAGCCGACTCCACGACCGCCGTGGCGGGTTCATGCAATGCGTCTTACGGTGCCATGGCCAGGGCCAAGAAGGCCAGCAGCGACGTTGCCCACTGGTAGCCCAAGCCTGTTGAGGAGCGCATGCTTACGTCAGTGACCGCTCTTTCGCTCTGTCGACATCATCCTGCTTGTCTCAGCGCGCACTTACGGTTGTACATTTGCACCCCGAACAGCGGGAACGCCGCCGCGAAGCTCGACCGAGCGAAGCTGTTTGCCGCCAATGCACTGGCCGCATACAATGGGTACTGTGCCGTCAGCGCCGCCCTCTAACGCCCCGCCCCGCCCAGAACCGGCACACTTACACAGTCCACGAGGAACGTGAATACCCCTGAGTAGACACAGATGACTCTGGGATCATATCAGCACAATCGTGTCGTCATCCGACGCTCTGCTGACGATGGCCTGTCTTACCCGATGCCGAACAGAGTCGAGAAGATTATTGGCACTGCAAGTGATCAGCTTCCCCTTCCCATGAATACGAGCGAGCGCTGTACCTATCCAGTGGACCTGCAGGGTCCGGGTTAGCAGTGCTTCTCCTCATATGTGCCCTGCCGCCACGGCAGATCTGTGATGGGCCACTTACGCTCGAGTACGTCGTCCAGCCGAACCCTATCGACGTCACGGTCAGCACCCGCCAAACATGGCAAAACAGCCGCCTCTCGCGACCTACCAAACATGGCGATTGGCACGATTACGGCGCCCACAATCGTTGGCGGCAATCGATACTCCGGCTCCGATCCACCAGGCTCGCCCCCTTGTGCCTCCCGTCTCTGCACGAGCCGTGCGTAATTCTTCCGCCACAGCGGGTCCGTACTGATGCCCAGAACCATGCCCACAAACAACCCCAGGAAGGCCAAGCCCACCTGCGAGAGCGTGAAGCCGTGATTGTTCTGGAAGACCAGGGGGAACGCCCCGAAGAAGAGATACAGTATGCCTAGCAGGATCGAGGACAGGATGCATAGATTGAGACACTGTCATTCGCGGAGTTAGTTTTCCCCACCCGTTCATTAGGGTAGATACAGGGAGCTTCCTCACCATCGGCTCGAATACGAGCAGCTGGAAAGGCCGGACGCAGGACCACAGCAGCGTTTGACTAACGGACTTGTCCAGCTTCTCGATGGGCGCCTTCCAAGCCTCGTTGCCCGTCTCCGCTCGCAGCTTCTCGGCTTTGCGGCGGAGCAACACGGGGTGGTACGTCTCGGGAACGAGGAAGACAATGAGCGCAAGCTGCGCTCCAGCCCAGATCAGCATCACGTAGAACGTCCATCGCCAGCTGGTGTACTGGTTGATGAATCCTCCGACCAAGGGACCAACTTCGGGCCTGGTGATTAGGCGCATTAGCAAAAAGGCTCCCAACGCCACCATGCACTCCTTCGTGGCTTCCGCGCCGGTGAGCCGGCTGAGTTCTGACGGGCTGGCTGAACTTCTGACAACTGGCAGACAGCCGTGCCTTATGAGCCCCCTGACCTTGCCCTGCTTATGCAGTGAGCGATGCGGCTGCAGTCTTGCAATCGCTGCGCCTTTTCGGCATTTTCAGAGAATCTGAGGGCGTGGAGTGGATCGCGTGGACAGCCACGCGGTCGATCAAGAACCCCAAGCTTGCAGATCATAGGAGATATTCTAAGGGTCTGGGGGAAGAAGCTTACCCAATGAACGGCGACGCCGTGTAAATCATCATTGGGGCTGAGAGCTCGTGCCTCGCGAAGCAGTCGCCCACCGTTCCACCGGCCACGCTCAGGAAAGCCGATCCGGCCAGGCCATCGAGGAATCGGGCCACGAGCGTCGTCGCCATGTTCTGCGCTACGGCGCAGGGGATCAGCCAAATGAAAAAGAAGCTGTAGGAAACGATATAGATAGGCCGGCGGCCGTAAAACTAGCCAGCCATTAGCAAACGAAGCCAGCACAAGGTGCAGATGCACGCGGTCAGCATGCCCGTCACACATACTTCAGATAAGGGGCTAAGGATCATAGGCCCGCATCCCAAGCCCGCGACGAAGAGAGACAGGCCTAGCGTAGCCACGATTCTTGAGCTGTGGAACTCGGGAAGAATCTGGCCGTAGGTGCTGGTGTAAATGGACGACGCGCATGTCCTGAAAATTCCCTGATTAGCCCAACATCCGACCATACACCGTCTCTGGTCTCGAGGAAAAGGAAGAATTATTTTTGGAGCGCCGTCTGCTCAGGCAACACAGGTTCGACAACAGCACACTTACACGCAGAGCGAGCTGGCCGACACGATAACGACGACGAGCCACCGCCGCGCGGTGCTCATGGCGCGAGGATTCCGGACGGCGTGTGAGGCCGCTGAGTCCGGCAGCGTGTCCCATGTGACTTCGAAGGCCTCGCAGGGCGCGGCGGGCTCCTCATCATCCCAGCGTGTGTAGCCATCCCCGGCGGCATATGATCGATGCGAGTGTACGGTGTGCAGGCTCCGGCTCTGCGGTCGGCCCTCGTGTGCGGTCGCGGCATCGTCGCCGTCCTCTCCTTTTATCGGCTCAAACGTCCTGGCGCCGTCCAGCCCCAGCTGCTTCTCATCGCCGCCCGGCACCGTCCCGCTGACGCTCTTTTCAGTCGATCCATCTGCAGGCAGCTGGGAGAGGGAGGCGCTGCCGCCGCCGCTGCTGCTCGCGGAGGAAGACGCTGCCCGTGACATCATGGAAGGATGCGCTAGCGTGCGGCGTGTAGAAATTGTCGGCAGCCTCGCGAGCTCTTCACGCACTGGCAGACGACGTGCAATCCGCTTTTACGCCTTGCGCGTAGCGACATCGCAGATTAAGAGTCAGGTGTGCGGGACGGCAAAATGGCGTCTGGCCTTTTACAAAGCAACCACTTAATTCCGTCAAGCAGGTGGCAGGACCCGCTCTGCCGCTAGGATCGCCAGCGGGGATATCGCTAGGACTGACGGAAGCAATGGCGCGTCAACGGTGTGCGCGCGCGACGGCAAATGGCTGCCGTCTCGGCTCTGGAAAGCGGCGGTTGGAGCGCGATTGCGGCGCAGACCCGGCCCCTGGGCCATCGTGCATTCCTGCCGCCGCGCACGGCGGCGCGACTCGGCCAGCCTGCGCCGTGCGTGCGGACTGGGCGTCGGGTAGTGGCCGTCGAGGTCGTCGGATCACGGACAGCGGACGGCGCGAGCAACTTACGAGCAGGGCAGCCTCATGCGAAGCTTGACTCGCGGTCTGGAGGCTTGTTCGCGCGCGCGCGGCGGCCCGTTGGTAAGGCGCATCAGGGCAGAGTCAGCAGCACCGCAACCATGACATCAGCCCCTCGCGGCGTTGACAATGCTCTCGCTCATCCAAGCGCGGCGCTCTCGTTCCACCACAGCCTCGCAACCCAGGACGACGGCGGCAGCAGCGTGGCCAGCTGCTGCGAGGAGGCCACCTCGCCCTACAGGCGCTCCATAAATCATGACTCGCTGGCGAGGGCGTGCGTGTTTCTTCACGCCAAAGCTCTTCGGCCGAGCTGAGGAGTTTTTCTGAAGCCAGGCGGCTCCTTTTTCGTTCTTGTTGCCAGGGCCCAACAAAAATCTCCAATTTCCAAACGTGCCCTCGCAAGGGGCATTTCGTCCTGCGTCTGCGTTTCAGGTTCTTGAGCGAGGAAGGGCCAGGGTGGCCGCTCAATTCCTCGGAAGCTCCTGCCTGATGTTCAGGGCGGCGGCATGACGCAATGGCCGATATGCTTTCGCGTCAACGCACGGCAAGCTCGAGCCTCTGCTGCTTGTTTCATCGTCGTCAACCATCTGACCGTTTTTTGCCGCCGTCGTCTCGTCAAGCAGTCGTTCTTTTGCTTTTTCCATGTCGCGAGCAGCCATCTCCTTTTGTCTGCGTCCGAGGTTCCTCGAAAGACGCGGTGAGCTCTTCCAACCGCCGGGCGTCTACGGCCCCCTGGCACATGGCTTGACGGTCTCTCTCCCTTGCATCAGCTGAATATTTTCCTCCCATCGTTCGCGCGTGCATGTGGGTCACGAGGCGCGAGTGTATGAGCACACGAGCCCGCCGCCGGCTCCTCCGCCTTCTGGAAGCATGATTCAACTGAACCTTACATGGCGGGCTTCGGCTGGCAGCGCGAGTCGACGCTTGGGGAAGGACTGGACGTTGGGGCGTGGATGGAGAAGTGGCAGTGGAACAGACAGCTGGCGTGGTACAGCATATGTCAGGCCCCACGGTGAGACCTGAGCGTCGAAGGGCCGGAGGCGGGCATCGGACTACCTCAATAAATAACTCTCACTGACCAAGTGCACGACACTCTGACCGAAGCAGCGAGTCTTGCTGGGATGATTGGCCTGCGCCAGATCAACAGCATTCTGACTTTTATTAGCTCTGTCCTCAGCCGGGTTTGCCCATTCCAGTCCGCGGATGTTGTCCGGACCCAGGAGGGCGGACTATACGAGCTCCCGCGCCGTTGCATGTCAATGCCTAAAGCAGAACGCATTGCAGCTGAACCAGCGCCAGCACTCAGAGCAAAAAGGCCCCAGAAACCGCAGCCACGGAACCGAGCTTGCTTTGCGAATTGTGTCTGACTTGACTGACACAGCCCGCGCCAAAAAGCCAGGCCAATGCACACGCCCACCGCCGGCCACATGTTGCAAACATGCGTCGCCCGCAGCACAAAGTTCTCCCCGCCCATCCCTCCACAGACAAAAACCGTTCCGGGAAAAGGAAACAATCTGCAATGCCTGTCTGACCGGAACGCCCGCCGGCGGTTACGGCATCCAACGCCCACCACCCCGTGTTTGATATGTATGTGGGCTGCCGACCGGTGGAATGAGGCCACAACCTGAATCACACATCTGCAAGACTGACCGCCGGCCGCCACGAGACGCTCTTACCTGCGTCACTACCGCGCTCACCGCCAGCTGAATCAGCGGATCGGCGCTCCCGTCCGCGGGACGTTGGTGTTACTTATCTCCGTGTGCACCATTTCGGCCATTCCTCTTTGCCGAGGGTGATGTCTGTGCCTTTGGCGCTGTGCCTTGCTTCGTGTCCCTGCAGCGTGCGGAACAGCTCGAGGGAGAAATACGGGGCCAATCATTGTATCATCCCTGATCCCTTCAATGTTGGGGTTTGTTGTCCGAGGACGGACAATGGGGGTGCAGCGCCATGCCATCATAGACGAATTCGAGGTTTTGCCCCTGGCTGTGTAGATAGACACACGAGTATGGTGATTATGATTTTCAAGTTGTCAGAGTCGTTGCGTAAGGAGATGGTTTGATCTGTATTCCAGTGGAAAGTTGTCCCAGCATCAATCGTCTACCGGAGTATGAGGAAGAACTCTTCAAGTTGTCTTTTGTGACATGCGCTTCATCTTCTCAGTTGCTGCAAATAAATCCTCAAAGGGAGAACCGGATGTTCTTCTCACCACGATGTGCAGTCGCCGTTAAACACGCGCCACATGAGGCCGCAAGCCAGACCTGGGCAAGCACGACAACATTGGAACTTATCCCCTCGAGACCGGCGACAGCATGACCCATCCTCTTTTATGATGGCCCCATTCAATCTTATCCAGCGTCTCCACAGACTTTGTTTAGATGTAACTTGCCCTTGAATAGCCACGAAGCCTTCGACTTGGCGCTGGGATGCTCAACTCACTCGATAAAACTCTACAGTCAAGGTTTCAAGTCAACAAACCTCCACAGCCAAAAATCTCGATCTCACTCACGCCCAGTGGCAATAGTTTTGATACGCCCCCTCACGACTGCCACCAGCCACACACGATTGGGTTTAGCATACCCTGCGCAACTTTCTGCAGCGGTTCATCGTCCACCTAAGACAAGGCCTCACCCGCAAAACGTGAAGCCAGAGGCGGATGACGGAGAATGAGAGAAGAGGCTCCGCAATGTATAGCCAGAGCTGATCCCGGTGTGGCGTTTCCAGCTTGGCTCGTCCGTGTTACGAGCGTCAGAGACTATCAGACTTTCGAGGCAATGAAGGGTAGAGAGCGCTCAGGCGGACAAGCGTCGGATGCTCGAAAGTATTCTTTCGAGAGGTACAGTGTCTCTGTGCTCGAGTGTTCGTCCCGTCTCGAGAGCTGAGGCATAGACGTGGTATTCTGAAAAGGGGTTCTTAGTAGTTTTTCTATACTCTGCTGTACCTTTGCAGATTCTTAGCTATTTATATTGCGTTATGATATACCGATGAGTGCTCCGCACGCTACAGGGACATGAACATATGTTATTACTTCTATAGGGAATGACTCTTCGCCCCCTAGTCGTCATTCGTGACTAGGGGATCCTAAGCTGCTACGTTGGTCTGGCAGGACGGTGGGGCTCACTCACAGGTAGTGCGTTCAATCAGAAACAAGTGCAGTGACTTATGGGGCTTGTTTAACGAATCTCGAGTAATGAAGCCGTTGCAACTAGGTGGTTTTCTCTCTCGATGAATGACGTGGGTGCTGCGTTGGTGTAAGTTTTTTTCTCAATATAGATGTTCTTATGCTATTGAAATGGGTTGCCATTGCAAATCGTATCATTCGGATAGTGCACTTACTTTCTCGTAGTCTTGAATAGTCCAAATGGACCAGATGGTTCTGCCATGTTGAGTAGGTCTTGCACTTACCTTGTACACGTGTCGTCAGAAAGACAGTGCCTATATATAGCATCTCAAACACGTAGGGGTCCGTGAGTTGGGAGAGGAGGGAAAAGAAATCAAGGGCCAATGCAAGTAGAAGTGGGAAGATTGCATGGACATGTATACAGGCTGCACAGTCACTGCGTAGCTGTTTGCACAGCTACTTGACGGGCACTGATAGTACCTTAGACCAAACGTGAATCAAATCCATAAAGTGGATAACATGATGTATTCGTGCTTCTCTACTACTCGTCGTTTAAACAACGCAGCGTCGCATTTCAGAGCCTTGGCTCTAAGGTAATAGCCGCATCCACCCCTGCGGCGAGTCATGAATGCCATCGTCGTATCCGATCGTACACGTATATCGTACAGGCCGAAACTGTTCGGCGGGTTTTGTTTGCTGAAAGAAACCAGGTGTTTGGCGAAAGCCAAGATGCTGCAATGGTCGCTAATGTCGAGTTCCGTGATTCCTGACGCCAGTGGATGCACGTAAAAGCTGTTAAAGAAGATGTGCCACCAACAAATCTCCCTCAAACTCCCCTAAACCTCCAGTCGTCGAAGTCTTCGTCATCGAGGTCGTCCTCACTGTCATCGTCTTCCTCTTCTTCAGCAGCCTTCTTCGGCGCTTCCTCCGCATGATGCTCCTCAGACTTTCCTCTTGCCTGACGTAGAGCTTCTCTCTGTGCCCGGAGTCTTTGCACCCTCTGCTCCAACTCCTCCATCTCGTCGAACTCCTCCTCCAAGTGCCGCACAGCCTCTTCCTTCTCAGCCTCCATTTCCTCCTCGCGCCTGCTCCTTTGCGCGCTCTGATCCTCCCTGGCCTGCGCCGCGAGCTCCTCAGCAGTCATGGGCTTTGCTTCGATCGTTGCGGCTGAGTTGATGGCTGCCAGCGCCGAGGGCTGCGGCGGCGGCGAGGCGGCAACCTCACGCTCGAACGCTGCCCATTCGTCTTCGTCGACCGCGCCAGCCTCGGCTTGCTGGGTATCGATAGCCGCGGCAGGGGCGGGCTCCGGCAAGGTGGGTTGCGCCGTGGCGGTGATAGACTCGTGGGATGCGGGGCGCGAAGTGAACTGCGTCGACTCGATGGCGGACCTAGAATCGGGCTGGGGCTTTGCGCTGGGGTCGAAGAAGCCCTCCGGCAGCGCGTCTCCTGGCGAGCCCCTGGGGCGCTTTGCGGCGGGGTCCCAGTCGTCCTCGTCGTCCTCGTCGGCTTTCCGCTTGAGATTTTTGCTGGCGGGCGGGGCGGCAGTTTTGGCGGGCTTACGGGCGGGCGGCTGGTTGCGGGCAGCGCGTTCTGCGCGCAGCATGGCGCGGACGTCGGCCATGGTGGGCGGCTGGACAGGCACCTGGGACGGGTTGCGGGAGTGGAGCTGGGAGTGTGGAGTGGTTCGACAGGGAGCTGGACGCTGCGGCGGTCAAGGGCGGTGACGCGGGCCAGCGCCAGTGCAGCTTTCGAACGGCGTCTGCCGGCGCCCGTGTCGGTCACGTGGGCGCCAGCATTTCTCCACCTTCCGCCCGCCGCAGCTTCAATCCATCGCGCGTCAACATTCTGCACATCCCACCCTCCAACACCACACGCCACGCGCCCGCTCCATCCTCAGCCCACCGCAATCGCCGTCGCGTACTGCTGCAGGCCCTCTCCGCACTGATTTCATCGCCAGGCGCCCCGACGAGCCCGTCGCGCACGCGAGCACGCTGGTGGCAGGGCTTGGCGAGCGCGCTCTGATCGCATCGCGCGAGCAAAGGGCACGCAGCATCAACCAGGCTGAGACCGCCCGCGCCACCGACACCGCCGGCAGGCAGGGAAGGAGGGGAAGGCGTTCGTCGTAGCTGCGCCGCTTGGCTGTCTGTTTTTTTGTACCCGCCCGCAGGCCGTGTCTCGCGCCAGCAGCATCTTCAGTCCATAGTAGCAACCTGTGAAGCCCAGCGCGTCGCGCTCTTGAACCCAATCCAACACGCCGCCGAACGCCCTTTCTTGTCCGTGACGCGTGAGCCCCAACGTCCACCATGGCCGGTAAGCACGCCACCACACGCGCGCGCGTCTGCCCATCAATGACAGCGCCACGCACACCCACCACCCCCCAAGCTTGCACGCGACACAGCTGACAGCCTCCAGAGGAGATCCGCAGATCCGGTCGGGCCACCAAGGGCCAACACACCAAAGACCGCGACCTTCCCGAGACGCCCGTCCCGTCCAAACGCAAGAGCACCACCAAAAAGAGCACCAAGAAGGAAGCAGAGCCAGAGCCCGACGACAATGGCGACGCCGATGCCATCATCCGCTGCATATGTGGCTCGGACGACGATGATGAGGGTGGCAGGATGATGATCTGCTGCGATAAGTGCGACGCCTGGCAGCACAACGACTGCATGGGCCTGACCGAGGACCCCAAGAAACAGCCCGACAGCTACCTCTGCGAGCAATGCAACCCGGACGGCCACCAGGATACAGTACAAGCGCTCAAGGATGGCGTGAAGATCTGGGAGGTCCGGCTGGAGGAGAAGAAGACCAAGTCCAAGAAGGGCAAGAAGAGCAGCCGGAAGTCGCGCCAGAGCGAAATCCGCGCAGCTGCCGGAGACGATCCTGTTACGCCAAAGCAGCAGTCGAGCCCTGCGCTCACGCCGCAGCAGAAACCCGAAGTCGAGGAGCCGGGTGCCAATGGGAGCGCAGAGGTGAGCTTCCCCAACATTCTATCCAGCTGGTTCTACTCGACGCTGACAGTTTCATCTAGGCTAAGAGCCCCGCGGAGCCCACCCCGTCTGTTAAGAGGCGATCAGAAGCTTCTGAGGACTCGGTCCCGAAGCGCCGCAAGTCTACGCAGCAGAAGAAAGCAGATGAGCCTGCACCGACAACCCCGACGCGGCCCGGCAGCGTAGAAGACCTGCCTGATGACCGGAAGCGCGTGGCAAGCAAGCTGCGCGGCGATCTTGTCAAGCTCATCAGGGAGGCTTCGAAACAGGGCTACAAGATGCCCGACGGCGAGACGCCTGAGTCTGTGGGCACGCGTCTTGCCATGGATGTCGAGGCGGCAATGCTGAAGCACCACCCTGCAGGTCCTGGGGCGTACGCGCAACAGTTCAGAGACATTATTGCCAACCTTCCGCGAAATCACTCTCTCCTGATCCAACTCCTCAATGATTCCATCTCTGCCGAGCAGCTTGCTACCATGTCTGCCGAAGACATGGCCAACGAAGAACAGAAACGACAAGACGCCATCATGAAGGAGCAAGCTGAGAAGCAGTCCATCCTGGTGAACGAGGGAGGTCCTACTCGTATCCGTAAGACTCACAAGGGGGAGGAATTCGTCGAGGACGGTGACGAGCGCACAGCGGCGGAGGAACCCGCGTTTGCCCCTCCCATCCGTAGGGAGAGTCAGGCCGATAAAGACCAGCGTTCCCCCATCTCTAGAGGAGGCAGCCCTATGCAAGGTGTGGAACTGCCAGAAGGTGTCGGCGAGGGCCCGCAACCTCTTCACGTCGATACAGGACCACGCCGGCAGTCATCAACGAACTTTGATGTCAACTCAGTTTGGGCAAAGGTGCAAAGCCCTAACGAGGCCACCACACGCAAGCAGCAACACCGTCGCCAGAGCTCGATACAGCAACCGCAACCGTCAGGACCTGAAGAAGACCCAGAAATCGATCGCCTTTTGAAAGATGACGACAACGAGGGCCAGTCATACTCGCCCACTGACGAGACTATCAAGTGGAGAGGCGAGGTATACATGCCCAATCAAGGCGCATTCAAGGTTGTCGGTCGCTTTGCAGGAGGCGGTGATGTCGGTCAACTCATGCCCTACCATCAGCTGATTCCACATCCGACTGAAGTCAACGGCCGTATCGACATGGCTAAGACCGAAGAATACATCCAGGGCATGCGCGGCAGTATTTATCATGACGTTGCCATCCTGTCACTTACTCCGGAAGACCAGGCGAGCAAGACAACATACGATAATGTGTTCAACTACTTCTACCCGAAGAGCCGTTGGGGCGTCATCGGCGGCAGTAGGCACGACAAGGTCCGCGACGTCTACCTGATCCCTATCCCTGCTGGTGCTGGTCCGCTTCCACAATGCATCGACATGCTCACCAACGTCACAATTGACAACCCACGGCCCGATAACATGCTATTGCTCATGCTGGTGGTCCGCACCAGTGAGCCGAACTCTTCCCAAGGAACACCCCTGCAAGTAGACGCGGCTGGAGGCTTCCCTGCGAATAATGGCCCTCACATGGCTCCTGCTCAAGGTGCTACACCTCAAGCGCCCACACCGACTGCTGCTACTCCCACGAATGCGTTCCCGCCGCAGATGCATGGCGCATATCCGCAACAGCCTCAACACCACCCGGCCGGCGCATCCCCCGTCAATCAGATGCCTCCGTTTGGTGGACCCCCTCCACCCTATCAACATCCCCAGGGCTATCCTCCCCACGTCCCAGGACCTCAACATCAACCAGCACTACCTTTCCCACCGCAAATGGGCCAGCAAAGTCCGCCCCCGGTGCCACCACATTTGCATGAGACGGCCTCACGAATTCTTGGCCAGTTCATCGATGCGCCTGTTGTGCGGATGATGCTGCAATACTCAGGCGAGACGATGAAGGAGGACTCGCTGATTGGGCTGAAGCATGTTCTCGAAGCAGTTCCAGCTGCAAGAGATAATTTCCAAGTGCTGATGCAGGAGATCCAACGGCCAAAAGATCAGAACCGAGGAGACTTCGGAAGAAACAATCTACTGAATGAGGATAGAGCATGAAGGAGTCTAATACCCCGAGCAGGCGCACAACGTGGTTGGATTTCTGCTCCTACGGAATACATTCCCCAAAAGGCATGCGAGACGAAAAACGACGACAACGTTGGTTATTTTCTTAGGATACTCCTCGAATCCCCCACTTCGTCTGCATGCATCGCACGAGTCACACACTGGATGTCATCTCATTCTCATGCTTGGGCCGCTTTGTCGGCGGGTTATACACCAAAACCCTTTCACGGGCCAAAATGAAACCGCTACCGGTCTCTCCACGTCCATTTCTCATGGAGCTACGAGGCACTACTGGATTATATTGGTGTAAGAACAAGAAAAATGGCTTTTTATCCTTATCTGAATTCACACATTTCGCTCGTGTTATTTGTCCATCCTGCTTTCTTCCTTTTGTGGATGCCACAAAAAGGAGCTCGACGGAGGTTCTTATTCTTCCCGTTCAACACATCAGGGTCCTTGTTTCTCTCTCCTTTTCGAGGGCAAGAGAGGCGATTGGAGTTGGCCTACTTTTTTTTTTTTTCTCTTTCTGAGTCCTCCTTCCACCCAACCGAAGGGAGGGCAGTAGTGTACGGCGAGAGACCAGCTCTGGATTAAAGGAGAAAAAATGGTGGGGGAGTTGGGCTGTATGATTACCTTTTTTACGTGGCAGTTAGGCCTAGCGATCAATGGTGGTTATTTTTTCTTTTAACTTGTTGTAGGTTGAATGTGACAATGTGGCGTGCTGATTCACTTTGATGGTGCGTGTGAATGTGATGTGATGTTGAAAAGTGGCGCTGGGACCAAGCAGTGAATTATGGATTTTTGTCAATTTACAAGACGCGGGATCAAACGTGACGGTCAAAAGTCTGTCACGTCACCTTCAAAGTCTCGAGTCTACTATCCAAAGCCTTGGCCTGAAGCTCAGGACATGTTTGACGCATCGGTCGATATCATCAATTGTAAATGAATCTAGAATGCAAATCAACTTTTCGACTCGGCCAGTACACAGAGACGTTCGGTTTTCTATTGGTATGATCTCTATAGCGGGTGGAATGAAAACGAGTTATTGTCATGCCTCCTTTCCTCCGAAGACCGTTAAAAGTTAAAATCCTCAAACAAAACCTCCCCCATCCCGTCCAACCACCCAACAACCTCCTTCCTCAACGGCGTCCCCGCGCACAGATACCACGTCCCGCTCTCCACGCCCGCACCGACCAAATCCCCCCTCCGCAACCGCCTGCACTCCACCACCGCTCCCACCCGCTCCAACCGCTCAACCACCCCCTCCCCTTCCCCCTCCCCCACCCCCGTCACAAACACCCGCGCCCTCCCCCCAACCCTGCATACGCCCCCAGCACCTCCTCCGCCAACGCCGCATCCCCGACCCTCAGCGTCCAGAACAGCGCCACCCTCGCAGCATCCAACCCGCACGCCAGCTCCGCCAGCAACGGCGTGACGCCCACACCCCCCGCCACGAACGGCACGACACCGCCGCCGCCGCCGGCGGCCTCCGCGCCGGCCACCAGCACGGGCACGCGGAACTCGCCGCCGAAGCCGCGCACGGGCAGCTCGAGGCGGACGCGCTCGGCGGTGGCGGCGGCGAGCAGCGGGGCGGTGACGGGGCCGTGGCGGCGGACGGTGACGTCGAAGGACGTGCTGGGCGGGGGCGGAGCGGGGGTCGCGGCGCCGCCCCAGCCGGACGCGCCGGTGACGGTGAAGGTGCGGACGAAGTCGTCGTTCAGGCTGGTCGGGTCGTCGTCGCGCATGTGGCTGTAGCCGGCGGAGAGCTCGGCGGCGGCGGAGAGGGCGACCCACTGGCCGGGGTGGACGGGGGTGGGGGTGGAGAGGGCGAAGGTGAGGCGCGCGATGGTGGGGGTGAGGAGGGTTTTGTGCGTGAGAGTGGCGGTGAGGGCGGGTGTGGGTGGGGTGGTGGTGGTGGTGGTGGAGAGGAGGTTGCCTTCGGCGGCGAGGAGGCGGACAGGCGGGTTGTAGGGCGACATGCCGGCGGTGGAGGTGTGCTCGGAGGCGACGGCGCCGACGCCAGGGGCGGGGCTGCCGCGGAAGGGGAGGCCGTGGCGGATGAGGCGGGCGGAGGTGAGGGTGATGGAGACGGCGAGGTTGGAGCGCGGGAGGAGGGCGGAGGCGGCGGGGCCGGCGTGGATGGCGGTGGTGCCGGTGGCGTAGAGGACGGTGCCGGTTGTGAAGTCCGGGATGCAGAGGCCGGCGAGCGGCGTGGTGTGCGGGTTGCCGAGGGTTTGGTAGAAGCGGTTGCCGGAGTATTCGGGGTAGACGGGGGTGGTGGGGGAGGAGGGGATGTCGGAGGGGAGGACTCGGACGAAACCGGTGGGTCCGCCGCGGTGGTTGACGTCCATGTCGTGCGTGGAATTGGAGCTGGAGATGAAGAAGAGGTCGGCTTTGGCGATGAGGGCGCGGGCTTCGGAGGAGAGGGTGGGGGAGTCGGATATTAACTCTGGTTGAGGCGTGGCGGGTCTGATTTTCTTGGAGTTTAGGTACTTTGGACAGTTACCTGTGGATGCGTGTCAGTGACGAAAGTAGATCCCAAAGGGGCTATTGTGTGGGAGCGAGAAAGGACGACGTTCAGCCGCAGAGCAGCCACGGAAAGGAGAACACTGTAAATTCTTGAACGTTGCAGCACTCTGCAGGTACCCACCAAGGCTCTGTTCAACATTTATCACCACTTGAATTTGCCCCACCCCATCATCGCCGCCGTCTTTCTTTTCCCCGTCGCCCTCCGCCCCCTCCCCGGGCTTCCCCAGACTCGCCACCATCATCCTCCCATGAATCTTCACCCTCTTCCTCGTCACCAGATCAATGGGCAGGCCTGCCACCATCCTTCCTCTGCCCTCCTCTTTCACAACCTCGCCATCCACCTTCCCACCCACCAGGGCCTGGGCCACGGGATCGAAGCGCCTGTCCACCGGGCTACGAATGCCGATGATGGAATTGCCCAGCGGCTGAGAAAAACCCGTGTCGCCGCCCCAGAGAGTGGCCCACGGGCGACCTTCGCTGTCGAGAGTGCCGAGAGCGAGAAGCGGCGCTCGCACCAGCATGGTGGCGGCTTGCGGGGTGAGGAAGGAGGAGGTGGGGTTGTCGTCGGGCGGGACCCGGAGGAGGTCTTGCATGGCGCGTTCGCCGTCGGTCCAGGGCATGGCGACAGAGACGGCCATGTTGGGAATGTGACTGACTTTTTCTGACCAGCTGATGTGGAATAAGGCAATGCAATGTAGAGAAGACAGCGCGCGGACACCGATTTAAGTAGGGAATAGCGGCTCGTGATCATGGAATCAGACCTACCGCTTTTGGGTCTGTACAAGCAGCGAATGCATAGGGCAACAGCAGCCGAAGATGCCGGCGGTGTCGTTCAGCGGGGTGGTGCTGCTGTGCTGATCAAGCAGGTCGAGCAATGCAGTACGGTCCGTGTCAGCCGCTCTTCGCCTCATCCGGCCTAGGCAGACATTTCGTCAGTCGTCTCGCCGCTGCTGCAAAGAACGCGCTCCGCCGCCATAACACAGACGGAGGCGCGCGACAAGGGCTGGCGAGTCGCTAGCCAGGCCGGCAACACCCTTGCAGCTCCCCTTCCCAATGTGTTTCATGACCGGGGGCCAAAACGGCCAGCCTGCGCCATTGGCTAGCCGCTGCTGCGAAACGATAGCCCGGCTGACGGGCGGCATGGGAAGCGCGTGCGGGAAGGCAGCTGAAATAGCATCGCGCGGCCTCTTCCTGACCTCGCACGACGTCTCCTTGTCTGTACAGCCTCTGGATAGGCGTATACCTCGGTCTAATTCTCGCCACTCGTTCAGCCCGCTCTCCACGATGATGTCCTTCTCGCGCAAGATGGCGCGCAGCAAGGTGCAGCCCACCCACTACCCGCGCCTCCCCTTCCACTTCCTGCGCAGCGCGCAGCTCCTCTCGTCCATTGTCGTCGCTGCTGTCATGTTCTTCTTCATCGACCAGCTGCACCGCGACGGCTACCCTCTCCCGTGGACTTTCCTCACGGTGCGTACGCGCCGGACCCCAAGCATCGCGTTGCTCCGCGCTGACGGCTTCTCTGCAGCTTCTGGTCGTCTCTTTCCTGACTGTTTTCTTCCTCTCGGCCACCATCGTGCTGCACTGCTGCTGCGGACTGAACCCTCGCCTGAACGTCTTCCTCAACTCCGGCCTGCTCGTGCTGTGGACCGTCGGCTTTGCGCTGCTGACCTGGTGGTCCTCGGGCACGCTTGGCCATGTCTGCAACACGGCCAACTGGCACAACGAAGACGGCATCATGGTGTGCCACGTCTACAAGGCGCTGTTCGCCTTTGCGATGCTCGGCTTGTAAGCGCCCGCATTCTTCTCGCGCGACGGAAAAGGCCCCGCTAATCCCGCCCGCAGCATGTCCACCCTCGCCGCCCTTCTGCTCGACGTCTACGTCTTCAAGCGCGCCACGGCTCGCGGCAAGTACGGGCAGATGATGGACATCGACCTGAAGCGCACCGGCCCCGGCCTGCAGCAGGAGCCGTCTGCAGCCAACCTCGACGAGACGCACGTCGAGCAGAGACCGTTCGGCGACCAGCGCTCAAGCAACGCACCTGAGCAAACGGGATACGCGCTGCCGGCGGAGCAGTTTGCTTACGACGACACCGGATATTACGGGGCGCATAATCACGGCGTGAACCGGCGCCACGAGGAGGCTTTGATGTGATGATTTGGGGTTAATTGGCACCCTTCTCTTTCGTCTCTGGCAGAGCTCTGTAGATGCGGCGGGTTGAGTCGTAGCGTGTTTGAGATACGTAGCTGTGCTGCTATTTTCGTCCTGAGGATTTTCCATGCGCGTATGAGATGGATCGGTGCTCTAGGTGGAAACGGGGGAGCATGCGCATTATTTGGCGAAGTAAAAACAGAGATGTCGATGTCAAGCCTGATCGGACCGCAGACTGACTGGTGTGCGGAGCCGCGGGCGTCGCTCGTGGCACGGCGTGCTCAGCGCCCCAGCGCTCCACCGGCCACACGGCCCTACCATAACGCAACGAGGACGTGCCCCATCCCCAAGGAGCCAGGAAGCTAGACTAACGGCCATCAACTCATTGTCGCGCATCTCTTTTTTGGCGAATACTCCTAGGAGCCCAGGAAAGGGGAGAGCAGGGATGCGTGCTGCACGCCCAAGGGAAGGGCCGTGCTCGCTTGCGCGCCGAACAAACTTCGGCGGCCATCGCGAAAATTCACGTCTCCCCGTGCCGCCTCCAGCGTCTCCACCACTCGCTTCCCTTCTTTGTCCCGCGATACCCCGGATTCCGTTCTGGCTGTCTCCGCCCTTGTCATAGACGCCTCTTTCTGCGTCAATTGGGCCTCCGCCCGCCCGGAAACATCTTTCACATCCCATCCGCGCACCCCGCCGACGCGTCTACCCGGCGCCTCCATTCGCAAACGCATCACTTTGAACGCATACAAGACCATTCCTTCACCCCCCTCAGAATGCCGTCCTTCAGCCGCCACACCAACTCCCCCAAGCTGCCCGCCTCCAGCCTCTTCAACTTCTCCTTCAACGACTCCAAAATGGCCAGCGGGACCGCAACCCCCCACCGGCACTCCGTCGCCGCCTCCGACCGCGACTCCGCGCCCCGCGATGTCACGTCCCCCCGCGCCCACAGCCACGGCGTGGACCGGGTCGTGCGGGAGCTGACGCGCTACCTCACGCTGCTCAAGCCGCCCGGCAAAGGCGCGGCGCACCAGCAACACGACCACTCCGCCGACGACAACAACCCGCACGGCCTGCACGTCGAGGAGATCCTCACGACACCGCTCTTCTCCTGGTCCGTCAAGCTCGCGCTCGCCGACCTGCGCAAGCGCGGCCGCGCCCCAGACGCCGCGCACTTCGACCAGTTCGCGCTGCTCGGCCAGGAGCGCGGCCGCGGCGGCGGCGCGGGCAGGCCGCCGCCGTCGTCCCTGAACCCGGAGGGCGTGGAGCCCGTCTTCCTGAACACGAACGCGCCGTGGTCGGCGTTCCTGTGCGGGAGCCAGGGGAGCGGGAAGAGCCACACGCTGGCGTGCATGCTGGAGGGGTGTCTGATGCAGAGCAAGGCGCTGGGGCGGCTGCCGGAGCCGCTGCAGGGGATCGTGTTCCACTTCGACGCGTGGTCGGCCGGGTCGGTGTGCGAGGCGGCGCACCTGTGCAGCGTGGGGATCGAGGTGAATGTGCTGGTGAGCCCCAGCAACTACTGGCGGTTGAAGGAGGCGTATGGCGGGATTCCGGATCCGAAGAGGTGCTTGAAGGTGAGGAGGCTGAAGCTGAGGCCGAGGCATCTGAACGTGGAGCGCATGCTGGCGCTCATGGCGTTCAACGAGAGCAGCGGGAGGGTGCCGCTGTACATGGAGGTGCGTGGCCCGTTTCCCCCACGAGCGGCGCGTTGGTTTCTGACGGTTCCCAGATCATCAACAAGATCCTGCGCGACATGGCCACCTCGGCGCAGCAGTCGTTCGAGTTCGACTACAAGCAGTTCCTCCGCCGGCTGGAGAAGGAGAGGCTCTCGCCCGACCAGAAAGGCCCCATGAACCTCCGCCTGCAGCTGCTCGAGAGCTTCATGGACGTGGACGCCACCGACGACGCCGACGACGACATCTTCCGGCCCAACCCTGGCTCCCTCACCGTCGTCGACCTGACCGACCCCTTCGTCGACGCCTCCAGCGCCTGCACCCTCTTCGACATTTGCCTCGCGCTCTTCCTCGAAGACGACGGCTCCGCCGGCCGCGTCATCGCCCTCGACGAGGCCCACAAGTACATGACCGACTCCGCCTCGTCCGACCGCTTCACCGAATCCCTCCTCACCTGCATCCGCATCCAGCGCCACGCCGCCTGCCGCATCATCATCGCCACCCAGGAACCAACCATCTCGCCCAAGCTCCTCGACCTCTGCTCCATGACCGTCGTCCACCGCTTCACCTCGCCCGCCTGGCTGTCCGTCCTCCGCACCCACCTGGCCGGCCTGTCGCCCATCGCCGGCAAGGGCGACGACGAGGTCAGGCGCCTGTTCGAGGAGATCGTGACGCTCAAGGTGGGCGAGAGCCTGCTGTTCGCGCCGAGCGCCGTCGTCAGGGTCGAGGAGGGTGGCAGGGATGGCGGCGGCGAGAAGAGGATCGTCAAGCTGGGGACCGAGTGCGTCCGGTTCAAGACGAGGCCGAGGATGACGAATGACGGGGGAAAGAGCGTGCTGGCTATCAGGTGAGGAGAAGCGGGAGAGGAATGAGGACCTGAGTTTTTGGAAAAGGGGGGCTGTTCGCAGGAGTTTCGTCTGCGCGTCCTGGGTGTGTTACGAACACGCCTCTGTATATAGAGTTGTTGGGGCACGATCAGCCACCAGGCTGATCATTGCTGAACCTTTTGTCGACTTCCAGTCGACGGGAGGTTGGCCGAATGGTCTTACGCGCCGACTGAAACCCAACACGGTCGGGTCCGTCGTAACAGGGGGTTCCTCATCCGGTGTTTTTTTTTTTTTGGGTTTCGGTGATTTGGCGTTGTATACCTCATGAGATGACTGGATTCTTTTTTCTTTTCCTTTTTAGATGTGGATGGAAATGGAGATGTGTTGTCACGAGACGATAAATGGTAGCCTCTTTGGTCGTGTACTATGAAGTCGTCCGGGCAAATTATATGCAAATGATTCGAACCGCTCGTTGTTTCATCCTCCCCAAATCCCTCCATCCATAATACCGTGAACGTAGATTTACCCTTTGAATGCGAACACCCCTTCACCTTCTGAACGACGCTCTAGCACATGAGGCACGTGGCCACCAATCAGCCTCGAAAATGTCTTCTCGCACATGGCCGTCCCGGAGAGAAACTTTGACAGGGTCTCCCCAGGAGCCAGCCTCAAGAACAAGAAGCCGAATGGAATCTATCGAGGATAGTTGACGGTTCTGAGAGGGTAGGGGCCCACCAGAGACGGGATAGGAAAACAGCCAATCTCATAAAACATTAGAGGTACATCCTGGTGTTACAATATCTTGAGGGAGGTTCTGTTCGAAGAACTCAACTTCTAAGGCATTTCCGAGTAAATACAGCATGACAAACTTCGTCTTCATTCAATCATCCCGGAACCTCTATCATACCAATATAAAACCGAACACATTTTCATCGTACCCCAACCCAAGCCAATCGTTATAACCTAGTGAACCCTCACACCTCTACCTCCTCCCGTAAACCGAATGCTCCTGCCTCCCCGGCTGCTTCCTCTCCCACCCGGGCCTCGCCCTACTCCAATCCTTTCCATCCCTCGTCGTCTCCTCCGCCATGCCCTCCTGCGCATAGCTCCCCACCGCATCGACCGCGCGGCCCAACGTACCCCTGCCCAGCACGCCCTTGAACGAGCTGCCAAAGTCCATGTCGTGCGTGTCGACGGGATGCTCGTGCTCCGCCTCGCGGCGGAAGAGGTTCATGATGTCCTTCATCGAGAGCTTGTTAATGGCCTTGCCGCCCTCGATGGCGGCGTTGGCGAGCTTGCGTTTGGCCTCCTGCAGGTCGAGGATGCGCTCTTCGACCGAGTTCAGGATCGTGAGCTTGTAGACCACGACGTCGACGGTCTGGTTGAGGCGGTGCACGCGGTCGATGGCTTGCTCCTCGACGAAGGGGTTCCAGAAGGGCTCGAGGATGACAACGCGCGAGGCGGCCGTGAGATTGAGGCCGAGGGAGCCGCATTTGAGACTGCAGAGGAGAACGCGCGTGCCTCGGTCGTTGCGGAGCTTGTTGAGGCTGGCTTCGCGTAGGTCGTTGCGCATGCTGCCGTCGTAACGAGTGAACCTGTGGCCCGCGTTACGGAGGAAGGGCTCGATCAGATCCAGCATGGAAGTAAACTGGCTGAACACAATGACCTTGTGGTCGGGAGTCTCTGACTCGAGGATGTCCAAAAGCCGACGGATTTTTGTCGAGGGAACCAGACTTTCGCCATCGTTCGAGGAGTAGTCAGATTCCGTTTCCGTGTCATCATCTTCAGTCCCCGACTCGGATGCTGACTGCTCAGTGCCCTGCTCGTCTTCGGATGACACGATGTTGATGACTTTCTTCTTTGAAGGCGTCTCAACCTCGTCACCAGTCTCCGAGTCGTCGGAGTCCAGCCATTCGCCGCCACCTTCCGCGTTCTCATCGTCGGTGCCACCAGCCTTGCCAAGATCCTCGGTTTGACGTTGATCCTCTGGAACAACCCATTCACCTTCCTCATCTTCGTCGTCGCTGTCAAGAACGACTCTCTTCTTACGTATGAGCTTCGTGGGTTTCCTCGGGGACTCATCTTCGTCATCATATTCGTCTTCATCCTTCACCTCGACGACCTTCTGCTTCTTTTCCTTCGAGCGGTGCTTCTTCTTCTTCTTATGCTTCTTCTTCTGAGCAGCGAGATCGGTGTCGCAATCAGCGCATCTCACTGCTCCAGCAGAAGCTTCATCCTTTGTGAGGTCGACCTGGCAGACATCGCACTGCTTCGTCGCAACGCTGATACCGCCAAACAAGTCCGCAAGGTCTTCCAGATCCTTGTTTTCTTCAGCCTTGGACTTCCTTGGGGTTTGCATCTCCTTGGGGACACCTGGTCCCGCACCAGCAATGGCATCTTTGTCCTTGCTAACCTGGCCACCAACAAGCTCCGGATGATTGCAAGCCTGTCTCAGACGCAGAAGAAGGACCAAGGCACCAATGTAGTCGGCCTTCTCCCCTCCCATGAGCTCACGAAGACGACTCTGTGCCCTATCTGCTAGACGATCATAGAACTTGCGTTCATCTGGGCTGAGCTCGGCGACAACAGTCTCAACCTTGCGGTCCACAATCTTGAAGCCTTCGCTCTTTTCACCCTCCTTCGTCGGCTTGCCACCAGGATTGAGGGCGCCATCCTGCTTGAGCACGTCCTTGGTCCTACGCTTCATGAAAGCCTTCAAAAAGACCTGCAACCTTCTCATAGCAAGGTTACCACGGCCGTTCTTCATGGGTCCAGCAATGTCGTTCTTCCATCTGCTCAGCTCTTCATACGGCTTGATTCGCAGGAACCTGATTAGACTTTGCAGCTCGTCAAGGTTGTTTTGCATGGGAGTACCAGTCAGGCACCAGCGGTAGTGTGAGCGCAAAGCGTATGATGCCTGTGTCATTTTGGCATTCCGGTTCTTGATGCTGTGAGCCTCATCAAGCATGATGCGGTACCAGTGCACGCCGTAACAGCCAATCTTGGGGCCATCGGGCCCATCTGAGCTTGCGGCGTGTTCAGATGCAAGAATTTGGTAGGTGGTAACAACAATGTCGTACTTCTTGAGATCCTCGGCCCGCTTGGTGCGCGACGGGCCATGGTGCACAAGAACTTTGAGCTTGTGAGAGGAAAGAATCCTCGTCTTAACCTCGCTCTCCCACTGCTTGATGAGTGCCAGCGGTGCAACAACGAGAGTGCTCTTGCAGACAGTCGATGGAATCTTGTTCTTCTTCTTGTCCTTGGGCTTATCGTCCGAAGGCTCGGGCTCGGGTCGAGGGTTGGTGAGGATCAGAGCGAGGGACTGGATGGTCTTACCAAGACCCATGTCATCGGCAAGAATTCCGCCCTTTGGCAAGACTCCATTTTTCTTGCGCTGGCCAACTTCCTTGTCGATCATCCATGATACACCTTCCACTTGGTGGGGTAGTAGCTTAACAGCCAGGCCGTCGACGGTACCATCGTCTTCCTCCTCCTCCTCTTCCGGCTCAGGCTCCTTTTCTTTCTCTTCCGCCTTCACTTCAAGGGCCTTCAATTTGTCGGCAAGGCCTGATAGCTTCTCTGCATCTTGCTTTTGCTGTTTCTTGTTCCTCCGCAACCTGGTCCTGGGCTTGTCATCATCGTCATCGAACGCACCCTCGAGGAGCGCCTTGATGTTCTCGCTGGCTTGGCCTGCATTGACGAAGGCAAAGGGATCGGCGGCGCCGAAACGATCGTCGCGGATGGCTGCGTCGGGGTCGAACTCCTCGTCGTCGCTGCCGGTCAGATCAATTGTAGACTTCTTCTTCTCTCCCGAGAAATCGATCGGATTGTTTATCGGCTGGAATCCTCCCACTGGGCGAACGGAGGAATAGATGGGCCGGGGGGTCGGCGCAATGGTCTGCGGCTTGGGAGCAGCGGGCTTGGGGATCTCGAAAACATCCTGGTTCTGCCGCTGGCCAGGAACGAACCCCTTTGTGTTTGTCTTGTGGAACTCAGGACGTGCGCCACCAGGCTTGTGCTGGACGAAGAGGTTCGAGTGGGTGTCCCTCTTGAGAGGGTTCCGCAGAGGACTGGCCTCGCCAAATTTGGGGGCACCGTTCTGGACCTCGACCAACGGCCGTGATACCGGCTGCTGAGTGGAGGTCCTGTGGGGCTCTCGCTCGTTGACCATAGTGTCCTCTGGTGTGTAATGTATTTTATGGACGACGCGATCGGTTCGTGTCGGGCTCGCGGTGTGATGTAATGGCCGGGAGGCTCTCGAAGGTGGCTCTGGGCCCAGGTGCGGTCTCGCAGTCGTAGAAGGCGGAGAACGCGGGCTGAGCCTGGGTATATGCTCGTATTCGTCGAACAACGAGGACTCGTCTCCAATGTCTAGGCTGCTGCCTGGGCTGTCCTGCGTCTGCTGTCCTGTCGACAATCTTTGTGGCCAAAGCTTCTGCGCTGCGGTATGCGAGACGTGGGGAAGACCGGGCACCGTATCGGGCGAGCAGTAAGAGCTCAGCGCCTGCGATGACTTCTCTGTGGACGGGGTGTGGCGGGAGAAGAAGGGACTCGGGCGTGAGGATAGGTTATTGATGGGCCGGAATGCCCCGCGGCGCGAGTCTTTCTTGCTGCTGGTCATAGAGGTCAGGACTCGAAAGCGATCGACGACACGTGGAGAGCGACGAACCTGGCTGGGTGCTCGGCGCTAAGAGGTGGTGGGGTTGGGCAGGCGCAGCTGGGAGAGGGAAGGCGTGGGTGGGTGTTGATGAATCGGCGGCCTTATCGCCGGGCTGCCGCCCGTTGCACCGGCAACTGCGCGGAGACCGCGTTGCGACACGAGAACACGCTCTGCCTGCAAGTTCGCTCTCCACGCTGACGCTCACCTCTCCGCAAGCCCACCGTCTCCTCCGAATCGCGCCCTGACCACACGTATCCGTGCACATTCACAGGCTCGCCCTTCATGGTCACCAGGCCATCGGAAATGCTCTGCATTGAATTACACATCAAGGCCGCGAACCATGCCTAGTACGCTAGGCCTTCCAGGTTGTTCTTGATCGACTGCTCCAGGCTCGTGAATCCTGTTCGTCCAATATCCTTCAAAAGCGCCTCTGCCCTAGCTCGCGGCTTCCACTCGGTGAGATCGCGGCCCTTCATGAAGTCTTCGGGGAACTGCCTGTCGGGGTACCACTTGCGCAGCCATGCAAGGATGTCGTTGAACTGGTACGATCCAGCAGAGCCGAAGATGCGCTCGCCTTGGACATCCGGATGGATTGCCCCTACCACGTGCAGCCACCCAGCATCCTCAACGTCGGTGAATTGCTCTAGAGTCCTCGGTAAGCAAGCGGGTTGGCATGCACGGCATGTTTCAAACTTACGCGGCGGATCGTTCTTCATCGGCTCTGTGTTGCCCTCCCACAGAAGCTGGACCCAGTATGACGTGGACGGGTGGCCTTGGTGCTTGAAGGACAGCGCTTTGCCAAAGTTCGCCGCCGGCAGCACTTGAGCGCAAAGTCAGCAGCAAGAAATGAACATGGCTTAGGTACAGCTTACCGGAGTTGACGACCATATTCGGCTTTGTCTCTTCAACCCACTTCCACAACGCCTGCTCGGCCAGCGTCTTGCTTGCTCCGTAGACGTTCTGACTCTGCCGCGGCCCATATGGAGGCTCTTTCTGTGCGGCCTCCACCGCTTTCACCACGTCATCGTCCCATGTGTTTTCGTCAACGACAACCTTGGTGTCTGCAATGGGCATAACGGTCGCCCAAGACGAGGACGTGAAGACAAAACGCCGGATGCTGGGCTCGCTAGCCGCAGCCTTGGCCGCGATCAACGCACCAGAAACGACAGGCGGAATCACGTTATCCGGATGGGGGTCCCATGACAAGACCGATGCAACGTGGATGAAGGCGCAAACCCCTGCGGCAATTCAGCACCGCGCCTGTGAACGTTGGAACACGTTGAATTTACCCTTCTTAGCCTCATCGAATGCGCCCTCAGCTGCCATGTCCGGCACGCAGAAAAGCTCAAATTTGTCCTTGCCATACCTCGCGTCGAAGACCTCGCTGAGCCAGGCGTTCTTCTTGGTGTCCCGCGTGGTTCCGCGAACCTTGTAGCCGATCTCGAGGAATTTGTCAGCGACTTGCGCGCCAATAAGGCCATTGGCTCCCGTGACGAGCACGGTGCCGCCCTTCGGGATTGCTGGGTTATCAATTGGAGACATATTGTGAGGGCTGACCAAGCTGACAGATGGAGACAGCCTCGAAAGAGGGGAGCGGGAGCACGGCTGACGTTCTTATATGCGACCATTTCACCGGAGACGCGCCATGGTTCGGATGCCGAGTTGGTCAGCGCATCGAAGGAAGCTTGCAAATCGAAGTGAACGTAACGTCATCACGGGCCCTGCAGACTCGTCAAGATCCGCACCGCATTTATTGGATCCCGGTAGCTTTCCCAAAGCGTCTTTCGGACCTCGCACCGCTCCTCCGCCGCACCAACATGGTGTTTCGGGCCCACAACCGTGCAGATGCATTCATGCCTAGATTTCGTGCATGCTCGTGTAGGTCCTCGGTCTTTCATTGAAAGATCTCAGGGCGTATTGCACGCCATGATGGCCTGTCTTTCGCAGATGTAAGCCGCTTACAGAACGGGGTGTTGACCCACAGAAGCGACACCCCGCTCCCGCCTCGGGCCCCGAAGCACTAAAGCCCGACATCGAAGCTTTACTGGCTCTTTTTGGCCTTGTCTAAGACAGCTGAGTAGATGATCAGCTTGGCGGTCCGCGCACCCGGAATGCTTTCGCTTGGACAACATCCCGCCTCACCACGGCTCTACTCCGAGTGGTTACATTTAGCCCCCGCCGAGCAACCCAGACACCAAAATACAAGGCGCAAGCGATGTCTGGCTCGGGATTGTAACCAAGGCGGGATACATTGCCCGCAGCTCCAAGGCGGTGTACTTGTCCACATGACGATAAGACAAGGAACTGCCGGTGTCGGTGGATGTAGATGTTTCTTCCCCGGATCGCTGATCGACGCCGAAAGCTTAAAGCAACGAACAACGTGTAAGCGTGCTCCGAGAATAGAACCTTTTTCAACATCAAAATGTCATTGGGAGATCTTTGAGATTGAAACGTCCATTTGATCAATGGCATGTAGAGCTCGATATCCCCAATAGACTGTCAGCGATGATCTCACTGATAAGCGCTAGAGGATGTGCTACGGAGCCCACATGTCTGAAACCTAGAAAATCAACGGTGTTGACGTCTCGGTCACCATTGAAAAATCGTAGAATTTTACTGACGGTTTGGAGGGGTTTTGAAATATCTAGTACGACGTGCGGATGGAATTTTGAATTACAGAGGTCCACCACACAAAAATGATTCTTAACGGCACATTAGGCAGGTAGTTCGGTCGCAGGGCAGCCACATGATGAATCACATCTCATCCGCTGAGCGTGTACCACATATCAAAAATGTACTACATCCTTCCAGGACAGCAGACCCGCCAACCTATCTGAACGGCGACTAAGCGTCACACTACCCCGCACCTCTCTGCCAAGACCTCGGCCACAACGGACGTCCTTATGGCACGGCAATCTGCTGGGAGTTCTGTAGGCTGACTCCGTCCTAAGTCCTGCAGAACAGCGAATTGGTATAAACGGACAAGATCAATATATAGCCACGCGCATCCTTGAGGTTTATGTGCAAACCACATGGCCACAATAGCTAATGTACAGCACGAGAAATGAATTAAACGCCGCGGGCCACGTACGACATCCCCTCACGATTTTCTAAGATACCTTGCGGATTGCCCTTTAGGCTGATAAGATGCAGGGCTGACGCGCTCTTAGTCATCGATGATCGGCATCGGACAAGCAGCCTTCCAAGACCAACACGATGCCAAAGATGCGAAGACTGCAAGATATGCAGACGGGTAGATAGCAATTTGGCGCAGACATGCTCTGTCCCGCAGCATTCAACCTCCCGCAAGACTATCATTTGAGACCGCTTTAGGGTTAACGTAGGAAGTAGTTCAGCATCTGCGCCCGCCCACCCAGGCACACAGCGACCATGACCGCCAACCTAACCCCACTTCACCGTCAGCACAGTTTCCGCGCGGCATTAGCGCGTTGAAATATTATGCTTGAACACAGCGTTCACTGTCACCAAGCATTTGTACGTCCTGCACTCGCCACCCCTCCAGCTGTCGTGCTCCTGTTCTCTCTTCTGCTGTCCATACCGCCGACTCCTGTTTGGAGTCTCGGTTGACCCTGAACGGTGGCTCGGAAATCCTATACATCTCCTCTTCTACCACCGGCCCTCTCATCTCCGACCATGTACCAAGAGCTCGGGGTGCACTTCTCAAGAGAACGTGGGTTACACAAGGAGCCTTAACGGTATTAGTCGGCAAATATGCGGTAAGGTGGTTGCGAAGTGACACCGGTTTCTTCAGTGGGGAAGGAAAAGAAGACGAGCTGGAATCTTGACATGAGGCAGGGGGAATGTATGGTTTGCTATAGTTGAGGTGGTCGCAGAGGAGCCGAGGAGTTGATTGTCGTGTCAGGGAGAGGAGTTGATGAACTCGTCCGATATACTTGCATCTCAGTCATCCGTCCTCCGCTTTCATCGATTCTCGGAATCCACTTCTCTTCGCCGTGGAGGAAGTCTTTGTAAGCGATGAGAACACCCGGCAACGGCACGATCAACATCAGAGCAAAAAAGCAACCGACTCACCTTTGACTGGATGAGCGAACCTGTTCGCCTCTGCTAGGGATCGAACCGGCCAACGACGTGACCAGCCCCATCGGGCAACCCTTGAACTTTTCAGACCTGCCGGTTTTGATGCTTTTAAGGTCCGGAAGGCACACCGCACAACCTGTCATGCTAACAGAACTGGCTGAGTCGGTAAAAGTATATTTTCCTGTTCTATCAACCCACCCGCAGAACCTCCTTGCTCCCATCACAACGTCACAACAGTCGCCTCCAGCACGCCCTCTCCGCCGATCAAACCTTTCACCACCTCATCACCGACCTCCCTGTCTACGCCCAGAATCATCAACGCCTCGCTCGCCGCGCGCCCGTTCGCCTTCTCCTCGTAACTCTGCACCAGCGGCGCCACGATCATACTCGAGATATTCACGCCGGCCGCCCCCAACTTCATGCCCACGAACCCAATCTTCCCGCACGAATCGAAATTCCTGCAGATCAGCAGCGTCCCCTGCGGCACGAAGTTCGCCGCCGTGAACCTGTCCAACCTGCTGATATACGGCGTGTTCGCCGACACGAAGCCCTGGATGACCTGGTCCTCCACCGCCGCACCCTCCTCCACCAGCGGCTGCTGCTGGGCGGCGGCGGCGGTGGCGGCGGCGCCTCCGGTGTTCCCGCGCGTGAAGCTGGGCCTGACGGCCTCGCGGCCGCGCGACCCGGACGTGCCGCGCGAGGGCCGCGCGCGCAGCGTGATTGAGCTGGCGAAGCCCGTCTCCTCCGGGTCGTCGCGGGCGCGCTGCTCGTTGACGAGGATGCCGCGCTCCTTTGCGACGAGCTCGGCGTTGACGATGTTGACGTTGAGGCCGTCCGGGCTGGAGATTGGGGCCAGGAGGCCCTTGATCAGGGCGGCGAAGAGGGGCTTGGTGGTGTTGAGGGTGGCGAGGTGGCCCTCGTAGGTGAGGTCGAAGGTGGTGCGGAACGAGTGGGCGGCGCTGCGCGTCTTGGCGCTGTAGTGCTGGGTGTAGAGGGAGCCCATCTTCTCGACGAGGCTGACAAACGGCGCGAGGGTGCGGTATTCGTCGGGGAGGATGAGGGGCGCGTTGACTGCGCTGCGGGGGAGGTCGCCCGACAGGATGGCGATCACTTGCTGGCAGACGTCGATGGACACGTTTTCTTGCGCTTCGACGGTTGAGGCGCCCAGATGCGGTGTGGCCACGACCTTGGGGTGGGCGACCAGACGCGCGGCTGGGGAGTCGGGCTTGGGCGGCTCGGCGGTGAAGACGTCGATGGCGGCGCCGGCGACGGTGCCGGATTCGAGGGCTTCCAGGAGTGCGGCTTCGTCGATGACACCGCCTCGGGCGACGTTAAGGAGACGCGCAGTGGGCTTCATTTTTGCGAGCTCGGCTTTGCCAATCATGCCTTTGGTGGATGCGATCAGAGGCGTGTGGATGGTGAAGAAATCCGCAGCAGTCAGCAACTCCTCCAGGCTGTCCTTGAGTTCGATAGATGCAGCGGCCGCCAGTTGGGGATTTGCATAAGGGTCGTGGGCAATGACATTCATGCCCATTCCATTGGCAATACGGGCGACGGTGAGACCGACTATACTTGTATCAGATGGATGATGGATCTCATTGGGGGTCGACTTGGCCTACCTTTGCCAGCTCCTACGATAGCAAGGGTTTTACCCTTCATTTCCACACCCACAAGCCTGCTTCTTTCCCACCTCCCGGCTTTGAGACTGGCACAGGCATCCCCAATGTTCCGGGCCGTGGCCATCATCACTATCCTCCGATTAGCAGATGAAAAGCAGAAGGTCTGGAGTTCATACAAGCAATGGTGTGCTCTGCCGCAGCACCAATATTACCGCTGGGACTGTTGACGACGATGACACCACGCTTCGTCGCGCTTTGGACGTCGACCTAGCATGAGCCTCAGAGAATGCCACGCGCAGCGTGTAACGAACACAGGGGTTGAAATACATTATCAACACCAACACCAGCCCTGGCAACGACCTTGAGTTTTGTCGCCGCGGAGAGCAAGTCTGCTGTGACCTTGGTCTCGGAGCGGACGATCAGAGCCTCGTAATCCGGAATGATTTCCTTCAGCTGCTCGGGTGATAGTCCTTTTCGCTCATGGACTTCGAAGTTCTCTTGAAGTAACGCAAGGCCGTCCGGGGAAACCTTCTCTGGGATGAGGACTTTGGGGCGGGGCGTTTCCGCGCCATTGCTGGACATAACTGGGATAGGCATGGTCGGGAGAGCGTAGAAGCAGTCAGGGTTGTATTTGAAGAGGAATGGAGGGGGCAGTAGAGGAAGGAAACACTGAATCGAAATTCGAAGCGGTGTATTTGAGGCTATGCGGCTTTTCTAGTGGGGGAGTTCGAGGCCCGAAAGCGGCGTCCCCCTGGGAATCAGCTGAGACCTTGCTGCACATCCACGCTTCCCCGGACGTGAGTGGGAGTTGCTTTGCAGTTGCTCTTACCCATTGCGGTTTCGTTCCGTACCCCGCTCCCGTTCCCCACGCCTCCGCAGCCCATTAGTGGCTACCGCAAGCCACCAATCATGCCGTCATCCCACGCAGCTGCCATAAACACGTCACGCTTTTAGTTGCAGGCGTTGCGCATGTTTCTTCCAGCGAAGCAGGAACGCTCTTTGCACCCTGTTGTCAGTATTCTGTGCCACCTTCATGTCGCCACTTACATATAGCTCAGTGGAGATCCAGACAGGCCCAGCCTGTTCCTGTCCAATACTTTTTAGAGCAATCCCTTCACAAAATTGGGTGACTGTATAGTCTGCTGGCGCCCTGCAGCTACGTGGGGCAGCGTTTGGTGGCATTATTCCGTCTGGAAAGTTGCAGCACTGAGATTATCCGGTTGGGGATCTGTCAAACAACCCCAGCATTGGTCAATGGCTTGCAAGCGGCAGAGTATCTGAAACAGCTTCATCGTTCTTAATATTGGTCACATGCCTGTCTCAGGTAACTTTTGTTCTTCGTTCCATCATATTCTTCGTTCCAATCCATAACCAGGGTATGCTGATTTTGTTGATCTTACCAGTTTGCCCGCTGCTTCAACTTCTCGTTCTGTACGACCTCAATCCAGTAGTTATCCTGAATCTATTAGTATCGACTGCATTGTCATAAGGTTTAGTGATACAAACTGGATCAAGCACGAAGGCAATGTTCTTCATGCGGCCATCGGTGAGCCTCTTCTTCCAGTTCACGCCCTTCTCCTCAAACCTGGCGCAAGCCGCTTCAAGATCGTCAACAACCACGCAAATATGTCCGAATCCCTGCGGCTGGTCATTGCCGTTGTGGTACTTGAAGTCGGGGTCGTTCTCGGTGCCGTAGTTCCAGGTCAGTTCAAGCAGACCTTCCCGATCAGCGACAGGATTGACACCGTTGGCGCTTTGTTCAGGCGCAGGTGCTCCGTAACCCAGGAAATAGAGGTTGAACTTGGCGTCCTTGTTCTCGCTCACGCGCTTGAGGTTCATGCCAAAGATGTCCTGGTAGAAAGACAGCGACTTCTGAGGGTCTTTGACGCGGATCATCGTGTGGTTCTGCAGAATTCTGCGTCAGTTCTGAAGCTTGCCAAAGAACGTACACGTAGCGCACTCACCATGCGGTAGGTCTCAACATCAGTCTCCTTCACATTCTCCGTCGCCTCAAGCGGCTGCTGCCCGATGATCTCGACCTATTTCCCCGTATTAGTCCTTGATCGTCTTTCTTGCCGGTGTCAAAAGGCCGCAAAGTACCCAGTATCCGTCGGGATCCAGCGCGAACGCAATATGCCTCATGCGGCCATCCGTCAACTTCTTCTGGAATTTGTAACCCGCATCCTCAAGCCTCTGGCACGCTGCCTGGAGGTTGTCCACCGAAATGCAGAGATGGCCGAATCCCTTGTGGGGCTCAGTGTTGCCGTTCACAATCTGGTACTCGGGATCTTTCTCAGTGCCGTAGTTATGGGTCAATTCGACGATGCCCTCGCGGTCGGTCCAGTGGTTGCCGTGCGAGGCGGCTTTCGGGGAATCGTAGGCGAGGAAGTAGAGGTCGAATTTGGCATGGGGGTTCTCGAGTTTGTTGATCAACTTCATGCCCAGGAACTCGTAGAACTGGACTGATCGCTTGGGGTCCTTCACCCGGAGCCTGCGACGCTGGTGAGCATTGGTGGCGGAATGCGTGGAAGTGTGGCGACGAACATGGAATGGTTCAGCTTGTACTTGCTCGGATCGGTCGCCATTGTCGCGAATGCCTTGACGAATGCGGACGTGGACTTGGTGATGTATAGCGGTCGGGATTGTCTCAGAGCGCGCAGGAAAAGTCGCGGGGCCGTGAGCATTGGGTGGGGTGTGGAGGGCGGCGCTGCGACAAGATGCGACAGTCGAATATGTAATGCACGGCGCAGTGCTCGATAATGACGTGGGCGCGGCTGCCCCTCTCTGGCCCCGCCAGCCCAATGCCGGCTGGCCGCGTTAACCCCGAGCAGCAGGCGTCACGTTGCGTGCAACCCATGGTGTTGGGGAAATCCACGACCCAGCGCGCGGAGAAGACTGACACGGCCGCGCTACCAACTCGGACGAAGGAGACAGCACGCGTAGCTCGACACCTTGAGGGCTGAGTCTGGGGAATAGCACGTGACATGGGCTCTCGCTTCGCTTTTAGCGCCCGAAGATACGCGCGCTTTGGCCGATGCGAGAGATTACTGTATCAACGACACAACAGCACAGCATGGCTATCTGCTTCGTGAACTGCCGCGCCGAGTCCTGATCAAGTCCACCATGCTCCGAACCCTGCGCAAATCACCACGCCTGCCCGATCCCGCCTCCACCGCGCTGTTCGCTGCTGCCGCTCTCTGATGTTGACGCCGCTACCGCCTCGCCGCGCAACACGACCACCGCTCAAGGCCGCGACGACCACCTGAGCCTCCTCTCGCTTGCTCGCCTATCAGCGTTCTGCGCCCGCTCCTGCCTCCTGCGTCCAGCCACTGATTTTCACTGAGTTTGTATGTGTTTGACGCCTGTTGCTCTTCTCCGTCGAGCCCTGCTCTCTCGCCTTGCTCTGCTCTTCTTCGCTTCGCATCACCCGCGCATTGCTTTGGCTGCCTTCTGTGCAACCTTACTTAAGGCCGCAGCCCGTCGTGTCACATTGCTTTCCATCTTCTTGGCTCGGCCGCCAGACCCTGCACGAATCTGCTGATCCGCCAAACTGCATGTGTCGTTTGCGCCATTCCTGAGAACTTACGCTGATTCTTCTCTGCCTCAAGACCAGCCGCACAGGGCGCATCGCCCATCATGTTGAACGTCAAGAAGCTCAGCGACCTTCTGGCGAAGAATGTGGACCCCAGGCTGTATCCGCGCATGTTGTGAGTCTTGCCAACGTGTACTCCCTTAGCTCGGCGCTAACGCAATTAACAGCGTCATGTCGCCGAACGGAACCTTACTGGCTTACTCCACGCCCGCCAACATCAAGGAGCTCAGGGACCAAGCTGCCCTGATTTCCATGGCCTGGAAGGAGCACGAACTCAACGTTCACTCGGAAGCAGACGACGCAGACCGTGACGACGCATCGTCGCCGCCAAAGCTGTTAGAAACTCTGACTATCGAATTCGACAACAACAACCTGATCGTACGCGCCATACAACCCAAGCTCCTCCTCGTCCTCGTCGGAGGCGTACCTCCGGGACGCAAGCAATCGTTCAAGATCACTCCCGAAACCCAAGGTGGCCCTCGCTACCCCACCGAAGTGTCCGGTCTATCCGGCGGTCGTCATGACGGCGTTATCGAGCCATCCCAGTCCTCTCAAACATCCGCTCAAGACCCAGCACTCGTTGGCTCGCCAGAAGCGCCCTCTACCGCCTCGATTGCGGACAGCACCATGAGTCAGAGGGAGAAGGACATGAAGCTCGGTGCTCTCCACATCCAACGCAAGAAGCTTGATGCCATGACCAGGTTCATCAGACAGGACTTTGAGCGAAAGGGATTCGTCATGCCAGACGATGTGAGCTTCCCATAGAGCGGACTCACGCAAAGTTCACACGTGCCACTCGGTGGACGGATTCGTACCGCAGGACCACGAGCGAGATGCTTGAGCGGATTGTGAGCGAGCGCATTAGCATGCAAGCGGCATATCGAGCATAAGGCGAGGTTTTCACAGTTGATGCAAGGCGTTCGGATTCAGCGTTGCTTTGGATATCCCGATGTCGTGCTTTTTAAGTGGTAATTCCGTGATCTGCCTTTTCTTGCCCTTAGTTTCTTTGTACACGTCAAATCGCAGTCGAGCATTTCAGCGGCATTGCGCATGGTCCCGCACCATTTCAGTTGCAGCTATTCATTTCTGTAGAGGGCACTGTACACTACCGCGCCAAAGCTATTTGCTGTCAGTCCAAAGGGAGCTTTGATTATCTATTGCGCTGATCTCAAAGGTCGGTAATCCCGCGAACCCCTGCCGGTACCCAGAGCTCCAAAAAGTACCTACATCGTTATGACGTCACGTCCCTACCACGACAGCCCTTCACTCCCACCACAACCTCCACTGCACTCCCACGCTTTTTCCTGCACCTAAATCTCATCCGTTCCAACCCATTGACCTCTAGCACCAGTACGGCATTCTCACTCGCAATGCAACCAACCAACTGACAGACCAACCAGCGTCTGCGTCGCACAGCACGCCGCCCTAGCCGGACGACCCCTCCCTCACCGGCAAATCAATTCTTTGCCTTCCAACCCTACGAATCACCATACATCCCACAACCCCGGAATCTCACAGAATCCCACATCACCCCACCTCCGCCCATCATGCTCCTCCCCCCCACCACCACCCTCGCCGCCGCCGCCCGCCGCACCCTCACCGCGACGACGACGACAACAACGACGACGATGCCCCACCGCCTGCGCGCCACCTGCCCGCGCGCCACGCGCATCGCCTTGATCCGCGGCCTGCACGCGTCGGCGCGCACGCTCGGCGCGACCAAGGAAGACCATATGGACCGCGAGAAGCTCAACCCGACGAGCAGCGAGTACAGCAAGACCGGGACCGACGACGACGCGGCCAAGATGGGCGACGCCGCATTCAACCCGAACAAGACGCGGCCGGAGGAGGAGTTCGCGACGGCGGACAGGGAGAGCGGGGAGGTGAGGAATGACAGCTCCTCTCAGGTGTGTTTTGAGATATCTGGTAGCGGGGGGGCGGCTGTGGGGGGCGTTTCCTTTTTGTTGTTTGAGATATTTGAGGTACGGATTGGTTGGCTAATGTGTTGCTCGGCAGGACCCGAACCCGTTGGATGTCAGCCCAGGGAATAGGGATGTTAGCGCGTCGAAGGATCCGCAGGAGGGTGGGCCGGATCGCTCGCCGGCGGAGTCGGAGGGATCGAGCACGAGGGCGAGGACGAGTAGTAGGGGGAGCCCGAAGAAGCATGGTGGTGACAAGAGAGGTGGTGGTGGCGTGCCTGGGACTGCGTAGGGTGTGTGATGTGGATAAGCGGTGTGCATACGACCGGTATCTCGGTGAGGGTGAGACAAAAACTGAGCTGGAAGCGGAGATCGCATGATGGGCTTGTGTAGGAAGTTGGGTGGTCGGGTAACATTTCAATGCATTGTTTTGCGGAGCTCTTGAAATGCTGATTTTTATGCATTCGCATTCATCTGGTGTGGTAATGATCGGTTCAATAGGGATTTATTTGTATCGTCATTTCTCTCCCTTAAGCGCTGATACCTGATGGCATATCCGACCTGTGGAGTGACATATGTCATTGTTCATGCTCTAGACAACCATAAATCACAGCTCTGCAAGCTCCCTCTTCATGACCTGGACCCCAGCCGCTGCCCTCTCTCTCGTCTCACCAATTCTGCGTACAGATCAGCTCCATGGCTTCTGGAATGCTCACCAGGCACAACACTACCCGCACTGCTACCTTCCTGCCCCAACGTCGGAGAACCCGGAATCGGAAACCCGTAAAACAAACGGCCTTGCGAGAGAGGATCCGTCGAGGAGCCAGCCGAAGAGGTGGCGCCGGTGGCTGCGGAGCTTTCCTCTCCATTTGGTGGAAGCCTGGCCGGCGAGCGGGTGGGTATTGGTGGCACAGCCGTAGAGAAATCACGAGCGGAAGGCTGACCAGCGCGAGCGGGGGCTTCGAAGTCTCTAGAGAACGCGATGCCGATGTTTTCGGGATCTGGCATTGCGGTCACATCGGCTGATCCACTCGGCGGCGAGTGGTCAGTTTCCGGGAATGAGAAATTTGAGAAGTCATCCGCTGCGTCTGTGAAGTTGAATTCCGGAAGACCGAAATCAAAATCGGACTCTGCAATGGGACAGAGGTGTCCTGTGGTCGGGGGCAGCGGCCATTCGTAGTCAGATGTCGCAGAAGAGTCCGGATGGTCTTCAAGCTGAGGTCTCTGGGGGAAGGCCGGGCCTGAATCTGTTCCATCTGCGCCATAATTCTCAATGGGTTCCAATGCGTTCTCAGCGGTTCCACGGGCATTCGAGTTAGAATTAATATCCTGTTGCGAAATGATCCTATCATCTTGCGGACACCCTTCCTCCATTGTAGGACTTGCCTGCGATGCACGTTCTGCAGAACCGTATCCGGAATCAGCGCTGCGACTATCGGGAATGCTTTGGGGACGAGGCTGCTGGTACAGAGTTTCGTCCAGACTGTGGGGTTCCGATTGTGTTGCGGACTCAAAAATCTCATGTCCTCGGAGCGGCCCCGTATCACCACCAACGAAGCTACGCTGAACGAAAATATTATTCGTTTCGTCTCAAACTGCGGAAGGCTCACCAGAAGGAGGCTCTGGAGACTGGCTATTGCGTCCTGGTACTTGTCGCGACGTGCTTCGAAGCTGATCTTGAACATCTCGGATAATGTCAGGTAGGCGACTGCTCAGAATCTCCATGCTTATAGCTTCGGCTGCCTGAGCAAGCTGCGTAACACGTTCCAAAACTCTTTCGGCCAGCAGTTGAGCCTGTGACTCGGCAAACCATTCAGAAGTATTGTGAGACTGACGTTGGGAGTTCCCAGTAGCGTATTCCCAGTCTGAAAAGAACGTCAGAATCCACACACCATTGGCACCGGTTGCACATGGACTGAGAAAAACTTACAAGGAGATGGAATACTGGACATGGCATCTTCATCGTCTTTGAAGAGGATACGGTATACGGCGATCCATTTTTGCTCTTCACTCATGCCCCGCTTCTTCTTTTTCAGCTCCTTCTCCTGGGCCAAGGTAAAGCCAAATATCGTCTGTTCGCCAACTCCGGGGCATTGGCCAGGTTCAGTCAGGTGCTGCGTGAGGCCAATACCATCGTCAAAGCTGCGGTAGCATCTCTGGCATTGGATCCGTAAGGCATGGGCCCGATAGAGGTGCTCCCTGAGCAAGTCAGTAATTTTTAAGAGGTGTTTTATCAATAGCGCAACCTACTTCACTCGCGAGACATTTGAAAAGCCAGGGAAGACACAAGACTGGTGCTTTGGCTGAATCTCCGGCCACCGTTTGTGATATGGGCAAGCGAATTTCTTGGGGCATTCCTCTGTGCTTGGCTTTTTGGCAGAGCCCGACCTCTGCCGCTTCTGGTTTCCATCGTCATCCTCCTCCGTTGGTGAGTTAATTCTGATTCTCTTGCGAGACTCCTGCGCTGCCAACTTCCCAGCTTGTGGCCGGGCAGGGTTTGTGTGACTTTGTTGAGGAGTATGGTCAGTAGACCCTCCTCTGGCCACATCTTGACCTAGCCTTGAGTCATTGTTCTGATATTGTGTTTGGAGGTCGAGGCCATCGCATTGAACGTCGTCGTGCTCGTCAATGGAGTGGATTGAAGCACTATCCTCAGTGACGGCTTCATCGTCACTAGCTGGTTCTGAGGGTGATGGCTCGAGACCCATCATCTCCTTGAAGGTGCTCATGACACTGTCAATTGTTTTCCGTGTTGATTCGGCAACGATTGACTCGATATCGACGAGATCGGCCATCGATGGCGTTTTACCCCCGGCGTCGGACATGTGGTGAGTCTCATCTTTGGGAATGTTTTCACGTCCCGGAAAAATGGCAGCATCTTTACTGCGGTCACCACTGACTGGGCCGGGGATGGGTGGCAGCGCTACTGCCGGCGGCTTCGGAAGACCTTTGCGTAACTGGCGCTTGAGCGCTTCATTCTCAGCCTTCAAGGCTTCAAATGCAAGACTGCGGGCATTGTGGGCTGAGGCAGCATCCTTGCAGCCTTGCAGCAGAACGTTGTAGTTGGCTTGTAGCCGGTCAGTGTTCTTTTGAAGGTACTTGATTTGCATGACGGCTGCGTCGACGAGTCAGCATAAAGTAAATTCCATAAATTTTGAGAAACTGCTTACCACCCGCAAGGATTTGTCTTTTCCTTCTCGGGACACCATTTTGTCCGTTTGATTGGAACGCGGCGAGCTCCAGTGAATTAAGCAACTGCTTCGTTCCACTCTTCACCTCTCGGAAACCTGTTTTAGGCCTTTCAGGTATCTCGGGCGGCACCCAGTCGTCGAAATCGTTAGGGTCAATGGAGGTGTTTGTCGAAGCCAAGGTCCCTCTACTGCTGACGCTGAATGTGCTGTAGGTCGAGCTGCGAACGCTTTTGGTACGGATACTGCTGCTGCCGCTTTTGCTGCTCATCACGCTATTCCGTTTTGAGGGCTTCTGCGAAGGCGCGAGCAGCCGCTCGGAAACACCATTCTGACCGGCTGTTTCCGCCGGTTCCGCCCGGACTCTCGCCTGATCCATGTATTGCTGGCCGTGAGGGTTCAACGTCTATTGTGGAGTGAGCGGCTGGGGGTTTGGCGCCGGGCTGAGACTGGATGCAGTGCGATGATAGGAAGGTGCGAGCTGGCGGATCAGTCCCTACTAAAAAGCAGGGCAGCAGGGCATTCAGTGAGCCGCCTGCTTCTTTTGCGCAGTTGCGCGCGGCTCGAGCTTTGGCCAACATCCACTACTACGGCTGAATGGGAGACCTTTCGCAAAAGCAATTATGAAGCTGTTTCGAGTTAGCGCAGAAACGGCTGACCGCGAGCACGAGGCTGTGTTGGAGAGAGGCCGCCCTGCCCCTGAGGCGTGCATGGCGGCTTGATCCCTCGACAAAACAGGCTGAGCTGAGTGGAGGAGACGTGGACATCATGGCAGTAGCTTCTTGCCGTCCTGACCGTCATCACTAGTCCTACAATGTCGCTGACCGGACTTTCGGGTTCGTGTAAAGAGAGTTGGCGGGCCCATTCGGCGGTGCGCACCAGGCAACGGCAATTATTTTGACATTTTCAAACAGGCATAGGCGCTGACGTTTCCTTATCGTCGCTTGTTTCACGTACCTGAATGATCTCCGCTGCTGATCTACCTAAGCACGTGAGAGCTTCAATCTCATCTCCAAGCTGGAGAGCGCACGTACAAGTTGCCACTCTGGATAAATTCATGAAAGTTGTCAAAACTCTAGATATTAAACCCGAACTCCGTCTACATTGCCTTTATTTTGTCTATAACACCAGGGGGAATCTTGTCTTCAACGTAGACCATCTATGCAGCCTCAGCAGGCTTTCCAAACTCCTCAATAAACTCCTTCGAGTACGGGTAATCAATGTAACCCGGCTCGCACTTGTCCCCGGCCTTCTGGTTGATGTAGAAAGTGAACCTGTCGTAGTCGGCGAGCTGGAGACCCTTTTTCACGCGGTAAACGAGGTCGGGCGTAGCGATGAACCTGCGGCCAAAGACAATGGCGACATCGAAGTCCTTGTAGGCAGACTCCACCGCGCTCCTGGCCGACTCGGGGGTGAAGCCGCCGGCAATGAGCAGCGGCTTCTCCCGGCCCCACGCCTGCAGCGCGAACGCGAGGCTCTCGCCCTTGGGGTCGCGGTCGATGACGCCGGCGACGCGGGGCTCGACGAGGTGCAGGTAGGCCAGCTGCAGCCTGCGCAGCTCCGAGACGAGGTGCGAGAACTGCGGCACGATCTGGTCCTCGGCCATGCGCATGCCCTGGAAGTTGCTGAAGGGGCTGAGGCGGATGCCCGTCCTGTCGGCGCCGACGGCCTGCGTGACGGCCGCGGACACCTCGAGCGCGAAGCGCGAGCGGTTCTCGATGCTTCCGCCCCAGCTGTCGGTGCGCTTGTTGGAGACGTCCTGGGTGAACTGGTCGATCAGGTACCTGGGAGTTGCGTGTTAGCATGCGCGGCTGTGTCTTGTTTTGGCCGTCGAAATCGAGATGGGCACTTACCCGTGAGCGCCGTGGATCTCAACACCATCAAAGCCAGCCTTCTCCACGGCGTTCTTGGCAGCGGTCGCGTAGTCGTTGATGTAACCCCTGATTTCCTCCTCCGTCAGGGGCCTCGGCGCGGGCAGGCCCTTGGCCATGGGCACGTCGCTGGCGCTGACGAAGTTGCGCTCGAAGTCGAAGTCCTCGTTCTTGACGGCACCGCCAGAGCCCTCTGGGTCGGGCCAGGCGGCACGACCCAGCGCCCACAGCTGGACCCAGATCTTGCTGCCCTTGGCGTGGACGGCGTCGGTGACCTTCTTCCAGCCTGTCAGCTGCTCCTCAGTCCAGAGACCAGGGATGTTGGCGTAGCCGCCGGCGCGGGCGGAGATGAAAGTAGCCTCGGAGAGGATCAGGGTGCCCGGGACAACGGCGCGCTGGGCGTAGTAGCGTGCCATCACATCGGTCGGGACGTTGTCGTCGGTTGCACGGAAGCGGGTGAGCGGGGCCATGGCGACGCGGTGCTCGAGTTGGGTGCTGCCAACCTTCAGGGGCGTGAAGAGCTTGCTATTCTCGGCCATGGCGGACGATGTGCTGAGAAGGACTTTTTGGAAATTGACAGGAAAGGTAGTGAGTGGCGGTTGGTTAGTGGTCTGGAAGTTAATGAACGCTACCAGGCCTCCCGGCTGCTTCTATATATACTGTTTGTGTGCTGGATTACTGTTTAGTCAAGTGTTGGTCAGGAAATTTGCTTGCTCAGCCATTTTCCGTGGTGTGGGTACGGTCATGTCAAACACCACGTGGCAAAGGGTTTCGGCAGTGTTCTTCCTGACTACTTTGGAGAGACGAGTTGACGACAGCGTAGGGTGACATAATCGAGCAGTGACGCAGGGTGAGCGGGGAATAGTAATCAGGGCAAGCAGAGCCAAGGCTAAGAGCACCTACCAGCTGCACGCATTTTTTTACCGTTTCTTCGCAGAATGCTTGGTCATCCTAGGCGCGCGGTGATACTAATCATCGCAGCGCCGGCGCCATTAGTCTTCGCAGAGCCTTATTCGGCCCGAGCCTCGAGCGATGTCTGTCGCCGCGCTCTGTCTACCGGCGATCTCTCGGGATCTCGACATTTCTTTCACGCTCATGGCGCTTCTCGCAAGATCCTGACGGTTCTCTCCACGAACTCGGAAGAGCACTCGGTCTTCCACCTGCCACGGCAGACGTCATTGTCGCACCAGCACCGGCTCCAGTGCCGCCACAAAATGCTGGCAGGCTCAACCCGTCTACTACCTTGGAATGTTGCGAAAGCAGTCAAACTGTATTATTCTTGCTGGGCTTTCTAATCGATTCCACTCTTCGTTGAAACGGAGCTCCGAGAAACAGAGCTGTGTGTTCCCCGGTTCCCCCGGATTGCCCAGACATGCTTTGCAGTAAATCTCTACGCTTGATGGACAACTCAGGGCTGATCAATTGCAGCGCAAATCTACTTGTGAAGTGCTACGCGAAGAACAGAAAAGACACAACAGCAAAGCTAAAGTTTATTCTAATGCGCGGGATCGACTGAACCCCGCGATCCGAGATTTTTTCCGTGCATCGACAAGTATAGAACAAAGTTCCGCGATAAAAAACGAGACAACTACCACGACTTCAATAGTATCCGGCTCACGAAGAGTTCTTGTTACGAAAGCCTCTGTCGTGTAGAGATTCTATGTCGCCGATGGAGATGACAGCTTGTGTGCTTTAGAGACCCTAAAAATTTCGGAAGGAATACGATTCAGCAATCTTTCCGTTCCGCATTAGACACATTAGTACCTGGTATCACCGACAGTATCATTCGAGGCCTTTCATCTCGCCCACAGTCGACGAGTCCTCCCGCCATCCCTTCAGCAATATCACCACAGACGAAAACCCCGTGACGTTCAGTTCTTGCTTCGGCCCCGGCACCACGCGTTACGCAAGAAGGCCTTCTTCCACCGCCCTTGACCCCTTCTTCCCCGCCATCAGTCTTGGCCGCGACGACATTCCACTCGACGAATTGAGCGATCCTGCAAACGCCGACTGGCTCGTTTCCCGAGCATCTCGCGTCTACGGACAGGCCATAGCGCAGGATATGAGCCCGAAATACCGCTCTCCCATCACCGGCAACGCCTCCGCCTTCAATGAGTCTGACGTGCTGGGCAACGGCACTGTCATCGGAACCGTGTGAAAAACCCACGGGCGCGTCGTCCAAAGCGCGATCGCAACCCGAACTCTGGAAGGGACGATACTAACGACGGCTACCTGCGTGGGCGTGCACTTCGCACCAGCACTGGAGACGCGAGCTCTGCCGAAGGACCCCGGGAGCGTTGCCTCGCGGATGAGCCTACTTGCCGGGAGCGAGTTGGTGTGAGTTTTGGGTGGTGGGATGGCGACATTGCGGATCACGATGATGGAAATGGTGGTTGGAGGACGGGAACGAGGCGGCGGACGTTCGGAGTTGATTTGGGTATAGCAAGGGCTGAGAGGTGAGGGCTGCGTTGTATCTGCTTCCGTTTTGTGGAACTGGGCCTGGTTCGTACTTCCAGCTACCTTTTGAGCTATTTCATTGTGCAACTCAGATGTACGATATGCAGGTGTAGAAAGCAATCCATTTTCCGGAATCGAGTTCAGGAGTGCCCACCAAGGAGAGAGAACTTTTGTTATATGCAAGCAGTAAGATTCCGCGACCGATGAATCATATGATAGTCGTGTCTATTAGATAAGACGGACGAAACGCGGGCGACTTCAGCGAGGATGGATATGTCAGCGTGACAAACCAAATACAGATCAGTTAAACAATTTTCCGCATACCATTCCTCTTGGCTCACGGCTTTCGAGTCGTCGCTCTCGACCTGCGCGGCCACGGACGTAGCTCAGTCGAACCATCAGCCAGATTTGACGGCCACAGTACCTCCCAATTCGATCCGAAGACCATGGCAGACGATGCCGCAGCGCTGCTAGCGCATCTCGGCCTCGACGGCAAGGACAGCAACAGCAAGCCCGCAATCGTGTTCGGCCATAGTCTTGGCGGCGTTTTAACATCTGAGCTCGCTTTTCGGCATCCGGAACTGGTTTGGGCTGTTGTACTCGTCGACCCAGCCTACTACATGACGGCGTTACTGATTGGGCATGTCATCGGGGCGTTGAAGAAGTCCCCGGACGCGGCGCCGGAGACTGCAACGGCAATATTGCAGCAGGGAGGGATATGCACAGCGGAAACGCCAGCGTGGCTGAAGGCCTGGCATGCGCGCCGGACATGCGGAATGCCGGCACCCGCTGTAACAGCCGTGTTCGAGCAGCTCGCGGCCTTCTCAGGAGGATGGGAGACAGGGGCCGCATATGCAAAGGAGAGGAAGGGGTTCCCCAGGCTAGTTACGAGCGCAGATCAGCTGAATGCTGATGTGGAGAATGAAGTTGGGGCTGAAGGAGATATGGACAGGCTCGAGGTGATAGCTGCGGGCCATTGGCATCATATGGTGGCAGCTGATTTGTTCAATGCTGTGGTTGAGAGATGGCTCAGGGAGAGAGGTTACATATAAAGTCCTCCGAGCAAGTCAGCAAGCTGAGTGGCCCTTTTTCGCAATGGGTCCAGCAATCAAAACGTCGTCTCTCAGGCAAAGTAGGGTTGACCTGTCCAGGGTTTAAGCAAACATCAATGAATCACCATGCGCATACCCGGCGAACTTCCCTTCAACGACACTCCTACTGCGAGTACTCTGCAACGTTCACTGCAAAACAACATAGATGCGAGAAGCTCAAGGTTTGGATTTTTGTGTGCTTCATTTCAACCGCTCGACAGTTTGACGAGACTTAATTCAGCGCTGCTGCTTACGGATACGGTCGTCTGAGCGCACGGTGTCCTCGCTCGGTGACTGTTCTCACTCAGACGCACGACGCCGAGCAGTGATTCCATTCCTTCGTTGCCTCTAAGCCCGTCATTGTCTGCCCTTTCAAGGGTTTCATTACATCGTTTACCATTACATACGGCCATTAGCCTCACGTTCTCCCTGCGTTTTTTCCGTACGATACACCGCCACAACCGCTTGTACAGCTTGGAATGACCGATTGAATCAACGCAGTGGGCCAGCCCGGTATCCCACGGCGGTCCTCCAAAGCAAAGGTATAAACAAATGCGTGGTGCCTCAAGACACCCATACAGCAGGCCCAAACAAATCCACCAAAGCAGAACGGACGGCACACGAGAACAGTTCCCCTCGGCCACCCATCGCCGACCCGCGAGCACCTCCACCTCCAGCTCCATCAGACTCCCTCCTTCAGACCGTCCCCTCCTACCCGACGATGACAGAACCCTCGTGACGCAAATCCAAGCATTCCACCTCTCCCACGACCGCTCCACCGACCCAACCTCCCACATCCACGCCCTCCAAACACGCGCCTCCCCCGGCCCCTTCGCCCCCGTCATGGGCAACCACGCCCTCCCCTGTACGACCGGATTTCCCGCACGGTTCGTGTGGAGAATCTAGTCCTTTGCACTCTCGCTCAGGCTTTTCCCGCAAAAGCCTCGACCTCAATCTCAACGCGCATGTCAGGAAATGCCAGCTTCGGCACCCCAATGCAAGTCCACACCGGCCTGTGCCCTGGAATCCTCTTCTTCAGCAACTCCACCATCTTGTCGAAACTTCCCTCCATATCCATGTGATAGCTTCGAATGTTGTACACATCTTCCCAACCGCGAAGTCCAGCAGTTTGTAACACACGGTCGACGTTCTGGAACGCCAACTCAACTTGGCCGTGAATGTCGTTCGGGTTCAGTTTTCCAGTGTTGTCCCAGCCACCTTGACCAGCGCACTTCACGATGCCGTGGGGCATGACGACCGCTTGGCTGTAATGGCAGAGGTCGCTGTGTTTTTGGCCCGCGCCTTCTTCGTTGTAGTACTGGAGGGATGACATCTGTGGCATGATTGCTCAACATTCAATCAGGTAGGTTAACAGGTAAGACATACTTTCAAAGTTTGCCTTTTCTTGAAATGTGGTGGTTGAAGTGGTATTCTGAAGCTTGCAGATGAGATGCCGTACTACGGTAAATGCACATACGTGGCGGTAGAACGGCTATTTATGGGTCTCGATCGCTAAAAATCAAGTGGTTCCTAATGCCAAATTACATATTCCGTGGCGTTGGTGGATTGGTAAGCTCCTTGCGCTTGTTCCCCAACCTCCAATTCTATCTCCAACTTATCGGCCCGGGTCACTCGGCATAATCGGCACGCCGAGTATTCTCCAATTTTCCTTGAGCGATCGAGTAACAACGCGTCCTTACAAACAAGCCGTGCGTCTCGTTTGTTTGCTCCTCTCAGTAAATTTGTGTCTGTGTGAGAAAAAGATCATGCGATCAGTCTACAAAACGTTGCCGCCGCGCACTAGGACCCGGGAGTTTGTGCTTCCAACTGTGTGGGTCCTCTTTACTATGTGCTGCGGTACCATAGAATCCGCATGTAAACTTGAAGTCTTTACGCATTTGGTGAGGCGAGATGCTTCTGAAAGTGTTCCTGGATGCAAGGTTATGTCTTCAAACACTCCCGTTGACTAATTCTATACAGTATACTTGCTACAGCATGGCATTGCACATGTTAATGAAAAGTGTGGATTTGATTCGTTATCAACGCCTGCTAAGTCTGGCTATGAGCTTATAGGCAAGCCAAGATGTCATTTGAGATTCCATCAACAATGGTGGATTTGCGTATATACCCCCGTGCCTCTGCGTCCAGCCTGAGAAAGCTCGTTCTCGTTTGGCGCCCAGGTCTCGTCTGGGCTTGCTTTCAGAGTACCTCGAGGGACCGGCCGCAGTGGCTTAATGAAAGTCGTGGAGTTTCGAGAGTGCGAGGAAGAGCGCCTTACACATCATGTGCGGCACATTCAAGGCTGCGTTTTAAATGTCTCGTATTGACCGCGTGTGCATATATCTTTGCCTCTACTTTGCCACGCACTAACAGGATGTTAGGCAACACTCATACCAAGTCAGTGTTGCGGCCCAGGTGGCACAGTGCTCCCTCACAGCCGCCTGGTCGCATGTGAGCCTTACCCCCAACAATTTGCACCGCGATTGGCGGCCGTCATGAAGACCTCAGCGAGCAATGTCCTACCATGCCCTTGCGCTCTATCCAGGACATGTCGATGGCATTGAAAGATCTCACAACGACACTGCAACCATGCTCCAAAGCACTTCAAATCGCGTCAACGCAATTCTCCGGATTGGCTAGATGCTCAGCGCAGCATGCAGCTTATTCCCCATGACTCGCAACGACCCAAGCAACATACGATTCGCCACGACAGCTCCTTCTCACTCCCCAAAAACCCCCCAGCCCCCCACCCCCGCAACCAGCCCACCCTAATACTCCAACGCCTCCTCGAACAACCCCCGCAGTTGCTCCCTCTCCCTCTCCACCTCGTTGATCTCCAAACTCGGCGCCAACATCAGCACCCTCGCCTGCGGGATCGTCCCCTCGACCAGCGCATCCACGTGCTCGCGCCCAAACCCCAGCCCCTTCAGCCCCCTCGGCTGGTCCCCCAGCTTGACCAAAAACTCCGCCAGCGCCTCGCCCAGCACCTCGCCCGCGCTCTCGCGCTTCACGTTGGCGACGTCGACCCCGAACGCCTCGGCCGCGGCGAGGTGCCGCTCCGGGTTGCTCGGCCCCGTGAATCGGAACACGGCCGGCGCCGTGACCGCGACCGACACGCCGTGCGGGATGATCGGGCTCTCGACCGCGTACCCGGCGTGCTTGTACCCCGGGTTCTGGCCCGAGATGGGGTAGCTCATGCCGTGGCAGAGGTGCACGCCCGCGTTGCCGAAGCCGACGCCGGCGAGCGTGGCTGCCAGCAGCATCTGCTCCTGCGCCTCGTGGTCGTCCGGGTCGCGGACGGCGCGGGGGAGGTACTTGACGGTGCTGCGGAGGGCCTGCAGCGAGAAGATGTCGGAGATGGGGTTGGCGCCCTGGTAGGCGGGCCGGTTGATCGGGTTGGTGGGGCGGGGCACGCGCTCGTGGTACGGGATCGCGGTCCAGGATTCGAGTGAGTGGCAGAGCACGTCGAGGCCGGAGGAGGCGTGCACGGCGGACGGCATGGTGCGCGTGTTGAGCGGGTCGCAGATGCCGAGCGTGGGCTTGAGGTTGCGGTGCGCGATGCCCGTCTTGGCGCGCTTGGAGACGAGGTCGAAGATGGCAGTGCCCGTGGTTTCGGAGCCGGTGCCGGCGGTGGTGGGGACGGCGATGAGGGGCTTTAGCTTGGAGGTGATGGGCTTGCCGTGGCCGAGGGGCGCGTTGACGAAGTCTAGGAAGTCGGCTTCTGTGAAGGGGTCAGCAACAGTGGCAGTGGTTGACAGCTCGGCAAGCATACCAGGGAAGGAGGTGTAGAGGTTCATGAGCTTTGCCGTGTCGATGACAGATCCACCTCCCACAGCCAAGAAGGCATCTGGCTGGTATGGCTTCGCAAATGCAATGGCTTCCTTTATCCTGTGCGCTGTTAGTCCACGCACGATGGACAACAAGCTTGCTTCCCATGGCAGACCGCTGGAAGACCAGTGGTCGTTGGCCTCGTCTTTCACCGTCCCAGGTGCACTCACGAACTATCCTTGGGTTCCACTCTCACTCCGTCAAAAACCTCGAACGCAATGCCCTCCCTTTCCAAACCCTCCTGGACCTGCTTCATAGCATTCAACTTCCTGACGGTCTTGTCCGTCACCACCATGACCTTCTTGGCGCCCATATTGGTGAAGTCCATGCCGACCTCCTTGGTGCAGCCCGGGCCGAAGCGGATGGAGCTGGCGGCCATCTCAAAGGCATATTCCTTCTGCTGCGACTGGTCGAGCGGGGTCGCGAAGCTGCGGCGGGCGCCGTACTGCTGGGCCGACGAGAGCAGCTGGTGGGCCGACGACTGGTGGTGGTGGTGGTGGGTGGGATTGCTGTGGCATGGACAGCTGGGCGGGTGCGAGTACTGGATGGTGCGCAGGAGGCTGGTGGCACGCGCGGCGCGCGAGGGTGCGAGGCGGACGGCGGCCATGGTGGGGGTGGGGGGAGCTGCTGCGGGAGCTCCAGTTGCACGTGGGGCTCAGGGGTGGGCGAGGAGGGGATGCTCTAGGGTGGCACGCGGCGGCGGCGGCGGCGGTGGTGGTGGTGGTGGTGGTGGTGGCCGTGGTGGTGGTGGTGGTGGGAGGAGAGGCGAGAAGCCATGGCGGAGCTGGTTGCTGAGTGTCTGGGACGGCCGAGGCTGGCGGCTGTGGTGGTGCATTGCCGCAAAGCGCAAGCCGACGGCAGGCGGCCCCTGCAATGCGGGGTCCCTCCGTGGCGCCGATTGTCCAATCACCACCACGCGCCCTCCCTATTGCGTCAACCGCACAACTGCAGCTCGGGGATTCTTACCAGGAGCCGGCTGAGCCCTGATCGACGTCTGCCGGAGCTGGAGCTTCAGGGATGCGTCGCACGTTGTTCCGCCAGCGCCTCGTCCCGTGGCTGTCCTCCCCGTCGACGATCAACGAGCACTCGCCGCCTGCTGTTTCTGACAGTGGCGTTATTCCTGCCCTGCATCTTGAGAGATCATTTCCGCTGTCCGTGTTATTTTTGTGCGCAGTCGTAGCCTCCTCTCTTCGCCACGGACGGATGCCTCTCAGACCCACTCTAACTTCAAATGTTCCGGAGAAATCTTTAGCAAATGCATCGCGAAGTCTGAGACACCAAGGCGGCGCTCGGAATTGCTGGAATCCCGTTGCAGATTGAATTATTGTCTCACTGCGCTTGCGGGATAATAAAGCAGGGGGGGAAAAAATTTGCTAGACTAGACAAGGAAGGCGAACGATGAAAAATGAGGAAGTCTCAGAGGTGGCCATGCTTTCCCGTATATAAAAAGACCACGCAATTGAGGATCTAAGGCGTCGTAAGCGAAACGTCGAGATCTGAAACGACTGCAGCAGATTTGGCAAAGTCTCCGGAAGTCCATCGACCGCCGGACTTACAAATACGATGGTGCTGGAGAGACGACAGACGACGCCCAGGAAAAAGGGTGCTGCTGTTCACCCACAGCTTCAGGGTTTCGAGCTATGACTGGATCGCTGCGGGGTGCAAGCGTTGGGTCAGCAGAAAGACCTCACGCGGCCGCGGCTGCAAAGAGCGGTCACTCGGTGGCGAGGCGCCAGTTGGAGCGGAAAATTTAGATGGATGCGGTAATGAGGACGGTAAGTTCCAGGCAGGTGAGCTGGGCCATGCATTGAAGCTGACACCCGAGCGGGCAGATCATCGCGGCGGAGGGCTGCCGTGCATGCAAGGCACGGAGCAACAGGCGGCCGCGAAATACAAATGAGACCGTCTGCGGACAAGAGACGCACGAGGGCGGACGGCAGATGCGAGGCTGGCGGGCGCCAAGGCCGACCGCCCCCCCCCCCCACCTTCCGCGCTGCATCAATGCAGCAGTATAGCTTCCTCAGCGATTCGCACAGGGCTGTTTCTCCCGGAAATCCTTGCGCCGCTCTGGAGCTTGACGGCCGCCGGTCGCAGAGCGTCAGCACGGAGTCCCGCATCGGACCCAGCTCCTCTGCAGCAACAGCCCTTGCCCTGGGCTCCAATCAGCTGATTTCCCGAACGCTGAACATGGCCGGCAAGTTCCGTCGGCGATGCGTGATACAGCCAAAGGGAACCTTGCAAATCGGTTACCGCGGTTCCCGACGGCCGGGCCTCCCGCCGCCGGTACAAATGAAACGCCCTCACCGCGGCGAGCGGCAGCAGCGCGGAAAACCAGTCTAACGGCCAGCTAGAACTTGCAACCACGCGCGCACAAGAGCCTCGCCCCAAAATGGTCAGGGTTGCCGTTGCGGGCGGATCGGGAAGTACGAGACCCAGATTGGCACCGGCGTGCGGGGTAAGGCTTACACGTTAATCAGACGTCGCGAGCGCCGTCATCGACAAGATCCTGCAAAGGAAGAAGCACGAGGTGACCGTGTTGACTCAGAAGGTGGGCCCTCGATGCTCCCAGCGGCCGCTCCCAGCGCTCACCTCCCCAGCCGCCTCCCAGCCCGCCCATCGACCAGCGCCGCGTCCGGTGGCTGCAGGTCGACTACTCGGACAAGTACTCGCTGGCCGACATCCTGCGCGGCATCGACGTCGTGCTCTGCTTCTTCTCCGGCTCGAACCCGTACGGCGTCGTGCGGAACCAGAAGAACCTCATCGACGCCTCCATCCAGGCCGGCGTGAAGCGCTTTGCGCCGTCCGAGTGGGCCTGGTGAGTCTCCCTTACCATGTATCCGGCACACACGCCAAAGAAGACTCACACAGCGCAAGCCGTGACAACAGAAGCATCCCCCATTATGCCTTCAAGAACGAGATCCGCGAATACCTCGACGAGGCAAACAGTGGCAGGATAGTCAATGCAGTTTCATACCGCATCTCCTGGATCCCGCACGTACGGACGCGAAGCTGACCTCGACCATCAAGAGACTGGAGTACACGCTGTTCCAACCGGGCTTATTGACCAACTACTTCGGCTACCCCCATTCCACATCCGTGCACCTGTCCATGACCCCGTGGTTTGTCGATTTTGAGAATCGCCGCGCTATCATCGTGGGAGATGGCAACCACCGGCTCAGCCTTACTACCATGCAGGATCTCGGTGAGGTCGTGGCGACAGCGCTCGACCACAAAGGCACGTGGCCCATCGATGGCGGCTGCAGAGGTACGCAGATGACGGTGGCCGAGTTGATTGAACTGGGCAGGAAGCTCAGAGGTACGTTTGGCCTTCGCGTGATTTTATGGGACTATGTAGTGACCTGCACAGGCTCGATGGCCGTGGAGAGCGTGTCCATGGAAGACCTGAGAGTAGGCAAGCTCAAGACGACTTGGTTCCCTTTGCTCAACCACCCCGGTGTCCCGGAGGAGTACAAGGAAATTGTCTCGAGGAACGTCATGATTTCGTTTGTGAGGTCCGCGGCTGAAAGATCCTGGAGCGTGTCCGACGAGTGGAACAGGCTGCTCCCTCACTATCGTTTCACCGCCGCGGAGGACTACCTGAGAGAGGTCTGGGAAGGGAAACCATAGGAATGGAGAGGATTTCCATTTTGAATCCCTACATGAGTGGAGCCAAGATCTAAATCCCACACGCGCGCGGAGCTCTCGGGTTTGAATGGCGCGGCTATATGGAAAACACGCTTGAGCCGTGAAACTCGCCTTCCTGGATGAGTTAATCACCTCCGCGCGGCGGTGCGGCGGCAGAGCGGGATAAGGCTGAAACCTCACACCACCTGGCATCCGGTATCGACAAATATTCACCGGTTCCTCCCCCTTGCCTCACCAGGCACTGCAACCCGAGACCATGGCTCCGTCCTTTCTTCAAGCACCGTCTGTTTCACAGACCCTTCGGCCGGAGGCTGAAGCCGATCTCGTCCCACCGGCACCTCTGATCGGCAACAGTTCCCGCCCTTCCTCCCGCGGCTCTTTATGCCTTCCTTTTCTGACCTTTCCAGTACCGGTTGCCCTCCCGAACAAGCTGGTTTCGATGCAACACAACATCGTCAGCCGCGCAGTCTGAATCCTAGATTCTAGGAATTCTACCAGAGGCCAAAGCCGAGCAATACCTCACCTTGTCGAAGAGCATTTGATTATTTTTGTCCATTCTGCAAATCTTGTTCTGGTAGCTCCCCCTCCACTGGGACAAGACCTGGTTGGCTTGCTTTTCGCTGGTGATGGGTGTTTCCGGATTGACGTCACGGACGATCTCGAGGAACTTCTCGTAGCTCCTGACTTTCCAGAGATGGAAGCCGGGCACGTTGAGGGAACCGCTTGCGGCGTCGGTCTTTGCGACTATGTGAATGCTCCGAGATGGCGTTGGTGGGCGCTCGAGTACGGAAGTGGACGGCAGAAGGCGGGGTAGCCGAGAGGGCAGGGCCATGGCGCGGACGGGCATTGTCGATTGAGGCGAACGGGAATTACATATAGTGAGATGTATAGGGAAAGTCCAGATAGCACGGACTCGGGGATTTCGGATACAGACGTACTGAGATCCATCATGTATATTTATACACATCAGGACCGTCTTGACAAAGCAGCTGTAGCTCCCCCCGATATCTGCCTCGCGCCGCAGTTTTGCGGCGCAGACCCCTGCGTGTGGAACCTCAGATGCTAACTTGAAGGGAATATACTGCAGGAATCCCCGTGTTACACAGGCAAGCTGAGAGGCCTGCCACCCTGTATCTAGCTGCCTGGAATCCGCAGAATGCTGCAAACGTGACCGGATGAAGATGTACGCCGAGCCTCCTCTCCAAAGCAGAATGATGATGTGTTGAACTCTGTACAACTGTAATTCTGCAAGCGTTGCTGAAAGTGTAGACGACCAGCAGGAATCTGCGGAGATAGTGTAATCGGAAGAGTGCTGAATCCCATGCATGTCAAGGGTTGCTGCATGTTCCTCGAAACCGGGGATTGCAATTGAATGGTTCGGCTAGTACAGGTCCAGTAGCAAATGGCAAGGGAGTACATACGTATGAGATTGATAATCCGCATACCCCTCATGATCTGATGACCGCCGCCGATACAGCAGATTGTCGAGACGTACCACTCTTGGCTTGCAACACAAATGTGAGGAGAAGACGCGAGAAGTTTGTCTTCAAAGGAATATCATGAGTGCTGCCTACGCTAAGGACTTGGGGATGCACACCATTGGAAAGGGGATGCGCACAACAGCCAACTTTTGATCCTCCATTGAACATTTCCAGAACGCCAATCGTGATGCTCCCCTGCAGATCTCGTAACACTACATAACGCCATCCCGATGCCTTGCGGGTATAGAACTTAGAAAATGTCATCCATGCTCACGTCACCCTTCCCAGCCGGGACAGCCACGGCTGCTGCCTGCGTCGCTAGTGGCGGTGCGCTCGGCATGTCCTTGTTCGCAACCTCGTCCTGTATGAAGATACCGAAGCCAGCGAAGGCATCGCATAAAGCGTGTGAGTAGTACTCCTTGATATCGCAGCCGCTGGCCGCATACACAGGCTTCGAGTAGTAATCGTCCAGCCAATTCCAGTCGTAGCGGTCCTGCATGACCGCGTACTCGCGCGTATCGGCATCTCCCCCAAAAGCGTCGTACGGCTTCTCCACCTCGATGACCTTCTTCTTAAGCCCCTTGATCTGGAAGCCACCGCTAGGAGCACCATTGGAAGGTGCTGGTGCGGTTGCGCTGCTCATCACTCGCGAGGCGGAGGGGTTGACACGGGTCTGACCGGCACGCTTGAGGTGGACCTGTGCGATCTTCGAGGCGTCGCCCTGGCCGCTGGCGAGCTGGTTGATGACGTCTCTGCGACCTTCCTGGCGCTCGCGCTGCAGCTGCTCGTGCTCGCGCAGTGCTGCTTCACGCCGAAGCTTGGCCTGCTCCTTCTCCACCGCCTGCTGAGCCTCCCATGTCGAGGCTTCCTGCTGGGCCATGACCTCATTCTCTTTGATGGAGTGCTGGTTCGCTTCGGCGTACTTTTTGAGCTTCGCTTCGGCCTGCTCGACGTTTATGCGGTGGATGAGGTCGTACGTGACGTCCTCGACATCGTTCAGGTAGTCGTTGTAGTCCTCCAGCGTCTCGAACTCATCCTCACGGCGGTTGAATCTGCGGAGCCATGTCAGCGCCGACCCACACATGGCCGCATATCACTGCAGCACTCACACCGCCGCCACGCGCCGCCTGATGTCCACCTCCCGCTCCACCTGGATGTCCTCGAACGTCTTCTTGCGGAAGCGGTTCTTGCGCAGGGTCTTGCCGCAGCCGACGATCCTGCACGGGGCGGGGCCGTGAGAGTAGATGCGGTCGACGCACGACTCGCACATCTGGTGGTAGCACTCCGGGTTGATGAGGAAGCGCATGTTGGGGTTGAGGTAGCGCGACGACTTGCACACGGGGCAGATGTCTGGGACGGCAGGACGCGTGTTAGCACTCTCACAGTCGCCCAGGAACAAAGCTTGCTGAAGACGGGCGTGCAGCTGCTCACCGCCGTCCTCAACGGCCTGCGAGCCCTTTGCAGCCTGGGGACCGCTCTCGCGGCGGGCTGCTCGGGACATGTCGGCGGTGTTGAGGTGTTGTGTAGATTAGGTTGCGCGCAGATCGGCGCTGAGAAGCGGTCTGGAGGGGCGCGTGTTCGCGATGAACGGCGCGTGTCGGTGGAGCTGCTTGATTCAGCGTGAGTGGCGGAGGTGCGTCGGTGCCAGCGCTGTGGCGCCGGTGCTCAAAGCTTCGGAGGTGTGCGGCGGCAGCGGCAGCCACATTTTAGTTGTTGCTGGCGTTTGCCCGTGGCAGTGCGTGCATCGCGGCTCCGTCTAATTCAGCGCAGCCACGGCTCCCGCGCCGGCTTCCAGCGCTTTCCGCTCTGTCGCCGCTCGCGTAACTTTTTTGCGACCACCAACCAGACTGCAACCTTCACCAACGACACAGCGCCTCGACACCAGTCACCGCAACAATGAGCGCGCAGTCTCGCGACCACATCGGCGACCTCGAGCGCCACCGGCTGCGCCTCGAGGAACAGATCGACAAACTGCGCAAGTCGCTGCAGCACTGGCAAACATGGGACGCCGAGTACGAAGGCCTGAAGGAAGAGATCCAGGGCTTCAAGAAGACCCCCGATGGACCCGATCCCACCGCTGCGGAGATGATCCAGCTTGGCCACGAATTCGGCGGCGAGCTTGTCAATGACAAAGAAATCAAGGAGTTGCTGGGCAAGGACAGGCAGCGGAGCGCAAAGCAGGTTATCGACCTGATTTCGCGGAGACAGGATTACGTTCAGAAGAATGTCGAGACGGTGCAGAAGCAAGTTGACGCAGCCGAGGACAAGCTGAGTAAGGTGCTTATCGTCAGCAATCCTAGCCTGGAGAATGATGAGGGTGCTCCGCTTATGGACATTCGGGAAGAGCTGGATGAGGACGGAAATGTGCTCTCCAGCTCGGTGTCCACCCCAGGACAGCAGACGGCGCAGCTTATGGAGACGCTGAAGAAAGCGGGCATTGAGCTCCCTGACGAGGAGGTTAAGAAAGACGAGGCGACATTTAGCGCCGCCGAGTCCTCCACACCTGATGCTTCGACCACGGAGCTGAAAACGGCCCAAAAGCCAGGACCCTCTAGGATATCCGACAAGGCTCCGATCCAGGCAGAAAGCTCCTCTTCAGCTTCTCAGGAACCCAAAACCATCTCTCGGAAGAAGTCTGTCTCTTTTGCCCCAGATACCAAAGAACCAGCCGAACCTTCTGGTGTTCCAGAGAAAAAGACCTCCTTTACCGCACACATGAACTTCCCGCCTGGCAGCCGTGTCGTTGAGCTGAACGACAAGGACGAAATTATTGGCGCCGAGATTGCCGGCTCTCAGAATCCCGGCATTCAACACCCTGTGATTCCGGAGAATGAGTCCGCAGAAGACGCCAAGCTGCGGCGTGAGATGCTAGAATACAGTCTGAATGAGGTTGGCAGTGTCGTCGCAGAGCTGAATCTGTACGAGGGAGGCAGCGACGATGAAGATGTCTATGAATATGAAGAGGAGGATTCAAACATTGAAGAGGTCGAGGAGGAGGACGAGTGGGGCAGGAGCAGGCCCGTCATCACGGAAGAGTACTTGCAGAAGATGAGAGAACTGGAGAAGGAGCTGGACGCGAGGATGATTGAAAACATCGGACCATCACCCGAAGACGCAGATCTGAACAACATGCTCCAGCAAGCGCAGGGCGTGCACAGGCTGGTAGTCCGCACGGACGAAGCGATCCCGCCCGCGCTGCTCCCCAAACAAGCGGACAAGACCAAGTCTCCGGAATCCCAGCAGAAGGACGAGGCCGCAGAGCCTACAACCACCACCACCACCCCCGAGCCAGCACCCAACGGCGAGAAGGGCGTTCGGTTCGCCGACTCCCTCGACGTCTCGCCCGCTCCGCAACCGTCCACCGCCCCACCCTCCACCACCCCATCCACGACCTCAACCCCGGACGCCCGCCCCATCGCCGACGCCGTCATCGAGCGCACCACCACCGCCACCACACCAACTCCCTCCGACCCGGCCCCGCCCCGCAAAGCCTCGCGCTTCAAAGCCGCCCGCGCAGCCCAAACCCCCACGCCTGTCGCATCCTCCTTCCCACCAGACCTCCCCACCCGCACCACTCCCACCGGCCCCCCCAACGCCACCCTCGCCTCCTCCATCATCGAGCGCGACGCCGACACCGCGGCCGCGGCCGCGGCCGCTGCCACGGTGCCCGACCCAGACGGCCTCGACCCGGCGACGCTGTCGCAGGAGGCGCTGGCGTCGTACCACGCGCTGCGCAACAAGTTGATCCAGCGGCAGGAAGGCGGGTTCGTGCGGCCGAGCGACGAAGAGGAAGAGGCGGGGGGGCCGATGGTCGAGGAGAGGGAGGATGGGAGCGTCAGGAAGGTGAGTCGGTTCAGGGCGGCGAGGGTGAAGGGGATGGAGGGGCTGTGAGGGATCTGTCAAGGGGAAAAGAAAGGGTGTGGCTTGGCTGTGGGGGAGAGGGGGTGCTTGAAGTTGAATCGGCGCGATGGCGTTTGGTGTGGGAAATGCATTCAGCATGGAGTTTGTCATGGTTTCCATTGCAGCAGGCAGGGGAGTCGTTGAAATAGCATCACGGTGACGAGAATTCATATATACCAATATGCTTGAATAACTCTATCTGCCTAAGAGCGACATTCGATTCCTGTTTCCTACCTAACCTTCTCATCGCTGGAGAGAGACGATCAAAGATAAACCGAGACGAAAGCGCGGTATGCAGGAACAAGAAAAAAGAGCAAAGAAAAAACAACGGCGGATGGTTTTTACGTGAAATGTTCGTACAAGTACATCGTACATCAATGTGTCCCATTCCCCCATTAGCCCTGCTGCACCCGTTCCTTCCTCCCAGAGCTCATCCGTTTGTTCGCGGATGCGATTTGTGTGCGAGTTGCTGGGTGATAGTTGGAAAAAGGCAGCCAGCACTCGAAAAACGTTTGTTATGTAAGACAGTAGGGAAAAGGAAGAACCCTGCTCACCGCCTTCGACTAACATCGGTAATGCTATGTATGGAAAAAGGGAAAAAGGAAAAGAAATGAGAATGACCCCTCGTTAGCTTCGCCAATAACCCAGGAACGAACGCTGTCAGTGTGAAAAGAAAACCCTTACACTCGTCCTCCACTAATGCTATCCCACCTCTCTCTTTTTCTTCATCTAGCGCTATGGCGCCGTCTTCCTTACCACGTGCCTTTCTTCTTCTTACCAGCACGCTTCTTTCTCTTCTTCTTCTGCTTACCGGCATCACCAATGACTTGGCTATCTCCAGCGGCACCAGTGGCGTCCTCATCATCCTTCTGACCATCCATGTTTGCAGGAGTAGGCTCGGGTTGTTGACTTGAGCCCGCCTCGACGTTGACGTAACCACTGTGGCCAGAGCTGCTACCCCAGTTCCGATGCGACGAACCTTGGGAGTGATGGGATTGCTGAGAATGGCTGGAACCCTTCCGTTGTTGCTGCTCTTCGCTGTCCGAACTGCTCGAAACATCAAGAACCATCTTTTTGACACCGTTTACGTCAATTACGTTTTCCGATATCGAGCCAGAACGGACGACGGCTTTTCCAAGACGGGGCGAGCGGCCAGGGGAGTCAGTTTGGAGAGAACCGACTGTGCTGGAGCTGTTGGATCGTCGATCTCCGAACGGACGGTTATCGATGACAACCTTTTTCTGGGTTGAGGGTGAACCGCCGATATCCTCTTTCGAAGACCTCTTGGAAGAGGAGCGAGTAACAGGCGCGGGTGGTGCAGCCTGACTCTTTCCTATCGATCCATAACTCGTTGCAAGGGCAAGAACACCATCACTGGCGTCTTTACCGCCGTTGTTGAGAAGACCCTCACCAATGCCGCCTTGAACCGCGGTTGGGCCAACTTTGATAGGGGTATCTGCAGGAGGCTGGTTGTCGGCCTTGCCATTGCCATTTTCAGGAGCAGCGCCTTCAGGGATAGTGCTGACACTCGGCTTGATCTTCACAGTGGTAATCCGGGTAGCCCTAGGGTTGCTAGCGGCGTTGGACGGTCCGAGATGCTTGAGGTGTTCCCTCAATTCGGGATCGCCCTCACGAATGCCAATGGGAGTGGCTCTACCAAACGAACCGTTGCCGCTGCTGCTGCGACGCATCAAAAGCTTGACCTGGGGGCTGGTTCCAAACGCCCGGGTGCTATCGGTGCTCTTTCTGCGCTGTCCGTCGGCCAATAGGGATGTGTTCTCGTCGGCTTCCACCTCCTCCGGGCGATCCGTGACGATCTCGCCCTTGGGGACACGGTTACGGGGCGAAGGAGTAATACGACGGATAGCCTTGTGGACATCGATGAAAACGTCAGACTCATCGATGATTTCCCTGATGCATGGTTAGCGTGTGAAGGTGGGCAAATGTGGCTGCAACTTACTCTCCGATGAGCTCTTCAATCACATCCTCCAGCGTGACGACACCAAGGGCACCAAAAGACTCGCCGGGGAAGTCAGAAACAAGAACCATGTGGGACTTGCCCTCCTGGAAGAAGTTCACGATATCAAGACAGCTGGTCTCGGGACGGGTTTCAGGAAGAGTGGCTAGGGCAAAGTCACGCACTAGCTTGGCGTCCTCAGGATCGTAGGTAATCAGAAGCTTGACTAGGAGCATGCCAACGAAGTTGCGAGGGTTGTTAGGCTCGTAGATGGGAATTCTAGAGTAGCCAGCGGAGAGAATGGTGTCCATCATCTTCTCGTCAAGCACGGTATCGGCAGACATGGTGAATACATCATTCATGGGCGTCATGATGCTGCCGACGGGCTTATCCTTCAGGTCCAGCACGGCACTGATAATAGTAACCTCATCCTGGTTCAAACGTTCCTCGGGGCTTGATCCTAGGGTCTTGTGTAGAGTCACCAGAGTCTTCAGGCCAGCCTTCTTGTATGTAGTTCCATGATCCTCACCCAGGAGGTAGTCCAGCAGCTTCGCAGTGGGCCAGGCAACGGGGCACATGATCCACATGAGGGCGAGGACAACGGGCGACATCCAGGCTCCGATGGGCAGGCCATACCGGACGCAGATGGACTGGGGAACGACTTCGCCGAAGATGACTGTGGCTGTGTCAGCGTCGAAGCAAATGGCGCGTTTGCGAGGTACATACCAATCAAGACGGTACTGCTAACGACGGCAGGCCAGCCTCCTCCGAGCGACCTATCGAGGACAATGGGCAGAGTCTCGTTGGTGATGACGTTGCTGAGGAGCAGAGTGACTAGGACCCAGTGCTTGCCCTTTTTGAGGAGGCGAAGAACTCGTGCGGCGTTTTTCTTCTCAGAGCCGTCGCCCGAGGCAGCCAGAACTTGAAGATAAATCTCATCCTGGCCCATGAGGCTATATTGAGACAGGCGTCAGCTCGTACGACTCGAAAAGAAACCGTCGCCACCACCTTGGGTGCGACGTGAACACTCACGCAATGGTTAGACCAGCGAAGATGCCGCCAAGCAGCACCAGGGCGATGGCGACGCTCAGATAGATCCAGAGGCTGGCATCCTTGGGGTCCTTGGGAAGATCCTCATCCTCGAGAATAGAGATGGGGATGTGCTTCAATGGCGCGGCGTGTCCGACGGCAGACAGCAGAAGGCCGGCCGCGAGGAGGGCGACGGGTCTCACGCGGGCGAGGCCATTGGGAGCAAAAGGGCCGCTAGCAAGGGCCCTCGCGAAGACCAGAGACATTGGCGAGCCTGCAGGAGGGCTTGGGAGGGGTGTCGCGTGTAGCAACGGGTGTGGTTTCGACGTGTGCAGATAGCAGAGGTGGGTGTTTTGAAGACGTGCCGGGAGGGTCGTTGGCTGAGCGCAGATCGCGACGCGGCGCGGGCTTTGGGGCGCACGTTATGGCGGTCAACGGGCTTCGGCACCACAGACAGTCGCTCGTCCACACAAAACGCACCACGCTGGCGCATCCACTCTGACGCTGGGTCTGGGGCGTCACGACGATGAGCAGCGCGAGGGTGGATTTCACTCAGCAGCCGGTGACGCCGGGCGCCTCCCGCTGCTGCCGATCTGAAGCAGGCGGTGCGAGCGCGGCGCCAGCCGCCGACTGCCCACCCATGCGCAGTGCGCGGAATTGAGTTTGGCACGTCCGCTAGCCACGCCAAGCTCTCCGCAGCCTGGCAGTGGCGGTGGCAGGGCAGAGGCAGAGGGCGTTCCTCCGCAGCGCCGTGGTTCCTGCGCGCCGCCGCCGCCAGCTATGCCGCCACTAGCCGCTCTGTGTCCAGGTACATTATTACATATCTCCATGCCAGCAGTCCCCATCTCTTCCCCAGACTGTTGTCCCCCGCACGCGTCAAGCCTGCCACCTACCACCTGCCACCTGCCACCCGCCCGTCAGCCCATGCAGTCGTCCGTCCCCCCGTTTGCGCGGTGCCTGGCCGCGCGGTCGGCTGCCAGGCGAAGCTTAATCAATCCCCGACGCCGTTACTCCACACATCCCCCGAACGCCCGCCTCAACCTGCCCGTCGACTACGCCCAAACGCCTCTGCTCGCGCACACGCCCAAGTCCAGTCTCGCAAACCCAGAGCTGCCCCAGCATGTCCGCGACTCGAAGACCACGCGCCAGAATCTGTTCCAGGCCGTCAACGCCGCCCTGCGCCATGCCCTGACCACCGACGACCGCGTGCTCGTGTTTGGCGAAGACGTGGCTTTCGGCGGCGTCTTCCGATGCTCTATGGGCCTGGCCAACGATTTTGGCTCTGAACGAGTTTTCAACACCCCGCTGAGCGAGCAGGGGATCGTGGGCTTTGCCATCGGCGCCGCGCTAGAAGGAATGAAGCCAGTGGCTGAGATCCAATTTGCCGATTACGTTTATCCCGCGTTCGACCAGCTTGTGAATGAGGCCGCCAAGGTAAGGTACAGGGCGGGAACAACAGATATGCATGCCGGAGGGCTAGTCGTACGAATGCCCATGGGTGGTGTAGGACATGGCGCATTGTGAGTCTGGCCGGAATACGGCCTTGCGACATACTAACACAGCTCAGGTACCACTCCCAATCACCTGAGTCTCTCTTCGCCCACATCCCGGGCTTGCGTGTCGTGGTTCCACGCTCCCCCATTCAAGCCAAGGGCTTACTCCTGGCATCAATTGCGTGCAACGACCCAGTGGTCTTTATGGAGCCGAAGATTCTCTACAGAGCAGCAGTCGAACAAGTCCCTAATGAAGCATATACCCTCCCGTTGTCGAAAGCGGAAGTCCTGAAGGAAGGAAAAGACGTGACTATTATCTCCTACGGCACCCCATTGTACAGTTGTTCTACCGCCATCGCAGCCGCCGAAAAGGATTTTGGCGTCAGCGTCGAGTTGATTGACTTGAGGACCATCTATCCCTGGGACAGGCCGACTATCTTGAGCAGTGTGAACAAGACTGGAAGAGCCATCGTTGTGCATGAGAGTATGATAAACTCTGGTGTCGGCGCCGAGGTCGCAGCAACAATCCAAGAAGGAGCATTTTTGAGGCTAGAAGCACCTGTCCAACGCGTTGCTGGATGGAGTACACATATGGGATTGATGTACGAGAAATTCAACGTCCCGGATGTCGTCCGTAAGTTTGATTGGGCCTGAATCAGACTTCGTCTTCTGACCTTCCAGGGATATACGACGCCATCCGCAAAACCATTGAGTACTGAGGTCAACTCAATGGTCTTTCTACACGCGAAAAGCATTTGCATGGAGGATTGAACTTCTTTACCCTTGCAAACAGCGTCGCATTTCTAAGGTTAACAAAACAAGATCACATTGTCTGACGAGAGCGCCGAGCACTATGAGGTTGCATTTTAGGGCGAATGTCCACAGCGGTTTCTGGATTCTTGCATCCTCCATTTCATTTGCCAAAAGGCTGCGCGGAGAGTATTCCCAGATGGTCAATTGTCCTTAGGGTCGCATAACATCATCCCGCTAGAAGTAAATAAACCATCCAACTGTCTCTAATTGCTGGTCTTTGTTGTTCTGATGCTCAGAGTCATAGATAACGAGCAGCGCTCAGGCCAACCATCAGAACCCCAAACACCAACGGAACCAGTACCGCATGCTCCCCGCTGCACACATCACCTCATTCGGATAAATATCCTAGAAGCTCATAATGGGCTGAATGTACCTCGCAGAAGGCCGCGCATAACTTCAAGATGACTCATATGACGTCGCAAGCTATATTAACCTCCGTCTGACCTCCGCAAGTCCAACGTCAATTCCAGCACCACTTCCACCACTCAGAAACGAGACCATTGAAGAAAAAATGAAGCTTTCCTTCACCACCCTCGACGTCTTCACCACCACGCCCTTCAGCGGCAACGCCCTGGCCATCGTGCGCGTGCCAGCCAGCCACCGCTCCACGCTCACCGAAGACCAGAAGCAGAAGATCGCAACCGAGTTCAACCTCTCCGAGATCGTCTTCCTGCACGAGGTGGGTCCGAACGACACCATCGCCGACTACGACATCTTCACCGCGCGCTCGCGCGTGAGCTTCGCCGGCCGTAAGCCCAATCCCGCCCCCGAACCAAACCCCATCCTCCCTGAGCCACTCTCTAAGCCCCAGCAGACCCGACAATCGGCACAGCCATCTACATCGCCCATCACGCGCGCCCCTCCTTCCCGGCCGTGACCTCCCTCCGCACCCTCGCAGGCCTCATCCCGCTCGACCCCTCCCCCACCGCCACAGCCACCGCCACCGCCTCCGTCCACCTCCCCCACGCCCTCCACGAACACTCCACCCGCCTCCCGCACCCCCTCCCCTCCCCATCCACCAACCCCTCCGGCTCCCCCTCCGTCCCCCTCGTCTCCATCGTCCGAGGCATGGCCTTCAACCTCGTCCCCCTCGCCACCCTGCCCGCCCTCGCCTCCGTCTCCGCCGGCCTCGTGCCCGCCGCCGACGTGTTCGCGTGCGCGCACCTGGACGCCAGCGGCGGCTGGGACGTCGGCCTGACCGGCACCTTCTACTACGTCGACCTGGGCGACGACCCCGAGCGCGCCGGGCGGCGGCTGCTGCGCACGCGGAGCATCGGGTCGCGCGAGGATCCCGGGACGGGCAGCGCGAGCGGCGCCCTGTGCTGCTATCTGGCGCTGCGGGAGGGGTGGGAGAAGGGGAGGGGTCCGTTTGAGTTTCATCTGGTGCAGGGCGTGGAGATGGGGAGGCGGTGTGACATTTTCGTGAAGGTGGTGAGGAAGGAGGGCGGGGAGGGGGTGGATGAGGTGGTGTTGAGTGGGAGTGCCGTGGAGGTTATGGAGGGGTTTGTTAATGTGGAGTGAGCTGTCGTGACTGTCTCTGATGGAAGAAGAGCTCGGTGCAATGAGAATTTATTGGCATGCCAGATATCTTCCCTAGAATGATGGTTTCAACAACTCAGGATAACCCTTTTAAAGAAGAATGTACACTTGAACAGGACAAATCTTCAATAAGATGGTTATGGAGATGAAATTTAGGCTGTAGGGGGTATATCTGAAAAAGTTGGAACGCGCTGAGCCCACTCGCTGTCCGGCAGCATGCGCTGTAAATACATGGACTTCTGCACAATCTCCAAGACATTGAAACGGCGCAAGGCACCACTCGGACCACAGTGTTGACGTATGATCTTTCGGTACACCTGGTACCTGGGGGATTCTGTTCAAGAATCAGCTCTATGCCACTTGTATGATGCGAGAGGACAAAAGTTGACATACTGAGATCCATCTCTGTATACTCCTTCAGGCCTTCCATGAGCGCTAGACACTCACGATCACTCCAATCGATGCCAACAACGTCCTGGGACGTCTCAGCACTGTTTCTCGTGTGGTTGAAAATCACGAGCCTGTCGAAATGCTCGCCATTTGCGTCAACATCTCGAATTACCTTCTGCTGGCTGGCTGAAGGGTGCCTCCAATCTAGGTGGTGCCAGCGTCGAGGATCTGGCTCCATATCCTTTCGCTGGAGATGCAACAGTCTCCAGTCCTCCCAGAACGCCCTTCGTTGTGCCTCTTCCGCAGCCTCTCGTTGGCGCCGCAGTTCAGCCCGTTCGAGGAGCTTCTGTTCCACACGAACCGCCTGTCTCTGCTCGTCTTGTCGGGTCTGACGCCGGAGAAGCTGACGTAGAGAATGATGGAAACGTTTGAGGGGAGCGAGGATATAATCCTTCGTAGGCCTGACAATCACAAGGTCCGAGTTGACCTTCACTTGGCTCGTCTTTGCACGGTCTCCCAGATTTACAATGGCACTTGTAAAATCGACAAGCTCTCTGAGGCATGGTGTCGGGGCCATCGCTCCATCTCTGCTGAAAAACTCTGCATCAAAGTCGACAATTTTGCAAAGCGTCCGTAGCAAACAAGGAAAGATGTAGGCGTAGAGATCCTGGAACAGGAAGTTCCTGATCTCTTCCTTGTTTTCCAGGTTGAAGTCGTCAATATCGTGTTCGAGGCTGGATATCTTCTTCTTGACTTGGGAAACTTCCAATTCGGTCAGCTCGATTGACTTCTCCATCACATCCTTAAGCTCATTGACAAAATCCTGGCAGTCATCGACGAGTTTCTTAGCAGAATCGTTCTTGAGCCTCAGTTCATTGCCGCGTCGTTGTCGCCTAATCTTCTTGACCCCGCGATCGTCAGTCCAGATGTTTTTAAGGACTTCCTGTAGGCCATTGAGTCCATCGAGGTCATCGTCGGACTCTTGCGCCTTGTGGGGCACGAATTCCTCATTATCTGTCGCTGAATATTCAGGTATATCGGGCATTTCCTCGGATTCTGGCTCCGTTCGGGCCTGTGTCTTGCTCGCTCGAATCCGAGACAATCTGGCTGAGGACGTGTGTGGCCTCTTGCCTGACGATTCCCGGGTGGTGGCTGAGGTCCGGGTCGGGACAATTGAGCTAGCAGCCAAACGGCGAGCAGATGCCGTTTCTACTGAAATGCTCTCTTGCGACCCGCCTCCTTCTTGACCCTTCGACCGTCTTCGACCGGTGTTGGCTGGGCCGGCTTTTTGCCGCTTGGGACTGGACGACGCAGGCTCTGGGTTCTTCTTTGGTCGTCCTCTCTTCTTCTTGGGCAACTCCAGTTTTGTCTCCACACCAGGGTTCCCACCTGAAGAAGCTTGTGCCTCTTCGCGTCCCTGCTTCTTCGTAGTCCGTGTTGACCGTCTTGGTTGACGTTCGTCTTGCTTTTTATCCTTACGTTGTGGAGTAAACTGAGCTGATGGTGGTGTAGGCGTGCGGTTCGGAGGCAGGCCGTATACATCAGGCCGCGGCGGATTATCATTGCGACGCGGAGTAGAATTGGCGCTCCGACTCTCTCGGGAGGTTCGGCGTCTTTCAGATCTGGGAGGCAAAGGAGCTGGACCGCGTCCATGTGAGGAAAGCGCATAGTTCAGCAAGGCTGCTGACTCTTCATCTGTGCGCTTGTGGCTACTTGCGGGCGATTGGCCAACGCCGGCTTCTAGGAGGAGTTGTGAGGTTGGCTCGTCGTCGGCCCGGGGATCATCGTCATCGTCGTCAGAGTTACTCGAACTACAGTAATTTGCGGTAGTATCTGCAATCCCCTCGAGGAAGTCGGGCTTCAGAATCTCCTCGGAATCTTCGTTGGGTGCACTCTGAGGCCGGTCCGCGTCAGTGTCTGGTGAGCTCTCTGGTAATGACTCAATGCTGACTTGGCGCAATGGCACGCCCGAAGAGCGCGCCATGGTTCTCAATTGCCGGCTGTTGTCGGGTTGCGTCGGGGAACTGTTGCACGAAGCTGTCGCGTGGGGAAGGAAGCGTGGAGGTAGAGTTGTGATGGGGCGATCGCGAAACCAACCTTGAGCGTTGCTACGGTGCTGATCCCAGTAGTGCGTCACGCCGCACGTACCCGGCGTACCGCCCTGCCTCTCTGCAGCATCCAGGAACATTTATACTTCTCCAACACAACTGCTAGAGAGAAACGAGAAAGGCACAAGCTTTCACAGCAAAGATACAGGTCGTCTCTTGCTGCAGCTTTGCGCTGCTGGACGAAAACGTGTGGGGCGACGGATGCATGCTGGGCGGCACAAGCGCACCTTCCTGCTGCTCAGCCTGGTCGTACCTGCGACAAACACTCGAGAAAACAAGCCGCTGTATCTCTGCGACGTCGCCATCATCCTTCGTCTTTCTCTCACTCACAGAGCGGCTTCGTCTGGTGCAGCCTGGGCGATAAAGGATCAAGGACCCTTGTGAGGCCCTATAGGTGGAGCTTGGGCCACGTCGCGCTCGCACGTGAGCAGGGACCCACCTATTTCATCACCAGCGGCGTCGCAGACTCACGGAACACACCTAACCCCGCCAACATGGCCGACAACAGACAAGCCAGCAAAGCTTTGAGCCAACTTGACCCGACTACTCCGCATGAGTTTGTGGTGCCCAAGAAGCAGATCAACGATGGCGAAGATGTCAGCTTCTTTCTCACCTCCACCGGCTACGCCGACATAATGACTTGGCTGCTGCAACTCAACGCCGCCATGTTCCCCAAGAAGAATGCGTCTTCATACGAAGCCTGGCAGCTGGCCAGTGATGATGTCACGTTCTCCGAGCCTGTGCAGCGACTGAGGGCTTTGATGGGAAAATTGGAGGCCGTCATCGAGGAGGCGCCGCCCGACCCTGGTCCACGAAGATTTGGCAACGTCAGTTTCAGGAAATGGTATGATGTTGTTGAATCTCGTTTACCAAAATTGCTCGACGACACGCTCTCCCCCGAAATTTTGAACTTCGGACAGCCCTCCCAAGATAACGCAACCTCCGCGAAGGATGAGCTTCAGGCCTACCTGGTCGGCAGCTTCGGCAGTTCGCAGAGATTGGATTACGGAACGGGCCATGAGTTGAGCTTCTTGGCATTTCTGGGGGGCATCTGGAAGCTGGGAGGGTTTGCGCGTAGCGAGCCTGGTGTTGAAGAGCGAGGCATTGTGATTGGTATCATCGAGCCGTAAGTACGTCATTGTTCGTATTCGCCGCCTTATGCTGATTTTGACTTAGATATCTGCATCTCATTCGCCGACTCATTTTGACCTACACGCTCGAACCAGCTGGATCACATGGAGTCTGGGGCTTGGACGATCATTCGTTTGTTCCGTATATTTTCGGTTCTGCTCAGCTCTCGCCTCCTATCCAGTCGGCTGCAGACATCCCTGGGGAAGGCTCCTTACCTGACGCTCCCGATCCAGGAGACGTTTCCAGAAAAAACGCCGTCGAACGAGAGCGCAAGATCAACATGTATTTTAGCGCGATCGGCTTCATCAACGACGTCAAGAAGGGGCCGTTCTGGGAGCACAGCCCCATTTTGTTCGACATTTCTGGAGTACGAGCAGGCTGGGCGAAGATCAATAAGGTATGACTCTGATTTCCATTTTTGGACCTATTGTTGACACCTCGCACAGGGGATGTTGAAGATGTACAACGCCGAAGTGCTTTCCAAATTCCCCGTGGTGCAGCACTTTCCGTTCGGCTCGCTCTTCCGCTGGGAGAAAGACCCGACTGCATCTGAGGCCCCGAAATCTATTCACGCCTCAAACCAGCCCGCCAGGGGCCCCGCGGGCCAGGCGTCCGACGGCCTCCAGCGGTTCCCGGCGAAGGCTGGCACCGCTGCGCCGTGGGCATCTAACCCAGCGACCGGACTACCCATGACCGCTGCACCCTGGGCTGCACGACCATCAGGGGGGACGGGCCGGCCAGCACCGCCGGGAATGACGCAGATGGGGGCGGCGCCGGGAGGTGCACCTGTCACGACAGCACCGTGGAAGCAGGCCGCACCACTGCGACCCGGCGATAGAGCGCAAATGCCGCAAACGCAAGCACCGTGGGCCCGGAAACCTCCTTCATGACGGGAAATTGGCCTTGGTCTTATATGGGCGTCTCGGGGGGTCGGGGATGGCATGAATCGGGCTCGGGATTGCTTGCATTGGGAGGCGCGGCATGGTTACCGGGAAAGTAGCAGATTTATTGCGTGAATCTCGGCTGCGACGGAGGCCAGCGGTGGAGATTTCACGGCAGCGGATAAAGCCCCTATCGCGGCGGAGCGGCCATCGGCGCACGGAGAGATGGTTGCTGCGAGCACGCTCAAGGCAGATAAAGTTACTGATTTCGCGCACAGCCGAGCAATCAGCCAGTGCAATGAGCGGGCGCTTGGGCCAAAAATAGCTTGAAACCCTGAAACGCGCTTGGCGGGCCCATGAAAGTCTGGGGCTGAGCAAGCTGCATCCTTGCGCTCGCGCTTCGAGCTCCCAGAGTCTCACGACCTCCTCCACGACCGCCCGCCGACCGCTTCGCTCCTTTGGGCCATCGCTCCTTCAAAACCCGGACGCCTCCCGCCCAAGCCTCCCTCGAGCATTCTCTCCCCACGCCTTCCTCTCTCCCACCCACAAGCTGCTGTTGAGCCCTGCTCGACAGCCCCGAATCCGCCACCATGCCTGGAGTCCGTGAGTAGCCCTTGCCGCCTCAAACGCACAGTCGACACGCGCTGCTGCTGCCTCCGGCGCCGCGCGTCCGCGCCGCACACGCTCCGCCTCGTGCTAACCCGCGTCGTGCAGCCCCTGATGCGATGAACACGGTGAAGAAGGCCTTCAAGAACATGTTCAAGAAGAAGAAGGCTGTGAAGAAGACCGACGAAAAGCCAAACGCCGACCCTGCAAAGCCTGTCGACCCGGCCACCACCGCGACTGATGCCGGCAAGCCGACCGAGACAACACCTGCCGCGCCCGCTGCTGGTGCCGCGCCCGCCGCTGGCGCCGCCGTCGCTGCAACGCCGGCGGCTGCGGAGACGACCGACGCGAAGAAGCCGGAGGAGCCTAAGCCGGCTGAGACGCCTGCTGCAAAGGGTGACGCCGCCAAGGCGCCCGCAACGGAGACGCCTGGTAAGTCCCCCCCCCCACGTTTGCGAGACGCGCGCGTGGACGATCGTCCGGATGCTAACGGTTACTGCTCCACTTTAGCAGCCGACACTACCACTGCTGCTGCTGCGCCTGCTCCGGCTGCCACCGAAACCCCCGCTGCCCCCGCTGCCCCCGCTGCCCCCGCTGCGGACAAGCCTGTGGACACGGACGCGAAGCCTTCTGAGGCTGCTGCTCCTGCTGCCAAAAGTCCTGAGGGCATGTCTGCTACCAGCGGCCCTCTTGGCGACTACCCCACCCTTGACGTTGCGCCCAAGGAGGAGAAGGCCGGTGAGAAGGCCGAGGAGAAGAAGGAGGAAACGAAGACCGAGGAGGTCCCCAAGACCGAGGAGGCCCCCAAGACCGAGGCCCCCAAGGCTGAGGAGGCTACCAAGACTGAGGAGGCCAAGCCTGAGGCTGCTGCTGCTGCGGCTCCTGCTGCTGCCACTGAGACGAAGTAGATCACTTCCATTCAGCATAACAATGGGTTTCGAGGGTAAAGGCTATATCGCTTAGCCATTGGGAGTTTTGAGCGTTCGGACGGGGTGGTCTGGTTGTGGAAAAAGTGAGAAGAGTTTGAAGGGGATTTCCGGATTTTCCACTGCATGCTGCTACCACACTCGCTGTTGCTTGCACGGCTTGTCTTCCTACTTGTCGCCGCAATGCATTTTTACAGTGATCTTTATACCCGAAGCGACTATACCCCGGTCTTTTCTGGTAGCAGCAATTGAGTCATTTCAAATCATTTTGTCGAAGCGCTGGCCGACCTACGTCTCAAGACTATCGCTTTGCAACCAACGAAAGTGCCATCAAGTCCCGCTCACGCTCGGCTTAAAGACACAAGGCTGAGCGGTTGTGGCCGTGGCCGCCTTTTGGCCTAAATGTACGACATTTAAGCTGTCAGATCTCGTCTCCGCCATCTGCATATGCGAGAAAAATGCCGATTAGCCCGTCTGCGCCTTGTACGCCAGACCATCACTTCTAATATGAGTATATGGATTCTGTATTTTGGCATGGTACACACCCCTCCATGAGTCTTGTGCGCCGGCCCATCACTGCCTTGTGGGGTATGTCCTACCTGAGCGCGACATTCCTCTGGGACATGATCAAGGAGGCAACCCTCCACCAGGGCGCAGGACAGTCACCACGTATCCGTCCAGGTCATCATTGCATGATTCTCAGTGAGGCAAACGAACTCAGCCTAGCAGCTGGGTGATCCTTCAGTTTCAGAGGACGATCAATCCTTAGCATCCGCTTTTAGAAGAATCGCCGCAAGGCAGAACTATTCGACAGTGCGACTCTGAGTGGCGAGAGAATTTTGATCCCGGATAGCCGTCATTGGCCACTTATCTTTGGCCGCCGGCGTTTATTCATGATGAGCCATACCTAGCCGGGTGTGATAGAATGGGTGTTGCCGTCGCGGGAACCAGCTTAGCGGTCAGGACCGTGACAAACGCTGACTAGTAATCCACAGGAAAAGGAAAGGTGCTCCATTTCACATGCCCCGCGTCCAGCTCGCCACCCTGAGATCTGCCCGGTGCGTTCGCGAGCTACCACAAACCGCACGCGAAGAGACAATGATGAGCTCGCAGGGCTGCGCCCAGATAAGCGGTCAGATCATGGCGTTGAAAGTGGCCAGAACACAGCGGAACGGGCGCTCGAAGGGAGGCTCCGAACGAGTTGCAGAGGGGCAGCGTAGAGTCACAGTCCTGGGGCCGTCAACGAGAGGGTCCGCGTCAGTGTGGCCTGCTGACATGCAAATGCAGCGTGCCTGGAGCGCGGTGTGCCCCCGCGTGCATCTCCTAAGTCAGCACCCGCGGGCGCCATGCCTGCCCGGTGCAGCCTGGATGCATTCGTCCAGACGAGCAGAGGGTCGGCAACGGTGAGGTGGAGCCTGGGCGCGCAAGCCGCGGTGTGCAGGAGCAGCCCTACGGACCGCTCGGGCGTGCCCGCAATCCAGAGACAAGAATACCCCAGGAACATGCGGCCAATGGCAGGTGGCAGACAAGTACGAAAATAGTATGCAGTGGTCGGTGGGGTGCCGGGCGGTGGGTTCAGGCAAGGGCTGCACCTGCGCACCCGGGACGCCGCATCGCCGCTCAGAGGCCGGCTGCTCTGCGCCGCGCCGTGGAACGCAGCGCGGGCGCGGTGAGGGAGGTGAGCGCTGGTGTCTCGTGGAGGGTGGGCGCGGTGTCTGGGTCTGGTGTTCTCCATGTCCGTCATCGAGCGGCAGGCCGGGGCACCTGGCTTAGGCATCTCTCTGCCTGCTTGCCTGCTGGCCGTCCACGCCCTCGCGGCGGGCCGGCCACTGGCACCGCACAGCCACCTGTCGCGCAAAGGACTCCGATTGCCTGCTGCACATGCTGGAACGAGCCGGGGCTGCAGCTGAGCGGCAGCCATACGCCCGTTCTTTTCGTGCGCGCGCGGGCGAGGGCGCGCCCCGTGAGTGGCTCGGCGAGCGCGACATGGGTGTGCGCAATGGCAGCCCTGAGCTTTACCGCCCCCACCCTGCCGCTGCCGCTCTGAAAATACACGCCTCCAAGCCCGCGCCATCCTCGCACCATGGAGCTGCCGCATGCGAGCAGCTCAGCCGCAGTCCTCCTCCATTCTTCTCAACCCTCCCCGGAGGCCGCGCTGTCGAGGCCGCTATATAACCACCACGCAGAGCCTCGCCATGGCCGGCATGAATCTCCCGCCCAACGCACCTCGTCCCACCGCTCAAAACACCCCGGTCATTGAATCACAGTAGCCGCCGACACCTCCGCTGCCTTCCGTTTCCATGTCGAGCTCCAGGTCCAATTTTGAATTCCTCGAAACCTCGTCGCGCTCGCGTCCCCCTTCGCGAGCTCCCTCCGTGTCCGCACGAGATACCTCTCCGCCGCCGCCGCCGCCGCCGCCGCCCGAGCAGGCGCCGCCCCGTCGCAAGATGAAGAAGCAACATCCCCAGAAGGACGTGGAGCAGTTCTGGGACAAGTTCACGACCAAACACCCCGGCAAGATCTTCACCATCCTGCCGGACAACCTATACGCAAAGCGCGCCGCCGCCCACCACAAGAAGGATGCCGGAAGCCCGCGGGCACAGAATGCGCTTGCCTCCTACGAGGAAGCCGTGGCCGCGTGCAGAGAAAAGGTCCGGAAGATAGTGCGGGACTGCCGCCGCATCAACCAAAAGTACAGAGGTGAGGGTTGCCGCGTAATCGCTGTCTCGTTCGGGCCATGTGCTGATACGGTCGCCACTCAGATCCCCACTTCGATCTGGAGACCGACTTCCGGCGGAGCAAGCAGATGGGCGTGCCGCCGGACTGTCTAACCACGTTGGACGAGACCACGTCGGATCTCAAGCCCATGTCTGTGAAGAGGATAGAGGTAAGCCGCAATGGTCTTGGCGCTTGCGGCCATGGACGTAGCGCTGACAGGGGCCCCAGGACATTTTCGATAACCCGCGTTTCTTCGTTGATGGCGCTTCTGCAAACGACATTCGTCAAGGGAATGATGGCGACTGCTGGCTGATGTCAGCGCTCTGCACATTGAGCAACAAGAAGGATCTTATCGAGCGCGTATGCGTGGAGCGGGATGAAGACGTCGGTGTCTACGGCTTTGTCTTCCACAGAGGTCAGTCTTGGGTCTCGTAACGTTATCAATGCCAAGAGACTGACACATCCTAGATGGCGAGTGGATCTCGGAAGTCATCGACGACAAGCTCTACCTGATTAAGGAGGACTTTGACGATTCCATCCGCGACCGCCACCAATGGCTGGAGCTGCAGAACAGAAAAAGCCCGGAGGATGAGTACCGCACAGTCATGCAGACTGGCTCGAGAGCGCTGTACTTTGCGCAATGCAGTGATCCGAACGAGACTTGGCTGCCGCTCCTTGAGAAGGCGTATGCCAAGGCTCATGGCGATTACTCTGCCATTGACGGTGGATTTGTCGGAGAGGGTATTGAAGATCTCACCGGAGGTGTGACCTCCGAACTCTTCTCCACAGACATCCTGGACAAGAACAAGTTCTGGAACGAGCTCATGCAAGTAAACAAGGACTTCCTCTTTGGCTGTGGACAGATGGGTGGCAGCTATGGTGAGAGGAAAGGTATCCAAGAGAAGCACGCCTACTCCATCATGGAGGCTAGGGAGATTGATGGACAGAAGTTGCTCAAGCTCAGGTATGTCAAGCGCTTGGAATGAAATCAAAGAAGATCGACTCACTGTGTATAGGAACCCCTGGGGAAAGACCGAATGGCGCGGAGCGTGGTCGGACGGCTCCGAGGAGTGGACTCCTGAGTGGATGCAAAAGCTCAACCACCGGTTCGGAGACGACGGCGTCTTCTGGATCAGCTACAAGGACCTTCTGCGGAACTACCAGCATTTCGACCGCACGAGACTGTTCGGTCCGGAGTGGTCTATCACCCAGCAGTGGACGAGTTTGAATGTCCCCTGGTCGGTCGACTACCTCGACACCAAGTTCAGTATCACTGTCAGCAAGCCCAGCCCAGTGGTCATTGTCCTCCAGCAACTCGATGACCGCTACTTCGAGGGTCTCCAGGGCCCATACGATTTCCACCTTCAGTTCCGTGTCCATCGGGAAAATGAGCCCGACTACATCGTCCGCAGTAATGGCCCGTACTACATGAAGCGCTCCGTTAGCACCGAACTTGATCTCGAGCCTGGCAAGTACACCGTGCTACTCAAGATCACGGCGAAGCGTTACGCCCGGCCCACTCCCATCGAGGTGATTCGCGCCAATTGCTTCAACCGCAGAGAGAAGTTGCTCTCAACGGGCCTCAGCTACGACCTCGCTCACGCCAAGGGTCAGTTCAAGCAGCTCGGCAGAGAGAATAGGATCCATGAGAAGAGAGAACGCAAGGCCCTGGAGAAGGCCAACAAGAAGAAGCATCACGAGAAGATGCGCAAGCACCGCCAGAAGCAGAAGCTTCGAGAGCAGAAGAAGCAAGCCAAGCGTGCCGCAAAGCAAGTCGACGCAGCTTTGGCCAATGGTGTTGCGACCCCTGGCTCGATGGACAACATCCCAGCCGAGAGTGCCGACCCTCTTGGAATCTCCATGAGCGGTGACGATGCTGATGAGCCGAGGCCATCTGTGCGCTCTCACCATCGCGGCAGGTCCTCGACTTCCGGTGCCCATGTGCCTATGCGGGTTGAGGCAGCCCACAACGCCATGGAGAGCTCGCGTGCTTTCCAGGGCCGTGGAGGCTACAACGGTCGTGGAGGATACAACGGCTCCACTGAGTCATTCTCGGAAATCGTCACCGAGCCCGCTGAGGAGAGGGCTCCCTCACACCACAACTCGCCCTCTCTGACTTTCCAGGCCCCCACTCCGATCGACGGTGAGCCCGGTTTTGGAGGCCGCGGCGGATACAATGGACGCGGTGGATACAATGAGGGACGTGGCGGCTACAATGAAGGTCGCGGTGGATACAACGAGGGCGAGGCTGCATCCGATTCTCGCCCGCACACTCCTCGCTCTCTTGGCACTCCCGAAGTTGGTGCTCCATCCTCTGGCTTTGACAGGCGCCCTCCCGCCGAGACGATCCCTATCGAGGGTCGTGACTCTCCTTCTGGAGACTTCACTGGTCGTGGTGGATACAATGGCCGAGGCGGCTACAACGGTCGTGGCGGTTACAATGATGCTCCTGAGCCGGCTTCTGAGTCTCGCTCTGGCACTCCTCATCAGCGGGCTCCTTCTCCCGCTCGTTCCGGCTACACTGGTCGCGGTGGGTACAATGGCAGAGGTGGTTACAACGAGACTGCGGAGCCACAGCCTGCATCTCGCCCCGGCACACCTCCCCCTGGCTCGCGCGGTCGGTCACCTTCTCCCTCACCCGTCCCTGAGAAGGGATTCACGGGACGCGGAGGCTACAATGGCCGTGGCGGCTACAACGAGGGGCGTGGCGGCTACAACGAGGACGGTAAGAATTCTCGCAACACCTCCCCGGCTCCCTCAGGCAACCGCCGTGGAACTTCTCCAGCGCCTCATCGGCCTCGCCGTCGCGACACGCTGTCACCACTCCCCGGTGGCGTCCCGAACATCCGCATCAACCGCTCGCGTGCCTCGTCGGCTGCCGGCTCGATGGTCGACGCTTCGGGCATTAGCGACAGCGAGCTCTCCTGGGACTCCGAGCTCGATGACCCTACCAGCGACTCCGACTCTGAGGACGAGCTCCACCACAACCGCAACCAAGTCAGCCTATTCGAGAAGGTCCAGATGCTCGGCGACCACCGCGGCCTCAACCCGCCTCCCCACCAGGGCCACGAAGAAGAAGAGGATCCGGATGACGAATTCGAGCGCGACCCTTGGAACGCAGTTTGTGTCGTTGGCCTTCGGGTCTACAGCAAAGACACGGACGTCACTATTGACGTGGTCAGGCCGAGGCGCGAAGAGCAGAAGAAGGGCAAGGGCATAGCCCGGACTCTTGATGTGGACGATTCTGCCAAGGACGCAACGATGGGTCTTGGTATTGTTACGCCGGACCCCAGCAAAGCCGGTGATAGTGGTGCCTTCCAAACGTTGATGGACACGATCGGCAGTGCTCCTGCCAACATGGAGAGGTCTAAGCAGGGGTGAAAGAGGTAATGGAAAGAGGTGTGGAGTGTCGATGATTGTAGATGACAGCTCTTACGTAACATGACTTGGACGGCAATGTGTTTCCAGCGCTTGGGTCTGTTTTTGGTTCTGTATCGTTCCGGCTTTTTAGGGGGTTCGGTCGTTTCTCTCTACAATTTCTCAGTCGTTTACGCATAGCCATGGGATTTTTTTTTTGGACACCGCTCAATTGACTAGTATGAAAGCATCGCAAAACGCTTTACATAGATGAAGGGTAATCTGTATTGTCTACATCACCTACATTTGTTATCCTCAACCCGCTTCCACGCGCTGTGAGGTGAAAACCCACTGCCTGCTTCCCCACCGTGATATAACACCGTCCACTTCACTTCCTCCTCGCGGCACTCACCCTCCGAAAGAACGCATCCGCCTTCTTCAACACCTCAGCATACTCCGTCGAGAACCCCACGATATGCCCAACCAGCGGAATGTCGTGCGGCGCGTACGGCACGATCTCCAGCTCACACGGCACCCCGCCCTCCCTCTCGCCGCCGTTCGCCCGCCGCAGCCCCTCGAAGAACTCGACGTTGTCGTGGAACAGCAGCTCCCGGCCGCCCGTCTGCACCCACACCGGGCTCGGGCTCCGGAACGGGTGGCCGCCGCCCGACACGTACGCGGCCGTGGCGTCGCAGTGCTGCGCATACACCCGGCAGCCCCACGCCCCGAAGTCCGCGCTGACGTAGTCGGACCCGTAGTTGGGCGAGCGCGCCACCCGCCCCCGGTCCAGCGCCCCGGCCGGGTCGATCCACGGCGACCACAGCCACGCGCAGGCGGGCGCGGGCAGCAGGGCGGCGGAGCCGTGCGCGCCGATGTAGCGCAGCAGCCCGTGGGCGACGTTGCCGCCCGCGCTGTCGCCCGAGATGACGATTCGGTCGGCCGGGATGCGGCAGTCGCGTAGGAGGTAGACGTAGGCCGTCACGGCGTCCTGCAGCGGCGCCGGGAAGCGCGCGCGCGTGGGCGCGCCCGCGAGGCGGTACTGCGGGCAGTAGACGTGAGAGACGGAGGGCGCGTGGCGGAGCATGGTGCGCGCGAGGTGGCCGCAGTCGCGCTCGCGGCCGTCGCCGAGGACGAAGGCGCCGCCGTGGAAGTGGAGGACGACGGCTTTGGCTGGGGCGGAGGCGGAGGAGGAGGGGTCGTAGCGGGCGGGATACCACGTCCCGCCGATTTCGGCGGGCCGGGTTTCGGTGTCGTCGAGGGCGTCGCGGTAGAGGGAGGAGGCGGCGGGCGGGGTGATGACGAAGCGGTCGCCTTCGGGGCCGGGGTCCAGGGAGAGGGGGACGTGGACTTCGACTTTGGCGCTGTGGTAGACGATGGCGCGGAGGAGGCGGAGGCCGACGGCTTGGCGGTGCGTCCAGTGCGGGTCGGGGCGGAGGGAGGGGAGCGTGTAGATGAGCATCCAGCAGGGGATGCGGACGGCTTCGAGGAGGACGGCGTAGATGGTGTAGAGGGCTTTGACGGGGTGGTGGGTCAGGATGGACGGCATGGTGGCGGTCGGCGGAGGGCTGTCGTCGTGGCAGGGACGGTGGTGTCGACGAGAGCGTATCTCAACTGGTCCAGCTGGTGTTGAAGATGAGTGTCGGGACCAATGCACGCGAGGCTTGCCGTGGAGGGAAGCCGGCGAGGGAGCACGTTGAAAGTCTCAGTGGGCGTGTCGACGGCGTCTTATGGCCAGCCTCGAGGGGGATTGGAGTCCGGATAGACAGCGGTTCGCAGAGGATGGCGGATGCTGATATGACCCGGGAGGCCGTTAAGTTTGAGGTGGTCCATGGGGCACGCGGTGGGGTTCGCAGTGGCTAGGATGAAGTCTTACGGCCGGAGGAATTGGCGTGCTCGACTGCCTAGGTTTTAGGAGCTGATCGGTCGGATGCAGGTGATAGCGGAATGCCGTGTTTGGCTTAAACCCACCATCCGCGCTATGGTTTCCCTGTTAGTTGGATCTTGCGAGAGTTTGAGGCGGCCGACGGGGTGGAGTCGCACGGGCGTGTGCCGAGGTACAGGGTGCAGGTTGCTAGTGCGTGCTCACAGCTCCGCTGCTGAGGGAGCTGATGTGGAGTAGGAGCAGAGTTTCCTTTTGGACAACACGGCCTCTTGGAACGTCCACGCACGTTTTATCCAAGCCGAACGGTCCGCGGTTCCGGACATGTCTAGTGGTGTATAGGTAAAATCAAGACCGGAGATCATCTCACTGCGGCGCTTCTGTCGTGGTCGATTCATCCCTGCCAGACCACAAGCCATACTGTCGCCGTCAGCAGCTACAAGGACGAAGCGCGCCGAGGAGAAGATCGCAGCCATCCCATCAAGCTGATGTTGCTTATGCTCCTCATCGTCCTGGATAATGCAGAGCCGGTCGACCCAAAGATAGTCTTCTCCAAGATTGCAGCATGCTTCGATGGCGTCGTTGGTCGTGTTGGGTAACCGAGCAGTTTCCAAACTTCCGCTTTTTTCGAGATTCGTGATCGATTCGCAAGTTCCTTGTAGCCATTGGGGATTACAGTCCGGCCCCCGGAGGTAGCTCAATGCAACGAAACGGAATTGAGGCGGCGCTTTCACAATCCGTCTGAGCTTTACGTCGATAACTCGAAAGTCGGTTGGTGGTGATTTCGCGCAACTACCGTGGCGTTCTTCGTGGGACGAGAAACACCTTTCCATACGTCTCCTCATGGCCGTCCAACCCGCCCCACTGAGTCTGGAAGCTTCGCCACGATCAAGCTCTTCAGCACCAGCTGTAGTCCCATGGGACGAGCTATACGCATCTTTTGCGCAGATGTTTACACGCAAATATTGATAGCCACAGGGAAAAGCCTGGAATCAGGGTTCCTTGGCCACTGAAGTGTAATCTTTGTGATCTCCATAGGCGTCCTTGGAGAGTCGTCGTACTTCGTTTGATAGTAGCTGGACAGTTGGCGAGATGCGTTTGTCGATTTCTTGCTTTGTCCCTGCCTCGAATACCAATCGGCACACTGCGCAATCCAGATTCTTTTCGAGATTTTGCAGCAGGGGAAAGACCAAAGAAACCACGAAGGGGACGGAAACGCATTTCGACAGGTGCCTGACTCGCAAGTGTTGGCAGAAATGGCAGAGAGAGCCCTCTTGAGATCTCTTAGCGAATTCCAGACAAGAGCTGCACTCTTCGTGAAACAACTCGTGCTTGAAGGTCTCCAGAAAAAATGTCGGCTTCGTCGTCTTCATGAACCAGACTTCAGGCGGACAGGGTGGGCAAAGGCCGAGAGACTGGGCAACGTGCTTTCGAAATCCTTCTTCTCAAAGAAATACGATGACGGAGCCCTGTAGGACGCAGTTCCATCGTGCCATGCGATCTTATCAATTTGATGAGAACCCTGCGGACAGGCCGGACAGGCTCTGGGCTGTGGCGGCGTCGTCGGCGTCAGGGGCATTCGTGATGGAACCAGGGAAGAAGAATGAGATGGTCCATCTTCCTCAATGTTAATTTCGGATGGTTTCGGCATTCTGGAGACAAGCCTGGTGTGTTCTGGTGACAACGAGAGGCTGGTATCGATTTTATAACTCGGCTGAAACCCCGCACCGCCACCGAGGCGCGTGGGGCTAGATTTGTGCAACCATGTATCATCGCCCTCAAATTAGCCCCGCACCATGCAGCTTCACGGGATGTCAGCATTCCAAGCTGCCCTTGATCACGAAACATCCCCCACAGTTCTTCATCCAGCCTTGTCTGTCAACTGCGCAGCTGAAACCTCCTACAGTAGCAGCATAACATGCCTCCAACCATTTCGAAATTTGTGAAAGGACCATCAGAGTACTTCGCGTTCCAAAGTCACCGTGGACTGTTCTCGACGGCCTCGAATCACAAGCAAACTTTCGGGGGGAGTTTGAATATTCATGCACATAGCTTTGGCACAGGTCCCCAGATGGTGTTACATCTGGATGAACGCTTCGGCTTTCCCGTAGCCATGCTCTTCGCAATCTGCATCAGGATGGGTGTGGTCCAGGATGCAAACTTACTGGACAGCGACGGAACCGCCCCTCCTCCCCCCAGATCCGGAGCATTTGATCGATACGAAGGCCATTTGCACCATCTTAATAGAATTCTCGTTTTGAAATTGTGTCTCCCTTAAGTGGTCATGCATCCGAGAGCTTGACCTGAGCGACGGAGGATTTTGAGACGGATGATTACGCGGTAATGGCTTTCGTCGGGCACGATGTTAGCGGGAAGTGTTGAAGTCTTTTCCTCCATGCCGGCGCCGAAGTCTGAGCTGTCCACTCTCAAACCAAAAATTCCGCCTTCGCAATAGCTCACATGCACTGTCGTTGCTGCGACATGATCATCCAGAGCTGGGCCATTTACCTCATCGGGCAAGCGTCTGGGAGGGAGCGTATCGATAAGGTGGACTGCATGGATGTGCATGTCATCACGTCGAGCCAAGCGTCACCACTTTCCCCACCCCACCTTTCCCTCACGCCCTCCGCCACCTGATAAACGCTGCGAGTAAACAATATCGCCTCGCTCTCAACCTCCCCCTCCCCCTCCTCCGCCCGCTGCCAATTCCCTTCCTTGCCCTTCACCTGCTCATAATCACTCATTTTCTCTTCACTCCGCCCTCTCCGACCGGCTTCAAACCCCCGATATTCCACAACCCCGGATTTTCTCCAGCCTCTCCCAAACGCCCTCTCTCCACCGCAGCAGCCAACCATGGGATCCAAGAACTGGCAAGAAACCGCCGCGGCCAAGCGCGCCGCGATCCTGGACTCGATCCCGAAGGAGTACATCATCCGGGACCTCCCCACCCCCGAGCAGCAGCGGGACGTGACCGGCACCTTCGTGCACCGGTACCTCTCCGTGCGCGAGATCGAGATCACGGAGACGGACGCCGTGGGCATCGTCGCGAAGACCGCGAGCGGGGAGTGGACGGCGGTCGAGGTGACCAAGGCGTTCATCCACCGCGCGTCGATCGCGCACCAGCTGGTCCGTTTTTTCCGGCAGTCCCCCGAGTGAGGAGGAGGAGGAGGAGGAGGAGGAGGAGGAGGAGGGCTGCGCGTGCTCGTTCCAGCAGCACTGATAACCCCCCCGCAGACGAACTGCCTCCACGAGACCGCGTTCCCTGCTGCCGTCGAGGCCGCCGAAGCGCTCGACGCGCACCTCACCGCCCACGGGAAGCCGGTCGGGCCGCTCCACGGGCTCCCCGTCTCCCTGAAGGACCAGTTCCACGTCAAGGGCCTCGAGACCAGCATGGGTGGGTTGAGGAAGCCCGCCGCCCGTTCGCACACGCTCTAACGCACGCAGGCTACGTCGGCTGGCTCGGCACCTTCGAAGGCGCCTCCCCGCACTCCAACTACCCCGTCACGCGCGAGTCGGTGCTGGTGTCTTCGCTGCGCGCCCTCGGCGCCGTCATCTACGTCAAGACGGCGGTGCCGCACACGCTCATGGTCGGCGAGACGGTCAACAACATCGTCGGCTACGTCCGCTCGCCCGCCAACCGCGACCTCTCCGCCGGCGGCTCCTCCGGCGGCGAGGGCGCCCTCGTCGCCCTGCGCGGCTCGCCCGCCGGCCTCGGCACCGACATCGGCGGCTCCATCCGCATCCCCGCCGCCTTCAACGGCGTCTACGGCATCCGCCCGAGCGCCGGCCGCCTGCCGTACGAGGGCATGGCCAACAGCTTCGACGGCCAGAACAGCGTGCTCAGCGTCGTCGGGCCGCTGGCCGGCAGCGTCGGGGCGCTGAGGTTGGTGGTGGAGGCCGTGCTGGGGACGGCGCCGTGGCGCGCCGATCCGGCCGTCGTGGAGATGCCGTGGCGGGGGGCGAAGGCGGCGACGCCTGAGAGGCTGGTGTTTGGCGTCATGCGGGACGACGGTGTGGTCGGCGTGACGCCGCCGGTGCGGCGCGCGCTTGACGAGGCGGTCGCGAAGCTCGAGGCGGCGGGGCACGAGGTGGTGGAGTGGGCGCCGCCGCCGCATGCTGCCATCAATGAGTGCTGCGCGCAGACGTGGCTGTATGACGGTGGCGAGGATAGCATTGCTGCCTTCGCGCTGTCGGGCGAGCCGCAGGCGCCGAACGTCTCGCTGCCGTATCCGGAACCGCTGCCGCAGTCCAACGCCAGCCAGATTGCGGCGAACAATGTGCGCAAGCGGCGGCTGCAGAAGGAGTACCTGGACTACTGGAACGGCACGGCCGTCGACGCCGTGATTGCGCCTGTGGCACCGTTCCCGGCAGCGCGGCCGAACAAGTACAAGTACTATGGGTACTCGATGTGGGTGAACTTGCTGGACTACACGAGCGTGGTGGTGCCGGTGACCAAGGTGGATAAGGGGGTGGATGCGGTGAATACGGAGTACCAGGCAAGGAGCGATCTGGATCGGGAGACGCAGGAGAGCTACGATCCGGAGATCTACGACGGCGCGCCGGTGGCGGTGCAGCTGGTGGGGCGGAGGCTGGAGGAGGAGAAGATGCTCGCGGTGGCGGAGCTGGTGGATGGGGTTCTGCGGGCGTAAGTGAGCGAGTGAGCGAGGGAGATGGCGGATAGCCGATTTCTGGGCCCTATTGGAAGGGTCTCGATTTCTTCTCGATTTGACGCTGATGCTTTGATATTATGGCTAGATGTGCCTTCTCTCTAAAGCGCCGCGCATCTGAATTAGTACAAGTACGTGTTTCGTAGCCTCGTGGGGGGTTGCAGTTTTCAGGCTCCGATAGCTGAGCTCCGAAATGCTGTGAGTGAAGGCATCTGCAGCTTATTGATCGATTTGGGGGCCGAGTGCCAAGCTGTTGCTAAGCTTTTGAGGCTCTCAGCAGACCCCGGGAGAAATGGAGTGAGAAAAATGCGCCCCTAAATCAAAGTCTGTAAAAGATCGAGGCTTTACTCTTCAGCCCTAACCTACCGAAACTTCGCTGGCGCCAACGTCATAACCTCTCTGTTCCCGCGGGCGAATGGCCAACCCAGGAAGGGCGGTCTGTAAACACACGAAAATCAAGTACTGTGTCGACATCCTCGCGATACGCTCCGTTCCAACCCAACGACCGCATACACTCACCAGACACAGACCATCATATGCATTCGAGACGCACGGCGGCAGCAAGACGGCAGGGTGGAAGAAAAAGCGCGACAGTGGTATATAGCATATATCAACAAGAAAGTACCCGGCCGACTCTCTCCTAGTAGAAAAGTCTGGCCCGGTTCGTGATATCGACAGTAAATAGTAAGTAGGTGAAGAAGGAAGACATCCAACAGATACGCGTGCAGGTTTGGTTGGTTTGGAGGGGGTCATAATACATGAGAAAAACAAGAGAGAAGAAAGTAGTAATAGCGCTTTTGTCCGGCACCGGCACCTGTGCTTTTCACCTCTCCCTCCAACCCAAGACAGCATGTAGAGGCAGAAAAGCGCGTGGAATTTCCAAAAATTCGTCTTGAGAAGCGAAAGGTTTTGTTTTGTCGAAGAGGGGGCCGAAGCGAAGACGAAGGGGGGCGTTGATCTTGTGTTGGAAAGCATCAAAGCCTTCGCAAGATGAAACCATCCATCGACTGACTCATGCCGGAGTTCCACAATGGTAAAGACGACAGGGAAACAAACTCCGGCAAAATGCATTTTATTCCTCCTTCCTTCAATGGACTCCGCAAGATTCGGCAGCCTGGTATTTGCTCGATCCACACGACAAATTGGCCGTAAAACAACGCTCAAGCGATGTGTCGTCTCCAAGCTTCCAACTTTTTCTTCCTCTCGAGATTATGGTTTCGTCCATCACAAATGGTGGCTTTATAGCCCTCATCAGTTGCCATGTAGTCATCCCCAACCTGGTGCTCCTGTCATGAACGCGTCGGGCCCTCCTACGGCCCCTGGGTGTGCTTGCAACTCAATGCCCTCCATCAAGCCACCATTGGGCCCCACACTTCCAACGACCGGCCCACTCGTTTCCGGAAGAATCTGTGGGCCTTTTCTCCCAGGAGTCATTCCGGTCATGCCCTGCAAACCTGGATAGTGTGCTTGTGAATGCGTAGGAGCACCCATGTTTGGCCAGGACTGTGGGTGCTGCGGTGGTTGTTGGGCGTGTGGTGTAGGTGGTTGAGAGTGCGGGTGTTGTCCTTGCTGGCCAGGTAGTTGAGGTGTTCCGAGTGGTTGTTGGGATAGTTGTTGCTGTGTGAGCTGCTGCGGAGGGAGAGGTTGGTGGAGCGGCGAGGGATGTTGTGGGTGTTGTTGGGTATGCTGCGGTTGTTGGTGGTGTTGAGCGAGCTGTTGGTGTTGTCCGTGTTGCTGATGTTGGCCATGGTTCTGCTGTTGTTGCTGGAGGGTAGGTTGTTGTTGCTGCTGCTGCGGAGCACTGTCCGGTGAGATGACCGTCTCGGCGTCGGCATCGGCATCAGCATCTTCCTCTTCCCCATCCTGATCAATCACGTCGGTAGCGTCCGAATCCACCACTCCGTCCCTTGAGTTCTGCGACGCAGAAAATCCACTCGATCCCCCAAGAGGTTGCGGCACTAGGGTGGTTGGTGTGCTCATACCCCCTGCACTCGTCCCATTGATGCCGACATGGTGCATCGTCGTGCCGAGCACACTACCACCGCAACTGATTGGCGTAGTATTGCCATTGGTTGTGCTCATGCTGGCGCTGAGCGGTGTCGATGCGGGAACGGAACCCGTGCTCAAACTCCTTTGGTTTGCCAAGCCTATCGTCGCCTTCTTGTTGTCCTTGACCACAGACGTCCATTTATCCATCAGCTTGTCGTAGTCCCATGTCCTCGGATCCAATCCTTGCCCATGCTTGCCAATCAACTCCTTGAATGTGTCGGTGGGTACCGCCAAAGAGCTGCCCGGACTCTGTGCCACGAAACCGTACGTGGGTGTTCCAGAAGCCATGCCCATGTTGATCCACCGGTTGTTTTTCAGCGTCTCAATATCCCTCCTTGCGCTGGCCAAGCTGCTCTCAGCCTCCCTCCTCGCCTCGTCCGCACGAGTATAGCTGCGCAGGATTTCCACCGTCCAGGTTTCCTGCCGTTGCTTGTCTGACATGCCCTTCCAGTGGTTGTATGCCTCTTGCAGGTGTTGGAACAGCCGTGCGGGGTCAGGGTCGTATCCACCAAGCGGCGGGGTTGGCAGCGGAGATGGCGCGCTAGCAGATGCCGTAGCGCCGAGGGGATTGGAAGGGCCGAAGAGTTGCGAATGCCTTTGCCGCTGCAGTAATCGGTCGCGGATGTTCTTGTTCAAGGCATCGAGTTGTTTCTGGCCAGGCGGGTTGATTGACCATGACTCGTTGTTCGGGAAGGGCGTGGGCGAGAAGAGGGTGGCGGGGGCGGGGAGGATGTGCAGGCATAACGAAGGGAAGCTGAGGGTGTAAGGATCGAAGTCGAACAGGTTCACGCCAGACGAGCGAGCGCTGCGGAGCCGTCAGTAATTGGACGCACGATCTTGCATGGTTGTCTCAATTGGGTCGTCCCAATCGGGTAAGAATGGGGCACGCACCTGGCGTCTCTCACGCTGGCCAGCACCTCCTTCAATGCCAGCTCGGCGGCCTTGCCGTGGTCCAGCTCGTCGGAGATGATCTGCCTGCTCTCCAGCCCTCGCTTCTGCATCTCGTGCCGCGACTTGCCCACCTCGCCGCTCACGCTCGCCCGCGGCGGCAGGTTGTTGATGACGCCGGTCGAGGTCCAGGTGGGCTGGTTGAACTGGAAGCGCAGCTTTTGAGCGGGGTTGAGGTTCAGCGTCGGGCTCAGCGTGACTACCGGAGAGGCAGTGTCGGCCGACACGGCACTCACGGACGGGTTCTGCGGCTGGCCCTGCGGCTGCACCGCCTGCTGCTGTTGCTGCTGCACCTGCTGCTGCTGTTGCTGCTGCTGCTGTTGCTGCTGCTGGTGGTGGCCCGGAGGCTGCTGCTGGGGCGGCTGCGGCTGCGACGAGACGGGGGTCGAGGCGCCGCTCGAGTCGCCCTTCCGGACGAGCGAGTTGCGGGCCTGGCGGCGGGTGATGCCCCCGCGCATCCTGCGGATCTCGCCGACATTGTGGATGCCGTCCGGGGCCTTGGGGTTCTTCGGCTTGATGTACAGGTCGAGATGGCGGCCGAGCGACGAGCTGGTGAAGGCCTGGTGGCAGAAGGGGCAGCTCTTGTCCTTCGGCGCGGGCACCTTGGGGCCCGACGGCGGCTGCTCCTGCGAGCGCGGGGTGGTGTCGTCGTCCATGGGTTGCGGTGCAAGGATGGGGTGGAGAGGCGGCTCGGGGTGGGCGTCGCCCTCAGCAGTGCTGCGTCGCCGGGGCGCGTGGGCGGCAGGCGGGGCGGGCGCGCGCTGGCGGTGGAGGCGGTCGGCGTGGTGCTGCGGCCACAGGTCAGCGGCCCGTCATGGCGGTGCTGGGCGGGCTACGGCATTTTGTGGTGGAGATGCATTTTATCTCGGGGCGCTCTCCTGAAGGACGTCTGTGCTGGGCCTCTCTGCGCATTTGGCGGCAGGGATCTGCTGAGCTATCGCCCGCCCAGTCCAGCCGCAGACACGCGCGCCCGGCCCAGTGCCAGACACCGCGATCCCCCCCCCGGAGGCCCATGGCCTGTGGCCCATCGCCCGTGGCGCTGCCGCTGCGCGAGGCCCGCCTGCTGCGCGCGCGCCCAATCGCGCGTGTTTACGTTTTGCCCGTCCAGGCACTCTGTTGTACGCCGTCGCCGACCACGTCAGCAGCCCGCAGCCCGCAGCCCGCAGCCCGCAGCCCGCAGCCCACGCCCGAGGGCCCCTATCCCCACGAGCTGCACCTCCACGCCGCCCTGTCTTCCCCGGCCGCAGTCCTTGCCTCCGCCTGCGGCAAGTCGGAGCCACCGGTTGGCCACCAGGCCTGGTCCCGCGCCGGCCCGCCCCTGACTGTCAAGCGCCCACGCCACAACTCACTCGTGCTTGGATCACGGTGCCCTGGCCCAAATTGCTTTTGCCCTCGCAACATCCACCGCTGCGGGAGCTGGTTTGACACCCATCTCATTTGGCCATTGGGACCGACGCGAGCTCCTGTGCTGCCACCTAGCCGCTGCCGCCCACGCTTAGCGCCGCCCAAATGAGCTGGAGCCACTCCTTCCAATAGTCCACCAGCCTGCAAATCTGCTCACGCTCCAGCTTGCGTGCAAGTCTACTGGAGTGCTGCGTCCGACGAGAGCGATATATGCTTTATGCTCCTTCAGAAGATGCTCTTGCCCTCCCGAGTCCCCAACAGCGCTGGCCCCGTTCTTGTAGCCACCGTAGGCCCTCATTCGACCATGATTTTGATAAGGATTTACTTTGAACAGTCTCTTGCCGCGCGAAAGAAGCCCTTGGGGATGGCCTGAAGCTGCCCGAAATGTCTCCTTTGGGAGGATTGCGCCTCTTTCTTTCCCTGCTGGCCATCCAGCCCGTCGCCACCAGGCCTGAGTCGCCCGTTCATGCAGCTTCCGAGTAGAAGCCCAAACGCCGACTCCATTGGTATCTCGGCCGAATCGAGTCGACACAGCTTCGTCGACAAGAACGTGCCGCGTTACAGATTGGAAACCCTCGAGGGCGGTCAGGATCTTGCCTTCCAGTGATCGACGAATTGATGTTCCAGAGATCCAGGATCGAGTCACCGGCTAAATGTTGAAGACGTTCGCGTTTGACGGTCTTTGTTCCCCTGCTACGTGTCTAGTCCGCGGACTATTGCGCCAGGTTCACACTTGGACAGTTGAGGCGTTATCTGGATGGGCTTGGCCATTTTTGAACGGTACATTTGGGGCCAGATGAATGTTTCGACTGTCCATGAAGGTATACACCTGCTGCAATGCTCATGAATCGACTCAAGTGCATTCTCAACGTCCACTCCAATCAATTCATCCCCAGCTTCGACACCGCCTTCTCAGCAATCCGCTCGTAGGCCTCCATCCCGCCTTCCAGCCTCGACAACTTCCCCTTAGTCAACCTATACACCACCCCCTCCTTCCTCACGCCACCATCCTCACTCTCCTCACTACTACTGGCCTCCTCCCCCTCATCGTCATCACCATCCCTGAACTCCCTGTCCACCATCACACCCCCCACCACCCCTCTCACAAAAAATCGATCATGGCTCACCACCACCAACGCGCCCTCGAACCCCCTCAACGCTCCCACCAACGCCAGTATCGTATCGGCATCCACATGCGTCGTCACCTCGTCCAGCACCAGTAAATGCGGCGGCGCCGGCCAAAGCAGCATCGCCAGCGCCAGCCGGACCCTCTGGCCCCCGGACAGCGTCGTGACAGGTACATCCGACGCCACCGCGCCCTGAAGGCCCAGGCCGCTCAGCAACCCCCTGGCTTCCTGCTCCGAGGGCATCTGCGCGCCGCCGAAGGAGGCAGAGAGGAGCGCGAGCGCGCTGTCGGACGACGCTCGCGGCGCCGCGTCGAGGCGCTCGACAGCCTCCTGGGAGAAGCGCGCGATGCGGGCACGGGGGTGGCGAGCAATCGTGCCGGACGACGGCAGCAGCTCGCCAGCCAGCAGCTCGAGCAGCGTCGTCTTGCCCGACCCGTTCAACCCCGCGAGTCCGACACGCTCACCGGGGTGGACGGTCAAGTCCACCCCCTTCAAGACATCCTCCTCCGTCCCCGGATAGCGGAACGACACCCCCTCCAGCGAGACCAGCGCGCCCGGAAACTTCAGCTCGGCCGGCACCGCCGGCACCACGATCCTCGGCAGCGGATCAAACGCAGGGACCTCTATCTCCTGGCGCGCCGAGGTGTGGTACCCAGCCATGTCCCTGTTCAGCTTGAACCGCGTGCCCTTGGCCGACACCAGCAGCCCGCTCTTCTCCTCCACCTTCCGCCGCCGGCTCGCCACTTGCTTCAGCTTCTTGTCGTCGCCCGCCCTCCTCGCCGCCTTCGCGCTGGCCTCCAGGCTCCCCGCCAGCCGCTCGTTGCGCCGCTCCAGCGCGTCACGCATGTGTGCCATCCACTTCGCGTGCCGCCGCCGCGCCCGCTCGTACGCGCCCAAGTTCCCGCGGAACCGCTCCAGCCGCGCGTCCCGCAGCACCAGCAGCTCGTCCGCCACCGCGTCCGCGAACGCGCGGTCGTGCGTCACGGCCACCACCGTCGTGCCCGCCAGCGCGTCGCGCACGTGCGCCTGCAGCCACACGATCGCCGGCAGGTCGAGGTAGTTGGTCGGCTCGTCCAGCAGCAGCACGTCGGCGGGCTGGCACAGCGCGCGCGCGAGCGCGCACCGCGTGCGCCACCCGCCCGACAGGCTCGTCATCGGCGCGTCGATGCTGGTTGCCGAGAAGCCCAGCCCGAGCAGCACGCGCCGCGCCTGCGCCGGCGAGGCCTGCGTGTTGGCGAGCATGTCGGCGGCACGGGAGGTCTCGGTGGCCAGGGTGGCGGCGTCGTCGTCGGTGGGGGTGGTGAGGAGGGCAGAGCGGGCGGCGCGGACGGCGGCTTCGAGGGCGGTTTGGCGGGCGCGCGCGGCCTTGCCGCGAGGGCCGCTGCGGCGGGTGGCGAGGGCGCGGGCGAGGGCGTGGTCGCGCGAGAGGGCGCGGTAGGTCAGCAGGCGGTAGGCGCGGGCGGGGGCGAGCGGGTCGGAGGGGGAGTTGAGGGCGGTGGTGAGGAGGGCGGCGGTGTGCTGGAGAGATGTGAGGTGCGTGTTGCCGTGGAGGACGTGCTCGAGGACGGTTTCGTTCTCTGGGGAGGCATCGAGGGTGAGGTTGGCGAACTCGACGGGGAGGTCTGGGTCCGCTTCGATGTCGCCGTGGTCGGTGATGCCTTGCTGTTGCTGGAGCTCGGTTTGGCCGAGGAGCAGGATTCGTTGGTTGGACGCGATGCTGGTCATTTGGCCAGTGGCCATGGCTCTGAGGATGGCTGGGGATGCTGTCAGCGGACTGCTGCAGGGGAGAAGGCGAGAGCTCGGTTCGGGAAGTATTGCGAGCTTTCATGGCAGTTGAAGCCGTTGCACTACTTCACGGACTGACGGCGTAGAAGGGAGGAGGTATGCCGTGTCTAGTCCCAGGTAAGTGGTGAGCCGGGCTACTGACTTGATTTACCAGTGCCGTTCCGGCCGACAAGCACATAGTGTCGTCCTTCCTCGAGGTGTATGTCGGCATTGCGAAGTATTTCTTTCTTTCCAAGTGAGATGCTGAGGTCTTTGACGAGAACCTGTTTGCAAAGATCAAACGTCAGCATGAAGACTCTTTCATCAACCAGATGCAGGCTTCCAAAGTGTCGACCCTGTGAGGACATCCCTTCAGCCCTCCGGGATTCGCTCGAGGCTGTATCAATATGCGAGCAGTATTCGAACATCAATGCAACTAGAATTGAATCAACATTCGCGCACTCACCTCCTTCGAATTTGGCGCATCAACCGCGTCCAGCGCAAACCGGCTCTGCTGCTCCGTGACGTACAGCTGCCCCTCTCCCACGGCACCGCCCTGTTTTGCAGCCGCCTTCTCTTTTCCCTTCCTCACCATCGTTCTTTTTGAGCGGCTTTGCTTCCGTTGTCGTTGTGTGGATCAATCGGCTTTGGTTTGAGTAGAAAGGAGTTGCGCACAAAGCAGGATTGTTATAGTCACTAGTTCCCGCACCAACAGTCGCAACCCCGCTGTAAGAAGAAGTCGCCGCCCGTGTCGTACATGAAAAGACTCATTCGTACAGCTGCGAGCCGCAAATTAGATCTCATCTGAAAGAGAATTTGCGCTGTTAGTGCCCCGGACATCAGGGGCGATGTGAGGCGGGAGTCGGCGGTGACATCACCGGCGGCGGGCGGTGTCTCGATTAGTAATTTGCCAAGGAGCTACGGAGACGGAGCAGGAGGGGTTTGTTAAACACCAAGGATGAGTCATGCCAAGGGTCGTAGTGCTCTCCGAATACACAGAGTATTGCAAAAACGGGTTTCTTCAACTATAAGCAGTTCGAATGCGGCCCACAAAGGTAGGCATTTCATGACCGATCACCTACGGACCTGGTAGCACAGTAGCAGTGGTGTGGGATATTGGGCTGGAAGGCCTGATTGGCCGACGAAGTTGAAAGTTAACCTCATATTAATTGCTTTCGGGGTGTTTTATGGCGATTTTTCATCTTAACTATGCATGCCGAATCTCTGGCAATCCTGTGCTCTTTTGGCCCTCTGCACCCTTTCTCAATCAAGCACGACTGGACCATTAGAATCACCAGAGTTTGCTCCTGAAGATGCACCAGACGGACCCGCTCCAATGGCTCTACTGAGTCCAGAGATACCAGCACTTCAGATCTCGTCTCGGTATGGTTCTACGGTCTCCACTCCTGGAACTAATAAGGCTGTGTCGAATCTCAATGGGGGTCTGAATATGAAATACCTGCAGGAGAAGCCGCGGATTGGTCTGGAAATCGAGAGTTGGCCCTGAGGGTGGAGGCCTGGTGTTGTTAAGGTTGTTTTGTTCAGCGGTAGATGCACTGTTGAACTGGGCCAGATATGATACGTGGAATGTTTTCAGAAAACTTAGACGGGCTTGGGATTACTCCTCGGTGCCACGGTTCCAGAATCGGTGGCATTGTTCTGATCGGCTGACGGGAGGCTCTCTGCTTGGGTTGCAATACTCTGCATCCTCCCTCCCTCAGACAAGGCCTCAAAGGTCTGTCCAGACTGAGGTCCTTCTTTGACAAGCTCAAGGAGTCCCCTCAGTGCCTTTTTATGTGACCCGGATACTCTGGAAACCATAGTAGCAGCTGCTGATCCCGACTGCGAGGTTCGGATGTCTCCCTTCGTCAGAGAACCGAGAAGATGATAGATCCAAAAGTAGCCAATGTCCGCCGGACGTTTCCAGATCACCGAATACCCGCAGTAAGGTTTTGGAACAAAGGGCAACTTGAATCATCGTCCGCGTCCTAACAGGCATGATGCTGAACTTGTGAGGCACCAAGTAAGACTTCAGAGTAGTCTCAAGATGGAATTTGTCTCTCTCAAGCAGTCCGAAATACGGTAGAGGTTTCACTCCCACCTTCCCTTGAATGTAGATCCGCACGCGCAGCATAAAACAAAAGAGAAGTAGATTCGGAAAGCAAAATACTCGAGTCGAGGCAACTGTTCGCCGGGTAGCCATTGAAGGTGACACGCAGAAAACACTAAATGATCGTAGGGGGCCAGTTCGCGATGCATTCCAACACGTTCGTACAGTCATGAGCGTTTGAATATTCGTTCCGGTTCATTTGCGTCCGAATAGATGCTTCGAATGCCCGTGTGTGAACCCTGAGCCTTTTGCAAAACTTCACGAGATGATCATGAACGGTTACTTGTACACTTTTAAAGCCCTTGGTTCGCTATCTATTCTACAATGTACTTGAGCCGTCCATAGCTTGATTCTTCACCTCAAAGTTCTGAATCTAGCTCTCTGGTCTTAGCTGGGTCGATTTTGTAAAAAAGCAACCTTCGGGAGAAATTTTTGCCACCCAACCTGAAAACCTCGCAACGAAATAACTCACTCTGTGTCACCACGGATGATGAAACCTGGGATGCACAAGAAGGGCTGTGCGTCGGCAAGTTGAGAAGGCTGGTCCATCCAACATTTACCAACACTTTGCCGCTTCCATCCCGAGCCTGAACAATTCAGCAGGTGATGCGGCATCGCCAAGATACCGGAACCATCAAAGACTCTATGCCAGGTTGAACCATAATTAGAGCTGAATGATGATGGGCGCGGCAGATTTGGTCTTAATCGCACTGATCTTGCGTTGAAAGGTAAAGCACCCTCAAGCCTCGTTCATTTCCATGTCATCTTCGCGCGGGGCCTGACGAACAGAACCAGCTTGGATGGGGCTTGAACTGTCCAGGCCGTTGGAAGCAGGGTGGGTGGGTGGAATACCCTGCTGGTACTTTTGGTCCAGCTCCTGAAGGCAGTCTAAAGCTGCCACCAACTTGTCTTTGTCCGCCTTGAGGGCACGACGCCGCATCTCTCGCGCAGGGTCTTCAGCAAGTAGGCGTGCACATGTATCCTGGACTGTGAGAAGGTCAGTGACATGATACATATCAACGGCTTCAAACGCCAACATACCGTTTTCTCCGGTGATGCCCAGAACAGTGATCAATTCGTCCCTGAGATTTTCCTTGAGCTTCTCAAACAGCTCAACCTGGATGCCCATGACAACGGCGTCAACGTAACGCATTGACGCCACGTTGTAGTAGCCACGAATCTTGGACATGGCTTCCACTTCTCTGGCGAACGGATCAGGCCCGAGATGAGAGCGGAAGTTGAAATCGTTAGATTTCTTCTGGCGCTCGACTCTCGAAGTCGGCTTTCCTGTGCTTGCGTCAAGCTCATCATAATACGTGTTGGTGCGCGCTTGGATCCTTGCATTCTGGAAAATTTCCAGCTCTTTCTTCTCGTTGCTCTCGAGGGCCACTGCATTCTCTGTCATCGGTTTGTGACGTTCAAGCCTCAACGCTCTCGGAACGACAATGTCGCGCTGCTCCATGAACGCCATCTTGTAGAAACTTTCGGTCAGCCGGCCGGTCTCCCGAGAGAGCTCCGTGGTCTTCCACGCCCTCAGCGTGTCATCAAGAGCCTGGTTCAGCGTGCTGCGCAACGCCGTGTTCAGGCCGTCCAGAAACGTCTTCGTTGGCTTCTCCCAATGTTTGATGGTCAAGAGCCTGAGATAGTTGACGGCCCTAGGGTCTATCTCCCCAGGAAGGTCGGAGGATGAGAGGTCGTCCAAAGTCGTTCGAATGAATTCCAGATCGAACCTCATGGTGTACTCATCGCCGAGCTGGCCTCGGCGGGATGAAGGCGTGTCAGATGCAACTTTCCTTTTCTTCGTTGGAGTCGGCTGGACACTAGCAGATCGCTCGTTGTCGGAGTCATCGATGGCGATTGCATTGTTTTGCTTCATAAACGAGCTGTTCTGGCTTTGCGGCATCGTAGAGGTTGCCCTTCTCTCTCTCGCGTCCTTCACATCTCCAGCGGTCCTGACCAACATGGTAGGACGCTGGGCTGTGATGCCTTCACGGAACTGGGCTCGTAACCCCTTCCAGACAAGGCGGAACTGATTCTCAGGATGCTCGCCTTCCATTTGCTTTGCGACTTTTGCAGTAAAGTCGTTGATCGCGTTCAGAACGATGCGAAGGGAATCAGTCGTCGGTGGTTCCGGAAGGTGCGCCAGTTCCGCATCAATCTTCGACAGCTGCTGCTGGACACGCTCCCTGATGTGCGGCAAGCTCTGGAGAATTTGGATGGCCAACATCTGAGACAATTTGTCCTGGAGTTTCTCAGTGCCGAAACGGTCGTTGAAGCGCAAGAATCGGTCACACCAAGGGCGCATGTTGGAGAACCATTCAGCTTCCAGTTTTCGCGCACCGGCATGATCGACGCCACTATCAAGTTCCGCTTGGGATGGATTGCGTACGACATGATAGCCATGGCCTAACTGAAAGGCCTCTCCTTGTAGAATACCCTCCCAGCGGTCGACTGGATCACCGCGAGGTAAACGATCCGGCTTCGTCAAGATTCCCAGACACCGATTGATGGCGCCGTACTTGCGGAGAAGGCCAGCTGAGCTGGAATTATGGATATCGGTTTCCATCGAGCAAGCGAGGAGAACAAGCGCATTATCCTTCGAGATGTAGCGCTTGACTAACTGCTTGACGAGCTTGATGAGGGACAAATCCTGACCATGCTCGAGTTGAGCTATGACGCCTGGCAGGTCGTAGAACGAGAGATTCGGGAGGTTAGGAGCCGAGATGTCGAGGCAGACCAGGTTCGGCGAGAACTCAACCTCATAGTGTCCACCACCAATGCCAGATGCAGCCTGCATGGGTACGAAGGTCATGGGATCGGAGCCAGGGTTCAGAGTGGCCAACTGTGCCTGGTAAATTACATGCTGCAACTCCCGCTTATTATAGACGGTTTTGAAGTGGGTGGTCTCCGGTGTTTCGTTCTCGTCCCAAGGGTGAAAGTGAGGCGGCTTTTGGCCGGCAGGGTAGGAGGCACGGTTGCCATCGTACCAGAATTCCTGCCTCAAGGACACCTCGCATCGCCAACGAGCGTTGGGCTCCTTGTTCTCGGTCAGGGTAATCTGCATCGGGCAGCGCGTGCAGGTGCCGCTGCTCCGCGGAACCTGAATGCCCGAGATAGCGTTGATAACGGAAGATTTGCCAGTCGATTGATCACCGATGACCACAATCTTGGGAGTGTCGCCGGCGACCTTGGTAATGCCCAGTTGCTCTATTTTGTTAATAGCTTGAACAAGTTCCTTGACACCTCTGCCAAGGGTCTCTATGGCGAGATCCGGAATAGCGGTTGCTGTTTGAGTTAGCAGGGTTAAGGATGATGGTCGGGACAAACGCGTTCGAACTTACTCGAGCGGCTGGCGTTGTCGGCTTGGGACTGAGGCTGAGTCTGAAGCTGAGAGGAGGACTCCATCTTGACATTCCGTGCCGAAGTCTCTACTACGGACTCATCACGTTCTGCTTGGGTCTGGTTGCTAGCTGGAAGGTGCACCAAGTTTGACACGGACGGCTGCCGCGAGCTCCTGGTGCCGACCATTTAAGATTGCGGACAAAAGGCAAGAGCCTGAAGAAAATACGGTTCAGGTCGAAACTAGTTCACCCGGTCAGAATTGTGGATGAAAGCGAGCGTGTGTGATGCCGGCGGAATGAAAGAAGTGTGAGGGAGGAAAGAGCAAGAGGTGAGGAGAAGAGTGAGCAAAGAGGGTGAGAGAAGTTACGTAGATGACCATGAGTGTGATGGATTTCGTACCGATAGGGGCAGCAGTGCTGCGCCGCAGAATGCCTAAACGCAACAAGATGTTTGCGTCAAGGAGCTTGGTGGAACAAAGCTTGATCCACCGACCGTCGTAGTGGTGGAGCGGCGGGTAGGCAATGGTTGTGGCAGTGGAAGGTCGGACCGCGAAGATCTCGTGGGACGGATAGTGCTGCCGGGCCGGAAGAAGGGACGGTTGTGGACGAAGAAGAGTTCGAGAGTCGAGGGGAGGAGAGGTGGGTTTTATGCAGGGTCTGGCGACGCGGAGTGATGGCGCGCGCGCGTTGTGTGGTGAGGACGAGGTTGGCGAAGTGAAGACGAAAGCACGTAAAAACACACACAACAAAGTGCGCGAAGCCGTGCAGCCCCACGCAGCAACAGGCTTCCACGTAGCCGCAGGCTCTGAGAAGAGTGCAGCAAAGGGAATGCGGCTCTCTCAAATCCAGATATAAGACTGACGAGGCTTGCGATCCAGTTGACGGAGTACTACATGGCAGCGTAGAGAGCAGCTCCAAAGAGCATTGCGGCGGGCTACGGAGGTTCGTAGAGCAACGATCGAGTCTGTATCTGCACATGGGCCGGCGCTAGGCAGGACGCGTCGCATGGGGCCCAGGGATCCCTGGACGCGTTGCCGATCGCGACAACGCGCCGCCGTCAAGCTTCTTCGGCATGATGGCAAACCTGGGAGGCTGGCGGGGCGCTTACAGCTGGCGTACCTTTTTGCGGAGAAAGTCCAGCGTCCAAGGCCGCCTGCGCGTGCGGCCTGCGCCACACCCACAGCTGTGTGTTTCATGCGCGGCGCCGCTACGGACCCCGCTGTTGCCATCTTCTCCACATGACTGGGCGGTCTCACCCGTTCCTTGCACGCGTGAGAAGCCCAACAGGCCCCGCCAGCCCGCAATGGGGAGACGCAAAGAGCGGGCGCCTTCCACGAAGCTTCTTGCGGCCTGCTGCCCACCTCTTCGTGCTGACCTACAAGTCACTGCACCCGCGGGCAGCCGGTTACGTTTCACGCATGCAGTGCACGCGCGGGATACGAGCACGGCCCCGTGATGCGCAGCGGCGTCAGAATGGGCGTCGAGGGGGTGGTGGGTCGGGGCGGCGTGGGCGGTGAGTCGTGCCTGGGCTGCGCGTACCACTCCTTGCGCCGATGCCACGCTGCCCAGAACACTCCACCATAAAAGCTGTCCTCAATTGCGCCACCGCGAGCCTGCTGCACATCCGATTCCCGTTGCGCCAAGCTCTGAGAGAGAAGCCCGCTCGTCGCCCCGCGGCCCCGTCCCTCGCTCGCCATGAGTCTCCAGGTCCCTTTCAGAGGCAAGGCGTCCGGCCAAGCGCCCTCCACCAAGGCCGTGATTCTGGTACGGTGTTCTGCGTCCGCGCGGAGAGACAATTGTTGCTGACAGGCCACAGGTCGGTGGTCCTTCCAGAGGCACTCGCTTCCGGCCGCTGTCCCTTGACATCCCCAAGGTACCCCCAAAACGTCCGCGCCGCCGTCCAGACCACCCGTAAAGCTGACTAGCGCAGCCGCTTTTTGACGTCGCCGGCCACCCGATCATAGACCACTGCTTCCGCGCGATTACAAAGGTGCCCGAGATCAAGGAAGTCTTCATTGTCGGCTACTACGACGAGTCGGTGTTCCGCGACTTCATCAAGGAAGCCGCCAACAACTTCCCCCATATCAAGCTGCAATACCTGCGCGAGTACCAGGCTCTGGGAACCGCAGGCGGCCTGTACCACTTCCGCGATGCCATTCTCAAGGGTCACCCGGAGCGCTTCTTCGTCATCAATGCCGACGTGTGCTGCTCCTTCCCGCTGAACGAGATGCTGAAGCTCTTCGAGGAGAAGGATGCTGAGGCCGTCATCTTGGGCACCAGGGTTGGCAACGAAGCCGCCACCAACTTCGGTTGCATCGTCTCGGACTCCCACACCAAGCGCGTGCTGCACTATGTGGAGAAGCCCGAGTCGCAGATCTCCAATCTGATCAACTGTGGTGTCTACCTCTTCTCCACTGAGGCCATCTTCCCCTCGATCCGCTCCGCTATCAAGCGTCGTACCGAACGCCCTCGTCTCCTCTCCTACCCCTCTTCCGAGAACCTCGACTCTTCCTTCATGCAGGCCGATGACGACGATGAGAGTGAGACACAGGTTATTAGGTTGGAGCAGGATATTCTGTCGGACCTTGCAGACACCAGGTCCTTCTTCGTTCTGGAGACCAAGGATTTCTGGCGCCAGATCAAGACTGCTGGCTCAGCTGTTCCTGCCAATGCCCTCTACCTACAGAAGGCATGGCAGTCTCAGTCTGAAGAGCTTGCGCAGCCCTCGGCCAACATCATTCCTCCCGTCTACATCCACCCTAGCGCGCACGTCGACCCGACTGCCAAACTGGGCCCCAATGTCTCGATTGGTGCTCGCGCGCACATTGGCGCTGGTGTGCGTATCAAGGAGTCAATTGTTCTTGACGACGCGTCCATCAAGCACGACGCGTGCGTGCTCTACACTATCGTCGGTTGGAGCAGCAAAGTCGGCGCGTGGGCCCGTGTTGAAGGCACACCGCTGCCCCACACCAGCCACAACACCAGCATTGTGAAGAATGGCGTCAAGGTTCAGAGCATCACCATTCTTAGCAAGGAGTGCGCTGTGGGAGACGAAGTGAGGGTGCAGAACTGTGTCTGCTTGCCTAACAAGGAGCTGAAGAAGGTGCGTGACAACCAACCACTAAATTTACGCCTCGAATCACTGACAAATTCCTATAGGATGTTGCGAACGAGGTCATCATGTAAATTGTTACTTGGAGACAGCACTACAGGGTTGTGAGAATGGAAAAGGTTGGGCACATTCACGAAGTCATAGGAGTATGAGCAACACAATGGCTACGGCCATGAGATATCACGACGCAAATATAATAATTTCTCGGAGTAGCCTTGGATGCCTCAATCATGAGTAACACAGTACTTCAGACTGAAATGAGGGCTCCCGAACTACCCACGATAGAAGGTGTGACTAGCTTGCGGCTCCAAAATCCCCAGGAACCAAAGATAGATAAGCTTCCAAGCGATCTTCACAAGCCGCCGATCAATTCCAACACACACGCCTTCCACCCGGCTGCTATCTTATCTCCGCCGACGCACCCATCATTACCCCACCACACCACCCGCCCCCCCCTCAGGCCCTCCCGGCCTACCCCGCCAAAAACCACCCTTCCCTCCTCTCTCCCTCCCCAAACCCAACCCACCATGACCTCCACAAACGACAACAGCGCCACCCTCCCCATCATCGACCTCTCCCCCTACCTGGACCCCGCCTCCTCGCCCACTGCCCGCGCCGCCACCGCCGCCTCCCTCGCCGCCGCCTGCCGCGACACCGGCTTCTTCTACCTCACCAACCATGGCATCGCCCCCGCCGCCCTCGACCACGTCCTCGCCCTCGCGCGGCGCTTCTTCCTCGAGTCCCCGGACGCGGACAAGGCGGCCGTCGCGCGCGACGCCGGCGGCGCGAGGGGTTACCAGCGCGTCGGCGAGAACGTGACCAAGGGGCGGCGGGACTGGCATGAGGCGGTCGATCTGTACGAGGAGTGGGGGGATGCGGACGGGGATGCGGACGGGGACGGGGGCGAGGTTTTGCGCGGGCCGAACCGGTGGCCGCGGCACCCGGCGGAGCTGCGGGAAGTGTATGAGGGGTATATTGAGAAGGTAAAGGGGGTTGGTACGGCGCTGGTGCGGGCGATGGGGGAGGCGTTGGGGTTGGAGGGGGAGGGGGAGGGGGAGGAGGGAGCGGACGTGTTTGTGCGGGCGACGAGGAGGAGTTTCTGGGTGATGCGGTTAATTGGGTATCCGGAGCTACCGGAGGGGGAGGGGCAGGAGGAAGGGATTAGCTGCGGGGAGCATACCGGTATGTGTGATTCATGGGGATGGTTTGGAGGACGGGGGTTGTGCTTATGAGGGTGATAGATTATGGCTGCGTGACGCTTCTCCTCGCTGACGCTACGCCAAATGCACTCCAAGTGCAGCGGAAGGATGGGTCTTGGATCGTTGCGGACCCTATACCCGGTGCTTTTGTGGTAAACATAGGGGATATGATGGAGCGTTGGACGAATGGACTGTGGAAATCGACAAATCATCGTGTCATCCATCGCGGCGCCAATTATCGCGTCAGTGTACCGTTTTTCTTCGAGCCGGACTTCGACGCTCGGATACAGCCTTTACGAAAATGTGTCGCTGAGACGGGTGGGGAAGCAAGGTACGACAAAGTGGTATATGGGGAGCATTTGTTGGGAAAGGTGAAGGGGAACTTCTACTAGGCGATAATTAAGAAGACCAATTAGCAACATGATGATGACAATGGCGCGACATACGGAGACAATTAAGAAACTCGTGAAGGCAGAAGGCTTGACACACTCCCTCCCGTTCGCATTCTATCCAGACGTAGTACCCGCATGAGCCCACCCCAAAAAAAATCCTATCCACAGGGTAGCATACCGATCCATAAATAACGCCTTGTTTTAATTTTCCCCCTACGTAAGTTATTGGAATGCTTCATGCTACCAGCCAACCGCCATCATGCTTGAAGGGGAATATTGGAACGATTGGAAACAAAGGAAAATAGGAACGGCGTGTCGGGCTCCATACAGGCTTGGAATGAGAGGTATCCGGCCCGGTATCCACGATTGCTGCAATGATCGAAGTGACTGAAGTTCCTAGTGGTATCCGTTCTTCATGGAAGGAAGATACGAGCCATTACTCTCTGTGAAGTATGGGTGTTGGCAAGCCTGCTTCGCCGAGATACGTCCAGCAGGATCGAAGACGAGGAGGGCATCGAGGAGGTCAAGTCCATTGTCATCGAGGCCAGGGACGATGGTCGCAATATCGGTACGGTTCCACTTGGGGAAAGAAGGCTTGAAGTCGGGGAAAGACGTAACACCAGGCCAATCGGCCTCAGTGGGGGTACCGAGAATACTATACGGAGTTAGCGGCGATGCAAACACGAAGGGAGCAGTGGGCAGGATGCGCTAGACGTGCCGGAAGATCTTGAAGATCTCGTCGATCTCAGAGTCACCAGGGAAGAGCGGCTTGCGGGTGCACATTTCAGCGAAGATGCAGCCCACCGACCACATGTCCACACCAGTCGAGTACTGACGACCACCAAGCAGAATTTCCGGAGCACGGTACCACAGCGTAACGACCTACACACACGGAAAGTTAGTGGCCCGAAACTTTAGCCTGTGCCACGTCTGATGCTCACCTCGTGAGTATAGGTCCGCAGGGGCACACCAAACGCCCGAGCGAGACCGAAATCCGCCAATTTCAGGTTGCCTTCCTGGTTGATCAATAGGTTCTGCGGCTTGAGGTCACGGTGGAGCACTCGGTGGGCGTGGCAGTAGCGGATGCCAGAGACCAATTGGTACATGAACTTCTTGACGATGTCGGAACCCATGCCAGGATGTGTCATGTTGCTGTCGGGCAGCTGCTTGCCACGTCCGCCCTGGCTCACGGGTAGCGCCTCCATGTATTTCTTCAAGTCGAGGTCGAGGAACTCGAAAACAAGGTAGAGCTTGTGGCCGTCGGCGTGGACGATGTTGAGGAGGCGGACAATGGCTGGGTCGTTCATCTCCTTGAGCAGCGAGATCTCGCGGATGGCGGTGCTGGGGACACCCTCGTCCTCGGCCTCAAGACGGATCTTCTTGAGGGCAACAATGCGCTGGTCCTTGGTGGTCAGGTCGCGAGCCTTGTAAACAACACCGTAGGTACCTGCAAGCAAAAGCTGTCAGCGGCGGGGAGGGGCGTAGGGAGAGCGTGAAGTGAGGCATACCCTCGCCAATCTTCTCCATCTTCTGGTAGTTCTCCATCTTGGCAGTGGTGTGCGGAGAGCGGGCTCTCGTCGTGGGTTGTCAAGGCTGCTGGACTGTTTGGGCAGGCGCGAGGGCTGAGAGGAGGGGCTTGCGGGGTGGCCGAACGCAGCGGGCGAGGGCTGTATCGCAGAGCGAATCCTGGCAATGGCCGCGGGAGGAGGGCGCGGTGCGGCGGGGGCGTCGGCTGTGGGGTTAGTAGGAGCAGGGTCGTCGGGGTGGTGAGGGTTGCGAGTGGCAGCAGAGCGGGCTTAAGAGACCGTTATCCGGACTGTTTACCACTGGAGCCCGTATCGCGCTAAAAGTAAGCAAAAGCTTGGCGTTGCAGCGGACGCGCAGCGCCGGCCGCCCGCCGCCTGTCGCGCAGTCACACGCCGCAGCCCGCGTCCAAACATCATCAAACGGCGGACAACACATCGCCCAGGGGCAGGCCAGGCACCAGGCCCAGATTCGTGCCGGCGCTCATATCCACCCAATGATGTCACTGGACGCCCACGAACGCCCGCCAGACCGCATCCGGAATGCCTACAAGAAGTACCAGAAGCTGCGAGGCCGCGCGTTGGACAGCGACCCGGACCTGCTTGATCTGAGAGCGGCGCATACGGTGGATCAGCTGCATGTCGTGCGATCCATTTCCCCCGCGGATTTGCGCTCCGTCTTCGAGAACTTCGTGGCCGACTGCAGTAGCGACTCCCTAGCACTGCCTGATGCGCCCGTGCCTGTCTACGAACATCGCCACATGCCAGGTAGGCCTAATTTCGTACACGCCTTATCGTCACCGCATATTCCTAATTTTGCCAGGTCTGCACATCGCACCCTCGCTGTTCCCTGACACCGTCCAGAAGTCGCTGCTTTCCCGCCTGATCCACAGAGATCTCTCCAGCCCAGCTCACCAGACGAATGTGCATTTGCACTATCACATCCCCTACCCGTCGGGATCTTCCTCGTTCTTTAACAATGCACCTTCGTCGCAGCAGCTTTTCACTCCCAAGGATCCTGATGTTCACAAGCCTCTCTCGATCAGCCAGGTCCTCAACCGAAAGCTTCGGTGGGTGACTCTGGGCGGCCAGTATGACTGGACGCAAAAGGTCTATCCCTCAGTTCCGCCCCCGCCATTCCCCCCAGATGTTGGCGCACTGTTGGGTGGCGTATTTCCCGAAATGACTCCGCAGGCCGCTATAGTCAATTTCTATTCTCCAGGCGACACCCTCAGCATGCATCGCGACGTTAGCGAAGAATGTGACCGCGGCCTTGTAAGCATCAGCATAGGCTGTGATGGTATCTTTGTCATTGGAAGAAACGAATGTCTTCAAGAAGATTGCTCTCACGTTCCAGGACAAGTTCCCGAGGTTCTCGCTGTAAGACTTCGATCCGGCGATGCCGTTTACATGTCCGGACCATCCAGATTCGCTTGGCATGGAGTACCCCAGATCGTTCCGAACACTTGTCCTGATTGGCTTCAGGACTGGCCAGCTTCATCTACGGTCAGCCATGACGGTGGGAGTGTTGAGGATTCCTACGAGCAGTGGAGAGGCTGGATGCGTAGCAAGAGGATCAACCTCAACGTGCGGCAAATGTGGGATTGAGCTTTAAGCCTTTTGCACGAGGCTTCGCAGTAGAAAGTCCGCCGCCAACATACATTTGTGTCTTTTCCAAAGACCTTCGAACACGGGCTCCCGCCGATCATTGAAGGGGAGTCTCGAGGACTGCATACCTTCATCCGTCGGAGTCCACCGATTCAACTACACGATTAGCACTGCCGCGATAAAGAAACATTGTGAGGGGAGCTCAGAGACTCTCTATGCATGCTAATGTAGCTCTCTTATCTGCAGCCAGCCGTACCACGACTGGATCCAGATGTTCAGAAAATGCGGCTTACTTGAAGTACAAGGAATTGCCACTGCGCAGTGTATGAGCAATCCTTACCTTGACCCTCTGGATGAATAATGTCAGGCCAGATTTTGCGTTACTTTCGTTTTACGAATGTTCACCTATAGCTTCCCAAACCAAGAGAGAGTTCAGCTCGCGACATACTCCCAGTTCCAGTTTCGATCTACCGTCTTTCACTGCGAGGTTTAGAAGCTGCTCACCGCCTCAAATAAGTCTCACGGCACGGCTTATTGCAGGTCGTGAACCCTGCATGTCAGCAATATAAGCGATCCCATTGGCCTCTCAGAAGCCTTTCGTGCGTCGGCGGGGTCCGTCTGACCTTCACTGTGTAACAGCTTCTTTGAACAAGCTACCTCTACTCACCCCTCGTCTGTGCTCCTCGCTTTCTAAATGCCTCACATCAACTCCTTGAAAAGAAAAAAAGAGTGAACACAGCGAACATGTCTCAATCAGCAACGGTATCGAAAGAACGGCCTCAGCGACTGAAGCTCACGACCTCGTACGGCCCAGTCTACCGAGAAATCAAATCGACCGACGCTCGCGATGCACGACCAGGGGAGATCCCAGTCATCGATGTTTCCGCTCTTTTCGGCGATGACTTAAATGCGAAGAAGAAATTAGCAGCCAATATATCCTCTGCAGCTGAGGACACCGGATTCTTCTACATTAGGAACCACGGCATCTCCGATGCAGTCATCGAAGCTGCTCTCTGCTCAAGCAAAGCCTTCTTCCAGCAACCAGAGGAGCTCAAGCAACGGGCGCACGTCTCAAATTCCAAATTCTTTAACGGATGGCAGAGGTACAAGAGCACCCACTACAACGACGAAGAATCGCCCGATCACCGCGAGTACTTCGCCCTCAGGTACGACCCCCGCTACGACCCCGCGGTGGCCGACCCCTCCGTCATCCCGGCCGACCTCCGCCGCTGCTGCAAAGGCGAGGAGTGGTACTGGGGGCAGACATCCCACATCCCCGGCTTCAAAGAGAACACCCTCCGTTACTGGCAAAGCGGTCTCGCGCTGGCCAAGCGCTTGACCGGCGCTTTCGCCCTGGCTTTGGACCTTCCCGAAGACTACTTCGCCGAGAAGACGTCGTACCCCGACGCCGCCGTCACGCTGAACCACTACCTCGCCCTCGACAGCCCGGGCAAGACGCCCACCCAGGACGGACCCCGGCCCGAGCCGCGGGAGCCTTCTTCGGCGGCCGAGACGCTGCCGAAGAGGGGTCCCGACGCGGTGAGCATCGGCTCGCATACGGACCTGCAGCTTTTCACGATCCTGTGGCAGGACAATCAGGGGGGGTTGCAGGTCTTGACGAGGCAGGGGGAGTGGATCAACGCGAAGCCGGTGGAGGGGGCGCTAGGTGTCAACATTGCGGATTATCTGATGCGCATCACGAATGACCGGTGGATGAGCACTGTGCATCGAGTGAAGCATGAGGGTGCTGGGGAGAGGTACTCGATGCCATTCTTCTTCGGTAAGCGAGGATCTATTCCAGACGCAAACGTACGGACAGAGTTCTAACGTTAGAACAGGTTTCAACCTCAATGAGACTTGTGGTGTGCTGCCGAGCTGTGTAGACGAGGAAAACCCTGCGAAATACGACCCCATCTCGTGCGAGGATTGGATAAGGCGGCGTTTTGAGATCACCACGATTGGTCCTGATGAGTAAAGCAGGCGATGGTAGTTTTGGCTTAATGCGGGAATCAAGACATTCGCTCACTATGTGCCCTTTGTTTTCCAATTTCTCGTTTTAGGAAACCTACGCCTATCTTACAAATCACGTTCCAACTGAAATACACAACGGGAGCCTCTTCTGCTTGATTGGAAAATAATCGGGACGCCAATGCCTCTTCCTTTGGATTTATTTGCGTTGATTTCATTCCCTTCCTCCAAATGCACACCGAGAATGTTATCACATATTTTTACGGTAATGGTGACACTCTGGCAGCACTGTACATCTTTTGGAGAGCACTGTAAGCTCATATTCTTCCAAAGCCGTCCTAATGGCTAGATATCAGAATGGACTCAACATCCCCCTCGCTCCCACGGGATTCGCGGATTTGATTGCAAGTCTTGATGAGTCTTGCGGGGTGGAAACCTGCTAGGATGGCGACGACGAGAATCATCAAAAAAGCGTCGAACACGTAGAGGAATGCTTCGTGGGTGTAGATGGCGCCATCGTTGCCCTCAACAAATTCGATGATTCGAAAGGTGCTCCGAACAAAGATGAGAACGCTCGTCGTGTAGAGGACCCACATGTCCCGCCTCCATTGAACTTGTGGATGTCTGGAGATACTCGTAGGCTCCCTGTTGAGGCGGAAGTGGAATCTCCAGGCCATGGCGATGAAGAACAGGAAGGCGACTAGCTGGAATCCTAAGCCCCCGACAACGATTTTGATCCCGAGCTGCACGCCGGCTGGATCGCCGCTGGACTGCATGGCGGAGCCCATCATCTGGCAAACAAAGCTTCCGACGTCAATAACGACATAAAGTTTCGTGAGCCAGCGGGTCCTTATCATGGCGTGGTGTTCTGCGTCGAGGGTGCGAATAATGCGGCCGAGAGTCATATAGATTGTCGCAGCCACCAGAGGGGCTGATGCAAGGATGAGCATCAGCTGCAGCAGGTACGGGGAGCCATTGCGTATGTTGTCGTGAGACTGAGCCCTTCCGTAGTACCCGAATGCCTCGCCTGAAATTGTTAGCTGCTATCGCAACTACCATTTGCGCCTGAAGACTCACCGATACACCCAAGGATGAGCGGGATGAAAAACCACGCGCGCAACGGCCATACAAAAACAAGATGCACCACTCCTCCGATTCCGAAAAGCACCACAAAAGCGTATCCGGCAGCTGCAGATGGGTTGTACGGGTAGAGGTCGAAGTCTGCTTCACCGCGAGTCGCAAGAGTCGGGTGGCTCATTTTGGCAGGATTGAGGCGCCGCTCAGATCAAAAACAAAAGTAGGGAGGATAGGGAAGAGTTGGAAGAACCAGGACGTAAGAGAATGAAGACGGGTTGAGAAAGGGTAGCTGGAAGGGTGAAAAGCTGTACCCAAACCTGCATTTAAGAACGAGTTTACGTATTTTACGAATACGTATATTCTGAGAAATCGTACTCCATAAGGGACGGGGCGGTGCTATAGTTTCAAGAATTTTTGGGTCGCACGAGTGAAACTGTACGGAAATTACTGAAGCGAAGGTGACGCGGACAATTAGCAGGCATCTAGTTAGTCTTATCGACGTTGAGTGAGAGGCGTCGAGAAGGTCCGCCGATGCACGTCTTCTCGTACTGAGAGTGGCGTATGTGATTTTCGTATAATGATGCATGCATTCGAAACTCACACCATCCTATATGTGCCCCCTCGCCCTCTCCGGGTGGATGTCGATAGGAGAGCAGGCCGTGGATGCGCATCTTGATTTGTGTTGCTTGGAGAAGCCTCGTGGTGATGGGTGCCAATTCTCCCGTAAATGGTAATGGCGCCGAAAGGCAGCCTCGCTGAAGCCTTTGACAGTAGAGTGTATCCAGTTTGACCTGCTACTGATAGCTGTCATCTACCGTGAGGTGCGGTGGCTCATCGAGCAAGGTCCAGGGTTCCGCGAGGAATCTCATCCCAAGAAAGCGGGGCACAGCGTCCCAGAAGATCGGCATGAGGAAGTTGCATTGCTGCCTGGAGGATTTGGGCCTGATTTCTAATGAACCCGGGCCAGAACGTCGCGCAAGTCGGTATGCTGATGGTGGGGTTGATGGCGCGGGCAGAGCGGGGGTGCTGATTGGGACGCCCCTCCAACGTGACCGCGCGCTTTCCCCGCGCGAGCCGCGACGCGATGCGCGAAGACGTCATGCCCCGCGCATTATTAATCCAGCATCCCACAATTCCCTGCTCTCACGATAGCCAAGGTTTCACTGCTGCGTTGAAGGCCTGTGAATCAGTGCTCCTCACCGTCCCAATTCACGTGCGAGGAGGTTGGCGGCGGGCTTATAAGAGGCGGCAGAGCTCACCCCAGACTAACACGACCCCGCCTCCAGATCTCGCCCATCAGCTCGGCTATCTCTGGCAATCGTCCATTGAACCCGCCTCCTGCACATCCCTCTTCGCGACACGCTTGACCTCGGATACTGCAACAATGGCTTCGTACGACACTGTTCCGAAGGGTGCCAAGGCCCAGCCGACCAAGTTTACCGTCGAGATCCCGGAGGAGAAGCTGCAGCAGATGAAGCAGCTCATCTCGCTCTCGCCCATCGGACCCGAGTCGTACGAGAACCTGCAGGAAAGCCGTGATCTCAATGACTTTGGCATATCCCGCAAATGGCTTGAGAACGCAAAGACAGAGTGGGAGGGCAAGTACGACTGGTGAGTCAAGCAAAGAAACCGTTGCCTCCAATTCAACGATATTTCAACTCCTTGTGCGGGTGCCCTGCTTTTCAAAGAGAATGGCTAATGTCGAATCACGACCAGGCGCGCCACCGAAGCCCACATCAACTCCTTCCCTAACTACACCCACCCTGTGACCGACGACGACGGCCGCACCTACACCATCCACTTCGCCGCCCTCTTCTCCACCAACCCCTCCGCCATCCCCATCGCCTTCTTCCACGGCTGGCCGGGCAGCTTCCTCGAATTCCTGCCCATGCTTTCGCTCCTCAAGAAGAAATACCCCACCGCCGAGCAGCTGCCGTACCACATCATCGTGCCGTCCCTCCCCGGTTTCGCGTTCTCCTCCCGCCCGCCCACCGACAAGGACTGGACGAGCCACGACTCGGCGCGCCTGATGCACAAGCTGCTGGCCGACGGCCTCGGCTTCTCCGGCTACGTCGTGCAGGGCGGCGACGTCGGCAGCTACATCTGCCGGAGCCTGGCGTCCCGCTACGACGCCTGCAAGGCCATGCACCGTACAGCCGACCTCCCCCCTTCCCCCCTCCCCCAACACTAACACTTCCCACCCGCAGTCAACTTCTGCCCCGTCAGCAAGCCCGACTCGGTCCCCGACTCTGCCGCCACCGCCGCCGAGCTCGCCGCCCTCTCCCGCGCCGCCGCCTTCCGCACCGGCGGCATCGCGTACGCCCTCGAGCACGCGACCCGGCCCGCCACCATCGGGCTCGTCCTGTCCGCCTCGCCTCTCGCCCTCCTCGCCTGGATCGGCGAGAAGTTCTGGACCTGGACCGACGCGCCGCCGCCTACCGCCGACGTGCTCGACTCCGTCTCGCTCTATTGGCTGACCGCCACCTTCCCCACCTCCATCTATACGTACCGCCGCGGCCTTGGCCCCAGGGCCGACGCCGTCACCTTCCACGCCCAGCCCGAGAACTACGTGAGCAAGCCGTTTGGCTTCAGCTGGTTCCCGCAGGAGCTGATGCCCGTGCCCAAGGCGTGGGCGGCGACGACGGGGGAGCTGGAGTGGCATGTGCAGCATGATGCTGGCGGGCATTTTGCGGCCATGGAGAAGCCGGATGTAATGTTGGCGGATGTGGAGGATTTTGTGGGGAAGGTGTGGAAGAAGTGAACGGAGGGGGTATGATACTGCGTTTGATCAGATGGTAATGAGAGCACGACGTATGACCGGGTTTGCGAATAGGAAAGGAAATGAAATGGACTAGAAGCTTTTCTCTGAGGATGTGCCTGGACTTTTTTGGTTCTTCTATCCATGTGCTCTACTCTGAAATTTCAAACCGTGCATCAGAACATCCTTTCAAATCATACCGCATTTACTGTTTCGTGAGCTTCTCCGAATTTGTTTTGTTGGTCCTTTCCGCGCAACTGCTTTTTTTCGACGTTGTTATCATTTATTTATGGGCTATTTCACCAAAGCGTCAGTAACCTTGACTTAGCTCAGGGAGAAGCAGACTCACCAATACCCTCTTCAGGCAGGGGCTCAACACCCGCGACCTCGGCAGCCTTGGGGGCACCCTGGGCGCTCTTGTCCTCCTTCATCATGGGGAAGGTCAGGACCTCCTTGATGGAGTAGTTGTCGGTAAGGAACATGACCATGCGGTCGATGCCCATGCCCCAGCCGCCGGTGGGCGGGAGGCCGTACTCGAGGGCGTTGCAGAAGGTCTCGTCGATGAGCTGGGCTTCGTCGTCGCCCTGGGCCTTCTGGTTGGCCTGCTCTTCGAAGCGCATGCGCTGGTCGAAGGGGTCGTTCAACTCGGTGTAGGCGTTGACGATCTCCTTCTTGCAGACGAAAGCCTCGAAGCGCTCGCACAGGCCCTTGTGCGTGCGGTGATACTTGGCGAGCGGCGACATCATCTGCGGGTGGCCCATGATGAAGGTGGGGTTGATGCACTGCTCCTCGATGAACTCGCCGACGAGCGTGTCAAGCATGCGCGCGTTGGTGAGCGGCGGCGTGCAGTCGATGCCGGCCTTCTTGATCATGCGCTTGAGGAATTCGTTGGTCTCCTGCGTGTGTAGCTCGTCGCCCGGCGGGAACTTCTCGCCCAGCTTGCTCTCCAGCTCCGGGATCATCTCGATCCGCCGCCACGGCTTCTCCCAGTTGACCTCGTACTCCTCGCCGTGCTGCGTGTGGAACTTGGTCTTGTACCCGCCCGTCACGTGCTTGACCAGCCCGGACACCAGCTCCTCCGTCAGGTCCATGATGTCGAACATGTCGGCGAAAGCCTGGTAGAACTCGCACGTCGTGAACTCCGGGTTGTGCGTAAGGTCGATGTCCTCATTGCGGAACTGGCGTCCGATCTCGTACACGCGCTCCATGCCGCCGACGATCAACTCCTTGAGATACAACTCCGGCGCGATTCTCATGAACATGTCCAGCTTGAGGTCGTTGTGGTACGTCTTGAAGGGCTTGGCCGTCGCGCCACCCGCAATCATGTTCATCATGGGTGTCTCGACCTCGATGAAGTCCCTGGTGTCGAAGAACTTGCGGATGTAGGTGATCATGCGCGCCCTGGTGACGAAGGTCTGACGGGTCGAGTCGTTCATGATCAGGTCCAGGTATCTCCGCCTGTGGCGCTGCTCCTTGTCCTTGAAGCCGTAGTGCTCGCCCGGCAGCTGGTGCAGGCAGGGCGTGAGCAGGATAACCTCCTTGGCGAAGATGCTGAGCTCGCCCTCAGCACGGTTCTTGGGGTTCGTCCTGCCCGGGAAGCCGACGATGCCAATGATGTCGCCTCTCCGCAGGTGCTCATGCTGCTTCTGGAACGGCACCTCGCTGGACGACTCCTGCGCCTGGCACATGATCTGCACGCGGGCACCCTCGGCACGCACGTCGTAGAAGATCAGATTGGCACCCGCCGCACGCTTGGTGTAGATGCGGGCGCCGAGGCGCACCTCGACATCCTTGAGCTGCTCGCCCGTCTTGATCGACTCATGCTGCTTGAGGAATTCGCGCAGGTCGGTGGTGACCTGGAACTTGTGCGGGTACGGGTTGGGGTCGTGGGTCTGGCGGAGCTTGTTGACGGTGCGGCTGCGGATCTCGAAGTACTGGTTCGGCGTCAACTCCTCCTCGTCCTCGGCCTTCTCCTTCTTGGGCTTGGGAGGAGCGGCGGCGGCCTTCTCCGCCTTCTTGGCCTCCTTCTCGCGCTGCTTCTGGCGGCGCTTCACTGTTTGCAAGTCTCAGTAAGTGGTGCGACTGTGAGGCTGCGGGAATCAGCTAACGCTCGGTCTTGGAGACGCGCTCCCCGGTGACTTCGTCGAGAAGCAGGTTTGTCTGGGCGTCGCCCTCGGTAACGGGGACGGTCACGTTCTTCGCGTCCGCCATGGTTGTGGAGTGGGGGTGTGGTGGAGGAGCAACTGGGCGAGGAATTGTTTTTGAGCTTCCCTGGGCGGGGTGGTTTGCCCAAATTCCAGTCATCGCGCCCACCATCAGGCGCCGCTCAATTTTTCCGATGCCCCGCCTACGCCACACCTCCCAGCCACACCTGCAGGGTAGTCTGCCATTCCCTCTGGTCACAGTATAAGCTCAAAAGTATTGGTCAATCAGCCAAGGAAGCAGGCTCTCTTGAAGGCAACAATCTCTCTCAATGCATGGTTTCAGCTTTCGTCTCAAATCGATGTGTTAATCGAAGAATCTCCCGACAGAGACACGAAGGCGTGGTATTTGCAACTAGAGCCCGATGCCATCGACCCGACCCAAAAACTCTCCTCTGCCCGACTCCTTCTCCCGGATGAGAGCATCAATATCCACATCGCCCCCAGTCAGGTACCGCGGGCTGACCCCTACGTTTACCCTCTCACTCAACAACGCCTTCAGCTCCGCCCTCATACCCCGAACCTCGTCCTTGGAAAGACCCTTCGCCTCACGCTCCTTCATCTTGCGCCCATTGCCTCTGCCGCCCCTACCCATAGGCTTCTCGAGTTCCTCAGAGTCATACTCGACTCCCAGATCCTCCGCACCCTGGCGCAGGAGATCGTTTTCAGATGAGTTGGACTTGGTCTTCGCGGCGTCCGCATCCGCAATCTTCTTGGCCAGCGTTGCCCTCGGTTTCAGTCTAGTGACGATGCGCCTGTCGAGGTCGATGCTGCGCATAAAGTAGGAGCTCTTCGGGGCATTGCTGCTCGCGTGCACCTTGGCAACCAATCGGCGCACGCCGACCACCTCGTCCGGGGCGCAAATCAGGATCGAAGACCCGGAGCTGTCTCCACGAGCAGTACGACCAGAACGGTGGACGTACATATCAGCTGTTCTGGGCAGATGGTAGTGAATGATGAGCTCTACGCCCTTGATATCAAGGCCGCGAGCTGCAACGTCGGTTGCAATGAGGATGGATCCGGGTTGGGAAGAGAAGCGCTCCACGGATCGCAGACGCTGCTTTTGCGCCATGTGCGAGTGAAGAGCTACAGTGGGCACATTCAGGTTGGTGAGGAATGGATGTAGGCGCCGGACTGCCGATACACTGTTGGTGAAGACCAGGGTGCGGGTCTTTGGATGGAGCATGAGGAGAGCGTAAAGGTACAGATCCTGCGTAATATAATGTTAACAGCATTTTCAAGTATGTGGCTTTTCAACTTACCTTTTCAGTCGCACCGCATTCGACGAGACCCTCTTTGAGACCTTCTGCCATCTGCTGTACCGGATTGACATCCACGAACTTTGGTCTCTCCTCCCTGAAGTTGAGCTTCTTGAGCAGATACTCCATCGACTCCTTGTTCGACAGGAGTTCTCCGTGCCACTTTGCTTTGCCAGTCAGCTTTTGCTGCAGACCTTTGTTGAAGGTAGCAGAGAAGACGAGTGTCTGCCTCTGCGTCGAGGTATCTTCCTTGTCCTCTGGCTCGCTTTCACTATCTTCTTCCTCTTCTTCAACCTCCTCTTTGTCCTTGCGCTCGAGAACGTTGATGATCTCTTCCACTTCTTTGAAGTGACCTTCGCTGAGCAAGCGATCCGCCTCATCCACAACGAGGAACCTGATCTTCTTGAATCGCTTCAAGATGCCATGGCCGTTGCTGATGACTTCCCAAAGACGACCCGGCGTACCCACAACGATATCCGCAGTTTCCAACTGACGCTGCTGCTTCTGTATCGACAGCCCACCAGTAATGGTCGCAATGTATGGGCTTTCAAATGACCCGCTAGTGCATAGATCTGTGAGATGCTTTGAAATCTGATGCGCCAGTTCACGGGTAGGGCTGAGAACCAAGGCAGTCGGAGTCTTCTCGCCGCTCTTGGGAGCCTTCTTCGTGTTTCGCGCGTCTAGAAAGCTCTCCAATATGGGTATGCCGAATGCCAGCGTCTTTCCTGAACCCGTGGAAGCCTTGCCCACGACGTCATGTCCTGCAAGAATTTCGGGTATAGCTGCTCTTTGAATGCGCGTGGGAGTACCGAACTTGAGCTTGGAGATCGCAGTCATTGTTTCCTCTGACAGATTGAGGCGATTCCACGCGGAAGTATCAACGCCGTCGTCCGCATCATCTCCGAGCAAACCTGCGAAAGGAATCGACCCGATAGGAGCGGCATCAGTGGAGGCCTTCTTCGGTTCTTGCTTTGCCTTCTTGCTCTTCTCTTGTTTATCCTTCTTGTCTTTCTTCTTTGCTTTCTCCTTCTCTTTTTTCTCCGCTTTCTTCGCAGCCGCCTTGGTCTGCGCCGGTTTCTCCTGCTCTTCTGCTGCAGGTTGTGCCTCCTCGTCATTGTCGCTGAAGCCGGACCATTCCGACGCTTCACCCTCCGTGTCTTCCTCGATATCTTCCTCCTCGGTCTTCTTCGCTTTCTCATCTTTGCCGTTTTTGTCTGCCTTCCAAATCTTCTTGAACGATAACAGGTCGCCTTCCCTCACCACGTCGATGTCATCAATCTCCTCGAGGCCGTAGAAGCCTTCGAAATCGTCCAGGCGATCTGGCATCTCGACGTCCTTCCAAGCCAAGCTCTCCAAGCGCACTGTCTTTCCGGGCCTCGTCGATTTCGCTGCAGCGGGTTTCGTATTGTCGCTGTCGGCGTCGGCGTCGAGCCTCTGGCGCTTGCGGCCCTTCATAGCGGCGATCTTGGCCGGTAATTGCCTCTTCTTTCCCTCTGGCGCCATGATCTTGTGTCCTCCTGGCGTCGCTTGTGGGTGGTGGTCTCGGTGGTTGCGGGGGTTGCGGAGGTGCAGAGCAGAAACCGCGCTGGAACTTTTTTTCCCTCGACTACCGCCCGCCGCAAACCTCCGCGCAAACTCCGCAAAAAAGCTACCACCATCCCCGCCTACCACTCACCAACGACGTCGCACGTCCCGTCCCTGCCCACCGTGTCGATCGCCTCGTCCTGGAATAAATCAGTCTGGCAGCGGGGGGCATTGAGGATGGGCAAGTCGTCAAAAGACAAGCGCGACGCCTACTACCGCCTCGCGAAAGAACAAGGATGGCGCGCGCGCTCCGCCTTCAAGCTCCTGCAGCTGGACGAGGAATTCAATCTCTTCGAGGGCGTCACGCGCGTCGTGGACCTGTGTGCCGCGCCAGGTAGCTGGAGCCAGGTGCTCTCCCGCATCCTGATCAAGGGCGAGCGATTCGGGCGCGCGGGCTGGGAGGACAAGCAACTGCAAGACCAGGCCGCTCTCCACAGCACGAGCCAAGCACAAGCAGAAGCAACAGCAGAGGAGCAGCGGCGGCAACCCGAGCCCCGGAAAGACGTCAAGATCGTGTCCATCGACCTGCAGCCCATGGCGCCGCTCGACGGCATCACCACCCTCCGCGCCGACATCACGCACCCGTCCACGATCCCACTGCTCCTGCGCGCCCTCGACCCGGACGACGCCTCGTCGCCCTCCTCCCCCGTCGACCTCGTCATCTCCGACGGCGCGCCCGACGTTACCGGCCTACACGACCTAGACATCTACGTGCAGTCGCAGCTGCTGTGGGCGGCGCTCAACCTGGCGCTCTGCGTGCTCAAGCCCGGCGGCAAGTTCGTCGCCAAGATCTTCCGCGGCAAGGACGTCGACTTGCTGTACGCGCAGCTCAAGACCGTCTTCGCCCGCGTGCGCGTCGCGAAGCCGCGCAGCAGCCGCGCGAGCTCCATCGAGGCCTTCGTCGTGTGCGAGGGTTTCCGGCCACCCGACGGCTTCGAGGCGTCGCTGGATAACCCGCTGGGTGCGGCTGCTGAGGTCGCGAAGCAGGCGGGGGCGAGGCGGTCAAGCGAGCCGGAGAGGAGGGTGAGGGGGGATGGCGTCGTGGAGCTGGACTTGGGAGGGGAGTCGGGGGAGGAGTATGCGGATGGGGAGGGCCCGCGTTGGATCCCGCCGTTCCTGGCTTGTGGCGATCTTTCGGCGTATGATGCGGATGCGTCGTATCACTTGCCGAAGGATAGGGTTACGCTGGATCCAGTGCAGCCGCCGACAGCACCTCCGTATAAGCGCGCGTTGGAAATGCGGAAGAGGATGGGTGGGGCGTATGGGAAGACGAAGATGCTCGAAAAGAAAGTCAGCGTAGAGTGAAAGGGTTAAGGACTATCTGCATGGCAATGAATGTCACAGGATCCTGTAAGAGGACAGTTTGAAGGGAATTCAGACGTCTGGCATGCAACCATTGGGAAGAGACAAGCTACCAACAGCTGGCCGTATTGGTAACAATGCCAACGAGAAGTCCCAAAGCAAGCAATACTGCCAGTAGGGTATCATACTTGCTGGAGAACAACTATCTTGGAGATAGAGCATGGCAGAGAGACGAGCGCGCTGATCGCGACTGGCTAAGCGTTTTTTTATATTTTTTTTACCGCTTTTGATGCCTGGATGAATGATATGGACAGCTTGACTTCGGTTACCTAAACTCTGAAAATATGGTGGAAGCCGTTGTCCCATCCTATACGTGTTGTGGTAACACCTCTGAGTTTGTCTGCTCCCAAATTCTGCTGCCCGCCACGTGCATACTTTCTCTTATCCAACTACCGTTTTTGCCATCATATTCTGACTTTATAAGCTTTGCACATTATCATTTTCAAGATACATCCTCTGGGGAAGATCAATGTCATTGGCTTCTATTTCATCATACCATCCCGCACTCGGTCTCCTTCATGACTACTCGGTTAACTGTACTCAGTCCGTTTCCTGCCAGCTCTACATCAGGTGCCCACTCGCTCTTGTCCGCTGACATCTGCCCGTCGGCGGTGTCTGGTCCTATCTCTGGCTGAATCTTCGTGTCTGATAGGCATGGGAGCGCTCTCGCTCGCCTGTCGAAGAGGCATTAGTTTCATCCATGGAAATATTCAATCAATTGGGTATGAGTCACGAGCTGCCAGAACTGACATGTAACACGCTTTGGCCAGCAGCATGTCTCGTCCGAGAAGCGGTGTTGCCCACAATGAAAGAAGAAGGCGCACAACGCCGTGAGGGCTGTTCTCGAGCCCGAAAATGCTCACAGGGCAGGCATATCACTCTCAAGATAGGAAAGCTCTTAGATACCTATCTTTTCCTGCTATCAGTTTGACGGTATCTCCCCGAGGCCTTGTCCGCTCACATGGCGTGACAGCAGTAGTAGTACATGCAACACTTCTGCTCTCCCTGCATTTCTTTCTCCACAGAACATCTTGAACAGTAGCAAAGTGGCCGCTATCTATTTCGTGTTGCGCTAGAATCCAAAGATTGCTCTTTTGTTTTCTGGGTCCCGCTCACTGCTATTGCTGCAGAGCACAACTATTCGCTTACTTTCTGGCCGAACCCTTCATCCCAGGGTGGAGCTTTCTTGGGACTCAGCGGGGCAAGAAAAAGGGCAAGAATTCATAAGGAAAGAGTGCTCTAACTCGTCGTGCTTAGCGCTATGGCTACAGACCTGAGTCACGGAGACGCGTTTCGGAGTCTCGATTTGGGCCAGGCGTTCCGAATGACGTGGAGAAAGAATTGCGAGCTCGAGTTTACAACACATGAACGAGTGGATAGAACTGGTGCCAGCGTTTCCTTTTTGCGGGCCCAACAGCACTCTGCCCATCAACCGCAAAGTTTGTCCGGATGCATGTGCCAGCTTCCTACGCGCCGTCGTTCCGCGGTTCCAAACGCTTCGTCAGCGGAATCGCAATCCCTGCTCACCGCCGGTGGGACGTTCCAACAGCCCCACGCGAGCGCTCCACCTCCACAACCAAAAGCCAAGACAAAGCTTGATCAGTTCACCCGGCGCTTGGGCCGACGTCAAGCCTGATAAAGTGGGACCTGGCCTCTCTTATCAAACCAGAGATGGAAGGTTTCGGTACCGGAAGCGCTGCTCGTATCAGATCGGGGCGCTTCCGGAAGGTCGGAACGAACAAAGTTGCCGTTTTGCTGTTAGTGCGGTTGGAAGCCTGTGATGACAGATCTTGGGGATGGATTGTTAATCTTCACTAAGACTTTGAATCTTGGACTATGAACTGGACTGTCAAGTCAATCAGTGTGCCTGCCTTTTCTATTGTACCCGGTCAAGTCCCATTCTCAGACCATCAGGGCCCATTTCTTCCGTATACCTGCGTGCTTTCGGTCTCGAAAGCTTTGTGCATGGAAACAAGAATCTATGCTACTAGAGCTTGCGCATCCGGTTCGTCGGGTTGAAGGGAGTTCAATTTAAATTTCGTGTCAATCAACTACCCGGAAACCTGGAGGGGCGCACGAAGTGTAGTGCGTGTATTAAGTCCTCGGCTATGCCTACAATCCCTACTGAATACGAAGTGTTGATTAGACGACTCGGTTCAGCCTGCATGATCATAGCACCTTGTGCATTCCAAATCCAAACCGGCATTATTCATTGGCTACATGAAGAACACTAGGCACACTATCGCAATATCGTGACGAGAGAAAGTTCTAGATCGCGGCCCGTATCCTGTCTTGTTTGTTTATCAGCCAGATACGAGCACAGAGTGCTCTGACGCCATCTGGTCTGGGCCAGAAGCGGATGGTGTGGCCCGCATCCAGACAACAAACTTCGCCTTGCGTGGGGGCATCTGAGACAGCTTGTATGGGCTCCTGTTCAAAAACTCCGCGACAGGATCTTGGAATAGGGCTGCGATTCAAGCCCTATCTGCGATTCATTTGGACTTTCCCGAACAGGCTGCAGGCTCCATATGGCGTTTAACGAGCAGTTTCTGTCTGGATCGCACACTTCCGCTCTTCAAAGCAATTTATATGATTCTTTTTCTTCATTTTTCAAGAGAGTGTGAATGAAGTCAACAACTCTTGTCTCTGACTTTCTATAGCCAAAATGACCAGGCGTCCGCTCCTGCTCTTGGCGTGCGCCGTACTTTCTGTCCAAGTCCAAGCAGCCTCCCACCTACCGGATAGATGGAGCCAGTATTGCTTCTACTCCGTCTTCGATTCTTTGGAATCCCTTTCCTGGAGCGGCGAAACCTCCACAGGCCCGGGCGACCAGGAAGCATCACCGGAATGTACGAACGTTTTGATGCAAACGTCACTATATGCCTCCTGCAAGACGTACTGTACACCGGTACAGTTTGAGGATGGCGTGGAATTCTGGCATAATCTTTGCCAGCAGAGCAAGTATTTGTTGGACCTTTCGAATATCACCGCAACAGCCACCGAGTCCTACATAGCAGGGCTTCCCATCGCAGATCCAGAAATAAATAGCACAGTCACCTTACCGGCTCTGCTCGGCCATTCCTACTATGAGAGGGCCTACGCCAGCTACGTATGCCTACCTGTGCCCTTTCTGTCGGTGTGCTAAGCTGATCGTAAGCAGAGACTGAGGTTCGACTGCTCAGCTCAAAACAAGAGATTCAGCTGGGCTTTATTGAGCTACTGGGGCGGCATAGTCCTTCTGGGCATTTTAAACAACACTTTCAACGTCCTCTTCCGCCCTCGTACTGCAACTGGAGATTCGGACACCGAGAAGGCCAGAACTCCCGCAGCAGCAAGGCGCATGCTCCCTGGTCCATTTGCTTCCACCTCTTTCTGGATCAGAACAAATATCCTTGTGCCTGCCGCTTTCGGGAATTACTGCCAGCGCAAGTGGTTCTGGTGCACGATACCCCAGAGGTCCATCTCCCTACCTATCGTCGGCTTTTGGTGTCTGTGTGTCATCTTGAGCGCTGTCGGCTATTCGACAATTCCCGGAAATACCATGTAAGTGTTCACTCATTCCCCTCTCTCCTACAAGCTTCTTTTGGCTCACGCATTCACAGCACTCCCAATATCCATCAATACCTCTGGAATAACGTCGCGGTCCGATGCGGATACCTGGCATACTCGTGCCTTCCGTGGGTGTGGATGTTTGCACAGTGGAATAATATCTTCATATGGGCTACAGGATGGCGCTTCTCTACCTTCAATGCCTTTCACCGCCATTGCGCCAGAGCTACTGCCCTCTTTGCAGTTGTACATGGAGTAGGATATACAGTCGTGGAATCCCAATACAGTACGCACAAAGACTGTCATAAAGTTTCCATATGATACTGATGAGCACTATCAGGGCACAAATATTCGGAGATGTTAGAAGTCCGCTGGTTCCAGTTTGGGATTGTGGTAGGTGTCCCTGATATTTTCAATCCGAGTTCACTTCAATCTTCTGTCCAATGTATGCTTATTAAAGTTTTAGGCGCTTGTTCTCATGAGCTTCCTTGTAGCCTTCTCTTCGGGCTTTATTCGAGTCAACTACTACGAGACCTTCTTGTTGATCCACATCTGTTTGTCAGTTGTGCTTTTGTACGCCTTCTTCGTGTAAGTCTACAGCAGTTTCTCTCCCGGATTACAATCTCACACATCACAGACACAGTTCCGTGTTCGAGGGCGCCTTCAACGGGTATCTCTGGCCCCTCGTGGCAATTTGGTCTTTCGACAGACTCCTGCGCCTCATCCGAATCCTCTACTGCAACTTTCACGTCCGATTTAGCGGAAGTGTTCTCCGCACCTCAGCCACAGCGGTGACCTACAACAAGGCTAGCGACGTCATCCGCATCGACATCCAACCCGGGTCCACCCTCCTGAAACCAGCACCCGGCCAATACTACCACCTCTACCAACCCTTCGCCCTCAAAGGCTGGGAAAACCACCCCTTCTCCCTCGGCTTCTACACCACCCCACCACCAACCCAAACATCCCCATCACCCACCCTCCCCACCGACCTCGACACCAAAGACCTCGCCACAACCACAACCTCCGCCCCCTCCACCTCCGCCCCTCCATCCCTCTCGCCCTCCTCCTCCCCACCCCCACCCCCCACCCTCACATTCTACATCCGCCCCCACGCCGGCTGGACCCGCCGCCTCCGCACCGCCTGCCTCCGCGCCCCCACCGCGCCCCTCGCCCCCACCATCCTCCTCGAAGGCCCCTACGGCCACCCCGCCGACCTCCACGCCTTCGACACCGTCGTCCTGCTCGCCGGCGGCACCGGCATCGCCGCCGCGCTGCCGTACGCGCTCGACCACGCGGCGCGCATCCCGGCCGGCCGCACGCGCACGACGGCGCTGACGCTGGTGTGGGCGGCGCGGCGTGCGGCGTTCGTGCGGGAGGTGTGCGGGCGGGAGTTGCGGGGCGTGGTGGGGAGGGACGGGGTGGAGGGGGAGTTTTACGCGGCGGATGGGGAGGGGGAGGGGGTGGGAGGGGTGGAGATCAGGCGGGGCAGGCCAGATGTAGGGGCGGTGGTGGGGCGGGCGGCGAGGGGGCGGAGGGGAGGGGCGGCAGGGCGGTGGTGTTTGTGTGCGGGCCGGCAGCGATGGCGGATGAGGCGAGGGCGGCGGTGCATGGGGAGATGAGAAGAGGGTGCAGGGGAATTGAGTATGTGGAGGATTGTTTTGGGTGGTAGGCGGGTGGTTGGCTGGGGTTGTCAGGGGAACTCGCCTCCGTTTTGGAGGGGGGTTGACGCCGCTTTCTGCAGCCGTTTTGTGAAGAAGCTCTCATTGGAGGCAAAGGGCTGAACTTAAGTAGCTCAGAAGGAGGCTAAGATTTAATTTGTCTACAAAAGTTCCCCAGATGACGAGCTTTCAGCCCCCCTGCCCCGCGTTGAACGACTTCAATGAGCTTCCTCTGGTCAAGCCACTGCTGCCCGGCCCTTCGGCCAAGGCGCCATAGTGGGTCTTGAAAGGATTGGCCCGGCAGGGAGTTATTGTTTACTTAAATTCCAAAGCGCCACGAATTAGAAAATCGGTAGAACTTGATGAACCCCATATCAGTCCGCTGTCTGCTGAAAAAGCAGCTGCTGTCTTGCAACAGGAGGTCTCCCAGAAACCGCGGTGCCCAGTGGCGCTCTTGCTACCAGGACATCTCTATCATCCACAGCCGAATTGAGAGAAGGTGAATGGCCACTTGTGGTCAAGAGTAATTTCACGACTCTTGCGGAGTCCTCGTGATTTCTTTTTGCCTGCTGCTGCAACAGATTTAGCAGTTCCTTGAGCTGCCCTTCAGTGGAGTGGTCGTCCAGCTCCTGAATCCCATCGATGACCACAAGGAGTACAGGCTCTTGAATAGCACTGAAAAGCTCTCCCAATATATCAAGGGCATCTCTCCACGTCCGCAGAGTCCCATCCAACTTTTCGAACCTCTCGGGGCCGAAATCGAGGCGTCTCTGGTCCAGCTGTGAGGGAAGAAGATCTATGAGCTGTCGGATCATTGAATACAGTAACGCAACAAGCTCAATTGTCTCCCTCTTTCGATTAGGCGGGGGTTCATCCTCCTGGAGCCGACAGAAATAAGAAACCACCAGCATGCCTGAGTCTCGTGCGGAGCTCGCATACCATCCCGCGACGGTGGAGAGTGCCAAATCCTCTCCCATGTGCCTCCTTGTGCAAATACAGAGGATTTGAGGCTCATCGGAAACCGTGAAGGATCGAAGTCCTGATGCTATGCGAGACTCGCTGAGGATGCTGGCTCTGTTTGACTCAAATTGCTGCGTCTTTTCTGAGTCGAAGTGGTCCTCAAGGTTGCGAGAGTTGAGCTGGACATCCCCTCTCGATATCGGGGCGCCTGGTTTGCTAGATGGCGTCTCCTCGGATTGGCTGCCATCAGTTGTTTCATCTGTGTTCTGTCAGTGAAACCATCTCTTCCAAAGGTAGTCGTAATGTGAGATCTGCTTTACCGTATTCCTCGATGCTCATCTGGGGGCTTTTTGGCTGGCGAACTCCCTCTTGCAGTATGTCCATCGCAATTGCACCAGTGGCATCGTGCTGGACGTTGCCTTTAAACTTGTCCCATAGCGTGTGGAATAGCCTCAGCTGCTCCGCATGCATGGTTCTTCCCTCCATCTGGAGCTCACGGATCTCATCTCGGAGTTTAACCAGGTTTTCCCATGCTGCAGCCTCAAAGCGTTTGTCTCGCTCCATCAGCCACTTTAGCCTTTGGTCCATGTTCTCAACGTAAAGCCTGGTCACCTGTACATCTGCGGCAAGCAGCACATCAGCCTCGTCCTTGATGTTCCCCGCGATGATGCGAATATCTGATATTTGGCTGTTGAGGTCTTCTGATAAGCTTTCATTAAAGCTCTTCAGCAGCCTCTTGGCGCTTCGGTCGGTGTACCACCTGATGACGTTGAGTAGGTAGGCAAATATTTGGCTGTAAAGCCGGATAGTAAGCTGCTCCACGGTTATGGAACCTTTGACCAGCCAGACGCGCTTGTCAATCGTTGCTACCGCGTCGTTGATTTGAACAATGGATTTGGTGAACGACTCTGAGATTTGGGTGTAGTTTGCTGTTGCCTTTTCCCGCCTCAGCATGGCGTGGGATTGCTTGCCGCGGAGCCATTCTCAGCTTACCTTGAGTATCATGTCCAATGATCCGTAGAATAACGATACGTACTCACTGGAAGCTGGCAGGAGCTTCAGCGCATTCGAGTGGTTGTTGATGCTTGTGGAGATTCTCCGGAAGTAATGCGCAACCTTCCCAAACTTTCTCTGCTCCCTTTTCTTTTGCCATCGATTCTGAAGCTTCGTCATGAGTGCTTCAACGTCTTCCCATTTCGTGCATGTTCCGGGATATTCCTTCCCCAGGTCGGAGGGAATTTGCTCCTGGAAGTTTCTCATGGCTTGCTGAAGATTCTTCTTGCATTTTTCGAGTTTTTCCAGCTCCTTTCCCCTAGAATAAATGTCAGTCTGGCAGCGCGGGAATTATCATGGGAGCTCACTGTGTGGATGACAGGTATGTGTTCATCTCTTCGATTCGACTTTCATTTCTCCGGCAGCTGTCCGCCAAAGCGGTTTGGACTTGTCGACTCTGCCATGATAGTTGTCCGCTATTCAGCTGTTGTTCTATCACCGACATGGAATAAGCTCTGACCACCGACCCCGGGTTGGGGCTACCAGAAGACATGATTAACGGACTGGAGTGAGACGCAGCCTTCTCCAGACGAGAAACTATAAGCCATCTCAGCCTGCTTATGGATTTGCCCCCCAGCGGCTAGGATCCGTAACGTGCTTGCTCTTTTATGGGGACATGCATTAGTGCTGACGGCTGCCTTGCACCCCGCACTTCGTGTCACTGAGAGGCTGACCAGTCTTATCTTATCACCCACACTCGGCCTCCACGCAGTCATGTCAGCCTCGTTGGTTCCAGCACCTTGAAGAGTTTGCCCTCTCCATCTTTAGTCCTGGGCATGAATTCTTCCTCCGCTACGAGTAAAGATGTCTGAGACCAATGCTACGGGTGGGTTGGAGCGGATTCAGGGCGGTAATGATGGCGCCGTAGCACCGCAAGCCCAGGACAGGGCCAGAGTATGCTTGAGACTGGAATCAGAACAACTGAAAGACTGCTGATGATGATCGTGTAAAGTACATTTCAGTATCAGAGCGCTCTACGAGCTTCGATCGGGAGCGGGATGCATCGTCGAGCCGACCACGAAGACGGCGCAAGTCTTCAAGGGGGAGGAAACGACGCAGCCGCAAAAGCCACAAATCATCGACAACAAAAGAGGTAAACAAGATTGCGCCAGATCATGCGGACAGCGAGCCGTCGCCTCCGGTTGTTCACCTGGTCGAATTTATTCACTCGGAAAGCTTAAAAGTCTTGGAGACTGTTGCAACGTCCGAAGCCGACAACAAAGCGAACGAGGGAAAGCCGGCTGGAGAGCAAGTGCGAGAAACCTCAGTCCTTGAAGCTATCGAGGTCCGCATGACCCGCTTGAGCAGGATTCTAGCCGACGGCGATGACTCTGCTTCGACGACTTCGAGTTCGGGATATTCTTCTACAAAATATTCTGTGGCCTCGCGCTCCGACCGAGGACAGCTATCACGAATGAAGATCATCTCGCCCGCCGTGGCAGAGGCCATACGCCACGTCGTCAATTACCATTATCCCGATGACATCCGCAGCAAGAACCCAATTCTCTTCGAGCCATACGAAGTCATCTTCCACTACGAAAAGGCGCTCGAAGAGTACCAACAAACGTTCACTCTGGAAAACTTTGGTGAAAATCGACCTGAGTGCGTGAATCAATATGCGTACAAACACATCGGGGTGCTTCTTGACTTCGTCCGTGGCAAGTTTGGGGCCAAGGTGGCAGCCGAAAGGGAGCGGCATGCACGGGGTGTGGCAACATACGACATGCTTTGGCTTCTTCTTGAGCCGGGATCAGATGTCTACATCCAACCAAATGAGATTGGCGTTCTGGAACCCAGGATCTTGGATGAATTGAAGTGGCTTTACTCCCAGGACGAGCCGCCGCCGAGGTACCAAGCTAAGACATGGAAACTGGGAGCCGAATCGGACGGCATTTTCGCAGACTTTCCGCACGACGATGTCATCATCCGGCCGTTCGCAGGCGAAAGGCACATCGACACACTTCCCATCTTCCCCTGCAATTATCTGCGCACAGATTCTGAAGGGCGCAATGCGGAAGAAGCAAGGCGGCATTTCGAGGAACGCGGCCAGAAATTCTTCCAGCTAAGGCGAAAGGGCTGCCATTCGTTCCAAGGATTCTCTGCCGAGTTTCCAAGACAACCTGTAAGCTTCTTCATATATCCATGACGGTTCGAGGTGCCTGCCGAAGCTGACGACACAAGTATAACGGACTGGTAATGGTTGATCCGGTGCAGCAAACCGTCGACATGAACGACGATCGAAATGATCCGAACCGGCCGTGGGATTACTTGCCGCCACCGCCACCGCGTCGTCGAAGCGACGCCGATGTGGATCTCACTACTTATTCGACGATCATATGTGACTGTCCAAGCTGCGAAGCGACGGTGAACAAGCTGAAAAAGCGAGCGAGATTTGCCGGCTACTCAGGCATTGACCCTTCCGCAGTCGAAGAACTCAGTGCCCATCAATACTTCCTGTGTGACGACAAAACAGAAGCCTTCATATTCAAGATAAGGAAATGGGGTGAGTAGCTCCTATTCATGCCCCTTAGGGATCTTGCTGACGAAGGCAAAAGTTAAGTTAGAGGTCGCCGGCTTCCATCCCGCAAAGTTTGACAGCAACCTGATGAACGAACTCGTACTGGAAGGTGGCACAAAAGAAGTCATCAAACAACTGACCAAAAACTACATGAGGCGACTCCTTCCCAGCGAGGAAAAAGTTGCTGGCAGCATGAGCTCGGAAAGCGCACTAGGCGGCAATGACGTGGATGACTTCACGGCTTGGTCTGCCGATTTCATCGAGGGCAAAGGACGAGGTCTCATATTCCTGCTTCATGGGACTCCTGGCGTTGGCAAGACCTACACTGCAGGTAAGTAAATCTTTTTATTAGATGGCCTTGACACCATGCTAAGTCGAGCAGAGTGTATTGCAGCCCACACGAGACGAACCCTTCTTTCCTTGACATGTGCCGATCTTGGGACCGATCCCATGAAGATCGAGACGAAGCTCATTCGCTGGTTCAACATTGCCAAGTCATGGGGCGCCATACTCCTCATCGACGAAGCAGACATCTACATGGAACAGCGAGAAGTACAGGATCTCCAGCGGAACAACCTGGTCGCTGGCTTCCTTCGCGCCATGGAATACTACCAAGGGATACTGTTTCTCACTACCAACCGCGTGGGCACATTCGACGAAGCATTCGTATCGAGGATTAATGTCATGATCCATTACCCTCCATTCACCGATCAACAGCGCATAGAAGTGTGGGAAAGCTTCTTCAGCAAGTTGGAAAGAGAACGGGAAACCACGATGCGCGTGGCCCTATCGACAAGAGATTTCGTGAGAGAAGATAAAAAGCTAACGGCGTTGGAATGGAATGGTAGAGAGATACGGAACGGTGAGTTTACTGCCTCTGTGCAAAATTTTACAAGGCTAACGTGTCGCTAGCGTTCCAAATTGCTGTATCACTTGCTGAGGCAGAGGGCAAGAAGGACGAGCGGGGCCGCATCATTGTTGGCAAAGAGCACATCGTGTCTACAGTCGAGCTCTCCCAAGCATTCAAGAACTACTTGAAAAAGCTTTATGGGAAGGACTCAGAGGGCAGGGCTAGAGTGCGAGAACTCCGCAACGAGTTTTCTGATCTCAAGAAAAAAGGCGGAAATTTTGTCTGACATGGGAGAAGTCCACCGTGTCAGACAGCGTATGGTACCTCTTGAAGACGTGTAGACTTCATTCCAAGTTTGTCACGTATCCCAGTCTTAATGCCGTACACTGTGTCGGCGTTAGAGATAACACCGAGCATCCGTGCGGTTGAGTATCTCAACTTGAAGTGAGAACATCAGCGATAGTTATCTCTGTAAACCACGGTCCACAAAAGACAATCAGGCCAGCGGACTCGACGTCCACGCAAGCCCGGCAGAACTGAACATCCGGATAGCCATGCGGAACACGCGCGTTCCGGCGGTCGGTTCGATCTTCTCGGCCGAAGCCCAATTGTCCGATCGTCGGTCCGCTCACTGACCGCTCTTTATATCATTTCGGCGAGACGCCAAGGTGTGTGCTAATAAAAATTTGGACGAGTATAGATGTGTATTTCAGCTTGGCGCGGTGCGGCATTATGGAGATGCGCTATCCACAGTACAGCGGCGCCAAGCGGGAAAATAGGCCCTTGAATCTATTCTAGTGGGTTGATAGGTCAGAGTCCCCTATTTGCTCGTCGTGGTAGAGATACCCCGCTGTAGACTGTCATGAGCCCATGGTACTGTATGTATGTGCTTTCATCCCGGAAGCGCGATGTTCTAAAGACCGCCAATCGCAACATAAACATCATTCCACACGCCTATTACCACCGTCAGCTTTCTACACAGGCTAAAAATTATCAAGCTTCTTTATCTTCTCACACCATGGCTGCTTTGAATCTCTTAGCGACAACCCCAGCCCACGGCATCGTGTTAGGGTCTGTTGGATTCCTCATAGTCGTTGCTATACTCAGGTCTATCCTGCGTGCCACGTGCTCCCCACTAAGCTCGATACCGGGGCCTTTCGCGGCGCGCTTTTCGCGCCTCTGGTACTTCTACCACGTATGGCGCGGCGATCTTCCCACGATCAGTATCGAGCTGCACCGCAAATATGGTGTTACGGCACAGCCTTCGCAGGGTTAGGAATAACAAGATAAGGGAACGAGTGGGGGGCACAGATGCGGTACAGGAAAAGACCCACAGGAAGTCACGAGGTCCACGTGACGCCAAGACATTGCTCTGCTCGGATAACATTACTCTGCTATGATCTGCCTCGGATAGCAGCAGAGCAATAGGGAGCAATAGGGAAGAATACAGGTCAACCATCAGATTGTTACAACTTCCCCTATGGTATATATAGCTTCACTCTCTAGCTAGTATTTGACCCTCCGTGGTCAACTTCAATAATCAATCTACACCATTGATTAGTAACACGGCCTTCGCACGCAGTGCTCAGCCACGTGTATTCGTCTATACTTGTTCTCAACCCCTACCTTGTACCCACTCAAGGTAAACCCTACACGGCTTACCACCCTCTTTGGTGTTTGGATCCTTAGAGGCAGAGGCCCGCCGTTACATATGGTACGTCGCAGAATTCCGTAGCCAAGAACCGAAGAACCAACGTCTGCTAGGCCCGCTCGTCCGCATTGCGCCTGGCTACTACTCGATCGACGATCCGGCAGCTGTCAAAACCATCTACGGCCATGGAACAAGGTTCACCAAAGGGCCGTGGTACATCGCCAGCAGTAATCCGGAGAGTCACGTCGAAGATCTTTTTACGGACAGGGACGAAAAGGGCCACGCAGCAAACAGACGCAAAGTCGCGCATTTGTATTCCATGACATCTTCGCTTAAGATGGAGGAGGCAGTGGACGAGTGCATCGATCTCATGGAAGATAGGCTTGAGGAGCATGCGAGGTAAGCATTCTGAGCGGAAATTGAGATGGAATCCTTGCGGACCAACGTAACACAGTTCTGGCGGAACAATCAACCTACAGTACTGGCTACAGTGTTATGCTTTTGATGTCATCGGCGCAATTACGGTATGGCAGTACATTTGCAGCTCAATGCAGACCGGCTTGGGTGCCACAGTTAGCTCATCAAGCGGATAGGTCGGCAAGCGCTTCGGATTCCTCGATCGCGGTGAAGATACCCCCAAACTGATTCCCGCGCTCCACTCATTTCTCGTCTACTCCGCTCGCGTTGGCGTCTACCCAGAGATCCACCCCTACCTTTACAGAATGCTCAAATTTCTAGGAAGAAACGGCATAGCGAAGGCACTCGACTTCACAAGGCAACAAATCGAGGACCGCATGCAGAACAGTAAGGATTGCGAGGAAAAGGCAGAGGGCGACGACTTCCTGGCCAAGCTTCTGCGCGTGCATGAGGAAGATCCGCGCAGCTTCACATTCACGGAGATGCCGGTCACCTGCGGGACCAACGTCGGTGCCGGCAGTGGCACGACAAGCATCAGCCTCGGTGCGATTATGTGGGGGCTGCTCCAAAACCCAAAGACACTTGCAACGGTACATCAATATGCCATCAACGGAACACCAAGGGACTCCGGCTGACACAGTAGCTTGCGTCTCAGCTCCGCGCCGAAGTCGATGAGAAGTTTGCGTGTGGAGGCGCGTCCGGTACTATGACTTTTGCCGAGGCGCAGCAGATGCCTTACCTGCAAGCCTGCGTGCAAGAGGCTCTCAGGAGACACCCTGCAGCCGGCCTGCCGATGAGCAGGAATGTGCCTCCAGGAGGCGCTGAGATTGCGGGCCAGTTCTTCCCGGAAGGTGTAAGTCCAAACCGGCGGCTCATCCCCCAATACTCGCCGGAATCTGATCGATGCTTGAAGAACGTGGTTGGCATCAACTCTTGGGTGGCGCACGCAAACAAGGAGGTGTTCGGTAGCGACACAGACGCGTTCAAGCCCGAGCGATGGCTTGGCGACAAGGAAAGAACGCAGATGATGGGAAGATGCTGGTTGCCTGTAAGCCGCAGCAACCGATCCTGATCCAGCCAGATTGCATCCGCTAATAATGTTGACTCATGCAAAGTTCGGTCACGGCGCAAGAACATGCATTGGCAAGAACATTGCGTTGTTGGAGATCTCGAAGCTTATTCCTCGGCTGGTCCACAAGTTCGATTTCCACCTGGTTGATCCGAAGGCCGAGCTGCAAACAGAGAATGTGTGGTTCGTCAAGCAGACGAACATTGCCGTCAGAGTGAGCAAGAGGAAGTTTTAGCTGTACTTAACGTGAGGCGCTATCCTTTAGAAGCGTCTTGTGAACTTCAGGAACGGGGTAGATAGATAGAATTCTCTTCTCCGCGAGCTGTATTCCAGGCGATTCGGGCTGTCGTAGGAAAACAAGCAAAACGAGCACGTATAATCATTCCTCCGGACGCAAGAGTGCGACAGCAACAAGGCCACTCTCTCGCCCGGATGCATACTCCAACACCCCCACGCCTGATTACCATCCCGCTGAACCGCAACCCCTCCCAAGTTCCAACCCGACCCGCCCTCAGTTCTTCCGCAAATACAACGCCAACCACCCCAAAAGCCTGTACGCGAACACAATGGCCACCAAAATGCCGACCCACTCCCCCTTCTTATCCGTCGCATAGCCATACGACCGCAACACCGCCGTGCCCGCAATCTTGCAGTCCCGCTCCAACTCGCTCGGGTACATGCACCGGCAGCCGTCGCCGCAGCCGTACACCCTGTTCTCGAACTCGTTGACCATCATGCCCTGGAAGACGTAGCTCTGGTAGTCGGAGTAGTGGGCCCAGTAGCGCCAGAAGGCGTTGAGGTCCTTGGGCGCGACCATGAAGCCGCCGACGCTCATCCAGAGGCCGTTGGCGAAGGCGGTGGCGGCCAGCGCGATGACGAAGACGGGGGCGAGCGCCGAGATGAGGATCACGAGCGACTCGGCGGCGAGCAGGTCGAGGAAGAGCCACATGACCCAGTTGAAGAAGCCGGCGGCGGTGGGCTGGAAGTTGGAGAGCCAGTAGGAGATGACGGAGAAGATGATGGTGATGATGACTGCCGGGAGGAGTTAGCTTGGCTGGTGTGGGGAGACTGTGGGGGGGGTGGGGCGCGGACAGAGGAAGGGGACGCCGGTGATGAAGTTGGCGACCATGAAGGCGGTGGGGCCGTAGAGGCCGTTGGCGCGCTCTTTGACGAAGAGGGAGCGGTCCTCGAGGAAAGAGGGGATGTAGGCGACGGCCATGAAGGACATGAATGCTCCGCCGAAGAACTGTGGTGTTTGCGTCAGCAGAGGGGAGGTCCAGGGCGGATCTGCAGCCTTACGATGGCGTTGGTGAAGGCCTGGATGTTCTTCTGCGTTGTGTCGAGCCGGAGCCAGACGGTGCCCATCAGTATGGCTAGTCCCATGTACATGGCAACACGAATGCCATAGGCAATGATGTCTCTGCAGCTCTTGATAAGAGAGCGGTGAGTGAGAGTCAGTGGTATCATCAGCGGATTGGCGGTCCCAGCGTGGTCGTGTGCATCTTCGCCCGGCCTGGAAGTACTGTTGACTTCCCCATCAATCTCGCTAGAGATGCGCTTGGCATGCTGTGAGCTGACCCACTTCTCCTGAAGGTCTCTCAGCCGCTCGTCGGCCTTACTGCGGTCGCGGGCAAAATCTGTGTTGACCAAGTCGATGATGAACTCGGCGGGGTTGGTGTACATCGGGATGGGATAGCCCAGGCCGGTGAAGTACTGGTTTGCTTCAGTGATTGGCCCGTTATATACTGTTCTGCCCTGCGAAAGCAGCATGAGCTTGTCGAAGAGATCGAACGTAGCGGTTGACGGCTGGTGAATCGAGGCGATGATGACCAACTGAAAGATGGCGTCAGTCTGAGATTGCCGTGGACTCTCAGGATAAGTACTACGCACATTGTTCTCCCTGGCAATGTTCCTGACAAAAGAAACGACCTCGTAGCTCGCTGCACTGTCCAGCCCGCTCGTCGGCTCGTCCAGGAAGAGGATCTTGGGGCTTGTGATGAGTTGGGCCGCGACGCTCACACGTCTTTTCTGGCCGCCACTGACGCCTTTGCGGATGGGTGTTCCGATCAGAGTCTTTGCTTGGTTGCGGAGACCAAAGGAATCCATGAGAGCTTCAATCCTGGCTATGCGCTCCGCCTTGGTCACAGAACTGGGGTCGAGTCAGCCGAGACGCGTCATGATCCATGCCTCACAAGCAGTACCTGGGCAGGGACAGCTTCGCAGAGAAGCTGAGCGTCTCCTCGACAGTCAATGCACCAAGCAGTGCATCTTCCTGCTCGACGAATGACGAAATTTTGCGGAACTTTTGTAGGGTCATGCTTCGGCCATTGACGCATAGTGCTTTTTCGACATCGGCACCGGATGTCGCCTCCCGGTGGGCCAGCACATTCAGGAGGGTGGTCTTTCCAGATCCGCTGAGCACATTGTCAGTCCTCAACCGGTTTCCGAACCGAGTACCAGGCCACATACCTGGGACCCATCAGGGCGAGAAGCTCTCCAGCCTTCACAACGCCAGAAGCACCGCACAGGATCTGTTTCGGAGACTTGGTCTGGCGATCCTTGACGGTGGCGGTGACATTGCTCCAGCTGTAGCTTGACACGGTGCTGTTGGTCAACTGGGCATAGCCGCCGGCACTGCCCTTTTCGATGTCGGCAGCGGCGGGGGGGGTGTCCATCTTTACGGACTCGGACTCCCTCGTTGCCGTGTTGATGGATGCGTCAGACATGATGTGCGGTGGTGGTGAACGGGATGAGGAGGACCAAGGTCCCGAGCTGGCGGCGGAGAGCGACGAGGCTGGCATATGAATGGGGACACCAAAGAGCTGCGGCCGCACATGCAGGCGACCTTGGCGGAAGGGGCGGAAAGTCTAACGGCTGAATTGAACGGATTGGGGGCCAGTTCTGGCTGGATTTGGAAGAGCACAGTCTACTGGAGGACGGCGATCAAGCTGTGCATAGCCCTGGAGGCGGTCTGCTCTTATCGCCGGTAAAGCGTGAAGATCCGATCCGACAGAGGTCGATCGGTCTAGTGGATATCAGAGGTGAACGGCCAGTGTGCGGGGGCGAAAAGCTGCACGGCTATACTGGTTGGCACGCAGACGGCGTGATCCGCCCGTTGTTGCACCATCGTGCACTGCCTGAGGACGGCTGAGAGAACATGTCAGAGCGGCTGGGGGCCCGTGCTGGTGTCATTAATATGCGTGCTATTCTCGCGGCTCCAAGGCCCTGCAGACGGCACGATGAGATCTGGCGCAGCGGGATCCACGCCTGGATTGAGGCCTTGTTGGAAAAGCTTCGCGGTGGATCCACCATGCACAGGGCAGACACCGCGAGCCCGGGCATTGCCTACTCGCGACGGGCACGGCCAGCGCGTGCGGGCGAGGAGAGCTGAGGTCGCCGTGGAGCCGTGGACTGGACGGAGCTGGGCGGACGCGCGAAGGAGCGGAATGCTGAGCCTGAGACGAGGTCGCCGCAGCCGCACTGCTGGCCCCCAGCCGGCGGCGGCCTCGCGAGTCCGCTGGTCCTCCTCCAGCCATGGTGCCGTCTAGTGCTGAGTGGCGCACCCAACTTTATCTGGTCGCCGACCACAGAACACCCCCCGCGAGATGAACGCCGACCTCAAGCAGCCTCCTCCGCCGCCTTGGCCACTGCTTCGCACCGCATCCGTTCCGCGCGCCTGGCTGCTGCATCCGGCTCTTTGCCGATGCCGTGCCATACGCGCCGTTGCGGCATCGGCCACGGGCCCGTTCCTGTCCCCGAACGAGGTAGGCGTCTTCTCGAATGCCTGGACGGGAGCAGTCGATCCTGCCGGCACGCCATCCACGGTTCTGACCATCACCGAAAGCAGCAGCCTGACCGCCATGCCGGGACGCCGTCGGCTTGCTGTGTACCCATGTCTGTCTCCTCCGAGCTGCGTCCAACGGCCGGCCTTCTTCAGCGTGGCGGTCCATGGCGTTTCCTCACTATCGTCTTGTGTAACCAACCCCAGTCTCCGTTCTTTTTTTATGCCCTTCCAAGGCTGCTATCCATGCACCATTCTGCACGGCGCCTATTCAGGGATGTTCAGACACAGCGGCGCTGCTGTGTAACGTGCCCCGCAGGCAGCGTGCCGCACAAGCTCAGCCCTGCTGGCGTGTTCCGGATTATTCATCTCGCCAATGGCGTCTGCGCTTCCGGTCAACTCTGAAGATGCGGGTGCCAGTGTTGCCAGACGCGGCCGCCACAGCGTGGGGCTACGATGAGGCTGAGTGCATCAGACAGGCACCCGTGCTCCCGATCTGGACGTGAGGAATTTCCCTTTTTGGTGTCTTTATCTCCGGCCCCCAGCCCTCCAAGATCTGGCACGGGGAGGGCTTTTCCGGGAGAATGTGGGATCGAAGGGCGGTTTAAAACCGTCGTCGAAGCCGCCACGTTTTCATTGACATGCACAACGTGGCGGCCATTTCTCCGTCCCTCTCCTTCCGTGTTCGAGATCCAAGGATCAGACATTCACAGCCGCCGGCCATGGGAGAAAACACAACTGCTGCCCTGCAGGATGAGTATGAGTACAACAAGAGGATCGAGCAGCTCAGAGAAAAAGAATACCCTGCATTAAGAGGTAGTGTGGTCCTTGTGCTATGTACGATGCGGCAATTTACTCACACCGGCCAGGTGTAACCTATCTTGACCATGGAGGATCAACGGTAAGAGACCTACTTTTCTGCTATACCTGCCCTACTCTCTGACGCATCTCACGCAGATGCCTGCAAAGTCACTGCTCGACGAAGTGGCAGCAGACCTCTCAAACAATCTCTACGGCAATCCACATTCCGCATGCACACCTGCCGAGCTGTCTGGCCGTCGTGTCGACGAAATACGAGAGCAGACCCTGAGATTCTTCAACGCCGACCCCGAGCATTTCGACCTCGTCTTCGTCGCCAACGCCACCGCCGCCATGAAGCTCGTCATGGACGCCTTCAAAGACCACTGCGACGCCACCCGCTCGCTTTGCCGATCTCGGCGGCGGAAGTTCTGGTACGGCTACCACCGCGACGCCCACAACTCCCTGGTCGGCATTCGCGAAGCCGCCTCGGGCGGCCACCACTGCTTCGACTCCGACGCCGCCGTCGACGCCTGGATCGCCGGCGCCGCACCCACCGCCCACCCGCGCCGGCTCCTCCGCCTCTTCGCCTACCCGGGGCAATCCAACATGACCGGCCGCCGTCTGCCCCTGACCTGGCCGTCCCTCATCCGCGCCTCCCCCCACGCCTCCACCACCACCTACACTCTCCTCGACGCCGCCGCCCTCGCCACCACCGCCGCCCTCCCCCTCCACGACCCCGCCACCGCCCCCGACTTCACCGGCCTCTCCTTCTACAAAATCTTCGGCTTCCCCGACCTCGGCCCCCTCATCATCCGCCGCACCCCCCGCACCACCGCTCTCCTCTCCTCCCGCGCCTACTTCGCCGGCGGCACCGTCGACATGGTCACCTCGCACCCCTCCCACCACGTCCGCAAGCCCACCCTCCCCACCCGGCTCGAAGACGGCACCCTCCCCTTCCACAGCATCATCGCCCTCGCCGCCGCCCTCACCACCCACACCCGCCTCTTCCTCTCCCCCGCCGCCACCTCCGCCCACACCGCCGCGCTAACCGCCCGCCTCCACGCCGGCATGACCTCCCTCCACCACGCCAACTCCACCCCCCTCGTCACCATCTACAACGACCGCGGCGCCCGCTTCGGCGACCCGGCCGCCCAGGGCGCGACGCTCGCCTTCAACGTCGCCCGCCCGGACGGCGCGCCGCCGACGCCCGCGCCGTGTTTCTGCGCAGCGGCACCCTGTGCAACCCCGGCGGCGCCGCTGCGTACCTCGGATGGCGCCCGGACGAGCTGTGGCGGCTGTATGCGCAGGGGCTGCGGGGCAGTCGCCCGGCGGGGGTGGTGGCGGGCAGGCCGACGGGTGTGGTGCGGGTGAGTTTGGGGGCGGCGAGTATGGCGGGGGATGTGGATGCGTTTCTGCGGTTTTTGAGGGAGGTGTGCGTGGATGGGGTGGTGGAGGAGGGGGAGGAGGCGGAGGCGGAGGCGGAGGCGGAGGCGGAGGCGGAGGCGGGGTCGGTGGGGGAGGGGACGATGTCGGCGGGGAGGAGCGTGGGGGAGGGTAAAAGCGGTTCTGGGGTGCGGAGGCGTGGGGTGCGGGGGTTGATTGCGTCTTGCTTTGCTGGCGGTGGGGGGTGGGTACGAGGGAGAGAAGCGTGGGTGAAGTACCTGCGTTTGGGAAACCGACGCCTGCGCAATGTACCTCTAAGGGCAGAGCTCGGCAAGGGCGTTTCTCCAAGACAGGGCGAGAAGCGCGGGAGTTTAAACCGTCTTTTGGACGCACAAGTGCTTAAATCCGCACGCTTACCATAGCCATCCGGATCGGTATTTCGTAGCCGTCACTTATCCGCTTAAACATCCCAGTAGCCTCCTTACTTACGACAGCCTCGAAAGATCAGCGTCCGCTTTACGTAGCCGAGCGGAAGACATAAATTCTACACTATTCGTGAAGAAGACTTTATTTTGAGCATATGGTCCATCGCAGCCTCTGCTCTAAGACGATTTCAGCTGTCTCTTTGATGTTACTCCGATAACGTGGAGCTCATGTGCCAGACTTCCGCCCGCCATTTCTGGCAGACGGCTTCCGTGAGCTAGCTCATACCTCTCCGCTTCTGTCAACTCTGGATACGTGCATTCAAAGTGAGTTGCCTCTTGCTGCTGCCCTGCCCTCTCGGTGTCCCTCATAGCTGTCTGCCTCTTACGACGCAGCACGCCGGAAACTATGGCCACCAGCACGCAAAGGCCAGCGAGGCCACCAACAACAGCACCGGCAACGCGACTGGAACATGGCGGACTCGGCGGGTTCGGCGAATCCGCCAACCGGAGCAGTGACATTTGCACCGCTATTTCTGCCACCCTCGACCGCGAACACGACGACGTCGGGCACCTGGTAAGCGTCTGCGCAGGTGTCGAACAGAAAGCCCCACTGGAGGCCGCTCAGGTCCAGGACGGCGACGCCGACCCACTCCCAGCCGCAGAGGATGCTGTGGATGCTGGTGTGCTGGGGGGTGGTTTCGATGTCGTAGACGCCGGCGTCGAGCGAGCCGCCGACGGTTAGCATCTGGCGGTTGCCGGCCAGGTGGCTGCTGTGGCTGCAGCGGGGATACTGGCCCGGCCCGAAGATGTGTGTCCACGTGAAGGATGGCAGCGAAAGCGTGTACACGTCGTCGTACATGACCCGCGTACCGTTGCTGTTCGTCACGTCGATTCCGCCGTAGAGGTATCCGGGGCGGCGTCAGCATCGACGGGGCTCGGCGGCTGTGGTTGCGGGCTGCATTATATGTTGTGGCTCGAATTGTCCGGCGCGGACGCCGTCACCAGGCAGAAATCGGTTCGCGGCTCGGGTGTGTCGCCGCTTGTGGCTTGGCGGTGCCAGGTGAGGTTGCCTTCCGCGAAGTCCTCGCAGAGGTCTACGTGGTCGAGATTGATCTGCTGTGGTCAGACGAGCCTTGGTCTTTACGCACCGTCTAGGTGGGACTGACACTCACGGACCTGGCGCTATGGGCTCTTGGTTCCGAGCCCACAACAAGCAAGATCCAACTGAAGGGCATAGCTGGTGCGGATATCCGTACTGTGACACTGATCTCATTTTCGCTGTCGTTAGTACTGTGCATTCTTACCCTTGCTGCTTACATATTTGCTGGCTTTTCTGTGAAACAGGATCTTCGGAAGATGGCCGCCTCGACCTGGGACTACGGTAACCGAGACGTTTATGAGCGAAGCATCAGGAAGTACTGCGGTCTCGAGGCCGTGGTGACTGATCTCGACACCGGCAAGAACATCACGCTGTACATCGGCGATGCTTTTGATCCCAGGTGGGTTAGAGCGGGTCTTTCCAAGGGCTCGGCAGTTCTGCTGTGGACTGATCACACCTTTGGCAGAACGAAGACAGCATCGACATCATGCTCGGTCCATACAAAAAGCCGAAGGGGGACCCGTAGGGCAACAAGAACTGTGTCATCATGAACCTTGAGTGGGAGCTTCCCGGCAAGAGGGATACCCACTATGCTGCCAAACATTGATCATGCTGAGTCTTCAAGCACGCTGTCGATTGACACGGGTTTGATGATTGACTGGGAGGCAACACACAGTTGGGTTCGGTGGAATTGGAGTTTTATTTGAAAAATTGAGCCTTCCTTGTCCGTACCTGTTGAGATGTAGTTCTTAAATCTTGCGTAATGTTTGTAAAATAGATCCCTGATTAAATCTTTGTACCTTTTCCTTTCGAGCCCGCGCTGTATGGTTGTGGTTGTCGCGTGTGGATCGCTGTACGCAACGATTACACGCGGTGCCTCCGGGCGTAGCGAGTGGCGGCCCGCTGATTAATTTTAACGGCAAATCCAAAACACGCTGATGCTTTATCTGGTCTGGTTCTTGGCAGGGGCGTAGGACCCGCCACCTAGCTCGTTGGGGAGCGGGATGACGAGGACGCACCAACAACGGACTTTCGTGATTGATGGTGGGGATGGTTAGATGAATTGGAGGTCAGAGGTGTTACGGCACAGTCTCTAAAGACGCAGAAAGGTGAGGGGCTCACGAAGGAACCCTGCAAGAAAAGGCATCCCCACGTGACTAGTGCACGTGATGATCTACCTAAGATCCACATGTCGCCCTCACGAGCCGGGCGACATACAGCAACCGTCGCCCAGCGTAGCCCGGCTACATGGAGCAACACTAGATTGTCATAGCTTTCCTATAGTATATAAGCACACTCACTTAGCTAGATACTTGACCCTCCGTGGTCAACTTCAATAATCAATCCGCACTATTGATTAGTAACACGGCCTTCGCACGTAGTGCTCTGTCACGTGTGTTCGTCACTTCGTTCTCTTACACCCTCCCTTGTACCCACTCAAGGTAAACCCTCACACGGCTTACCACCCTCTTTGGTGTTTGATCCTTAGAGGTAGAGGCCCGCCGTTACAAGAGGATGATGTACCTGGGAAAGGAAATTGCGAGGATGTTCTGTCGCATTTTGGTATACAATAGCGCCACCAACAGGCTGGAAGGTCCTGAATTCAGACAGGTCTCAGGAAATTACGGGAAGGTGCTTGAATTTACGACCTCATTATGTACGTTCTACGTTGGTAAGAACCACGAAGCACAATCTGTTTGATAGAGCGGAGTAAGCGTATCACTATTAGAACTAAGATATTGCTTTTGAAACGTATTTGCCTAGTTCACGGACACGGTTGCTGTCAGGCCCCTCAGGCAGCACCACCATGGACTGTAGGGTAACTAACCAGCAGCAGCCAGCAACCAGGAGGGAGACCCGGTCACGTGCCAGGGCACGTGCACAGCGCTAGGTACATCTACCTGTCCTGCCTTCCTCTACCTTCTTTCCTTTTCTTCTTCGTACATAGATTTTCAGTTGAGAGCAATACCACCCTTTCGGCTTTGCTGCCTCACAGTTGCGGTCTAAGGTAGGACGCCGGGTGCTTGCGGGGTGCGGAGGTTTTGATTGGCTGGATAAGATTTCCTCATTCGGCGGCCCGTTCTGTCTCCTCCCACTCTAGGGTAGTGCTGTGGAGCGACAACACCCTTTCTCGGATATTTAAAGGCTAGTTAGCCTAGAAACATCAGATCCGGAGTGCTTGATCCGGTAGTGTTTGGGCTGAAAAGCGTATGGACAGCTGAAGCTTCGCACTGGTCAAAAATTGCGACAATAGCGACGTTACAAGCAATCGGGTGGATACCTTGACTATTCTTTTCGGGCTCTTCAAGTAATATCAGGATTTTCTTGGCATTCAAGGAAATAAAAACTCTTAAGGATGCTCTTGGATGTAGCGGAGGTGTTCTTAATGAGGAGTTAATATTTTTTTCTTGTAGGGAGATCACGGAGCACAGGGCGGGTATACCTACAGAGAAACGAACAAATTGCCTAGAGTACGGCCAGTATCTATGCAGAAGCAAAGATGTTGTTGTCGGAAGCGAAAAGACGCCTGAGGCCCTACAGCTCCGGATCGATCAGAGAACACGAGCTGTGTAGATCCCAATGAAGTTGAAACAGCCTGGATAGGTATCAAATAGCGAAGTGCTCGGGAACAGTGGAAAACCAAGCGGAAAGATTAGAAATCAATCCCGCCGGAGCCTTCAAGGAGATAGTAGGTATGGGAAACAACAACCGCAACTGAGTCAGAACCATCAGCCCACGGGAGAGAGGTTTGAAGTATGGCAAACGCAGCTGGACGTGCTGTTGGATCGGGCAATTGCATGCATGGAATCTCCCCGCTCAGCCCATGCGGAAGCTTCGGCACGACGACGCCAACGCCGGGCCGCTGGAAGACAGAAGTGCAAAGCCGTCCTAACATGGAAGGATGAGGTGACGAATACTTTCCGCAATTTGGGAAGTCTAATCGCAAATAGCCTTTGGCAGAGATGCTAGCCCGAGTTGCCGCGCGCCGGACCCTTGTGCTGCCCGCTCGTCAAGCAGGAGCGAGGAGCTGGGGGCATTGCGTGACACGCACGTGGTGTCCTCAGTGATCTCGCTTGAGCTGGCCCACAAGACGTTGCACAATGTCAGCAGGCATGAAGAAGTTAAATAAGGCGGTGCATGCAATCCCTACGGCGTGACGTCAGGCAGCCGGCGTTGAAACCCACTACTCCCCCAACGTGATTGCCTCCGCAACCCACTTCGAGCAGGAGCAAAACAAACACTGTGAGGGCCGCCAGCCTTTCTCAAATCCACCGAACCCAGCCCGGCGCCCGTCGCTCTTTTCAGGCCGCCGTCGTCACTCCAGCTCAACCACACCACAACAGCGCCGCCGCCGCACCCCGAACCCCGACATCCGGACACGTACCCACACATCCGACCGCGTACCCGCCCCAGCCCAGCAAAATGCCCGCCGAAGTGGTCAAGGCCGCGCAGCACCCCATGTTCGACGTCATCTACGAGGTGCGCGACCGAATCGACCGCGTCAAAGCCCTCGAGGCCGAGAAGCAGCGCGACGCCGCCGCCTTCGACGACGCCCAGCAGAACCTCAAAGACATCAAGAGCCGCGGCGAGAGCCCGTCCTCCGACGACATCGAGCGTGTGCATCAGGCCATGGCCAGTCGCGTAAGTGCTGCTTCCCACCTCACCCGGACCGTCGCGGCTGACAGCGCAACGGGCAGACCAACACGCGTCTTGAGATCATGACCATCATGCAAGACATCGGCGACAAGTCGGAGCTCATCTTCCAGCTGCGTGACGACTATGAGGCGTACTGCAAAGCCCTGCGCAAGGCTATGAAGCCGGGAGAGAATCCGCCTCCCATGGCATCGGACGTGTTGAAGGAGATTGCCGAGGTCATGGACCTGCTGAAGACGGACGTGTAAGCGTGGAGTGCAGAGAAAGGAGCTGAAGGACTGTGCTGCTGCTTGTTTTCTTTTCGGAAGTATTTTTCGGGGTCAGCAAGGAGTTTTTTTGGGACATCTCGCTTGGGAGCCTGTGGAATATGGCTCTGATTGCACAGATTGGCAGACATACCTACAAAAGGACTATCTACTTTCACGGTGCTACGGAGGGGTAAAATTATACAATTCGATGTTCCGACGTTGATGTCGAGGCATTTAGTGCGCCGGTGCCTGTGGTCACCGCTACCGCTCTTTCTACTCGGCCCAAATGCTCAACCCCAACAATCAATGAGACTGGTACGCTTGGAACCCTGTCCCAAACCTGCTGGAGGCACTCAAATCTCGACTTTCGGTCTTCGTGGATCTTGAAGACAAACACTCTCAACTGGCAGGGTGGTATTTACATACGAGTCGGAATTGCAAGAGGTACTTCAACCATTCATCATAAGAACACCAACTAACAACTCACCACAGCTCCACCATGGGTCGCTTCAGCAAATTCTTTCGCGGTCATCGCAACAACGACGCCAACCACAACAGTAACCCGTCTCCTCCCAGGCCTTTCCCCCACCTCCCCTCCTAACACCAACTCCTCCCCAGAGAAACCCAAAGCCCAAGACAAAGGCAAAGGCAAAGCCCCAGCCCAGCCCAGCGCCGGCGCGGAACCCACCACCCCCTCCCACCCTCCCGCGGCCGCCGAGCCCCCTCGAGCCCCCCGCAGCCGCCCCCCCACCCCCACTCCGCGGCGCCTCTCTCGCACTCCGAGGAGCCCCACGCCGCCGTGCAGGAGCAACGCACCCGGCTCGCCGTGCTCCAGCGCCAGCGCGCCGACGCGTCCGCGCGGCGCCGCGCCATCGTCAAGACGCTGCGGGCGCCGCCGTACCGGCCGCCGCCGCGCGCCTACCGCGAGGCGTATCTGGACCTGGTTGGGGAAATCGTGAGTTGTTGGCGTGCACGTCCGGGGAGGAAAGGAGAGAAGCTGACGTGCTGCAGCGGGCGCTGTATCGCGCCGCCGAGGCCGCCGAGTGCGCGCTCGCGCAGAAGCTGCCGACTGTGATTGTGCAGCTGGAGGCGTATCTGGACGCGACGCACGGGGTGTGGAATCCGGAGAGGTATAGCTTCGACCGCTGGGGGGCGATGCGGGCGATGTTCGTGTGGGAGATGGGCGAGGGGGGGTTGGGGCCGGCGGCCGTGCCGAGGTTGGCGGCCGAGACGCACAGTTGCGGGCCGGAGTACGAGGTGCTGGCGCTGTCGAGGTTGGTGGATTATGATGTTGTCAGGGATACGACGGGCAAGGTTGCTCTGTCGTAGCCGGTTGATGGCTAGGGTAAGGTAATGCTGCGGGTGGTTGTGCTTTGGGATGGGGATGTGGAGGGTTAAATTGCATATGTAGACGTTGAGGCCCGCAGCATCATCAAAATCATTCATTACTACTCCCGTCCGGCTTGCCACTTTCCGTCTTCCTTTACCCCACTCACTAACTCCTCACCAAATCCTCTTCGCAACCATGCTATACCGACTCGTCCCCTCCAGCCTTCCAGCTCCCCCGCCCTTCTCCTCTCTCTCCCTCGTCTTCGCGTCCCTATCCCTCAGCGCCCGCAACCCATCCGCATCGTCCGCGTAAATCCACCTCTTCTTGTCGTCCTCCACCTCCACAACCCCCCACCCGCCCACTCTCTTGCCATCCGTCGTAGTAACCATCTTCTCCCGCTCCTTCATGCCCTTGTAGCGGCTGCGCGCGAAACCGAGAAGACACATGCCCAGCACGAGCTTAAAGGCGAGAAGGACGAAGTAAGCGACGAGAAAGACGACGATCATAGTCGTGAAGGCGATGGCGTCGTCAAGCGACCACAGGTGCCAGACGGTGCTGGGGTTGTTGCCACCGGCGCCGAAAGAGCTGCGGCCGAGAGCGCGGCGGAAGATGTGGTCGATGTGGGCGAGGGCGGCCGTGGTGGCCGGAGAGGAGGTGGCTTGGGATGATTCGACTGAGAGGGATGTGGCCGATGAGGGGATGGGAAGGGGCATGTGAGTTGCGAGAAACATGTGGTAGGTTTGGATGGTGGCGCGGATGAAGAGGCAGGCGAGGGGAAGGACCGGGAGGCCGAGGCGTTTGGTGAGGTTTTGGTCAAAGAATGCCTGAGTCTATTAGTCGGCGGTTGGGACTAGGTTTTTCTCACGACTTACGTTGGAGTAATAGTCCTTAGCCAGCACATCAAGAAATCTTCCGTAGACGGCTGGCTTGGTGTTATTGAACTTTGTGATGTAGGCATGTTTAAGCCAGTCAACGAGCATCTCGCTGCCGAGAACAAGCAAAAAAGGCCCCAAAACCTGGCCAGTCCACTTGGGAAAGATGGTGAAGCTTTTCGGAATGATGCTCGTGCTCCTGAAAGGTGCACTGGTCCCGTTCCCGCCAATGCCTCCTGTACTCGATGATCCTGAGATGTCCCCGAGGATGCTGAGACCACCGACCTCAACAATATTGCGGCATGCAATAATCATCAGCATGAGCCATAGCTGGAACCTTTCGACCATATCCGCACAGGTCAACTGGAAGAGATTTTCCTTCTCAAACTTCTTAAAAACGGTTCCCTTGATCTCGACAAACTGATTTGACATTAGAAGCGTGAGGAGAGCATTCGAGTATGAGTTGACGGCGACGTTGAGCGTAATGACCTGGTAAAACAGCGCGGTGGAATGAATGGATGTGTACGCCAAAGCGAGCAGAAACATCCAGAAGGGCCGTATGACTTTGCTTCTTCCATCGGCATTTCGGTCCAGAGTCTCCCGAGACAGGAGGCATTCGAGGATGTCTTGTCCTAGAGCGGAAAACAGTCGATCGCACACTTCTAGTACGTTGTAGATGACGTAAAGTTTGATTGCGGCTTGACCTCTGATGTTATGATACGTTTTGCTAGCATCAAACCGCATCAGAACGAGACATGTGGCAATCACCAACAACCCTTTCAGGATGTCTGCCTTGTGGTTTGGAAGAAGTGTTGAAGGTACAGACTTCATCCTGCGATGGCGGTAGATGGAGGATCTCGGGGGTCTCCGGGATTGCGGTGGTTCCATAATAACGGGGATACTATTTCCACTTGAGATACCGGATGGAGGATCAGACGCCTGCGAGAATGATGATTTGCGAGGCGTTGAATCATGTTCTATCGAGCCGTTGCCGGACGCATTCTCTATGGCCCCTCGCCTTCTTTGCCAAAGTCTACCCAAACCTTGGTAGGTGAAGACGGCAATGCCCTGCGCCTCTTTCCACGCATTCGTTGCCCACCATTTAACAAGAATCCAGATAGCCTTGAGAAATCGCAAAGGTAGGATGGTGAAAGTGTAGAGCCAGGCATCAAGACAGGCAAGCGCGCCGAAGCCGAGAGATTGCTCCAATTCAAACGGGAGGATAAGGAAGTTTAATAAACGTTCGAACTTGATCCTGGAAGACTCGTAAGGAAAATCGCTGTTGACAGATCGATGAATGTAGAGTGGAGAGGGCTTCTCTGAGGATAGTTCCAGTTGCAGGTAGGTAGGAATGGACAACGGCGGTAAGGGAATAGTTGCTGGCATGGGAGAGGCCATCGGGGTCTCCTGTATGGCAGAGGGCTTAAGGCCACCGTTGGATTCTCCTCTTTTATCATCCAGATTCAAGGGGGTTGGTCGAGACTTGAGCTGGCTCGGGTCTAACGACGGCGTGGTGCCCCTAGTGGATTGTTTCCGGCGCATGACGGGAGTGGAAACAGTGCGTGACATGATAGGTTTGCTCCTGGACTCACGAGACGAGGACTTGGCGTGGTTCAACTCGAGCTGAGCGGCCGCATCCTTTGCTCTCGATGAGCTGCGCCTTCGATGCTCTCCGTTCTCCGGGGGCGATATGAATTTCTCCGGGGGCGAAACGAACTTCTCCGGATTGGTGTTTCGGGAGTGGCTGGTGGAGTGATCCTTCTCGATGATCACGGGCGCTTCATCCAGCTTGGGCATGGGCTCCAGAAGCGCATCCACAGGGCGAAGAGGCAAAGATGTTGGGGACGAGGTGAGCTCGTGGATTTGGGCCGGCGACAGCTTCAAAATGCGTTCCCGCTCAGAGTCGCCAGCGCGCGGTGAGCTAGGCGAAGTCACACTGCTCTTCCGCCTGCTCTTCTCCGGCTTCGCATCCAGTCCAAGCGGTTTGGAATCACTGACGCCGTCCATTGGCACGGAGCCATGGCGGTGTGTCCTGCCTCTTCTCTCGACGCCATTGCTGTCCTGCTTCTTCTCTCCGCCATGCGCAACTCCATTCGACGCAGCTCCTTCTGGCGCAGTAGAGATGCCTAGGCCGGGCGGGGCGCCATCCTCGGCGGCGGAGAGGTCTGCCGGGCTCGGGGAGAGGGAGGGCGTCGGGAGCTGTTGGTTTGGCGGCGACAGCGGCGGAAACGACTCGGCGGCGGCCTCAGGGTCGGGCAGCCCGTTCATAGCGCTGCAATGTCGGAGTCAGGGCGACTGACATGCTTCGACGCGCAGGTTGAGAGACACGCAAAGGGGCGGGCGCGCTGGGTGGGGAATGCAGAATGAAGGGTGATGACAAGGTATAGCTGGCGCCCCGGTGCTGTGGTGCCCTGACGCGCGCGGCTGACGTCGCGTTGGACGCCGAAGCGCCGACGTGTGCCACAGCGGGGTAGACGCGGCCAGAGCTGCCTGCAGCTCGAGAGCTCTATCTCCGCCCACCCTTCCTCCGTCGTCCTCCGCAACCCGCCAACTTGCCCACCATGTCTGGCTACGAAGGTGCGTACTCTCAAATCCCCGTCGCAATGCATCGCCCCACTACTCCGCAAGCTTCATGCCTCCGTCTGTCTTCGATTGCCGCCACAATCGCTCGACCAGGCCGCATCCTTGCTTTCGCTCTTTACACTCGCGCCGCCCGGACACCTTACGATCGATTCCCCACTGCAAGCTCAATCAGAAAACCACTCACACCCCACAGTCGAGCACGGCATCACTGCCGACGAATCCAAGTCGGACGAGCCCCGCCGCCGCCCCGATCTCTCCACCTTCTACTCCGCCCTCGAGCAGCTGGACACATCCGACCCCGCGCACGCCCGCCACAACCCGCACGCCGTACCCACCCCCGCCGACGTCATCAGCGTCTTCTCCATGTACCGCGACGCCATCATGATGCTGTCCCGGGACGCCGGCGACGGCGCTGACAACCCGCTGCTCGAGCAGCTCGACAGCATGATCGACAATCCGCCCAAGGAAATCAACGGTGTGCCCGACAGCTTCTTGGACGAGTTGGATCGTGTCCCGAAGAAGGAGCTAAAGAAGGACGATACCTGCGCTATCTGCCACATGGCGTTTCTGGACGGTATAGTTGACACAAAAAGAAACGGTGTGGGAGCTTGGTGCTGATGCTTCTAATGCAGATCCGTATCTTCTGGTCGTCGAGCTGCCTTGCAATACGTCCCACAGGTTCGACCTCGACTGCATTCGGCCTTGGTTGAAGCTGAACAGCACGTGCCCTCTCGATCGCAAGAATCTGCTCAAGAAGAAATCGCCGCCGCCTCCGCCTGATGATGATGAGGAGGAGGAATGGGATGACCAGTATGCATGATTGGGAAGAAAATGGCCAAAGTGAAGTGCATGGTATGGCGTTAGGGGTTGGTTGGGATACCAGCGTAAGTGGCTGTGATCGCGGGCGAGAATGCTCTATTGCCATTATTGTAATTCCCGGTGAAGCTGTCATCCTGTCTGTACCAAAAGCTTTCAACGCTTTTTTTGTTCTCGCTCTGTGTGCTTCAATATCATTCAGTCAATTATATCCTGACGACTAAGTGCGTTGGTGACCGTCAAGCAGAAACATTTTGACTCTCCGGTACAGGAGGGTATTCCGCCGGACATTATAGCATCCACCGCCAGACTCGCCTGTGCTAGGTGCCATAGCCCAGTACATATATTATCGGGCAGCCCCTCGTAGGGACATTCAGGAGTCTGGATCGGGTGAAAAACAGACGATACCCCCAGAGTCTGTTCTATGGAGCCAGTACGCGTTTCCGGGAGTATTAAATGTTTCCTCCTGATGTGCGCTGAACGCGGCTAACGTGAGCTAGCCACACACTTTTGCTCTTCTTCTTTTAGCTCTTCTATACTTTACCCTTCATTCTTTTTTCTGTAGTGGTATTAACGTGTCGAGACAATTCCTGTTGGTACGGACACAGTTGGTCGCGAAGAACTGGCAATACAGGGAGAGGTGCTCCAGCAGATAGAACACGTCACTTTTCAAGTAAGTTACCCGTATGGGTAGTATGGATAGTGAAAGCATTCGTCCGAATGCAGAATACTTCGATTGAATTATCAAGAAGGCATCCGGATGAATGCCCTGCGACCCACTGTGCGGGGGCAAGTGCGCTGCAATTGTGCTTACAATAGAATCTTACAACTATATATGCAGTGTTGCAGATATGGATAGACTTGCGCCACACAAGCCGAAGTGAAGCTGATTGTTGCCCACTGCCACCCAATCAAGACTAGCGTCATTTGCCAGCATTTATGTACTTCCGCACTCTCAACCACATCCTTCCGCCATGAACTCGCTCACCATGACCTCCTCCAGATCGTCCGCATTCCTGATGCCGGTGATCAATGGCGGTGTTACGTCCAGCGACGACGAAGACGAAAACGACAAATTCATCATCGCCCAGCTCAAAGCCTCCAAGCACCTCGCGCAGACCTGTCAAGAGCTGCACAGCGTGCGTCTCATCACCCGCGCCTACCTTCTCGACACCGTCAACTGGCCCATCGGCAAGGAGCTCCTCCGCGGTCCCGGCAAGTACGAGGCGCTCGAGCACATTCTCGAACTCCACTACCCGCTTCACCACAGGGAACTGGTGCGTACCTCACCTTCGAAACCTACGTGCATAAAATCCCACCAAGACTGACTCGTTCGGGAATTGAAGGAGGCCTACACCCGCGAGGTCAACGCGCTGCAGCAACTGCTCGAGCAGCGCGGCCGGGAGCTTCTGGAAATGGAGGTTCTGGCCGCCGCGAACCTGAACGAACAGGAGCACCGCATGATCCAGCGGGGCGTCCAAGACATACAGGAAATGTGCCAGAACATCGATCAACAATGGAGCGAGGAAAACTAGCTGGACAAGTCTATTTGATACCCGAGCACGTGGCGCTCTGAAGGATCGGATGGGATTCCGCAGGGAAGCAGGCTCTGGGGCTGCGCGTCATGGGGAACACTACTTTAGTAGGAGCTCAGCCTGGCGGGGTTCCCGGCACGAAATCTTATCTCACTTTGCTGTGGAGATTGCTCTGGAATCATTACTATGACACGTGGGTAGTTGAAGCGTTCACCCAGATGCGTTTGGTGCTCCTCCTACTGCACATTCACGTTCGAGGGAAGCCTCGACTGCCCTTTAATGCATGGACTTGTTGCAATACTCCCAGAACCAACAAACCTCGTAAGAGCATAGCGGTAGGGGTAGGGATAGGAAAAATAGTAAGATGAAGGGTAGGAAATGTAGGAGATTAGCGGCTTCCTTCATAATACGGAAATAAGTCGAGCCAATGGGACGTAATCTCATCATCCAACCATTCGTTCTCATTCTCATTCTCATTCCCATTCACCCGTCGATGAGGAAATCCTCTGATACTACAGTGAGCGCACTGCAACGAAGGGAAACCTAGTTCCACTTCCTTGCTCATTCAAAGCCCTTCACCACTCAGGTCATCCGTTTCTCATCTCCACTCCCCTCGCTCCGCCAGTCGACTCCGCCAACTACCATGCCGCACTCGCTAAGAAAAGAACATCACTTTTTGCCTCGCCGCATTAACACCCCCACCAACCATCACTCATTACGCCATCCTGAAACCAGTTCGAACCACCGAAAAGAGTGAAAGACAAACACCAGGAGAGAGATTTTAGAAGACGAAGAAGCCTACGAGTCCGCAGTTAAGGGGGCAATGAAGCATCTGATAAAGAAACTCCAAAGGTCAGAGGCCGGAGAGCTGGAAGTTGGACATCAATCCACTAATTTGATTTCGCAAATTAGCATAGCTTGTCAAAGTGCAACTCAATGTTGTTGTTGTTGCTGCTGCTGACTCAAAACTTGTGCAAGGACAGCCAAGTAGCCATCTCTGACCAAGCTGGCCGGGTTGAAGTGCAGGCTTTGATTTAGCGCAGCCGCCGCCGTAGCTGCTGCTGCCGCCGCAGCAGCAGCATTGCTGATGTCGTCCTTGGGCGGATCCTGGTTGCTGCTGCTACCTGGCCGGTTCTCGGAGGCCTTCGAGGCCGAGTCCCTACGCTCGCCAACAGCAGCTTCGGCGAGGTGCTCGAGCATGGTGGAGGAACCACCGTTGGACTCGTTGATGGATGAGCGCTTCTTGGAAACGTACTCCCGGATACTAGCGTCCCAACCGACATCGCCCTCAATTTTATTGCGGCTGAGAAGGTTCTCAAGCTCTCCCAGAAGCCGCAACGATTCTTCCCGGATGTCGTCCTTCTCAGCGAGCTCACCCAGCGTCAAAGCAACAACAGCAGCGAAGTGGTGATACGGCGAGGTGATGAGGGCCGAATGCCTCTGCAGATGGGTTACTATCGCTGTAGCGTCATGCAGGATCTCACCAGGCTCGGACCATGGCGTGAAGCGGACGATGAGGAGATGAACATGGAAGTAAGCAAGTAGGATCAATGGGTCGGGATCTGCGGGAAGCGTCTCCGAGAACGTTTCTAAGCGACCCAGGAAGGAGGTTTTTGTCCATTTCAGTAAGACATTGGTCGGATCAAATAGAGCCATGACGTCATTGTTCGCCGCAGGGGCATCTGCAAGCGTCTTGTGATAATCGGGCAGTGCTGAGAGAATCTTGCAGAGACGGGCCAGGGCAAAAGTCACGGGCCCAAACAGGGTTTCATCATCTCCGGTAAGATGGCTACGCTCAGCAGAGAGGCTGGGCCTGCTTGAAGTGGCAACGGCGTGGAGCTGATCGACGATGACCAAAATCCAAAAGATGCGTCGGCTCAAGGATTCGTCACTGTCTGGGCTGATCTCCTGACCTCTCTGTCTGAAAATCAGCGCGTCGAACCTCAAGTCAGACGCAATTCTTGCGGCGGCGGCGATGCACATGTTCTTCAGAGAGCCAGCGGCCAGATCAGGAGATAGGCCGCCCTGCGAACGCGAAGGACCGTGCGTGTCCGCCTCAATGGCGAGAAGCAGGAAGCTTTGAGCGAGGATTATACCGGCGGGTTTAAACAGGGAACCGGTAGCACCGGCTAGGGATGTTAGCTGTTGATATGCCTTGTGGCATCGGTCCAGGTGGTTGGACTCCAAGGCAAGGCTTGAAGAAGGCCAGGCTCGGACGACGCAGTCCAACGCAGCGGTAAATCCATCGCGCACTTTCTGGTCGCAAGTTGCCAGACGTCCTTTGAGATTCCTCAAATCGAATGGCAAGATGGGATAGACGTCTTGGATGACGCGATAGTACCTGAAAAAAAAAAAATCAGCATCAGAATGTCATGAGAACAGCAGGTCAACACTTACTCATTCACCGCGACATCCGCATTCTGACTAAACTCGAAGAACGCAGCAGCGGGATCGTGCTCATAGCCCGTATATGTCTCTCTGCGGTCCCACGCTTGTTGGGCGCCATTTGGTGGCTGAGACATGGAGGTTCGGAATTGGTCGCCAGGGCCTTCAGACATGGAATGAGTTCTCTTCCGCTCGTTGCCGTACTGTGCTGCCGGAGAAGCGGAGAAATCCGGCAAGCCTGCCATGCCCTGATCGCTCATGGATTGAAGGTAGCTCTGGAGCTCGGGAACCTGGGAATGTTGCTGCCCGTTTTGCGGCGAGTGTCCGATTTGTTGCTGCTGCTCGTACTCTAGCCTGCTGAGGCGATCGGCCAATTCTTTGATGTAGCTAAATTTTGTTAGTGTCTTATGATAGAACCGAGGGAGGGAAAAGAGACATACCCTTTGCTCGGACCTCTCTTCATCGGTTGCCTACTGAACTGACAGCGGGCGCCTGTTCGTTTGCAGCTTGTGCATGCCTCGGGCCCATTCTCTGAAGTTGCATCACAGCGGATCTACAGCTAGTTAGAGGAATTGCGGGAGAGCAGAAGAAAAAAAATGGCGCGACAGAATCCCACCTTTTTTCTCCGGCACTCGTCGCAGGCGCGAGAGACCTTGGACCTCTTCCTTTGATTGCTATCCTGCTGGCTATAGTGGGGATCCTGCGCCATGCTCATCGCATTCTGCGCCATCTGCTGCGGGGTCGAAGGCTGCTGCACAGGCGTGTGGACCTGGCCTGCGTGGGGAATCGGCAGGCCATGCTGCGGCGGGTGGTTCTGAACGGGGCCCATGGGGGCTTCGGCGGCGCCGCGCAGCTGGGCAGAAAGCTCCTGCTCGAGGGTCTGGCCGCTGTGGAGCGACAGGTGAGGGTCGACTGCGCTCGAAGCCTCCGGCGGCGACATGTTGCCATTGGGATGCGCGTACAGGCCTGCGGCGCCGGCGGCCATTTGCGCGGCGTTGGGCGACGGGTACGACTGCGGCTCCGACATGTTTGCCGTGTGACGCCGGGCACGATTTGACGCGTCGGGACGGCTTTGGATTGATGGCGGCGCTGCTTAGATACGCGTCTCTGCGGTTGGCGGGTCGTGGCAGGTGGAGGCCGTCGACCGAGTCGCATTTTGGTTTGCGCGAGTACAGGCTTATGTAATGGCGCTAGCCGAACAGGCAGCTCTGAGAGGCACGCAATGGTGCGCGGCGACGCATTTCGCAGGCATTGTCGACACTTGTCCACGTTCTGGCATCCGCACAGCAGTTTGCATCCATCATCGCGGTCGGAGGTCGACACGAGATGTTGGCTGACGCGCCGGGTCGGAGCGCGAGTTCTTCCTCGTCGGAGCGTGAGTTCTTCCTCGACGGCGGAGAATAGAGCACCCAGCCAGCGGGCGGCGGGCGGCGGGCGGCGCTTGTGGCCTGGCAGCCTGGGAGCCTGGCCCTTTGGCCCCCGAGACACCACCCCGAGCTGTGCCCTGGTCTGGTGCGGTCTGGCTCAAACGCTTCTGCGCGTTTTCTGCGCCTGTCGCCAGCCGCGCAACCACCGGCTTGCGCCTTGGTATCACGCTCTCACACGCTTGAGCCGCCGAGCGGGGACGCCACACATCCTCGGTCGTCGCCATCGCGACACAGCTGTGCGGCGTCAGTTCGCTCGGTTCTGCAGGCATCGCCCGGAAATAGAAGCCTCCATCTGCATACGAAGTACGGACACGCGGAAGGAATACGGCAAAGCGGACGGACTTCAACTTCCTCCGCAGAATGCGTCCTTCTGCCGTCAGTCTAGATTTGCAGCACGAGACCCTGCAATTGCGCTGCCTTCCAGCACAAAAGCGCCTATCCAATATGCCATCCCATGGTGTCTCACACGATCACGCTCATTCACACGATCACACCCATGCGGAATGACTGGCAGACGCTTGCCAGCTAAGCTGCTTGCCGTGCTGTGTGCCTGCGTCGAGGCCGGGAGGGATCCGGCATGATCTCTCCAGACCAGGAGATATCTCCAAAAATAGGAAAGAACAGAAGCATATCATCGCTGATCTGCGAACGCGGCTGCTCGACGGCTACTACGGCGTGGCTTCACCGTTCAGGGGGGTTGGACTGCGAGGTCTCGACGGCGCGTTTGCGGTCTCGCCTGACCGCTGTATTTGAGATGCTACGCCGATGCGGTGGCGGGTGAGCACACGGCACGGGTGTAGCAGCGACACAGGGGAATCTGGTTCCTGAGCATCCTCATGGGCTCGGATCTGTCTCGCGCGCTGGTGCGACTGGACAGGCCAGCAGTTTGCACCTGCGAGAGGAGGCTGCTCGTGCCCCGGGAGGTGGGAGCGGGTCGCGCGGGCAGCGCTGATCCACGACTTGGCAACCGTCAAGGGTCGAGAGAGATCGATAGCGTCAGTGGCCAGCGCAATCGATCCCCTCAGTATTACGTAGGGAGGGGAGCATGCCTTCGCGCTCGACTTCAACCATCGTGAGGCCGCTTCTACGCGTGCCAGCAATGCGGAATCAGGCAGCCCCCGCTAGCAGAATCCAAATTGGCTGCAGCTCCCGTCTGTAGTCCGCGCGGCCAGCGCAGAAGCTCGATCTGCGGGACATGGGCGTTCGTAAGAATATGGGGTTTCTTCACCGCTGACTGAGCCGAGTCGACTGGCTCGCATCGACGGCCTGCCGGCGCACGCATAAGTGCGTATGCTCTCGCCCGGTTGAATGCCTCGCTCCTGACGGGCGGGTTCAGGCGGCGGTTGTGCGTTGAAGTATAGTACCCACTGGCTCTGGCTGGTCGGCGGGCGCCGGCGGGCCCGGACAGGCTGGCACTGGCAGGCCGGTTGCCCTGCGTCCGTCGCGGCGGCGGCGCAAAGCAGCGGTGGAAGTTGGTGGACGCTGCGACGCCGAGCGGGCGCGCGTGATCGCCATCGACTAGAGGACGCACGTCCGGGAGAGGAAGGCGCACTGGCAGGGATCGCAGCAGCCGGTCACACAAGAACGGTGGCTGTGTTGGACGCATGTCGGCAACCGCGGTGGGCAGGCGCGACGGTGCTCGCGGTTCGGTTTGGGCCCGCGGCGGGCTCCTCGGGCGCATCGCGCGTCGAGCAGGGTGGCAGGGAGCGTGACCGGGGGCTCAGGAGGCCTTGGGGCTGGCGGCGAATGGGCGTGGGCGCTCGTCTGGTCGCGATCGAGGGTCGCAGAAAGCAACGGCGTGCGCAGCGCGCTGACCGGGGCCTCGCACTGGCTCTCTGGCCGCTGCGTCTGCGGGAGTGGGCTGGCCGTAGCCCGCTAGGCCTCTTGCGGCTGGAATTTTCACCAACTCCGCCCGCCCTCAAGTCGGCTGTCTCCCCTCCCAAACCACCCATCCAGTCCATCGAGGAAAACCCTCCATTTCGACCTGTGCTGAAAGGCCCTACTCATTCCCGAGTCGAACGCGTTACGGCCAGCGCCATCTGGTGCACGGCTCGGCCCCTCTCCCCTCTCTTCGCCTTCTCTCTCCACTCCACCGGCATTGCGGCGTTTCAACGGCTTCCCCAGCGCCAGCCGCACCGCGTTTCGCTCTCTCCCGGCCCTGATCCTCCTCCGACTGTGCTCGCAGACCGCACGCCCCATCGCGACACCTCCGCGCTCGTCGGCCCGCCACCTAAAGCCGCCGCGTCGCACCCTCGGCCAAGCCTCACGCCGCCTGCCCTGTTTTCGACCCTGCGATCGTAGAGAGCGTCAGCCAGACCGCCCGGCCTGTGCACATCACTCCAAGCATGCCTATTTTCAATGGCGAGAAATACGCTTGTGAATCGTGCATCAAGGGCCATCGCGTCAGCGGGTGCACGCACTCAGGTAAACCCTCCATCCACATGTGACGCAGTGTGCCGGTCGCCGCAGTCTCCACAACCAAGCAGTCTTCAGCCGCCACCATGAGCCGAGCCGTCCCGTTTCTGAGCGAGCCCAGGCAAGCAGCATACCTTCAAAGAATGCAACTCTGACAGGCAGACAGATCGTCCACTAAAGCACATCAACCCCAAAGGTCGTCCTGTCAAGCAATGCGAACACTGTCAGAAGGCTCGCAAGACCAAGTCGCACCACGCCCGTTGCGACTGCGGCACCAAGAAGGACAAGGCGAAGGCGGAAAAGGCTGCTGCTGCCGCCGCTGCTGCTAGTGCGAGCGAGAGCGAACACGATGCTCTCAACATGGAGTCCGCTCTGAACTTCGCCGGCACTCCTCCAGGATGCGCTTGCCACCAGGGCGAGAAGTGCTTGTGCGGCATTAAGAAGGAACCGGGTGATCTCAAGCTCGATACCGGCTTTGCGAAGAACGTCGGCTTCAACAAGACCAAGCCACGCCTCACGACTGCCCACTCGGAAACCACCCTGACGGTCTTTGCCAACGGACACCACAAGCCCTGTCACCGCATGAACAACTCTGCTCACACTTCTGGAGCGCCGTACCGGATACCGCGCCACCACACCACCCACGGTACCGTCCACAGGTCTCATGATAATCTCGCCGAGATGTACAGTAGCACGATGGACCCTGCCCGTCGCTCTGTCGACAGCCTGAACTTGACGAACAATGCGTTTGGCTACTTCCCACCGCAGTCCACGGCCGAGAGCGTACCCATGACCCCTCTTGCTGGAAGTTTGGAAAACGATTCATCCATTTTCGACCCTACAAAGTATGTTTACAACCAGCAAAGCGCCCTGAGCAAACTGGTCGGCGAGACTCCCGAGCCTCCCCATGGCCTGCCCATGTCGGAAAGCATGCCGGTGCACACGTATTCTTGGATGAGCGGCATGTACGCCCCTGCCCCGCAGTACGGTGTGGAGAGCATATCTACCTCTCCTACTGGCGATCTTACCCCGGACTTTGACTACAACATCCCTTCGGCTGCGGCGGACATGACGTCTAACCCGTACCCCTGGTCTGCTGGCGATCTTCCCCTGGATCCGAACAAGCTCTCGGACTCGCTCCAGCCTGTATCTCACAGCGGCGACTCGAACCGACAGAGCGTGCCTGGCATGACAACTTCGTCTTCCGGCGCACAATCCGAGGTTGGTGAACCTGCTCTGTTCGGCGACATGGACTTGAACAAGATGCAACAGGAACCTCCCGCGGTCAGCGATCAACAACTGATGAACGATCCTTTCCAGATGCGGGATCCTCAATCTTACCGCCTCAGCTCAGCCTCACTCAGTCAGCAAGATGTTCGCCAGCAAATGCCCACCTCGGTCCCAGCGAATGAGCCTCGCCAGAACCTGGATCTTGACTTCATGCAGAGCTCTCAAGATAACAATCTCATGGGTCAACCCGCCATCTTCGGTACTAGCTCGCTGGACAACCAGCCCATCTTCCCGACTACCACTGCCGCTTCGTCGGGTTTCCCGGACACGTCGTTCCCGGCTCCCGATTTTACCACTCCCATGAACACTCCCCAAAGCGGCCTCGATGCCACTGCTCCGCCGGATGCGCAGGGAACGGACTGGTACAATCTTCTTGGCACTGGCATAGGTGTCAACGCGTTCTCAGTCCCGATAGAAACTCTTAATAACCAGAACGCGGAATTTCCGACCTGGTTATAATCCACAGGTCAAGCTGCCAGGCCGTCGCTCGTTCGTAGTCATATCTCTTGGCAGCTCGTCTCGCATTCGGCATGCAAAGGTGGCTCAGGGTCGGAGGCCTCGCGGCGGGCTAACCGCGAGCAATGGTTTACGGCCGCCTCGGCAGGCTAATCGAAATTACCGAGCATGCGAGATTGGCTGTCGAAGATTGTGCGATATTTTCACATGGACGCCGCACTTTCACCAGCACACGGCCTGCCCCAGCATTAATTAGGTAGTTTTTCATTCGGCTTGTTTTTTTCATCGTTTCCTCGAGAGATATCCTTTACGACGCCATGACATATGACGCTGTAGATGCGATGATACCATCCCTTGTTGGCCACTCTCGCCGTCCAGTCACTCCATCATCCATTTCTCAGCAACTACAGCAGTTCACCGCAGTAGAAAGACCAACAAATTCGCCGCGCAAAATAGCACCAGCGACAAAAACAGGCAGCACAGAAGCAGCATCTTTTCGACCGCATATGGCAAGCATCTCTGGCATTTTTTTCTCCTTTATGCGCCTAGCGAAATAGACTTCTTGCCAGTTTGGTCCTTTTGTTTCTTACCAATCTTCCATTACCGGTTTCAGTCGGGCAACTGGGCGGGCGGGTGGCTGTCTTCTTTACACACTTACTTTCTTCAGCGCTACACCTGACAAGAGAAGCACCTGTGCGCGCGCGGTCGTTCTCAGCATTGCGGTTCTTTCACTTTAGTACCTTTGTTTTCATCCTTCGAGCTGTAGATATCATCCAAGGGAGACACGGGAAGGGCTTTTTTCCTCAAGGGTGTGTGCCATTTCTTCTTACACACACGCAAACCTTCTACCTTTTGGGCGGCATATAGTGGAGTCAAAAGTATAGACGGCGGAATCCTTTTTTTTTGGGTAACATATACAACTTTTTTTTTGGGGGATTCATCATAGTTGACCGACTCGTCATGATCCATATCTTGAAACTTGGGCATGCAATTCACTGAATCGGCATGTGCGGCCTTCTGATTCAATCACACGTCGAAGAGGCAGGTTCATCCTCGACCATTCGCGACGTTTGATGTGTTGTTGAGGCGGAGACGGGAGACTAACACGGCATGTACAGACGCAGCGTTTCAAAACATTTAAACTTAACTTGGTCACTTCCGGGAAGCGTCCCGCGGTGAGAGAGATGCAAGATCCTGCGTGCGGATCGAGAGCAGAGAGCAAAGTGCAAAGCCTGAAACGCTACCGAAGTTACCGCGGCCGGCCGGCTGGGTCTTCCGCGGAGATGTGATTGGTGAAAGGTCAAGGAAGGGGGGGCAGGGAGGGAGGGACCACCCACTCACCCACTCACCCGTTCACTCACCTCACTGCTATACGTACCGTTCTGCGAGAGGCAGCGTGTCTGCGAGAAGAGAAGGGGAGGGGAACGGGGAAGGATCCGGATGGACCGCTCCAGCGGAAGGCGGGAAGCGGCACGCACGCATCCATCAGCAGAGACGGGCTGCGCCTACTGCGCGGCTGCTGTGCGATGATGAAACAGAGCGCCGTGTGTGTGTGCGGCCGCGGGGGGGAATGACGGTGCGGGCGCAGCCAGCGGCGGCTCGGCTGCGAGGCGGCAGGATATTTTGCTCGTCGTCGATGGGGCAAGGCAGGGCAAGGGGAAAAAAGAAGGAAAATGAGGCGGAAGGGGGCCGCCGCGATTGGGCAGTTGTCGGCGACCTTTTTTTGGGGGGCGGGAGGGTGTGCCCGTGAAGACTCGTGGGTGTGAAACACGAGAACTCGTGGCCAGGGATCGCGGGCTCAGATGTCAGGGCGGAGGAGGGGGACGAGACGAGGCCGGCGGAAATGGTGCCGTGTTTGCTCGCCGTTGGCATCCTTGCCGAGGCCTCAGGTCCGCTTAGGCGCGGTACTTGGGGGATCGCGATCCGTGGTTGCGAGTGTGATCTTCTGGTTCGGCCCGTTTGGTTTTTCTGCTCTCTTTGTGTGAACGGTCTTTGTTGAGTCTTGGTTGGTTGCCGGTACGGATGGTGCGCCAGTCCAGCTCGCGAGGAAAACTTGGGATGGAGAGCAGCCCGAGGCTACCGATTCCAGCCAGGCAGCTTTGCCGAGTCGAGTGCAAATTACCGATGGTGGATTTGTGTTGCGTCCGCGTGTTGGATGCAGATGGGGCCTTCCTCCGATATAGCGCCGGAGACGCCTCCGTTGGTGGGTTGGCGAGGCCGCTGCCGCGGCTTTGGAGGTGGGCGGCGTGGATGAGGTTCGGACTGGGCTCTCGTGGGACAGAGATGGGTGAAGTGAAGCTACATCAAGGTGGAAAGGCAAGGAGGAACGCAGTTCATGTGGTCACTGTCAAGAGGTCGCTTGGAGATAGGCGTCACGGAGTATTACTTGGAGAGATCAGGTACTCCGGAGGATCAGCTGCGCAATACGGGACGAACCGACCGACGGCGAATTCTGAAAGTCCGAAGGCCTGCCTAGGTACGATGATCAGAACACGGTGTGGTGCCGGGCTCCTCCAGCAACGGGTGCTTCAAGTGAGGGCTGGGCAGCACACGTGCTTTGGCTTGGAGGTTGAACGAATGCAAAAGTCGTTGCCGATGTCGTCAGGAGCCAAAGGCGCTCGTACGAACGCACGATCGACGTTTGAATGATCTGCGTGTCTGGCTCGATTCACCCAACCTGGTGTGACAGCCGTGCTGTACCTGGAACGATCGAGATTGCTTGTAATTAAATACCTGTATAACGAGCCTCTATAACGGTATGTCCGGTGAACAGTGCCTATAATGAAACTGGTAACGGAACCTGGATTGCCTAACTGCCCTTGCTTGTCTCCCTGCCAGTCCTGCAATCTACCCCTACTCACACTCGCGGATTGCCTTCCTGCTCGACGGCACGATCGATGACAGCCCAGAAAGTTTTAGGTGTTGGAGCTAGCGTCGTGGTTGGGCGGGCTGATAATAGCCTGCCCAGTGTCCATGCTTCGAGGGTAAGCTCGGTACCCAGGTCGTTTGATTCAGAGAAGACCAATGGCCACTGTGAGGGTTCCGATCTAGCAGGGGCGCCACAGACTTCTACAAAACAATCGCCTGGCTGCCCCAAATCTTTTCTGAGATAGTCCATAACACGGTGGAAGAAGTCGCACTACTTGGCTGGCTAGTCAATGACTTCCGATTGCCGCCTCCGGCCCATGGATTGCGGGTCTGTTTAAGCGCGGTCGTGGATAAGAACTTGAATCTCTCCTGGGCCGTAGCCACTCTTCTTGAGCACTTCACGCCACAACCCCAACCGGAATCAGTTTCTACAGGGGTCCGAGCATAAGCTGATTTCTACGGCAGTTTTCCCGTAACGGTTCAGAGGCCGGCCCTTGGTATCGCAGTCGCGGAGCGATGCTCATCCTTGCTTAAATAAGCTGAAAACTCCTTCCAGGTCGTCATTCTCGACCAGACTGAAGATCTCTGAGTTGTCCGGGACCATGATATGAATAGAAAGCTTGGGTGGCATGACCAGGTATCCACCATCCGACGTCATTCTTTGGTAGAAGGACGTAGACAGTTTCATCCGTAACTCCGGCAAAGATGGCATATAAGTCAGGATGGCGGCAAATCCCAAAACACCGTCGCCGAATTGTTCGTTGTTTTCCCGTGTCTCGCTCGATCCGGCGCCTTCGAACCGTCTAGTTCGTGTGCGAAGAAAGATGGTGTTGCGGATTGGGTGTCTTGCAATGAAGAACTGAATTTGGGCATATTGTCGTGAGGGGGGTAAGGGAGGTACCCTTTATACCCGCGTCTCGGCTATCTGAGGAAGACTAGTGTTACATGAACCCTGATATGCTACAGATGGTACCCTCATTGACGAGCACTATTGAAGATGTCCATCATCGATGGCTTGGGCTGGATCTCGAACGCGCGAGATAGGTTCTACGCGGGTTAGCCATTGTCAGGAAAGTTGTACTGAATACTTACTCTCGTCGTTAATCTTGACCTTGAAGGTAGTGTCAAGGAATCCTCGTACCCTCTTAACATCAGACCTCGGATCCTCGCCACGGGGCCTTCATCATGACGCTTGCGCTTTTTTCCAGATCTTGTAGATGGGCCGTTGCAAACTGCACCGAGCAGCCTTCGAAGTTCTTTGATGATATCACTTGCCTCCAAAGAGCCGACCAACTTCTCGTTTGTGTCCACAAGGCTTTCGAGTTTTCGTATGGATGGGAGAAGGCTAGGAAGACTTGCGGACCGGCATGATCTGGGCAGCGAGACAATGCTGGAATCAGAGTCCGAGCCGGAATCCTCAGTGGATGATTGATGGGACGTGGAGCTTAAATCAGGTTGCGTTCGATGGCCTTGCTGGATGGAGAGCTTTTCTAGCATGTCCTTGATTACGTCGAAATGTGTTTGGGAAAAGGATGGTATAGCATCAATTCGTTGACCGAGCTTGTCCAATGCCTGTTCCCTGCTTCGTTGTACCACATTGGAGTGGCCCTTAAAGGATTTCAATTGTTCGGCAAAAGAAGTCAATGTGGTAGCGTTTTGATGAAGGAGTTGTACATCCGAAGCTAGATTGCTGGACTAAGATTTAGCGGTCTGTTGAAGAGCTGATACCCTCTGCGTTTAATTGGTCCTACAGGGAGTAGTGCTTTGGACGATAGAACGCGTTGAGGAAGCAGAATACCTGCAGGTAGTTGAAGCATTCATCCGGATAGCTTTATTAATGAGATCATAGAGAGGGAGAAAGAAAGTGAAATGCGAGAGATGAAATTAGGAACGGGGGAGAACGGAGATGGTCTTAAGGGAATGGGCTGCGCTCTGCGGCTGCGTCCACCATGTAACACGCGCAAGACGGAATCGAGCCAGCTCAGCGCGTGTCCTGCCACCATCGCTCATCTTGGCGCAGCCTACACAGCACTCTGGCATGACCATATAAGCGGTCAATTAGGAGCTGGCAGCTGTTGTGCAACGTCCACTGGAAAGCAAAGATACGAGTGCGGGGTGTTGACGGGGTCCAGAGGAAAGGAAACTTGTTGCCGCCTTTCCCCCACGTGACCACTTAACCACTGGCAATCTCTGGACAGAACAGACTATTGGGATTTTATCATATTGGAAGAATTTCATAGGAAAAGCGGGCAATGTGATTCCGTAAAGAACACATTTATTTTGATTCATTCAACATAAAACAGGCAACATGAAACCCTCAACCTAATCCACGCAGCAACCTTCCATCTGCCAACAGCTCTCTCATCTCCCCTCACGTCATCCTTTCACCAGACAAAAAGTCCGTTCATTTCAAAGCCCCCACGTCGCTACTCAGGAGGAACCCCTACCACACGTAGCAAGACGAAAAACCACCACCGTCCGAGCTATCTCCGAGACGTCACTCCGATCCAGAACGCCCTCCCACGCTCTGCAGAACGCCTGGATCACTCCCAGTCCTCTCGATCGCCCGTCGATGACGGCATCATGTCATCAAGGTTACCGAAACACCTCCCATGCGCCTTGCGGGCATTGTATCCAAGTGCACAACTCCCAATAACGCACGCTCCTCAATTCTGGGGACGGGGGATATCGGTGTGTGGGTATGTGGCTTTTTCGTCGGCATCTCTGTGGGTATTGCTGGACGGCCCACGAAGCATGGATGAGTTGACGGCCCGTTAGAGAGTGTGGTGTGTGGTGGCCCGGCGGCAGCGGGGAACTGTCGGCGCGAGATCTGGCCTCCGAGTCGGCAGTCGGGTGAAGGGAGGGAATGAATGTCGGCATTGCCGAAGATACCATGGCACGGGATGGCGTTGCTGGCTGCTCTACCTTGGATCTGGTTTCACTTTTCCAAGACTACTGGACGGGAAGGAGATTATGCCCCTTTGTCTCTGCTCTGTAATACCTCGGTATGTTTCTGCAAAGCTGTAGAAAAGCGGGAAGATGTGATACACACGGGTGTTCGAGTATTAATTCAGATGTAACGATGGCGAAGAGCCCGCAATCCCCAACCTAAAGAAAACCCAAATCTCACTGATAAGTAATTCATCTTCCTAATCGCCTCGTTGTTACGGCACAGCCTTTAAAGACGCAGAAAGGTGAGGGGCTCACGAAGGAACCCTGCAAGAAAAACATCACCACGTAATTAGTGCACGTGATGATCTGCCTAAAACCCACATGTCGCCCTCACGAGCCGGGCGACATAAAGCAACCGTCGCCCATTGTAGCCCGGCCACAGGGAGCAACACCAGATTGTCATAGCTTTCCTACAGTATATAAGCACACTCACTTAGCTAGAAACTTGACCCTTCGTGGTCAACTTCAATAATCAATCCGCACCATTGATTAGTAACACGGCCTTCGCACGTAGTGCTCTGTCACGTGTGTTCGTCACTTCGTTCTCTCACACCCTCCCTTGTACCCACTCAAGGTAAACCCTCACACGGCTTACCACCCTCTTTGGTGTTTGATCCTTAGAGGTAGAGGCCCGCCGTTACACTCGTGACATGAGGCCTGCATAGATTCATTTGCTTCCTCGGCCGCCAGACACGCCACGTCCCGCCTGAGTGGAATAGTATCATGTAAAAGATCGTTTCGAGGAATGAAGTACCAAGGCTTCCAGTTTTCCTCTAATTTCCAACTACCTGAGGCAGTGGTGATGTCCAAAAGCACCCAACATCATGGCTTCAATCCTTCTCGCCACCCCTCAAGCTTCATACGCCTCTTTACAGCACACTTACCCCAGACAGATCCAAGATATATCCAACAGAGCTGACGACGAGAAAAGGAAAATCGTACAAGACTTCATCCGGGCAGTTGAAAACCCCCTACAGACGTCCACCCGATCCAACACCATCTCTCGAATCTTCTCCACCACACCTCCTCGTCCTTCTGCTCCTTCCTCATCCCTCCTCCCGCCTCCATAATACAACTGACGCCGCCACAGCAATAGAGATACAAACCTCATATCCTTCATGCTACTGTCCAGGGAGCACAGCTCGCTCAGCAGACGTCTGAAGACCCTCTTCAAATCACCATCCCTCTCAGGAAGAAAAACTCCAGTGGACTGTCGTGCCCGATCACCAACTCAATCCGGAAACCGAGGTGCCGTCTCCTAAAACCAAAACATAATTTTGCTGGCGTTTCCCTGGCGCGTAGGATCAACTGGGCCGTTTCCGCAGTCAAAAAAAGCCCCCTTCGCGAAGCAAATGTCGGTTCAGCTGATGCTCTGTGGACTCGGATACCACATTGGTTCCGCATCACTCCCACCTGCGATTGTCAGGGACAAACTCTATGTCACAAAGACGAGAGTTGAAGTATCGACGGAGCGCTTGCTTAGAATGTGGTCAGCAACGGGTCAGAGGAAGTAGAGAAGAAGGAGCAGGCGTGTTGAGGAAACAGAACTTGCAGGCTGTCCCGAAAACCAAGCCGTGGCGCTCCGGATGGAGCTACCGATCCGGAAACCCCGTTCACAATCGCCAGCGCCCGGCTATAAGCCCGCGTTGAGCCGTGATCCCCCGACCTGACTTCCAATGGAGCCCATCTGCGGATCTGATAGTGAACGAGAATTTGGTGATCTTAGTTATTACCGGATGCCTGCGTGGTACAGCATCGGAAGAGCCTCCTGGAAGTTTGTAACGAGGCTGGTTTCACAGCAGTTGGAGCGGGGTAAGTAAATTTGATAACGCGACAACGGATCATCATCTCCGTGTCGACCATCCATTCAGACCACATATCTTCATGACAGCTCCGGAATCCATATTTCATCTACTTCCTGTTCTGCTTTGCACCTGCATGCCGTGAAAGTCATGTTAGTTTTTTGGGAGTCTCTGGAACGGCGTCCAAAAGCAACCAAGCCCCATTGCTTCCTCATTCTGTACGACAGACACGGAGAGCTCTCACGCCATCATCACTTCAAGCCTGTTCTCTTCACCAAACCGGGATACTCGAGAAGATGGCCAATCAATACCGCGCTATAGAAGAGAATATAGCTCTCCTGGCGTTGCTAAACCCGAAGCTTGAGCCGGCCACTCAACACAAAGCTCCAGCAGAGCGCAGAGACAGCGCGGGCCCTTTGCAACATACTCTATCATTCAAGCATGAAAAGCAACTAAACATATCTCAATTACGACTCCTCGGGCGGCTTCGTTCACGGCACGCAACAGCTTCGCAAAGATCCCGCAAACCTCCAGTACTACCGAAGCTACAGCATGCTGTAAGTCTTCTAGATACATTGGGAAGTTCGCCAAACGGCTACGCCATTTTCAAGAAACTTTCAACTTCGTTGGCGGATCTTTTCACAAGCCTTGAGGGATTGCCGACATTAAAAGCCCGCTCGAAGGAAGGACGAGGACTTCTCAAGGATATTCTTGTCAAAATAGAAGAAATGCTCGCAACAATGGATCTGAAGCCCATTTTTGCCCCAATTCCTCAAAACATCAACTCATGGTCTGATGATGCGCGGAAGAACCTCATCGAGAGACTTCAAAGGCTCGCTCAATATCGGTTGGCAGCTCAATACCTCCTCGGGGCTGTGCGCAAATATCCGATCCTCCGCAACCTGGAAGTAGTTGAAGTTTGCAATTCATCCTCTCAAACAGAACATCAATGTCAACAGACATCACTGGGCCAGCCTCGCTTCTTCAGCCGCGTCATGGCCCAACAGAACACACCTATGCGCCGGAGTCTCGAACGAACGATCGAATTGCGCACAAAGAAGGATCTGACCAGATTTAGCGAAGAGATTCTAGAGCATTGCCGAACAAAAAAACGAATCCATGCCGAGATGCAACTGCTTTTCTACTACGAGCAACATCCGGAAACCCCTCTCCCGCCCAGAGTGATTTGCTCAAGTAAGTATGCTTGTTACTTGTGCAATCCTTTTATTGGGATCCACGGAGTCTTTTACATACCGGGGTCCCACGGCCGAATTTATCACAAATGGAGGATCCCAAGGATCGAAACCCTGAGCCTCTCCGATGATGCCAGGATCAGGGCTCTGAGATGGCTGGCCACTTTCAACGAGGCTCTCGAGTGCAAGATAAGGCGCTGCTTAGAACTCCAACCATTTTGCTTGCCGAATCCCAACGAAAGCATCATCTTCAACCCAGCGTCAATCACCCCCTCGGTACTGTCAGCCGCCCCTTTAGATGAGACTCCGACAAGAGCCCCATCCCACAACACCAAAAGCCCACCCACATCTCCCGTTCACCCGGAACCACCCTCCGCACCCGCAACAACCTCCATTGCCTCCAAAAAGATCACTTCATCTCAGACCCCCGTCCGAGCACCCCCACCGCCTCCAGCCCCCGGATCGCCACCTCCCCCACCAACCCCCCCTACACCCCCCGCCAGCGAACCGCAGACCACACAAAACCCCCCCGCCGCACCCAGCCACCCGCATCCCCCTCACCCACAGCCGCACCGCCTGACCCAAAACGCGCCGGTCGAGCTCGTCCTGTCCCGCTGCGCGACAGCCCGCTTCCACACGCCCCGGATCCACGTCGAGCTGAGCTACGAAACCGCGCGGTCCGCTGCTTCCGGTGCCTCGAGCGCCAGCCGCGCGGGTGCTGCTGACGGCGCCGACGTAGCCATGAGCGTCGAGTGGGTCGGAGGAGCGTCGCTGGGGGATGGGGCGAGAGCGGTGTTTGATCTGGGTGGGGAGTGGGTGGGCCGCGAAGTGCCGGAGGGCGCGCTGTTCGAGCGGGCGGGCGTCGTGCTGCGGAAACGCGACGAGGTTGTTGTCGTACGAGCGTTGCGTTCGGAGGGCGGGACGGAGGCGAGGCGGGAGGGATGATGGGGTTTTCGAGCAGCTGCCGCTGGCGTTCTTACGGTTCCCGAGGACGTGAGCTGCGTGTCCGACGTGTGGCACAGAAGGAGCGAATCCGCTGTTCATGCGTGACAGAGAAGGCATTTGTTATTAGGCTATGCTCAAACCAAAAACAAGACGTTGTCCTTTGAAAGAAAAAAAAAAAAAGACCGCGGGCCTGCAGCTGGAGTCTTGCATCCCTGACCCGTCCATGCCAACTCTGCGCCGATTCCATATCAGCCATGAGGCTCGGATTCTTTGCCTACACCCGGACTCCGTAAGCCGAAAAAGCAAAAAGAAACAGCTTGATTTATGAACTTTGGTAAATTTGTTTCTTGAGCCCCCGAAAGGCCAATAGCAAACTTCGAAGCCCTGTCTTCTTGGCTTCACTCGCCCCTCTCCCTTTGAACGAAGGCTATACCTCCCTCTTCATGAACGTACAAGCATGTAAATTCGGATCGAATTCCACAGCACAAAAGAAAAAAGAAAAAAAAAACTCCTCACCGCTTTCATCTAATTTGAAGCAAGAACCAAGACGTGACGCGTACCGAGATGAACGTATTCGAAGCGGAAAGTTGCGAACCTTTGGACTGTAAAGGCCTCAACCGAGGAATCCAATCTGGTCCGAATGCAAAAATGACTCCCTCACCAGATGAACTTTCTGAACACGGGAAGAAACTGAAGGAAGAGAATCCTTACAACGCCGAATATGCCGAAAAGGGAATCAGAGAAGGTGAGATACAATCAGGTAGTGGTTGAGAAAGGTGTGTGATGAATGTGGCCTCTACGCTCCCCTCCACGGGCTTCCGCCCCTCCTCTTACTCGCACTCTCTCTCATCTCCTCTACGCTTCTACGTCCACCTTGAGCCCCCAGTTCGCTCATCGTAAACAGCAGCGGCTCGTCATCATCCAAGTTGGCAGCCACACTCAGTGGCCTGGATGAGAAGCTATAGCGGCTTCCGACGCGACTGCTACGCCCACTTACGATGCCACTATCGCTGTCACCACGCTCAGAAGCCGCACTGCGTCGTCCATCACTAGGAGCAGCACCTTGAATGCGTGTGCGGTAAGCAAAGCTCGGCGCTGTTGTTGTAGCGCGAGCTGCACCAGCAGAGCGAGTACGCATATGGCTGGCGACGGGATTCATGACCGTCTGCGGGCTTGCGTCAGTGTCCTGGACACTGTTCTCGCCCTCTCCTGGAGACCTCGAATCGGCGTCTGCGGGACTTGCAGGTTCTCCAGCGTGCAAGAGCTCGCTGAGGCTCAGGTCAGGACGGTCTTCGGTAGGAAGACTTGCGCTGCGCAGGCCAAAGAGCTCGTTGTCTTCGTCAAGTGTGTTGCGCTGCTGCTGGCTCACGGAAGAACTGCGACGGACGTACGCCCAGGGACGCGGGGAAGTGGGAATGTCAATAGCATTAGTTCCTTGCTCACGAGCTGTCGAGTCGCTTCCGGTATCGCCAGGGCCGGTCTCTTCTTCTAGTCGACGGTTACGCGGGCTGCGGCTGCGGGTTTGGTCCGAGTAATCTATGATGCTGTTTGCACTGAGGCGAGATGGGATCGCAGGAGTGTGGGGCGTATGTGGAGAAATGGGCTTGCCAGGACTGGAAGAAGTGGAGACTGATGCACCGGCGATCATTCCAGGGACGTTGGAGAGGTGTCTACTCGAGCAACTGGAGGAGCGTTGCAAGTGGAGAGAAGAGGAAATGGAGTCAGAGAGTGCCGCATTGGAGTCGCGCATCTGTTGATACCTCGACAACGCAGCCGTCGTGCGCCGCATAGAGGCATCTCGGGATGCAGAGTCCGTGCGATTCAAGCTCCTCAGATCCTTCTTCTGCTCCAGGAGTTTGAGGAAGTCTGAGATATTTTCCTCATCAGTTTGCACCGAGCCCGAACTTGCACCCTCCAGTCGTTGCGCGGACGATGATGCGCTGCCCTTTCCACTGCTGTTATTGTCATCCTCAACCTTGCTAGAGCCGCCACCAGATGAGAACCTCTTGCGGTTCCCAAAGCTGCTACTGTATCGAGAGATCGGAGCTGGCTTAGGTGAGCTAGAGGCAGATGATGCAATAGCGGTCTCATTGGGAAGAGAGTGGCCAGGGGGAGTCCTCAGCGCGGCTTGAGGGAGTGCGTTCAAAGAGCTTCTGTTCCGCGTGTGGCCCAGCTGAGTTTGGCCAGAGCCTTGTGTCCTTCCAAAAGATGTTCCGGGAGAATATACGCCAGGCACGGGAGATGAAGACAACGAACCTGCCTTGAAAGGATTCGCAGGTTGGAAAGAGACGGATGTCCTCCTCGGAGAAGCAGGGCTAGCATCTGCGCCTCGCAGAGAAGACTTTGAGCCAGTTGCTGTGCGATGATTGGGTGGCATTTTCTGAGGTGGTGACTCAGGCGAACCCATGTCCTTGGCGTTCCGGAGTGCTGACATTGGACTTGTCCCAGTGGCCCCGGCCTGGTGGAAAGTGGACAAGCTTCCGTAAGCCTCACCACGACCTTGTCCTGTCGCTTGTTGATTTCTACCAGTGGGAAGGGATCCTGGGACACGCTCGGGATACGAAGGCGAGAAAGAATAATCATCCATGCCCATGAAGTGGGAGCTGAGAACGGATTCGGATTTCTCCACGCGGAATTCAGTATTGCTGCGATACTGAACTGAAATGTTTAAGAGGCCGATGGGTGACTTCACAGACTCAAATTGGTGCGTCTGCGCCACGGAGTCCGCAGCCGGGTACAGCGGGAGGTCCAGCGTATCTCTTCTGGGGCTCTTGAACTGGCCGTTCGAAATGCGATATTTCAATCGCAACGAAGGCTGGGTCACTGGCTGCTTTGCAATATGCCTGTGGTACTTCCACGCAGGCAAAAACCTTGTGTACGTGTACAGCGAACGGAACAGAGGGATGCCGTTTTTGTAGACAAGCGGCAGCATTCTGTTGGCATCTGGATCCATTTTCTGATTCTCTGTGACCTCGACTGTCCATCTTTCCAGAACAACCTGGGTTGGTCTGCCAGAGCGACTGGATGGTCGTGTGGTCGAAGGAGTAGATGCGTTCAATGCCTCAGCGACATCCCAGAGCTTTCCATGCTCGTCCACGATGGCCAGAGCTTCGCCATCCGCGAGTTCCTTTGTATCCAGGTAGACTTCTATGCAGAGCGGAGCCGGTGGAATGTTCACAAGGTCGGTTGTCGTCCACTCACGCAGGTCTTCGTTGTAAGCGTCCGTTTCGTCGAGCAGGAGACTAAACTGCAATCGGGGTTATTCATCTATGCAAGATGGGAGCGTATGGAAAACATGGCGTAAAGCTAATGAAGCGTAGCATCGAATGACATACCCACTTGCTCTGGCGAAGCTCGCCCCCTCGACTGAATGCTGGCGGAAGCTGTGTTCGTGCAGATAACACCGTGAGCGTTGCCTTTTTGAAGAATTGCTACGAGATTCCGTCAGTAGGGTGAAATATCCATCAAATGCCGCAGTACGCACCATGATGACCTGGTTGAGCTTCTTCACTGTGCGCTCCTCCTCCGTGCCTCCGTAGTAGTCGGGCTCACCGCCATCGCTGGCCCTTTCAATGTAGTCGGAGCCAGTGTCACTGCGAGCGGTTGCATACGACGTCGCCGTCGATACCGACTCGGATCGCATGTGGCCCATTTCTCTCGGGTTGTTCGTTCTGGTAGGGTTCGTGCGCGGCGAGTTTGCCGAGGAGGCGGCCCTGGGGGATGGGCGCGGGTGTTGATGCATGGTAGGAGCAGCGAACGATGGCGAGCTTCGTAGGTGATGGAGAGGCGATGGAAAGGGCGATACGAAGCCAAGATGTGAGCGTAGTGTCTACGGGAAGTGTGCGAGATGGAAATCTTGGCGCGAAGCCATCACGAGCAGACGCAGTCAGAACTGTAAGAACGGTGAGGTGTCAACGAGGGCCCGCAGCGGGGTCTGCAAGGCTGTTCGTAGGCTCCAGGATTCCCGAGATGGCGAGGTCGTCGAGGGCGCTCAGGCAGCCATGATCGTCGAGGTGGGCGCGGCTGTTTCTGGGGTGCCTCAGGCGGCGAGATAGGTCGGCGGAGCTCGCAACGCGGTGCTGGGAGTGCGAGAGCTCTCTGTAAGAAGCGGCTGCGCAGGTACGCGGCGTGGAGGAGGCCAGGGGAGAGGCTGGCGGCGCAGAGTTGCGGGCGGGCGAGTCAAGCGTCGTCAAGGTGCAAGTGCAAGCTCCATGTGACTGGTCCGAGTGACGCTGATGGCCGGGAGATGGTGAGTCTTGGACTGCAGGAACCGGGAGGCGTCGCGCAGGGCTGAGCTGGGGCGGAAATTGGAGGGAGAGGATGGGAGCGCAGAGGCCGCTGGGAGAGAGACGAGAAGGAGAGACGTGCGTTGGGTCGGGGCGTGAACGCTGGCGTGGAGGTGTACGAGAGCAACGGTCTGGGGGAGCTCACGGGCGATCCGCCGCAGCGAAGACGGCGCGCTAAGCCACCAACTCCGCGTTGATGCAGCGCTGTGGGGCGGCCGCACAAGGCGACGACTCACCTGCTCCGCGATCAATCGCTGCCGGCCAGCGGCCAAAAGCGTCGCACTCTGCCAGCTGCGATGCGCGCGCCGCTGCTGTCGCTCTCCGGTCCGCGGCCACGAACGCCGCAGTCGATCGCTCGCTGCTTTGAGCGGCTGCGCGCACACGCATGCACCCGCACAGGTACGCCGATTTTGGACCGAGCGCCCACCAGGCTGGCGGCTGACCGGTGGCTCGCCGTGACTTGGTCTCGTGCGGGCGTCGCGCTGCTCTATCGCGCCCTTCGCGCGCCCAAAGCCGCCGCTTGTCGCAGCCCGTTGCCGTGCCAGCGATTGGCCGGACAAAGCGCCTGCGATCCTTTCACGCTGCCGCGCTCAACACCACCGAGGGCGTCTTATCGCGCTCCTTATCGCGCCAGCACTCCCGCGCGCGCGGTCTGCTCCCCCATTGGCCTCGAATCGGCTTGCAGCTGCTGACTCTCACCGCCTGGCCAGCGCCCGGGCAAGACGTCAGCGCTGGCACGCTGGCACGCTGGCTCTGAAGATGCCACGCCGAGGCACCGCATGCTGTGCGAGGCCAACCCGCGCTAGACGGCCGCTCTCGTGCAGCTGTTCTCGCGCTGGCGTTGCCGCCCGGCCCAGCGCCCGCCCTCTGCTGTCACTTCTCGACGGGCGCGCGGAGCTGCTCCTAGCGGCGCAGCGACGGGCCAGGGTCTGCGCCTCCAGGCTCCAATCCTAAATCTTGCTAGAACTCAATGGCGACCGCACGCTTTGGGAAGGTCAAACCCGCCTCTTCACACTAGAGTTGTATGACGTTATCCCAGCCTCGCCGCGCGTGTGACGGCGACTCATGCGCCCGTTCTGACGGGCTGGGGGGCCCTGGCGCGTAGCTAGGGCAGCTCTGTGCAGCACGACAAGCTGACGGAGGATCACTAACCTTATAGACAGCCCCCGACACCAGGCGACATCATCACAGCATCCCACGCGACCACAAGCGTCGTCGCCCCGAGTGCGCTGCCGTTCGTCGGCATCGGCTGAAACTGCCGAACGATACGGAACCAAGGGCCAACCCGCCCACCGTTCGCGCGTGCTCAGTGCGACACCATCTCGCCACAGTGAGGCTTCACTTTGTGCCATGAGAGCGCGCCATCCACCTTGCCCACGCGCCTCGTCAATCCGCCGAATATATCTCCATTGATCTCGATTTCCGCGCCGCCCGATCACGAAACATGGAAGCCGACTTCATTCATGACCTACCGAAGCTGGAGCTGCACGTCCACATCGAAGGCACCTTGACACCTGAACTCCGCTGGCAGCTGGCCACCAAGAACAATGTCCAGCTGCCATACGATTCTCTGGAAGCCTTGCGCGGAAGCTATCAGACGATGTACAACCATCGCAAGGAGCTCCACGGGGACAATGGCCTGCCGACCTTTCTCGAAGCGTACTACGGAGGCATGGAGGTTCTCCGCACAGAAGACGACTTTTACGAGCTTGCCTTGCAGTACTTCCGCAAAGCCTCATCTATGAACGTGCGCTACGCCGAGCCCTTTTTCGACATTCAAGCCCACACCCGGCGCGGCGTTCCCGTAACCGCGGTTATGGAAGGGCTGAAACGTGCCAAAAACGACGTCTTGAGTGAGCTGGACATTCACTGCAAATGGATCCTTTGCTTTCTACGAGACATGAGCCCGGAGTCAGCCATGGAGGCGTACGAAGCGTGCAGACCTTACCAGGGCTCAGTGTTCTGCGGGATCGGACTTGACAGCAACGAATACGACCGCCCACCAACGCTTTTCGACGCCATATTTCAACGGGCCAGAGCGGATGGCCTCAAGATCACGAGCCACTGCGACGTAGGCCAGAAAGACACTCACGAGCACATCCTGCAAGTTACGAACCGCATTGCAGGATATGGTACGGACAGGATCGACCACGGGCTGAATGCCGCCGAAAAGCCGGAGCTTATCGAGTTGATCAAGCAAAAGGATCTTGGCATGACGCTTTGCCCGCATGCTTATCATCGCCGCAATCCGACGGAGTCTGTTTTCCCTCCGATGCGGAAGCTTTTTGATGCGGGTATCAAGATTACGGTCAACTCCGATGATCCGACCTACATGCACAACATGTGGGTGGAGGACAACCTGCGCCTGGTGCAGGAACACTGTTCATTTGGCCACCGAGAGATGATCCAGTTGCAAGCAAATTCTGTTGCAATCGCTTGGTGCGATGAAGGCCTGAAAATCCAGCTCTATGATGAGTTGACAGACTTTGCGAAGAAATGGTTCTGACGTAGCTACTGAAAAGCTGCATTGGTCCTGCACATTAATTTTCATGTGCAAGCTGACCCCAGTCATCCACGCTTCCGGTCGACACCATCCTCCTCTCGCGGAAGGTCAAGGCCGATGCGAAACGGATGAATAACAATCTGACAATAGACCCCTTGAAGACCATCCGTATGCCGCTGATGTTGTGACGGGAATAACATACATCACAAAACGCCGGTTAACATGGTCTTTGTGGCCACGAATACGGATAGACAGGATAGACAGCATTCAATATCAACATCCTTGACTGGCAACCTCGACAAGCATGGAAATAGACAAGAAAGTAGAGTCAATCCTCGTCACTCTCAATGCCAGTCACGATTGGAAGTCCTCGTGTTTAAATATGGATGACATGTCTTACAGACGGCCCAATCAGGACACCTGTGTCGGGCGCCGCGCGAGAATAAGCTCAAAGAGGACCGTGGGAACGAAAGTCAAATTTGCACAAAACGTGGTAATTGCGACGTTGACAAAACCCAAATCAACCTCCACCCCCCATCTACAACCCTTTCTATCTCATCAACCCAGCGCCTACTTATCAGTAAAAGCGCACCACTACAACACAAGAGTGGCCGTGTAACGTTGAAATAGCCGACAGCCGACGAGTCGGGTCATGCGCTCGCAGGCCGATCACCACGTCCGATAGCGATAACAACCACACCACCAGCGCAAAAAATAGCGTCTGATATAAATCTGAGGACCATGTCCTCGGCGTCTTGTCCGGCGCGTTCTGAAACCGCGCGTAGTGCCATTTCGACGACAGATCGCTTCTCGGAGGAGTCCGCGTCTTCTGCCTCGGGTAGCAGCACGCCCTTGCTGCATCGTCGGACGCCCTCTGATTCGACCACACCGCTTCTGGCCGAGGACTTTCTGGAAGACATGGCTGACAAGGATGGAGCTGTCACGGCCACGGCTAGTGAGGAGGGCGAGTGGCGCGGCAATGAGAATGTGCTCGATTCGGCGTTGGCCAAAAAAGTGCTCTGGAAGATTGACTTGCGTTTGATACCGCTGCTCTTCGTCACTTACAATTTGAACTTTATTGACAAAACCAGTACGCAGCGCCTTCCGCAGGCTTCTGGGAGCACAGTTGCTGACTATAGCCGCAGTCTTATCCAGTGCTTCAGTCTTCGGATTGAAGGACTCTACGGTATGAAACCTTGGTCAGATTCCTTGTATTACAGAGACTAAGAAGCAGCAGAACCTGCATGGTACTCAGTATAGCTGGGTCTCCTCGGTATGTTACTCCTCCAGTAGATGTTCAATAACATGGCTGCTGATTCCCGTCTCAGGTCTTCTACTTCGGCTACCTCTTTTGGTCATACCCAACATCCATTCTGATCCAGCGGCTACCCATTGGAAAGTATGTGGCATTCAACACGTTCATCTGGGGCACCGTCGTCGCCGTGACCGCTACCTGCACCAACTTCGGCGGCCTCGTGGCGGTGCGATTCCTCCTCGGCGTTGCCGAAGCCACCATCTCCCCAGCTTTCCTGTACATCACCTCGTCCTGGTACACGCGCACCGAAATCCCCACCCGAGTCGGAATCTGGTTCGCGGGCAACTCTCTCGGCGGCGTCATCGCCAGCTTCGTCGCCTACGGGCTCGGCCACGTCGAGCACCCGCTCCAACCCTGGCAATGGCTCTTCATCGTCCTCGGCATCGCCACCTTCGTCTGGGGCGTCCCGCTCCTGCTCCTCCTCCCCGACTCCATCTCCTCAGCCAAGTTCCTCACCGCCCAAGAACGGCACATCGCCACCCAGCGCGTCGCCCTCGCCGGCACCGGCAAAGCCGCAACCACCTGGCAACCCGCACAGCTCCTCGAGTGCCTCGCAGACCCCAAAACCTACTTCTTCTTCGCCATCTCGCTCCTCACGCAGATCCCCAACGGCGGGACGCAAAACTTCGGCAACCTCGTCCTCAAAGGCTTCGGCTTCACCTCGCTGCAGACGACGCTCGTCACGCTCCCCGCCTCCTTCATCGCCTTCTTCACCATCATGGGCACCGGCCGCCTCGCCGGCCGCCACGCCGACATCGCCACCTACCTGATCGTCGCCGTCGTGCTCTTCCCCGTCGCCGGCTCCGCCCTCATCTACGCCGCCGCCCCGCCCCGCGGCGCCAAGCTGCTCGGCTACTACCTGCTGGCGACCGGGCCCGGCGCCATCCCGCTGGCCATGTCGCTCGTCGGCGTCAACTACAAGGGCAGCACCAAGAAGATGAGCATGACCGCCATTCTGTTCTGCGCGTACTGCGCGGGGAATATTGCCGGCCCGCAGTTCTTTAGGGAGGAGGAGGCGCCGCGTTATCCGACGGCGTTTAGGGCGATTATGATCTGCTACGCGCTGGTTGTGGGCGCGGCGATGGGGCTGCGGGCGTATTTGGTATGGGAGAATGGGAGGAGGGATCGGAGGGAGGGGGTTGTGAAGGGGGATGGGGGTGCGGGGACGGCGGAGGTGGTGGGGAATGCGGAGGAGGAGGAGTTGACGGATTGGAGGACGAAGGGGTTTAGGTACAGGATGTGAGTGTGGTCGAGGCAGGGAGACGAGGGCATGAGGACGATGGAAAGGCAAAAATGAATGTGTTCGAAGATGGCCGTTGTTGTGGATGGAGGTGATGCTTACTTGGTGGTGAGTGCCGGAACGTGAGCTGTACTTGACAAGTTCAATTGACAGACCCACCTTCGTGGAGAATTGAGGCATTCGTCCGGAAACGAAGAATGTCAAAGACGATGCGCCAGAGGCATCTGCATGGATGCTTCAACTCCCCGTGGCCGAACCCGACGATAACCCATCTATCTGTAAACGGGATGCGTGAGTTGACTGGTCCGAATGGACGCACCAACTTCTCTCGGCTTCATGCTGTGAGAAAAGCTCCGACCGACAGCAAAATCCCTGGAATAGAAGTCAACATCACCAATTGCAGAACAGCCGGCGACATGGACAAGGCTCCCGCTCATGCGAGACGCCGTCGTATCTGAAAGCCCGGCCACGAAAGGCCTCGTCGTTGCACCCCGAGGTCCGTGCAACTCCAGATCATGCACATCCAGAGGCTCGTCGGGCGCCATTCCCAAAGCAGCATCCTGGTCGTCAACCAGTCCCCATGCACGACACCAAAGATACGTATCACACGGAAACGCGCGTCAGACGGCCCGCCATTCCCGTTCCACCAGCCCCCATTTCCGATGAAGCAAGGGAATGAGGCGAACAGGGCAAGTGCAGCAGCAGGCAAGAGGCAGCGCGGTAAGCCGGCCAAGCTGGTTGAATGCGGTGTGGCTTGACGGGAAAACGCGGGGTTTGACTTGGCACTCTACGGCGTTGGGCGTCTTTCTGTGGTGTACATCCGCAAGGCAGCGTTACCGGCAGCTCAGCGCGACGCCTTGCAGCTAGTTCAAGGGCCATCTTGTTGTCGCTGCGAGGGCCGTGGCCGAGCGACAAGCGGCGCTTTGCCGATCCCATCGCATCCGACCTGTCGCAGTGCTGCTTCTCCCATCCCGACCTGGCCGCCGCACGACATGAGCACCTACATGCCTGATGTTGGCTCCCGCTCTTGGCTTCTCGTTTCCCCAGCTCCCCCACAAACGCCAAGTCGTGCGATCATGTCCCGATTCTCTTCCTCTTCCGCAGAACACACTAAACCGGGTAGCCGGATCTATCACGCTCTGCACCAGGACGCCCTCTTGGCCATATAGGATGCTGGTCCTCGGACGCGCCGTGCTCCCGGACGACGGGTAAATGTCGAACGGACGGAAATGCAGAGGATCAAAGAATTATAAAGACGAATGAAGGTCCGCTGCAGCACGCAAACGCGCACGGCGGTGTGGAGACAGCTGAAAGGCTGCAGCTGTTTTCTGTCTACCAGTCGCTGCTCCTCTTGCTCCTTGAGCGCTGAACAACCACGACCGCAGGCATGGTTCTCAAACCGCACACCGATGGCGCCGCCGACCCCATCCTCCAGCGCATGGCCGAGGAGGACAAGGTGCCATGGTACAAGAAGCCGAACTTGCGCACGCTCTACTTCCTGCTGTTCCCGACATGCATGGGCGTCGAGATGACGTCCGGCTTCGACTCGCAGATGATCAATGCGGTGCAGCTGGTTGACCCGTGGAAAGAATGTATAGGCTTCCTCTCTCTATAGAACCAGTCTCCATATGTCCTTGGCCTGGAAATTGGAGCAACAGGCTGACAATGTCTCGCAGACTTCGGCCATCCCACGGGCTCCCTGAAAGGAATCATCGCGGCCATCTACTCCCTCGGCGCCATATGCGCTCTCCCATTCATCCCCATGATCAACGACCGCTTCGGCAGACGCTGGTGCGTCTTTTTCGGATCCTGTATGATGATCATTGGAGTGCTGCTGCAGGGGTTCTCTAACGGCGGTGGGCGCCATCCAAACCCCTCGGTCTATTCGGCCACTGACATGAAGAAACACAGTCGGCATGTACCTCGTCGCCCGCTGGCTGCTCGGCTTCGGCATCCCCTTCTGCATCGTCGCGGCGTCTTCTCTCATGGGCGAGCTGGGCTACCCGAAAGAACGGCCGGTCCTGACCTCCATGTTCAACGCGTGCTGGTTCATCGGCTCCATCCTCGCCGCCGGCATCACGTTCGGCACGCAAAGAATCCCCTCTGACTGGGCGTGGCGGATCCCGTCTTTGCTGCAGGCGGTGCCCTCGGCGCTGCAAGTCACCTTCATCTTGTGAGACCCCCACCTTAGCCCACGGAAGGCGTCCAAGAACTCACACTTCCTCCCAGCTTCATCCCCGAGAGCCCGCGCTTCCTGATCAGCCGCGACCGCCACGAAGAAGCCATGGCGGTCCTCGTCAAATACCACGCCGAAGGAGACGCCAGCTCCGAGTTCGCGCGCGCCGAGCTGGCGCAGATCCAATCCACGCTCAAGATCGAGCTCGAGCACAGCAAGCAGTCCTGGCTCGACCTGATCCGCACGGCGGGCATGCGGCGGCGCGTCGTCATCGGCTCGCTGCTCGGGCTCTTCACGCAGTGGTCGGGCAACACGCTGATCTCGTACTACCTGGACGACCTGCTCTCGCTGATGGGCTTCACGGACCCGCAGTTCAAGGGCAAGCTGAACGTCGGCATCACGTGCTGGAACTTCGTCAACGGCATGACCATCGCGCTGCTGGTCGGCCGCTTCCGCCGCCGCAGCATGTACCTGACCTGCACCGCCTCGCTGCTGTGCGTCTACGTCGGCTGGACCATCTCCATGGAGCGCTTCCTCTCCACCGAGGCCGTCGCCGCTGCCCGCCTGACCATCTTCTTCATCTTCGCCTACTCTCCCGCCTACAACATCGGGTACAACGCCCTGACGTACACGTACCTGGTCGAGCTGTTCCCGTACGCCCAGCGCGCCCGCGGCCTGGCCGTGTTCCAGTTCTGGGGCCGCGGCGCGGGGTTCTTCACGACTTTCGTGAATCCGATCGGGCTGGAGCGGATCGAGTGGAGGTGGCTGCTGACGTATTGCTGCTGGATTGCGTTCGAGATCGTGGTGGTGTACTTCTTGTTCCCCGAGACGAGCGGGCGGACGTTGGAGGAGTTGGCGTTCTGTAAGTTTTCCGCTTCTCCTGAGCTGCTGGGTGGCGTGTCAGGGGCTGACCGGACGCAGTGTTCGAGGACAAGCAGCTCGCGGACGAGGCGACTGCGGCGGTGGAGAAGCAGATTCACCACGAGGACATGCCGGCGGAGAAGACAGGGACGGCCAGCCACGTCGAGGCTGTGCGGCCGGCATGAGCGCATATTGGAACGATGGAGTCGAGTTGATCGGGAGTCTTAGTAGCCTAGTTGTTTCGTACACAGCACCTCCGGTGCAGAAATGGTATCTCGATTGTGAAAGCCAACCCGAATGCCTAGTCGAACACGACCTTCTTACCCTGGAACTGGACATTACCAAGCTTCGCTTTCTCCTTTGCCAGCTTGGCCGCCTCCCAACTAGGATGCAGTTTGCCCCCGTCATCTCTGTGGTTCTTCTTCTTTCCCAATTCGACTAGGTTTGCATCCGTAGCTTTCGGGCCACGCCCGCTCCAATTCTCTCCTCTGTCACCTCTCGCAAACTTGCCCTTCCCTCTGCCACCAGCTCCATCGACAGCCCCACGTTTGGCATCCCATCCTACGTTTCTGTCGTTCTTCTCCTTTTCCTTCTGATTCGCAAGATGCTTCGCCCCCTTGCCGTACTTCTTCTCCCACAGCTGCTGTCTTGCGCGCTGCCCACGGCGGTTCTTCTTGGGTGGCGCAATATCCTCGTCCAGATCCTCCGCTTCTGATTCCGAGCCACTGATGTAGCCGACAGCCGACAGTGAGGGAAGGAAAGTAGACTTGTTCGTGATGACCAGATCCTTTGCTTTCGATTTCGACTTCGGCGCCGGCTCCGATGATCCAGACGCGGAATCGTCAGAGAACGTCGGCTCTGGCGATGGCAAGGGAGAAGCTTCGCGGGAAGACGGAGGCGTGAAGGACAGATCGCGGACCGGCTTGTAGTTGCGCCTGAGCGCCGCCTCGACGCCCTCCTCCCCCTCGTCGTCATCCGAAGACGCAGCGATGCGGTCGGAGAAGCCCTCAAACTCCTCACTATCCCACTCGCCCTCCTCCCCACCATCACCCTCAACCGATCCCTCGCCGCCGCTCTCCCCCTCGCTCTCCAGCACCGCGACCTTCCTCCCCGCCTCCTCCTCCCCACCCTTCACCTTCTTCGCCTTCGGCCCCGCCCTTCCCCCCTCCTCCAGCCCCAAAATCGCCCGCACATCCCTCACAACCTCCTCCACCGCCTCCTTCGTCGGCTTCGCATTGAACAACCTCGCCTGCACATTCATCGCCGCCGCCTCCCCCACCCTCCCCCTCCCTTCCACCCCCCTCACCCACGGCGGCAACGCCGGGTGCGCCGCCACGCTCTTAATCCTCAGCAACGTTTTGTACAAATGCGCCTCGGCCAGGCCGTGGTAATCGACCTTCTGCAACGCACACCCGTCAGCCCCAGTCGATCAAAACCAAGCAACCTACTTTACCTTCAGCGCCGCGATCTCGGCGTCGATCCGCTCCACCTCCGTCGCCTTGCCTGCCTCCTGCGCCGCCGCGGTCTTGCGCCGCCGGCTCAGCTTCTGCCGCTCGAAGCCGCGCGCGAGTCGGAGCGCTTTGGTCAGCGCTTTCTTGCCCTGCTCTAGCCGCGGGGGCAGTTGTTTGCGTTGCTGGGCTGTTGCGCGGGGGGGTGCGGGGGTGGCGGTGGCGGCGGCGGGCTGGTCGCTGGCGGAGCGCTTGCGTTTGGGCATAATGTGGTGGAGAGCGCGTGGAGCGGTGCGGTGCGGTGCGGTGCGGTGCGGTGCGGTGCGGTCGCCGAGGAGTATTTCGACGCGATTGTGGTCGGGTGGGCGGTGGCGCGTGGGATGTTGGATGTGGAGGGAATCTGTCTGGAGGTGTGTGTGTGTGTGTGGGTTTGAGCTGAGCGCGGGAAAGTTTTCGGACGGGCGCGAGTCAGGTTGGCCGGCCGGAGGGTCTGGGCCTGAGTCGCGCCGCGGTCCGCGACATGTCGTCGGCTCGACGGTCGCTGGAGCGCCGCTGATCCGAGGGTAAAATAGAAAGTATGAGAATACCGGAGTAAGGCTGAGTGTGTTCGCGATTAGGGACATTTAGTAATGAACCTACGAGGGACCAAGAAAGAGAACAGAAATGGCAAAACTATCTACGCGCATACCAGATGCCGAGGTGGACGCCTAGCTTCCCCTCAGCCCCAGCGAACTGTCTGACTGGCTGCCAACCGATTCACGGTCTTCCTGGTCTGAGTACATGACTGGACTTATGCCAGATAGAACAGACTCAATAGGAACCGTCTGCTTTTACCAGACCCAGACTCCAACTCACGCCCCTACAAGCGAAGCTGCTCGATATCGTTGCCTCCGAAGAGTCACAAAAGACAACTACACCAAGCGAGTCTGGTGGTGGATGAAACACCAGCCGCTCTCCGGAAACATCAGCACTTCAAGACCAAGAGATGCAAAAAACACTGTAAACGATCTCTATTTTTCCGAAACGCCATCTATGCACATCCCCCCCCACACACACACACACACACTCATGCCGCCCCAAACCCCCTCGAATTCTCCAACGCGATCCCCAACTTCCTCTCCAGCTTCTCCCTACTCGCATACTCCGGCAACAGCAACCTCCCAAAACACGTCGAACTCGTCGGCAACCCCTCCCCATCCGGCCCATTCCTCTGCACCCAAAAGACCACGCTCTCGATACCCGCGACCGGGATGCGGTCGCTGGCGGTCACGAACTCCAGCAGCTTGCGCTTCTGCTCCTGCGGCATGCCGTGGACCGTGTCCCAGAAGGTGCGCACGAAGGGGTGGGCGGCGTCGAAGCCGCCGTCGTAGCGGGCGACGCGCTCGAGCGCACGCGTGTCGATTTCCGTGCTGCCCTCGACGATATGCGACAGGAGCGATGGGCGGAGGAGCCCGAGGTGCTGCGCCGGCAGGCAGGTACGGAAGCCGCGGGCGAACGCTTCGAACTGCGGGCGGATGGATTTGTCCGTGAGCCAGGACACGTAGTCGCGGACGAACTGCTCGCGGTTGGCATTGGTGACGAGCGGGGCTTCGGGGCCGGGAGGCCAGTTGACTATGGGTGTGGGGTTGGACATGGATTGGGGGGTTGCCATGGCTTCAGTATAGTCGAGGAGGGTGTACGGCGACGGTATTTCCGTGTCTTCATTCATAGCATCCATGTTGATGTTGATGATGAGACCCCGTGCTTCAAAGCTGAATTCGTAACCGCGGCTGAGCATGTCCGCAACGTCATCTTCGCAATTAAGCAAAAATTGGAAGCTCTTAACAAGGTCTGGCCACCCTTCTCCGAGATGGTGCGGGCGGACAGGCTTCCCGAGTAACTTTAGGTAAAGCGCCCCAGGGAATGTGACAGGTAGCGTGATGCCGTTGTAGACAGCGATGGAAAAGAGGAGGCCGATAAGCTCGAATCGTGAGAGTGGTTCTAACGAGAATGGCTGGAACCAAGTCATGCGCGTTTGTGGGTCGACAGTGAACATGCCTGTGCATCAGGATTAGCAATCTGTTGCTGAACAAAGACATAAGATCGATTTACCATTATCAGGATTGAATGCTTCAGCAAGAGCAACCCTGAAAAATTCTTGCGCTACACCGCCCTGGTCCACACCCTGTTCTCCTTCCAGTTTTCCCATCCGCACCTTCAGTGGCAAGAGTAGCTGGCGCTTCTCCAATCCCCAGAGTTGGTCAAGTGTGTCTTCCAAGACGTGACTTCTCCGTACATCCAACGAGAGATATCTGCTGGATGCAATTGCATAATGTTGGTCTAGGTAATCCCGCCATTGGTCACTCAAGAAATGACGGCTGAACCGATCTTGTAGATGGTAGTTGTTTCCGGCGGTGGTGAAATGCTTCGACATGGTCGAAAAATTCAGTGCACGGAAGTACTGGACAAGTAGACCACTTGGAAAGAAGAAGGGGCACTGCAGGATATGGCGACGGTTTGGGTCCTGCTTGCGATCAAGGTAACTGTTGATGAGCTCCGTTGTATCAAGCTTGTACTTGAAGTATGACAATTCATGCATATGACGGTGAATGTTGAGGTTCGAGTGGTCGTAAAGGTCGCCAAGAATTTCAGCCGCGGCTCCAACAGCGTCCCAGCGCTTGAGTTCATGCTGTCCAGTCCAATTCTTCATGACGATTGTCTTCAGCCATTCCACGAATGTTCCCGCAATAGTCCAGTTGGACCATGTGTCCATGACTCTTTCCTCCTCCCATTTTGCACGGAAAAGGCCGACGCGTCGATATCTTTCGCAGTCAACCAAGTGCTTGTAAACGATTGTCATGACCCAATCGGAAGGTTTAGAGTGATCATTGGATGTGTTTTTCAACATCTCTGAGAAGCATCTCCGAGCTCCTATCGCTCTCACCAGACGAGTGGCTAGACGGACAGCAGGCTCGTATTCAAGCTGATCCGTGATCATGAGCCACATGGGAGTGTAAGGTACGGTGGTCTGGTTATCCGCCAAGTTCTGGGTATCGTTTGGTGAGATCCACCCAAAAGGTCGCAGCCCTCGGACAAACTTCCACGCATTGGGCTTGCCTCTCGTCACAAGTGATGTCAATGCATGGATGCATACCATGATGATGTGCGCAGCATCTTCATCAGACACGTACTCCGGTTGGTCATCGACATCCCGACGGCCGGGCATATCATCTGGCGGAGGCTTCTTCGTCTTCGACGTCTTTCTGATCTTGAGATCAGGAGGTGGAGTGAAAAGGCACTCTAAACTGTACCAAAGGCTATCATAGACGAGAGAGCCGTTGATGGTCTGCCAAGACCTGAATGCATGTTCCATTTCCCATGCATCCAAATGCGCCAGAGGGGTGTTGCGGTGGGTCCATGCAGTTGTCTTTTCGCGGAAGGATTTGAGGAGAATCTTCGGGTTACTGAGACATCGGAAGAGGCATTCATCAACAATACGCCACCTCCTGTTCTTGGCACCAGAGCTTGTGAACGAGCTTGCAGGCTCGATGATGGCGTCTCTTGTTCTTGTATCCGGGATGGACCCATCAGACATGGCGATTCGCTTCAGATCTTCCATGATGGCACAGCTCAAATGCGTAGTGGCGAAGAATGTTCTACCAGACTGAGACCGGGTTTTCGGTACCGACTCGGCTTTCACGGGAACCCGCATTTTCCGAATAGACGACTTCTGCGGTGAAGGCGACACCCGAGTCTTCCGAGAACTGCGAGAACGGCCGCTGGAGGTCCTCTCGGAAAGGGGGTTGCCAGCCGGCTTGCCGTTTGGCATCGCACGACTGGGTGGCGTTGACAGAGGAGTGTTCTCTTTGCCACTCAAATCGGACTCGCCATCGATCGAGGGCGTTGTAGATCTAGTCAGAGTGTCTCGGCTTGGCTCAGGTACAGTTCCAGTAGGCAGCAGAGCGTGTCCGTTCGCAGTCCCATTGGCGGCCTTTGTCTCTCTTTTGACTGCCATGTCGCCATTACCCTTTGACTTTGAGTTTATAGACAGCCGCTCCAGGCGGTTCCCAAGAGCAGGAACGGGTCCTGGAAGTCGAGGATCCTCCGTATTTTCCAGCATATTCCTTTCCCCCGCGCTCAGTAGGCTAGCCCCCGTCTTTTCACTTGTCTTGCCTTGTCCATCCGGACCATGTACGGTCCTCATAGAACGGGAAATGCTGGAGTTGAACAAGTTTTGTGACAACGAGCGTGGGTCGATCTTGAAGCGTACAGGATCCACGGACTCGATATCGAACTCTGCGGTGTTCGAAAACCGAAAGGCGAAATGGGTCGGGCTGCACAAGCCACTGGCCGGATCATCTTGGCTGGCAAGATGGTATGCCAGCGCCCTTGCGGTAAGAGGGGACGGTCGGCGAACAGGTGTGTTTGTGACGCGCTTGACACAGGTGAAGCAGGTGGGCGTGGTACAGTTGGCATTGTCGCAGCCGTAGCGGATCTGCAGCATGTATCTTCATCACATCAGCAGATTGCATGACTGGTGGAGCAAAAACCACGCACCGACGGACCAAGTACTCGAAGGTGGTCATGCGCAGTCGGAGGGCGCTGTGCAAACTGCCGTCCTCCGATTCGATGAATGCGCTGTGTTCCAGGACCCGCGCCCACGCATCTCTTAGGTGCTGGGTGGGCTGCGGCGGATGGGCCATGGCGGCGGAAGAGGGAGGAGCCCCTCGTGTGTCGCTCGTCATCTCATCGGGCCAGCGCAAAGGGCACGCGAGGCAGATGCGCTGGTGTCGGGCGGTGGGACGGCGGCGGTGCAGAAGACGCGGTCGCGGGCGGGCGGCGGGCAGCGGTCGCAGGAGTCACAGAGCACGCAGCAGCAGACGCTAGATGCGGCATGACGGGTCGTCGTGGTGAAGGCGCAGCGGCGCGAGGTCTGCTAGCAGTCCATGGCCGTCTTCGGGGTCGCAGCGCGAGGCGCGAGTCAACGGATGCACCCGCCCTGGACCAGCCGCTGCGCTGTGTCAGCATCAGCAGGCTGTCACGGCTGTCCAAGGGCCGGGGAACGTGAGCCATCCCTGCATGTGCTCAGACGTCATCCCCAGTCCACACTGGCCGAACGTCAGCCCTACGCGCCTGTCGAAATTCCTCGCGCGGTGCGTTGGTAAGCCGATCGAGAGGATAGCACTCGCCACAGCCAGGCCCCCGGACCCCATCATCACAAGCTTGCCTGCTGCGACGCCTGCGGTTGCACGCTACATATTCCGCCTGCCCGCCTGTTTCCGCGCTCACTGCTCCCCGTCCTTGCCGTTTCCCGTGAGTCCGAGCCAGCGCTGGGCAATCTCCCGCCAACCGATTGCGACCCACTGCCACCCAGCGGCCCCTCCATTGCGCCGTTATCTGGACCTCCAACTTTTCTTCGCACCACCTCACACCCTCTCCCGCCACAGGGCAAAGCACGATACACCATGGCTACGCAGTCGTCTCACCCGTTTACATGCAACACCTGTCAGGTGGCGTTCCGCGCCAGCGAGCTGCAGCGCGCCCACATGCAGACTGACTGGCAGTAAGTCAATTTGCATGTCTCCATGCCTGCTTCGGAGAGCCGTGTTGATGCTAAAAGTGTGTGTCGCACTCTAGTCGCTACAACCTGAAGCGCCGCGTCGCCTCGCTCCCTCCGCTCTCGTCCGAAATATTCGCGGAAAAGGTTCTGGCAAACAAGGCCTCGGCCGCCGCCACCGCTGCTCGCGCGCAGTTCGAGAAAAGTTGCGATGTCTGCACGAAGACGTACTTCAGCGAAAATGCTTTCAATAACCATCTGAACAGCCAGAAGCACAAGCAGAATGTCATGAAGGCGGCGCGCGCCGGCGTGAAGGAAGATGATGCTACTTCGGTCATGAGCTCGACATTCTCTCTCGGCGAGCCCGTCGAGACTGCATCGACACCCGATAAGGAAGCGGAGGCGGAGTTCTCGCGGGTTGTGGACGGCATGGAGAATGCGTCTTTGGAGGAAGATAGCGATCCTATTTCGCGCAGGCCCACTAGGCCTCATCACTCTGCCCAGGGAGAGCAGCAAGGAGAGCCGCTTTCGAAGACGAGCACAACCACTGCTCAATCTGCGAACGGCGAGCCCCCCGAGCAGGTTCTTGACTGCCTTTTCTGCAACTACCGCTCCCCTACCCGTGATCTGAACCTCGCGCACATGCAACGCTTCCACGGCCTGTTCATTCCTGAACAAGAGTACCTCGTGGATCTTGACGGCCTTCTCAAGCATCTATGGAGGAAGATTCACGAATACTACCAGTGCTTGTACTGCAACAAGCTGGTGTATACGGCCGCTGGAATCCAGACGCACATGCGCGATACGGGCCACTGCAAGATCGCTTACGATGTGGAAGACGAGATGCTCGAGCTTGGCGAGTTCTACGACTTTACCCGTACCTACTCCGATGACGAGGACGGCTCCGACACTGAAGGCGAGGGTGGCGAGGATGACGGTTGGGAAACCGACTCAACCGTCTCGGATGTTCCTACTGACGAAATCACTTCCGTTCCCATCGACGACCGCTCGGAGCGCTACGCCAAGCTCGGCCTGCATAAGCATCACTCGCACAACGACCCGCGTCCGCATAAGTCTGTCGATGGCTACCACAGCCACGCCCACAACGGTCCCCGCGCCGTCTATCGCGACGAGTACGAACTCCACCTGCCTACTGGCCGTACTGCCGGTCACCGTTCGCTCCGCACCTACTACCGCCAGAACCTGCGCAACTACCCGTCTGCGACCGAACGTGCCGAACAGCTTGCCATCGAAGAAGCCCAGGCCCTGCGCGGCTCCGGTTCGGATGATGAGGATGAGGCAGATGGAGGTGTCGAGCTTACGCCCGGCCGAGGACGCGGCGAGGACCGCGGAAGAGGCAGGCAGCTGGTCACCCGTGCAAACGGCGGACTGGGCATGGTCGGCGTCAGCGATGTCAAGAAGAGAGAGGTGCGCGCGGTCGAGAAGAGGGAAGCGAAGCGCGCCCAGCGCGACCAGGCCAAGGCGGAATGGACCAAGAACAAGAAGGGCAACTTCCAGAAGCACTTCAGGGTACGCTTGTCCCTTGCACCGTTTATGAATCATGCGCATGCTAATACCCCTCCAGGATCCTCTCCTCCAGTGATCAATCTTCGCTTGGGTTTCCATTCGGCGCTATCTTCCGTGGGCTTCTTTGGAGTATTTGTTCGTCATTGCATGGAACGGGTTACCCATTGTGGGTCTGTCAATAAGATGATGAGGGGGTTTTTCGGTCTTGCAAACAGACTGACAAGAAGGGACATCACGAAATGGTCATAGTCACGGTGGAAGGATGGAGAAAAAATTAAATAGAAAGGAATCGGATTCATGAATACTGTTCTCATAATTCGTTCGTACTTCGCTCTCCATATTCGCAACCGTCGGCTTGCGATCCCGACCGCCACCTCCGCCCTACTCTCGTACCCGCCTTCGTTTACCCATCGATCCCTTACGCGAGGTTGTCTTATGGTGGACTTACGGTGTCCCACCTCCGCATAAACACAGCCCACATTAGTTGCTACGTTCGATGTTGGGAGACGCGCATGTGTTTTGCCTGTTCGGGTGAGGCGCAGTGGATTGTGCGGGGGTGATGCTTGTGTGGGGATGATGCTGGCGCGCAGGTGCGGGCAGGTTTTGAGGGGTATTTAGGGAAAAGATGGTTTACCAGAAGGGCGATATGCGGGGTGGATTTCAAATGCGAGTGTTGGTGTGGAATTGGAGAGGAGAGTGAATGCGGATGGTTAAATACATCGATGACGCCAAACTACTACTACGTTGAAGATTCGGTCTTGTCCTCCTCATCGCCATCTCCAGAGTTGCTTTCTGTGTTTCGGCCGAGTTCTTGCGTGCTGCTCGCTCCAGGATCCTTTTCTCTCTTGCGCATGAGCTTCCGCGTGTTTTCCACAGCGTTCCTCGCACGCGCTCTCAACCCAAGGTCCGGTTTGACATTGAAATGGCTGATGCCGTACTCGTTCTTGACCTCATTCTTCCACTGCTCACTCCACTTGCTCAATGACCCAACAGCATCAATCCTGTCCCTCGCCTCCTTTTTCACCTTGCCGTCCCACTTCTGCACCTGGAAAAAATCGTGATCTTTTCCACAGATGCGATGCTTCATCTTGCCTTCGCGCAATCGCTCAAAGCATTTTTGTCAAGGTGCACTTGCGCACAGTCCCTGCAGATCCACATCTCGTCTTCCGGATAGTTGTTCCAGGCATGTCCACATTCGCCGTCGCAGACGACTGGCAAGGTAAAGGGGTGTCCATACTCGCTGGGATTGATCATAGACCACGCAATGTATGCATTTTAGTTGTCCCCAAGAGCAATGAATATCCTGCCAAGTGTTACGTAACCCTCGTTATCGTTGTCGTAGGTGTCGTCAGTGATGAGTTCCAAGGCTTCGTTGATGGAGTCTCTGACTTGACGTTTTGCTTTCTCCGCGTGCCCTCTGAGATGGTAAATCTGGCCAACCGACAATTTGAGATAGTGCTTGTTGGTCATGGGATCATTCTCGTTCCCCTTGAGCAGGTCCCTGAACTTCTGGCTGAATTCGGTCTCCTGGAGAGACGCCGAGCCCTGCGATCTGGATTCCTTGGCAAGCTGGACGTAACAAAGGGCCAATATCTCTGCCCTTTTGGCTTGAAGTAGACGAAGCTTGGGGTATTCTGTCAGGTCAGAGGGCTCAATCTGAATCTCTTCCCACATGCTGGCAGCCTCTCTGACTTTTTGTTGATGGTAAAATGCCAGGCCGTAGTTGAAACAGATATGACTCTTTTTCACAGCTGAAAGACGGTCTGCTCCTTTTATGGCATCCATATAGCATTTGATAGTGAGTCCAGGTTCATCTATCAGCGCGAGCCATATTTTGTGGTGAAATATTGATTGCTCTGCGCGCTTGTGGAATAGATTGGTCATGGGGCTGAGTCCGCCTTTCTCCGGTGCTGCAGCAAGGATGTGGAGGAGTCTTGTGAGCAAGGCCGGATTATCCTGGTTACTCACCCATTTGATACTTCTTTCAATTAACCTGATGTCCTCGGGGAATTTCTCTGAAAGATCGCCAAAGATCCTCATGGTCCGGTATGGCGAGCCAGATTCCTCGAAAAGTTTCAACAGAGGGTCGAGGATCTCAACGTGGTAGTTCTTGTGTCCGCTCCGGAATTCTTCCTCTTGGAGCGTGTCTGGGAGTGTTCCCAGCGCTGCTTCTCTCTCCGAGTTCCGGAGATGGACATTCAAAATGCACCAAACTGCTCTCCAGTTGGTTTTGCAGTCCTTAGTTGCCATTTAACACCTGCGAACAATAGCATCGCTCATGATCCGCTTATCTGACCGTGATACAGAATCCAGTATCGAGATTGCTGTTTCCCCAATTCGTGTATTTCGTCTTGACCTCGGTATTTTTTCAGCATCAAAAGTCCTCAGAGCCCACCGCTCAAATGCAAAGATCGAATGCCAGCCGGGGTTTGCGTCATTGATCTTCTCGAGCTCCTCGGAGTTTTTCGACATCTAAGAATATACTCAGTAAATTATTCAACTTCAGAACAAGAATTTTGTAAAGCGCTTACACGCTTGGAGGTTTGACTCAGCCAAATAAAACATTTCCATGCGTCCCACTGAAAATCATTGAGCCATCTCCATGCCACAATCCTTTGCGGGACCATGAGAAGGCCTTCAATGCTCAGAGAGGCTATGTTGTCTGAATTTTCCTCACGGTCCCCCTCATTTGACTCTTGGTACTTCTTTTGGGTAGCATTTTCAGTCATATTCTTCACTGAGTCCTCCGCTTCTTTCCTCTCTTCACCAAAAAATGTAGAGATCGAGTCCTTGTCATCTCCTGCCACCTCGCTTTCAGCCAGTCGAGCGCCTTTCTTCACGGATCCATCCTTGAACCATTCGAGCACCTTTTCCAAGGAATCCAGCCATGTAGAGGTTTCATCGGCAATCGTTGTGAAGCCTTGCGTCATCCAAGTTTGAACGGATTTTTCATCCATGAAGAACTTGTAAAGTAGATAGCCAATATCCTCCCTAGTACCAGCAGGTATGCGAGCGAGCCCAAGCGAATCCATATCTGCAAGATGTGCAAATAGATGAACCGCAGTGTAGTGATGGATGCTTCTGGGGTGTTTCCTGAGCTCAGTGCACACAGATTGCAGAAGACGGAGAATAATCTTGACGTGCCCATCTGCTAATTTCAGCTCAAGTGAGGGCTTAGGGGCTTTCAGTTCCTCGAAAAATTGCTCAACCCGGCTCCGAAGTCCTTCGTTGCACACCGAAGATACCATGTTCTGGATCAATGCAATTTCGGAATCGGTGTGCGTCTGGTCACTCCCACCGGTAGAAAGGGCCCCGGTGGGTTTCACCTTTGACAGTTGCTGCCTCAAGCTTAGGAAGTATTCCTTCGTGGCGGGGGATGACACGACCTCGCTTTCCGATACGTTGAAGAATCTCGCATACCGGTTACGAATCCGATCTTCCAACTCGTTGTGATTGCCGTTTGGGTTTTCCAGCCACAGAAAGGCCTTGAGTTGCTTGATGCTTGGCCAAGATTTCATGAGCACAACGCAGAGAAGAACGTTGTTAAACTCGGCGATTTATTGGTGGCTCATATCTCTACTAAAACGTTCCAGTCTCCATGAAACCGCGCTCGAGGAATCCTCCGGGCTTCGATGCAAGATTTCGTTAAGATCGTAGTCGCCGAGGGCCCATTCGACTTCGTCCAGAGCGGCTTGGACCGTGGCATAATCGCTGGATTTGTATTGCTGACAGAACTTGGTCTCGACTCTCCGTAGTAGATCAATCTTGTCGTCATCTTCCTTGTGGCGGCTCGCAACACTGCTGATCTTGGATTTAATGAATCTTCTTAGATCCTCAGCTCGATATTCGTCAATGTCGACGAGTGTTGTGTTTTTTTTGAGTGTCGAATTTTTGCTGAATATCGAGTCTCTGTTGATTCCCCAGTCCTCACCAGGTGCTGTGTCCGCCTGGTCAGGTATCGAGGAGTCCTTGTCAGATGTCAAATACTTGCGGTCAGAGAGGCCGAGATTATGGAAGCTCTCGCACGTTCCGGTGAGAAGAAGCCTGACTTGGAACTTGCTGCTTCGAAGACCAGCGATATCTTCAACAATCTGTCGAAGTTGTGCCCCCATGCCTCTGAGGGCAAATACATCGATTCCGTCGAGGACGAGGAAGAAGAGTTTCTGCCTTCTGGACGCTCCAAACTTGGCGTACTCTTTGACAAGCTTGTTCCAGATGTCCAACTCATCTGCGAAAAAGCCGGCAGTGTGCCCTATTCTGCCGGCAACGAAGCGTTGGTACTCTTCGTCGCACAGGACGAGCTGCCAAACAAGAGCTTTCAGAGCATGATAAAGGAGCGTTCGGCTACTGTAGCTGGGGTCAAGCGTCGATGACTTCTGCGTCCGGTCCATTCTCTTCGAGGTCTCTCCTACCTCCACGTTCTTAGGATAAAGGTAGGCCGTTGAAAACACAGTCTTCTCTTTCCCCATTTGATTCTTTTGCAAGATTGCAACAATTTCAGAACAGAGGTAACTTTTCCCAAGGCCTGTGTCTGCCTGCAGCGCGAGGACCGGATTGGCGGCGTCCCAGATATCTGTCCAACTGGAGAATTCCGCCAGGTCCGGAAGCCATGACCCAATACCTTCCACATAGGTTCTCCGCAGCTCTTGTTGGGTACCGATCCAGGAGTTCGAAAAGGCGTCGCTGTCTTCGATTTTGAGGACTTCTTTGATCAGTTTGCGGTTTCGAGCTCGAATATTGTGACTTTCTGCAACTAGCAACGTCCCACGCGTGTCTGCAACGTTCTGAAGAAGCTCTTGCTGCACGAAATTGTTCATTTGCTCAAGTTCCTGTTGAATGCCCCCATCGAGACCAATGACGGATTTGCAGAAATTCTTGAACCTTCCTCGGTTCCGGGCCGAGCTCTTGACAACGTTGGAGTAGATGGCGCATATGTTTAGGAAATGGTGGAGGATATTGAAGATCGTAGCTGCAAGCTTCACGTCCACCCTCGCACCTTGTCTAGCGTATTTCACATATCCCTCGACCCTGGAGAAGTGCGGCAGGATATTATCCAAGGTCTCGTGGACGCTCTTTGCAGTGTAGTATTGTTGATAGTGCTTCGCAACCTCAACTATAGATTGAGCCGCCTTGTAGAAGACCCCAGCCGGCGGCCAAGCCTATCCAAAGCTGCCTCAGTACGAGTGGACCTACCAAATGCCTGGCAATGAAAGAACTGTCACTCACCTCAGATGCTAGTTCAGCCGCCATATCTCCCAGTTGAAAAGCACGCTCCAAGGACCTTTTGACAATTTCGTTTTTACCTTCTCCAGGGAAGCTTTGGCTGAGCTTCTGGCTCATTTGCTCCATGTTCATCGGAGGCTCATCACGAAGGTCATCTCCTGTCCGGACTCTGTATTCTTCCAAAGCCTGCTCCCACAGCTTCGCCAGGTCTTCAGCATCGAAGTCTTTCGCCATTGCGATCGGAATTGGTGACGAAGAGATGGTTAGGAGATGTTGGCGGCGGTCCTAAACAAGATAAATGTGGGATAGCATGGAAAATAGAACTGCAAGTCAAATGTTCTGTAGGAAAGTGATGGAGAAAGAACGGTGGTGGTTTATGTATTCCCATAAATAATGGCTTCAACTTGACTTGGAGTACTTGCTTTTTCTTTTGAGGCCCAAATGCCGACACCATTTCCAGAAATAATTCACCGCTGGATGCGTCTTTTGCTTTTTCTCAAAGGCTTGCCCGGTCATAAGCATCCAATAAAGTACTTCGTCCGGTTCTTGAGCCGAACTCCGATGCCGCGTGATCAGCTTGACAGGCATCTTTGGGGACACGATAGGCGAGTACGATAGGGCTGGATTGGAGCCTGTTCATTTCCCCTATCGAGCAAGCTAGAAAAGGTGAAAGTTGGACGGCACACGAGTTGTGGAAAGGATAAGCAATGCCAATACGGTAGACGCTCGGCCCCGTGTTTCGGATAGCACCCCTACTTGGGGTTGAAAGGGTCCACTCTCGGAACATTTCCTACTGGTAATCGAGTTGTATCCGGAATCTAGAGCTGTGTTTTAGCATGTGTTCGTGCACAATTCCGACACATTATGCCTCCAGAAACAAAGTGATGGCGTGCTTGACCGCTCAGGTCAACTATGTGACGATCGAACAGGCTCAGACCGCTGTCTTGGCCTCTCTTTACCTGGTCTTGCAATCCTGTGGTATCGGCACTAATTTAATATAGGCAATGCCTTCTGCAGGTTTGTGACTGCCGATATCGAGACAGATAAGTCTGCACAAACAATGAAGATGATGCGAGGCAAACCACTTTGCTTTGTCAGACTCTAGAACACGGACATGCTCGATCTGATCTCAATGTGCCGCGAAACATCTCTTCGCGATCCGTGCCGATGAGCGTCTTTTGAACAACACATTAGTGTGGATACCTACCGGGGTTCGCAGCCCGGGAATTTTTCTCGGATGAATTTATCTGGGCACAAACCCCGAGAACTCTCCAAATCTCGAAGATACGCCAAAATGTTACTTTTCAGATCTCAACGAAGTCTTTAGCCTTCGCCTCGGGCAGTCATAATGCACATTGATTCTCCGTGATTTCTGTGCTTGGGAGATAAAACGCGTTCTTATCCGCGCTCTTCCTGCTACCACTTCAAGAGAGGCTTGTCATTTTGCGCGGTTTCTCGAGGGAGAGATGCCGAGGTACGGGCACCTGCGTTCGGACCGCCAATTTGTATCCGCTCTCCACGCTTTACGCTGCAAAATTCAAGCCCTTGTGCATGAAAGGGGTCTGATGAGCCTCGATGCAGAGAGAAGCTGTCTCCACCTACAGCCTTTTTTCACCTTCTTGTGATAGCTGAATTGGCTCTCTAGACATCAAAGGAATAGGAAACTCAGCAGATGACTCCCTGCCATATCTCTGGTGACACAGATTGCTAAAGCCTGGGCAGGAACCCCCGGATTACTCAGCTAATGCAAAGACTCGTGCAGATTCACTTCAGGCTCCGAATGCGGCTGATGGGCTTAACGAGGCGCAGTTGGACATTTAATGTGAAGGAAAGACTGGAGGTTGGCAAGAGCGCATCTACTGCCATCCAGGTCCATTCATTGTGGTCTCGCGCTCAGTAAATCAGATACGAACGGTTGGCCACACTACAGTTTGAACCAAAACAACAAAAAGACTGATGGATATCAGCACTCACAAACCAGTCAACTCAGAAACAATACGAATATGAACACCCAAAGCGGAGATCCCATCGATCTCGCTACAACCCTCCCCGCGCTCTTCCAAAAAAGAAAAAAAAAGAAAAACAGAAAAAAAAGCCACGCGCTCCCCCTGCGCTCCCCCTCAACCCCTCCCCTCCTCCCCCTCCCCAACCAAAACACTCCTACTCCCCCCGTACGTCGCCACCTCCACATCCACGCCCGGATTCCCCCCGAAGAAATTCACCGGCTTCAGCCCGACCACCATCTTCTCGCACGGCATGACCGGCCAGTCCTCGATCCACGGATTGTGCGTGCTGCCGAACGTGTGCCACACCACGATGTCCGCGTCCCTGACGCCTCCCGCGTCGTCGCTGGCACGCCGCCCCGCGATCCACGACGCGATCCCTTCGCCGCCGGCCGACTGCATGGTGTGCGCGCCGGCGGCGTAGAGTTCGGCGTCGGCGTGGCGCGTCACCCACACGGCGTGGGTGGCGTATTCGGCGCGGCGGGCGTGGTGGGAGGAGGGGTGTGCGAGGAGGGGTTGGCTGTAGTGGGGGAGGAGCTTGTAGCCGACGGGGTTGTGGGTTACGGGGTTGATGGAGGCTTCGTTGACGATTTTGAAGACGCGGTTGGTGGTGAAGGAGAGGTCGAGGGGGCGTTCGGTGGCGATGGGGGTGGTGGTGGTGGTGTAGCCGATTGTGAGGGCTTGCACCCGGTGCACTCGCGGAAATGCATTGGCATACTTCTACAAGAAGACTAAGCTAAGGAGAAAGGAAATAATAAGCGTAGGAAGGTATTATATACCGAAGTAGTTGATCCGTGCGCCCTTTGAGTCATTAGGTGTTGACTCATAATTGTTAACTCATCCCCGCAGGGATCTTCCAAGGCACTTAACGGTCTAGACCGTCACATTACCCCCCTCTTCTCGGGCTTGAAGGTAGGACTTGAGCGCGTCCGTTTCTTGAAGTGCCGACGCTGGCTCCCAAGTTAGTCTTGCATATCCTTTCCACTTAACGTGGTATTGCTTCTGGGGCCTTCGTTGGCCGCGCTTTCGTTTCATCCTTTCTCCATGAATTGCCTCAACTATCCACCATTCGTGTCCATCATCTAATATTGGCGGCGGCTGGTAGTCGTCCTGTTCTTGACTCGGCAGAGGGTCTATTCCAGCAGGACGTAGGAGGTCAACATTAAAGACGTTGTGTATGCTACTTGGCACATCCAGTCGATAGCTGTGGGGACCAACTACTTCAGTAACTGTGAACTTTGCTGAGCGGTCATCTAACTTCCGGCTTGGGCGGTCTGTCTTAATGTTCTTCATGCTCAGCCAGACCTTATCTCCCACTTTGTACGCAGGTGATGGGTTCCGGTGTCGATTCGCTTGGGCCTCCTGATCCTGTTGCGCGTTTGCCATCGATGCTTCTACCCATTCGGTGATTTCCTTGATCTTCGCAACAATCGCTTCTCCCTTCTGGATGGGCGACGTCGGATTCTGCATGGGCTGTGGATCTTCGAATAGCTGTAGCGGCTCGAGATGGTATCCATGAGAGAGGAAGAAGGGACTAACGCCCGTTGATGAGGATTCGTGACCATTAATCGCGAGCTCGACTGCTGGTAACCAATCGACCCAGTTGTTCTGCGCTTGATTGGTCATTCGACGAAGTTTTTTCTCGACTTCAGTATTAGCGCGCTCTGTCGATCCATCTGTCTCCGGGTGGTACGCTGTCGATATGCGCCTCTCGATCTTGAGTAGTTGGCAGACTCTTTTCCATAGTTGGCCAACGAATTGACTACCTCGATCAGAGACGATTGCTGCTGGGACTCCATGATAGCGGTAGAAGCGCTTAATGAATAGATTGGCGATTGTCTCAGCTTCGGTATCCTTGCAGCCCTCAAGAATAACTCCCTTCCCCAGACGATCGGTGATTACCATAAGCATTTGACATTCTTGGCTCTCAGGTAGCGGGCCAATAAAATCAATCGAGATCTCTCTCCACTGACGATTTGGTACAGGTAACGGCCGCAATAGTCCTTGCTTACGATCTCTCCAGACTCTTGTCCTTCCACAAACGTCGCAGTTCCGCACGAATCTTCGTACGTCTGATACGAAGTTTGGCCAGAAGAATTGCCTAGCGACGAGGGCTATCGTCCCGTTACGTCCAGGATGAGCCGTCATAGTCGAATCATGAAGTGTTTGAATTAACTTAGTCCTCAGTGGCTCGTAATTCGGCACCCAGCGCCTGCTGCGGAATAGTAGCTCTCCTTGGCCATTCAGAGAGCAATCAGCGACTGAGAGCTTGACTGGCTCTTCTAAGTCGTTTGGTAATGTCCTTTTATCTTCTCTTACTGCCGTTACTAGGCGTTCTTGATCCGGGTCCGCCAATTTAGCCTCTTGCCAGAGTTGTCGCAAATGATCCTCAATTAGCTCTGTTTGCTGCGTGTCTGTCGGTTCGTATGCTTCTCTCTCAGTTCTTTCTTGTCGTCTTGTCTGTACTGGTACTGCGAGCACTCTCCAACAGTTGGCTTGGATCTTGTCAGGGCTGAGGAGCTGTGCAATGCGATGTTGCAACCTCTCATCATCTTGGGACACTGGTAGGTCTTGATCTCTTCTTGTAAGTGCATCCGGTTGTGCTCCTAGCTTGCCAGGTCGGTAGGCAATGGTAAAGTTGAACCTGCTCAGAATGAGCTGCCATCGCATTTGTCTCTCAGACAGTCGTCGAGCTGTGGTGAAGTACTCGAGGTTCTTATGATCTGTAATGATCTTGAATTCCTTAACGCTGCGTAGTTCCGCATCCCATTGCTGAAGGCATTTGATAATTGCGAGAAGTTCCTTATCGTAGATCTCATAGTTGCATTCTGCTGGTACATTCTTCTTTGAGAAGTAGGCAACTGGTCGGAGTACTCCATCGTCATCGTATTGAGATAGGATACCTCCAGTACAGTACCCAGAGGAGTCAGTTTCGAGGATTGTCTTCCGATCCGGGTCAAATTGGGCGAGAACTGGTGCTGTGATAAAGGCCCTCTTTAATTTCTTAAAGGCTGCCTCTGCTTCTTGAGTCCAGTTGAATTGATTGCCCTTCCTTGTGAGTACGCGTAGGGGAGCCGTGATCTGTGAGTACCTATCGATAAAGCGACGGTAGAAGTTTGCGAAACCAAGGAATCCAAGTACTCCTTTAACCGTTATTGGCGCTTCCCATTCTTGAATAGCCTTAATCTTTATAGGATCCATGCGGATGCCCTTGCCTGCTTCAATGATAAATCCAAGGTACTTGGTTGACTGAACCTCGAATTCGCATTTATCGATATCGAGCTGAAGCCCTGCTGCTTGAAGCTTCTCAAGTACTTGAGTAACATGTTTCCGGTGCTGCGAGCGAGATCCTTCGGTGAAAATTAGAATATCGTCAACGTAGGCTGATACGAAGTCGTCAAGAAACTCCTGGAGTGTCCAGTTGATGTACCGTTGGAAGGTGCTTGGGGCATTGGCGAGTCCAAATGGGGTAACAAGCCATTCAAATAGTCCAAAACGTGTTCGAAATGCTGTAAGCCATTCGTCTCCTGGCTTGATTCGGATCTTATTAAACGCTGCAATAACATCAAGTTTGGTAAACCAGCGTGCCTTGCTAATTCTGTTGAGAGTCTCCTGGATAAGGGGTAATGGGTAACGGTCCTTTCGGGTAAGCTGATTGAGTGCACGATAGTCACAGCAGAATCGTAGGCCTCCTCCTGGTTTTCGTACAAATAGGACAGGAGCGGCTGCAGGCGAATTGCTTACACGGATAAATCCCTTATCAAGATATTCCGTAAGGGTCTTCCGGAGGACTAATAGCTCATCTCTTGACATGTTGTATAGGGGCCCCCATGGTGCCTGTGGTGTCTTGCCGTTCTCATCCTTTTCAAGCTCGATTGCGTGATCAATTCCAGGCCGGTGGGGTGGTAGCCTGTTAGCCTCTGTTCGGTCAAATGCGGGTAGAAATCTCTCTAGCCAAGGTGGTAACTTAGTGCTTGGGTTGGTATGTTTCTTCTCTGCAAGAGCCTTATTAATATCCGCTAAGCTTGCAGAGAATACTTGAACTCCTGGTCGTTTTCTCTGGGTGAGGTAATAAAATGCAACTGCTCCAATTCTCCGGTAGTTAGGCGTTTGTGTCTCCTTCTGATTACAGATTGTAAGGCCAGAATCCTTAAAGCGGAGTGTCTGTTGTTCAGCGTCTAGTACCGCTTTCTCCTTCTCTAGCCAGGGCAGACCTAGGATAATGCTATACCCTTCAATCTTTGGGGCAACATGAAAGTACGCCTGTTTTGTTTGGTGTCCACCAACATCGAGCTCGGCGACAGCTACTTCGGTAATCCAGGAGTCGGTTATTGCGTCCACTGACTGGATTTGTCTTGGTTCGATTGAGATACGCTGGAGCTTATGCTTGCGTGCAAATTGAGCATCAATAAAGCCGTAGGAGAGGCAACCTGAGTCAATAAGAGTTTGTGCAGAGACAACTCTATTGATAAGTGTAGAAACTAGAAAAGGTGCCTTCTCCATATGCTTCTTCTCGAACTGCTTCCAATCTGCTTGAAGCTTACTATTAGCTGGTTGATAGCCAGCTTCTAGCTTGCTTTGCTCCTTCTGCTCCTGACGGCGATTTTGGTCAGGAGCTACTCTTTTCCCGAGTCCTGATTATCGTTCTCCTCATCCTCAAGCTGGGGGCTAAGATAGGCTTCGCCTGTCTCGTAGGGTTGGCTTGAGTAGGGCGGCGGGCAGGGGCATAAGGGCATGCCTGCCACCAATGTCCGGAGCCACCGCAGCGTGTACAGAGCCTATTTTGACGGCGTCGGTTGATTTCCTCTTGGGTCACCCACCTCGCTCTTCTCGGCTGAGTTGTAGCAGCTTGGGCGGGTGGCGATGGCTGCCAGTCCATTTCATTTGGATCCGCTTTTGGCTGAGCATCTTGAGGAGTTGTTGTCCTCCAGGTCTGTGAGGCCTGCCACTTAAGGCGTTCCTGGCTTATCTGTTTCTGGAGCTTCTGGCCTGTTCGAGTCTGGTAGGCGTGGAGACGATCGTCTACTTCCTTTAACGTGTTGCAGTAGCTTTCGAAGCTGCCGCTTGCTGGGACCGTAATCATTGCGCGTGCAAGCTCGTCTCCGAGGATTCGGTCCAGCGACATCTTCTTGGCACTGTCAGGCCAGTCTGCTCCGCCTGCTTCGATTAGGAGGCTTTGCCATTCCATATAGGCTTCGATAAATGGCCTTCTCCCTTGACGTAGCGAATCCAATCTTCGTTGAGCTCGTTCTTTGGCTTGAGGGTCCTGGAAGACGAGTTGCATTTGCTGGAAGAAGGTGTCTGCGTATGCTTGGTCTGGAGTCCCGAATTGGCGTGTCCACGCGTCCATTCTCTTAAGTGCCTTACCTCGAAGGCAAGCGGCTAATGCCCAGAATTTAACAAATTCAGTGCACTGGTGGTAGTCAACTCGGATTTTTACTTGAGCTTGCTGTAGCCAGGCCTCAAGCTTTTCGGGTTCGCCGTAGTACTCTTGGAGCTGGGGTAGGGCTTTGCCGGGCTTTGCTCCATTAGTGATACGCTTCTGTTCTTCTTCGCGAACTTGTCGCAGCTCTTCTTCATGCTTCAGCTGTAAGAGGCGGAGTTCCTCTTGCTGTTGCTTCTCCTTCTGTTCCATGTATTGGAAGAACCACTGTGGGGGTGCTTCTGGTGGTGCTTTGTCGTTTTCCATTGTTGCTTCGTTAGGTTTTCTCCTGGTTGTCTTCTTGGTTGTCTTCTTAGTTGTCTTCTTGGTTGTCTTCTTGGTTGTCTTCTTGGTTATCTTCTTGGTTGTCTTCTTGGTTGTCTTCTTGGTTGTCTTCTTGGTTATCTTCTTGGTTGTCTTCTTGGTTGTCTTCTTGGTTGTCTTCTTGGTTATCTTCTTGATTGTCTTGGGTGTCTTGGGTGTCTTAGGTGTCTTAGGTGTCTTCTTGGTTGCTTATTGTGGGGAGGAATGCCGGTGCTCGCGTGGGAGCCTTGGCGCGAAGAGGAGGTGTTGAGCTTAGTCTAATGTGAGGGCTTGCACCCGGTGCACTCGCGGAAATGCATTGGCATACTTCTACAAGAAGACTAAGCTAAGGAGAAAGGAAATAATAAGCGTAGGAAGGTATTATATACCGAAGTAGTTGATCCGTGCGCCCTTTGAGTCATTAGGTGTTGACTCATAATTGTTAACTCATCGCCGCAGGGATCTTCCAAGGCACTTAACGGTCTAGACCGTCACACCGATGGCGAAGGGGTTGCGGGCGTCTGGGGAGGTGGGGGGCAGCGGGTGGGATTCCTCGACCATGAGGGTGTTGCGGTGGCCGTCGAGGGCGGGGTCGATGCGGAGGCAGAAGAGGTGTTGGTGGTTGGGGGCGAGGACGCCGGGGGCGACGGTGGTGCCGTAGGGGATGGTGTTGTTGAGGGCGGTGGGGGCGGTGGAGAGGATGCCGGTGGCGCGGACTTCGTAGTGGAGGGAGGCGTCTTGGCTGAAGTGGAAGAGGAAGATGTACTCGTAGTTGGAGACGGTGATGATGGTTTGGAGGACGAGGACGCGGGAGCGGGTGACGACGGCGTTGCCGGTGCGTGGGTTGGTGTGCTTCCAGAGGATGCCGTCGTCGATTTCGTGGCAACAGATGACGTGGGGTAGGGCGAGGGGCTCACCGGTGGCGGTGTTGTGCCAGGCGTCGATGTACTTGATGTGGCCGAGACAGTCGCAGCCAAGCTTGAGGTTGTTGGCGTTGACGCCGGCGCCGTCGTTGCCGAGGTCGAAGGCTCCTTTGCGTGGATAGGGGCACCGTGGGTCGCCGTACGGTACGAACATCTCGGACAGAGAGAGGCGGTAGAAAAGGCTGCGTCCGTCATAGCGCACGTCATGCAGAGTCATGCCTTCGCGGTAGTTGAAGCCGACTCGCATCGTCCACTTCTCCCAGCTGAGGTGGTTTCCGTTGAAGTGGAAAGAGGGTCCGTCAGGCTGTGAGACGTGGTATGGCTTCGTTGTCTTTCGATGCTCCTGAGCAAGATCGGGGTGATATTCACTCGTGGTGTGGATCTTCTGGGCGTCGAATTTCTTTCGGGTGTCGTTGATGCGCTCATCAGCTCCCAAAGGCAAGCGGTATATTTTGACGACCTTGAGCTCCTCTGACACTTCTGCACAGAGGTCGAGCGGGTAGGCGTAGTAGTTTGCGTCCAGGTGTAAAGAATACTTCATATAGAACCAACACTGTCTTGCTTCAGCCAATGCCTGGTCAAAGAATTCTACCAGCAGCACTTACCATCGTTAGCCGTTCGCTCATGTCGTTCATACCATCTGTTGCATATGCCCATGGCTCGACCACAGCTGTAGCGCCTTCAGGGAGCTCAAGAGACCGAATCTCTTCCTGGACACGAGCGTCTGCGAGGCACGCTTCTTCGACTTGTCGCATGTAGTCGGCGTCGATATATGAATGTTTCCCGGCAAGCTCTTCCCTACTCACGATCGACTTCCGCCCGAGGTCGACCATGAACTCGGTGAAACTCTTTTTGGATCCCGGCTGGCCGACATAAGCTTGGATTTTGGCTACACGTGCCGGAGGTGTAGCCGGTCCAGAAGCGGAGTGCTCGGAATCCAGAAAGGGTATCATTTCCTTCTTGGGCGGCTCGCGCAGCGTGATCACCCGGAAGACGACTTCGCTACCTACCAGCCCATCCCGAATGGTGGTTGAGGCCTGAAGACACAATGAATGGCTAGAACAACTATCAATGCTCAAGAGCCAGCACTTACCAAGCGGATTTCCTCTGGCGATAGTGGGTCAAAAGGGTGCGGAAGCGGAGATGGGCCCATGGTAAAAGAACGAGACAGCTGCGTAAAGAGCTACGATGTCGATGAAAGGAGTCAAGTATCGAGACGGATCGAGCTGTGAGCCAAAGCACTTAAATATCTACGCTGTGGGTGATGGACGCCGCCTTTGGCGCCCACAGGTACCGAGTATCACGCGTCGAGCTCCGAGGATGGTGAAACGATCCGACAGAACCGGGAAAGGAACTTCGTTTCGCAGCGCGCGAGCCAATAATGTTATCATCTGTTCCATGTTCCCTCAGGAAAGGTTTAGGCGAGCTGTTATCGTTAGTGCGACTGCCCGCCCGCCAAAGGCATGAAGAGTGGGGGACGAAGTGCAAGGTTGGGACATGTCAAAACGCACGCCCTATGAGCATTCCACGCGGTTTAGTCTGCTTGAGAAATCCAGACTTGTTCCCCTAGTGACTAACCAATCGTCCTCGTGCGTCTACTCATTCTAATGGGAGACTTCTCGTCAGGCTCTCCGCGTCCGAGTTCGGACGTCATGCCTTCCCCGCACCCACATAACCCTTTCCCCGCCTTCCCTGGCCCATTGTTCCTGCCGCTGTTCGCCACAGAGCGCACCTCTCTCCTTAAGAAAAATCCAGCAGGCACCAGGGACCAAGTATCTGCCATCTTCAAACCCTCGCATTTCATTGTCCCATTGTCCATTGGCACCCTAGTCGTCTTCCATTCTACTCACCGTTGCAGCTCCTTTCCAGCCCCTCTTTCGTTTGTAGTAGCTTTTGACCGACCCGCCCTCGCTCCGCCTCGCGTCAACAACCACCCGAGTTTGCAGAATATGCTTCTTTTCCGGATGTCGAGGCCGCCGAATTGTTTGTGCATACAAGACTGGAAGAGGATTCTTGTTGCAGTACCGAGATCTTAAGCTCGTCAGCCATTTTGTTGTCTTCGGAGGAAGCCATGTCGAGCACCCACCGAAAAGCTCCTCGAATTCTCCCCGGACGTCATCGCCCGCTACCTCCACCGCAAGCGTCGCCATTCCTACTTCGCCGACAATGACTTCATCCACGTCGTCCTCCACCGCGCCGCCGGCACTAGAATCACCGCCAAGATGCTGCACCAGCTCCGCGAACCCGACTCCCTGGAGGCTCTGCTCGAGCACCGCTACCCCTCTGCGCTGTCACTCCCGCGCTCCTGAAGGGCCTGGCCTCGCTCTCTGTCCTCAATCTGCTGCTCTTGCGTGATCCGGATGTCGTGCCGACGGAGGTAGTTGTGCAGAAGTTGCTGGCGCTGGACGACGACTCGCAGTACGTGTACCGCGCCCGGAAACGGCAGACGCGAAGCGAGCTGGACTGGAACGTGCTCAAGGTGCAGTGAGAGCAGAGCCCGAAGCTCAAGGTCGACGGGGAGATGCTGTAGGTGCTGTTGGGGTGGAATTTTGAGGCGCCATTGCGGGAGGAGAGCATGCTGAGGCCGAGGCGGGCGAGCGGGAAGAGGGAGACGTGGGAGGTGATGCTAGATTGCAGGCCGGAGATGGATGTTACTGAATCGGTGTCTTCGGCGGCTTTTGACCCGAAAGGATGCTACCGCGTAAAGGATAGGAAAGAGTGGGTGAAGCTGATGGCGGAGCGAGGGAAGAAAATGGTGTGTACGGAGAAGGTGCGGGAGGCGGTTGATCGTGCGTTGGCAAGCAGGAGTCAGGCGCTCTTTAGAGCTTTGATCTATCCGCTAAAAGGACCCACCGAATGAGCTTTGCAATTTACTCAATTCCGTGTAGAATTTTGACAGTGAGGTTCGGGAAGCGATGAAGAATTTGCACAAATTTCTTCTTATGTATGCGAGGACTATCGTAGTAGACTTCAGACAGGCTTGACTTTGGAATGCATTGGAGCAGATGCCAAGGAATCCTGAAAGGTGTAGAAGGGATGAAAGCATTATTTACACAAGTCGAATAAACCCGCTCTCTGAACATCTGTAGGTATCTGCCAATAAAAGAGAGAGAGAGAGAGAGAAAGCTTGCAAACGGTACATTGAGGAAAGCATATTGGAGTTGAGGTTATAATTAGAGAGCGTCGATAAAAATAAAAAAAGATTGTGATGCAGGGTATAATGCTTAGATTCCGAATCTGCCGTACAATTTTGCTCCGAAATTAGTCTGGCCGAGCGGTGTTTTCTCGAATGTCTGAAGATTTCCTCCTCTAGAGCCTGCGAATAACCCCATCCGCGCCACTTGTGTCTTTCGCATTGCCATTAGGCCTTGTGGGGTGGTTCGTCCGTGGCTTCGTGGTTCAATATTTTCTCGATGTGCTTGGTAGCGCTCCGCCGCTTCTCTCGCTGGGTTCTGAAACTTTCTCTTGTCCAGGTTCCAAAGCATCTTCAGTGGGCGTTTCGCCTTATGGGGGTGATAGAGTAGCGGCTCACCAACATATCGGCAGAAGAAGAATATCGGTAGAAATGAAGAAAGACTCCATATGTAAAATAAAGCTCGAATTACAGGGTAAAGAATCAAGTCTTTAACTCGGCGGAAAATCCAAATAATCGGCCATACAACTCTCCTGCCGGATGTCTTTGCATTGGTCAGAGCAAAAATTGTGAGAGCCATGGTCATGAGGGCTAGCTCTACCATGCTGACTAACGTAGATTGGTTCGGAGCTTCGCTCATGCTGAAGATTCTAGTAGCGAATCCTAGTGTAACGGCGGGCCTCTACCTCTAAGGATCCAAACACCAAAGAGGGTGGTAAGCCGTGTAGGGTTTACCTTGATTGATTGATTGATTGATTGATTGATTGATTGCTATTTAACGTCCGGCGGGTCCACGCGTGGGTCGGCAGTATGCCTATCACCGTGTGCCCTTAGGCCTCCCATGGGGCATAGGACGTGCCACTCTACCTACAGTCTACGCTAAGGGGTGACATATCTGGGACGTCGCGTCTCTGTAGGCTGGATATCGCAGTAAGGCGTTCTCTACCTCCTGCTCGGCTTTAGGGTGTGAAGGAGTGTTTGGGCCTCTATGGGCGAAGGGTTTACCTTGAGTGGGTACAAGGTAGGGGGTGAGAACAGTATAGACGAGTACACGTGACTGAGCACTGCGTGCGAAGGCCGTGTTACTAATCAATGGTGTAGATTGATTATTGAAGTTGACCACGGAGGGTCAAATACTAGCTAGAGAGTGAAGCTATATATACCATAGGGGAAGTTGTAACAATCTGATGGTTGACCTGTATTCTTCCCTATTGCTCCCTATTGCTCTGCTGCTATCCGAGGCAGATCATAGCAGAGTAATGTTATCCGAGCAGAGCAATGTCTTGGCGTCACGTGGACCTCGTGACTTCCTGTGGGTCTTTTCCTGTACCGCATCTGTGCCCCCCACTCGTTCCCTTATCTTGTTATTCCTAACCCTGCGAAGGCTGTGCCGTAACACCTAGGGGAAGGAACACGACGGTGACGTACGTGAAGAGGTTGATGTTTTCTGATCCACGGAAGCTGATGTCGTCTCTGATGGACTACAACATGCTTGATCGGGGCTCCTGAAAGGCCTTAATGCTTGCCTTCAAACGTTGAAGTTGGTGAATCTCACTTCGAGTCTGAAGACGCAAGTTCTTGATTAAAGATCCGTATCTTCTTTCATCGCTCCTTGTCCAGCGGGGATTCTGAAGCTCTCGATCTTCCTCACGACGGCTCCATTCTTGAATCTTCTCCAAATTTTGCTCCAAGTCGTCTTCTACGGTTCGAAGAATCGTTTCAAAAAACCGCCAGAGCTTGGCCCTGGAAAAGTATCCATCGCTGTTGCTCATCGCTTTCGATTGGATGTATCTCTTGAGAGCTTCTGCTAGAGGGTTGACCGGTGTCAACCACATTCGCCCGCAAATCACGTGTTTTATTTGCTTTTATACACGCGTCCTTTCTTTACTTTTTTCGCTACACCAAACACCTACCCCTACATACCTCATCTGCCCTGTTCATGCGCAATTCCGTAAATCCGAACAGCACACGTGTTCTGTGCAAATATCTAGTATATAGCTGCCTTCAGTAGCATGAATAGAGAAGACAGCGGTGTCTTACTTTCTCGCGCCGTTCGAAAACCGGGTAAGATGAAGATAGATGGAAAGACGCGCCGAGAAAGGTGGCCCTCAAATCTTTGAGAAATTCTTCCTCCTAAGAACCCCACGATCTTGCGCATTCAAGGTCATGGACTAATGATAGCCAAATGTCGTGTATAAAATTTCCGTTCTTTGTTGGAGCATCCGAGACCTCATTTCGCACCCATTTTATTATGCTCTCCGTACTGGATATAATTCTTTTCAGCATTACGTCGAATAGAAGGAGTTCAAGCACCTTTCGTTGCTGTCATGGGTGTTTCGACTTTGGGCTGTCTTGTGGGTATTTGAGCTGCTCCAACCCCGCTTTGGACAGGTGATTGTAGAGGTCTTTTGGGCGGTCTTGCTTCAGATCAAAGTCAAGGACGTGACACGTCCAATACCGATCAAAGAAGTCACCCACAAATCTGAAGCTCATGACAGAACGTACTAATGGCACTGTTTTTTCAGTAAGCCTTTCGAATCCGGCCAGAGGCCGTCCAACAATTACGTAGCTCAAGTACGGAATCGTGCCTTCTGCCTTCAAGACCCCAGGACCAGTATCAAGAAGACTGAATTAAGATAGGTGGGGCTCGGTTTCTCACTCATTTGTAAATGGGGCAGTAGCGTCGTAGAAGTACTTGTCGTAGGACGCATGTCTGTCGATGAAGGCGGACATATTGTCGTGCTCAAGCGGGGGAGACGCAAGATAACACAACAAAGCCGTCACCTTATCCCCGTTTGGCAACCAAATTAATCTCTTTTTGGCATCCCGTACCTTGCGCTTCTTTGCGAGAAGACGAAAGATCTTGCTATTCGTCATCAGCTCCTTCTTGATTCATCTTCCGTCACTCGCCTTTGGTATGTTGATGACGACTCCTTTGCGGTTCGCTTCTTTCGCAATATCTTCTTCGAAAATGTTGTGTCTAGAGCGACATATGCTTAGGGCTGTGTTGATGGTATTTCCGGCTTCGCTGAGGTCGTCGTCTTTGACCGTGATTGATGGACTTCTTTTCTGGTCCACACCAAAATTTCCTGAAGAGTAATGCTTGTTCTTAGGGTAACTGTCGAACGGCGCGAGAAAGAATACACCGCTGGTTTTCTTATTATTGCTACTAAGGTCTGCTATATACTTGCAGTAATCGGATTTACGGAAATACGCATAATTGAAGTAAATGAGGTGTGTAGGGGTAAGTGTATGGTGCGGCAAAAAGCAAAGAAAGAACGCGTGTATACGCAAAAGCAAACAAAACACGTGATCACGGGCCAATGTGGTTGACAGATAAAGATGTTCACATAACTTGGGACTGTTTAGATTCTTATATAGCACGATATGGCAGTAGACAGAGCAAGATGGCCCAGCTGTGAATTCTCAAATCATGAATGGCCGTTACAGAAATCGTCTTCTGCAGGTCAGATCTTGTCTCGGGAGCATTCCAGATATGGGGAAACCTGCTCAGGCTGATCCCACGGGTATGCAGCTTTGCGGGTTCCGTGCTTTTGTTTCCCCTTCTTTTGAATGCTAGCAACGCGAGTCTCCACATTTTGCGCTTCTTCTCGTTTTTTCTTTGTTTCCCCCCTCATTGTCAAGGGGGTGGTCTGGCAGCTACAGAGATGGGACCGAATGCACCGGAGCTTATATTTTACAAAGTTATGGAACGCAAAGAGCGGAGGCAAGGCCTTGGTGACAGACTTGATAGCGTAATTGGCATTATTAGGTGGTGCGGCCCCAGCTCGAGTCTCGAGCGAACGTAGTGTTCCCCAGGGCTCTGGAAGACTTTGGTCCCCAACTAGCTATACGAGAGAAGCGACATCCATCCAGCTTAGCTCAGACTGCCAAATGGTTGCTGTCATAAACGATACGGAAATATGTCCGTGTGCAATCCAGCAGGCCCAATGGCTCGCCAAAATTCGTACGTATGTGTGACTGCAAGCAGGAATGGGGCTCTCATGCATCACCCGTTCTTGCTTTTTGCTACGTGTCTTGAGATCGTCATTACCTCCCGCTGCAGCTTGCAGCTGCGGCCGAGTAAAGTGGACTGTAATTCTTGCTTTTCACTCGTGTTTAAAGCCGACGGCCTTATCAGGAGTCTGAGGGCTGATGCGGCTGCAAAGAGCCGAAAGATACTGCCTGCAGGTGCATCCAGCTGGAAGATCCCTGCAGCCGAGACAATGCCTCCCTACAGGGTCTCAACACACGATTTGCCGACAAAGCCTCATGCACAAGCTGCTTCTTTTTCAGCACTTCATCTTCCACGCCAGGAACGCCACCTATTCGCCTTGCTAATGCGCGAGGTCACACGAGGCGAAAATGGTGATGCGTTTGGATCACGATCAAGCCGGCTGAAATCTGCATTGCCATTGCGTTCCGAGCCCCCACGCCCTTGTGCAGCGTCTCAAGCTTCTCACCTCTTCGTATCCTCTCAAGGTCTTTGCCTCTCCCACGTCTCTTGCAGTCTTGCCTCGTCTTTCACATTTCCTCGCTCTTTTCTACTCTCTTCTTGCCTCGCACTTCTTTCTCTTATCTCCACCCATCGTCTTTTCTTTCTCCTCCGCCTCTTCCTCTCCCGTCCCTCTCCATTCACTTGTCCATTCCTTAGTGTTTTCACTTAACCTCAGCTGGTGTAGCTTCGACAGCAACAGGGAGTGTTGACGGAATGAAATCGTATCTACAGAGCCGTGCTTCAACTACAATTACGTTAATTAACCCATAGATCTTTCTCAGAATCAATCACCTCTCAAACCTTCCCCCACACCAACGCCAAGTGATCCACCTCATCCCCATCCTGCCCCGCAAACCCCACCAACCCAAACCCACTCGGCGCCGCCCTCGTCACACAATCTTCCGTCGTCGCGCCCGCGCTAACCGTCTGCCCCGCGCTCGTCGTGGCCTCGAAGAAGAAGATGCGGGTGTGGTCGTTGTACTGGCCCTCGCACAGCTTCACGCTGTTGACGTACTCGCCGTCTGCCAACGCCAGGCTGGTCTCCTCGCCGCCGTCGCCGCCGTGGGCGAAGCTCGAGCCGTCCGCCAGCGCGATGGCCACGCCGTCCACGCGCTCCGCGCCGCGCAGCGTCAGCGTCGCGGCGGCCGGCGACGGCGACGGGGCCGCGACCAGTGATGGCACGTCGCTGAACCAGGTGCCGTGGGGCCCGCCGAAGTAGTCGCTCTGGCGGAGGCTCGCGTCGTCGACGGTCCAGGCCAGGTCAATCAGGATGGGGTTGTGGTCGGACAGGATGGAGCCGTTGGCCTGGAGGAAGTTGGCGCTGGCGTACTGGAAGTCGGTGGCGGCGAGGGAGACGAGTGCGGAGCCGCGGTAGAAGAGCTTGTCGACGGTCTCGCAGGCGTCGGTGGTGCTGGGGTTGGCGCAGATGGACTCGACCGCGGGTGGGGTGCCGGCGTGCTCGAGCTGCACCCAGGCATCCGTGAGGCCGTTTTGCGTCGTGAAGAGCGCGATGTTGTCGGCGGTGCGCGTGTAGCGGCTGTTGGTGTCGCCGAAGACGAGGACGGCGTTGCCGGTCGACCAGGTGTCCATGTAGTCGGCGACTTGCTGGACGTTGGCGGTGCGGGCGGCTTCGTCGCCGTCTTCGGTGCTGGGTGGGGGGTCAGTGGCACCAGGCTAGCGGGGATATCGGTGGCTTTTGAAGTTGATAAAGGTAAGGAACAGCGCGGAAAGATGATTTTGAGGGGGTGCATCAAAACGAGACGGTGTATAGGCTATCCTTGCCGCAAAAGCATTTTTCATGCATTGAAAGTTTCATTGCAATTGATGTTGTAAAAGAGACACGTACCCAGCATCGGTATGCAGGTTGTAGACATCAATCCAGACACCATCGTCAAGCTTCACGCGCATGAAGGTGAAGCCCTTGGGGGTCAAGCAATCAGCACCAGAGGCATTGGAGCACGTGTCCCACTCGACACGGGTGAAATCAACCCAGTCGAAGTTGGACAGGGTGTTCAAGCCAGAGCCGAAAGGCACACCGCCGCTGGTGGCAGTACGATACGGGTGGGTATCGGCGGCGTACAGGGTGGCATGGTAGTTGAAGTCCTCCTGCACGTGGATGATGTCGTAGTCGTACTCGGCGAACTTCTGGCCAATGGTGGCGGTGTTCTCGGTCTTGTCGCCGGGGACGTCGTTGCCCTGCAGGATCTCAGGCAAGCCGGCGACGTTGAAGGTGAGGGCTGTGAAGGAGCCGCTCGTAGCAGCGAGGGCGGCGGGGATGGCGGCCGAGGCCAAGAGCGCGACGGACTGCGAGCGGGCCATTGCGGAGCGGGAGCTGGAGCTGAGGGCTGGCTGCTGGCTGCTGGCGGCCTGAGGGACAAACACGATGGTCTTATATTCGCAGACATGCCGGATGCCAATGCCAGCAGGCGAGATTCTGGCGTTGGGCCGACGGGCCTGCCTATTGCGGCCTAAGCTTTAAGTGTGTTCGTGTAGCCAAGCGTGCGAAAAGACAAGGTGCGGCCATTGAGATCTCCATGTGATGGCACGACGCCGGGCTTGTCGGACATGCCGGTAGAATCTGGCGGTGATTATCAGGGGCGACGCGAGGATTCACGAGTCGGGCCAATGGCAGGCGGGGCAGCCTGCACGAGCCGCGGTCTAATATAGCAGCGTGTATAAGCGAGGGAGGAGGGGACCAGCGAAGACGGAGCGCGCGCTGGATGAGTAGACGGGCAATCTTTGAGCCGCGAGCCGATTGACGCGTGCGTGAGGTGGTGATGGTGGTGGTGGTGGACGCGTGTCGCTGGGGACGCGATGACGTTCCTGTGAGAGGCGCGTTGGAGAGCCAGAGCTAGGCTACTCTAGAGCCAGGGCCAGAGCCACAGCCAGAGCCACAGCCAGAGCTGGGTTCCATGCGACCCGGCGCGCGTGTCGCATGCCTGTCAGGAACGAAGGCGAAAACAGCGGGCCGGTCCAAGAGCACCAGCGACTCGCGAATCCGCGAAGACGCGTGATGTTCGCAGAGCCCTGCACAGCACACAGTACTCTACTCCGCACCACGCGCCCAATCGGAACACTTCAGCGGCCCACGCGCAGTCCTGGCATCACGTCTCCCCACGTGTAGCTCTTCGTTCTGGTTTGATTGCACAATGCGGACTGCCGCAGGCTAGAGAGCGGTAGGCTCGACCCGGAAAGGACGGGGCAGCCACCACGGCACGTGACCGGACAGCCGGCGAATAGGACGCCGCTGGAGGGATATGGCGTCATCCGCCGCCTGCTGCAGACAAGCTCTGGACAAGCTCTGCCAAGTTTTTGCTGGCGCCGCCGGGGATGCGCTCCAGCACGCGTCCACCCGCCATTCCTGTTTTCCTGCCGTTTCAGCGGTGGGAGTATAGTACAAAGGGGCGCGCGCTCACCTGCAAGGCATCTCCTCCAGCGCTCCTGCCTCCCCCGCCTCCCCGAGTGCAACCTGTTTGCACGCGACGCGGCCCTTGCTTCAGCTCGAACTGCTGAAAGCCGCTCTGCGCCCTCATCTGTCGCCCATCGCTGCTGAAGACTCCTGCTTCACTCCGGCCGCCCACAATTCCTACGCGTCAGCCTCAACACCATGCGTTTCTTCAGCCGCCGCCCGCAGACCGCCGAGGACAATGCCACCCCGAGCACTGCTCCAGTTGCGCAGAACGGACACCATTCGGACCATGCTACCAGAAAGCACGCGTGGCCGTCTGACCACTCCCTGAGCAAGAGGCCGCCCTTCGGCCAGTGGCTGAAAATGACCTGGTGCGTTCTCTCACTCTCCCACCTCGCTGGGCCAGCATTGACAAGTGGCCAGGCCCGACATCCTCACCATGATCTGCATGGGAGCCATCGGCCTCGGTGTCTACGAAGCCAAGCCTGCTCCTTCCCGCTCTTTCCCTGTCTACTTTGAGAACGGAGAGGTCGTCTATCCCGAGTTCGCATACCCTCTGCGCAACGAGATCGTCCCCATCTGGGCTGCCGCTCTGATGGCCGCGCTGATCCCCATCGCCGTCTTCCTCATCATGCAGATCAGGATCCGCAGCTTCTGGGACGTGAACAACGCCACCATTGGCCTGCTCTATTCCCTGATCAGCGCCGCCGTCTTTCAGGTCTTTCTCAAGTGGCTCATTGGAGGCTTGAGGCCGCACTTCGTAAGTCTCGCCAGTCACTGCCTCCGCAAACCACCACTAACATCCCCTCCAGCTCGATGTCTGCAAGCCTGCCGTCCCGCTCCAGGGCGTCAACTCGGGCAACGGCCTGCGCGGCATAATGTACGACCGCACCATCTGCACCGGCGACCCCGACCAGATCGACGACAGCCTGGAGTCCTTCCCGTCCGGCCACACTACCGCCGCCTTCGCCGGCTTCGTCTTCCTCTCGCTCTACCTCAACGCCAAGCTCAAACTCACCTCCAACTACCACCCGGCTTTCTGGAAGCTGATCGCCGTCATGGCCCCGCTCCTGGGCGCCACCCTCATCGGCGGCGCCCTCACCATCGACGAGTTCCACAACTGGTGGGACGTCCTCGCCGGCGCCATCATCGGCACCCTCATGGCCTTCACCAGCTACCGCATGGTCTACGCCTCCGTCTGGGACTTCCGCTTCAACCACGTCCCGCTGCGCCGCGAGGTGCCGTTCACCTACGGCGCCGGCCACGCCTCCGAGCTGTTCTTCGGCTTCCACGACGCCATGTGGACGCGCCAGGCCGGCTGGGGCGCGCCAGAGGCGTGGTCGTCGTTCGGTGGCGCGCCGTTCGATGCGAGCGCTGTTGGTGGGTTCGGTGGTCCAGGCGGTGCCGGATCTGGCGTGTTGGGTGGTGGCCACGCAGCGACGGGTGTGGGTAACGGGCACTCGTATCCGAGTGGCAGCACTGCTACGAGGCACAGCGTTGATAGGCGTCCGGTTCCTCCGTCCAAGGATCGCCACGGTGCAGAGCACATGGTTTGAGTAAGAGGGACCCGGTGTCATCCGCCTTCAGCCTGGTTCTGAAGAGTGGAAGAGACATCCGATTAGGTGTAGGATTACAGTGATGGCGCTAATGCGAGTAATGATACGGGTTGATTTAATGCAAGCAAGGCGGAGCTTGGACGATATGAGTAGCACTCTGGCAGTTCAATCGGATACCCTACGTTTACTTTCCTTGAAGATCCAAACTTGCCATACACAGCACCTCGACCGCCTCTATCAAACCTCCCCATAACCCTTCAACTCCACGCCTCTTAGCCCAGCCGCTCATTCCCTGCCTCCTTCACCTCGACGCCCGCCTTCTCCCCCGCCACCGCCCCCGGAGCGACGGCAGCACGCCCGCGGAGCGGATCGGGGAAACGAGCACGAAGAGGTGGGTGGGGATGGATGAGGAGGGTTGGAGAGGCGCAGAGGGCGGCGAAGAGGTGGTTGGCCAGGACGGCGGCGGGTTTCGAGGACGGCGACGCCCCCGCCTTGGCCGCCGGTGGGGAGGTACATACTGTCGTTGCAGCGGTCGGTTGGCGGGAAAGGGTTCGGGGGGAGGGGAAATGGATGTGCTTTGTGCGCGGCGTCGTCGAGCGCGATGATGCGGCCGTAGCGCCATTTCCTGAAGACGTGGCTTTGGACGGGGGTCAGGACGGCGCAGAAGCGGGTCGGGCAGGCTTTTGTCAGACTTGCATGGAGTTTAGTAACTTTGAGTGGCTTCATTTCCAGTTAGACGGTACGTCTAGACCACCTCATGATCGTCACCGAAATGCAATAGAAGCAAGGCTAATCATCTACATCAGAGACAGAACGAAGATTTTGTAGATGCCAAACATTGAGATAGATCAATAGGACGTGTTGAAACGGCCTGACTTTTAATCAGCGAATATCTTGACAAAGATCAAGCCGACGCTTACCTTGGATATTCTATGAAAAATGGAATTTTTATTCCCAAGTTGATATGCTCAGACGTAAATAGAAAACTTACTAAACTACACTTTTTTAAGTCTAGCTGTAGTAGCCTGGGAACAACCAGCTCAGCTTTTCAACCGCCTCCGGCTTCCGGCCCTCGGGCTTGGTCACGCCACCCGCAAACTTCGACTGCTGTTCGAGATGCTTCGCCAGAACCAAATCGCTGTGCTCCTGGGCGCTCAGGGTGTCCAGCACGGCGCCAATGAAGCGGCGGGCGTTCTCGCTGTTGGCCTTCATGTGGCCCATGACCATCTCGACGTTGACGTCCTCAGTCGTGTGCCAGCAGTCGTAGTCGGTGGCCATGCAAATCATCTGGTACGCAATCTCGGCCTCGCGGGCCAGCTTGGCCTCCGGCAGGGCCGACATGTTGATGACGGTGCCGCCCCAGCTGCGGTAGAGGTTCGACTCGGCGCGGGTGGAGAACTGGGGGCCCTCTACAAACGGCGGCTGTCAGCACTCAAAGTCAACCGCAAGGGGCGCACAGAAAACGCAGCCGGCAGCCGTACGTACCCATGCAGATAAGCGTGCCGCGGTCGTGCAGCGTCACACCCTCGCCCTCCAGGCTGTGACCGCACTTCCTCACGACCTTGGCGACGCCCTCGTCGAACGGGTCGCCGAAGCCGACGTGGCCGACCATGCCGCCCTCGAAGAAGGTGAAGGGCCGCACGCCCTTGGTGCGGTCGATGATCTGGTCCGGCACCACGAAGTCGCGCGGCCGCACCTCCTCCTGCAGGCTGCCCACGGCGCTGAAGGCGATTATGGTGCGCACGCCGAGGCTGCGCAGGGCGGCGATGTTGGCGCGGTTGGGCACCTCATGAGGGGCCAGCTCGTGGTTGAGGCCGTGGCGCGAGAGGAAGGCGACGGGGATGTTGTCGCCCGTCGTCGGCGACGGGTGGTGCAGGATCGAGATGGGCGACGACGGCGCGCCCCACGGCGTGCTGATGTTGAGCGTCGCGGCGTGCGTGAAGTTCGGCAGCGATTGCAGGCCGGTGCCGCCAATGACGGCAATGTGGACGGGGTCTGGCGGAGGGTGGAGGTGTCAGCGCGCGGGTGGGGCCTCAAGGCGCAGAAAAATTGCGCGGACGCGCGAGTGTCGCGGGAAGGGCATTACCCGCGTAGGAGGTAGCGACGTTGGCCATGATGCGCTTTGAGGGGAGGAATACGGCGCGGCGGAAGCGCAGAGGGTTGAAGAGGCGGCGGTATTGAGGGCGGAGTTGGGCTGACATGAATGGCGAGCTTCAGAAATTCTGATGCCCCGCCAGGGCCCGGAATGACGCCATGCAGGGATCCATGTCGAGGCGATCAACACCATCGTTCGTGCAAATCTTCATCGTCAGTGTCAAGTCCCACCGCTTCGACTCAGCCCACGCCGATGGCCCGCAAGAGAAGCCATTTGGTCCCAAATTGAAAGTGCAAAGGCCTCGAAGAGAGCTGCAGACCTTCTTTCGAGCCTCTACCGCGCTTCAATTTGGCTCCATGAAGTGAAGGTAATTAGTGTATTCGCGAGACTCTTCGCCATTCAGCAATCAGCTTAAAACAGGAAGCTCTGACTGTATTCAATGGGTCCGTACATACCGCCACATATCGTGCCAGACCCCCACAGTCAAGGACTGGGCAAAATGGGACTGCCGTTTTTCGAGCGGTGCTTGCTAGGTACTTTTGTTGAGGACGAACCAAGACCTCTGACATGTTATGACCATGTCTTTTGAGGCATAGGCAAGAGGGCAATGATGCTTCGATAATGCAAGATATTAATCCGGAAAGTTTTGAGATTGGGAGAGCATCGAAACTGTGCCGACGCGTAGTCGAACACAGCAATCATGAGAACCCGAGCAGATGTTTGATAGTCTAGCATGGCTAGAAAACCTGGAAGGATAGGGCTCCTTCCGGGTCACTGGGGCACGCCGACATGCTGCCACATGATCGGAGCCCTGCGCCACCGTGAGTGCCATTCTTAAGGAGCCACAGATCCGGCTCTTGAATCACGACATCATAGGTGCATCAAAGACCCATGAAGTGGTGAACAGTTTAGATCCTAACCGTCCTTGCACTCTGTGTCCTGGGCGTTTTATTGTTGAAAAGATCAACGAGATTGCTTCGCTGCGTCCTCTCGTCAGCCATGTCCCTCGCACCATCCCGTTGCCGCACCTTCAATATCCGGCATAATGATGGTCAGTATCGTTATGTGAGCTTGCCGCATGCCATCATCGTCCGCGAATACGCATCTCTTGCAGGAACTGTTAATGGATGTGCTCAGGTTCCTGGATGACGATGCGCCGGTGTCTCTCGAAGCCCTGGGTGATTAGAGAGAAATCTATGAAGTTTCGAGGCAAATTAACAATCCTGTCTCATGAATAGGGAGGGCAGCCAGAGGATTGGACGAGGTCCATTGCATCCTCAGGTGCATCGCAATACAGCCACATTGCTGAGCCAATGGTTGAATTGGAGATGTCCGGCGTCGGCACCAAATCATCAACAGCTCCATCTTCTCTACCGGGTTCACAGGGATCCCACAAGACATCCACAAGACATTGGCAGCTCCTTCTGGATTTCAGACGTTCAAAGTTTCAATCGACCGAGTATTCCTCCTTTCGTCGACCCGCGTTTTTACACAGCCTCAAACGCACCACCCCGGCCAAAAAGCAGTGCAAGCAGTGCCTCAATACGTTCGCAGCGCCTTCCAAACACTGCCTCTTCAGCTTCCCACGTTCGAACTTGCAAGGTGACGGGCTAGTCCCTTTACGGAATCCTGCATATGAAGTATGTTCGAACGTGGCGCTCTATAGAGCTCTGGTTCAGGACGATGCCCCACAACACATCACGGTGATTGGCTGCAATGCTTATTACCTCCAAAATACTTCCCTCTTGGCATCCAGCCAGGGGTTTAGGATTTCCTGCTCTCGCGCGCCAGAACTCCCGTGTTCGTTCCCTCGCTTGCCATTTGGGCGGAAGGCCCGACATGAGCAGGACGGCCGCAGCGACAGGGAACAAGGGTCGTCGTTCACAACTTCCCTGATTCGAAGCGGCGCACATTCAACCATCACAATCTGTCGACGACACTCGTCCCCGCCGGTCGCCTTCACTCTGTCTAATCATAGCAGCCGCGCGAATCATCATCAGAGCCTGTTAAGTGCGGGCATCGTAAGTCTTTTGCTCGGTTCGCCACCGTTATAATCGGCGAGACATTCTACGTATAGCGATCGTGCACTTATTGACATCTCGAACGATTTCGTGCCGATCTTTTTGGTGGCCTGAACGGTGTTCGGAATGACGATGTCTAGGCGTGGCGTTTTTTTTTTTCCGTCGATATTAACTGAGTGAGATATAGACTAAGGACGTTCCGAGTATCCCGACGGTGGAAACGTAGTCTTCTCTTCTTTCAGAAAAAACTTCACGGAAGGGCCATAAGGAGCAAGTTCTAGTCACATGGGTGGTGCTCGATTATGCAACTGACCTCGGACCCTGACGGCCCTGCTGGGGAGGTACACTGTTCCCCTCACGTGTGGAGCAGGCTGCGGCGCAATATACCAGCCACAAGGTGCACCTGAAACACGCCCAATCATGGCTGGTACATAAGCCCCATCGCCACCACCTCCTCTCAAGGCAGACTTATTCTTGCAACTCCAACATACCCAGAATGTCGTCACTGTGAAAGAGTCTACTGACTCTGCGGCCTTGATTCAGGGCGGGTCTGGGGATAGAAAGTTAAAGATCACAAAAACCGCAAGACTGTTTGTTTGGGACGGGTTTCGGTCCGCAGCTTCGCTACACATCTTGGAACCGGAGGTGTGGTAAAGCCGTGGTCCGGTTTTGAGAGAGTTGCTCGGGGGCAACATGTCCCGTTCATGCGGTGGCGCAGCGGAAACAGCATGTGAATTCTTCATGTAGGTTTACATCAACACTGCCTACTTTAGAAAGAGGTGACAGGCTTCAAATTGCTGTTAAGGGTATCTTGAGGCTTTTATGCCGCTGGTAAGCGGTGATGAGAGAATGTAATGAGTCTCACCGTCATTCGGATGCGGGGTGATATCAGCATTGTTTACTTTTTCAAGGATCATCAATTCAAGCGATTAAGCGGTGACTCTGGAACGTCGAGGACTGGTTGTTCTACGCTGCTACAGCTAAATAAGAGCTAAATTTCATAGTGCATAAGCAAGTGCTGGGTAAAAATCGGCTTCCACTATCTGAACTTTAGGAAGTTCTGTCTGTGCTTCAAAGTGATATTCTTGCGAATGCATTTTGAAGCAAGCACGTGCGTTCTGCTGATGCACACGGGTAACTTCCAAGTACACAACACATGCTGGTACATGTGAAGGCTGAATAGGCGTATGACGCTGTAACCCAACGGTGGACTGAGCAATAGTCATTAGCCGCTGCTTGCCATGCAGGTCTGTCTATTCTGAGTTTTATCTTACAGAGCAAGTGTCCTATTTGATTTTGAGACAAAGTTCCGCGCCGGCTCGGATGGTCACCGAAGCAGCCAAGCATGCCACGGCATGTCGCGCCTATGGTGGCAGTTTTTAATTGTTTGCAGATATCACTCCCAAAAAGGACTCCACCAGAAGTCCCGCACATCCGCCCTGACAAAACCGCGAGAAGATTTGTAAGGGTGCGGCCGATCGAGAGATCTTGTGTCCAACTTCCAGGTTACTCAGCCACAAAGAACCTTGCTCTGCCCCAAAAGAGGATAAAGAGGACAAACTAGACGACAGAAGGCCAAGCAACTCAAGAATGATCCAAAAATAAAGGCGGGAGAAACCCAAATTCAACGTCTTGTGCTACCACGTGCATATTCGACTTACCTTGTGATTCCTTCCGTCTTCTTCTCCTGGTAATTAATGTTGCCTTGCTGCGCCGCCTGCGCCTCTTCGCTCGGGTTCGGGTCGATGCGCTGGCCGCCCAAGGCCGTTCGTGCGATCGTTCTTCTCCGATCAGTTGCGGACAGAGGCTGCAGGTACGGTTCTGCGGTGGAATGTATTGCACACCAGGCTAGCAGCGGGGTTACAAGGCGTGAGGTGTCAGAACAAAACGACATCCCCGGAAGAATGTGATTGAGACTGCATGATGAGGTGTCTCTCCTCCACCCGGGACACGGGCCCCGTCTGTACGCGCGAGATCCCGAAGAACACGCAAGCGTGCCACAGCGTCGCCAGAACGAGAGCGTGCCGTTCTTCTCGCTGGCCTGCCCTCCATGCGCGGTACCCGAACGTGATTAGTGGCGGGGACGCGGGGCAGCGCGTCGCGCGGGACCCCCTCCCCACATCCCCGGGCGCTGCTGTTGGTGACGACGGCGTCTGCGCGCGCGACGCCTGAGTAGCGAATGGCGAGTGCAGTGCGCCTGGGCCTTTTCCTGCAATGGGGAAAGGCAGGCGCCTCAGCGGTGAAGATCGTGCGCATTTCCAAGAGCGCCTCAAGACCCAAGAGATCATTCTGGGCCCGGTAGGGGTGGACGACCAGGAGCTCGGTGACGATAAGCGAGTGTCGATCACCGCCATCCGGCGTGTACGTGCGTCTCCGCCATCCGTGGCGCTACAAGTGAAGTGAGAGGCTGCTGGCGCCGCCGAAAATAAGTCGCGCTTTGTCAGTCCAGAATCGCTGAGACCGGCAGCGGCCGTCTGCATAGGAATAGTAGACTAAGCTTGGCGTTCCTGGAGGAGCCATGGGAAAGCAACGAGGCAGCGTGGCTCGGGAGCGACGCACAATGCATGAGCCGCTGCTTTCTGCTGGCTATCGTACCCCATCGTACTAAAAGCTGACGCCGCAATTGCTCGCCGAATGTGGCTTGCTTGTTCCTGCATACGCCGTTTCAGGAGGAGGGGATGGGGCTGACGTGCTGCATATTCAATTCCGAGACCTGGCGCGAAAAGCATTGCAAAACCACGCGCCGTGGTCTGACACCTTTCGGTCTGCAGGAATGATGTGCAGTTAATAAGTCAACACCGCTAGTTGTCAATGCAGCTGTTGCCGCAGCCCACGGAGAAACGGGGTGTTCAATGAGTCTTCTGTGTGACCAGGAATCGTAAGCTCGGGCAGACATGGCGAAGTACAGAGAGACTGTGGGGGAAAAAGTAAAACCGCAAGCTTAGCTGGCGTCCAAGTCATGGGCAACATGCCAAACCGCAATTGAAGGCAAATGCCCATGATTTGAGATAACAGAAAACAGGTCTTGGTCCAACGGACACTGACGTAAAGAGTGAGGGGTATGAGGGGCACTGCGTCAACCAATCTTGGATGCCGTGGCCAGGCATTTAACCGTTACCATGTTGATCATGGTAGGTTGGGCCGCAACCTGCCTGATGATCTCCAAGTGATGGCCCCCCAGCGCTGACGGCGCTGCATGGTTCGGACCGTGCCGTCAACGGTTCGAAATGGCATGTGTTCAGCTGGGGGGCTGGTCCGCTTGGCCAGCGTGGCTTTCTGCGTCCTCTCTTTCGGTTTGATAAGAGGATCTTCATGCGTAGGCTGGCGATGGAAACCACAATGTTGTGCATCAAACGAGATGACATGCGTTGAAGGCAAGGAATACCCAGCCCCAGCCGGGGTTGGTGGCTTGCGAACGTGTCCAGGGACTCAGCGTGGAGGACGCAACTCCGGCTGTCTTAGACAGGCTGTTTGCCTGCTCGTCCAGAGTCAGCTGGTGGCAATGGGGCTGTTGGTTGGCTGCAGGCCCTGCAGACGGCCAGGCGGCCATCAGCGGCTGCGTCTCGGTTGCGAGCCGAGTCGGCAGTGAGGACGTGAAGGAAGACTCTCCGCGCAGCGAGGTCGACACCGGAGGTCCAGCGCGCAGTTCCTGGCTTCGATGCCGCCGGGCCGCCAACGGCAGCTCCCTGGGCGTCCTGGGCGGTGGCTGATCATGGCTCATCTCGCTTGTCGCAGGGCACGCAGGGCTCGGGGGGCTTTTTCTTGCGTGTCTGGCCACTCACCAGACGACGAGTCTGGCGTGTGGTCCGATCGTTAGGAGGGGACTGCCGGCGGGCTCCCATGGAGCCGCCCGGTCGAGATCGAGCGGCAGGGATGCGGTTCCCGTCAAATTTCTTGTGTGATGCTGCCGCATCCAGACGGGGCTGCAGATTATTTCAGGACGCTGGAGGCACCGGACGGCTGTCAGTTTCGGCCTTGCGGACGTAATGGCGGGAGGATGGGGCTCTGCGCCTGGTGCGGAAATATGAGGGCGGGCGCGCGAGCAGCGGCGGCGGCGACGATCAGGGCGGCGCGCACATCAGGCCTCTGGCCGCTGAACCTTATGGACGAGGGTGGGCAAAAGAAGGTGTCGATCCGATCGCGCCGCGGCGACCGAGCGCTCCATGGATGAATGGCTGGTGCCGGCGCTGGGCGGTGATCCCAGGATCCGCTGGCCGCACACACGTGGGCAGCAATCTGGTTTCCCGCCGTGCCGCCGCACCCCCAAGCTTGATTGCGCGGTATTGGCAGCCAGCAGCGCGGGCTGGCAGCGCGGGCGGCCCTCGAGCGTTTACCCGCCGCGCTCTCCTTTTTGGCCGGGCCATTACTCGCGCGCGTCGGGCTGGGGTGCAACGCTCATGCAGCCGACACCATCACCACTCGTGATGACGGGCCATCCTTGCCGCGGTTTCATGGCCCGCCAGAGATTAGGGAGCGCCGTCTGAAACGCCTGCTAGAGGCCCGCACAGGGTTGCGCGGGCGGCGGCTGTAAGGGCGCAGCGCAGCGCTGGCTCTGGCGCTGGCGCGGGCGCTGGCCCAGACGAGCGCGGCGGGCCACGGGCGGGCAGGCAGTGCTGGGCGGCTGCACTGCAGTCGAGCGGCTGGCAGCGTTACGCGCGCAGGGGGCGCAGCTGGCCGCTGGGTATAAACAGCAACAGCCCGGCGCCCAGTGAATAATGCCCGCGTTGCGCTCGCGCCCGCGCCCGCGCGCTGCCCGCCTGCGCTGGAAATAGACTGAATGCCCGAGGCAGCGGTGCCCGGCGCTGGGCCAGGTCCGCCGAGTGCCTGACCTTGACGCGTTTTGGGGCTCCGTGCGTGGGTGGTAGGGTAGCCCGTGGGCTGGTCGTGCGGACGTCTCCATCTTCGGGCGTTTGTGAGCGACTATCACCAAAGACGCCTCGGGTGCGCCCTCTGCTGCTGCTCCTGTGCTTGCCTGTATATTGCCCGCATCCGCGCCGCTGCAAGTTCGAGGTAACGCTCCCCGGCGCCCTGGAACCGTCAGCCTGAGCCCTGGCACACGGCGCTCGCGAGCAGCCTGCCCGTCAAAGAAAGGACACCGGCCCGGCGCCCGCCATCCGCCATGGAGCACCTCCCGTCCAGCACCAGCTCGCAGCAGCAGCACCACCACCATCGCGAGCACCGCCGCCTGACCAAGAAGGCTCCGCCGCCCGTTGCCTACAACGCGCACCGCTCGCTGCGCCGCGCCCCCTCCGCCCCGACCTACCCGCACTTCCACTCGCTCGGCCAGGGCCACCAGCGCTCCCCCACGGGCGACTTCCCGTCGTCGTCCAGCTCGTCGCTCGAGCGCCAGCACAGTGCCGTCGACGACAGCCAGTACGCCCACCAGCAGCGCCAGGCTCGCCGCTCCGTCACCGAGAAGAGCTCCCAGGAGCTCATTGGGTCGCCGTTTGACTCCCAGGGCCTGTACCAGAACATCAACGCCATCAGCCTGAGCAAGAAGAAGGGCTCGCACTCGCCCGCGCGCCCGCCGCCCCCCGCCCACTCCCAGACAGCGGATGCCCGCTTCTTCACCCCGCGCCTCAGACAGTCGGCCAGCTTCGCAGCGCTGGGTCGCAAGATGGAGACCATCACCCCGCCCAAGTCCGACGACGGCCACCACAAGCGCTTCTCGGGCGAGGTCAAGTCGTCCAAGCTCACCCGCCCCGACGCCCTCAAGAAGACCAAGACCGGCTTCAGCAGCTTCGTGAGCGGCCTCGTGGGCTCGCCGCGCCGGCCCACCATCAGCACCCCAACCAACCCGCTCCACGTCACCCATGTGTCGATCGACAACGACACTGGCGAGTTCACGGTAAGTCGCCTGGTCATGCATAAACAGCGCAGCCTGCTCCCCAAAGCGCGCGCGTCGCGCAGCCGAGCTGACACGTCTGTCGCAGGGATTGCCGCGAGAATGGCAGAACATCCTCAAGGCGAACGGCATTACCGAACAGGACCAGACACAGCACCCCGAGGCTCTCGTCGAAGTCGTCAACTTCTTCCAGGAAAGCCAGGGCGGCCGCGCCGACGAGCACATCTGGGACAAGCTGGGCCATGCCCAACCGAGCAGCAACCAAGCAACGCCCCAACAAGGCGGCATGACGCCGCTGATGAGCCCTCCCGTTAGCCCTCGATTCCCCCGCAATGCCGAAGATTCATTCGAGAATCCTCGCGCGCCACCGCCGATTCCTCGCCCGGGCCACGCTTCGACACAGGCTCCGTCGCCCCAGATCAATGGCGACATGGTTCCGCACCGTCCGGCCCCCAGGCCGCCTCAGGCTCAGCAGCAGCCCAAGGTCATGCCGCTCCGCCCCGCGCCACCCGCGCCCGCCGGAATGGAGCGTGTTCCCGAAGATCACTCCTCTCTCGCGTATGCCCCTCCAGTTACCAATGAAAGTGCTTATGCTAAGCCCACCGGTCAACGCAGCCGCTCGAATACCACCACTGACCCAGGCCCTGCCAACTATGGCCCGCCCCAAACGCAAGGCTCCACCCAGCAGTACCAGGCTCAGCAGGAGCAGGCAATGCTCCAGGCTCAACAGTCAATCGCCCGCCAGCAAGCACAGATTGAACGCACTCGGAGCCAGCGACACTACCAGCAGCATCCCTACCAATCGCCAAACCCGCAGCAGCAGTTTGCTCAAGCAACTGATCCGAATAATGTTCCTGCGCCAACCCAAGCACCACGCATGGGACCCGCTCCACCGGGTGGTCGCCCTGGTCAGAGGCGACAGCGGGCAAGCGCCCAGCCCAGTGACATCATTGAGAGACTCAATGCGATCTGCAACCCCCAGGATCCCACGAAGATGTACCGGAATCTGACCAAGATCGGCCAGGGTGCTTCAGGAGGTGTCTTCACCGCGTACCAGGTCGGAACCAACCGCTGCGTTGCCATTAAGCAGATGAACCTGGACCAGCAACCAAAGAAGGATCTGATCATCAACGAGATTCTGGTTATGCGCGAATCCAAGCACCGTAACATCGTCAACTTCATGGATTCGTTCCTGGTGAAGGGCGATCTATGGGTCGTGATGGAGTACATGGAGGGTGGTTCATTGACGGACGTTGTGACGTTCAACATCATGAGCGAGGGCCAGATCGCGGCGGTATCCCGTGAGGTAGGGTATCCCACCGGCGGTTTTCTAGGCTTTTACTGACAACAATAGGTTCTTTGCGGCCTGCAACACCTTCACTCCAAGGGCGTAATCCACCGTGATATCAAGTCGGACAACATTCTCCTCTCGATGGAGGGTAACATCAAGCTCACCGATTTCGGTTTCTGTGCCCAGATCAACGAGTCGGAGCGGAAGCGGACAACAATGGTTGGCACGCCCTACTGGATGGCTCCGGAGGTTGTTACTCGGAAGGAGTACGGCCGCAAGGTCGATATCTGGTCGCTAGGCATCATGGCCATTGAGATGATTGAGGGAGAGCCTCCGTACCTGAACGAGTCTCCTCTCCGTGCTCTCTGGCTCATTGCGACGAACGGCACTCCTACGATTAAGGAGGAGCACAACCTCACGCCTGTGTTCAAGGATTTCCTGGCTTTCGCGCTGAAGGTTGATCCTGATAAGCGTGCGAGCGCACATGACCTGCTCACTGTAAGTTTTGCAGGTTTTGAGGAAGTCTTGGGCTGTTTGCTAACCTTTTCTTCAGCACCCGTTCATCCAGACGGCTGAGCCTCTTGCTACTCTTGCGCCTCTGGTCAAGGCTGCTCGGCAGGCCCGCGCCGAAGAGCGCCGCAAGAAGGGTGGAGCTTAACTTGCTCTGACGAATTCCTGAGGTGGAGCCCAACTAATCCTTTTGTTTATTAGAGCGTGATGCATACAGAGCGAGTTTTCTCTTCGATGGCCCTCTTCGATTTGGCACCAGCCGGGGACACAGCACGAGCTCTTCTTTATCTACGGGCGTGTGGACTGGGGCCAGCTGCTATGACGCATTCAGGCTTCTACTCTTCTTCTTTACTTCCCTTCGTTTCAGATGAGGGTCTCTTTTCTCTTTGCTGCTGGAATTGTTCGGCTTCATCTGCAAATTAAAATGGCGGGGAACGGCCCAGACAACTGAGAAAACTGGCTGGCTGGCACACAATAAAGGTTTTATCTGGCGGTGATTGGGAATTATGGGTAACACTTGATCATGGTAAACTGGATGTACGGATAAAGCGGACACATGTCCGGTCACTTTGTTCACTCCTGGTCGTTTCTTGACTGTCTTCTCTTCTATCTGCGCTTTCTTCGCGATTGCGAGCCCCCTTTTTGACTGTGTCCGTGTGGTCTGGGCTGTTGTTTCTTGACGAAAGAGATATCCTGGCTCGCGCTTGGTAGTGGCGGAGGAGCCATGGCGAGGCATGCGTTGGCGTTTTCATTTCCTCTCTTGTCGTGTGTTCGTATATTTTCTGGCTCTCTTGGCTCTCTCCTGGATGACTGCTGCTGCTCTACTGGTTTGCTGGACATTAACACTAAGCGTGCGAGCTTTTGCTGCTCTTTTTGGTTTGATTTGGTTTTGTTCTTTCCGATTACTACCACAGGGGAACGGTCGGTAACCTCACAAAGAGAGCGTAAGCGATACTCGGATTTCTTTGAATTCAACACTAAATTCATGGCTCTTTTGGTCTTGGTCTGAGAACAAACATCTTCTCCCCCCATTCTGTTATCTTATCTCGCAGGTGAGTGAGGCGCATTGTCTACCTGTGAGTGAACTGTTGCGCGTAGAGAGAAGTTCGGTCATTCTCGGCAGTGTGCACAAAAAAAGATTTCCTGACTATGTCTTTATGGTCTTTTCCAGCACTGCCTGTGCTCAATTTTGGTGCCCATTAAGATCTTCCATTAATATTGCAAGGTGCAGGACAAAAGTATATGCTTGATACCGAGAGATCGTCTTTCCTCTGCGCTTTGGCTCCTGTGCTTTCGTGAAAGGTGATGAAGGGGCAGGCGACGACAACTGCTCTTGGCGAACGCTTACGCCCTGGTAGTGGCCATTCTTTGGTCTGGGGGAGAGGCGAATGAGCCGTGGGCGCTGGAGGAGTGATGGTGCTGTCGATCGAGGGAGCACACATCGCCTAACACTCAAGTTCCTCCTTCTCACCAATATCAGCTCGCACCCTAAGCTGATTGATCTTATCTCACCCCCCCTCCCTGCCTTGCTTCCTGCCCTTAGCGAAGAGCGAAGGCGTAAGCACCGGTCACCGATCAGATGCACCGCATCGCGCTATTGTCCCCTACGTCGGGAAGGAATTAGCCTCGTTCGGCTGATAAAAAAGCCTGGCCAACCAGCCCGACGACGCAAGCCGGGCACCGAGCTACTGCACCCGTCTTCTAGCTTACGTTCTCCATGGGCTTAGCTCGCCAGCAAAAATAATGCTGAGCCCGCCGCGCTAAGCCCTTGTCCACGCACGCGAATCTGAAGATCGGATAAGGCCACCGGCCCAGCCCAGCCAAGCAACGTGCTCCGTACACAAGATGGGAAAAAGAGGTCGTCGTGGCGTCGCGGCAGCTTGGGCGCATTCAGCCAGCGTTTGCCGACGCTCCGGCTGCGTGGCTGTGGGATTTTGGCGGATGCGATTGGGGGCTGAGAATAGTAGCTCATGCGTTATAGATAGCCTGTGCTTGCGTCACCAACACGCGGCCGAAGATAGACAACACGACTGAGTCGTTATTCACGAATGCGTGCCCACGTGTAAGTATACGAGGTGGGTTCGCTGCAGCACTACTTCGCGAGCTGACCTCGGATTTCCGTTGAAAGTTTTCCTTTTTTTTTTTTCGGAGGTGCTTCCTACGCGCTACGAAAAGCGAAACCCTTTTTTTAATCTTTTTTTTTATTTTACCGCGGCTTCCCTCGGTCCCCGCACACCGGTTGGTGGTTGATGATGACGCGAACGACACGAAAAGCGCGAGCGAAGGGCAGCAAGGACGGAAAGAAAAAAAAAGCTACGGTGCCAACTTTTCCAAGGCAGCCTACACCATCGAGACATGCGACCAATGGCGCGGGCGGGCGGGCAACGCAATCGTCCGCGATCTTTGCATGAATTGCGGACGAAATGGGCCGGGCTAGGGCGAGGGCGCCGACAGGGAGGGTGGGGCGGATGGGAGGTTGAAATTAGGTCAGCGGGCATCGCAGTTCGGGGGCGCGCAGGCGTGAGACCCTGCAAATAGGGCGCCGGGCGCGTCGCGCGTCGCGAAGGCAAAAAAGGGCTGGTTGGTGTGGATGGAATGGCTGGTTGTCAGTTGACAGCCACCGGGCCGTGCCGGCAGAGCGGCGGGGGATGGGGCGCGGGGGGGACGGCGGCAGCGACGGCGGCCGTAAGGCAGCGGGCGGCGCGTGGCTGGTGGTTGGTGATGACTGGGAGGAAGGGGGGAGACGGTCCGACGACTTCACAAGGTCGGGCGAAGGAAGGAAGGAAGGAAGGGTGGGAGGGTTCAACGGCGGGTCCTCTGTTTGGTTGGAACCCCTCTCCTGCTAGTGTCGAGTCCGCCTTCGAGAATATTCGTCTCGTCTTCTTGTTCGGCGGAGAAGGAATCGAGCACAGCCCTACAGGCTTTGGGGGCCTGTCAGAGCCGTCACAAGTCACGCATGTTGGTGTTGTCCGCAAAGGCAGACGATACGAAGCCATCGACAACCCCAACCTCCCCTGATCTGCCTGCCCACACGTCCCTCTCCTCCACCGCCTCTTCAACCGCCTTTCGGGGGGAAACGGGAAGGAACGTAGTCTTGTCTCGCAAAGCGCGAACCGCTTTCCCCACCCGCTTGCTAATAGCTCCTGGGAGGGTAGTTCAACAATCGAAGCCAAGCGCGCGCGATCGTGAGGCCCCAAGGGCCGGGCTTTGCCTTGCGGGCTACGGCGCGGCACATTGGGCGTGCGGACGTACGCGCGCCGTATGTGCTTACGCTCTTTCCCCCCACTTCTTTTTTCCCGTCTTTTTGCAAGTGGGAATGCTAGTCCGAGCATTGGCTTCGCGGGCTTGGCGTGAGGACGGGGAAGGGCGGGAAGTGGTGTCATCGGTCGCGAGACTTCCAAGTGACTTTTCGTGGAATCCTCACCGGTACGGACGGTGTGATATGAAGAGAAGGGAATAAAAAGGCATGTGAAAGGGCATGCGTGAAGGAGAAGATGGTCATCTCGGCTCTGTGTGCACATGCGGTGGACGTCCGATACCCGCACAGGATGAGAGAGTCCCTCTTCCACGCAGTTGCCTGGGTCGCATGCCCACGGGCATGGGTAATGATGCGAGCAAGCAAAGCGCATCTGGCTGTCCACCTGCCTCTTCCCCAGTAACAGCAATCCGTAGCGACGGCGAGCAGCGGTCGTCACCGTGAGAGCTGGGTGCTCAGGGCGCACCCCCGCAAGGGCGGTCTCCACGCAGTCAGCACCATCCGGCGCCAAAAAGCTCGAGCAGTGGCGGATCCCGCAGCTCAACGGGAGCGAGAGGGCCAGCGCACGCAGCCTTTGCGTTCTGCTCCTGGTGTTGACGGGGCGGAAACGTCGCTAAGCGCCTCTCTTATGCTGCTGCGTCGTCCCGCCGGCTGCACGCCGCTTACTCACTGTGATATTGGTAGGAGTACGTACATGTTGCTCTGCTATGCCTGTGCCGCATGCTGCCCGTCACCGTTGTTCCGATGCCTGCCAGAGTCCCCATTGCGGTGTGCGATCAGCGGGTCCCCCGGCCTCTTTAACCGTGGCCTTATCGGCGAAGTACCGCGCGCTCCCATCCTCCATCGCTGCTGCCATGTGCTTCGACAGCTCTTAGCCCTGAGATAAGGCATGAGATGCGGCACCCTCGCTTTGCGGGGCGCAGGAGGCTGTGCAAAACACAACGCCTGGCGTTTGGTGCGGCCAGGCAGATTCATGGACGGACTGACGCATGATGCGAACCATTAGGGTTCATGGGGTCAGAGCGCGCTTCACCGGGGCCGTTGAGGAGCCGCTGTAGAGCCGTCTGACCGTTCCGTTGAGCAGTGAGCAAGCAGCTCGCCGCGCCTTTCACTCGGGACGGTCGATGAGTGCTCGCCATTTGGCGTTGGCAAAGGTGCCATCCCGGGCTGCTGCGTGCTGGCCATGCAGTGCGAGCGTCTCAGAACTGGGGTCGCGTCTGGGGAGCTGCTCGTGCTGGAGCAGAGCTTGTGAGATGTGTGGCGCCCTCGCCGAAGATATGCGCGCAAATTCATAGGCGGCTGCATGGGCTCGGCTTGTGCAGCATGCGCCTGTGTGAACAGCATGTCAGGAAGGCTGACCGCGGACGGGGCCTCGAAACGCGACAAGACCCGGCACGGCTCTCGGCCGCCGCCTTCGTCCCGGGTAGACGTGCTGCTGAGGCGCCGCCATCTGCCCTCCTTTTGCGCATACGCAGGCGTGTGTGTGCGACTGGCGTAGACAAAAGGAACAGCGGGCGGGCGGCAGAGGGCGGGCTGGCGGTACGACGTCCATGGCATCATCAGCGCTCCACAATGCTGTTCGAGAAAACGCAGAGAGCGGTGTAAGTCAATGCCGTCTTCAGACACGTTCGAGCTTCCAGAAGGTGCCCCTCCTTCGCCTTTCGGGCGGCTGCCAGGGACGCTGTGATCGTCCCTTGATCCAGGGGCTTGACCGGGAGCCCACCGGGGGACCCTGCTCTCCGCGCCGACACCACTCGGCGCGTCTTTTTGGGAGCGTGGAAGGCACAATCCGCCCACGAACGACCGCAGCTCCCACACCGACAACCTCACCCGTCTGCGCCTGTTTTCCTCCTCCCCTCTCCCATTCTTCCCTCTCTTCTTCGTAGGCTCTTGTAATTGCTTCCTCGTGTCGTCAACCGGCGGCTGCGGGGCTCTCGACTTCTCCCTTCTCACCAGAGCACAGAGAGCCGGACGCCCACCGCTCACCCACCACCATGGCCGACACTGAGAAGCCCGACTCGGCGGAGTCCAGGACTCACAGGAAGACGTCCTCGGTCGCCGGCACCGCTGTGTCGGCCGCGAAGACTGGCGCTTCTGCTCCCCCGCGTCGACCCACCTCGACTGTCTCATCCTCGACTTCACGGACGCCTGCCACGACGCGCACCTCGACGGCGACGAAGCCGACCTCATCCTCTGCGACACGCACTTCCACCAGCAGCACCATCAACAAGCCCCCGACACGTCCTGGTGCAGGCTCCACAACCACATCCAGCGTCAGGCGTTCAACAACCGACACTGCGAGCGATGACAAGAGACCGGCGAGCGTGGCATCGAAGCGGCTGTCGACCACCGGCACCGCCTCTCCAGCCTCTCGTTCATCTGCAACTGCGGGCACGTCTGCCTCTGTCCGACGCACGAGCACCGCTCCCACATCGACCGCGGCTTCTTCAGCCCCGAAGCGGCCCGCCGTCTCTTCCAGACCGTCTGCTGTCTCCAATGCGACTCCACGTGCGGCCGCAGGCAGCAGGGCCTCCACATCGACCACCGCCCGCCCCAGCACAAGGACATCAATGTCGCGGGCATCAGTCGACACCAAGAAGCCTGCTGCTGCACCTAAGCTTGTCGACGAAGATCTTGAGAGGTTAGTCACTCACGACTTCTCACCTTACTCTGCCAGCTCTTGCTAACCATCGCCGTCACAGTTCCGCTCCCAAGGCCGCTGACCCCGAGGATGAGGAGGAGTCGGCTCCATCCGTAGCGGAATCGGTCAGAGAACTCGAGACGCCTGTGCCAGCGGACGCTTCCGCCGCCGACGAACCCGTAAGATCACCCCGCGCCTCCCGAGACGCCCAAGAGATCATGATGGATCTTACCCGGGAGTTCGATCAACGGAAGGCTCTTGAGTCCAAGATTCAAGAGCTTGAGGCGAACATCGATGAGCTCCAGGCTGACAAGGAAGCGGCGGACAACAAGGCTTCCGAGGCTCTGCGGGATTTGGAACGCGCAAGAGAAGATCATAGCTCCGCGCTCGACTCTGCCCACTCCAGCTGGGAGACTCAGACCGAGGATATTCGCCGCCGGAACGAAGACCTCAAAGTCAAGGCTGTCGAACTCGAGGACGTCAAGCACCGTCTTGAGCAGTCTAAGGACGAAGCCTCTAAGGTCAGTGAAGAGAAGGAAGATCTCGCCAACACTCTTGAGGAGCTGCAGAAGGAGCTGGAACGCGCCTCCGCGGAAATTGATGAGCGCGAGAAGGCTGTCGAGGAAGAGAAGCGCCTCGCATCTGAGAAGACCAAGCATCTTGAGGAGGAGCTCGAGGCACTGAAGACCTCCTCTGCTGAGCAGCTCAAGCAACTTGAGCAAGAGCTGGCCAACGTCAGGAATTTTCAGGAAGCTCTTGTGTCCCAGAAGAATCTCGCGGACGAGCGTGTGCAACAACTGGAGCAAGACCTGAAGGCTTCCAGCGGCAGCTCCGACGACCAGATGAACCGCCTCAAAGAGATTCAGGACGAGATGAAGCTGTCGACCGAGAAGATCGCCCAGCTCGAAACCGAATTGGCGACTGCCAAGAACAACGCCAACGACGAGGTTGCCCGTCTCACTGATGAGCTTGAGGCTGAGAAGAAGACAACCTCGGAGAAGATCAGCCAGCTAGAATCCGAACTTGCCGCCGCCAAGGAGAACACCGGTGATGAGGTCAAGACTCTCACTGAACAGCTCGAGGCGGAGAAGAAAACTTCCACAGAGAAGATCGACCAGCTTGAGTCCGAACTCGCGGCTTCCAAGGAGAGCACTGGAGATGAGGTCAGCCGCGTCAAGGCAGAACTCGAGGCCGAAAGGAAGATGGCCGCCGAGAAGATTGAGGAGCTCGAGAATCAGCTTTCGTCGGCCAAGGATGGCTCTGGCGAGGAGGTGTCTCGCCTCAAGCACGAACTCGATGTCGAGAGACGCTCTGCTGCCGACAAAATCGTCGAACTGGAGACCCAGCTTTCCTCTGCGAAGGTTGACACCAACGAGGAGGTCAACCGCCTGAAGGCTGAATTGGAAGCCGAGAGGAACACTACTGCCAACAAGATTATTGAGCTGGAGGCTCTTCTCTCTTCCGCCAAGGACAGTTCCAACGATGAGGTCAACCGTCTTAAGGAGGAACTGGAGGCCGAAAGGAAGATTGCCTCTGACAAGATCACCGAGCTCGAGATCCAGGTCTCTTCTGCAAAGGACGGCCCCAACGACGAAGTCATCGTTCTCAAGGCTGAGGCCGAGAAGTACCGAAAGCAGCTTCAAGAGGAACGCGAGACTCTCACCAACACCATCGAAACCCTTGAGAAGCAAATTTACGACCTCAAGGCTGAGGTGACTGAGGCCACCGAGAAGCACGCCGCCGCACTCAGCGGGGAGCGTGAGACCTCGGCTGCTGCCATCGTTGCTATCGAGGAGAAGCTTGTTGCAGCCGAGAAGGACCACACTGAGAAGCTCGGTATGCTTGAGGAGAACCTCAAGAAGCACGAAGAGGAGCGCGGTGCTCTCAAGACCCAGTCTGAGCTTGATGAACTTCTCGAGCAGGCCAAGAAGGACGCCGATGAGAAGGTTGCTGCTGTTGAGGCTGAGGCGAAGAGGCTTCAGGAGGATCTCCAGAAACACCAAGAGGATATCCAGAAGCACGAGGAGCAGCGGAGCGCTCTCAAGTCTCAAACTGAGATCGACGAGATTGTCGAGAAGGTCAGGAAAGAGGCCGCTGAGAAGCTGGCTGCCGCCGAGGCAGAGAAGCTGAAGCTCCAAGAGGATCTGCAGAAGCTTGGCGAGGAACGTGGCTCTCTCAAGTCGCAGACTGAGCTTGACGAGCTCGTTGAGCAGGTCAAGGAAGATGCTGCGGAGAAGATCGCTGCTGCCGAGGCCGAGTCCAGGAAGCTTCAGGAGGATCTCGAGAAGGAGAAGTCCGAGACTGCTGCTTACGAGGAGAAGATCGCTTCCATTGAGCGTGAAGCTGCTGAGCGTGCTCAGAAGATCCTAGACGACTACAGCCAAGCTCAGGACGCCCTCAGCAAGGCCAAGGGAGACAACGAGAACCTGACTACCCAGCTTGATGCCTTCCAGGGGACAGTCAAGGCTGCGCAAGACAGCATCTCCGATAAGGCCCACCAATTCGAGGAGCTGCAGAAGCAGTACGAGCAGTCTAAGCAGCGCACCGCCGAGCTCGACAACACCATGGATGAAGTTCGCCAGAAGGCTTACGAAGACCTGGAGCAGGCCAAGTCCGAGAGCAAGGCTTTCGCTGACAAGCTCAAGGAACTGGAAGATGAGAGTGCCGAGGCTAATCGCCGCATGGAAGCCCAACGTGCTGCTTACGAGGCTCTGAAGGCCGAGCACGCCAACGTCTCCTCCGAGTCTGAGGAACGTCTCCACAAGCGCATCCAGGAGCTTGAGCAGGAAAGTCTCAGGGCCGCTGAAGAAGCCGCTGCCCACCAAGAGAAGATCGCCACAATTGAGCAGGAGGTGGCTGAAAGACTCGAGCGTGAACAAGAGACCCTCAAGAAGCAACTCGCCGACTTAGATGAGAAACGTGCCGCTATGGACACCGAGAAGGAGTCGATGCAGTCCATCACCACCCAGCTACAAGAGAAGGTCGCCGAACTTGAGAGGGAAGCCGCCGAGAAGGCCCGCCTTGTCGAAGACAGCTCTAACAACCTCAAGAGGCAGAGCGTCGAGTACGACAGTGACAAGGCCTCCCTTCAGTCCGCCATCGAGTCCCTCCAGGACAAGATTCGGGGTCTGGAGCAAGAGCGCTCTGAGACTGAGACCACTGCCAATGGTGAGGTCGAGAAGTTGAGGAAGCAAATTGCCGACTTCGAACAGGAGAAGGGCTCTGCAGACTCGATCATTGCGGCTCTGCAAGATAAGGTTACCGTTCTGCAGCAGGAGAAGGCTGACGGTTCTCGTGGCGCCGATGACGATTCTGAGAAGCTCAACCAGCGCATCCAGGAACTCGAGATGGACAAGGCTTCGATGGAGTCGACAATCACGGCTCTGCAAGACAAGGTCATTGGCCTGCAGCAGGATACCTCCGATAAGAGCTCTGACCTTGTTGCTGAGGTCGAGAGGCTTAGGCAGGAGTGCTCGGAGCTTGAGCAGGAGAAGGCCGAGATGGTCCGCCGCGCCCAGGATGCGGCTCAGAGCCACGCCATCGCCACTGAGAAGCACCAGGATGACTACAACTTCCTTCTCCAGCGCCTCGAGAGGTCCACCCAGGAACATGTTGCTGTCGTTGAGCAGCTTCAGGATGACTACACTCTTGGTCTCCAGAAGATCGCTGATTCTGCTCGCATCAAGACCAGGAAGCAGAGCCTCCACAGCCTGACTGATGAGATCGTTCAGCTCATTACCGACAAGGCCCACCTCGAGGATGACCTTGAGGCGAGGGACGGTGCTCTTCAGAACGCCAGGGAAACTGTCAAGGACCTGCGTGAGAAGATGAATGGCGAGAACCAAGGCGAGATTGGCCACGACGAGATCATGTCGAACCTTCAGAACCGGATCAAGGAGCTCGAGCAGCAGCGCTCCGATGAGGTCGAGGGCCTGACTGGTGAGCTGGAGTCTAAGACTCACCAGATCACCGAACTTTGCACCAGGATCGAGACGGTCGCCGAGGAGCTTGATGCTAAGAAGACCGAGACTCAGAATGCTCTTGCTACTATCGACTTCCACCAGCGCGCTACCAAGGCTGTCCAGGCTGAGTACGAGGAGCAGGTCCAGGAGATTGTTCGTGTCTACAACGTTCAGCTTGAGGAGAGCGCCCACACTCTTCAAGGTCGTGACCAGGAGATGGAAAGCCTTCGTCAGACCATTGACAACCTGCATCTTGAGCTCGAAGAGGCTGTCAAGGGCCCCAACGTCTTCGAAGTTCGTCAGGAGTTCGAAGACCGCACCAGGAAGCTCGAGGGTCGCATCAACGGTCTCACTGAGGAGAAGGATGTCCTTGAGAAGCAGCTCTTCGCTGCCCGTCAAGCCAACGAGGAGGACGCGGACAAGATTCCTCAGCTTCACGAAGAGCTCGACAGACTCCACGAGGAGATAGAGGAGCTTCAGAGCGCACTTGAAGAGGCTGAGCGCCAGCTGAACGATGCCCATGACAGGCTGAAGGGCGTTGACAAGGAGCATTCTAGGGTGGTCAAGTCTCTCCAGGACAAGATTGCGGACGCCGAATACAAGATGGCCGACAAGATCGCAGAGAAGGATGCCGAGATGTCCCGCATGAACCAGGAGCTTGCTGCCCGTCGCCAGTCCATTGACGAGGCTATGCCTCAGCTCGATGACTACAGGGCCATGAAGCGCGACCTCGACGAGAAGACCATGGAGCTTGAGGAGAAGTCTCGCCAGGTCGACGGTCTCATGCAGACTTTGAGGGCTCTTGACGAGGCTCACGAGGAACGCGATGGTCACCACGCCTCTGGCCTTGAGAAGATGAAGCGTGAGCTCGAGACTGAGCTTGCCCGTGTTCGTGTTGAGTTGGAGAACGAGATCGTCAGACTCAAGACGCTCAACCAACAATTGACTGATGCGAACGAGAGACTCGAGCATGAGAAGACTGAGAAGCAGGCTCTCCTGAAGCAGAAGCTAGCTGAACTCGAACAGCTCAAAAAGGAGGCTGAGGAAAGGTAAAGTAACCCGGAACGCTCATGAAGCTGATAACTGACACATTGCTTCAGCCGCACCGAGCACGACCAGCTGCTCGAGAAGCTGTGGTCGGAGCACGCAAAGGAGCGTTCCTCGATGGAGCAGACTCTGGAGCAGATCTACGAGCAGGAGAAGGATGCCATCGAGCAGAAGTTCAAGCACGAGCACTCCACCATGAAAGAGTCGCTCGAGGCACAGATTGCTCGTGTCAAGAAACAGCATGACGAGACTGACAAGATGTACCAGCAAGCGCTCGAAGAGGCACTCAAGGAGGAGAGGGCGAAGCTTCAAATGGAGGCTGCATCTCGTGAGGAGCAAATCAAAGCCGAAATGAAGAAGAATGAGCAAGTAACCGTCCACAAGCTCACTGACCTGCTCGACGTCGCCAAGGCCGAGATCAATGACCAGTTCTCTGAGATCAAGCGCGCCGAAACCGAGATCGATCGTCTCAACACTGAGATCGACAAGCTCCACGTCGAAATCGCCGGAACGCGCGAGAGTCCCCGTGTCGCTGAGCTCATCCGTGAGTGCGAGACATACAAGCAGCGTCTTATCGAACTCGAGACCGAACTCGCCTCTTACCGCCAGAACGGTGGTGCTCCTCCGCAGTACCGGAACTCTGGTGAGGAAGAGAGAGATAACTTGAACGATAAGTCGTCTAGCGGCCAGGTGCGTTATGAAAAGACCGGGCCCACAACGGCTTCAATGGTCAGATCTCCTATGTTGCTCCAACACTCAGCTTCACCTTCACCCCCTTCTGAACCCAAATACGTCTTCTGCCCGGCATGCCGTGGCTTTCACCCTGCTGGTCTGGGGCTAACTGGCATCGAATGTGAAGATGGCTGGTATTCGTGAACAAGTTCGTCAGCTGGGTCAGCTCAACGATGAGTTGATTTCGCACAACCAAGACGTCTCGGGCTTCATCCGCAACGGCTTTGGTACTCCAAGCAAGTCGTCCATCAACGTTGAGGCGTCGCCCGCCGATTCGTGAACGCAATCCCCTAATCCTCTGTTGTTGAAGGAAGTGGTCGGGTTTTAATGGAGGTGGCCGGAACGTTATGGACGAACGATAAGAATGAACGGAATGAAAACGAGTGACGGTCGACGATGGGGAATCTTCTTGTTTTTGCTTGCTCTTTCATCTTGGCTGGTTCTTTCTCTTAAAGGGCGCGACCGGGTCTCAGGATTTCCTCGTACGTTATTCCTTACGCGGCTCTGGGTTGCTGGTTGGAGTCAGTGCTTTTCATGGGTCTCTTTTATTTCTCTCATTTCTTCATCCCTCTTTTGCATGGGAGGTTGTTGATGAACCTGCTTCCGTTCTCAGCGCTAGATACCCAGCCATGTGTTTTGCAGAACGCAAAACGCGGTCTTGCTTCTTCTTACAGCTATCGCGGACGCAAGAAGACACTCACAAATCGCTCTCAACCACACAGCATGCACCACGCCATTGTCTTCTTCGAAGGAAATGGAGACGGGGACGTACCGTAGCTAGAAGAGTAGCTGGACCGCTCTCCTCTTTATATGAAGACTCGTAATTCTTCTGTTTGCTGTGTGCTGCCGTCACAGTTGTTGGGCGTTTGTTGTGTTGCTTATGATGAACAGGTCGCTGATGAAAGCAAGGACGACCCGGCGTAGGGCAAGAGCGAAGGTTGTGTTTCCTTTTCTGCTTGCCACCTTGCAGAAGCGTGGTATTATCGTTGTGTCTGCACTTTGTTTGCTCAAAGTCTGGAGGATGTCGTTGCGGTGGTCGCCTTGTAAGTCTCCCCACGTTGCCCCGTTCACTCTGGAACATTTGCTGATATCTGGCTGTTGGAAGGCGTCCGCTGCCTGCCTGGCCAGTGCCATGGCTCCTCGAGTATCCGGGTAAAGAGCTTGGGGATGTTGGCCTTGCAGACGCTGGATATTCAAGCGTACCGAGGCCGTTCCGCTGCCCGGGGAAGTGCCTTACCGCCTCGTTGGTGGCGTTGGGCTGGTTTTCAGCGGTACTTATTCTTCTCGAAGGGGCGGGCAGCCTCTGGGGATGCTCTCTGTTGTCTACGCAAGCTGTAAGCGTTTTCAGTCTTCCTCTTGCCTTTAGTGGTGGTAAGCTGTGCTGATATGCACTTGTAGGAGGTCTCCGACATGGAGTCGTGCCGTGGTAGGGCTGTTTTGGATCTTCGATTTGGCGGTCTGCTCCGAACAGGTGCAACGGCACGTTATCTTCCTGCTCTTCCTCCAGTATGTGAGCTTCCTCGTCGTTGTCTTAACTCCCGAGCAGCACTGACCGTTATGATCTCCAGTTCCACTCTGGCACAGTCGTCTGGCGAGACCGGCGGATTGCTCTGGCCGAGGGAAACTCGTCGCGTACAACATGCCGCTTGAGCAAGCGGCGCTGAAATTCCTGCTTACAGGCTCGGTTGTCAGTATACTGAATTCCTTCCACTGGTACCAGCTGTTGCCGCCTCTATCCTGTTGTGGTCACCTTTTGGATCAGGTTTACTTTGCTCGCGAATTGAGGCGCTGCTGTCATGGCATCGGCGAGGTCCAAAGCGCTAAGAGGATCCTTGTCAGTACTAGAATCCTCGTTCTGAGCATCCCACGGGTACTCACGGTCGCCAATGTCATCTCTGGCATTGTGTTCGGACGGCACTGTGGCTGGCTCCGGAGGCGCTGCCATTTGGCGCAGCGACAGTCAGATCAAAGGACACGGCTGCAGCATGCTCGTCCAGCTTTCGAGAATGTTCGTACAGCCCACCTGGCATGTTCTCGCTGAGAGGCGCACCCTCCGTCATGACCAGGTGCTGAGCTGCTGAGTCAATTCTGAACGCAGCGCACAAGACCGCGCCGCTGCCTCATCGACAAGCGTCGCCCCGTGAGGTTTTCTCCTGCGCACTGGGTCTTTCTGGTACTTACAGTGTTCTGTAGCTTTGCGACGGCGAGCTCACCGTCTTGTTCACTCAGGTGTGCGTGGATGTTCAAGGTCGCGGATGTGGTGGCTCGTCCATAGCAGACATGGGCGTCGCTGCACTGCTTTCACGGCTGGAGGGGGTTGCAAGGCTGCACATACGCTGCAAAATACTGTGGGGAGTGTCGGTTGAAACTGTTGGACGTGTTGCGAGGCTGTGTTGTGGGAGCTGCGGGAAAGGAGATGGGGTGGTTTAGGGCGTCGGCGGACGTCACTGGCCGCTCGTCAGGCTACGGCCCTTCTTCTCTCCCTGCTACCGCAAATAACACCGTCGACGCTTTTTCATCCTGTGACTTGCAACCATGAGCGCCATTGATGAAGCTCTCGTTTACAGTAACTGTACAGTACTCGAAACACAGGTCGGGGTGGATCTTTTGCACGCTATCGTGAGCGGAACTGGCCAGGTCTTCAGCATCAATGTTAAATAAATGCTCATTGATTCGGTACGTTACGAATGGAGAGGGGAGCATTTAGTTACTCTCTGTCTATGGAATTTCCCGTGTAATGCTTGCTACAACAAACTTATGAACGACAAGTCTGAGCAAACGTCCCGTACTCACTAAACGCAACCCGACGATCGTGACAGTACAAAATCATCATCTTCTTCATCACGAGCGAAGTCGGTCAATTCCTCCTCCTCGGTCACGTCAATGTCTTCCAGCTCCACTTCCAACTCCTCCTCGTCACCTGAACTCTTAGCGCGCTGAGCCATGAGCGGTTTCCAGTGGATAGCGTGATCAAGAAACGCCGTATCAACAGCCTTCCACTTGAACGACTGGAATTTGATCTTCCGGTACGCAATCGCCCAGATCATCTCGCCCGGCGCCTCAAACGACATGCCCTCATCAGTGCGTCTGCTCTTCTCGACGCCAACACCTGGGTCCATGATGCCAAAGACGTCAATGCCGCTGGTCAAAGTCGTGCTGACTGGTGCCGTCAAGTCGACTCCCACAGCAACCCTTTTGCTTGAAATCTGCGATACCTTCGCGTCCAGAACGGTCATAACGCCGACAACCATGTAGCACTTCTCGCCCGCCTTCACACTCTCTTCAAGCCACGCTTTGGCCTTTTCCCCGGCGCAGAGCTCCGCGAATCTCTCTCGATGGGAAGCCAGTTCATATCGCTTGACAGCCTTGCTTGAAAGGTGCGTTCCACCAGCAGCGCCGGGCTGCGTGTGGACGCTCAGCAGTTGAGTGAGCGCGGCGGAGAACCGGGTGCTTCGGGATTTCTGGACGAAGCCGTTCAGGTCGAGCGCCGTAGCTTGGAAGCCGGCGCCTTCTTCGAATCCGCGTTCTTCCGCCAGGATATCGACATGAGGCTCCAGAAGCGAGCATACCAGGCTACCGACGGGCACGGAGTGCGCGGGGAGAAGTTGCGGGAGTACGAGGAACGGAGGAGCCATGGTGGCATGCTGCTGCGTGCTCTGCTCGTTGCAGGATGGCCGAGAAAACGGCGCGCTGTATTATATCCGGTCACGATAACAGGTTTCGCGGTGCGTTTCTTTTCCTTGCCGCTTGGCTGACGTGTCTGTGCACCCACGCGCGCGCCTGCCTGCTGGGTTTTGGCCCCGAGAGGCTGAGCTGTCTGAACCCCGCCAGGCTGGGGTGGGGTGGGGTGGCAGGGGCAGGACCGCCCGTTTGCAACACCGTCGTGCGGAAGGCGAGCTGAGACGAAACACTGCTGTTGCGCTTTCCGGACTGCCATGGGAGACTTTTCGCTCTCCGAGACGCGCGTCGACATTGCACTCCATCATGCAAAGGCCAAGAAGCTGTTTCGAGCGTACAGGAACGACAAAAACCCGGACGCCCTGGAATCCGCCATCGCCAATGCTGAAACAGTGATAAGACATGCTCCCAAGTCTTCTACGGAGTCTTTGAACATGATTTGGATACTCGCGCACCATATCTCTCAGCGCGATGGTGTTCGCGATGGAGAACCAGTGGATCTTGAGAGATCGATTTGTCTGTTCAATACTTGGAGCAAAGAGGCACCGGATGACCACTTTGAGAGGCCTTTCGTCTTATGCCTACTTGCTGGAGCTCTTGGCAATCGATTCAAGTACTCCAACAACCGACACGACCTGGAGGAAGCGCTTCGGCTTGCGTACCAAGCCATCGACCTATCTGCTCTCGATCCGAGCTATCACCTCATGTACTTGCGCACTGTCCAGGAACAGCTGAACCGTCTCTACAAAGGCTTCGAAGAGCTAGAAGTACTGGACCGGCTGATACAGGCGAGACGGGACGTTCTGGAAGAATCGACAAAAAGGAACGATGCAGAGCGGTGGCGGGACATGGATGACCTTGAAAGAGGGCTCTTTCAAAGCTTCGAGAAGACTGGAAACGTCGCAGATCTCCGGGAAGCCCTGCCGCTCGCCAGAGCGGTCTGCGAAGCCATGCCCACAGATTTCCCTCGTGGATGTAATATGTTCAGTCACTTCAGCACCGTCTTGGCAGAGAGCTACGAAGCCGGACTTATGCCATTGTCTGGCTTAGACGAATCCATCGAAATGCTACATACAGCAATGCGCATGTGTCCTCCTGAAAGCGATGATCGGGTAGGGATACTCGTCAACATGATGAACAGGCACAGAGAGGCGTATGAACGAGGGCGAGGCGTTCACTTTTTGCATTGTGCAATTGAATATGGCAAACAAATCTTGAGTGCGGCATCATCTGAGCATCCGGAGAGGCCAAACTACCATCAAAACCTTGCAATTTGCCTCCAAATATTATTTGAATACAGTGGAGAACGGTCCTGTAAGTACGATCCTCAGCTATTTGAAGGCGTGAGGCTGACATGCAAAAGTACTCGACGAGGCAATACAGACATATCGTGATGCCCTTACATCGAGCCATCTATCCGACGAAGACAAAGCAATGATATCATGCAACCTCGCCATTGCTCTACAAGCCCGATACGAGACATCCACGGCAGCAATGGATATCGAAGAAGCTGTTGCCAAAGCCCGGGACGCCGTATCATGGACTACTGCAAAAGGTCGCCGCCGCGCAGTCAGATTGAATACTCTTGGGACGTCACTGTATTGTCTGTACGGCCGGTTCAGACGACCTCAGGACCTCAATGAGGCCATCGATTCCGCCAGGGAAGCGTACAGGTGCGCTTGGGACAAATCCGATTACGGCATGTACCTGAACAATCTCAGCACGAAGCTTACAAGCAGGTATGAGACTACGAAAGTCGAGGAAGACAGAATCGAGTCCCTTAGGCTGGCCAGAGAAGCCGTGGAGGTCACGCCGAGCTCGGAGACATTGAGACGTGCAATGTACACCCACAATCTGGCCACGCGAATACACGAGGAATATCTCCTCACACGTGACTCACAGCCTCAAATAGAGAAGTTAGAGGAAGCAATTGCGCTGTCTCGGAATTCTCTCGAATGCACGCCACGGACGCACGTCGAATGGTCAGATTACGCTTACTGGCTAGGGTGGAGGCAGATGGAGCTTGCGAAATGTGGCACAGATGTTGAGAAGGGGTGGTCTCGGTTCGATCAAGCCATAGCCACGTTCAAGGAAGCTTCGACTCCCGAAAGTGCTTCACCGATACAGCGGTTGAAGGCTGCACGCATCGCCGCCATCATGTTGATGTCAAGAGAACGGTGGGCGGAAGCGAATGAGTTCAGCAGGCAGACAATATCACTGTTGTCTCAGGCTAGTCCGCGTTCCATGTCACGGCAAGACATGCAGTCCAGGCTTTCCGGTTTATCTAACCTCTCTACCTTCGCAGCAGCGGCATCGCTGAATTCTGGACAACAACCTGAAGAGGCTTTGGGACTCCTTGAGATGGGCCGAGGGCTGATATCAGGCTCTCTAATTGGCAGTCGGGTAGACATCTCGGATTTACAGTCTATCGACAAAAAGCTCTCATCGGAGTACGAAGAAATCAGGGATGCACTTTCCAGAAAGCCTGACGCTGTGCCGTCCGGAGACGTTGTCCGTTACCGTCAGGAACTAAGCCAACGTCTAACAAGCCTGGAAGACCAAATCCGCAAGCTTTCTGGGTTACCTCGATTCCAGCTACAAGTTTCAGGGGATCAACTCAGGGAGCTCGCATCGGATGGCCCACTCGTCTGCTTCAACGTCACCGGATTTCGATCCGATGCGTTTATAGTTACCACGGACAATATCGAGGCCTTACCTTTGCCATTACTCCTTGAGGAAGACTTGAAGAAAAACTCTCGAGACATCATCGGAGAAGCCCGACTCACCAGATGTACGTTAGTTGAGAGGAATAACTCGAACCGCAGGTTAGCTGTGATCTTGGTTTGGCTATGGGACGTCGCAGTAAAGCCCGTTCTGGATCACCTTGGCTTTAGAGGTCAGCCTGACAGCACCCCCACCGACTTACCCAGAGTCTGGTGGGTCGCCAGCGGGATGATGGGCCTAATGCCCCTGCATGCCGCGGGCTCAGGATGGGACGAAACCCCCGAAAACACCGCAAGCCGTTGCATCTCCTCATACGTCCACACCCTTAAGGCGCTCGCATACTCCCGAGAAAGGGCCAGCAGATCGACAACAGCGGCACCCCGCAACATCCTCGCCGTGCACGCCCCCAACCCCCCGGACGACGGCTGGGCGAGCCTCAACACCGGCCCCGAGATGGCGGCAATCAGCACCGCGGCATCGCGCACCGGCATCGCCTGCACCGTACTCGAGGCGCCCGCCGTCGCCGCTGTCGTCGAGGAACTGCGCCGCAGCGCCATCGTCCACTTCGCCTGCCACGGCGCGCCTCACTCCTCGGACCCGTCACGGACGGCGCTCGTCCTGGGCGGCGGCCGCTTGACCGTCGCCCGGCTCTTTGACGAGACGCACGGCCACGCCGAGCTGGCGTACCTGTCGGCCTGCTGCACCGCGCAGCAGTACGACGAGGGCCTGCTCGACGAGGGCATCCACCTCGGCGGCGTGTTCCAGCTGATGGGGTTCCCGGCCGTGGTGGCGACGCTGTGGGAGGCCGACGACGCGGCGGCGACGGGGGTGGCGGACGCGTTTTACCGGCGGTTGCTGGGGATTGGGGGTGGGGAAGGGAGAGAGGGGCGGGTGGCGAAGTGTCTGCATGGTGCGGTGCGGGAGCTGAGGGCAAGGAAGCTGGGGAGGAGGAAGAGGATGGCGGAGGATGTGCTGGCTTGGGCGCCGTTCGTGCATATTGGAATCTGAGAGTGGGGGATGGTGTGTATGATTCCTTCATCGGAAATATTCTAGATTCTGCCAGGCGCTCGGCTTACCCGTGTGCCCGTAATTCTTAAGATTCTACAATTCTTCTCAGCGCGGCTTTTTTCGGTCAACGAAGGTCGTGTTTCAGTTTTGATATGTCACGAAGTCCTTGACTTTCCGAAATATGTGAACCATCGATGAGCGTCTCGGCTGTTCTACTTCTGCTTTGTTGTAGTGCGCTTCTATCCCTTTCTTTAACTTGCTTGGATATTGGTCAGGATTACTTTTGAAGTTTCGGTGTCTGTTGTGAATAGGCATCATGTGAAAGGTGTGAAACTGGTGCGCGGTTGCTTAGGGGTGTAAAGGCGCTGGTAGATGCCATTGTCTGCTTGCCGACCCGGCCGATTTCTTCTCACTCCTGAATGTCCGCCGTGGTCGGCAATCCGCACGCAACGCCATCTTCCCTCTCCGCTTTCTCAGAGCCTCACAATCATGTCCAACATTGTCACAATCTCCGTGCAGGGCGACTGGCCCATGGACGAGACGCAGACCGCGCCATCACAGTTGGGCAGCTTCCGCGACACCAACAGCTACAGTACCGTTTACTCCCTTAACCCGAATGTCAAGATTCTTGGAGTAGATGCCACTACTGCCACCAATTCGCCCCACGACTTCCATGGCTGTAAGTAGCCCCGGCTCTCAGTTGGCCGACAATAAGACTAATACGACGGGAAAGCTATCAACACCAACGTTCCCTTTCTTGTCGGATCCCAGAATCCTACAGGCTTGATCTACGTCAAGAGCCTCGAGCTGCCGCACCCGGATTCTGAAAACCCCGTCCTGAACGAGCTCTTCGCCTCCCCCGCTCTTAGCTTAATCAAGATTACGGTCGTACTAAGGGGACTTCCCCTGCAGATAAACAACATCTGCTCAGTCTACGTCCCTAATTCGCCTGGACTGACTGTCAGGAGTGTGGGCCGTGCTATTACGGCTACAATCGAGCGTGCTGGGGGTGAGAGTTGCTTTCAGATCTTCCTTCGCATGTGGTAGAGACGTGTAAGTTCATCAGTCTACGTCCTTGTCACATATAATGAACACGTTGCTGATTTAAATGATTGCAAGATAAAGATACCTTCTACAACCTCAGCAGTTCTTTTCACTCTCTCCCGTTCCGACGTGGTCAATTTTTACAGTATTATCACCTCCTTCTTTCATGACATCATGGATTAGACTTGGATCCAATATGATAGATTGTCAACCACATTCGCCCGCAAATCACGTGTTTTATTTGCTTTTTATACACGCGTCCTTTCTTTGCATTTTTCGCTACACCAAACACCTACCCCTACATACTGTAACGGCGGGCCTCTACCTCTAAGGATCAAACACCAAAGAGGGTGGTAAGCCGTGTGGGGGTTTACCTTGAGTGGGTACAAGGGAGGGTGTGAGAGAACGAAGTAACGAGCACACGTGACAGAACACTACGTGCGAAGGCCGTGTTACTAATCAATGGTGCGGATTGATTATTAAAGTTGACCACGAAGGTCAAGTAACTAGCTAAGTGAGTGTGCTTATATACTATAGGAAAGTTCTATCAATCTGGTTCAGGGAGTTCGTGCTGCGGGGTCTTCTGAACCGTCTGAACTGGAGTTCAGAGGTTCACTCTGCCAAGCCCGTATGAACTGGTGAACTGGTGGGGCGTCACGTGATCTTCGCCTGGGTCTTCCGCGGCGTTTGTTCACGCCCCGCTTATCCTTCTTCTTTTACTTTTTCTACCCTGTGGAGGCTGCGCCGTAACACATACCTCATCTGCCCCGTTCTTGCGCAATTCTGTAAATCCGAACAGCACACGTGTTCTGTGCAAAGATCTAGTATATAGCTGCCTTCAGTAGCATGGATAGAGAAGACAGTGGTGTCTTACTTTCTCGCGCCGTTCGACATAGATCGAAACTTCTTCTTTTGAATTCCTCTTTAAGAACAGGATGCCTAAGCCGACGATCCTCATATATACCTGTTTGGACTTGAATTGAATTAGGAAAATAGGGCTTGCCGAATCATTTGTCCTTATTGTGTGACTGATTGCAGCATGCATTGAGAGCGAGTCCTGACGTGACTAACTTGCAGATTTGCTTATTTGACTGTTGAAATATAAAGTCCGACATTTCCAAAAGAAAGCAGAATCTCAAAAACTGATGTGACATGGAAGAAGAGACGTAAAGACCGCTCAAATAAGCCAAAAACTCAGTCGTGGTATAACGCAATGCCCCTGTGCCCCCCTTTGATACGCCGTCTATTTACGAGATGTGCGCAACTCCCTCCCCATCCAATAAATGCTTCAGTACATAATGCTTAACGTAGGGAAATAACAAGGAAAATTACTTTGTCATCCCGGTCATCCATCGTCTCATAACTGCAACTACTCTGCCATCGAACCAACCTCCAGCCTACCGTACAACCCCACCATATTCCCCGTGGACTTCTTCGTCGTCGGATCCAATGTACAGGTTCGGGTGAGCAAACATGGTGCTTAAACCCTGAGCAGCCCTGGTGATTGCGAAAAGAGCCACCAGAGAAGATAAGGTCATGAGAACTTGGGCGGTGACAGTCTCTGCGAGATAGTTGCCGCTGTAGTACCTCGCCCAAGCCCCGAAAGTATTCCAGTATGCGAAGAAAGTTCGCAAGAAGCCGTATGCGAACAGGGAGAAGGCCAGAACGAAAACCCAGACCTTCAACGCCTGAGGGACGCGTGAAGAGACGCCGCGCATGCCGTGGAACATTTTGCCAATGCCGGCGATGATCAAGAGGAACCAGAGGGTTGTCAGGGCCATGTAAACGTAGATGTACTCCGGGAATTTGTTGCCGTATCTGGTGGTGTAATAGTTGTTGTACGAGTCGATGACGGATTGGTAGGCCCAGATCATGAGACCCAGATAGACGATCATGAAGATGGTGAAGATGACCACCATAACGTTGGCTGCACGACTCCAGCCGCGAGTGGTGGGGCTGCGCAGGCGAGCCAGTCCGCGGCAGATAGGTAGCAGGATGGTCGCGAGCAGGAACGCCACGGAGATCCAGTACAGAACTTGAGACACGATGCCCAGTCGCCATGAATCCACCACACTACCCAAGACATCGCAACCCTGCAGGAAGAACACGATGAAGATGAAGACGCTGTAGCTAACTCACAGTTAATAGAAGCCGGGAATATGACGAGTGGCTGGAGAACTTACACGATCCAGAACAGAAGGGTCAAACCAAAATTGTACCATTTGACAACCAGGAATGGAGCCGGGGTTCTTTTTTGCGAAACTAGCCATGAGAATGCAATGAGTAGAAGCAAGGCTATTTCAATAGAGTCGATGGCGACGGTTGCCTTGGCCAAGGCTGAATCAAATAGACGCCCGCAGGCCGAAGTGTTATAATAAGTATAGCGTGCCATGTTAAGAGGGTGGTCTCGAAAAAGCGGTAGTAAAGAAAGCAAAACAGTAAGCAAGCACACAACATACGGACGAATAATATATATTCTCAAAAACTCGAAATTCCAAGGAACGATGTGACAGCACAGCCCGTCCAACAGTGGCACTACTGGACACGCGAGGCAACAAAAGCACACAACGTCGACGATGCGGTTGGCTGTTTCTCCAAAATTACGATGTATCCAGCCACGAAGGATTTTGGAGGAAGCTTGGCGGTGGTCACACCGGGCCGTGACCTGGGGCATGATCTGCATTGGGGTATTTATCCGGTGAGGTGTGCGCCCTAAATATAGGATTCAGCCTTGCGGATGTACAATGATGCGACTCGTCAGGCGGTGACGGCCGATGCTACCAATATATTGGGCAGCCGAGAACAGGCAACAGTGCGGCGGATCACGGTGTGTGTAGGCACTTGTAAATCAGGCGGCAATAAGGAGCTACGGACTCATCCAGATCGTAAACGCTCATGCAGACTTGGTTACTGAACCTGAACGGGCCGAAGCGAAGGGCTTGGGGGCGGAAGGGTATGTAAGTGCAGTGAAAAACATGTCCGAGCCATCGGGCTGAATGCTTCAACTACCCATGGAGGTATGCACATGTTAGGTAGCGAGAAATATGGCACATTCTTTCCAACAAGAACGAACACTACGCTGAGATTCCGATGGTTTGGCGGGTGTAGGAGGTGGTATGCCAAACATGCGGCTTGGTGCAGCGTTAATGGTGATAATGTAATGGATGCGGAGAGATTTAAGGATTGAGCTCGAAACATAATGAACCTTTAATCGTGTAAGCGAGACTTGGCGTGTATTTTATGAAGAAATCAAGCAAACGTAGATTTAAAGAAAATAGTTTAGTCTCAAGCATACTCATGTAGATGTTGCCGTAGGATTCACCAACAGGGATGCTGTGCTCGTCTTTGGATAGAATGAATTTTCTAAGGTTTATACATGGAAAGAACCCTGTGCAGATGAATTGCGTGAGGAAAGTACTCTTGAAGGAAAGGAATTGAAATGTTATAAAGATCGGTAGTCTCCATCAAATAGGAAACCGGACCAACGGAACTCAAGTAAGTCTATCAGACCTTGCCTCGTGCACAAAAAGAATAGCCGGCAGACACATGCGATTGAATCTAGAACTGAACATCGTATTCTCAAGCGCCGGCAAGATACGCACGTACCTTGAACGTGGTCCGGCCCGCCCTCAGCCCAGCGAGGCTTGGATGTGAGAATATTGTTGCCGCTTTTGACGCCATGTCTGGCGGCAAGCACGGCCACAACATGTCTCACCGCAGCCTTGCGTGCGTCATCTCGGGCCCGCACCTGCCGCGCCACGCAGCAGCTCCGCTTTCCTACGAGTCAACCAGCACGCGCCGCATTCATGCGCTGCACCGCCATCTCCCGCCGACACAGCGAACAGCCCTGCCCAGCGCCCTGCCTTCACGTCGCACACCCTTGTCCGACCAATTACGCGCGCGCGCGCCGATTCGTGCGTATCGTAAACGGCCAGGCCTTAGGACGCCGCACCGTCAGCTCTATAAATCCGCCGCAGCTTACGCCTCCCCTACTACCACACCTCGAGCAGCCTCAAAACCAGTCCTTCCGCCATTCTTCCCGCGCGCATCCTCCCCCGATCCCTCCACGCGAAATTACAGGTACGTACGCAGCCCTCGACGGCCCTCGTGATCTGCGCGACGCCAGACGCCCGTCCCCCTACCGCTTAGTCGGCTGCTCGTCGCATTTTGCTGATCGGCTGCGCTCTCTAGCTCCGCGCGTCTCACGCCTCTCTGCACGCAAACGAGCCTCTATCTATTTGCCGCGAAACGCAACCGCCAACATGCCCGGCAGCATCACCTCCAGCACGACCTCCTCCATCTCCAAGCCCGTCAAGACGATCAAGACGGGCTGCCTCAGCTGCCCGTGCGGCGACGACGCGGAGTGCACCTGCTGCTTCATTCCTTGGTAAATACGCGCATACGTCCCCTCGGCGAGAGCGCATGGCTAACGCGGATTGCGTGCGCAGCACTGTGATGTAAATACGGACGATGCACGAGAGACGAAACAGCAGGCTGAATTAAAGCGACGACGCTAGTCTGAGCGGTGGTGTGAGCAGGTTACGAAGCATGGAGGTTCACCTTGGAGACGGACGGGGAGGTTCATTATGAATATTGCAGCGGAGGAACAGTTGTTTATACCCAATTCCAAGAAGCTTTGAACGTTTGCCCATTCAGTTTCTCTGTGGCTGAAAAGCAGCCCTCTGTGTGCTACCAATTGTATCAAGTGCGAATCTCGTCTCCGCAGGCTTTAGAACCTGTTCTGTGCAGTCGAGAAAGCCAGTCCTAATCCAATCGCGATGCCGTGAACCCCGAAAAGATTGCTTCGCTGCGCCTTCCAAACATGAAAACACCACCCCATATGTATCATTGTTTGCTGATCCTCACATAACGGTGCAAGGAATGACGCAACACGAGCAGTCGTCGCCGCAGTAGCAGGGCAGCTTCGGTGGCGCCGCGACGGAAATGGGCTTGGTGATAGAAGAGGAGGTCGAGGAGCTGGATTTTGAGCCGGGCATTGTGGAGGTTGTGCTGGTAAACGTGCGAAGGCGGTAGAAGTACTTTGCGCGGGTCTGTGGGTGCGGGCGTTAGCGGGTGTGGCGGTGTGGAAGGGGTTCTGAAAGGGCGCGCCTACTGAGACTTGAGAGGTGGCTGGAGCCGTCAACGTGGAATGATCGTGACAGATAGGTGGGTGGTGAAAGTGAAGTCGAGAGTGGAGACCGGGTAGAAGAATGGAACGTGAATCCTGCGTGGCTGAGACCTGGAGGTACGTATCGCGTCTATGACGTATGCGGGGATGGCTGAGCAAGGCTTGTTGGTTGGCAGGATCAGGGAAACTGCGATACGCGAAGCCTGCCGCACCTGCGCACGCGCTTATGCTCGTTAGGATGCGGCTGCTAAGGTTTGCTTGTGAGTCTTGAAACCTATTAGTATTCCCTGCATCGAAGAAGGGTCCATTCCAGATCCTCGTCTCGCATAAACTGCAAACGTGAAGCGTCAGGAGAGGCAGCATAACTCGATTAGTAGATAATACGGGTATAGATCTGTCCATCATTCACGCCGTAAAGAATGGTGCAGAGCAAACAGTCTCTATCAATAATCGCAAGATCCAAGGTGGTTCATAGGGCAAGTCGTGACTAGGAAACATTAACCAACTCAAATGTCCCTCCTGCTTGCCTGTCAGCCATACGGTGAATATACTCCGAGGATGTGCGCAAACTCACCATTTCAACTCCGTGGGCTCCGCGTACGGGGTTTGAAGGGCGTTTTTGTCTGCGAACGGGTTGTCATCATCCTCTTCCTCCTCTGGCTCGCTCTCGCTCTCCTCCACTCTCTGCTTGCCAAAAGCCGGCACACCGCCGGGCCTTGGCGGTTTTGGAGGCGGATTCTCTCCTAAGTTCAACCCTGCCATCTGATCGGCAGGCTCCGTAGGCGAGGCTGGGGAGACTGGCGAGCGCACAGCGCGCGCTTCGGTCTCGGAGTCACTGTCATCGGAAATTGATTTGTCCATAATCTCGTACGACATGAGAGCCTTCACTAGCTCGTCATTGGCGCTCAACAGGCTGCCGATCCACTGGTCAGACTCGACGAGCTGGATATAGCGCAGAATCTGCCGGCGCAGCTGCTTGCAGTTTTCGAAAAGCTTGACGACTCCGGGGTTCTCCGACACGCGTTGCTGCTCGCGGTTGATGAGCTGGAGAGCGTTCAGAAGATTGGTGCTAGCGACAGATGCCGCGGCAATCGTCTCCATGATCTTCGGCTTCTCCTTTTCCAAGCTGAACGGCTGGGATTTGGACTTCTTGTGCTTCTTATCCTTGTGGCTGAAGAAGGATGATGACGTGCTCACGGGGGCCGCAGGCGTGAACGAGACCTTGGTAGACGAAGTTGCAGCACTGGAAGAGCTGCGGGAGGGGCGGTTCTCGGTGATGGGCGAAGAAGGGGTGCTATCAGCATCGGCTTCAGTTTCTTTGATCACCTTTGACTGATGGGGCTGCGGCCTCCTGGTCTGGGGCAGCTGCTTGTAGAGGGTAGCAATTCTTTCAAGCCCCGGCTTGCCCTTGTAAGCAACAGCCCATTGCCGGAAGAGAACGTTGCATTTTGCTCGGACATCCGGGTCGACCATGTCGTCGCGGGCAAGGATACGTAGCCGCTCGAGGAGAGGCTCGTCAGCAAATGCACGCTGGAATCGCGTGCCGGCATTCTGAATTAATCCGTCGAGAATAGTCAAGGAGCGGAGCTGACGGTGCACACTGCCATATTTTCTGCAGCACTTCCGTTAGGCGAGAGACTGCTTGGTGAGTTGTGGCAACGTACAGCTTTTTGCGAATTGCACGTGCAGCCTCCGTCGGGCCCGAATCCTGGATGCGGATAACCTCGACCAGGTCAACAATTCCGCCGAGGTCGTTCTCGTCATACTGCTCGCTCGTGAGACGGTCTATCTGGACCGTGACAGCCGAGTACGGCTTCTTCTGTAGGTAGTAGAATGTCTTCAGCAAGATGTACGTTGCAGGGGACGACATCGTTGGTAAGGAGGTTAAGGAGCAGGGCTGGAAATGAGGTTGAGGATCCAGTGCGGATCATAGCATGACTCGCTGTTGATAGTGTTGAACGGGGCGGATCACGAGAAAAACAGAATAACCCCGCGCAGCCGCTTTGCGCTGAAGCCCCGTGCATGCAAGGCAGCCCGGTGGCACCGCGATAGAACGGACCTGTGTTGAGAGGCTCAAGGCATGGGGAAAAAGCACCTACCGATCCACTGAACATGTCTGTAAAGACTTTGCCTTGTCCTTCTTGCGAAGCTCGGGAGAGCTGGACGGGCCGGCTTGACTCTGAAAATACGTTTCAGTTCCGCCCACTCTAGAGACGCAGCCGTCAGCTTGTGATGCGCCCAGGAAGCAACACGTAGCCAGGGTGGGAGACAAGGGAGTGCGGCAATTCAGCGTTTCATAGACAAAATGCAGTACATTGCGAGCGTCCATACGGGTGGGAAGCCGGTACGAAAGGACATACCCAGGTGGATGGCAACGGCACTTCTGCGCGGCAGGCTGCAGCAGTCGCGTGCGCGAGAGGTTGACCTCGGCGTTGACGTCGATGCGGGTGAGCAGGGCGGGCTCGCGCGGATGAGCGTCGGCGGGCGCGGTGGTGGGCGTCGACACGGGGGACCAAGATAGCACAGGAGAGAATTTCAGGCTCGGCGAGCGAGCGGATATGACGTCCTTGGTGTTGATGTTTCGGGCTGCGATCACCTGCGCGCGTTGAAGCTGGTGCTGCCCCACCACGACCAATCTCCGTCATCGCCCGGAGCCGCCGCGGCCTCAGTGCCTCCCACCTTCCCTTGATCTCCCCGCACCTCAACCGTGCACGTCTCACAAGCGCACCTCTCACGCCATTGCGCGCCCTCAACCGCTCAAGTGACCGGCCCAGAGCAAGGTACAATGCGCCCTCCCTGGCTGACATGGGTGGCTGTCGCCGTTCCCGCCCTGCAGACGCTGATCCCGCCGTTGCTGATCCCACTCCATGCCTGCAAGCCGACGCGTCCGAAGAGGCCACATGCACCGTTCATGCATAGAGTGTCAAATGCTTGCGCTAACACTGCACAGGACTATGCCCGACCGCAGTCCGGGTTTCACTCCCATAAATCACCCCGATGGCTCTTCGTCTGACCTGGAATTTTCGCCGACCCAGCTTATACAGAAAAACCAAGGAGTTCACCAAGGTAGTGCGACCCGTCGGCGGACAAAAAACCAGCTCATCAGGAACTACCTCTCCTCGGGCAAATCTAGCTCTGGCGTGTCCATGTTCGAACGTGCAGCAATCTCTCACGGTGAAGAGCCTCAGGTGAAGAAGCGCAAGACTCGGAAGAGCTCCAGAGAGAAAACGATAGATCAAAATGCTCAACCCCGAGAGCAGTCCTCAGACAGGCCGAAGACTGCTGGAAGGCGCACGGTGTCTGAAGGCATGCGAATCACCAAGCCGGGTGCATTTGCACCATTGAAGCCGCAGGATCCCGCCTTCAATCCAAGGTCTGCTGCTGACAGGTGGCTTGTGCAAGATGATAATGGCCCACAGCAAATCGATACATCTGCAAAAAGTTTGTCGAAGCTGAATGTGTTCCGAGTCCATGGCCACCCAGACGCCTTGGATGACAACATCTCTGTAGTAGCGCCGGTCACGTCAATGGATATTATCTCTACCCCTACCTCCAGCACGACAACGGACAGCCTGACTATGCACAGCAAATACTCCCAACAAGATACTCACAGGTTGCAGAGCAACTCCCAGACCAATGCACCCGTTATCTCAACTGCCGCTCCACAATGCGAGAGCCGTATGAGCTCCTTGAAGGACGTAGAGAATGATGGAGATAACGTTCGACTCTTCACACAGACAAATCTTTCCAATAGAAGCCGAGCTCTTCTATCTCCCCCGGGTGCCCACCTTGGTCCCCACCTTGGTACCATACTCGAAGAGTTTGAGCCTGATGCACCTCAAGAATACCAATCCCGCCACGAGGGCTTTAACGGAATAAAACAAACTCAAAACAGACAGCAAGATCATACCGACGCCCACGATGAGTGCACAGAGAACGCTGTCGAATTCGACATTTTTAGCGACGGCCTATCTGAAGGTGATTTGCTTCTCTGCTTGGACGAGACTCAGAACGAGAACTGTGGACCGTTTCCTGTCGCCCTTACTGAAGAATCGAGAGAAAAGCAAGACCTATTACATGCTGTTGACTCGTGGGATATGGAAGATGATTTTTTTCAGGAAGATTGGGAGGTGCTGCAGGATGAAGACAAAGCCATTCTCGAACAAGCCGCGGCAAGTATGGATTCTGCAACTATTCTCAACCAGATCTCCAGCAATGCTCAAAAAGTACGAGTGACACCAGAAACTGTCTCCTCGACGTGTGGAGAGCCCGATCTCCTGCGCTCACCAGACCTGAAGCCTATCCTCAGGCCACCTTTCCCCGAGCGCGTACAGGACAGATCGCCGATTATCGGACTTTCCGCTGCGATTTCTCTTCGAACATGTTTTCGCATCGGTGAAGCTCTCAATGTGGGCAGCCAGGCTGTGCGCGAACATCAAACAGTGTTCATCGAGCTGTACGCGAGAGTTCGCTGGTCGTTCAGAGAACCACGCTCTGTCAAGCAACACTTCACTCTTATGGATCTCTTCCATGATCGACCGCCCTACCTTGACGGGACATACGAGATCTGGAGAGGCGTTGAGCTGTACGAGCAAGACAGCGGCAGGTTTCTCGAACGATCTGCCCGCCCTCTGCTTTGCCGCTGCGTAGGAAAGCTAAAGCGCGACGGCACTTCGTGGAAGTTGACGATTCTCAGCATCTGGGAAGCGACCATGGATGACGTGAAGCATGTTTCTGGAATTGTACAGTCGTAGTGCGAGGCATGATTGGGACTGTCACACTACAACGGCGCGTATGGGCTGTCTCGTCATTGGGCCCACACGGTTACACTGGCCATGTCTTTTGCCGGACACGGCTGGTGGTCCCTGCTCTGGCTGGTACGCTGATTCGCAATTTCTCCGTGGAATCTGGCGAAAAATGTGGTGGGAATGACAGCTAACTTCATTTGCTCTGCCATCTCGTTGCTTTGATCGTTCTTTATGCCAGCGGTGGAACAGAGCGGAAGGGTTACGTGCTCAGAGCAAGGTCCAACACGTCCGCCTGCTATCTTTGGGCTCGCTTACCTTCTACCTAGCAGGGTTGCTGGCGGCTATGAAGGCATGTGCTGGGGCGGCGCAGCGGGTGGATTCTGAAGGAAATGCTCCGGTAGCAGTCGGGTAGATGAAACAGGCGCAAGCCAAATCGAGCAGGCCACGGTGGTGTTGGTTTGGTTCATCAATGAGCCGTTCCAATAGAACGACGGTACGCGTCACGTGCGGACGATCCACGGCAGGACTCCGACTCCCACTGCTTCCCCTCCGCGCGCCCAGCCTTCCATTATCACCCTTAAGATGCCGCTGTGCCCTTCAATGCAAGCCGTGCAAGGTACCACTCGCTCCGGTAGCAACATACGCCGAAAATGGACGACGAAGGAATTTCGCCCACGTCGAAGACCAGCTCCATGACGCAACCGTCGGTGCAAGCGATGCTCGCTGGCTCCTTCAGCAGCCAGGGCCCATCCAGCAGCTCAGAGCAGCGCGAGCAGGCCGAGGGCGAGAAAGGTGGGCTCAGCTCTGCGTTCCAGGGCGAAAGAACGCCCTCCGCATCGCCTTCCAAGAACCGGTCGCTCTCGGACTCGCAGGCCCCCAAGCTCTCGCCGTCGCCCAAGATCGTGTCGAAACGCGAGTCCAAAGACGATGCAACCCTCACCAACCCGCGCACGCCGCGACGACCGGACTTCCTAGCTCGCGGCCTGTCGCTGCAGATGCCCCCGCGTGATCCGACGCTTGGTCTCCAGACGCCGACGCAGTTCAGCCGCGTTCCTCTCTCGCCTCAGCTCGACGCGCGCGACACCTACGGCACCCCCGCTACCGTCCTGCCCCGGCATTCGCGGGGCCTCGACTTTGCGCGCGCATGTACGAACCTTCACCACTCGACCCTGGCGGAGCAGTCCTCGCCTGACTCCTCGCCAACGATCACCCAGAAGGGCATGATGATACCCCAGCGGCGGAGTAATCTCACGTCTTTCGCCCTCGACTCGCCACACAACAACGACCACACCCGCTGGCCCGGCATGCACCACACAGATAAAAGCGTCGTGTCCAGCTCGCTTGGAAGCATAAATATGCTGGGCTCTGAGTCGTCAGAGAGCGACTCTGACGAAGACGACCCCATGGATCCCGATGATAATGACGACCCTATGGTTATGACACCCCACGTACTCAAGCTCGACAGGAACCCAGGGCAGCCTTTTGGTGCGCCTCTGAACGTGTCCAGCCCGGGCAACGTCTGGTCTGGCGGCTTTTCACCGAGCGGCCCGAACTTTCTGCAAATACAAAGGAACAGGTTGAAGAAGGTGCGAAGCAGGAAGAGCTCGAGCAGCGCAAGTGGCCACAGCTCCATAGCGAGCCCAGGCCCGGGGTCGCCGCCCGCAGGCAAGCCGTTTGACGGATCCAACGGTGGGTACTTTGCGCGCGAGGCGGTTATGAGAAAAGCGGGGTCCAGACGCGAGAGCTTGAGCATGGTCGCAAACGACCTGACAATCTCCTCCGGCAACGACAGCGGCGACGAGGCGGGCATGCCGGCACCCACCACCCCCGGCGTCGTTCGCCGAGCGGTCGTTCGCCGTGGAAATCTTCTGGTAAGTGACCTTGACGTCATCCATGTTCCGCATCCACTAACCTTGATCACAGCCCAAGTCCAGGCAGTTCGGTCGCATCCGCGCTGAGCTTTTTGAAGAAAGCGCGCCCGTCGACAACGAAGTCCGGCGAGAAGCCGAAATCATCCGCCAGGTCCGCGAGAGCGATAACACGTCTACGACCGGCCGCGAGGGATCCATCACCGCAAACTCTTCACCGAGCCTTCTACCGGCAGTACCAGGTCTGAATGAACTGGAAGACATACCTGAGGATGTTGGAATGGACATGGAGCTAGCTACGGCGGCGGCTGCTGCGGCAGCAAACGGCAAGGGTCTTTTCGGGGCCTTCAACCTGCAGCCGTGGAAAAATGGCGACAGGTCATCATGGGGCAACCAGGAAGGCGTCCGTATGCACACGCCGCCGCCTCCGTTCCTTGCTCGCGGCAGTTCGTCCGCTGTTAGCGACGACATCACCATGGACTCCCCGGTCGCTTCTATGGTACAGCACCGGCACAGGATGTCCACGTCTGAGCCCAACAAGGATGACTCCATGTCTCGTGGCTCTACTCCACAGCCCATGGTCCCGCCAACCGCGGCAGAGGGTCTCAAAAAGAAGCGTCGTAGGGACGACGACTTTGACGTCCACTCGATCAAGCGACGGGCGGTGTCTCCTGGCTTGAGTGTAGCCAACAGCCCCGTGCTCTCGCAATCACCACAGCAGAGGGATGGTGCAATGTGGGGCCCGAACAAGACGAGCAGGGAAGGTTCGATCGCCAACGGCGCCCCGTCTGGTGGCCACGCTGCGGGCGAACGGTCAAACAGCGGTGGAAGCACGATGAGCGTCACACCGAGTCTGGGACCAAAGAGGGTCGGTTTGCAGGGGATGACAGACACCAACGATGGGCTCATGAAGATGAGCATTGAATGATAGCGCAAGCTAGGTCTCAAGCTTTGTACGAGTACGGCGCAGCAGGGGATTCGGATTACGACAAGCACAGCACGGCGTTCTGGGATATGGGTTTAGGGAGGGGACAACCGCGGACAATGATATCCTGAGCTTGATCGGTAAATTTGACTAGGCGTTTAATATTATTATCTTCACCTTATTGCTATTGGCAGCTGCAACATGCCTTCTTGCTACACATGTGTTATGATGTCTGCGTACTTCGAAGGCCATTTCTCTTGGCTCGCTGTGTTGTGCGGCAGTGAGGCGGTCCCTGCGGGCGGCGGCCGGGGACTCACCACCACCGCCGAATCGACCCCGCGACGATCTCCCGCAACGACAACAACACAGCTGCATCCCTGACCCCCACAGTCTTTCCTACGCCCTTTCCCTTGCCTCTCAGACAGACCCGCGCCATGGCAGCCAGCACCGCCGCATTGAGCTCGTTCATCGAGTCTGCTCCGCCAGGAGAGGTACGTTCGGCGCCGCTGCCCCTCCGTCGCACCGCAGCTAACCTGTGTACAGCTCTCCAACGTCACAGCCGGTACGCACGCATGCCTCTGAGAGCCTCCGAAAGCTTCATTTCGTTCATATCTCACCGATCCGCAGCTATCAAGTCTATAACTGGCAGCGACGACGTCTCGTCCCTGTCGTCCGCCTACCAGAAGTACAACGAGGAGCAGTTCACGACGACCAAGCTCCCTGGCGGCAGCGAAGCAGTATGTGAAGACCCGACTCCTCCACCTCATACCATCCCGCGCGCGCTTTCCCGGCAGCACACTTGCCATTGCCCGCGCTGACACGAACAAACCCCCCCTCCCCAGGTCCTCGTCAGCCCCTACAACTCCCTCGGCGACAACCGCTACTACGACGTCGCGTCCAACAGCTCCTTCGCCTTCGACCACGTCACGGGCAAGGCGACGGACGTGCAGCAGCACGTGCTCGAGTCGCCGCACGCCGACCTGGTCAAGTCGCTGCTCAAGCACCTGGCCGCGCACGCCGCGGAACACTACCCGGCAGCCGCGCTCGGCGCGTTCCCGACCGAGGCGGACGGCAAGGTGGCCATCGTGCTGGTGTCGAACAAGTACTCGCCCAACAACTTCTGGAACGGGCGCTGGCGCAGCACGTACACGGTTGACCCGTCGTCGGGCGCGATCGCGGGCGCGATCAAGGTCGACGTGCACTACTACGAGGACGGCAACGTGCGCATGCTGACTGAGAAGCCGGTCAGCGCCAGCGGCGGCAGCGGCGCGCAGGATATCGTGAGGAGCGTGGCCGGCCTGGAGCGGAAGTACCAGGAGGATCTGAACAGAGCGTTTGCGAGCTTGAGCGAGGGCGCGTTCAAGGGCTTGCGCAGGCAGCTGCCCGTCACGAGGCAGAAGATCGAGTGGGAGAAGATCAGCGGGTACAAGCTGGGCCAGGATATCGGCGGTGGGAGCTCGAGGAGGTAAGGAGGCGATTCTTTTTCACGTTGCGCTTGGCGAAAATGGATGGGGAGGGATGCGGGTGGTTGGAAATGTTCCGAGTTGCTGATTTGGAGTGCAGTTGAGCGCGAGATTGGCGTAGAGCGCCTTGCGGGTAACGGTGCTGGCGGACAGCGAGACAAATATGCATATTGACTTTCAAGCCATGCTCATCTGAGCGGGGTCGTCAGCTGAAGGTGTCAGTCGTTGTTTTCATTGAAGCAATCTTTCTCTCATGTGCTGTTTCCATTCTATCGTGCCCTGCTTTGTTGCTTCCCGTGTCAATTGGATATCCGCTCCATTTCAATCTCTTGTGCATTTAAATGGCCCTGCCTTGCCCCAGCATTTCTTCCGCCGGCATTCAATGTGAGGGAGTAGTCTCAGTTTCTTCGGGAGAAAAGTATGCCCTGAGAATAGTCTGGGGATGACTACCAAAGAGCCAAGGATATACAGACAAGACCGCAGGCATATCTTACGCCGGACTTTATCGGGCGATACCTATTGTTTCTCGTCCTTTCTGGCACCGTAGGAGGTCAACAGTCTTATGAGACCGAGCCATATACTGACCGCAGAGGGTTTCTGCCTAAAGTACCTCACAGATGTTATTTTTGTAACGCGTTTGGTGACCGTATACGTCCTAGGGAGTCCACGTGTACGCCCCCTTCCCACCTTTGCACGCCACGAGACCTTACAGTTACTAGAGTCTCTTCTAAGAACAGCGTCAACTGTCTGCCGCACTTCCACCCCGGCTCATCTCTGTTCCGATCCGTACAGGCGAGCTTTTAGCAGCTACCCTTGGTGTTTTTATATTCGCCCAACCTGCCACCACCTCTTCCTTTCTTCCTCCCCATACCACCTTGTCCGTTCCGACCTGACTCACTGAGGCAACTCTTTGAATTGCATCACTGAATAGTCTCACTGACTTGGTTCTGTCAGCCCATCTCGACATCTTGACTCACTGATCCCGTATACATACCGGCCCACCTGTATGTTAACCCTAACCCACTTTACTACAAGGATATGACTCTGAGCTTCATCAGATACACTCCAAGCACCTCCAACCTATATTCGTCAGTCATGTCGAGAAATTTCTCTTCCACTGGGCCCGCCATGATCTCCGCAGTCATCGACTCTGGTGTTGCATCTCGGCAAGACCATTATCAGCCCGCCTCGACAGGAGCCAGCGATATCATGGACCTTGACAGCAAAGACCACCTGACTGTCAATCCAAACGACTCTATCACTGAGACCAATACCATTCCCGCTGACCAGGGTTCTACTCCCAACTCACCCATAGGTCAGCACGTCACCGCCCATGAAGACTCGCAAACCGCTGGCAGCACACCGAATCCCGTACCACTGGAGATGCTGCGGACTCTAGACAGACTGACTGAGATTGGGAGGGCTGTCAAAGAAAGGACGGTGGCGGACAGCGCGGACGCCAAGATGCTGGGCGCCAGCAACGCACCTACGGTCAATGAGGCACCTGGTCAACTCTCCCCTAACGGCCCGCGTCATGACAACGATCACTCCGACATCTCGCAGATCTCCATCATGCCAAGTACTGCGGAGATTTATGCCAGTCGGCCCGAGTACCTCCCTGTCGCTGACCCAAGCCTTTGGCACAAGCAGGGCGGCGGAGGCTTGATCGACCGTCGGTTCCGTCTACTGCGCGAGGACACTGTCGGCCTGATCAGGGACTCGGTCAGGATCTACCGAGGCATCTCCATTCAGTCGACACGCCACCTCAACCGCGAGGCTGAGTTCACCATCCGTGCGAATGTCAACATCCACCGTACTTTGGGCTTTGACCCATCTGGTGGATTGCTCTTCTACGTCGCTTTCAGGCAGTCGCCTGACGTCCTGGAAAAGATGTGCGACAAGCGGGAAGAGTATTGGATGAGCAGAGAGGGCACTCTGGTCTGCCTCATGGATGATGTGGAAGACTTTGTCTTCTGCACTGTCGGTGCCTATGGGAAGCTGTCGTCTGAGAACTACAACTACTCTGCTGACAGAGCCCGCAGTCCCCTTCGTCCAGCCGTGTCGTCTAAGGGACACACTAACATACTTCTGGGCTGGTCGAACATCAGTGGGCGGGAACTATACTATGCTTGAGTTCCCGAACTTCAAGACGTGGGCTTGCATTCCGCAGCTTCAGGCTCTGCAGACGATGAGCAATTTGCCACTGTAGAACCCCGCCTGTGCTCCCTCCGGCATATGCAATGCAGGCAGGCTTCCAATTTGACCTGAGCAGGGTCATGCAGGGGTCAGGTGGTGCCGTGCTGGATGTGTCCACTCCTTTCGATGTCGACCGCCTCAAAGCCCGCTCCAATCTGGACGGTGGCCAGTCTCGAGCTCTTGTGCATGCTCTGACGCACCGCATGGCGCTGATCCAAGGTCCGCCCGGAACGGGCAAGAGCTACACAGGTGTTGCCGTTGTCCAGACTCTCCTCGATAGCCTGCCTGCCGACAAATCTGGACCGATCATTTGTGTCAGCTTCAAGAACGAGGCCCTCGACAGCCTTCTTGAAAAGCTTCATGAAGTCGGCGTGGACAAGATCATCCGTGTGGGCAACTTCTCGAAGTCAACTCTTCTTGCCGAGATGACTTTGGCCAGGCGGTCCAAAGATATAAAGCGTCCGCGAGAGCTTCATACCAGGATGAACAAGCTGGCAAATGCGCTGCAGTCTACAAGAGAAAAGATCCCGGAACTTCTCCGCGACCTACCTACTGCAGATTACGAAAGGGAGAGTCTCCTTGCCGCGATCACGAACCTGGTCTCCAGCTGGTCGAAAAAGCAATCGGCATACGACGAGGGCTGGGAGGAGCACCGCCTCACCGTCCTGAAGAACGCACGGGTCATTGGTGTGACAGCAGGCAGCTTGTGTCACCACCGAGTGCTATTCGAGAAGCTTGCCGCCAAAGTCATGGTTTTCGAAGAGGCTGCGGCAATGCCTGAGGCCAGTGCTCTGATCGCGTTGCTACCAAGCCTTGAGCACTGCGTCCTGATCGGCGACCATTTGCAGCTCCGCCCCAAGGTCAACCGTCGCGAGCTCGACATGAGCAACGAGGACTCCGTGAAGTACACCTATGACATGTCCCTCATGGAGCGTCTTGTCAACTCTGGTCTTCCGCTTGCCGCGCTCGACACCCAGTACCGGATGACCCCAGAGGTTTCCAGGCTCTGCAGGCGGACGCTATATCCGGGGCTTCAGGATGCCGCACGTGTCCAGCTGTATCCCGCGGTGCCTGGTATGAGGGAGCGTATCTTCTGGTTTGACCACGAGGAGCCTGAATCTACCGAAGAGGTTGCCGGCTCAAACAAGTCCAACAAGAACGACTTCGAAGCTGCGATGATCTTCGGCTTGGTCAAGCATCTTCTCGTGCAAGATGGCATCCAGGCACACGAAATCGCCGTTATTTCGACGTACGCTGCACAGTCTTGCCTGATCCAGCAAATGCTTCAGCAGCTGTTCCCAGTTCAAGCTTTTCTGGATCAGGAGGACATTGGTGACGAGGAGCAATCCGCAACAAGAAAGCGGAAGGCTCGCTTGACAGGTGCCATCGTTGTCGACACCGTGGATAGCTTCCAGGGCGAGGAGGCAAGGATCGTCATCTTATCACTCGTCCGAAGCAACCCGCAAGACAATCCGGGTTTCCTTAAGACGATGAATCGTGCCAACGTATCACTCACGCGGGCGAAGCATGGCATGTTCATCTTCGGCAACAGGAGGACCTTCCAGACCCTGCGGTTCTGGAACCATGTTACTTCGATCCTCGAGGAGACCAGCAGCATCGGCCGCGCCTTGGGGATCGAGTGCCCTCGCCACCCCGACAAGCACATCCAAGTATGCCACCCTGAGGACTTCAGCTTGTTCAGTCCTAACGGCGGATGTACGGAGCCTTGCGGACTGCCCCTCCTCTGCGGTCACCAATGCCAGGAGCTGTGCCATGGCGAGGATCAACACAGCATGGTTTCTTGCAACGAGCCGTGTGAAGAGATCCTGATGTGTGGGCACGACTGCGCCGGGACCTGTGGTAGCCAGTGCACCACCTTCTGCCAGGTGCCAGGAGATGACTTGGATCTCGAGCTTCCCTGCGGCCACCGAGCACCCCGCGGGTTGGAGTGCGGGATGTACGGTCGGATGGAACTTCTTCGAAGCATGTGCAAAGAAGCGTTCATCACCAAGCGCCCCTGCGGTGTCATCCGTCGGCTCTGCAGCGAGGATTTCACTCCCGAGCACGACCCGAGCTTGCAATGCAAGATTCCCTGCGGCTGGAAGTGCCAACACCAGACCTGTGCGCAGCTCTGTAGTGACATACATTTGCCGTGTCTTGAAGCCGACTGTGCTGCTGGGTTGGAGACCGGGACCACAAAGTTCGTCTTCAACGCTCGCCGCCAGCACGCAAGCTTCATGGGAAAGGCACTACGTGAGATGGACTACCTGCGTGCGACAGTCTCCAGCGTCGGGCGGGAAGTCAGCGAACCCCTCTGCGCCCCCGCCACCATCGGCAGCGACCCCACCGGCAAGACGCCCCTCCAGACCATCAAGCGCCTAGCCAGCCGCCACCGCCGCTACGAAAACGCCATCAACCTGCGCGCCGACCTCATCAAGCAGCTCCACGCCAAAGTCAAAGGCGAGCGCGTCCTCCAAACCGCCTGGGACGCCGTCCACACCCCCAACCACCCTCGCCCGCGCCTCCACGAAGAGCTCCTCGTCCTCCACCTCGCCATGCGCATCGAACTCGCCGTCGTCTCCGACTTCCTCATCATCCGCGCCCGCGCCCGCGCCTCCACCGGCGCCCTCGCCCTCGACTTCGCCGCCTGTCGCGCCCGCTGCGCCCACCTGTTCTCCGCCGCAGACGTCCGCCGTCTGCCCCGCCTCGCCGCCGACGCCGACGTCCTCTGGGCGCAGTGGGCCGTGCTGGAGCGCCGAGCGGCCGGGCCCGACGCCGTCGCCGCCACGGCGCTCGATGTCGTCGCGCCGGCTCAGGGGTTGGGGCTGCAGGCGGAGATTGTGGCTGCGGAGAGGGCGCTGGCAGAGGAGGCGGGGAGGTGGGGCGCGCGGACGGGGGTGGTGGCGGATGGGTTCGTGGCGGGGGCGAGGGAGGAGGCGGGGAGGGGGGTGGAGGGCGGGTGGCGCTTGTGTGTGGGGGGGCACTACTTTGTTGGGGAGGCGGGGCGGGGGTGTCCGGAGTGTGGGGGAGGGAGGGGGTGGTGGGATGGAGGGGGTGGAGATGGGGGAGGCATCTGGTAAGTTGGCCCCAGACGCTTCGCTGGGATTCACTGATGTTACACTGTACAGATGCGTGAGCTTTCGCGTTGACTTCCTGGACGGTCTGTTCGAGAGCAGCGGGATGGCGGTTGGGAATGGCAGCGGGACTGCTGTCGTGGCTGTCTCCGGTATAGTCTCGACAGCGCTCTTTGCTATGGCCCCTGGGGATTCCAATGGACGAGGAGGTACTAGAACATCTACCTGTACAACCGCTCAGTCAATGCCATCCACCGAGACTCCTTCGGAGATAAGGCGATCAAGCAACTCAGGGACCAGGTCACCGATTTCGGCATCAGAGAGGGCCAGGCTGGCAGCATTTTATACATGGAGTTACTGGGTCGAGACAGAAAGTACAAGATGGAAATGGAATATATTGTTCGTACAAAACTAAAATCGTTCAGTTGTTAAAGGTGTGTGATCACGATGAGGTCTGAAAACTCCAACAGCGGATGTTGTTGAACAAAACCAGCCCGTAATCTCAAAAACGCCCTCTTAAATAATCGGACATGCCTTTCTCCACATCGTCCGCACTGCTTTCCCAGGTTCATCACACAGAAGAATGTCTCATGTTTCCATTTCTTGACTGCTGCCGCCGTCTCTACCTCTTTCAACAAGTTCATAAGAATCAGAACTCGGTGCAAATTCATGGTTTCCGCATCCGAGACACCAATGAGCTGCACATGGTATATCAGAGATTGGTCGGGAAAGGCACAGCGCACAAGCATACCTTTCGGGTTTCTCCTCTCAGCAATGCGCACAGACGTCAGCTTCACAGCCGACCAGAGCGTTCGCAAAAACACCAGATCAGCGAGCAACACGGCGACAATCATCGAAGCAGGAACCTTGGCGACCGGCACCTGGCAGAGATAGCTGTTGGATATCGTCGAGGCTGCGATGCTCGGTCTCCCCATCATCCCTTTGAGGGAGCCGTAGCTCCCGTTCGCCGGACCAGCGGGCACCCAGTCCACCGCTGTGTTTCCGTAATCGCTCGTGAATGCCTGGAGAATGTCTTCGTCGAGGAGAATGTTTGGTCCTGTCTGCACTCCGAGGTCGGCAAGTACCGTGCTGTAGAACGCTTTTGCGAGTGTGTCAGCGGATCTGAGCATCGTGTCGAGGGCGTCGTCCGAGGCGATTTCTTCGAGATGGTCTTGGATGTCGTGGTGGGAATTGATGTAGCCTGACTCGGATCCAGGGAGGAAGTGGGAGGTGGCGTTGAAGAAGGTTCTCTCGGAGACATTTGACGTCATCATCGACGGCCAGAAATCTGCCGTGCTTAGTAGATGTCTCGTTGACGGGGACCATGTCTTACTGATGGTCCCCTTCAAGAACTGTTGTCCGTTTGTGTGGTTGTAGTCAAGGTTGTAGTCCTCCATCTTTCTAGCTGCGACAACCCAGGAGCAGGACCTGAAAGCTTTAGCAAGGCTTTTACCTGTGGACGTGAGAAGCGTACATCAGCGACTCCGCCCACCACATAGCCGGAATGCGGATGTTGTTGGGTTGGATGAATCGGAACAAGTTCTGCATGGGTGCACTGGTCCATGATGTCTTCGATTTGTCCCACATGAGCTTGGCAGCGTTTGCTGGGACCAGGTCATACTCAGCCGTGACGTTGAAAGATATGCGCCCAAGGCGGTTTATCACGGAGCAAGACATAGCTCCCTGGGACGTAAGTACATTGGATGACGCTGAATATGTTGCACACTTACGAATACACCTGGCCCCCAACGAGACCAGGCCACTTGCTGAGCAGTACGGCTGGCGCATTCCATTTCGATCTTGATGTAATTGACGGTGCAGTTTTCCAGCGGATTGTTGAGATACAGCAAAGAAGAGCTATCGATCGCACCGCCAGCTTCATCTCCCTTGATGCTGCTTATGGTGTATATCAAGCCGTTCTTGTCTGTATGGAAAGCTAAGACTTGATCAGTTCTTGTGCTTCATCTTCCTTCAACATCATGCGTTACTTACCCTGTTGCGCGCCGAGATCTTTCGGCTCGCAACTTGGGGACAGCTTTGATAGTGTAAGAGATAGCAGCAGTGCTGTGATTCCTGTAGAGATACCTTTTTTATCCCACCAAGTCCGGGCCTGTCGTACCAAAGCGTTCTTGCGATAGTTTCATTTGGGTTCGTCGAATAGAAGACGCTTCACTCCTTAGCCCGTGTTCAATAGAGCTTTTGCGCTATATCTCACCGTAGTTCGTATCCCGCGACAATAGTGTTGAATAGCGACAAGAGGACAGCCGCAATGATAAAAGTGGTAATGATAATCCATGTGAAGTATCGGAAAGGAAAGGGCCGCGAGACAGCATACGATAAGCTGAAATTCATGGTCATGGAAATAGAAGTAGGCAGTCGTAATTGTCGGGTTGTACAGCCTCGGCGCAGATGGCTTTTTCAGCTTGGAGGGGCTGCGCTAAATAGGAATTTGCCTTCAGCCTCGGACAGAGGATTTTAGAGCCTTCTACCTGCAGGCAACCGCGCTAGGGAGATGCAACGCCAAAATTAGCCCTCCAATTGTTGATCTCACGCAGCCTAATCCGCCCCCAATGTGCTGCTCCCGCCCAGTCTCAGCCGAATGGCCTCAGCGAGAATTGGATGAGGCATCACGCGCACCACGTTCTTGCCGTTGTCCGAAAGATGCCTCATCCATCTGCTCCGCTCCTAAATGATCTTCAACGAAGTATTGAGAACAAAAATCTTCTTATTTGATGACGGTGAAGCATTTGTTGCCGTAAGTACAACACATTCTAAAGTGCATAAGGACCACCCGGCCCTGCTCATGTCACTGGCACTCCCGTTGTTTCTTCCGATCTCGGAATATCAAGCGGAGCTCCATTTCAAAAAAAAAAAAAAAAACCAGTGAACGATTTGCTCTGGTCAGTCCGCAGAGGCCTTGCTACAGGGATCTCAACGCACGTTTTCCATGGTTTCGCACACTCGGGATGGTTTACTCGACCCACTTGGACAGTCATGTCTTATCTCTTCACCGAAATGTGGAACTCTGCTGGTTCGACGAAAGGTAATGGATCTCAAGCCTTTGAACGCCTGGGAAACGTGCTTTGATTGAGAGTTTTTAGAATACAAAGAACAATTCGGCTGCACGAACCTGTTTGCGGTGTAGCTGCTCTTTGATCGCGCTGCTGGACCTTTCGCTCCAGCCTTCAACATACCATTTTTCTTCGAAAAGTGTGAACAGAGTAGTGAAATGGAGCAGGATGACCAGGGCAACGGGATGCCGTGCTCGGAGAAGCTCAGCGAACTTCTGCGTCACCATGGTGGCCCAAGCCCAAACCTTGCCCGCCTCTTTTGACACAAATTCTGGGACAGAAGCGACGGCCTAGTATGTGCCCTGAGGCTTTGCGATGGCGTTGAAACAAGGCCCTGTTTGCTCCGAGCCGGTGCAGCGGGCCAGCACCATGGTTCAAATGTCGTCGAAACATTTCTCAAGCGCGGAAACGCATTTGGCGGAGTGAGGCAAGTTGTAGAGAGAGGTCCGCATAACCACTTTCATCGGGCCCTGCATGATCCAGTGCCATGCAAGACTGGCCGGATCTGCAAGGCATTGTGCGTGGAGAGAGGAGACCTTCTGAAGATGAGCGTCGAGTCTTAGGTGAGGTTTGGGATTGGTTTCTACAACAGCCAAACGGGGTCATTTAGTTCGTCTTCGGAGTGGGCAGAATTGGAGTGTTTGGAGACTTTTTTTTTCACCGGTTGAAGGAGGCTCTCCGCTCTCGTGCGGAACGAAGTGCCAGATCTTCTGAGGTTAAAGAATGCCACACCTACAGAAAAGTCGACTCGCTAGCTGTTGGAATCAGCTTTCACAGCTTAGTTTCAGCTTCGCCAGAGGATAAGAGGGGTCCCTCCTTCATGCCAAGAACCTCATTACTCCCACCACAACGTCCAAAATCCAACACTAGCTAAAGCTCCCTATGCATCAAGCCTCCATCTATCGTCTAAAAGTGCGATCAGGGACTGTGAATTCAACCACTAGCTCCGGCACGTGTACAAGACGAAAATCGCAACTGTGAAAACAGAGCGAAAGGACGTATCACGGCCAATTGCCCGCAACTGTCTGGGGACCTCTTATACCTCCCTTCCCGTGCATAGGGAGATGAGAAATAGTAAATATTTCGGCACAGCAACGAACGGTACGAATGATGTTGGTATTGAACTAAACACCCCTTCCCAACCGCAGCACCCCCACCCCCCTCCCTACAACGAGCTCCCCGCGGTACCCGCGCCGGGGAACTTCTTCTGGATGCCGTCCCACAGCGGCTCGCCTCCCTCGGTCAGGTCCTTCCACGCCGGACACGCCAGGTCGGTGATGGGGCCGGTGATGGTGTCGGACAGCAGCTGGAGCGGGACCTCGAGGGTCTTGAGCAGCGGGCTCAGCGAGTTGGGCGCGAACGTCTTGACGACCTCGAGGACGAAGCAGAGCAGGTTGTTGCCCTCGAGCAGGGTGGCGGTGTTGAGGACGCCGCCGGTGATGTTGGAGAGGTCGAGGCCGGTGAAGGAGTTGACGGTGCCGGTGTTGCCGCCGACGCTGTTTTTTTATTATTTTTTTATTAGCGCGGGGTGGTGGTTTGAGGGTGGGGGGGCTGGTTGCTTACCTGCCGAGCTCCGGGTGCTTGAGCACCCAGCCGACGAGGTCGAGGTTGAGCGGCACGAGCCCGTACTCGATCGGCTTGCGGTACCAGTTGTCGGGGAAGGTCTCGTGGCCGGCCTTGTACTCCATCTTGCCGTCGTCGGAGTCGTAGACGGCGAAGAACTTCTTGAACACCTCCTGCGTGAGGATGCCCTCCGGGTGCTCCGCGGTGTGGTTGGCCAGCAGGCGGCCCAGGAAGAAGTAGCCGGCGTTGCGCGACACCATGCCGGTGACGGGGCCGTAGTAGAAGTTGGGGTTGTTGGCCACGCTGTACTCCCAGCGGCGGGCGGCCTGGTCGGACAGCTCGTCCATGGACAGGACGCCGTTCTCGTCGGCGCGGTTGTAGAAGTCCTCGAAGAGCGTCATGTTCATGGTCCATGCGTCGCCGGTCACGTAGATGTCGTTGCGCGTCAGCGACGAGTCGGACTCGATCCAGTTGTGCGAGCCCTGGAGACCGCGGGGGTCGCCTGCAACTGACTCAGCACATGATCACCACGAGAGTTTGAAGGCCATACCGAGGAGGCCGACGAGGTTGCCCAAGATGTTGTCGGAGCCGTCGCCACTGGTGGTACCGCCGATGGAGAACCCAGGGTCCAAAGAGAGCGGGTTGCCTGTCCAGACAGTGCCCATAATACCCAGAATAAGAGACAGCTCAATACCCATGCCCATCACTTTATACCCACGTCAGCGCCAAGACAGCCTCCACTCCGGGGATCCACGACCCACCTTGGTTGATGGCGTTGACGACCTCGGCAAAGCTGGTGATGCCGTCGCGAGAAATGTAGCCATGGTTGGCCAGCACGTTCAGTCCGGGGCAAGGGCCGCGCTGGTCGCCGTCGCCGGGTGCCCGGAAGGCGTGCTCGCCGGTGGTGTCGATCGGCTTGGTGATGTCCTGGATGAGCCGCTTCTCCTTCCGGTGCTGCTCGACGGCCTTGATGGCGTCGGTCAACCTCTCCGGAGTGAGATTCTCAAGGTTGCGCGCGGCGAGCGCGGGGAACGCGTCGACGAGGAGCGAGCTCGACGAGAGCAGGAAAAGGGCGGACGAGAACTTCATGGCGATGATGGAAAGGGGATGTTGTCCACGGCAGAAGGGCCAACAGCCGCAATCAACGAGTCGGCGAGTATTAGCTATTAGAAAGAGTGACTAGGGTGAGAGTAACCCGAGGACGCCTGCCGCCAGCAAGAGAGGGAGTGGATGGTGGTCAGCAGAGTTGAGGCTCAAGGCGAAGGCACAGGTGTTGCGGGTGCGGACACGCCGGGCGGAGAAAAAGGGCGAACAAATAGCAGCGAAGCTGATTACCCCAAGGCGTTGATCGCCCAGGCTGGAAGCCCCCTGGCAGGCCTGGAGGGGCTCGCAGCTGGGAGGCCGGCACTGAGAATTAAGCTCAGATAGTCTTTTCGGGGAAGGCAACCCGCTTCCATGGTAGGCAGAGCTGCCCACGGCGACGCGGTGATAGGCCAGCGGGCTGGCACGATTCGCCGCTCGGGTTCTGAGACATCGAAGATTTGGATCTCCCACGTGTTGTCTTCTTTCGCAGTAGGCGGAGGATGGCGCTAGGGACGGATTCGTGCGCGCTGCCGTGGGCCGAGTCATGGGACGGTCCGCATTGGGAGCGGCGGGCGCGGCGGGCCTCTGCGCAGGGCTGGCCGTCCCTGGCGTCGCGCGCAGGGAGACCCGGCGCGCACAGGACATGGCGGCGATGAGATGACGGAGCGCCTCGGGCGCGCCATTGGAAAAGAGAGCGTTTGCCGGCCACCGACGCCGGGGCTGGCCGTCTTATGGTCTAAGATCTATATCTCGCTCTGGGCCAACTCTATCCGCACGTCTGCCGCTCGCAGCGCGGGCGCAGCGGCGACTTGGCAGACGGGCGGAGGATGCGCCCCCCCTCGGTGCAGATGCGGCGGCCGGCACATCGCAGCAGAGGTCGGAGGCGGCTGCAGCGCGTGCCTGGCGGGATGGGCGCAGGCAGGAATTGTCGAGAAGCCGCACGGGACTGCGCAGCGCCCCAGTCCATTCGCGCGGGTCCCGTGCGTGCGGTTTGACGTTTGCCAAGCATCCAGAACTCGCCTAGCCGCGCAGCCTGCTGCACACTCTTGGCCGGAAAGGGGAGCGCTGTTCCGGACGGCCTCTTTCGAGACCGCACCCACCGACGCACTCGCCCCACCCGCGGGCTCATCTTTCTCCCAGACGCAGCACGCCTTCTGCTGACGCGGAATGCAGAGCCCCGCCGCCCCTTCTCGCACGTGTGCCATCGGAGATCGTGCCCCCATTCTGCCCGAACGAGAGAGACCTCCTGCGGTTCTTAACCCGTCTGCTATAGCCTCGAAATCTGGGAAACGCCTTGGCAAACTTAGATTGTCGAATTTGCTGGACTGAGACCACTCTGAGGCTTGATTGCAGTCGCGATGCGCCGTGACTGCCGAGCCCCTGCCTGATGGATGGCTGGAGTGTTGGACGCCTGAGAATCGCTGCCTGGTTGGCGGCCGTGAGTGGGGAAACGATGCGCTGCGATGGACAAGGAGTGGTACATCATTGTCGACTATCGCTTGCTTGCGGCTAAAGTAAAAGAATCCAAGCTGAACGTGAGGCAGAAAGGGAGCGGCCCCGGGGTACTGCAGAAAAACGATCAAAAAACCAATTACAACGAAGCTAAGCTCAAAACCAACGGTCCGGTGCAACCCGCCCTGACCGTCCTTTTTCCGTGTCGTGTGCCCTGCATTTACACGTGCTCCTTGCCCGCGGTGCCCTGTCCCATCGTCCAGCTATCCGGCCTGTCGCTGCTGCTGACCTGCACTGTCGACGTTGTCATGATATACGACTTCGACTCCGTATGCGTCTCCGACCCGTGCGAAACGGCGCGGGCGCTGTTGGTCTCGACGTCCACCAGCGGCACGAAGCCACCCTCGTCGCCTTGCTTGGGCTTGGACGAGAGAGTGGTGCCCGTGTGGGTCGTGCCATTCGTGTCCGTGCCGCCCGTGAACTTGGAAGACGCGTTCGTCGACTTCTTGCTCGAGTAGAGCGTCTCCTTGATCTTGGGCCAGGCCTTGGCAATGACGAAACGGTGGGCAGGCATGCATCCGCAAAGAATCGAGACGTACACCTCGATCAAACTCCAGTAACCCGCCTCAACGTAGTCCCAGGTGATGTTCTGCGAGTTGGCGAAGTGGATGAGAGAGTACAGCCGGATGGCCGACGTGAAGATGACGAAGATACCGACCGAGAACATAGCCATGACCATGAGCTTCTTCTTGAGGTCCATGTTCAGGTTGGCCAAATGCTTGAGCGGAAGGACCATGACGATCGTGTCCAGAGCGATGTTGACGGCAGCGGCAATCCAGCCCTGGAGATGGATGTCGTTGCACTTGCCCTCGTGGAAGCCGTCCCACTGCGTCCACGCATAGCTGAGGGGCCAGCACTGGAAGGTGGTCGCGAAACCGAACGCAATGGTGTAGGCAACAGACAGGCCCATGACAGCGAAGATGATGTTCCGGAAGTCCTTTGCCGGGAAGACGCGGAGGTAGAAGAACAGGATAGAGATCTTCGAAACACCGAGGGCGACCACGTAGAAGATCTCTCCGAAGTAGTAGAACTTGAGGACGTTGGTGATCTGGACGGGCTTCAAGGTCCACATGTCCCTGCCAAGACCGTTGTTCACGAGCACTGGTGCAAAGACGGCCGGTGGTATGGCAAGAACCACGACCAAAGCCATTGTTGCGTCGTCCCAGGAGACTTGACGACCGCCCTTGCCCAGACTGGCGGCCATGCGCATCACAAAGGCAATCAAGGCCAGAACCATGCCAGTGATGCCGATGATGTTGAAGACTTCGCCATTGACGCGGACCTCGGCACCGCAGGCCGTCAACGACACGTTCTTGGTTGCTGGAACGCAGTCAGTACGGTGTCTGTTGCGCGTTTGCCCAAGGTTGGTCCTCACTCAGAAGCTCAGGGATGGTGCATGACTGGGACGCGCAGACGGTGACTTGGGCATTGAGAGCCTCATTGGTGCAGATGCACTCCTGGGTGAGGTCCGTGGCGCAGGTGGAGGCGGCAATGGCTTTCTGGATGCAAACCAACTGCGGCCGGATTAGACAGGGCCACTATCTCCGGAATGAAGGAGCCTTACTGAACAAGTCGGTAGCTGCTTCGCCAGGGCAAGCAGGGCAGACTGGGCCTGAACCGAGGCGACGAAAGCGGCCAGGAAGGCCAGCACAGTCCATAGTCTCATGATGGCGGCGTGGTGGTGGAGTCTCTGGTCGAAGCGACGGAACCGGGTCGGGAGGTCAAGGAATGGAGCGGACTGGTGGTGCTCTCTCAGCCGGTGGCCGAGGATTATAACCGTTTGCCGGCGGCGCTCAGCTCTTGCCCTGCCAGACTGGGCGGCAGCACACGCCAGGGTGGACTCCGATCTGATATGCGCAGAATGGTGTGCCGAAGTTGGGCCCGGGCAATCAGCCGACGGTTTAATGACACAGCGCGCCGACAGCAGTGGGAGGCTTCCATGGATGGGGAGACGGGGCCGCTTCCAGACGGCTGGCGAGGGGCGCTGGGAGCACAGGCGGGGGGATGTGCAGACGCCCTGAAAACAAGGCGAGCAGAGGGCGCATGGCGGAGGTCTGGCTGAGTCGGCGAGTGCCTTGTTGCGTGCTTTGATGGCGAGTCGCGGGCGGGCAGGGTGGGTGGTTGATGCGCCGGGATGCGGTGGGCGGCGGCGGCGTTGAGGGCGGCAGGTGCAGGCGGGCGGAGGCACAGAGGCGCCTCTGTGCCTCCCTGGCCGAGCGCCGCACTCGCACCAGCACCTGCGGAAGCTTAGCTTGGCCGCGCCGTTGCAAACGGCTGCCCCATGCGCCGCACGGCCCGCCGCGCAAATAAGGACGCCGGTGCACCGTTTGCTCCCCGCCGCCCGCCCAACGCTCCGCAGCCTGCCGCCTGCAGCCGCTACACGCATCTGGTGTCGCAATTTGCGGATCGACGACCTCGCCCGACTCGCCGCGCTGACGCCGCCCACCGCGCGCGCAGCCTCCCTGAGCCCGCCAGCCCACGCCAGCGTGCCCACGCCGCTGATGATCCCAATCACTGACGCGACCCCTAGCGGTCCGGCCCGTGATGCTGCCACCGCCGCCGACGTCCTGTGCTCGCGCCCTCGTGCTCGCAGCCCGTATAAAAATCCGCACGCGGCGTCCTGTCTTGGCTCTTCACAGTTCCAGTCACTCTTTCGCTACCGGGGACGCACCAATCTCTCTCACCCTTTGTCATTCGTTCTTTAGACTGGGTCCCAGGCTATCGCCTTAATTCCGCCAAGATGATTGTGATGAAGGCCTTCACCGTTCTCTCCCTGCTGGGCTCCTTCGCCTCCGCGCGCATCATGTATGGCCCATATCCCCTGCCCTGACTCTGTCTTATGAGTGCCGTCTTAATCGAGTGCTTGGAAGCTCACATTGACCACAGTGATGGCGCCGAGCACACGCCCTTCCGCGGCGCAAATGTGAAGCGTGCGCTCGACAACTCGACCTCGTCCACCACGCTTGAGGACTACGAGTATGTCATCGTCGGGTCCGGTGCTGGTGGCGCTCCCCTCGCTGCCAGGCTCGCCATTGCCGGCCACAAGGTCCTCCTGCTCGAGGCCGGTGGCGACGAGACCAACACCACCCAGTACAACGTGCCCGCGCTGCACTCGGTGGCTGCTGAGTACGAGCCGATGAGGTGGGACTACTTCGTCAAGCACTTCGAGGACGAGGAGGAGCAGAAGAAGGACACCAAGCTCACCTACACGCTCGCCGATGGCAGCCGCTACACCGGCCCCAACCCGCCCGAGGGCGCCACTCCTCTTGGTGTGCTCTACCCGCGTGTCGGGTCCCTGGGCGGCTGCACTGGGCACAACGCTCTGATCACTGTCTACCCGTACGAGAGCGACTGGGAGCACCTCCAGACCATCACCGGCGACGACTCGTGGGCTCCCGACAACATGCGCCAGTACTTCGAGCGCCTGGAGAAGGCTCGCTACCTGCCTAACAGCATCGCCGGCCACGGCTTCACCGGCTGGCTGGAGACGTCGCTAACCGAGCTGACGCTGATCGCTCAGGACCTCAAGGTCATCTCGCTGGTCCTTGCTGCCGCCGCTGGTATGGGCCAGACTGTGCTCGAGTCTCTCGTCACCACGGCCACTGGTCTTGCCCAGGTCCTGCTCCGTGACATGAACAACCCGGGCGTTAGCCGTGACTCGGACGAGGGCATGTACCAGGTGCCGCTCGCCATGAAGATCCCTGAGTACAAGCGTGCTGGCCCGGTCGACTTCATCAATCAGGTCCTCAACGCTGTCAACGACGACGGCACCCTCAAGTACCAGCTCGACGTCCAGCTCCACACTCTCGCTACCAAGGTCACCTTCGAGAACGGCACGGACGGCAAGCCCAAGGCTACCGGCGTTGAATTCCTCACCGGCAACTCTCTGTACGGCGCTGACCCCCGCCGCCAGTCCGGCTCTGCTACTGGCAAGGGCACTCCCGGCTCTGTCAAGGCCACTCGCGAGGTTATCCTGTCTGCCGGTACTTTCAGCACCCCCCAGATTCTGAAGCTGTCCGGTGTCGGCCCCAAGGACGAGCTCGAGAAGTTCGGTATTGAGGTCGTCAAGGAGCTTCCCGGTGTCGGCAAGAACCTCCAGGACCGTTACGAGATCCCCGTCATCGGCGAGGCGCCCACCAAGATTGACCTCGTCAAGGACTGCACCTTCCTTGAGGGCGACAGCGACCCTTGCCTCGAGAAGTGGGAGAACCTTCCCGTTGAGAAGGGTGTCTACGCTACCAATGGTGTTGCCCTCGCCATCCTCAAGAAGGCCTCCAACAGCGAGAACGGCAACGCCGACCTTTTCGTTGCCGGATGGCCCGCCTACTTCAACGGATACTACCCCGACTTCTTCACCAACGCCACCAACGGCTCCAACCACTGGACCTGGCTCACCCTGAAGGCCGAAGCCCGCAACAACGCCGGCACCGTCACCCTCCGCTCTGCCGATCCCCAGGACGTCCCCGAGATCAACACCCGCAACTTCGATGTTGGTGGTGATGAGGATCTTACCGCTCTCGTCGAGGGTATGAAGTACAGCCGCGAGGTCTTCCAGGACCTCATCCCGCTCGACGGCAAGTTCACCGAGGTCTGGCCCGGCGAGAGCGTCCAGACCGACGACGAGTGGAGGGAGTTTGCCAAGTACGAGGCTTGGGGCCACCACGCCTCCTGCACCTGCCCCATCGGTGCCGATGACGACGAGAACGCCGTGCTCGACACCAACTTCAAGGTCCGCGGCGTTGAGGGTCTGCGCGTTGTTGATGCTTCTTCCTTCAACAAGATTCCTGGTAAGTCACCAAACTGCTCTTCAACTTCTTCTCTGAATGCTAACGCCAAGTAGGCACGTACATTGCGCTTCCCATCTACATGATCTCCGAGAAGGCCTCGGATGTCATCCTTGCCGATGCCAAGGCCAGCGAGTAAGCAAGCCGATCAGCAATGGAGGATGCGTAAGGAATGTGGGATGAATCGTTGAAGATGCGCGAAGCATGTTGGTGAGTATGTGTGTGAGAGCTGGCTTTCGAAACTTTTGTAAATAGCTGTTTTAGTAGTCTGAGCCTTTAATCCTAATCACAGCCAGTGAGCATAGGAATACAACAACAATCTCAACAGCTGTACTTTTGATCATCATCTTTCCTGTTTTGTAACGGCCGGTCGCTGCCGTTGCAAAAGGTGGTTCTCGAGCACCCTGCTCGGGACTTCAGGATCATCTCGCTGCTCAATGTGACCACTTGCCGTGGCAATCAAGGAACAGTAACTGAGTGAGAAAGGGTCTGTAAGCAGACTTCAGACTACACAAGATACAGTTCCAAGATTTATTTCGATCAAGAGAAGCGCTCTGCTCGGAAAGGGAACCCATCTACAAGACACGGGCTTCCAACACGACTCACCTGGCAGAAAGTGGAGTGCCCACAGACCCGCCCCTCCGGCCGGCCGCCCCAAAGATCCCACGCCTCGCCTCGGCAATTCCTCCCGTCCCATCCCCAGCTCCACAGACGAACGAGCGATCAGCAAGAACCCTACCGCAGCCCTTTCCCCCCTCATTACGCGCGCTGACTCGTAGACCCAAGACATTGGGGGGGGGTGTGTCGGGAGAGACGGATCGTTATCACAGCCATCGGGCCGGGACCACCCTGGAGCCCGGCCCGGGGGGGGGAGGGGGGGGAGGGGGGCAGGGGTGGCGACGACTTGGCTCGGGACATGGGCACATCACACTTTCCACACGACGACGCGGCTTGCGCATCCGGCCGTGAATCGCGGACGGATGCGGATGCGCTGCGGTCGGTGGCGAAAATGGGCGATCCGCGGAGGGAGCCGTCGGGGCGGTGGGCACGCGAGGGAGGGGAGGCCCGTCTTTGACGGCATGTCTTTCCTTCTCCGTGGCAAGGGATCGGCGTGCGGTTGTGCCTGGCCGGGAGGGTCGGCTCGTTTTTGGTGCGAGGTGGTGGATCTGAGCGGGGGGGGGGTGGTATGGTCAGGAGGGTGAGTAGGCGGAAAGGAGGGAGGTGTGGTGCTCAGTGGCTGCTGAGGGACCTGCTTCGATGAACACTCGGTCGGCTGGGAATGGTCGATCTTGATCGAAGGGAGCTGCTCGTGATGACCTCCGGCCGCCACCCGCAGCTCTCCGTTCGGACCACGCAAATCGATATGTGTCCGGATTGGAATGAGATGTATGTCGCTTGGTCGCTGGGAGGTGGGTGTTTCTCGTATGTCTCAGTCTTCTGGTCCGAACGAGCTGCTCGCTTCGGATGCGGACGGTTGCGTTGCGAGCCGTGAACGATTGAAAGGCTCCAGCAAAATCTGGACGTTGATCAACACTTCGCTTCGGCATCGAGAAGTTTATTCGAACTCAATGGAAGATCTGGACCATGGTCGTGGTCGCCAGGGGCGGACCGTCAGTATACGACTGTGGGAAATTTTGGAGCGAAAGTGAGATGAGCAGATGAGGGTGCCCTGCTTACTTAACTTAGCAGCATCTACGACTCCGTAGAGAGTTGAAGCAATTATCCGGATGTTTGTGCACTGTCATCAAATGCACATTTCTGTCCAAACCAAGACTCACCACACATATCGATAGCAACAAGGACTTCAACGCTAATAATAATTCATACTTCAATGAGACTCAGTCATTCTACAATTCTTGCTTACCGTACACACGCTTCTCCTTCAACTCCGAATACTCAGGCTTTGTCACTTCTTCCTCGCTGACCAACGTGGCAATTCCCACCTGACCCTTGTCCGTGGACTCTCTAACAAAGAACTTCACAAACTTCCCGTTCTCCGTCACAAATCCAGCACCCTGGTCACCACGAATAGGGGCCATCCTCTTGGCAACATTCGCAGCCACCAGCATCCCTCCCAGGCTCAGCCACCGCCCTTTCGCCCGTCTCAAGACCACTATGAGGAAAATGTCAGCCAACTGGACAATTATATTGACCCCGATCACAACAGAAATTGCCCACTGCCACCTGAGTCGAGGTCCGGAGCCATAGATTTGCCACCGAATAGGCCCTTGACGAGTCATCATCGCTTCGACCTCCTCGTAGTCCCAAGAGAGCGTAGTGGGAAAGTTGGAAAAGATGGTCGCGACTACCATGGCGAGTCCATCCATGGGCGTGTGGCCTTTGTTCATATCGGCGATGGCTTCTGCGATCTGCATTGCTGTGGAGGTTAGGTTGATGGCTTCGCTATCGGAGAGGAGGCTCTGGAGTTGCGGCACTACGGTGTTAAACCAGTCGGCCAGTTCGTGGGCAATTCCAGCATCGGCGGCAGATGGTGGGAGATAGTCAATTTCAGGATAGGGTGTTGAGTCCCAGTTGTTGATGTTGTTGCCGGGTCGGTCGACACTGCTGCTATTGGAAACGATCCATTGTTTTAATGCTTCGTTACGTTAGCGAAGCAATGGGTCGGTGAGAGCATCCTCACCAATTAGAATCTGGCGTATAGATATCGTGCATATCGCGCCGTGGAAGTTGCTGCCCGTATTCATATACGATCCAACTTTTAAGGAGATTTTACCGTCATCATCAGATGAAGCCTGCCAAGATCCGACGGCAGATCCCAGTCCCTCGGAGCACGCTGTGTCCAGAAGTATTCCGGTTACTTTGAGAGTGGCGAACCAGCCGATTGATCTCCGAGCCCACATGTTGTTTCCGTTCGTCTTCTGGTCATTCCACATATCAATGGTACTTCTCCCATAGACTGACACTGCTTGGAAGGACGGTGTTGAGTGATTTGTTACATTCAAAGCGCTGAATGCAACGGCGTCTTGATCACCAACAGTTTGCCATCCGGGGTCGTGATCGATGGTCTTGTAAACGTTCTCAAGCGCACCGAGTGTGGAAATGGCCGCGATAGAATGAGCCTGGTACTTCAGAGCTTGCTCCACTTGCACTCGTTCTGGGCTGGGAGTTGCACTTACCACTTTCCAAGACATGTCTCCACCTTCTCGGATCATATCCCACGAGCGTTGCCAAACAGACATTCTACTGACTTGCGCAACCTTGAAAGTTCTATTCGTGAAGAAGAACCAGTCGTCGGCCGGATCCGGGTCAACGAACCTGGTATCAGGCCACCATCTCTCTTTCGGCATTCCCACTGTATTTATACTCGCTCCCTGGAGGAGAAGACAGATGCCGGTGGTGAGACCCAGCGCAAAACGGATGATGTCGCGTAGTTTCCATCCGTTATTCTTGCGCCTGGCATGGAAATTGCCAATCGCTACCCAGGGTTTGTTGAGTTCTTCACTCATCTCGAAGTCAAGCGCGCTGGCCCCTGCCTCGTCTTTCTTGACCATCCATAGTATGATTAGCACACCTGATATATGGCCCAAAGAGTCGCGAACCAGAATAGCCAATATGGTATTGAGGAGGCCGAACGCGGCAAGTTGAGCATCTTGGTTGACTTGGAATTTTTGCCAGAGAACGTGGTCTTGGATGCTAAAACTCTGGCCGATGGCCCCGAGAACGATAGCACTGCATCGTCAGTCAGTGCCCTCACTTCAAAGAGAAATACTTACCCGATCAGAACACTCGCTGTAATCAGCCTTTTTGCCAAGTTCCAGCTGGTGTTACCCCAGCTATCTCTGATTTCGTAGGGTTTGTCATCCAGCAACTGTGAGATATTTTCCCAGAACTCTGTGAAAGTTTTCCAAGATCTGCTGTGTTTCCGTTTGTTGCGCTTCCCTCCAAGGCTGCCGAAATCGCCACCAGGCGATCCTGGTGTGCCACCAGATGCATGCGATCGTGCATGATCAACCGCGTCGTCTCCCCGCCCACCTTCGATCAGTCGCTGCTCTTCTCCGCTCGTCTGTGTACTATTTTTACGTGTTTCAAGCTCCATCGGTATAATGGTTGAAAAGTGAGGGCCCGGGGTTGCAGAAGAGACGGGATACTGCGAGTCTATATGTGAGGGTGTTTGACTTTGTCTCGTAAATGTTATCGCAAGGCTGCGTTCTTTGCTTAAAAACAGCAGAAATAAAAAGCAACCTTCGCATCAAGGCAGCAGGCAAAGAGCATAACCAGTTGCCTCATGATCAGCTTCCGAGTGTGGTGTCCAATCGGCGTGTGTTAGGAATCGATAGTGAATTTACATTCAGCTACGTTCTATTTACAAGAAGAAGTTGCTAAGGAGTGGAGAGAGCTACGAGAAATGAGAGACTAAATAGTAGCGCGGCGAAACGATGTTCCTGAACTAGTACTGTGCGTACAAGTCCTTTGGACTCTAACAGCGTGCGGCTGTATCCAACCCTGTGCTCCAGATAAGACAGCACAAGAAGAACCAATCAGCAGAGGAAAGCCTCATCTAAAAGGCCACCGTTATACGCAACTGAGATATCTCAGTGCGGAATAAGGCGCACATCGATATTTTCGACGTCGTATCCTATCGTCAAGGAGAAGCAATCGCATCATTGCCATGTTCCATATCTTTTCAGCCAGCAGAAATCATTGGACTTGAAGTCCTTTATATAATAAGTAAAATTCGGAGAGGCCCGTTCCGAATAGTGGCTTCTAGTTGGCTTGTACGATCAAAAACGTGCAGTGCAATCCGCAGCTTTTGAACACTTGCAGAAGCGGCCCCCAACGTCAGGCCTTGATTTGGAGAAATGGCTGAAAGCCCCCCCCCCCACAATCGCCTGAAGTGAGGACTTCAGCCAGCCCCTTTCAATTTTCAGTCCAATCGTACTCGAATGGTCACTGTGCTGATGTATCACATGCGGCAAGAGAGAGGGATAATTTATAAACATCTCAAGTTCTTGACGTTTCAACCGCTCACGGCTAAGCAAAGGTCTAATTCAGTTTTTCCCACTAGAAAGAGACGCTTTTCACGCTAGCCGTCGACTACCATAGCGGCACTCTCTGTCTTAATCTGCAATGGGGCCAAGCTGACTTCACATTATGGCGTCGAATCACAGCTCGCAAGCTGACGCCGCGTGATGTCGCTTATGCGGCCAGCTTAGGCAGCAACTCCGGCGATGAAGTGATTCCTGAAGGCTGAAAAACAAGTGGAACCCAGACTCCGGTACGTTGTTCCGACTGATTCAGAATCTTCGCGACGGTGTTCATGAACTTCACCCCGGGAAACTCATGAAGGGAAATAATAACTATCCTCCAGGCGTAGCTTCATCAGTGCTACTTTTCGCCCAGGGTCTTTCTCTCATCTCTCATCCAACGGGTCACTGAGCACGAAGAAAACGATGACGAGAAAATCCAAGAAGAAGCCCCAGAAATCATATCGCTACGAACCCCTTGAGGACGATGAATCCATTAGGCTGCTCCAACTCCTACCTGGCAAGGGAAACAAGAGGATTCAGTGCCGTCTTATCACCGCCAAAGTCGACGATTGCCTGCCTTACGAAGCTATCTCATACGTGTGGGGCAATGCGAAAGACAAGACGAAGGTGCTCTGTCACGGCAAGCTAATAAAAATTCCGACGAACCTTCTTCACTCCCTCCAGAGGTTTCGACAGGAAAAAGAGCCACGGATCCTGTGGGCAGATTCGATATGCATCAACCAACGCGACCTCGTTGAACGCCGAAAGCAGGTGCAGATCATGGGCACGATATTCGGAAACGCGAAACGCGTTCTTGTGTGGCTTGGACGCGATCTTGATTCTGATGCAAACCCCGCATTCGATCTTGTGAAGGCCTTGACTCCGCTGTGCAGAGACCTTCGATATCCGGTAACGGAGGACCAAGAGGCGCGTTTTGTTTCTAATATCGAACGGCTCCCATCATCGCAATGGAGCTCACTACACCGTGTCCTATCGAATCCATGGTTCTCCCGTATTTGGGTTCTACAGGAGATAAGCTTAGCAAAATCAGGACTAGTCACATGTGGTCAGGCACAAATCGCGTGGGATGACTTGCGTACAGTCGCCAGGACCATCGATTGGGCAGGCCGAGCATCACCTCTTACTTATCTCCTTGCCAGCATACAAGTAACAGCAACTATCGATTTTCGAGGCAGCACGCGAAGAGCTGATCTCCTGGACAATACACGCAACTTCAAATGTTCTGACCCCAGAGACAAGATCTACGCATTGTTGGCGCACAATTCTTTCCGCAGCAAAATTCCAACCTCCACATCCGAGAGTTCCATCCCTATTGATTATTCAGTGCCATACTCGAAGATATACTTTGCTACTGCTATATGGCTGTTGCAGACGAGTTACGATCCGTTCATTATTTTGTCACTCGTCGGCCATACGCACAAGACAATACACGACCTTGAGGTCATCTCTTGGGTACCCCAATGGAACATCCCGTACCACGGGAGAACACTCGGCTTAGGGCTGCCATCGTACTCTGCTTCAGGGGACCTGGGCACACGTTATGTCCTAAACCACTTCAGTTTGGAAGTACAAGGAATTCAGTTTGATTGCATCAAGTGGCAATCCCATGTCCTTGAACCGCAACACTTTGAGCTGAGTGAGGTGGACCCCGGCAGTGGCATTTTAAGAAACATTTGGAAACAGGTTGGGACGGTGGGGCAAGGAAAGCTGACCGAGGAGGAAATGTTGCAAAGGTTTTGCTTGACTTTGAATGCCGGAAGCTGGAGAAGAGGAGGAAGCAAGCACAGAACGGGCCTTTCCAAAGAGCAGCGGGTCGCAGACTGTATAGAGTTCTTCGAGGCAACAGGAATCAATTTGGCATCGAAGAATTATTTGAAAGATAAGTATGGACCAGGAAATCGCTTTCGATTCTTCGAGACAACATCTGTATCACGAGAGCGGAGGTTTTTCGTCACTGAGGGAGGTTATTGTGGCATTGGGCCTGAAGTCAGTCTCGAAGGGGATACAATTGCCATTATTTTTGGCGCAGAGGTTCCTTTTGTTCTTTGGGCGCAAAAGGCTGGCGGTTTTAGGCTCTGTGGGGAATGCTATGTCCATGGAATTATGGACGGAGAAGCAATCGAAATGTGGAGGAATGGTCAACTGGAAGAGCAGAGATTTATTCTGACTTGATATCTACATGCACCAAAATGCCTGTCTTCTGTTCCACATATGCAAATATATTATCTCACAATGCATTGCTAAAAATCCGATTTTGCTAGCCCGACCGGTGAAAACGAGAAACGGGTGGGAGCGAAAGTCGATGTAAGTCATTAATCATTATCCATGTTTTTACTTGCTTGACGCGCTATCAAATCGAACGGGAAAATACAGAATCTGATGGGCTTTGGAGTGACAGGGACTGCCCGCATGGTACTCGAGACTCAATCTTCAGCGATCTTACGACTTCCCGTCCAGCGCCTACCTCCGTCCCCCTCACCTCTCCCCACCCTTCAGCCGATCTTAGCTCAACACACTCTGCAATAACACCTGCGCCCCAACCTCGCAATCCTCCGGATCAGCATACTCCTCCGGGTTATGATTGACCCCCTCCCGACACGGCACAAACACCATGCCCGTCGGACACCGCCGCGACGCATACACGCTATCATGCCCAGCACCAGACGTGACATCCCTCACCAGCTCCTCCGGCCCGCACCCGCCCCCCAGCACCACCAACGCCGCCTCCCGCATCGAAAAGCGTCGCCGGGCTCACGCTGTCAGTGCGCCACGCCACGCCCAGCGGATGCCCGCTCGGCGTCCCGCCGGCGTGCAGACCGCCGACGTCGTTGCCGGCGGCGAGGGCGGCGACGTCGCGCTTGAGGGCGGCTTCGAGGGCGGCCAGGGTGGCGTCGGCGAGAGCGCGGATGTCGAGGCTGAGCGACACGGCGCCGGGGATGGTGTTTGTGGAGGCGGGGGCGATGGTGAGGAGGCCGGTGGAGGCGAGGGCGGAGTGCGCGGTCGCGAGGCGGCGGGAGTGCAGGATGAGCTTGGCGGCAAGGAGGAGGGCGTCAGCGCGGGCGGGGACCGGGGTGGTGCCGGTGTGGGCGTCTGGGGCGTGTTAGTATGCGTTTTTCGTGCTTTTGGGAAGGGGAGGGGCGGGGCGGGCGGACCGCGGCCTTGGATGTCGATGGTGAACCATTTGTAGGCCTGGACGCCTCGGACTACGCCGATTCTCTTTTTTCCTGCCGCCCGCATCGGGCCTTGCTCGATGTGGAGCTCGAAGTGCGCCCCCATGGGCATGGATCGGTGGTTGGTAGGTACGTTCCCAAGATACCCGATGCGCTCGAGTTCGGATTTGAGAGTGGCGGCTCCACCACCCACTTCGCGCAGGTTGTGGGCTTGTTCGAGGGGGATAGCGCCAGCTCAAACACCAGAGCCCATCATGCTTATCGGAAAGCGCGCTCCCTCTTCGCTACTCCATGTCAGCAACGGCCAATCGATCTCGAGGGCCGAAAACAGACCTCGTCCAGTTGACAACACCAACAGGATACTCCGTCTCAACTTTATTCTCCTCCAGCACTCGGAGCATTTCCACCCCAGAAATCACGCCCAGGATCCCATCGTACCGCCCACCCGTAGGTTGCGTGTCCAGATGCGAACCCACAAACGTAGCCGGAGCCTCACAGCGCCCAGGCCGCACAGCAAACGTATTCCCCATGGCATCCACCGTGACTTTGCAGCCGAGCGCAGTCGTAGCATCGACGAACCAGTCACGGACCTGTTTGTCGGCGGCGGAGAGGAAGAGGCGCGACATGCCGGTCTCGGTCGGGACGCTGGCCCGGCGAACTACCGTCAGTGTGTATACAATGTGCAAGACCGGATCAGGTGACTCACCCGCCCCATCTCTTTCCTGGGCTGAAATCGCAGCTGCGGTGCAGTTCCTGCATCAGGCGGGTGCCGTTGACTTTGAGCTTGCTTGTGTCTCGCCCGGCCGTGTGCGCTCCCCTGCTCTGTTGGCAACCGAGCTGAAGTCCCATAGCGGGACCGGCCAGGAGAGTTCGACGAGTCAGGGTGCAGGCAGCGCGTTTGACTATTGGGGTCCTCAGACTGCCCGAGAGATACATGATTACAGGCATGGTGGGATTTAAAGTGCGAATCGTGAAGTTAATGGGGGGCTTGAATATGGGGGGCATGAACGAGACTTGAACTCTCGGCTTGAACTCTCGGTTTTCTCCAGGATTTGAATTGTCAAGGACCGTCTCCTTTTTTTTTTTTTGGTTGAGGGGTAACCGGATTGCTATGCCTCTCGTGTGGCCTATATTCGGGACGATGGTGTTGAAGTTATGCCGCTCGTGTGGCCTATATTCGGCATCATGAGACAACCCAGCTGGAGTAGCGGCAGGACCGGGTGCAGCTTGCAAAGGTGGCGGTGTAGGAACTTCCTTCGCGCTGAAAGCGGTAGATGTTTCCGAAACGGTTATTCAGCTTGAGCAGTCTCCATATATCCTCGTCATTGTGCAGGCTACACCCTTACGTGTTTGTCATCTGCGGCAACCACTTTGAGACATTCAAGTGTAGGTCCGTGACCTTACAGAAGTAGGATTGGAGGAATAGAAAGCTTAGTGAAAGACATGTTTGCATTGGCTATTTGTTTACTTAACGCATAGGAGCACGAGCGAAGACGATGCTTACAATAGCCCAGTTGAGGTTGGTTGCAAGTTTCAGGCATCATTTGGGGATTGGGGGAGGCACAGGCCCCAGATATGACATTTTAGGACAAAAACGGATACTGAAGGGCGCAAAACGCCGCTTTGAGCCGATAGCTCTGGGTTCTGAGATATGGCAGCTTATGGGAATGTCTGGGGTTATGACGTGACGTTCGCCGGCTGTCACCGGCTACATCCGCTACTGGGTCACGTACATACATGTGCATGAAACCGCGACGCGGGCCCTTATAGCTGCTCCTCTCAAAGTCCTCTGACTGCTAGCGGCTAACGCAGGCCTAGCGATACCCCACACTACCTCGACAGCGGAAAGTCAAGGCAATTAGTGGATCTACACGCTCATGCCAGGTCCCGCGATGCCTGACGCGGTAACCGGCGGCGCGATCCCTGCCGCTCCGGCAAGTGGCCCACCACGGAGCCTAATAGCACGTCAACACCTACTGCCTCACCAACAGTACATATAGATCGGTGAACACAGGTCACAGCATGGCTATAGAGAGAGAGCAAACCATCCGAATCTGCAACAAAACACACTTCAAGATGGCGGAAATCCACACCCGCGATCTCAACCCCCCCTACCGCAAGAGCGTCCACCCCTCCAACGTCAGCAATCCCACCCCATCCTCCCCACCCAGCCCGCTCCGCCTCAAACCCCCGCTAACCACCGCCCCCAGCCCACCCCTCCCCTCCAACCCGCCCCACCCCCCAACCACACCACCCGGACCCTCGAAAACGACCAAACCCTCCTCGAAACCGACGTGGCCATCACCGTCCGCGACGGCACCACCCTCTACGCCGACGTCTACCGCCCGACGCCCGCGCCCGCCCGCACGCCCTCCCTCATCTTCTTCGCCCCCTTCGGCAAGCACGGCGCCGTCCCGCGCTCCCTCTTCGCCAGCATGGGCGTCGACTTCGCCGCCCTGTCGCCGCACACGCACTGGGAGCTGCCCGACCCGCTGCGCTGGTGCACGGCCCGCTGGGGCTACTCGTTCGTGCTGGTCGACCCGCGGGGGACGTGGTGGAGCGGCGGCGGCGACGACGACGTTGCGTCGCACTACCTCTCGCCGGAGGAGGGCAGGGACGGGTACGACGTGGTGGAGTGGGTGGCGGCGCAGCCGTGGTCGACGGGGCGCGTCGGCTGGGGCGCCGTGTCGTACTACGCGATGAGCGCGTACCAGGTGGCGGCGCGGCGGCCGCCGCACCTGGCCGCCGTCATGCCGTGGGAGGGCATCGCGGACATCTACCGCGAGGTCAACGCGCAGGGCGGCGTGCCGAACGTCGCGTTCCAGCAGTTCTGGATGGGGCTGACCGGGAACGGGACGGGGGTGGCGGAGGACCATGCGGCGATGGTGCTGGAGCGGCCGCTGTTTGATGAGCTATGGGCGAGCAAGGTGGTGGATTGGGGGAGGGTGGAGGTGCCGGCGTTTTCGGTGACGGGGTGGTCGAGCTTGGGGTTGCATTTGCGGGGGACGATTTTGGCGTGGAAGGGGTTTGCGTCGAGGAATAAGTATCTGCTCGTGCATGTGGGTGTTTCCGTGGCCGGTTGGGTGGTCGGCGCTGACGCGATCTGCAGGCTGGGAAGGAGTGGCGCGAGTACTACAAGGAGGAAAATGTGCTGAAGCAAAAGGCGTTCTGGGACCGCTTCTTGAAAGACCAGCCCAACGAGGTCGACAGCTGGTCTCCCGTGACTATCGACGTTCGCATCGGCCTCGAGAACTCCATCACCCGTGCGGAAACAACATTCCCACCACCGCAGGCACGGCTCACAGCATTCCATCTTGGCCCGGACGGAAAGCTGAATCCACCGGGAGTTAAAGCTGCCGAAGAGCCCGCTTTCGCTGCCTACACGGCACACCACAAGGGCTCACATGTGCTCTTCAGCCACATCTTTACGGAGAGAACGGAACTCACGGGAAACTCGTCAGCCAAGCTCTTTGTGCAAGCACTTGGGTACCCAGACACAGACCTATACATCGCGCTGCAGAAGATCGACCGCAATGGCGAAGAGGTCAAGTTCTGGCACTCTACGCAAAAGGCCGAAGCGTCTGCATCTTTCGGCTGGCTGAGAGTGTCACACAGGGAGTTGGACGAGGAAAAGAGCATTCCCGGAATGCCGGTTCATCTGCACCGCCGGCGTCAGTGGCTCCGGCCGTCAGATATCGAGGAGGTTCTGGTGGAGATCTGGCCGTCGAGTACAATCTGGGAGGAAGGAGAAACCATGCGCCTAGCCGTGCAGGGACATCCATTCACCGATGATGACAACATGACCCAGTTCAAAGGGACCGGACACAACTTTGGGGAGGTGAGAATCTGGTATGGCGGGGAGTATGATAGCCACCTTTTAGCCCCGATCAACTGAGACAAGTATATGAGAAGGCTTGGAGAGTCTACAGCGGAAAATTGAGACGAAATCAGCGGCGTGGTCAAAAGGAAATGATGCGCGGGTTTGAAAAGAGTAGCTTACACTAGAAAGCTGTGGCTTAGAATTCGCGAAACACTCCATACGTACTCTCTCTGCTGGCGAAGCCAAATCGGGCAACATATTTGAATCTCAGGACATGCTGATTATTGTTTCGCTTTAAGCGCCACACTGATGATACAGAGACTGAAAGTGGAGATGTATGTACAGAAAGGACAATGGGCTTATGCACTCTTTGATAAGCTCGTCTAATATATCATACAATCGTGATCCTTTTCCGAAAAAAGGACAAATTACGCAGACTGATCAATAGAGCCAGCAGTACCACCGACGGGCTTGCTCTTGAGGTCAGGAGACACTGGCGAGCGGGGTCTTGTAGCGCTTGTAGCACCTGACCTTGCCCGAACCATACGAGCGAGCTTACCAGGTACTCTCATTCTGGACCACAGCAACATAGTCGTCGTCAAGAGAGCCAAAGCTCCAGCTTGGTGGGTGGCGGCCAGATGAGTGGGAACCATGTAGATCAGAGTGCTGATGCCAAGAGCAACTTGCACCCAAGCCATGTGCGTTACACCGGTCATGCCCTTCTTGACATTGGCGGGAAGGACAGCGCGCAGCTTCGAGAAGCGAGTGTAAGCGGCAAGCGTTATGACGGCAGTGAAGGTGGTCATGGCAAGACAACGGTGGTCAAGCTGAACGAGAGAGGGGTTCTCGAGCATGTTGCGCCACCACAGGTCGGACCGATCGGGCGTGTGGCTGTAGAAAGGATCGAAAAGCTCCTTCTTGGGGGGAGTGAGGCCAAGACCCATCCAGGGGAACTCGTTGTAGATGAGACCGGCATCGAGACCGGCAACGAGCGCGCCAGACATGGCAGTAACGAAGACCAGGGCAGTAAGGGCAGTGACGTAGCGCCTGAAGGGACGCAGGGTCGCGTGTTGCAGACCAGCGATGACCTTCTCGGCGGCAGCCGGATCGGCAAGCCAGCGACGTTCACGGAGGATGGAGAAACCGGTGAGTAGCATGGAACAGTAGACGACGAAAGCAGCGCCGAGATGGGCAGTCAGGCGATATTGCGACACGCGCGGGTGGCTGCCGGGGTTGGAGAGATCATCTTTCAGGCCGCTTGCAACCATCCACCAACCGATGACTCCCTGGAAACCGATCATACCGCAGATTCCGGTGAGCTTCCATGCCATGGACTTGGTAACCTTACGCCGAGCGATGAAGTAGACTGTGGGCAGCAGGAAGGTCATGCCGATGAAGCGGCCCCAAAGCCGGTGGCCCCACTCCATCCAGTATATTTGTTTGAACTCTTCGAGGGTCATGCGCGAGTTGAGCATTTTGAATTCGGGTGAGGCACGGTACTTGTCAAACTCAGACTCCCAGTCCTCCTGGGACATGGGCGGGAGAGAACCAGCAACAGGACGCCATTCGGTGATACTGAGGCTGCAGAGCTGTCAGATCGACGACGCATGAGAGCTGCGGGCTGAGAGTGCGTACCCTGACTCTGTGAGCCGAGTCAAACCACCAAACACGACAATGCCAAAGACGCTGGCCGCGCTGCCGAGCAACCAGTATGCCACAATCTTCTCGTTCTGCTCCGGGAAGCTGCTCTTTGCCGAATCCGCAGTCCTCTGTCCCGCCCTCGAACCAATGGTCTCGCTCAGGGCAGCGAGAGGCGACTGACCAGCCTTGGCGGTGGCACCGGCGTGGGAGGACTGCCATCGGACGGCGCGGAGGAGTGGGCTCTGGCGGAGCTGGTTGCGCAGCGGCGGTAGGACGGCGGGCTTCGCGGGCTTGAGACAGGCCCTGCAGGTGAAGAACTCGCGCGAGAGGCGCGGAGCAGCGCGCCTCAAGGCAGGAAAGGCCTGGAAAATCGAAGCCATAGGCGGGTGCCGGGATGGCCGGTGGTGGTGTTGCGCAGAGAGGAAAAGTGACTTGGAGCAGTGGCAGCGGTGGTTCGACAGACCGGAGCCCGTGCAGGCCCGGGGCGAGTCATGGGCAGCGAATCAGCTTGGGCCATTGCAAATCGTCGACGCGACCACTCCGCGCGCGTGCTCCCTCAGCTTCCGAAAAGCGCAGCTCGGAGGCCGTCCAAGAGACAGCTACACGGCAATTAATATGCCGTCCGCGCTGTGATCAGCCCAACGAAACCAGCGCCTGCCCGCTGCCTTGCGCAGCTGGCGAGGCACAAAGTACGCTATATTGCAGCGAGACAGCGCGCTTGGCACGCTCCCACGTGCTGCAAAAGCGCAGATTGGGGTCGCACCGATCTGGGCTATTTATTGGTAGCGTATGACGCGGGTTGCTTTTCCAGATGTAACGGCCCCCAAGCTCAGCCTGTAGCCCTGATGCCGCGGCTCCCTTGTGATATCGCAACATGACCAGAGGCGTCCGCGCATAGCGGGGCCGCCGCTGGACAGTCGCGCCCGCCCGCCTAACGACGACGGCGCCGCCAGGAACACCGCGTGCCATGCCCCGCTGCCGCTGCGCGCTGCCCGTCTGCGCTCCGCCCAATCGTGCTGCTCCACCGCAGCCGCCGCTGCAGCGGCGCTGGGAATAAGGCGCGGCCACGACAACAGTCCCGGACGCTGCTGTAGGGACCTGGGTGGCGTAGGCCGCGGGGCGTTTGCTGCGGCCACGGCCGTCACGAGCCCGACGTCAGCGTTGCACTGGCGGAGAGTCAGGATCAGCGCGTACGCGAGAAAAGACAGGCACACGGCCGTCTCCACCGTGCTCGCCATGTCCATGCCTCCTGCGGCCGCCTCGCACCCAGCTCCCGAACCGAACGCCGTTTCCCACGCGTACCTGCAACCCGCGCCGCTGCCGCATGATACCGCCGGCGCCTTCGCCATCCAGCCGCCTCCGAAACCGCGCTGTGGCTCAGCAGCCCGCCGCGCAGCCCGCTCCCCAAACACGGTGACATGGATGGAGACAGTAGCAGCCCGCCCGACTTCCATCACTTGCTCTCTCATCTGAACCGAGACCCAAGTAACTGGCAGTCACCAGCCGCCGATGCGACCACAGCCTCGGACTCGCCCGCGACTGACGGCCTGCGCCTGCAGAGCGCCATACCTGCCCAGCTGTATCCTACTAGTACTGCCTCCTCCGTCAGCTCCCTCTTCTCGTCAGGCCCGAGCACCTCCTCTCCGCCCTCCAACTCATCCCGTCCCCTGCTCCCGGCGCACCACATTGCTGCCTCGTCCTCTGCCCGCCGCACCGCTCGCTTTGACCTAGATCCGCCACGGCCCTCTCGCACCCCGATCGCCCGGGTTGAGAAGGATGTTGATGATCCCACCACGCCCGTCGGCTCTCGGAGGTCCAACGAACGCAACGAGTACCAGACTCCGACCGCGCTCAGCCGCCTGTTCGCCGGCCCTTCGCCCACTTCGACCCGGTCGACCCCGCATAGTAAGATCCTCTCTATCTGTAAATCCCCCTCGGGCAACGGCCTCGCCAAAGCCCTGCTAATCGCCGTGCAGCCGCCAACAACATGGCTCCGGGCACCCTGCCACATCACCTCTACAACAGAGGTCTGCTCGATGGCCGCCACTCGGACATCACCATCATTGCTTTTGGAAAAAGGTACAGGCTGCACCGTCTCGTCCTCGACCAGGCACCCTACTTCAATTCCATGCTCTCGGGTCCTTGGCGTGAAAGTCGCTCCGAAGAAGTCACTCTGCATCCGGAAGGAATAGACTCTTGCATTACCGAGGCTGCTTTTGAGCTCACCCTGAAGCGCCTGTACGGCTGTGACATCTCAGAAGAGGAAGACGTCGAGTGCCTGGGCCTGTTTGCAACCGCGTGCTGGCTCGAGATGCAAGATCTGATTGACTCGAGCATCGACGCCATTCTGCGTAGAATGCACCCAGACAACCTTGGCCCTCTAATCAAGCTGGTCACCATGCAGTACTACGGAAGAGCTGGCGAGAGACTCCTTGCATCCGGGAAAGCCATGCTTTGCAGAGACGGGTGTGAGATGAAGATTAGGAACTGGGACGAAATCCCGGGAGAGATCGTCCGGGAGATCGTCGGTGGGGACGGCTTCTACATCCATGGAGAGTGGGAGAGGTGGGTCTTGGCAAAGCGTCTGCTGGACCGCAGACTCAAGAAGATTGCCTTCGAGCTGGGCCTTACCAAGTCCGGCCAGTCCCGCCACACGAAAGCACCGGATACGCTCGGCTTGATGGCCGTCCGATTCGACAGCGTATACCGCCAGAACGCCATCACCACGGGTCTGACACGCCAAGAACAGCCGTTGGATGAACAACAACGGTGGGTTGCCTTGTACACGCACCATGAGATCGAACCACTGTTGGTGCTGCTCGAGGAGGGCATCCACTATATCCACTTGGACTTTGAGCAGCTGCAGTTCATCCGCACAGCACGCGACATCTTTGGTCTTCCCATCGTATCGGAAAAGGCCATTACGAACGCCCTGTGGATGCAGATGGAACTTCGACAAAAGGTTCTATCGACCAATCCGCAGGAAATGGAGCTTGGTCTCAGCAAGTCCGCCGAACAAGACCAGGCAGACGCACAATCCTCCAGAAGCTCGACTGCCCAATCGAGTGTGAGCTCTGCAAAGGGCAAGCAGGCAGCCGGGGAATCATCCGTGCATGAATCAGAACACGATGAAATGGATTCCGGTAGCTGGGATGCCAACGGCCGGCCTCGTAAATTCTGGATCCCGTCTGCAGACTGCAATATTGTTATGGGTGGAGCAGCTGAACCGGTCATCACGACGACGAGCTCATCACCCCGTCATGCATCTCGACTGTCCGCAACACTGCAGCCAGAAGACGTTCAATGGGCAACGGACTTCTCCGTCATGCCTGATGCCAATCGCACCCCAACGCCCTTCCGACCAGGATCCGCTGGTAGAGACAATGTGCCTCAGGCCAGGCCGAAAGGCATTACCTACACACACTTCCCTCCCTTCCGCTTCGCCGCCGAGTTTCCAAACCCTCGTCTGCTCAAGGAGAAGAAGCGCGTCTATTCGCGCACCGTCTTCTACGCCGGCTCGCTCTGGAACATCTACATCCAGAAAGTACGCTCGGCCAAGAATCCGCAGCTGGGTGTATACCTCCACCGTGCGAAGGAGTACTCAGCTGAAGATGGAGCCAACACTAGCGAAGTCATGACTGCCTCTGCCTCCACCCGTATCGGCGAGCTAGAACGTCGTATCCTTGGCGGCACTGGCACCGAGCGCAGTCAGCGGCGCAGCCGTCAGGCCGAGCAGGTTGCAACTGCCATGATGGGCATCGGACCCGAAGAAGACAACACCTCTGGCAGCGGCGGGGATGGTGATGGCATGGTCTCTACCGGCCCGTCGCGCACCGGCGAGCGCCCCCGCCGCCAACAACAACAAGCCCCCGCTGATCTCATCTCCTCCTCAGCCGCAATGCCCGAATGGATGCGCACCCCCTGGGCTACAGGCTTCAATGACTCGGAAGACTCCAACGACGAAAGCATGACGCACTCCCAATACGTCCGCCACCGCCTCCCCATCCACACACGTATGCCGTCCGCAATTCCCCTCTCCTCCAAGCACGGCCACGAAAAGCCCGATAGCGTCACCATCCCGCCGTACATCGACGGTCGGCCCACCATCAAGACGTACTTCAAAATCTACAGCCCGAGCAAGGGCGGCCGCCTCCTCTCCGTCTACGAGAGCGCGCCCGACCGCTTCAACTTCAGCCAGAGCTGGGGCTGGAAGAGCAGCACACTCATGCTCGACGACACCGTGGCAACGACCCCGCAACCGCCGTCCGCCGTCTCCAGCTCGTCCGGTGCGACGACCGGCGGCGTCGCGGACGGGCAGGACGGCCTCCAGGGCGTCGATGGCCCGGAGTCGGCGACCGTGGCGCTGGACGCGGCGAGCGGTGGCAGCGGCGGCGACGCGGCGGCTGTGGCGAGGGGCTCGGCCTGGAAGGAAAGGGGCAGGAGCAAGAAGGGTGATGGGCTGCTCAGGTTCATGGTCGTGATTGGGAATCTCTGATTGAGGCTGTCTCGATTTTCCTTCCTCGACCACTCGTATATTGGCTTTTCTCCTACGTGGCCGTTGTTCAGCTGCGGCATGATACCCTCGCTGTCACGAATTTTTCTTCCTGGCGTTCGTATTATCATTTTCTCTCTCGGCGCGGCCATGGATGATGACGAGGCTACGTCGCCTTTGTGGCTGGCTTACTGCACCCCGGGTACATGCAAGCCGTGTGTCGTGGCTTGCAGTGGATTGGGCTTATCCCAAACTGCGTTCCCGCACCCCCGCCAGGGCCGCCGGCTTTCTGCAGTGTTGGGCTGCGTTGCGTCCGCCCTCTGCTACTGCAAGCCTCACCAGGCAGGCGCATGAACCGCAACGCCGGAGGAGCAACCGGAACGCTCGTGCAGTCGTCGTCGTCAGCGCACCAATATTGCTGACGAGGCGAGCGCGGACGGATTAGGCAGCAAACGCCCTCGCTCGGCTTCGCGGCAAAGCAAGCGCTGGCCGCTGATTTGCGTCCTCGCAGCCGCGATCCGCGATGCGCGATCTGGACGCGGTCCATCGCGTCGAGCTTTTTCTCTCTTTCCATCAACAACGCCTGCTGCGTCGGGCGTCGCGGGTGGTGGCGTCGCATCTCCGATGAGAGAGCTCTGCACACATCCGCATCCGTAACGGCGCGCATGCCGAACCGTCCAGACGCCGACGAGGGAGACAGGCATCGCCAGATCGCACCTATCGTTGAGACGAGGGGAAGGGGGAGGGCACGCGCATGGTGGGAGGACTTCTCTCCGGTTGGCTCGGCGATGATATGCGTTTTTCCTTCTCATTTAGATACCCTCTTTTACCTGGCGCGCGAAAAATAAAAATAAAAACACCCGTCTATGTACTCACAGGCTCCGTAGAAAATCCGCTCGTCCAACCCATCCATTCATCTCCAGCGTGGCGTGCGTGATCGCCGGCGTCTGGAAGCCGCAGATCCCCACATCTCACCCCTCCCTCCCTCCCTCCCTCCCCCCCTCCCTCGGACAAATTGCGCCGATGCCGGCGAAAGATCGACTTCAACACCATCCACGCCCGTTGCCGGGTATAGCGCGACGGGTAGACGCGGGAGGGAAGGGAACGGGAAGCAGCGGGTGATTGTGGATGTGTTTGTGTGGGAGCAGCCCTGCCGCTTTCCTCTTTTGCTTTTTTTTTCTCCCCCGCGGAGAGGACGAAGGGGAAAATGCCGTCGCGACGTACGTACGTTCACCCTGGCCATTGCCGATTCCTTGCCCCATCCGGCAAACCGATGCGTGCAAGCCGAGCAGCAGGAAAACACCAACCGGCACCGGATTGGTTGGGGAAAGGGGTTAGATAAAGATACGAAAGACTGTGTATGTACTGTGCGTGTGGGGGGGCTGGCTAGCGGACGGGCGCAGCCGGGGGCATGGGACGTGTGGGATGCCGGATTGTCCACCACACCGCGCTCCCCATTCGTTGGGTGTGGTCTTTTTTGCTAGCGGCGGCGGCAGCGGCAGTAGCGCGGCGAGAGGGCAAATGTACGTACACAGGTGCCGCCGTGTCGCCCCGGTTGCGTTTCCCTGGACCACCTGTAAGCTTGCGTTGTTGCGTTTCTGCAGCTTTTAGCTTTGTGGGGGCGGCGAGTATGCAGGGCAGGCTGTGGAGCACAGGACGCAGTGGGACAGGCGGCGACGACGGCGATGACGGGGCGGAGACGAAGAGTAGTCCAGTCATTGAAGAAGGAGGCTGGCTAGCGGCGAAAGATCAGGTTCGAGGGGTGATTGGTTGGGCGTCGGGGCTGGCATAAGGTCTCTGACTGGATGTTTGTTCGGGGGTGGTGGTTGGGTGGCTGCGAGATAGCGCGAGGACCGCACGTGCGAGATTGCATGTCCTGTATGTACTGTGCGATTCACGACGCGCATAGCTCAAGCTTCATTAGCTCTTCTGCTTCGACGTGTTTGCTGTAGGCAAAAGCAGGCTTCGTGAGTCAGTGTCAGTAGGTCCGCCATCCGCCATCCGACGGCCGTTCTTTAGCGCCGCTCGCTGCGTTGTTGCAGCTATTCTTGGAAGGCTCGCGAAGCCCAAAAAAACTCCATCGTCGCATCATTTGCTGTCGGCGGGGTACGTACCAGTTGTCATGCATGGGCCTGCCTACTTTTCGATGTCCACAAATCCGCTTCGGCACGCTCTGGAAAGGGTAGGTGATGGCATTTCCTGGTGGGGAAAAACACGGAGATGATTTGTCGTATTATACAGAAGCCATTTGAAAAACGCCGGTGTACCCTGTAAAAGCCCCCCATGCGCATGTCTCTATGGTGATGCTACACATAAGCTCCAGTGAAAGCGCAAAGACGGCGCTCTTTGATCGGCGCCTGTTGTGTTTCGAAGCAAGAAAGCAGAGCGAAGAAGTGGAGAATTCTCGAAGCCCATGAGGAAAAAGGGAAAGAATAGAGAAAATGGTACAAGCGTCGTTGACACGTCAACGTCGATCGTCCGAGGATGGGGTGGTGTCGTCAGGGGGGTTATTTTTTGGGGGTTGTCGGGCTACAGCCGCCGGAACCGCGCCGAGCCGTCATGTGTGTTTTTTTCGAATAGCCGCCGTGAAAAAGCCAAGAAAATGGGGATCATGTGTACGCCGACGGCCGTATCCGGAAAGCCTCCACAGTTCTCCTTTCAGTCCTGGAGACAGGTGTGGAGTCGTGATCCAAAGACTCGGATGTCGGCCATCATGACCACGTTTTCTTCATGCAGAGGGCCCCCGTGTGCCCATCTCATGCCATCTTGAATCTTGCATGCATGCAAGCAGACTGCAGCGCAGTATGCAAGCGCGTATGCATTCGTGCCCATACCCATGCCGGCCACTCGGCCAGCATCACCGTCGTCTCACCGTTCGTCTCTGACGTCGTTGCTTGGTCATCCTCCTCCTCTCCTCGTTCGCCATTCACGCTTCACGCCGACGTCAACCCCATCTCGAGGAGGAGTATTGCATCCTACGCCAGCTGCTGCTGCTTCGGCGGCGGCGGAACGTCAAGGCGGGTGTTCTCGGCCATCATGCGCTGGAAGCCGATGCCGACACCCTCGATGACGGCGAGCAGGATGGCGCAACCAATGGCGCCGTTGCGGACGGCCTTCGCACCTCCACGTACTGCCAGCGAACCGCCAGTGAAGAAACCGGCGATGATGGCGTTCCACGGATCCTCCTTCTTGCGGACGCCCTTGACGGCACAGTCGAATGTCGAGAACAGGCCACCCCAAACGCCGAAGTTGCCACCCAGGATCGGTGCGCGCGCCTTGATTGCTGTGATGGCTGTTGGAAAGTTCCGACGTAAGTATCCCGATCTGTTTGTAGAGGTGGGCTGTAGGTGTGTGCGTTCTCACGTACCGCCGATTCTGCGTTCGCCGTACGGCGAGTTACGGAAGCCCTTCACGCCGTGCCATACTGTAGTATCGTGTCAGCGGCCTGATGGTGGAACAATGTTGTATTGCTACGTGTCGAAGCGGGGAGATTGTTTGATCAGGGTGGAGCGGAGTGGAGGGCTTTGCGGAATCTCGAGTCGTACCTGCGCCGCCTATCGCCTGTTGAAGAAACTCTTGTTAGCACTGTTCGCAATCTGCTCGAGACTGCTGGGCAACAGCAGAGGGCTGGGCGCAACGTACTCCCATACAGAATGCGCCACCAAAGTCGGACAGCGCAACCCAGGGGCAGGGATCTCTCGAGTGATCCATTGTGATAGATGTTGGTGATTAGGTGCGGATGTGAGGCCGGGCTGCGGAGCCACGAGAGGAGCGATTGAGCGCAGTCGGAGGGCGCAAAAACAGGAGCAGCGACCGGGCAGACGAGTCGCACAAAGGAAACGGAGAGACGGGCGTGGCTAGAGGCGTCGGCGGAGTGTCGCGTTGTCGGGGTTTGGATGGCAAGTCTTCGTGATGATGTCGCCCGCTCGAAAAAGTTGGAGCTCTTCCCGACCGCCACGTGACCTCGGCCATTCCGCAATCCTCCGCATCTTCCTGGTATCAGGTCTGCCCCGGCTCTGTCTTCGCCACTGTCACTGCGAGAGAAAAAAATTCTGAAGATAGATGTTTGATGTTTGATGATATGTATCATTCGTATACAGTTCGTGATCCTATGTACTCCTACTCCAGGCAGAATGCATCCGAAATAACCAGCCGAGATGCTACAAGGTACTAAACGCCGGAGCGCGAATCATTGCTTCCGAACGTGTGATGTTGTCGTGTCAGCGATCGTAATGAGAGCACTGAGAGGTATCTCAAGAAGTACAAAAATGAAAAAGGTGCGAAAATCTCATGAGCATAGTCATGGTGCAGCCGATGCAGGTATGTCTAAAAGCACCCAAATATGCAACAACGCTCAAATGCCGCCATTAAAGAGAAAAACAAAATGAAAACGTATCAAGCAGTTGCGGTCTTGAAGAGCATGCGGATGCCGGAAGGCTCCTTGCGCCTGACCTTCTCCTTGTCGCTCTTCGTCGACGATGAGGACTTGTGCGTCTTCTTCGTCTTGGAGCTGTGCGTCGACTTAGCCGTCTTGCTCCTCGCAGATCTCCGGGACTTCAGGTCATCCTCCTTGAGGACGCCTTCTTTGATGAAACGGTCGGCAGCACCAGGGGTAACGAACTCGCCATCAACACTCGTGCCAACGCTGTTGGCTGCGGCGTCCGCGATGCCGCGGCGCCATCTCTCGATCCGGCTAAGCTCGGGCGGTTGGAGCTCATCCAGCACGAGCTGTTCCTCGGGCTCCTCAATTGCTCGCACCGGACCGCCCGCGGCAAGCATCGCGTTCTCCTCGTTGTTCGACTGGATCTTCTTGATGATCTTGTAGCCGCCCAGAGCCACAATCGTGACTCCGATACCGACACCAGCGGCAATCATGAACTGCGGGCTGGCCAGCAGTGCAACCGCAGCCGGGAATGTGGCCTTGAGAGTTCCTAGGGCGCCCGGGCCGAGCTTAGCAACGATGTTGCTGATCTCAGCAAGCGTGAGGGCTACGGCGGCCAGCGCGTCAGGGTTCTTCTGCAGGCTGTCGATCATCGTGACAACCGAGTACTGCAGGCAGTTGGCCTCGTCCAGCATGCGGGTCAGGCCGTTCATCTTGTTGCGCAGCTCCAGCTCGTTCTCTCCACGGTGGTCAGGGAGCGGAGGAGGCAGATCTCCGTAGGCCAGGTCCATGTCGATGTCGGCGTCCGACTTAGAACGCTTGCTGGACTTGGAGGAGAACAGGGCGAGCGGGCCATCGGTGTATCTCCGCGCAAGCTGGTTGTTGCGGACTTCATCTGGCTTGTATTCGTCCTTGAGCGGCGAAGAACCGGGCTTGCCAGCCTTGTCGTTCGCGTAGAAGCTGTCGGTGTAACCGCGCTCGAGCAGGGGCTTGTCTCCACGGTGCGACTTGGATTTGCTCGACTTCTTGGAGCGGCGCGACGAAGCCTTCGAGCTGCGGTCATCGTCGATGTGGTAGTTCTCCAGGGCGAGTTGGATGCGCCTCTGCTCTAATTCGCCATCGCGCACGGCCTGGATCTCAGCCTTACGCTGGCTGTAGGCAGACTTGGCCTCTTTGAAGACGTTGACGAGGTGCTTGCTCTGTATGCTGCATTAGCGAGCGGTTCCCAAGGCGCGGGGGTGGAGCCGTACGGTGCTGACGACCTTGCCAGACTTGTTGACGACGGTAATGGTCTGACCGAGAGCCACCATTCTGGCAGGCCGTAGCTGGCAGCTGCAGGTGCAACTTTGGCGTACAGGTGGTGAAACAATAACGGTCTAGAGGATGCCGTTCGCGGTCGCCGGTCAACAAGGATGCCGGACAGAAGCTCGTGGGGGGCAGGGTTGCGCGCGTAGGCTCCACTGTGTGTGCAGGAAGACCAAGACAGAGGGCGAACGCGGCCGGCAGCGTTCTTGTATGATGGCTGGAATGAGGCAGAGGACGTGCGAGGGAGAGGGGCGTGAGGGTGGAATGGCACAGGCCTGCTTTGTCGCAGCGTCGCAGGCAGAGGCCGGGTACTTCACAAGTTTCGCATGGCGGCTGGGAAGGGCAGACAGGCGCCGATGGTCAGGTTAAGAGAGTGGGCCGGGCGCGTCTGCGGCCCTGGCTATCTGGCGCCGGAGCGTGGGCGGGCGGGCATCAAGGGCCGGGGAAGGGCGGGAGATGGAAGCAAATGAGCAGTCGGTGTGAGTCGGCAGCAAATCGTGGCACGCTGCCAGCGGCCGACTGGGCTCGCCTGTGGCCGGCGCTTGGAGATCGTCTCAAGCATCCGTTTCACGGGCGCCGGCGCGTCCTGCTCGCTGGAAACGCGGTCTGCACTGTGACATTGGACGTGTCCCCAGCCTTGCGGCGCTGCTTCGTCCTGCATGAGATAGACGCACCGCGATCTCGTGCTTGATGTCAGTCTGCAGGCGCGCCCGGCGCCCCTCCGCCCTGCTCAACGCCCAAGCAGGCGCGGGCGTGGGCGGCGCGGGATAAGCGGCAGCCCACCAGCAAGTCTCACGACCGCCAGCTCACGGCCTCTGCTCGCACACCACCGCGATTCGCAGCCTCAAGAACGAGGCGCCGCCGGGCAGGACGCCGCGCGCAAATTTGTCGCCCCTCAGCTGCCATGTCCCTGCTGAGACTGGCGCCTGGCACCTGGCTGGCCGGCAGCAGGCGCGCCACTAGCCACCGCCACAGCTGAGCTACAGCGCATTGCGACGGTCGGTCGGCCGGCCGGCGCCTGCACCTGCACCTGGCGGCGGAGCAGCGCGGTGCCATTGCAGGCCATGCAGTGCGCGCGCAGTCATCAGTCCGTCGCCGCACAAACACCATAGGCGGATTTTCTGCCCCCATATGCCGCGGACTAATATGCCAGGGTGAGCGTGCTCCGTCGGAGTCACCTGTCTGTCTGCGAGAGCCGCATCCTGCCTTTGCAAGCCGGCAGCACTGGGCTCCTTCCCATTTGCTGCTCTGATGTCTCAGACAGATGTGTCCGCACCCAAAGCCTCCCTGCTGCGCCAATGGGGTCGCCCTGGCTCTCCCCGCGCTGCTGCGCGCGAGATAGCACGTACGTACGACCCTTCTCAGCGCGACCAGAACCGCCTGTGCTGCATCGGAAGCCGAGCGTGCGTCGCCGAGCCTGTAAACACTTCGAGGTGCGCGGGATCGCGGGGCATCGAGGCCAATAAGAGGCCGCATGTGAAGAATCCGCACATATGTGCCCTCGTCGGCGCATGATCTCCGCGTGGACTCTGGCTGTGCAATAGGTCTTGGTGCCTATTTGGGCATCCCGCCAGCCACGGCCGTGAGGAGAAACTGGCCAGCTCATCGTGGTGGCACTCTATCCGCCTCCGCTGCCTGGCGATGACGCTCCCAGGCGCCACCATGCCTGCTGCCGTTTGCGCGCGACCATCCGCCGTTTCGTACAACACAGCGCGTCGGCTTTCGCAAGCACTCTCCCGTCCCCAAGGCGAGCGGGACTGTGCGTGTACCTGCAGGCCAGACAGCTCATAGCGCAGATCATGGCTGCAGCCGGCGGCCTCAGGGACAAACTCCACCGTGCTGGAGAGGCCGTTTCTCAGGCTGCCATCAAAGCGACTCCGGATGCCGCAATAGTCTGGAGCGATATCGTCATCGTGTAGTAATCCTGTCGAGAAGCCAAAACAGCAACCGCGAAGGCCAGATGGCGTTTGATTCGTCGCCGATCGCGAAACACCGGAAAGGAGAGCGAAGGCACGAGTACGCCCCGTATACAAACAGTCAGAGGCCCCCAGGCGTGCGAAGGAACCCTCCGCCGCAGTGGAGACCGGACCTGCTCGAATCACTTGACTTCGCCGGATGCAGCTCGGTTGGACGTAGCGCGTTCCATCTGCGGCCTTCTCGAACGGCGACAGGGACGACAGGAACGACAGGGACCATGTGCGGCGTGGGATCGCGGAGTCTGGCGCGGGAGCAGCAGGAGCAGCGCGTGGAGCAGTTGGACGCGGCTCAGGTGGACGGCGCGGCAGGGAGTGAGCGCGCAATCGGTAAGTCAGGCAGTGATCGGCCCGAACCGTTGGCGTTGGCATCACCGTCTTTTTCCAACCTCAGATCCCCCGACGCGCCTTGTGGGGTTGCAAGGCCCGCCGAAGCTCCAGGGAAGCGCCAGAAGCCCGCTACGTACACACCGCTCCTCGTCGCCCGTGCACACGCCCCTCCCGCCGGCTGATTGTCATTACGCGCCGCTGACCGCGACCCGTCCAGCACACGATGAGCCCGCAATGGCGCTTGACGGAAGCATCGAAATGGCTTCCCATCCGAAGCACTTCCAGCCCCCCGGCCTCTTCCACCGCATGAGGCATGACAAGAGCATCCTTGCTCTTGCCGTCTCCGCCGAGTACATCTTCGCCGGCACCGAAGGCGGTGAGATCCTCGTCTACGGCCTCGAGACCTATGGTCGCGTCGCCATCATCGAGGGCCACCGCGGCAGCGTGCTTGGGTTATGCCTGTCGCAGGACCAGCAATTGCTCTTTTCTAGTGCCGGCGACCGCATTGTCAATGTGCGTGCAAGCACCGCTCTGCTTGCCGTCTCGCTCTGACTCACATTTTGCGCAGGTCTGGAACACGCGCACCTTTGCCCGCGAGTATTCCATCTACTCCGCCTATGACATTGGCGATGTCTTCTGCGTGTCCTACTCGTGCGCCTTGCGGACCATCTATCTCGGCGCGCAGAACACCAGCATCCAGTGGTACAACCTGAACGAGAAAGACAAGCGCCCCGCGCCCAAGCCCACCGCCCACCCGTCGTTCCGCGAAGACCGCTTCTTCGACTCCCTCGGCCCAGGTGGAATTAGGACGCCGAAGCCAGAATCAAGCTCGGACGAGCCTCGCGATGCGAAGGGTGGCCAGGTTCTGGAGCTCGATAAGCAGTACATTCACCAATTCGCTCACTATGGATACGTATATTGCACGCTCTTGGCAAGCGGCTGGGTGGCTGGTTATCCGGATAAGGAGATCCTTATTTCGGGAGGCGGGGATGGGGTGATCAAGCTTTGGAGGCTGGACCAAGAGGCTGGAGGCGCAATTCAGGAATTGAATGCCCTTGACGATGGCAGGGAGGAGGGCAATGCTGTCCAATCAATGGTCTTGGACGGCACCTTCCTGTACGGCGGCCGACCGGATGGCGAGATCAATGTGTGGGACCTCGAGACTAAGCAGCTGGTTCGAAGCCTAAAGACGGGTGTCGGCGACGTCCTGACTATTTCTATTGGTGGTGGATTTCTGTTCGGTGCGGGGGACCGGGGTTCTGTGCAGGTGCGGCCATCCATCGGTGGCGAAAACTGTTTCGTTGAGCTGACCCGTTCCAGAAACTCAACCGCCAGTACGAGACCATTGGAAAGTTCCAGGCGCACGACGGGCTTGTCCTAGCATCTGCGTTCACTACTTTCAACAATAAGCCCGTTTATGTTACTGGCGGCAACGATGCGACCATCGCAGTCTGGGATGTTCGAGACTGCCAGTTCGTGCCACCCAAGTCCACGGCCACCAGCAATGGTAAGATACTTCACGCCACTTGAAGAACTGGTCTAATTGCACACAGAGCAACTATTTGAGTTCCTCAAGCGATTCGTGTCATACCGCACCGTCTCGTCCAACCCGCGTTACAAGGCGGACTGCAGAAGAGGCGCGTCCTATCTGCGGTCCGTCTTTAAGAACTTCGGCGCCGCTACTGAAATGTTGAATACTGAGGATCCATTCAATCCTGTGATATTCGCGAAATTTAGGGGCAACCCGGCAACATCCAGTGACCGGAAAAAGATCCTATTCTATGGCCACTACGATGTGATTGCAGCAGAGAACGAAGACGGCAAGTGGATTGTTGATCCATTTTCCATGGATGGTGTCGACGGCTACCTCTATGGTCGCGGTATATCGGACAACAAAGGGCCGATCATGGCCGCTATCTTCGCTGTAGCTGAATTATTGGAGGAGCAAGCGCTGGATTCCGACATCATCTTCCTTATCGAGGGCGAGGAGGAATCCGGCTCTCGCGGCTTCTATGAGGCTGTCCACAGGAACAAGGACCTCGTCGGAAACATTGATTGGATCCTTCTCGCTAACAGCTATTGGCTCGACGACCATGCACCATGCCTGACTTATGGATTACGTGGAGTGATCCATGCAACCGTCCAAATTGAGAGCCCGCACCCTGACCTTCACAGCGGTGTGGATGGGAGCTCGCTTCTAGACGAGTCCTTGAAAGACTTGATCATGCTTCTTGCGAAGCTGACAGGCCCGCATGGAAAGATCGAGATCCCAGGCTTCTACGACCCCATTCCCCCTCTCAGCCCCGAAGAAAAGCAGCTTTATGAAGAGATTGGGCAGTCTCTCATCTCGCGCAACCCAGATCTCGGTAATGCCGAAGAGCTTGCCAACTCACTCATTCGAAGATGGCGCGAGCCTTCGCTCACGATCCATCGGTTCCATACCTCGGGACCTGAAAATTCAACCATCATCCCTCGTCTCGCGCGTGCTTCGCTCTCATTCCGCTTGGTTCCGAACCAGGAGGCAACAGAAGTAGCAACTGCTCTCACCGAATACCTGGACAGCGAGTTTGTGAAGATCGAATCCAGGAACACGCTAACGGTCACCATCGACCATCTCGCGGAGCCCTGGCTAGGCGACTTCAACAACGAGATGTACAAGACTCTCGAAGAAGCCGTCACGGAGGTCTGGAAGCCGGTTGAAGAGCGCCGCCGCAGCTCGGTCGGCGGCAGCCGCAATCTCGCCCTCGCCACCCAGCAGCAGCAAGGAAGCAACTTCGACGCGCCGCACCAGACGACGCCGAAGTCCCCAACCACGTCGTCGACGCTCGCCAACGGCAGCGTCACGCCGCCCGCCGAGAAAACTAGCGACGACCCCACCATCCCCAAGAAGCCGCTCAAGCCGCTGTACATTCGCGAGGGCGGCTCCATCCCGTCCATCCGCTTCCTGGAGAAGGAATTCAACGCCCCGGCCGCGCACCTGCCATGTGGACAGGCGAGTGATAGCGCGCATTTGGATAACGAGCGCTTGCGGTTGGTCAATTTGTACAAGAGTAAGGAGATCTTTAAGAAGGTGTTTAGAGATTTACCGAGGAAATGATGGGAGTGATGGTGTGGTTGGGGGATGGAGCTATTTTCGGTGTGCTTTTGTATTTTTTTAGCGGGGAATTGATGGATTAACGTAAGCGATCACCAAATGCACGCTATCACCAAATGCACGGTCGCTAAGAATCAACCCCCCGAACAAGAAATTAAATATCTCCTTACCACATGGCTAAATAACTATGAAATTTAAAATATAGAGTAAATAGGACCGTGCGAAAAAAATTATATTACTGTCTAGTCCTGAAATCTTGAGGGAAGCGTGATTTTACGTCCACTTCGTATAACTACCGATTTCTGCCTTTTTGGACTTCTCTGTATGGTATCCTCTCTCTTCCGCTTCTGAGCTCGAATTTTCTCTTTTGCCTGACCATTTTGAAGCCGCTTTTCCTCCTGAAGCTGTTTATTAGTTTGCTGCCGTGCTAGACGCTCTTCTTTTTCCCGCTCTTTTTGCTGCTGCTTCTCATCGCGAATTCTTCTCCTCGTTTCCCTTTTCTCTTGAGCCTCCTGAGCCTTTCTCTCCCTTTCAGCCGCCTTATTCTGACGTCGCTCCTCAGCCTCAGCCTTCCCGCGCTGCTTTTGATCCTCCAACTCTTGTGCGCGAGCTCGTACGGCACTAACTTTGGCTGGAGAGAAGAACTGAGCTTCTCCGGGCCGTTCTTTATCGAAAAGACCTATTGGTTCCCTTTTTCTCCGCTTGTTTTTCTCACCAACAAGTGCTGCACGAAGGCCTTGGTTCTCATGTTTAAGGATTTCGTTTCGGACTGCTAGCTTTTCGCTTGCCCGAATGATGAGATCAAGCCCGAGTGCGATATCAGCCTTCTCCTTTGATATCGCCTTGACCGCACGACGTAAGCCTCGTACGGAGCTTAGAGTAGGTTTCTTCCCTTCAATGTCACTTGAAATCGGTGACGGAGTCTCTTTTTTGATTTTCCCTAGGACTTTCTGTGGCTTGAGGGGGCAAATTCCGGAACTAGCAAATGCCGACCGGATATTTTCAAAAGTCAAGGCTGAATTCCACGCCGTACGAAATAGCCCCCAGAAAGTCCGTTTCGTAACGCGAGAAAACCCATGGCTTGATTGAATTAACCGGTCAATTTCATTCGAATAGGCCGTGGCGAGCGGAGAAAAGATTCCAACATCAAGAGGCTGCAGACGGTGGGTTGAGTGCGGCGGTAGAATAGCCAGGATAACCCCGTGTCGGTCGCAAAACTCGATAAACCGAAGATTGACGTGGCTTGAGTGACCATCTACAAGAAGTATACGTCGGGAATTTCCTGCTTTTGCCCTCGTACGAGGCTCGAAGACCTTGGAAAGCCATGAGATTCCAAGCTCCTCGTTTGTCCAGCCCTTTTTCGACACAGCGAAGTAGGCTTCCTCGTACGAACCGTCAAAATCCTCAAGCCAGGTATCTTGTAAGTCTCCAGAATCGCCCTGATAGATTAAGGCTGGTGGGAGAGCTGTTCCGTCCGCGCAAATCGCTGCAAGCAGGGAGATAAACTCGCGGCTCCCGTCTTGAACCGACCCGAGAATCTTTCCCCTCCGAAGCTGTTGAATTGAGACGATTCTTTTCATCGTACGGCAGAGACCTAGCAAGAATCCCTTTTCATCAAAATTGTACGTATTCGCTGGACGAATATGATATTTTTCAATCTTTTCCTGAAGCTATAAGGGCAATGTTAGCTTATATCTTCATATAATAAATATAAGGAAGCCAGGAGAGAGAGGGCTCGTACGACGGAATAGAAATGTTCAAAATACGTCGAGTTATCAGCGACTTTACGGGTTTGGTCAATACCGCGGAGATAGATGCTTTTAATCCGATCTTTGTGTCGTTGACAGAACCGGCGAACCCAGCACTGTCCGATTGGCTTCCGTACGATCTCTACGATCAGATTCTCAAGAATCCGAGGAGTTGGATGCATTCCCCGATCAGAAAGGTCTGATATATGCTTGAGAAGGACCTCTTCTTGCGCGTCCGTGAGAAGTTTCTGGTGGGTAGAACGTGATTCATGGTATGAAGTAGTTTTGCCTTCATAGCGGCGCATAAGGGTCGTACGATCAAGATTATATATTTTAGCTGTAGCGGCAAAATTGATGACTTCTTGCGATTTTAAATCATCAAGCGCAAGCTTAATAGTTGCTTCGTTGACCATTTTATTCAATTTTGAAGAGGGAGGGTTTTGTGTGGGCGACCGTGCATTTGGTGATAGCGTGCATTTGGTGATCGCTTACGTTATTGGTGACAGATTATCGGCAATTTGAGCTGCGAAGAGATGGTGTCGGCGTTTAAGTTGGGATTTGGCTAGCAGAAAAAACTTCGTAGGTTGCTCGAGATATCCATATCATTTTGGCTCTGGAGAATATTCTCTTCTTCAGTTCGAGCGGGCTCTGGGGTTTACTTACCGTATAGTGTCTGCATAGGGCTGCTCCGACAGGGCCGGTAAGGTTACTCTTGTGCGGGGAACCTACGCTGACATCAAGGGAGCTCAAGCAACACACTTGAATCTTGAGAATATCACGCCGCCTTCGACTTCTCCTCCCCTGACCCCACCATCCCCGCCACCATCCCTTCCGCCGCACCGCCAAGCATCGTCCCGAGATGGGCATCTGGAACGGCTACGCCGTCTGCGAAGCGACGCACCCCCCACAACCCCCAAGTTCCGTACGCCAACCAGACCACGGCCAGCGCGCTGTGGTCCGAAGAGGGCTTCAAGGGCGTGAGGGGCTCTTTGACAGAGAGGCGGTGGCTGGTGGTGGGTCGTTGCGAATGTCCGAGGGAAGGTTGGAGCGGAGAAGGCGACCGCGGTGCATGACGTCAGGAGCCAGCGGTGGGTTGTGCACGGGGTTGGAGACGCGGCGGGCGAGCCAGTCAGAAGGTTCCGAGTCAGAAGCGCGGTGGACGGTGGGTATGTTCCGGGGTGTGTGGGGCGTTGGCTGAGAGTGCCAGTGCGGCAAGTTTCTTTGAGATCGATGATATGGGTAAAAGAAGGAGATATAGCCTGCTCGATGTTGACGCAGGGAGCAAGCTATGTGAGCGTTCCCGATGGCGGTTCTCTGTCCTTCCAGAAAGAACTGGCGGGCTTTGATCTCTTTAGTGTAACGTACACAAGCTAAACGGGATTGGAAGATCAATATTAGAGATTGAACATCTTAATTATGTACGAGTAAAAAAGAATCAAAAGAGAATTTATGTATAATAATACCGAGCTAGTTACCCACACTTTAAGAATAGAATATATAGAAAAGAACGATAGCTTAAAAAGAATAAATCATCCAGGATTTGGCCCGGAAAGTCGACCTAATAATCCACAAGTAGTCGCAACTTATTTACTAATATGCAGATGATTTCGGGCTAAGCTTGAAGTGCACTGACCCTGGTGATGTTCTAGCGGGTTAGAAAGCCTGCTCACCCGCCCAGAGCCCGGATTCGAACACGACCAGAGTGCACCGATAAGGACCATGGCTGACGTGGATGCTCCAACCCATTTTGGGTACTGATCTGCACCCCCAGGAACCTAACCCCCTTCAAAGACATAATGCAGTGCATTATACCTAGGCTACATCTCGTATAGGACTCAGTATCTCGGTTGTCAGCTATCGAGGTCCGTGGGGAAGTGGCTGGATGAGTATTTAATATCCACTGATTTAGCGAATAAGTAACACTTTCCGACCAAATCTCTTGTTTACTTCCAGTTTTATTTAGCTTATGTAGACATTAGAACCAAGCAGCTCAAATGTGGTCTTTAATAGTAAGCACTCATTGTCTGATTACCCGATCGCTGCTGTCACCCTCACTTAATATGGGCCATCACCTACGGTCATGCAACCGGTCTATGCATTTTAGCCAATGAAATACCTGTGATCTCAGCAAACTATGCATGGTGGCGCAATATACGTTCGCATCACGGGCAAATAAAAGCGTCCACATGAATTGCCGTACGTGGCTCGGCTTGCATCCACACGTTTCAAAGCTTCTTTTTGAATAACTCTTGGGATGTTCATTGAAGCCTCATGAAGTAATTGCCATCGGCAGATCTGGTCTACCGCTGGCGAGACAAGCACGCTCGCATACCCAAAAGAAACACCAGTTTCAGACAAATGCCTCCGTTTGAATGAGTTTTGTGAGAATTAGCCTGAATATTTAGTCATTCCAAACCATCTCGTGTCACTGCCATTTCCCTTTTGTAATTCTCCGGGTTGACCGCCAATATGGTTGCCGTTGGGAGAGCGGCAGTTAGTAGTAGCGCTTGAGACGGCCCTCCTCGTCCGGGTAGCGCTGCTTGAGAGTGTCGATCTGCCTCTGGAACTCTGTTCCGGTAAGAGAACCATCATCGCGGGCTTGCTCCAGAAATGTGACCTCGGCGTCGATCTCCTTGTTGGACAGTACTTCTGCTAAGTCATCCGCTGAAAGCTCGACCAGGTTCTTCCCGCCCTCGAACCACATCCTGCTTTTGTGAGGCTTGATCTTGTGGATACTGGATGGTCCATCAAAATACCTCTCGGGGTTTTCCTTGTCAACCTTGGGCTTCACCTTCTTGCTGAAGTGACGCATGTCGATCTGAAACTCGCCGGTTGCTACAGGCGATTCCCATAACTTGTCGTCGGAGTTGTCACGGTCTGTACACGGCCATTGATCAGCGTCATGAAACACAAGTACATTGGAAGTACTCACAAGCCTTGAGTGTTGTGAGGGCTTGCATCCGGTGCGCTCGCGGAAATGCAGTGGCATTGCTTTCTACAAGAAGACTAAGCTAAGGAGAAAAGAGAGAACAGTCAAAACGAGCGAAAGGTCGCTAATAAACACTCGTCGCTACGCATGGACCAACAGTTGCGAGGAGCAACCGCTTCGCTTGCTTCTCGCATGCGCTTCGCCGCAGGATTATCCAAAGGCACCTTACGGTCTAAACCGTCACAATAACCGCAGAGAGGCCGCTTAGCTGCGGGCTCCCCCAGGGCTCACCAGCCTCTCCCGTCCTCTTTATGCTCTACCTTGAGCCTCTCTTTAAGCTGAACAGCCCAAAACAAGCCTTCGGCTACGCAGACGATATGGCCTTCCTCAGGACTGGGTCTACACTAGAGAGGGCAACAGCAAAACTAGCAACAAATCTCGAAGCAGCCCTCAAATGGGGAATTCAAAACGGCATCTCCTTTGACCCAGAGAAGTGCGAGCTCCAACACTTCACGCGAAAGAACGGACCTTCTAACCCGAGGTTGAAACTCGAATCCCTTAACATTTCGCCCAACAAAGCAACCAGATGGCTCGGAATCTTCTTAGACAAGCGACTCTCTTTCCGAACACACGTAGAGCACTGGACAGGAAAGGCAATAAAGGTTGCAGAACACCTCCGTACCCTCGGGAACACACAGCACGGAGCGCAGGCGGGACTCCTCCGGCACGCAGTCCGCGTATGCATTATCACAGTAGCTTTCTTCGGAGCAGAGGCATGGTGGCCAGGCCCCACACGATACTCGGCTAAGAAACAAGGAGAGGTCTCAACTCTAAGCAAGTCGCTCGTGAGACGTATCAACATAACAGTCAACACAGCACTAAGAGCTATACTACCAGTATTCCGTACAACGCCTACGCCAGCCCTAAATAGGGAGGCCGGCATTCCTCCTGCAGAAGTCATGCTGGAGACAATTCGGCTAAGATACGCAGCCAGGCTTCGCACCCTTGACGAGAACCACCCTCTAGTTACTCGTACAAAGGGGAAAGGACAAACCAGACTACTTAGAACAGCACGACTTCTTCCAGAGAGCGAAAGACCTCTACTCCTTAAACCTAAGCACACTACCCGGACACAGCAGACAAGAAGCTCTGAGACAACCGTAGACACCATACGATGGATCTTATCAATCCCACCCACTAATATTACCCTCTACACTGATGGGTCCCAGGATGCAGCTGGCAACACTGGGCTAGGATACGTGGGCTTCCAACGCGGATATAAAGTCTGTGAGGGCTACCAAAGCCTAGGCATAGCGGCCGAGGTCTATGATGCAGAGATCATCGCTATCGAGGCAGGAATAAGGGCAGCCGCGCAGCGGGCAGATACGCAAAGGGCAACGAACATCTACGTCCTCCTTGATAACCAGGAAGCGGCCTGTAGGGCACTAGAAGGAACCCCTACCGATACCAGCCAAGGGAGCATCCTTAGGATCCGACAACTAGCGACACTGTGGAAACGACGCAAACGAGCACCCAGCATCCAACCAGGAGAAATCATGATCTACTGGATTCCGGGACACCAAGGAATTCCAGGCAACGAAGAAGCTGACCGCCTGGCCAAACAGGGCGCCGCATCCTCTACTCCTCCAGACATTCCACTGACAGTAGCAAAGATCAAGAGGATTGTAAAGGAACGAGCACACGAAAGCTTCGAACAGTGGTGGACAGAAAACGCCCCAAAATCCTACTAGGACCTAGAAATCCCTTTGGCAAAGGGTGCTCCACCAGAACTTCTCCTCCCTAGGAAGACACTAGGTCACCTACTGGCTGCACGATCAGGCCATGGAGACTTCCAGGCGTACCACGAACGTTTCCGCCACACTGAACAAAATAACCTCTGCCGCTGTGGGCGGCCAAAAACAACGATACACTTTGCATTCTGTAGACAAGCCCGTAAACGAACAAACTGCCTTCGAGGCAAGCTGAGGGATATTATCCCTATGACTCTAGCCACGCCAAAAGGGGCTATCCTCTTCGCAAAGTTCGTAGAAGAATCTCGCTTCTTTACGGATATTAGCGCCCGGAACCAGCAGGCAGACGCACTGTCAACCCTAGTCTCTTCAGACCATCACCACCATATCTAAATTGACTCCCCCTTTCATATTTTATCTCTCTTTCTTTCCTATGTATAGTCGCCCATAGAGGCCCAAACACTCCTTCACACCCTAAAGCCGAGCAGGAGGTAGAGAACGCCTTACTGCGATATCCAGCCTACAGAGACACGACGTCCCAGATATGTCACCCCTTAGCGTAGACTGTAGGTAGAGTGGCACGTCCTATGCCCCATGGGAGGCCTAAGGGCACACGGTGATAGGCATACTGCCGACCCACGCGTGGACCCGCCGGACGTCAAATAGCAATCAATCAATCAATCAATCAAGGTAAACCCTTACACGGCTTACCACCCTCTTCGATCTGCGGATTCTTAGAGGCAGAGGCCCGCCGTTACACAACGTCGACGACCTCCTACCCCACTCGAAGAAGTTCAAAATCGCCGACGGACACACCATGACACTCTAAATCGCGCCCATAGACCAGGATACCCGCGGGTTCTTCGACGCAATCGAACGCCTGCCGGGCGAAATGAGGAACAGGATCTACGATGCCGTTCTGAGCCTAATGCGCCTCAACTCAACTACGCCCCTGTGTGAGGGCTTGCACCCGGTGCACTCGCGGAAATGCATTGGCATACTTCTACAAGAAGACTAAGCTAAGGAGAAAGGAAATAATAAGCGTAGGAAGGTATTATATACCGAAGTAGTTGATCCGTGCGCCCTTTGAGTCATTAGGTGTTGACTCATAATTGTTAACTCATCGCCGCAGGGATCTTCCAAGGCACTTAACGGTCTAGACCGTCACACCCTGATCCAAGAAAACAAGTGCACTATACGCTGGGGACGCAAGGCTAAGGGCAATAGCGAAGGGCGATCTCAGCGCGAATGCAGGCAGATTCTCTTCGGCAACATTGAAAACTGTGTGCTGCGCATTGTGCTGGGTTTGCGGGAGGAGTTCATGACACGTCTGTGGAATGCTGTGAACATCCGCTTCTGCACTTTCGATGAAGACACTGTGCACTACAAGCATGACTACACCGTCCTACATGCCGCACGAGTCACGAAGCTCACGTACCAGGTCCACCGCTACCAATTCCACGCCAGGGTTTTCCATGACGTATTCAGAGCGGCCGAACCATTCATCCAGGCCCTCGAGCATATGGAATTCCACGGAATCGTCACGCTCACCGGCTGGAAGTACGACGTTGAAATAGCCCGCACTCTGATTGAGAGGGTACAGAAGTATTGGCGGCTGGGCAACACCGTCCATGCTGCCTCTTGTGCCGCAGTAGATGACGGAGTGTGGTGTCTCGAGATCTATCCCTGTATGTAGGTTTTCAACAGTTCCAGAAAGCTACACCACAGCGCAACTAATCTCGGCTATGCACACACATAGATGGCCTTGGTCTCGCTGCCCAAAGGAATGGTCTTGGCCAAAACCTCCCTCAAGTCTGTGTTGATGTTCGCGTCGACATGCGCCCACGCTCGATAGTCAAGAACATGACCATAAGGGGCAATGTAAAGTACGACGGTGTTTGTTTAGAGCAAGTACTCAGCTTCTCCATTCAAACGCTAGCAAAATGCCGTTTTAACGAGACAAGGGTTTTCTGGCCCGACGAGAACTGCCCACCTGACCCTTTCGATAGCGAGCCATGGTGTTGGCAGGAACTGATCTACGCAAGCATGAATGAGCTGGGAGATAACGTCACTCAATATGCTATCAAGAGGGATATCAGCTCGCCAAAATCTACCTTCGACCGGCTATCATGCGAAAATAAGGTTGAGGGGCGCAGGCTACTCGATGCCCAGTCATTTCTAAAACGCCTTACGGCTCTTGTGGAAGGCACGAGGCGAGAAGGCTTAGTGGAGCCAAGCCCCGTCCCCCTAGTAGATATATAGGAGACGGTACGCACTTCACAGCTTCTATGAACGGGAACATACAGAATCCACACCATCTGTGGGCAAAGTGGCTCCTTCCACACTTCTGTAGCAGCTTCCACATCTGTAAGCTAAAGTAGATACACAATTCCTCACTCCCTCTCTTTATATGCAAGCCATGGTCAAATATGAACCCTGCGTGTCCGCTCCACCAAGCGGAGCGGAAGGCGCTACACTATACTAAGCGTCGCGAGTTTCGCTAGCTCTCGAAGAACGTTATACTAAGTTTGGCAGGGATCCTCAAGCCGCAGTGATGCAGGTACCACGCTGTCGCCGTGCGGTTACTCGGCCAGCAGTTGCGCATATTGTGCCTCTATAATACCCAAGGTCAATGTAAGCGGCGCGTCTTGACCCCTAAATGCGTGGAAACTGCTTCAGAAGCGTGAATACTACTACTTTGCTTACATATGGTGTGAGTTCTGTCTTCTACCCGTCTTTGAATACCCCCGGTGTCGTAGCAACAGCAAGGCATAGTCGAGAGCTTCCTTTGATCTTTTATTAACGGGAAAAGGCACAGTAATTCAGCGGTGTGGTCTGTCAGTATGTATTTTACTTCTAGGGCTTCCACGCTACCCTGAGCCTCTCGCTTCGCAAACGAGCGCTGGAGAATCAATGTAATATTCAAATGCAGCCACCCATTCGTCACGGATATGCTTGTGAACCAGACTAGCTCCTCAGAAAGACAAAATAGGGGTAACCCGGAAAAACCTCGAATAGCTACAGCAGTACAAGGAGCTCCTGTGAGCCATCAGAGATCAGCAAGCTCAGTGAATCAAGCCTTTGCTGGGCTGTCTGTTGTAGAATTATATCGGTATGGTTCCTGAGGTCTCTTCTGTCTCTCCAGTACGGAACGCTACAAGAAATCATCAGTAAGTTGCACTTCGAGGTGGAATTCTGTTGGGATCGAGTAACACTTACCCGTGCGGCTCGACATCCGCGTAACGAGACTCCAAGGCACAAAGAAGGTTAATTGGAATTGTGAAGTGAACCGCCTCCTTCCACTCATCCTTCATGTACTCCAAGTAACTCAAGAAATTTGTGTCTGTAGCAGATGGTCAGAATGCGATGGAAAAGTGAGCGGACAAGGTGTGGAACTTACGAGCCACCAGCATGTTATCCACGTGGGCGCTGCTGCGGAAGGATCTCATAGCGTCCGTGAACGACGTGGCAGTCTTGCTACAGACTCTCTTGATCGCGTCGTTGAGCACTTCGCTGAACAGCTTAGCCTCGTAGCGCCTGCAGATCATCTCGACCTCGCCGCAGAACTGGAGTCTCATCAGAACTGCAACGAGCTGCTCAGTAAGGGCATAGGGAGTGAAAACCCAATCGCGGATGCCGCACGCAAAGGATTTACTGACGGTCAGGCGGGTGATCCTACCGCAGCTGAGCCAGCGTGGACCGGTGATCATGGGAGGGAGCACCATCAGCTTGCCGATCATTTTAAGTGAGTGACAGCGAGCATCCGACAGAGTGCAATGGCACAAGTAGAAGTTGACGCGGCCCCAGAGCAGAGGCCAGGACTCGCTACGAAGCTGGGAGCTTGTATGACCTAGACCGGCGGCGTTTTTCAGAATACCCTTGACCTGGTTACGGTCATTGAGTGATCTCTTAGGGCTGGAAAAGCAAATCTTGAGCGCAATGGGATTATCGAAGGTGTCTTCGGTGAGGTCATCGACAAGGCACTCGTAGATCTGGTTCCGAAGCTCGCCAGACAACTCGAAGAAGGGGAAGACGCCCGGCTTGCGGGTACCCTTGGCCACAGAAACGGCGACGGTGGAAGTATCCATGTTGTGAAATTCGTGGAGAGCGCGCTTCGAAGGTAGATCAGTGACAACGTCGCCTCCCTCCACCCTCGCACGCTTTAGGGTGCGGTTGCCCATATTTGCGGGAGGGTGAGAGGCGTCGCTGGCGTTGCTGGCGCTGGTGAAGTTGAAGCGGCGGCGGGTAGGCTGGACGCGGGTTTCGCTTGCGAGGCGCGCATTCGAAGGCTCGATGGCTTTCTCGGTGTCCATGTGGTCGGAGTTGCGCTTCGAAGATGACGGGTGAGTGTGCCGCTGCGGCCCATGAACAGAGGGCGTCCCCTTGATGTTGTCGTTCGGCATCAAGAGGGTGTCGTAGTTCGAGAAGATAGTGTCGGAAGTACAGAAGAGGGACTGTGCGCTAAGCCGCGGATGAAATCATAGCGACGGATGCGCGAGGCACGGCGCGCCTTCTAAATCAAGGGTGTCACTTGCCTGAATTACACTCCCAATCGCGCTTTCGAACAGATCAACTTATGGCGGGGTGAGGTTCCAACGAAAAGGTCACTTGTGATGCAACAGGGCTTCAAGCAGAAACGAGAGTGAAGATGACGGATTGTAGAGCACCTAAAACTGCAGCAGAGTATCCAGTTTGTCCAGATCGAAGTCCTTCCTGACACGCAAGACTTCTTCAAGAATCTCGCGGCCCTCCGCCAAAGTCTGGCTGTACTGGAACGCCGTCACGCCGCTTGACTCGGCCTCGCCGAGGACTTGCGAGTACTCGGCCATTTTGCACTTCTTCTCGTGGATGCGTTTCTCGAGGCCGCTCAGCTCATCCGGAAGGCTGGCCAACTCCTCTCGCAGGCGCTGGCACTTTTCACTGCTCTGCTTCGCCGCCTGCAGAGCGCGCTCAAGGCCGATCTGCAATCCATCGAGCCGGTCCCTCAAGCAAGACGCCTCGTTGATTTTGTCTTGAAGCTCAATCGCTCGATTGTCCCAACCTCCTCGCTCCTCCGAGGCATTGCTTTAAAAGAGTCAGTATCCAGCTGTCAAAGCATGGAATGGAGCACCTTACATCGCAAGAGGAATGAGAAATGGCAGGAAGGCGGAGGCCTTCAAAAGTCAGCGCGCATCCGATATCAAGTGACGGGGAGACCTTACCACTGAGAATCCAATGGTTCTGACTGCTGCATCATGTCTCTGGTTTGTGGCATCGGCATACTCCTTCTGGTGCTGACTGATTCGTTCCGACAGCGATTGCAAATGGTCTTTCGCTTCCTTCTGCTTCAACATCGTGCCATCCACCTCAGCGGCCATTTTGCTCTCGGCCGCCTCGACCTCCGCAGACACGGATTGAAGCTGGGTATGCTGGAAATCTTCGATCCGTTGACCAGCAGTCCCCATCGCATCTTCCAGCTGTGACCACTGGCCTGTGGCGTCGCTGAAGAGAAACCCGAGATGCGCAGCCTCTGGCCGGAAGTCCTGTTTATAAGCATAGGCTCCGCCATCGCTGAGCACCTCCTGCATCTGCTGAATGCTCCTGAAGGCCGTGTTGATGGATTGCGATGCTGTTTTGGCTTCCTTCTCAAGTTGGTTGTGGATTTGCTTCTTTAAGTCATTGGCTGCTTCCGTGCAGTCCCCGACAAGCTTCTCGAGTGCGTCGCAGGTGACGAGCTCACCGGGCGGCTGGATCATGCTCTTATCTCTACAAAGTAGTTTGCAGTGTCAATAGGCTTAAGACATCTCGAGGATAAAGTCAGGTGGTCAATGCTTACGTGCAAAGGATCCCGTTTCTGTTTGCCACAATCACATCAAGATTGAAGGACGTCTCCTGCCACGTCCCATCCTTCTTCCGGAGACGTGCATGCAAGATTGTCGAACCCGCCTCTTCCTTCAGGAATGCATCTCTGGCGCTCTTTGAAAAGTCCCGGCCTTCAACCTCGAAAGATCCATCTGCGTTGCCCAGAACCGCGTCGAGCTGGAGGAAGGATCGCTTCCACTCGCCGCCAATGTTCCTGCATTCGGCGGTCAACAACAAGTCAGACGTGACGGATGCGTTGCGCGATGACTTCGTGAAGTGCATGTTGATGTGCGGCGGAGACGGAGTTGACGTCGGGAGAGCAGGCAGCAGGACTCCGGCTGCTCAGCTGGAGCTATGGGGCACAAGGGAGGCGCAGGTGGCGTAGGTGGCGTCAGCTGCCCGAAGCGCTCGGAGGCCAATGAGACGACGGGTACGCAGCCGCCGGCGTGAGAGGATCGGCCAGAATGGCCGCGACCCCGCTCGGCCGGTGACGTGGGGCTATCCCAACACATCTACCCGACGATATCACCTTGGCCAGATATCCTTGCGAAGCGCGCCGAAAGCGGAGGGACGGACAATCTTTCTTATTGAGAATATATGTAATCAATCTTCTTTACTCCTATCAGATCTCTGACAACTCAGCAAATCCCACCAGGATACCGCACTTTCATTCCCCCTCAAAGCCAAATCTGGTCCACCTCGAAGCGGGATACGAGCATTCTCAAGGCCCGAGGTTGAGGATGAATGTATGTCTAATAATACCCTTACTTAAGTCGAACCAATCTGTAAAAGAAACAAAAAGTTAGTGAGAGGGCCGAATGTTGCGGATTTAATGAAACCAACCGAGCCAGCCTACGGCACAGTAGACATACTCGAACGCAGGGCCTACTTCACGAAATGTGTCTTCCCGAGAGGAAGCCGAAGCATACAGCCTGAAAGCTCTCTCCATAGAATAGACATAACGCCTATCCACGGCGAGCTTGACTTGGCCTTTGAACTGCAGTAGCACGAGGGCTTGCATCAAGCACCGCATCTTCCACGGCTCGAGGGGAAAGACCGCGGCATGTCTGTCGAGAGTGAGGTGTTGCACCCTGTCACGAAATAGCTTAGAAAAGCGCTGACTTGCTCGTGTTCCTCGCTTTCGTTGATCTCATCTCGTGTGGGCAGTACATTTGCAGCGCTGCAGCTGCAGATGCTAAAGTGCTGTAGTGCAGCCCTGAGCATGGGAGCGAATTCCTTGCGGACAATGCGCGAGACGTCGCCGAGAACGCAGACGGAAATCACGTTCTTCCTGAGTTCCGTTGACTTTGTGCTCCTTTTACAAGCGCTAATGCCGGCAGGGTTGTCGGGCGTGGTGGCGACGTCCTCGAGGACGCACTCGTAGATGCGGTTGCGCAGCTCGCCGGCGAGGTCCATGAGCCGGAAGACATCGCGGTCCTGGGAAGTTTGCGAGGCGATTGGTGAAAGAAGATTGGTTGCGGATTGCATGGTCGTCGCAGAGGCAGAAGCAGGCTTGAGACGCTTCGCAGGTGAGGGAGCCGGGGGCTCGGCGAGGTCGAGGACACGGCGCTTCAAGGTCGTCCTTGAACGCGCGGGCGAGGTTCTGTTGTCGGTTGACAAGCTGGCCCTGTCCGATGGACTGGCCCGAACGTCGTTGGACGGTCTGTCGCGAGTGAGGCTGGTGCGCGTGGGGAAATCGTCGGAAAGTGTGTGTCGTAGGGAAGGAAGAACGTTTAGGAGAGGGAGCGGGTTGCTGATATATGGGCGAGGAAGCGACGCGGGACCCTGAGATTTAAGAGCAGTCACTGTCAGGTCAGTCAATAATGTAACACCTTTGGTTTTTTTTTTTTTTTTGCCGCTGTGCTTGGGAGCGTAAAACTGTAACGGCGGGCCTCTACCTCTAAGGATCAAACACCAAAGAGGGTGGTAAGCCGTGTGGGGGTTTACCTTGAGTGGGTACAAGGGAGGGTGTGAGAGAACGAAGTGACGAGCACACGTGACAGAACACTACGTGCGAAGGCCGTGTTACTAATTAATGGTGCGGATTGATTATTGAAGTTGACCACGAAGGTCAAGACTATACTAAGGAGTGTGGTTTATATACACGTAGGAGAGTTAACAATCTAGTATACTGCTCCGCTATGCTCTGCGGTTCTATGCACAGAGCGGACAGAGCATTATAACCTACTCTCGGTGCTCCGTGTTCTTGGCGGGGGAGCAGGCAGAGCACCTCTTGGCATCACGTGAGCTACGTGGGTCTTTCCCGTCTTGCGGGTGCACCCCACTTTCTTCCTTATCCTGTCCTTCCTCGACCCCGTAGGGGCTGTGCCGTAACAAAAACTAGCAGATTTGCCGCCAAGATGGCTACATGTGCCTCACTCAAAAATATCAATTTCACGAAGACAAACCGGCATATAATGCATTTCTTTCATACATAGCCCATGAGCTAATCCAAAGTCGTTTACTATCTTGCAAAAATGGATGATTCCTATTAGTCTATAGCTATGTTTTGTCGCAATGCAAGCAACCCATTCTTGCTGGAATTTCAAACAGCTTGACCTGTGCGCGGATCTCGGAGTTTCTCTCAAGTTAATGGCGTGAATCGTGTACATTTACTGTGTTCTGAGAACCAGATGTAATGGCGGGCCTCTACCTCTAAGGATCAAACACCAAAGAGGGTGGTAAGCCGTGTAGGGTTTACCTTGAGTGGGTACAAGGGAGGGTGTGAGAGAACGAAGTGACGAACACACGTGACAGAGCACTGTGTGCGAAGGCCGTGTTACTAATCAATGATGCGGATTGATTATTGAAGTTGACCACGAAGGGTCAAATATCTAGCTAAAGAGTGAAGCTTATATACTATAGGAAAGCTGTAACAATCTAGTATTTGTCCTAAGTTGTCCTTATTGCTCCCTATTGCTCTGTTGCTATCCGAAGCGGATCAAGACAGAGCAATGTTATCCGAGCAGAGCAATATCTTGGCGTCACGTGCACCTCGTAACTTCCCGTGGGTCTTTTCTGTGCCGCATCTGCGACCCCCACTTGTTCCTTAACTTGTCATTCCTAACCCTGTGAGGGCTGTGCCGTAACACCAGAGACTTCCTTAGCGAGACGCATTGCCTCCGCATCTTCCTTTGCTCGTGAACAAGCCCGAAATAGACACCGCGATCAACCGTCGTAATGATTTACCTTAAATTCGAGCACTAAAGTCAACAGACAATGTTATGCTCATGATCTCCGACTTTGCTCTGGACATGCAGCCTAGTTATCGCCATAAAGTCAGTTCTTTTCCAGCCAACAACAACGGGGAAAAGGACATACTGAGCCAATGATTGTTCAGGTATAATGTCCTCGCCTCATTATTTGCCTTCTTATCCTCCTTCACTCCACGGATTGCTGCGTTGACGAGCTTCATGGCGCCTGGGAATAGCTCGAGGTGCGTTCTGTTTCTAGCAGTCGTGAGCTCCCCCTTGAACTGTAAGGTAGGAAGGACCTTTCCTAATAGCCACGCTACTCGTGGGGTTTTCCTGTTTCTATGGCCTTCTGTACCTACGATAAGAGTCCGCTGATTGCCGCGGAGGATCGAAAGTGGAGGATGGAGCTGGAAACCGCGGGCTTCTTGGAGTCTATGAGCGAGGTCTTGCAAAGCACAAGGCCATATGCGGATGTGTACGGCAGCCAAAAGCAAGGAGAAGAATTCTCGGCGAACGGCGGGCGAAAAATGTCCGAGACAGTAGAGGTTAAGGCCACTCCTGAGCGTGTTCGAATCGCTGGTCGGGAAATACGACGCCAACGGCAAGGGCGATTGTCCATGATGTCCATCACTCGCTCATCGCCACCTTCAGGCTTTGTCCTCCGGCCTGTTCTACTTCGTATCCGAATAGCTGAAGCGTCGAAAGCGGTATGTGCGCGCGATATGATCGAGCAATATGTTTGTAGGTTGACCGGCGGGTCGGATGTCGCTGGTGTGCCGGTGGGACACGGTTGGGGGAAGTGTACGGAGGAAAGAAGATGGAACAGCAATCACGAACTGCAAAAATGTGTATTAGCTATGAAGGAGCGCCACATTATGAGGCGGGCCAGCTGCTTACGCGAACACACTAACCGCATATGGAATGTGGTGAATGTCAGGGCTTCACTGTCAATCAGTCAAATTGCCGAAGTATATGCGAGGCTAACCTGGCCCCTTCCAAGCGCTTCATGATGATAAGCGATGTTGAGGCACCCGTAGTGATTGGAGAAGCGCAGGGCTCGTCCGAGGGTGCACGGAAGAGATTGGGCGGGGAAGCGTCTTCCGCCACCTCAGCTCTCAACCGCTGGCCTGATAATGCTCATGTGGTAAGCTTGGGATCCCCGATAGCTCGCCCCGAAGGTACACATAGTACGCCGGAGCGTTGTCCGTAGCGCCCTCGCACCCCTTTTCAGTCATCTTAATCATGAGGCTAGGTCCATCGCTCCGAAGCGCGGAGGGAATGGCGTCGTCGTGGTGGGGGCGGACCGGTACGCACTACGGCATTCAGAGCATGAGTGAGAGATAAGTACTAGACGTGGTACCCTTTGGTCTATTTTGGCTCCATAGGTCCGGTCCGTAGTCTACGGATGAACGTTCCCCGGTGGTTGGCTAACGCCGTTTCCTTTCCAAAGGCCATCGTAGGTACGAAGCAGCTCTGCAAGACTGCCCTGTCCAGCCTTATGACCGTCAATAACATTTCCACTTATTTGGTCCCAAGTAGTTCGCCAGTCAGGGAACCCATGTCTGTTTCTCCCCCAAGTTTTCCAGGAGCAAGACAGCGTCAGTTTTTCGAACCGATTCCACGGGCCCAAATCGAAATCCGGTCCGAAGACGGTCGAATCAGCGGCGCCATTTCGTCTTTTGGAAGTCGATCTCGAAAGTTTCACAACTATTCCTGGCCCAAGGCCTGGTCCAAGGTCTGCCTTTGAGTACCGTGGAGTTAGCTGCTCGCAGCTCGTCTAGTCGGCCATGATTGGGTTGGGAGCTCACTTGTATCGATCAGGGTCTCTATCTGCTTGAACTGGCGCTTCGCCTTCTGCGCCGCAGCGCTGTTGTCGTAAGACGTGCCGATCATTTTCAAAGCCTTTCTAACGAGATGGACGAGGCAAGTTTCGCCTATGACTTTTACATCCCCTTTGAACTCTAGCGCGAACAGGAAGTTGGCTAACTTCGAGATGTTGAACTTGCCCGTGTAAATGCTATAACCGTGGGACACCGTGGAGTGCATATCGTAGACAATGTGCTTCAGGCTGCCACGAACGAGAGGCTGGTCCAGATAACCCAAAACCTTCTCCTTCTCGCCAAGTTGCAAGGCGCAAGGACAGTAGCGGAAGTGTATGCAGCTCCAGAGCAAGGGGACAAACTCGTTGCGGATGGCATGGGATACCTCGCCCAGACGGCAGGCGGCCAGGCTCTTCCTTGACTCCCTGAGTTGCACCTGCTCGTTACCCGACATGTTATATCGCCAGATGTTACTCCCATGATCCGTAGAGACATCCAAGGCTAGTCCCCAGTTGATCGGGTCCAAGCGGCAGTCGAAGATGTCAATGGGCTTATCCGGGGTGGTAGCAAAGTCCTCGATGACCATCTCATAGATGCGATTGCGTAACTCGCCCGCCAGTTCCATGAACGGGAAGACGTCGCGGGCGCGGGCCGCTGAGGCGCGAGTAACCGGTCGGGCAATGGCCTTGGAGCGCGCCACTTCCGTACCGCCAGGGTGAGCGCACGTCTTGACGCGCTGCGCGGGCGGGGCGGAGACGGAGGCGGTAGACAGGCGGCGTTTCTTTGAGCTCCTGTCGGCGGCGCTGCGCACGGTGGCGCCCTCGGTGGGCTTCTTCTTCCTCTTCGGCTTCATGTCGCAGGTGTGTTTCTCGGCGCAGGGATTGATGCGCTCGGCGCAGGTGTGGGTTTCGGGGTGCGGAGGGTGAGGTTGACGTTTTGGCGGGAAAAGGCAGCCTAATAGCTGCCAGCGTCTTCGCGACACCTCCCCGATCTGGAATGTGGTGAATGTCGAAGTTGGGTCAACTGCACGTATCACTTGCAAAGGAGCCTCTGCGGAAGCGAAAAGATAATTCCGGCTGCGCAATCAAGACAGAGCCCGATACACTGTTTAGAAGAGGTGTCCAGATTCAACTGCAGCAGTATACCTCAGGCTTGGAAAAGGACTGTGCTACCTGATTCTATGCTATTGAACAACATGTCGCGCTGTGACTCAGAAGAGAAAACGCCCTCGCCAAAAAGGACGGAAGGAAAGAAAGAATAAGACAGGGCCAATTCGAGGGCAACCGATGGACGTGGTCACCAGAGCTTATTTTCGTGACTATTTTTGCTCATCCCCATTTGAACGATCGCTCTGATCCCAGATGGAGGAACTTGTAACCTCATGCTCAGTGCAGCTTCTCTTGTATTGTGGTATACTACCTACCACGGGGAATAAGAGTACCAAGTATGAAAGAATTGTTTTCTAGTACCTGAAATCATGACCGTGTCTCAACTGTCTGATGAGACCGCCGCAGAAGCCAACCTCCGAACTTCGCACCCCTCAGCCAACTTTCGCCGTCGTTAAAGTCTTGTCAGCTCCACTATTATCGTCCGGCTTCTGGAAGTTAACGAAGAAAGCCAAATCGTTATGATTTTTAGGCTTACGAACCACTGCATCCAAAGTTAGATCATGACGATTAAAGAATACAGGTGATTATATATACCTATAGCGGCCAAACAATCTTCCCGAAAATTCTCAAGGTGCTCATGGTGCTCATGGATATCGGTAATTCCCTTTCCCTGACAGAACTGCTCGCTCGCAGCCTTCAAAGTGTCACGGACACCAATAGTTGTAGACGAGGGCCCATCTGAGATGAGCCGGAGGGTACCTCTGAACTCCATCGTGATCATGTCCTGGATCAAGATCTTAGTCCAGGCTTGATTTGAACGCCAGTGTGGATGCATGTCATAGGTGAGGTGTTGTATGTTTCCACGCAGGAGGTGGATCGGAGTGAAGAGGATCTTAGCGTCCAGGAAAGCGCAAGGACAGACGCGAAAGTGGAGGCTGCTCCGGAGCATGGGGAGGAACTCGTTGCGGATGGTGCGGGATACCTCAGACAGGTGGCAGGAAGCGAGGTTCGCCCTAGCGTTGGTGACCTCGAGCTGCTGTGAATGCGATCGCGCCAGGCGGATTGCATGGTCCATGGGACACTTGAAATGAAAGTGGTTGTTGGCGAACTGGCAGTTCCTCGCCAAGTCGATGGGCGTTTCGACGGTGGTGCTCATGTCCGCTATGACTATCTCGTAGAAGTTGTTACGCAGCTCGCCCGGCAGACTCATAAACGGAAAGACCTTACGCATGCTTAATGCGTACGACCAGGTGACGGGCCTCCGAGTGACGGCGCTGGCAGCATGGTTGTTGAGCCTGGTTCGCTTTGCTGGTGAGGCGGTTGAAGTATCTGAGTCGGATATGAGTGCGCGCTTCTCAACTCGAGGCGGCATCGTGTGGAGTGTCACCGTGGAGTTGTCGGTTTCGCAGCAGAGTGCCTTTCAGCCCGGTGGACGTTCAGGAAGTTACCTGGAAGGAGCGGGGACCGTGGTGTTCCTAATTATGGCAGGAGCGCGAAGGCTCTCGCTTAATCTTGATACAGCACGACACCCTTCTGGGCAGATGTGAAGGGAAAATGCAGATGTGAAGTGTAAACCTTGGAGCAAGGTGACCATATAAGTGAACTATGAAATGCTGAAAACGCAAGCTTGACTATCTTGCCTCACACGCCCGTCCCTACTGACCATCCCCAGATCTAGCCTCCCACCTACGGAAGTCGACAAAGAAGGTAGTCTCAACCACTGGGCCGCGGCCGTTCTTGCTCTCTATTTTCTCAGAGTCAGGTCCCAATCAGATCAACAGAGATAGGTGGCAGGGGCGCTGACTTGAGTTGATACCGCGCTGAGCATTGTAGGCTTTGTGGACCGCCCTGCAAGCTGCATGTCCATCACGGTAAGCCGTGCTGGCGCGCATAATGCCCTTATGAACGGCATCGATCTGGCATTGCACTCCAATAACGCGGAGAGATCCCTTGAACTCCAGCGCAACCATGACTCGGGCCAGGCGCAAGATGTCACAGGTCCACTTCCTGTTGGTGCAGTGCGTGTCGAATGTGAGGTGCTCAACGTTTCTGCGCAGGAGAGCAATCGGGGCTCCACGAACGCCTCTCGGTTCGTACAGCGTAGATGCTAGACCGCAACCACAGTAGCGGAAATGCACGCGTTGCCATAAGAGCGGAACGAATTCGTTGCGGACGGCGCGGGAAACCCTGTTCAACTGGCAGGAAACCAGATTCTCCCGGGCCTTGCGTATCTGGCGCTGCTGATGCGGGTGCTTAGTTAGTCGTGAGCTGTTCGGATCCTTCAGGACTTTGCGATATGTCGGACGTCCGCCATCCTTTTCCAACACTTGTCGCCGGTCGTAGAATGGAGAAGACACTCTTTGGCCCCTCTCCCATGGAATGAATTGCCAATTGCGGTTGACGGGATGTACACAGTACTTGGAAAGGTTGATGGGCGTATCTGGAGTGGTAGTCATGTCCTCGATGATGAATTCGTAGATGCGGTTACGCAATTCTCCAGGAAAGTCCATTAACCCAATACGGTGAGGCAACGATGAGGCAGCGGGCATATCTTTGTTGCTGCTGTTGTCGATAACGTAGTTGTAGTGCTGAGAGTCTGGCTCGGCTTGCTGTGGCATAGATGGATCTGTGTTGTCTCGGGGGAATAGTGAAGCGGCCGGTTTTTGTAAATGGTCGACCTCGTCGTCATCGTGTTGATGATAGGGACTCTGGCGCTCTGGATTGGGTGAGGCGGTGGCGTTGTCTAGGTCGAACTTGGTGCGCTTTGCGGCAGGCGAGCAAGATGGGCTTGGCGTGCGGCGTAGCTTTGCGGACTTGGGCGCCATGGTGGAGGTGTTTCGTAAGGGACCATCGTCTTGCACCAAGTGACTCTGCGTGCGGTTGACAAAGGTGTCAGAGGAGAGCGGCGGCGAGGTTTTCCAGTGAAATAGTCGGGCTAAGCCGCTTAAGGGTTTTCCGAAGTTATCGGAGCCAGAGAAGTGTTACTGTTAATGTGAGTGTGAGCGCCGGGGCCAAGGCACCTGAGAGCGTGCGCTCCACCAATGACCAATTGTCAAGGTATCTTATCCAATTTTGCTAGTCCGAATGACATGTTGATACCTACGAAATGCCTGCTGTTTACTCGAGAAGGTACTCTGGAGATTTCAGATCCACCTAACCTAAATTCGGCTCCGACTGTTTCCAGCCCAGCCGGTCCCTCACCACCTGCGGATACGTCTTGACGTCCTCGATCGGGTATGACAAAAATGAGATTTCCTGTCCAACAGTCAGCGCATGAGACCCTCTGTACTCTGGCTAGCAAAACAAACCTCCTGCCGAAAAACCCCTGAGCAGCAAAACGCGATGTGCATGGTACGGCTCCCGTCCTTCTGGCTGTACTCTCCGCCGCCATGATACAGACTTTCAAGCATTATGAATGCCTCACCAGCCTTCAGGCAAGCATTGACTACACCTTTCTTTCCGTCGGGACCGAAGTCCGGCTGTTCATCTCCCCAGAGATGACTACCTGGAACTACTCTCGTAGCACCGTTCTCACGGTAAGTGTCACAACCAGGAACAAACAGTCCTAGCAGCATATCGCGGTTCGGACGATAGGTGTCGACGGGCGCGTGACGGGCGTGGTGGTTCTTGTCATCACGGTGGAGGCGCTGGGCAGGGGTGCCGGGCTGGATGTCCATCGTAATAGCAATGGAGAGAAGCGGGTGCGAAACGTTGACGGCGGGCTCGTTGCCGTACCAGCATTGTGTCCTCAAGGTAAGGAAGTGCTCAACAAGGTCCTGACAACAGTGCGAAGTTGGCCAATACGAAGCGCGAAAAGACGGAATTCACCAATATGACAGTGACGGCAGGGAGATTCCCCGGGCAGCAACGAATGATAGGTCAATTACCTGGTATAGCGGGTCGGCGAAGAACTGCTCCCGTAACGTTGTACTCCTGCCGATCAGGCGGGTGCAGGTCTTGGTTTTTCCTTCCAAGGCTTTCCGGGTTGTTGGCGAAGCTTGACGAGAGACCTCGTGATGGTGGCGCACTTACCTCCGACCTTGCTCCCTTTGTCCTCTGCATCGAGATAGGGCTGGACTTCCCGCTTTGCCTGGGCCAGAGCATCAAGATTCGTGAAGTGCTGGACAATGACGCAGCCGTCCCTCTCAAGAGCTGAGATGAAGTCGGCGCGCGGTGCCGAGTAGGGAATGCGCTGGACTGCGGGGGTGGGAGGAAGCATGGTGGACTGCAGTAGTAACGAAAACAGGAAACAGCGAAAAGCTAATAAACGGGATTGGCTTTGCACGGCATGTTTCAACGTCCTCCAGACATGGATTTTATTGTTGATGCCTGGGCGGGGTGTTCGAGGCGCACCCAATCGTCGGCAGCCCCGCCCTATCGCGCCAGGCGCATGGGCTGATGGTTACATAAACCTGCCAGTCGCGGAGGATTCCTGGCTGGCGGACGGTGAGATGCCGGCACGGGAGACGCAATGCTGAAGTGGAGAGCCCACATGCACGGTGGCCGCTGCAGCTGTGCCGTGACAGCTTAAGGTTCCCCAGAGATCGGCCGGACCGAGGGTACACAGAGGGGCCGCTTGGCGATCTCTCGCGCCAGCGCTGGCGGTGGAGCCTCCGCAGGCGGTCCAGCAGAATTTTCGCACAACTCGCAAGCGGTCTTGGGGTCGCCTGATGTTTCGGGTTGATCTCAGCGCGGCGTCTCACCAAGGCGCTCGTAGACTGGGGGCCGGAGGCTGTGAGACGGACCGCGCGAGGCTTGGTGTTTGCTGGGGCTGTGCCAGATGCGCACCGCACTCCACTGCGCGAGTCGTTGGTCGCAGCGAGGCAGACTCGCGACACGCGCCTTCCCCTCACCCCCCGCCCTTGGCCCGCCTGCGCTCAGCGGGAAGCGAGGAGAAAATGCCGCGATCGATGATGCGCGCGGTCTGACGCGAGAGCGCGAAGATATAGTGCCGGCGCTGCAGCGACGCGCGGCTTGGCGGGTTCCTATTGCTGCGGTGCTGGGCGGGCGGTTGGTCGCGGATCTCAATCAAGCGAACGGGCGCGCGTCATCAGCCCCAGCCGCAGCCGGCCACACCCTGCTCCCTCACAGCCTCACACGACGCGTGCCTGCGACCCCAACCCGACTCCATAATGCGCCCAGAACCCCCGTCCGCGCTGCCCAAACCCACCGCCTGCACTCTTTTGTCCCATTGTCCGCGATACATCGTCACGTCCCCTCGCTCAACTCTCGTCCCCGCCGTAACATGACGCAATGTTAGACGAAAACCTTCCCAGTACGCCACCCGCCCCGGCTCCGCGCTGCCCTCACCCGGCAGACCTGCTAACCCGCGACAGCCTTCTTTCTCAAGGGCTCGCCGAACGGCGTCAAGCACCATGAAGCCTACTACTACTCCCAGCACGGCTCCGAGCCCGAGCCCACCTACACCCTGAAGCACCCAGACCCCTCCATGCCCGATGGCAAAAACGTCTACGCCGCAGGCCTGTTCGATGCATTCAACCCGGAAGTCCTTTACGGCGAGGTCTACATCAAGCCCGAGTGGACCTATCCGACCCTTTCGCAGGAGGAAATCAGGAGGAACGGTGGCGTTCCCCCTCCGCCGCAGCCAGTCCTTCCTACCGAGTTTACCATACAACTGTACGACCCCGACCAGCAGGTCATCGTCAAGCAGAAGAGCGGGTCATGGGGCGGCACCGCAACCTACGAGTTCAGCATGCCGCAGAACACCTTCCGTCTACCCAGTGCCTCGACATTGGACCGCTCGCTGAACGACCCGGCTGCTGATATCACAACTCCCAAGATCAACTTCGTTTGGAAGAGAGAAGGCAAGCTGTCAAAGGATTTGTCATGCTTCATGACTGGTAAATCGACGGATCCAGCAAAGAAGAAGAGGAAGACGAAGGAGCCGGATATCGCTGTCGCTCTGTTCCGCGCACTACGGGAGGTCACTGTGTACGAATCTAATCTGTACCGGGTGGAAATGGAGGACCCGAAGGGTCTCGAAATTGTGCTGCTCCTTGCAGCCACCACGATCAAGGACTTGTACTTTGGTCAAGTCAACGAGACTTTCAACGTGGGAGAGGCTGCGACGAGGAAGAACACCAGCGGACTCCTCGGAAGGAAGAAATCATTGCCTCTTGATCAATCTCTGATGGCCTCTGGTGCCTTGCCTCCTCGTCCTGTTGCTCAGAGTGCACCTCCGCGTGGAGCTCCTGTCCCTGTCCAGAGACCAAACCAGGGACCCACCCAGCCATCCCGCTCCGAACTGCAGCGCCAGTCTCTCCCGCCTTTGCAAACAAACCCATCACAAACTCAATACGACGAGAAACCGCCGCTGGATCCGCGTGCGCAGTGGGAAATCGATGCCGAGCACACCCGCCTCAAGCTTGCCCAGGCAGCAGAGGCGCGCGAGCAGCGACGGGCGCAGGAAAACAAGCAGCGGGAGCGGCAAAGGAGTGACGAAGCCGAGCAGCGGCGACTCCGCAAGATTGTGGAGGCGGAGGAGAAGCAGCGCCGCAAGAAGGCTGCCGAGGTCGACAAGGAGACGGAGCGTCTGCGGCGCAAGTACGGAACGCAGGAGAACATGCTCCCTGCGCAAAGGCACTCTGTTCACAGTATGTCGGGTCCCTTCCAGAGACAGCCTGGTCCCTCGCGGCCAACGCCCGCCCCGCAACGCGGGCCGGCGCCCCAACGGCTTTCAAACGGCCTGTTCGTGCAACCGCAAACTAGGCCGACGCCGCCACCTATGGTGGCACCACACCCGCAGCTTCGGCCGCCGCAGCCACGACCGCAGCCGTCAGGAAGCTGGCACCGGCCAGCAGTGAGCCAAAGCGCGTACTTTGGCGGCTCAGGAATGCTGAAGCCGGATGAAGGCAAGAAACTGAAGCAGCCGAAGAAGAGTTTCTTCGGATTAAGGAGCTACGGCGACGACTCAAAGGGAAAATTGAGCAAGAAGCAGAGCAGCATGTTTTAGTTGAAAAGCTAGCTGCAGGCCTGCAAAATTGGCCTCAGGGAAGGAGACATGGAACGGCGTTCAGGATTCATTCATACCCGGAAAGGTCAGGATCTATGGCACGTTTTTCGCCGGTTTTTACGTACGGAAAGGGGGAAAAAATGAAAATTCATTTGTGAACAAAATTCTGCACCCTGCCTTGCCACAGTTGTCGTCCGCGCTAGGTTTCCAGCGTGTCCGTATTCGTATGCACCTCTCTCCTTCCTCCAGACAAAACGTGGGCGGAGATCGGCGACAGGCATGGCCCGGGCAAGCGGCGCGTGTGGCAGTTGTGCGCGCACCGGCACCACTCCACACGCCGCGACGCAGGGACACCTCGAACCTGCCGCCCGCCGCCTCTCTCCACAACAACCACACCCTATCGTCCGCCCTCCCCCCCTGCTGCCACGAACTCCGGCTTGAAACGCTGCCGCGTCGCCCCTCATCCAATACCGCACCGCAAAACCCCCCTTTACGAATACCCATCGCCCAGCCCTACGCCCGCATCGCACTCCCCGACACACCCCTCCCTCCCCCCCCCAGCGTCGAAGAAGCATGCCACAACAGAAACGTGAGCGCATCCACACCGTCCACCCGCCGCTCCCGGACCCACTCGCTCTAACGAACCGCAGGCACGGCCACCGCCGCCTTCCTCGCCGGGCCCCACAACCCCGCCACCGCGCTCAGCATCGACGAGTCCGCCACCCTGCGCGCCTCCTCGACCGCCGAGCGGCCGCCCGCGGCCGCGGACGAGGGCGAACCGGCGGAGGAGGCGCGACGGCAGAAGAGGCGGCTGGCGGATGAGCAGCCGGAGAAGGAGAAGGAGAAGGAGGCGAGGAAGGTGCTGCCGGAGGAGCTGGTGTCGGTGCAGGAGCTGCGTAGCATGGGCCGCGAGGAGCTCGTGCGGTACGCGTTTGCGGTGGGGAAGCAGGCAAGGCCGGGGACGGATCTGAGGGCGATCAAGTCGATGGTTGAGGCGCCGGCGGCGTTGAGGGAGCGGGGTGGCGTGTTTGGGGATCTGGCGATGGTGACAGCGGCGGGGGCGGGGGCGGGGACGGGGGAGTTGGATGGGTATGGGAGTGAGAGTGGGGATGAGGAGGAGGAGGATGAAGGGGATGAGGACGAGGATGAAGGGGATGATGATGAGAATGAAGGAGATGAGGACCATGTGGAAGGAGGTGAGGGACGGGATGGTTTCGGGGATGGGGATGAGGATAAAGACGAGGATGGGGAGGCGGTGGATGCGCGCTGGACGCGGAGGAAAATCACAGGCTGGGTGAGTAATGTCATTGCACAAACCCGGAGAGTCGTTCAGGAGATCTCAGTTTGCAAGAGATCTGGCTGCGCGAGGGAGCTTTGGAATAGAGGATATGAAGCTGACTTGCTCGCTTTCAGATACCTACATCTCCGCCCCCAAAGCCTAGTGCCACGCAAAAGGCACGGAGGCGATATCGCTCCAGGAAGCGGGCGCGGCGGGATGCTGAGCGGAAGTTGAAGACCGTGGCCGCAACCGCTTAAGCCGTCAATGAAGTTGGTTTGCCCATTTTAATACACGTGCTCGCTCGAGAGCATCTTCAAGTGTCATGAATTATTGAGATTCCCCTTGATTGATCATTCATGGGACACTCCTGTGACGATTCGAAGGGAGCGGCAAATAAACATTAGGGTATGGTGTAGATTGGTCGAGGTTTGGATTCCATTCAAAATTCTCGAAAGAATATAGCAGAGCGAAATAAGCGACAAACAGCTCGTACCAAAGCCGACGATATCAACACCCGAGGGCTTTGAGTACTGCTCTATCGATTCATTGACAAAACGCCATTTACCCAGCGAGCCCCCACTATTCCGTTATCTCTGTCTTTAACATTATACCAATCGGAAGGCTTGAAAATGAGACAGTCAACCTCATCACAACTTCGCCCTCGCCACCCCCCTTTCCTTAACCAAATAGTCCCTCACCTCCATCTTCAACGGCGGCACAATCTCGCTCGGCGCGCCCGTATTCTTCTCTGCCTGCGGCGGCGGCACGACGCCCCACTCGGGAATCACCCTCGTCCCACTCGTCGTGACCTCCAGCACCGTGCCGCCGCCATACCGCCCCGCCTCCACCAGCCGCACCGCCGCCCTCGCGACGTCGCCCGGCTCCAGGATCGTGCTCCCGTGGTAGCCGAAGTCCTTCAGCAGGTCCGTGCCGGCGTCCGGGTTCCAGAGCGGGGTGCGGACGACGCCGGGGCAGAGGGCGGCCACCTTGACGCCCTCGTCAGCCTCGGCCTTGCGCATGGACTTGACGAATCCGACGACGGCGTGCTTGGTGGCGCAGTAGAGGGGCACGGCGTAGGCGCCGCTGTAGCCGGCGATGGACGAGACGAGGACGACGACGCCCTTCTTGTTGGCGCGGAGGAGGGCGCGCGTGGCGATGCGGGTGAGCTTGATGGGCGCGGTGACGTTGACCGCGACGGTGGCGTACGAGTCCTGCTCGGTGTCGGTCCAGAAGTTGGAGAAGGACTGGCGCGTCCCCGCCTCGGTCAGTATTGCTGCGGTGGACGGGAGGAGTTCTGCTCACCGGCTCGAATAGCCCGGCCGACGCGATGTAGACGTCCGGCACGTCCCCCCACTTCTCCGACGCAACCTCGACCAGCCTCTCCTGGTCCCGCCTCTTCGAGACGTCGCACTGCTGGAATACCAAGCTTTTGCCGTCCTGGCTCTTTACGAATGCCTCCGCCTCAGCGCCGAGACGCAGGTCCGCGAGCACAACCTTGGCGCCCACGGCGGCGGCGAGTTCGACGATGCGGAGGCCGATGCCTGCAGTTGAACATCAGCGGACTGGGATGATCAAAAAAGAGAATGACCGCGTGGAAGAAGACGAGTGCCATTCTGGACATCTCGAGAGGTTTACGCAACCAACTCACCTGATCCGCCGCCCGTCACGACGACGATCTTGTCTTTCAAGGGAAAATCACCGACTTCCATGGTGACAACGATTGGTCCCGATTGCTTGTCTATTCCTTGCTCTTAAATTTTCTCAATTGTTCCTGGACGCCACTTGCAGATGCCTCCCTGCTCCTCAAAACTTCCGTCGTGCCGTTCAATCGCGAAAGCCGTGGTAGGTCGTTACACTAAACCCCACTCTAGCTCCGCGGCGCGGAATGCCTGCATATATATACCTAGCGCTGCGGGGTACAAACTGTGCCGCAACCAGTTTTGCGAACCCGATCTTCGTCCGGCATATCGCGTCTTTTCGCGGGCCGGGGCGTGTCTGGCGTGTTTTTGCTCCACTCGGGTGGGACGAAATCGACTGTTCGTCCGAACTGGCAGTCCAATCACGATTGGACCCTGTGCTGCCTCGAGTCAAGAACACCACCGTCGCTATCTCTTGCTCTCGTGCTTAGCGTCAAAACTCCTAAGATGGATGCTCAAGAAAAGAGGGACAAGGTTATCCTGCCTCCAAAACACTTTTTGATTTTGTCTTCTCTCGTCTACACATGATGCTACCTTCCGAGAGTGAGAGGGGAGAGAGCTACCACCCTCCACATCCGTCCATCCATCCATCCGTCCATCCATCCATCCGTCCATCCTCCATAGTTAAGCTCTACTTTTACCCCCCTTCCGTGCTAATCAGCCGTAAATTGGGTAAAATAAATTTCAAAATCGCATTTCAAACGCCTCGGCTATGCCCATCACCTTTGTGTAATCCCATTGTGAATTTAAGTCTCCGTGATGAGCTTCGTGATCTTGCCAATGGCAATTGTTTGCCCCTGGGAAAAAATTGTCAGGAACCTGATATCTCGGAGGATGGGTGTTTGAATGCTTACCTGATCTCTCAGTGTGAAACGACCCATCTGCGGGTAATCCTCGAATCGCTCAACGCACACGCTGCCGGCGCCACCCGTGATGGACAGGCGGGCAATGATGCTCATACCCTTGGTAGCGAATCCCGGAGGCTTCTTGCTCTTCCTGCCAGTTCCCTTCTCGAGCTTGTGCATCAACGCATCGAACGTGACCTCTTCAGTTGCCGAGTGCACGTGGAGCACACAGTTGAAACCGGCCGAGAGAATCGACTTGAGCTCAAGCAGAACGATTTGCGCCTCGAACTTCTGTACGCAGTGGACAGGACGCTTGGGTGAGCAGAGCACAAAGCCGGGGAGAATGTCTTCTTCTTCAATACCCCTGAGTCGAAGGCGGACCTGGTCACCGCAAGTGGCTGCGCTGATTTCGTCTTCAGTCTCGCCGTACAGAGCAGAAATATCGACCGTCTCGCGGTTGGGCATCATCAAGTACTTCACGCCCTTCTTGATGACGCCGGCCTCGATCTTACCCTCGATCATGGTACCCATGTCGCGGTACTTGGCAGCGACGGGCATCATGAAGGGTGCGTTGAGCTTACGCTCGAGCGCCGTCATGTTGTCCAGGTACTCCAGGAGTGAAGGCCCATCGTACCACGGGCAGATGTCCTTAGGAACGCGATCCTTGATACCAACGGTGGTTTGGGCGGAAACAGGCATGAAAATAACGTCTGCTCTAGTCAGTGGGGACGTCAAACCAGTTGAAACGTCAGATATACGCACCGGTCTTGGGGTTGTAGCCAACACCCTTGAGGAACTGAGCGAGCTTGGTCGTGCACTCCTTGTACCGGTCCTCGCTCCACTCGACAGTCGCGTCGTCCATCTTGTTGACGACAACGACCAGCTTGTTGACACCCTGGGTCTTAGCAAGCACTGCGTGCTCTCTCGTTTGGCCGCCCTTCTCGAAACCGGTCTCGTACTCTCCCTTACGTGCGGAGATGACCAGAACACCGACATCGGCTTGCGAGGCACCTCCGATCATGTTGGGAACGTAGGTCTTGTGGCCGGGGGCATCCAGGATACTGTAGCGGCGCTTCTCCGTCTCAAAGAAGCCCCTACCGACCTCGACCGTCTTACCCTTCGAACGTTCCTCCTTGGTCAGATCCAGGGCCCACGACAGGTACCACGTCTCACGACCAGCCTCCTTAGCCTCGCGCTTGTACTTGTCCATTGTCCGCTCGTCGACCATTCCAGTGGCGTAGAGGATGGATCCACCAAGAGTGGACTTGCCGGCATCGACGTGGCCCAAGAAAATGACGTTGACATGCTCCTTGCCGTACATCTCGGCCAGAGTGTCCTCGTCGACATCGGCAGCCTGCTCCTGTGCGATCAGGTCGGCCTGTTGCTTAGCGGCCTTCGCATCTGAGGCGCGAGTAGGGCTGCTCCTGCCGGAGGAGGGTGTGGGAGAGGTCTTGCCAGTGGCGGCCGGGCCTGCGGTCTCGCCCGTCTTTTCGATAGCCTTGGCCGCGGTGACCTTCTTACCGGCCTCGGGGGCAGCCTGATCCTTGTTGGCGGCCTCCTTCGCAGCCGAAGCGGCGGGTGCTGGAGCAGAGCCGCCAATGCTAAGCACCTTGGTGGCGCCAGCCTTCTCGACCTTGGGGGAGTCGCCGCCGATACTCAGAACCTTGGTGCCGCCAGCAGACTCGACCTTGGTGCTGCCGTCTCCGCCGATGGAGAGTGTCTTGGGGGCATCTGCAGCGGGCGCAGTGGGGGTTGGTGCCTGCAGGTCATCGCCACGCTTGGCGATTTTGGGGGTCTGGCGGGGCGGCTGCTGCTGCTGCTGGGGCTGGAAGTTTTGCTGAGGGTATCCGCCATAACCTTGTTGTTGCTGCTGCTGCTGGCCGTAGCCATAGCCCTGCTGGCCATAGCCGTATTGGCCGTAGCCCTGCTGCTGGCCATACTGGGGGTATCCACCGCCGTAGCCGTAGCCCTGCTGGCCGTAGCCGTATTGGCCGTACTGCTGGTAGGGCTGGCCGGGAGTGAAGGTTGCAGCGCCGGGCGTGAAACTGGCGGCGCCGGGCTGGAAACTGGGGGCACGCGCAGCAGCGTTCAGGTTCATCTGCTGCTGGGCCTGGTGGGCGAGCTGCTCGTCCTGGGCGTCCTTGTCGTCCTCCCACGAGTTGAGGTCAGCCATTTTGACGCGGTGTGCGGGGCGTGCGCGGTGGGCGGTGCGGGGCGCGGATGCGAGTGTTGGGCGCTGTGCAGGCGGCAGCAGCGCGGGTGACGGGCTATATACGCAGCGCGACGGTCGGGGGTGGAACGGGCTCGGGGAGGGTGGTGGCTGGCGAGTGCGGTGACGCTGCAAAGGCTTGATCTTGGGCTGCCATTTCAGTGGTGGGGCACAAATCCGCCGCCCGCCGTGCGCACAGGCCGCGTATTGTTGACTTAGGCCGGCGCCTAACCAGCTTGGGCCCGCGCAAACCAGTGCCCGCCTCTCCCACAACTCCTCCACGCCGGGCACCAATGACGCGCATGCACAGGCCGGTCCAGCACGGCGTCGCCGCATGACCCTGTTGTCTGGGCTGTCGCGATCCACTTGAGCCTCATCGGGCCGCTGCCGCTGCCGGGCGTTGCATGCTGTTACCCGATTCTGGAACCCTCCGCACACGAGTGTCCTGCCGCCGTTTGTCGTTGCCTCTGCGCCCGAACATCCGCAACCCACTGCCGCCATGGATATCCTGCTCTCCAAGGTATGCTCCCCGCTGTGAAGCTGGCCGTTGTCTCCTGTCGCCCTCTCGAAATCTTCCCTTTTCATTTGAGCCCACCTCTCACTTCACGTGCGCCTTCGGTGTCACCAGGGCCAAATGCTGACACTCCGCAGGTTACGCAGCAGGCGATGAACTATGCCATCCGCTCGGGCATAGTCATCACCAGCAGCTATGCTATGAAGCAATGCTCTCGCCTCATCAAGGTGTGTTGTCAAATACAGCACAGAGCGGGCCTCGCTAACCGCCGTAGTCAGTTGACAATGCTGTCGAGAGACAGGAGCTGGCCGCATTGCAGATGCGACTAGAGAGCAAGATCAGGGTATGTCTCTGCTCACGTGTCTCTGCTAGACTCATGGCCTTGTGCGCCACTCACACAGAACCAGATTATCTCTCCGGCTATCGACATGATCGAGCTCATCTCAGCACGTGGCAACACCTCTCTGGAATCTGCCGTTTCTCTCACGAAGGCTCTTCGCTGGGATATCCAATCCCTAGGCGTCCGACTAGCCAAAGCGGCTGGTGAAGAAGAGCTACAGCGGCGAGGAAGTTCTCGTGCTAAGCCGAAGGCAGAGAATGAATACGAACTAAAGCTCATCATCTCCGACATCAGGCAGCTCCTTGCCCGTATTGAAGATGCCGTACCCCTCATCAACTTGGCTATCACCACCTCAGGAGCCAGTCTCTCAAGCTCATTACCCTCTACCGTATCTCCGTCCAGGCTTCTCCAGGCCAGCACTTTCCTCACCGCCGGGGACACCCAATACTCGATGCGCCCGACGGATGCACAGCAGATCGGTCCAGCCTTCACTCTTTCCATGTATATGCTCTTTGGGGGGCACATCCGTCCTCAGGATGAAGAAGGCATCAGGGAAACCACGTGGAAAGAAGTTATGCACAAGGCACGCGTGAAGCTCATGAGAGTCCCACTAGATCGGATCTGGGACTTCCCTTCCTCCCATACCAACCAGCCGAACAACTCACACCCTCACGGTAGCATCCCTGCTGACGAGGGTAAATCCTATGAGTACGCATATCAGATGCTCATCATTGAAGACCTGGACGATGAACGGGTGCACACTTTCGAAGAGGGAGAACTGCAGCCTGGACCGTTCGAAGACGTTGCCAAAGCAGGCATCCGCGAGCTCGTTCCAATTCACGAGATATCCAAGATCTTCTATGCCGACACCGGGAAGATTCTCAACATCGGGACGGAGGGCGAGACCAACAACCCTGTTCTCCTGCTCAAACGCGACGTCAACGCCGTTCCGCCGCGCCGCATGATGGAGCGGCAGAACACTGAGCAGTGGTATGAGGACTACGAAGAAGAGCCACAGGATGCGCAAGAGAAGGACACAGCTGCGGGTGAACCTACAGAGGATGAACAATCTGAGATTGACGCACAACTGCTCCGCGAGTCTTCTCGAGCTCCTGAACCAGAACCTGAGCCAGAGCCAGAGCATGACGACGGAGTACCCCAGCCATGGCATCTCCCTCCTAACCTCGACCCCGAGTGGATCGCATTCGAGGTGTACGTCGAAGAGCCTGACACTGACGACGAAGACGACGCCGTTGAAGAGACCCAAACGCCTTCTGGTCCGCCCTCGTCCTCCTACGCCAATTCCCTCGACTCTCGCCTCACAACTGGCATATCCAACCTCAACCTCCGCACGCCCTCCCCCGCACCAAGGGCACCTCTCTCCTCGCCCCCTGGCACAGCCCTTCAAACGCGCCCCACGCACGTCTCCCCAGCACCCACCTACTCTTCTCCCAACCCCTCTTCCCTCCCACCCATCCGTACGTCCCTATCTCTCCTCGAAATGCTCGTCCGCCTCACCGCCCTCCAACAATTCCAGCAATCCTCCCATCTCTCCATCCCCGATGAGCTCCTCACCTTCTTCCTCTCCGAATCCGCCTCCACCGTCGGCGCCGGCGGCGACTCCGACCTGCGCCGACGCGTCCGCCGCGACGCCGTGCGCCGCGTCGGCTTCGATCCGTACGACGAAAGCCCGATCAAGCGGCGCGGTGAGGAGTACTTGGAGCGCGAAATGCACGGCGACGAGTACCACGGCGGAGAGGCTGCGTCGTCGTCCAGGCAAGGGTCCCCTTACCCCCGCGAGTACTACGACTCGGATTCGCGCTTCTACCGCGACGAGTCGCCCACCGCGTCGACGTCGAATACCTCGTCGTTGGGATACCTGGACCGCGCGGGTGCGGCGAGGGCGGGGTTGGTGAGCAGCAGCAGTCCGCTCCGCGGGTATGGAGAGAGGGAGAGGGAGCGGAGTAGCTACGGCACGAATCCGACGAGTCCGCCGCCGGCGCATCAGGATGTGCCGGTGCAGAGCAGGGAGACGAGTGCGTCGGCGAGTCCGTTGATGAGGAAGGCGACGAGGCCGGGTGGTGGTGGAGCGGGAGTGAGGCGGATTGGGACGCCGGGGAGTGGGGTTTGAGGGAATTGTGGTACTGGGTCGAGAAAGACGGGATTGTGAGGTTGCGGATCAGGCGTGCGGGAGAAAAAGAGACCAGAGTAAACTCTGCCGAAGCAGTCGCAGACGACAAGGTGCTGCTGTTCAATCGTTCCGGCCACATTCGACCATTTGATCTGACTGCTAGATCACTTGTCTTGCGTGCGTTCTCTTCCCTGCACATCTCTATCTCTTCTCAACGGCCGATGAAACGAAAGATCAGATGAAAGCCTGGCGCAGCGAATTCTCATAGATTGCAAAGTTCAGACAGATAGATAGCTAGATACCCAAGCAGTAAATCCGCATCGTCGTCCTCAATCTATCATTACGAGGAGGACTACCCGCAAGATCGCCCGACATTCTGTATAAACAAAAGCTACAAGCCAAGTATACGTGCAATCTTCCTCCTTTTCCACGCTGCCCCCGTGGCATATACGTCCTCACAGTTTTCATTCCGATGAAGACTCTTCAGACGTCAATTTCACGCTCAGTCCTACGCTCATATCATGATTCAATCCCACCCACTACCCCGACCATTCCTAAAGACCTTACATAAGGGTGAAAAGGCATATCATTCACGATAATCCCAATTTGGGTACGAGAATCATTTTCCCGAGCTATTCCACCGAACCCATTCAGTGATCCACCCATATTTAAAAAGTGAGAAAAACGCCGCCATGAAAACCCCCCTACGACAACTTGGTGTTTGTTGCGCGGCAGGGATGGGAAGAAAACAAAGCATGCAAGCCAGTGAACGCGTCGACGCATAAAATAGATAGTCAGCAGCCGATCAGACCGTGCAGCCGATACTCGATGATTTCATCCAGTCACTCCCAGTCCTCGTCGCTGTCGTCAGCCGCGCCGGCCTTCTTCTCCTCCTTGGGGCTGCTGGGCGTCTTGCTGGTGGCGCCGCTGACCAGGTCGTAGCTGGCGTCGCTGTCGGCCTGGGAGCGCTCGTCGCTGAGGCGGAGTTTGGAGGTCGAGTCCTTTTCGGTGGAGATGCCTTTGGCGGCGGGGTCAGTGGGCTTGAGCGTGCCCTGCGAGGCGGCGAGCGGGTTGGGCGTCGACGTCTTGCTGGACGAGCGGTCGGCTTCATCGTCCGAGTCGTCGTCGTCCCAGGCGACTTCTTCATCGGCGCCAGAGGCAGACGCTGTTGTGAAATTGGTGTTAGAGGAAAGTTGCGGAGGGGGAATCCGATGCGGCAAAACTCACCTTTCAGCATCTCACGCCTACGCTGCTCCTCGCTCTCAATGACGTGCCTCAGGAAATAGTACCGCGTCCAGAACGGCTTGTACTCAACCTTCTCCGGCACCAGCGCCTCCATTGACCTCCTCAGCTCCGGATACTTCTCCAAGTCCTTCGAAATTTCAGTAGTCTTCTTGTCAATGTCGAATTCCTTCGTCCATCCCTCCCACTCAGGGCTCTCCGGGTCCTTCAGGAAGCTGTCGAGGCTCGAGTGGATAACATGCAGCTGGGCGTCGAAGCGGGTGGTGTGAATGATGCGCTTGCCATCGGCATCCTTGCTCTCGAAGAGCACCTTGGAGCCCTGCGAGCCGGCCGGGGCGTCGACGTCGTCCGGGCCGGTGATGGTCACGGCCTCGCGCAGGAAATTGCGGATGTTGCCGCCGAAGCGCAGCAGAGCCTCGTCGGCGGCGTCCTCGGCCTTTTGGATGTCCTTCAGCCGCTCCGCCCCCAGGCCGCGCAGCCGCAAGAGCATGCCCTCGGCCTCCTTGACGATGTCGGCCGGCAGCGACTCGGCGCGTTCCACGTGGTCGACCGTCGGGTTCGCGGGCGCGGCGGGCGCGTTGACCTCGATGGTGTTGCCGTCCTTGTCGGTGATGGTTGTCTTGGTGGTGTTGGCGGCCGAGGCATCGTCGTCAGCGGGGATCTGCGGCAGGTTGCTGGAGATGTTGCGGGTGTGCGAGAGCACGGTGGTGCGGAGGTCGGTCAGGCCCTTGCTGGCCTGCTCGAGCGCGGGCGTTGACTGCTGCCGGGCAGTCTCGTAGTAGGTTTCACCCTGTAGCGGCGGGCGCGGTTAGCGTTTGGCTCGCAGCTGTGGGCGTGTTGGGGAGCGTGCCTGCTTCTTCACTGTGCCCCACAGGCCGCCGATGCGAGCGGCCCAGGGGCTGTTGCTGATGGCCTTGTAGGCCTCCTGAACCTCGGTATTGAAGTCTTTGTTGGGCTCCTGGGGCGCATCGCTGGCCTGGGCGTCCTTGTCGCGGCGCTCGTCGTCGGGGAAGGTCTCCTCCTGGATGTGGTCGTACGCGACGTCCATGCTGGGATGGAGCGGGGCAGCGCGCAGCCTGCAGTCGGGATGGGTGCGGGATGTTGACTGCGGCTCTGTCGGGTGCGGGCGGACGGTGTGTTGGGGCTGGTCGGAGCCTGAGGTGTGGTTGCGCGCGCGCTGTGCAGTCGCTCTGGATGCCCGTCCCTGACGCGCGGGCACTGGTGAGGTGGAGCTGTCGTGCTGCTCAGGCCTGCTGCGGCTGTTCCCGCCGCTCCGCCGCAAACAGCAGCCGCGCCGCCGCCGTGCCGCCGTAATTTGCCAGCCAAGAAATGCGGCGTGATGCGAAATGTGCGCAATAATGTCGCGCTCTATGAATTACGCCAGTCTATATGCCCAGTCCAGAGCGTCTTGCCTAGATACTCCTCCAACGCCATGCCATGCTACGTCCGCACAAATATGCCCCTCGCCTGACCCCTCAGCGCCGCTTCTTGCCCACCACCGTGGTGAAGCCGTCCTCGTCGACCTCGGGCTCGGCCTTCTCCTTGGGCGGCGCTGCCACAAGCTGCGGCGCCTCTCCCATGTCCGTGTCGTCGTCGTCGTCTTCGTCGTCGCTGTCGCTGTTGGCGTCCTGCGTGCCCTCCTGAACGACGTGCACGTTGCTCAGGTTGGGGCCCTTGCCACGACGCTCTCGCCAGCGGCGCTCCATGGCATCGACTGTGTCAAAAATGTTCTGATTGATCTCGTGCTTCATCTTCACGATGGCGGCGGCGACGGGCACCTCGCTGTCGTCCTCGAGACGCACTTCGAACTCGTCCTCCATGACCTGCAGCAGCACGGCCTCTATGTCGAGCTGGTCGGTCTCGGGGTCGTTCTCGAAGATGTCGGTAATTGCACCGGCGAGCCAGTCGCGCTTGTCAGCACCGTCGGCGCCGCCGAACTGGCTCTGGATGGCGACGGTGAGAGCGGGCCAGGCCTGCAGGGCAAACCAGATGCCATGGCCGAAGCGCTCGGACTTGAATTCGGCTGCGACGGCGTCAGACGGGCCGCGAGGGCAGGTGCGGCCGGAGCGACTCACGCGTGGGATTCTGGTTCGACATGCGGGCGTGCGGTGGTGCGAGGGACTTTTGAGGGCGTCTTGGTGGCGGGCACACAGCTGCAGAAAGAGAGCCGCGAAAATTGATGGGCCTGCTGGGGCTAGCGGCCGCGCGCATCACCTGCACCTGGGCGCGCTGTGGGCTGCATGACGTACGGCCCCGGCCTGGCCCCAGCACCAGCAGCGCGCGCGGCTGGACATGGACCCTCGAATTGTGCCGGCGCCCATCAGCATCAGCCCAACTACAGCGCCCCCTTTCTCCAACCACTCCTCGCCGCGTCCCTGCGCACTCCTGTCCCGGCCGCCGCTGTCGCAGGCCAATCCGCCGCCCTCCTCTCCTGCTTCTTTGTCCCCAGCATGCCACGAGTCTGACCTCCCCAAGACCTGCGCCCAACCCTGCCCGAAACGGCAGTTTGTTGATCGCGACCACTCGCCGCCATGGTGCTGAACACGCTGACCGTTGGCGCAGCCGTCACGCCAACTGTCATCCAGACCTACTTCTCTCACGTGCGACGCCCAATTCCCGCTTTCCGCTGCTCCCGCTTCTAACCCGCGTCTTCCAGTACCTCAACCGCAAGCCGCTGCACGGCAAGCCGACTGCCCACCTCGGCTACCACGAGGGCCTGCAGCTCGTCCGGGAATTCCTCCACTATGCTGCCGAGCACACCGTCGAGGAAGTCCAGGCCTTCACCCAGCAGTGGGTTCCTGTCCCGGCCTGGGTGAAGACCGACGACGTGACCATCTCCGCCGATAAGCTTACCCGGGCTGCCGACCTGCTCCAATCGCAATTGGGCCCGGATGGCATTGAGCTGGTTGGCGGCAGGACCTGGTGGCAGTGGCGCCGCGACAACGCTGACCTCAAGGCCGAATGGATTGAAATGCGCAAAGACTACAACGAGCGCAAGGACAACAAGGACGAGCTGGGCTCCCGCATCATGCTCTACATCCACGGTGGCGCCTACTACTTCGGAAGCGTTGACGAGCATCGCTATCAGATGCAACGCCATGCTAGAAAACTCAAGGCACGCATCTTCGCTCCACGATACCGCCTGGCGCCCCAGTTCCCCTTTCCTTGCGGCCTCCAGGATGCGATCGCTGCGTACCTCCACCTTCTAGAAAAGCACGACCCCTCTACCATCGTCGTCGCCGGTGACTCAGCTGGAGGTGGAATGGTGCTCTCTATGTTGGTTACGCTTCGCGACCAAGGACTTCCTTTACCGGCCGGTGGTGTTCTCCTGTCGCCGTGGGCTGATCTGACCCATTCATTTCCCAGCTTAAGTGGAGACGGTAAATTCGATTATATCCCGGCACATGGTTTCGTGCACAAGCCTTCGATGTCTTGGCCCCCTCCCAATGATGATGACATGAAAATCATCCACGAAGCTTCGAAGGAAATCCAGGCCAAATCAGGGAAACTCAAGGACATCGTCGGGAGCCAGACGACAGACCAAAAGAACCAGCGCGCCCGCGGATACTCGATCGAGAACCCTCCTGAGGGCGGCGAAGATGCCAGACCGACGACGGCCGCTGAAACCCAATCAAGCTCTATTCCTCCGCCGCCGCCGGACCTTTCCATCACCATTGACGGGAAGTTAATTACCATCAAGGACCAAATTCAATTGTACGCTGCGAACCAGCTTCTCATACACCCGCTCGTATCCCCGGTTCTCCAGCCCACGTTGGGAGGCCTTCCACCCCTTCTCATCCAAGTTGGTGGAGGAGAGCTACTCTGCGACGAGCAAATCTATCTCGCACACAAGGCTGCCTCACCTATGGATTATCTGCCAGATCTTTCAAAGATGACCCCGGAAGAACAAGAGAAGGTGCGGGAAGAAGCTCGGAAGTACCTCCCGACCGACGTGAAACTGGAGGTGTGGGATGATCTCTGCCACGTTACTCACACATTGAGTTTCACGCGCCCGGCGAAACTCATGTACCGTGGCGTCGCTCAGTTTAGCGCATGGGCTCTTGCCAGAGCGCAACATAAGCCAATAGACATTCTCGACGACGATGCAGTTTCTCACATTAGCAGTTCATCAGAGTCCGGCAACGACACGTCGGCGGTGAATAGCTCCGTTGACACGCTGCAACAGTCCAAGGGCCAAGCCCAGGATGGTGCACAGGACTCGAGAGAAGCAAAAGACAAGAAGGACCAAAAGGACTCGGTAGGACGCGCCGGAGATGGTATTCCGCCCTTCGAGAATCATATGATCCGTCAGCGCATCGACCGCCATGGTGCTATTCGGCCTCTTGAGCCCCCATCGGAGCTCGAAGCACTTCAGCTCCCCCCGTCGGAGATTGGCGTAATTAAAGAAGGCCCAGTGAGGAAATGGATTACTATCCAAGGAAGGTGGGCGAAGAAGTTTGAGAAGGAGAAGCGCGCTGTGCAGAAGAAGAGGATTGAGGAGCTCGCGCAGGGATACGAAGAGTTTGAAGGAGAGACTCCTCCACCGACAGCACTTGCAGGACGGCGGTCGAAGGACAAGGACATGCCGAAGACGAAGATAGCCAAGAGTTGGGGTCTTGCGATGTGGAGCGGCTGGGGCAGTAAGCATGACCAGACGACGCTTCGACGGGAGATACAGGCGGATTCTGTCGGGGAGGATGTCGAGGACAGCGGAAAAGGTGCGACAGGCAGCGAAGAGAAGTCACGACGAGCTCGTTCGCTGAGCACCAGCAGCAAGAAAAAAAGCAAACGTTCGATCACCTCCGCTCGCTCTCGTTCTCGACGCCGCACGATCACCGACGAAGGACAGACCGGTTCCTCTGTCCCCCCTTCCCCCACTCTCACCAGAGATGCTCTCGCCTCCCCTGTCGGCGCAGATGGAAGCCTGGCCGTTCCCTTCTCAACAGCAAAAGCAGGCACAAGCGCTGCTTCCGTCACCGCCACCATCTCCACACGTGCTCCTGAGGAGCTGGCCAGCATCAACACCGCAACGACCTCCCCCGTCACCTCACCCCTCCCCAGCCCCGGAGCTGGACAACCTTCTGTGGTAATATCAGAGCATGCGGCCGAGGGTGCCCCCCCGACAATCATCCCAGCGTCTGACAGCACGAGCACACGACCTACCAGAGATGGTATAGCATATCCATTCAAGCTGAACGTCGGGAATCATAAACCGAATCCGAGCACAGTCACACTCATGAGCTTCCAAGAGAGCTTGAGGGAGAGCATGAAGGAGGGCAGCATCGCTAGTGAAACGATCGAGAAGGCGAACGAGAGCGAGAAGGAGGGAAAGGATGAGGTTGAGGAGAAGAAGGTGGAAACTGTCAATGAGGGCAGCGCAGAGGACAAAAAAGCCAAAGGCCCGGAGACGTTGGCGGCGGAAAGCGCCGAAGTCAAGGATGACACGACACGGCCAACCCCGGAAAGGTTTATCACCGCTACCGAATTCTGAGGTTAGCGGCTGGTCGCATCCAATCGTGGAGATATGTCAAAGCTAGTGCCGGCTTGATTTTTGTGGGTTCATTCGTTCTACCTTCAGTGTACCATACGACTTTTCGACTTCTACGTATACCCTCGATTTTTCATCACTTTGAAGAGGCATGTGGATTGGTGGGTTTTCGAGTTTCATTCGTTGAGATGTAGTCATTGTAGTCATTTAATCATGGGCCGTTTCTATCGCTAAGGTCTTGCACCGATTTTCTTTGCATTCTACCGTGTCCAGCCGTTTCCTTCGTCCCGCGATCAGGAAAAAAGAAAAATATTGCAGCCCTCACTCCACTTCATACAATCACTCAGCCCCTCCTCGAATGCCTCATAACTTCATCTTCCTCCCTCCTCGCCATCTTCTCCCCCCTCGCCCTCCTCAAATCCTGGCCCCAAACCCACTCGGCCCACACTGCTGGCGACGCAGCAGCTACCACACCTGCCAGTACCCCGAACACGACAACAGGCGCAGCCCTGGTCAAAGCTATCTCGGTCACAGCGACGCCGATGGCACCGACCAGGCAGCGGGCGAGGTTGTTGACGGCGGTCGCGGCCGCGCCCTTGCCCGGGTACAGGTCGACGGTCAAGGTGTTGTTGACGTTCAGCACGGCGGTGGCGGCGAGGCCGATGGCGAACTGGGCCAGCAGCGGCACGGCGAGGTGGGCGGGTGAGGGCCCGTCGGCGGTCGTGGCCGACGACGGGGAAAAGGAGAAGCCGTAGAGGACGACGCCGAAGACGAAGATGGAGACGGCGAGGGGGAGCTGGGAGAGGCGGGCGCGCTCGAGCGGGAAGGAGTGCGGGAGCGTGGCCTTTTGCTTGAGGGCGGCTGCGCCGAGGGGAATGCCCGTGCTGTGGGCGGAGAGGTGGGTCAACAAGGCGAGCGAGAAGTCGCGGTCGAGGACGAGGCCGGAGATGTAGGAGCCGAGGGCGCAGCCGATGCCATTGGGGAGGAAGCAGAAGCCGATTCTGTGGGTGAGGGTCAGCATGGTGGGCCAGTGGACCGGGTGGAGGTAGGGCGACGTACTGGAGAGTGTTCAAGCCGTAGTAGTCGGCGAGCAGGAAGGTAGTGCTCGACGTGACCATGGAGAAGGCGGTGTACACGACGGCGCCGAAGAAGAGCGTGCACCCGACGTCCTTCTCCAGCAGGAACCTCGCCGGCTCGAAGAAGATCTTCCACGTAATCTTCCTGGGCCCTTCCGGCTCCTGCCTCCGCCGCCGCGGCCCCCGCTGCACCTTCACCCGCTCCGACGAGCTCTCCGACCCCCGTCTGCTACCCGCAGACGCAAACGCCATCTCCACGTCCCCGTCACCACCGCGCCGCACCAACCCCTCCCCCAAGCCTCGCCGACTCGCTCCCGCGCCGTCCGCCTCCCGCTCCCTACTCGCCGCCACCCTCCACGGCGCCACCGCCCCCCACCCCGGCACATACCTCCACCCCCTCAACACCGTCCCCTCATCCCCCGCCACGCACCTCAGCGTCTCAGGCAGCAGCGCCGCCACCGCCGCCACCACGACCGCCGCCGCCGCCGCCAAAAACCAAAACACGGCGCGGAAGCCGCGCGTGCCGGCGAGCAGGCCGCCGACGACGGGACCGGCGGCGACGGCGACCTGGCGCACGCCGGCAAACGTGCCGGCGAGGCCGCCGCGCTTGGCGGGCGGGGCGAGGTCGGCGATGACGCCGGCGCCGAGGGCGATGGTGGCGGAGGAGGTGAATGCTTGGAGGGCGCGGAGCGCGGTGAGGGTGGCGATGGTGGGCGCGAGGGCGAGGGCGGTGTTAGTGAGGAGGAAGAGCTGGGGGAGGATGTTAGTGGGGTCGTGGGGGAGTGGCGGGGGGAAGACGTACGAGGAGCGTGGAGATGAGGATTTGGCGGCGGCCGATGTGGTCGGATATGGGGCCCCAGATGGAGGGCGCGAGGCCTTGGGCGATCCTGTCGGGTGGGGGGGTTAGCTTGGGGGTGTTGGGGTTGTGCTGCTGACTGCGCTTTTGTTCGGTCCCGGCCACTCACATGTATACGGTTATGGTCAGCGCTGTCTCCTCCTTTGAGGCGTCCATCTCTTTGGAGATGAGCTCGAGGGCTGGGAAGTAGATGTTGCTGGCGAGCGGGGAGAAGGTTGCGGCGCAGGAGATGAGGATGACAATGCTGCAGATGTGTCAGTCCGAACTCCGAGGTACGCAGCGTCCTTTCTGCATGTCAAAGCTCACAGAAACTTCTGCCGGTAAGTGTACACATGGTATCTCTCCTCCGCATATTCACTCTCCCCGGCACGATCCTCCTGCTGTGACGGTCGGGGAGTGCCTGGGACTTCCAGGTGACGCGCCTGGGACGTCATGGTGGTGGGTGATAACGTTCAACTAAGATAACGACTGGAGGTCCTGAGTGGCTCGGATGCCAGACCTGGTCCGCTCTGAGTTTGGTAAAGGGGAAGTGATTGCGCAAGAAGATGAATTTTGAATCTATGGGGACGCGTAACACCACCGATAAATGTTTTTTATAAAAGAGAGGGACCGGTTGCTAAAGAAAGTACCAAAATTGGTTGAACAGGGTCTCTGTCCAGTCCCGGCCGCTGGGTACGTACCTTCACATGTCCATCTGTTGGCTGTGTTGTTTCATACCTTAACTCTGGGCCTTTCCGATGCTGTAAGACAACGATACCCGTGGATTTTACCAGAATCGTGAATCTTGACCGGCATACTGAACCAATGAGCGCCCCCACGTGCATCGATAAGCCATTCATGGCAGTGAAAACGCAGGCGGTGCATTTGGCATTTCCTTCTAAGCTAAGTTCCACGGCAGTTCAACTAGCGCCCACTACCATAAGCGCTCCTATCTGGCTCGGAACGGTTCGGCCTCCGTTAGTGGGCTGGTGCAGTGGCGCCTAGTCAGATACGTTGCAGATCGTACTGCCAATTATGGGACCTCGTGCCTATCTGGCGGTGCGGTATATCAAGGCAGCTGCGCCTTCTTGGCGGTATGCCGCGGCGCACTTGGGAATGCAGGGACGAGATAGGCTCGGCGGTGACTGGTGCTTGGCCGCCAATGTCTGGGGGGGTAATCGGCATCATGGGTCTCCATGTGATGGTGTTCGGTACCAGTCTTTGAGAAAAGAAGTAGAAAAATTGAAATTTCGGGTTATCTGTGGCCACTAGGCACGGTCTGGGAAAATCCAAAACTTTGGCCGAGAAGATAAAGCACTGGGTGTGTAACAAGGCATTCGAGACCACGCTTCCAACCGGCGCTCAAGCTACTCGTCTTACCTCTAACCGCCTGCAGTTGCTAAGCAAAAGCATACTGAGGAAGGAGCCTCGTTCACCGATGTGGTGTCATCAATGCTCGAATATTCAGCTTGACAGGGTTCATCCCAGCAACTCCCGCCGTGGCGGCAGCGGACCGCAGCCCTGTACTGTGAATATGGCCAATAAAAACATCCGGTCGTCACCACTGCCACCGCCTAGCTTGGGCATGCTCGCACACTTCCATGGCAACAATACGGAGCATTTCGGAAGCCGATCACAGCCATCCTCAAGTCCGTGGCAGTGTCATTGAGGTTTGTGGCCGTGCTGGCAGATGTACTCAGACAGGCAAGTGGCAATTGAGAGTGGTTGACTGCAATTCTGGCAGTCTCCCAATAATGCAGCGTCGATATATTTAGCAAATGTTCAGCGCCCCGATTGATCGATGTGCTGGCAGTATGTCTGGCTTCGCTGCATTTTTGTAGCGGTCTCCTCGGCTTGAGGAGTACCGAAAGGTTTTTGTCTGGAATTTCGGAGAACGCAGTGATGCTACTACACCAAGAGTTCAGAGCCCGAATCAGCTGTCTCCAGCGAGCCATTTGTTGCCAATCGATCTACGTCATCCGGTTGTCACCCTTCTGTTGTGCGTCCCCCTCCCAGTGCGCTGCCTCTTCCGATTTAGCGTTCCGTTTCAGGCATGTACCGCTCGCTTGCCGCTTGGACTTCGGGAAAACCCGATCACGTCATTTCCTTCTTCCCATTTTCTCGGCTTACCGACTTATTTTTCATTGTCTTGTGCTGCTGCAGACCCTAGCCTCATCCCATCTTCTCGCCGCCCCTCATGTTTTGCAGCCGCGTAGCGTCGGCGGCTGGTGCTGCCCAGACTGCTTCGACATTGCGGAGTTTCGCAACAGTAGCGCCCGTGACCGCTTCTCGGAACCACAGGGTCGCTGTGATTGGCGGCGGTTCCGCTGGCCTGGCTATCAGCCATCAGCTGCTCCAGTCCGGCAAATTTGCCCAGGATGACATCGCTGTTGTCGACCCGGCCACGTGGCATCACTACCAGCCCGGCTGGACTCTGGTCGGCGGAGGTCTCAAGACCAAGGAAGAACTGAGAAGACCGATGGACAGCTTGATCGCCCCCAAGCTCAAGTTCTATAACGACAGCGTGCGCGCCTTTTCCCCGGAGAAGAACTCCTTCACGCTGGGCAATAGCGGTGACAGCGTTAGTTACGAGCACCTCATCGTTGCGCCTGGCATCGCCATCAACAACGATAGCATCAAGGGCTTGCCCGAGGCTCTTGCCAATCCGGATTCTCTTGTCTCGTCTATCTATGGCTACGATACCTGCGACAAGGTCTTCGGCACCATTCAGAAACTCAAGAAAGGCTCCGCCATCTTCACTCAGCCTGCTGGCGTAATCAAATGCGCGGGCGGTCCGCAGAAGATCATGTGGCTCGCTTTGGACCACTGGAAGAAGGCAGGCTTGTACAATCCCAGCAACACTTCAGCCATCAACATCAGCTTCGCCACCGGCCTTCCCGGCATGTTTGGTGTACCCAAGTACAGCGCGAAGCTCGAGGAATTGCGGAAGGAGAGGGGGGTTGAAGGGCTGTTCCAGCACGACCTCGTTTCCATCGACGGCAACAAGGCGACATTTGCTCGTCTTGACGGAAAGGACCAGGTCACGAGGCACTTTGACCTTTTGCACGTTGTGCCCAAGATGGGACCTCACGCATTTGTCAAGAACAGTGCTCTGGCAAACGAGGCTGGCTACGTCGACGTCGACGACGGCACCACTCGCCACAAGAAATTCCCCAATGTCTGGTCCGCCGGTGATGCTTCCAGCCTGCCCACTTCCAAGACGGCGGCTGCCATTACTGCAGAGGCACCGGTCCTGGTCCGGAACCTGCTGCAGGCCATGGAGGGCAAAGAACTCGACGCGACGTACGACGGCTACACCTCTTGCCCGCTGTTGACTGAGTATGGCAAGGTCCTTCTTGCCGAGTTCAAGTACGCCGGAGAGCCCAAGGAAACGTTCAACAAGTGGTTCGGCATCGACCAAGCAACTCCTCGCCGTGCGTTCTACCATCTCAAGAAGGACTTCTTCCCATGGGTCTACTACAAGTCCATGGTCAAGGGCACCTGGGCCGGGCCTAAGGGCTGGAGTAAATAGATGATTGAATTGAGGCCGGGTTCCGTGAATCATCACAAAAGCAATGCGAAAAGGAAGTTCTTTTTCAGGACATTCGTCCGATCGAGATGCTAAGCCTCTCCCGGCCGCCATACCCGGACTCCGGGGAAGCCATGGATGAAATGAGAAGCGCGGGTCCGATTGTGGTCATGGGCACGCGGGCCGTAACGCAACTCGGTCCGGAAAGACTCTGGTCGCATTTTTTCAGGAGAGTGAGTTGGATACTCCCGGCGAGTATCCCCGCACCACGCGTCGATCAGAAAATCACTGGACGCGGGGGGCAGATCTCTGAACCAAGATACAATGAACAAGTTTACCAAGCCTGTACCTCGTCCACACGTTCTCCACAGGCAGCCCATTATTGTGACGGATAGCGGAAATTAATCGTTCGACTGGCCTAACATAATGCATTCTATCAACTCTACAGGGGAAGGAATTTCACAATCTCTCATCTTCCGTGTTTGTGTATATGCTCATTGCGTTTGGCTATGGCCAGCCGTGAGCCCGTCACCCGAGAATTCAGCCGCCGCTAACCATCCGAATGGCGTCAATATAGAGTTGTCGCTTCCCGGCTTCAGCATCCGGCACCACGAGCGAATAGCTTCTCACGGCATGACTAAGTGGTTTACAGGGAACTACCGAATCATGTTGCCGCTTCTCGATTGATCGTCAGGGCCGACGTTCCATGGTGAACTCCTCGCTGGAATAGGAAGGAACCCCGTTTGTAGGCCACTTCGAGCCTGGTTTTCCTGAGCCCCAAGCGCTGAGGGCCCTCCCGCTGGAGTGTGATAGCAAGGCCGTAGTTGGATCCTTCATCCTCAGCTCTGGCCCACGGCACCCCCGAACCCAGCCCCGGATCGCCTGCCATGGTGGTCCCGTCTCTTTCAAAAACCCCTGCTTCGCATCAGGGTTCTAGCACTGGCTAATGGTCCACTCCGCTCTTTTCGTCCTTGAGTATCCATCTGCCTTCCACGACTTTCCTTTTCAGACACTTCATCACAATGGCCGACGCATCGCCAACTTATATCAAAATCTCCTGTGTTGCGGCGGGCTTCACGCTTAGTTTCGGCTACCTGACAACATGGGATGCTTGGAAAGTCACGAGCTCAATGTGCAACCCACTGCGTAGTCTGTTTGTGTGGATGGTCTGGTCCGAGTTGCTCGTCAACGCTGCCATGGCCATTATTGCCTGGCTGTTTCTGCTTGGCTACGTCAAATCAGCTTTTGGCACATACCTCTCGATCGGTAGGCGTTGCATCGACGCCGGCGACAGCTCGAGCCTCTCTCGCAGCCGCCGCGACTTCGGCGCCGGCGACAACTTCGCCCAGGTCTCGGCCCAGCTGGACGGAGAGGACGTGGAGCTCGCACTGGAGGACCTGGGCTGCATGTACCAGAAGCGGGAGTACACGGTGCGGATCTCGCGTTCGGTCACGTCGCCGGTGACGGGGGCGCATCGTGGTCGGAATAGTAGCGCGTCGAGCAAGGATGGCAGCGAGTACCGGAACAAGACGGATTTAGCTTCGGATGAGACGCCGCTACATTGGTGAACACGTCAGACAATTAGCAATGCTCCTATTTCATTTCTAATCCAGTCACACATATAACCAATGGCATGGAGCCCTAGAACCTCCTTCGATGAGGCATATCTAGCCCACTATACTGAATATATGCCAAGCATCCTTTTATATAGCTATGATTACTATTAAATATATAACAGTTACATGTCCAAAAGATTTATGTAATGCGGAACCGAGCGTCCGCTTGAATGACGCCCTGCGAATACTAATTGCCAAAACTCGATTCCTGAGATCGCTGGGTAGTAGCCGCTTCAGATCTGAGTTCGTACGGTCGCGCTGTTGAGTATATGATACAATGTCTCTGGATAATCTAGATGAAGCAACATCTCCTTCATGTTTAAAATGTGAAACCTGAAAAATTGGTCCTCAGAAGTACTTCCACTCGATACGATTTGATCAGACCAGAGCGACTGCGCACAAGGATTTCGCCCCAGCAACAGCACAGCCTGCTTAATCTCAAAGGGAGGCAGAAAGTCAGCATTAAAGTTTGAGACTCGTCCAGTATGCTTGGCTGTAAGCCTATATCCCCCGGAAATAGATAAATCCCGCTTTTTTACGATCGAGTCAGCCATGCCAGCTTTAAAAAAGTTGAATAATCATGGCAGCCTAACGGATAGTTGAGCTTCGATTATGCTGGCATTCTTCCGGTCGGATCCTGATGAGTCAAAGCTAATCGCTAAGTGATACGGCATCTGAGCTGACTTGGATGGGGGGATGGATTTTCGTGATCCGCAAAGTGGCGTTGGGCGGCCTACGATTTGGGCGGCCTCCTTGGAGCGAGGCCACGAATGACGAGATGACACGTCAAATTCGACGCCTTTTTTTTGCTTGCTGACCGGCCTTCTTGTATGCGACGTGCACATTGCCATGCCATCGGAAGACTGAAATCGTCGTTTTACCGCAAGCCTAACGAATCAAACCGCGAGAGCTGCCATGGAAGAACAAATCAATGTGTATAAGCTCAGACTACGTTTGCTACGGAAGAGCAAGAAAGAAAAGAAGAAAATATTAAAAAGGGACCGGAAAGCGCACAGAAACGCTGAGAAAAGACCACTTCTAATCTTTCCCGCATGTACATCCATCTATCCTCCTCCTCGCCATTTCCCATCACTACTCCCATACCACAGAAGGCTGTTCATTTGCCTGACACAAAAGCACCGTGATCGAATTTAGCAACGTGCCAGATAAATGCACATGTAGGTACCATGGAAAATTCCAAGGAATTGCTGCCGTACTCGACTAAGAGAGACTTTTTTGACCATACGAACGGATAAGACGGGAATCCAAGAAAACATAAATTGTGAAAACAGTTTGAGTGGGTTTAACAGCCGCATTTTCCGTTTGCACGCACTTTCTAGCGTGGTTGATGGTATGTTGAGCTTAATCAGTGGTGAGAGTTAAATAGTTGAACTTCCCGTACACACTCGGCCTCGCGATTGTAGGAGTTCTGCCGCTGATTCCTTTTCTACGATAGAGAGTTCCATAGTATTAATCAATTTCTGCCTTCCTAAATAAGTCGTCCGTTGTGACTGACATCTAGAGGAAGCGTCGAGAGCGGTCTGATTGCTTGTGGGTCCCGATCGTTCATACGCGGAACTGCAGTACAGTCAGATACTCAGTCTCGAAACTACTAGAAGGGAAAGACTTCATTTCATTTGGTAAAGGGATTCAACAACGAAATTACTCACGGCTCATGGAGCGGGTTCTGGCGGTCGAGTAGCGCCTCGGAGATCTGTTATCTCCACCGTATGCCAGCACCAGCGCCGTGTTACGAACCTCCAAGGACGCAGGCTTTATGGCCCCAAGGGCGAAAAGCCCGTACGGGAGAAAGGACCGTGTGGACTGCGGGTTCATAAGATTGGACACGAGGCAGAAACCCCCTACGGCAAGAAGGCCGACAGGGATGAAAGGACGGAAGCTAGAATCCCGGAGGAGACACAGGCAAGCGGGCGCGGAACAGGTAAACATGGCGACCGCTTCACACCGACGGATGTCGGAAACTAGGAAGGTGGTTGGGCGCTAACGTCACGTGTGCCCCACACCCGTGACTAGGACCCACACTGGATCATGGTGATCCAGTACGACCGATCCTACCCGGTTGATCCAGTCACTTTGATCCAACAATATTGATCCAGATTGTATAGCTTTCCTAGTAGTATATAGTTACACTCCTTTAGCTAGACATTTGACCCTTCGTGGTCAACTCAAAGTTCCAATTCAAACCCTATTGATTTGGAGGTAACAAGCTCATTGCGCACCGCGCTATCACGTGATACTTCCCTCTTTGCACCGCCATCCTCCTCTTGTCTCTTCAAGGTAAACCCTTCGGTTTCCACCAACCTGCTAAGCGACTCCGAAGCTTAGTGGAAGGAGCCTACCGTTACATATGTTTACCTGTTCCGCGCCCGCTTACCTCTATCCTTTCCGGGATTCTAGCCCTTGATCCTTCGTCCCTGTGGGCCTTCTTCCCGTAGGGGACTCTGTCTTCCGTCCTATCCCGTAACCGCGTTATCCCTTGCGGTCCTATCTCCCGTGCGGGTTCCCCGCCCTTAGGATCCTAAAGCCCGCTTCCTTGGAGGTTCGTAACACTTACCACCCTCTTTGGTGTTTGGATCCTTAGAGGTAGAGGCCCGCCGTTACACCGTAGCTGCATTATCGTTATGTCTACTAGGAGAAGATTCCTTACTCTCTCGTATACTGTCCCAGTTACTTGTGCTGCCCAATGCTTTTGAAAAATTCAATTCCGGTAGTCAAAAATCTTGACCTAGGAGCTCCGACAGGCAAAGAGTAAGCCTAAGGCCGTAAACCAAGGAGATTCCAACCCGAACTCCAGCATCTACCTCCCGGTTCATGAACGCAACGGGTAGCATAACTGGCGATTCGTTCTACGGACTAAGAGGACTTGGCAGCCACTAAAACTGGATCAAATGGTTTGTACAAGCCTATAAAGAGTACTAGCACATATCTAATCTTAACTTCGGTAGGTCTACGACGACAACTAAGCTTCTCCATCCTTCTTAGTCGGCCGCGCATTAGACGTTCCTGAGAAGAAAGTTTAACCGGTTGACCCAGCGACAGATAGGGCCAAGGGAAGTTACTCATACGCCACTCACGGTCACTTCAAAATTTTGGAAGCTTGGGAAAACAAGAGCATGGACCCAAACTTTCCCGTTCTGCCAAGCTACAACATTGCGGGTCCAAGCCCGTACGCCGATACATTTTAGGTCTATACCTGTACCCACTGCGGAAGCCTTGCTCATCACTCGCTTGAAAGCTTCAATAGTGTTAGAATCACGTGTATTTAGCTTTCTTAGCGTAGTTTCAGCCCAGTAAGAGGATAAGAGAGGGTACCTCCCTAACCCCCCTCTCCTCTTCGCCAAGAATCTCATCACTCATTTCAGACCCATCAAATATCCATATGGATAACAGCAAGAGGCCCCATCGATGCGATCGCTGTGAAAAACGATTTCCCTACCCTAGGGATCTCGAGCGTCATAAGCGATCCAGGCACACCGTATCAGATATGATACTTCCAAAACGTTTCTGCGGGTATCACGATTGCGTGATGAGCTCTCGCCGCAGGGACAGAATGCTCCGCCATCAACGCACACAATACCCTGGAGTGGATTTCTCAGTGCAGAAACAGCTGGAAGCCGCGTTGCACCTGCCGTTGGGGGGAATCACTGAGGGTCAACCAGATCTTTGTTCTGTAAGAACAGAAATGAAAGCCTACGAGGATTGTGGAATATCTCTTTCCGACTCTTTGTTGGACGACGTTTTACGTGTGTACTCAGGAACGGGAAAGGCCCTAGAAAGTCTCACCGAGCAGCACAACAGCGCATTGACTGACTAGTAGCTAGCCTCGGATGGCATGTTGGAGCTATTCAACAATATCGGAGGCAACTTATGTGCGGGTGCTTCATAGTGTCTTCAAGTAGTGCCATCTCATTCCTTGCTTTGAAAACCCCGGGCTACGGCTTCCAAACGCGCGAAAAAGAAAGATCAAAGGAAAGGAAAAGAAAGTAAAAGAAAGATAAACGTCAAAGAGAGTTTAGACTAAGGGGAGGTTTTCCAGGTTTGAACATATCTTGAAACACATTGGAATGTAACAGTTGGCGGGCGGGTAACAGCAAAAACGAAGAGAGTCACTGGGATTGCCACAGAAAGGTAAATCCAAAACCTTGGCCTTCCAGGAGCCATCTCACTATTCATGCTGGAAAGACCAGACGTGAATGTCAAGGGGATGAAAGTTAAGCTAAGTAAGTGAGGCGGGTAACATTCGCAGCTTCGTTGAGGACTTGTCGGCTATCGGCGATCTGGATCATGGATGTGACAACAGGCAGCGCACTCTCAAGCCGTCGACCAAAATCATTCACGCTCTCTGCGAGACAGGATATATCATCTAATATCGACCTAACAGCTGGAGCACTTGTTTCAAATTCTTCAAGTGCCCTTAAGGACTTAGTCAGCGTGTTCAGCTTGTGTTGTGAGGACTTGCCCCGGCGGCGCCACGTTTGCAGGCTCTTCAGATCAACCGTGAGCCTGTCAAGTTCCTTGTTACGGCGCAGCCTCCACAGGTTGAGGAAGTTAAGGATCAGCCCCGCAGGGAACAACAGAAGTCGGAGTCATAAGGATCCGAGGTCACGTGACCCTCGCGATCAGTTGGACCCACCCGCTCAGTTGCCAAGGCCAACTGAGCAGATAGAGTCAACTGAGCCGATACGCTCAGTTAACTACCCTCGATTAGTTGCCAAGGCCAACTGATCGCGCTCTACCAACTGAGCACATAGATTGTAGACACTCTCCTACATGTATATAAACCACACTCCTTAGATAGCTTTGACCTTCGTGGTCAACTTCAATAATCAATCTACACCATTGATTAGTAACACGGCCTTCACACATAGTGTTCTGTCACGTGTGTTCGTCACTCCGTTCTCTCACACCCTCCCTTGTACCCACTCAAGGTAAACCCCCATACGGCTTACCACCCTCTTTGGTGTTTGATCCTTAGAGGCAGAGGCCCGCCGTTACATTCCTGGGATAATTCAAGCGTCTCTCCCGGCGAATACTCGTATTCTTTAATACTGTGGTGAATAACTGCCAAATAGTCCGATCATTCTGCGCGCACAATTTTGAGCGGAAAATACGCGAGTGGAAGTAATTCCTCAGATGTGGTGTTGTTGGAAATCACGTGTACATTCATTACTAGATTAGGTATAGCTTTGAGCTTGAGTATAAGGCGGGCACCTCTCCTACCCCCCTCACCAACTCATGCCAAGAATCGTACTACATTCTGCACCGCACCAATTGTCAACAGGTGTTGATATTTGGCGGCAACAGTTGGCTCCAGTAGTACTTCAGATCCTGCAATAAGCCATGACGCGGGGGCCCATGAACCAGTACTTAGGATTGAAGACTGGCGTAATGCCGAGAAAATCTTCGTATCCTCCGAGAAAGAGAACTGTTTCCATTGTGAGAGGCACGAAGTTGTGGGGAAATAGTGGTGCCAGCTCGTAGCTTTTCGAGATTGGAGGATCCACAAGGATAACGCCTTCATTTCTTAGCCAATTATTAGGGTCAAGGGAGCACTGTGGTTTCTGCACTCACATATCCATGTCCCATCTTGTAAAGTCTTTCGCAAATGGAACAGCAGTGTTGTATAAGACCAATACGAAGTCCTTTGATCTTTGACAGTATCATCACCTCTCGCCGCACATTCATGCAACGAAGAAGTTTAGAAGGGCACTCAATATTGTCTCGTAAGACGACTGCCCGATGTTATTGAAGATTCAAGTGTTTCCGAGCTGCCATCGTTGATGGGAGAAGAGCCAAGTCCGGTGTTTGCGCATCGATGACTTTCCATGGAGCGTAGATGTGAGAAGCAAAAAACAAAGGATCAATGCCCAACTGGGCTCCTAAAGCCTCGACCAAGTCTGTACACAGGTCTTCAACTAAGATAACGCGACCTCGTAAACCTTGTTGTTCGCGTCTTTGCTTGCTGAGCAACACGGCAAGGTCTTCGCCGGCGACTGTCTCGTGAACGGGCCAATGGGAATGGTCGTAGAGGCTCATCAGCTCTGTCCGGCAGTGGTATGGCTGTGGCGTTGATCCTATCAGGAAATTGGCGAGGTTCATCAAGCATGGGTTGCGCCTTGCCTGACTTGCCACGAAATTGGAATAAGTAGGCATACCGGCACATGTGAAGTTGGCCGATAACTGTGGAAATTACAACCCATATGCCTCTAAGCCAGCCATTTGTACCAACACCTTTTATAGCGAGCAAACCTCAGTTGTTCATATTTAAAAAGGCGAACCTAGCGCTTCATCATCTCCAATCATTCGTAAGGCGGATAGCATTCCTGGCTGACCTCCCCAGCCGAACATGACTGCATTGCGGCTTGCATACATGAGCCAGTGAAATTGCGGGGTAATTGATCCATCTGCATGGCCGTCACTATCCATCTCGGGTTAGCAGAAACTGACGAAATTCAAACCAAAACTTTGTTCCCCTTAACCACTCAGATAATCATTACGCGGGAGTAGAATAAGCAGAACAAAGTGATGCATCAAAACGACTTGTAGCTACCTAATACTATTTCACAAAAATATCACCGATACTTGGGAGCGTTTGACAAGGCTGAGGGCCTGGTGGTGCCATGCCCCGCTGCAATGCCATGTCAGAGTGAGCAGGTCGCAAGGTGAAGCAAGGCAGAACCATGCATGCATTCTCAGCCTCGTTATTTGCCTATCACTTAGCGTCGTATAGAAATACTAGCATCCCATCACTCCGATCGTTTGGAAACTGCTCAACCCTTCAAGGACATACATGCATCATCTTAGCATCGATCTCACAGCCGCCAAGATGGCACCATCATCCACAGCCATCGACGAATTCCTCAAAAAATACCGCGAAAGAGACCAGGCTTGGTACAGCGACCTTGCGCAACTTGTATCTTCCATTTGCGAGAAAGACCTCCGGAAAGAGGCTATTCAGGCCCACCACGCTTGCCGGGCAAAGGAATACGGCAGTTTGGAAAAGAAGCTTCTTTCCAGAAGTGCAAGCCAGGGTGCCTATCGGAGTGTTGGTGCTATCGCAGATGACATTCCTGATCTAGCGGGTGTCCGCATTGCTCTTCACATGCCCCAACACAAGGCCCGCGTGGATGCATTCATCCGAAGGACATTCGACATTCGTCCGGATGGGGTAAGGAACATGACAGGCATGACTCTCATGAAGGCGAATACAGCAGAAAATACGCTGGCTACCAAGCCACGCATTACCGGGTGCGTATTCGCGAACATCATTTCAACGACCGCATCAAGACTGTGGCGGGCAACGTCGAGAAACAAGTCGTCACGATTCTCCATCATTTGTGGCAATGCTTCAGCACGTTATTAAGTACAAAGCCTTGGGAGGCTCGCCATCACCTGCCGAAATCCGTATGCTGGACATGTTGAGCGGCTTGATGCAGCTCGGTGAAAAGCACCTGGAAGTCCTCCATGACACGTATGTCAATCGTATCGCATCCCAGGACAAGCCATTCGAAGACAAGTGGGAGTTGGGGCCTTGGCTCTCAAACGAGCTGTCCCTCTCTACCACGCCTGGAAACATCATATTGGGGCCAATGGAGATCCTGAAGAGATTCCTTGAGCTCGAAGACATACGAATAAACACGTCGAAGAAGCTCAACATAGAGTTGAAGATCCTATCCAACGCTAATCAGTTCAGGGTCTTCCCACATCACCGATTACAAGGGAAACGACCAATCAGCATACCCTACCTCCCAACAGGTCTCCGGTTTCATTCTTGGTCAGGGCTCACAAACGGGATCCGCTCTTGATTTATCTCTAGTAAACGCGACCGCATCCTATCAAGGTTTTACCCTACCCAAAGGGTTATATATTCCACGAGAGGAACAGGCTGCCGCATTCTTTTTCCGGCGCTTCATCTCCTCCCCACATGACACAGGGGGCGCAAGAGGCTTTCTAAGTCTACTCTTCTCGTACTAAAAACTCCACGAGTAGTACATCCGCGCTACATCAAGCAACATATGCTGTCTCCCTTTGTGCGTTGGGAAACTATCCGGGCCGCGCTTACTTCATGGAAGAGGCGGCGAAGTTCCACGCATCCGCGCCTCGAAGATTGAGAGAGACGCCCAAGGACATAGCACGGGCTAAGACAGATGAAACCATGATCTCTGTCATGATGCTAGCTTTCTACGAGGTAATTTTCTCCACAAGACTGGGTCTGGCTGAGCAACAGTCTCCACGTATAGGCAATACTTGCTGGCTTCGAAACTCTGACTCAACAGCAGCACAGGCAATGTCCCCGAGCGATCATTCCATCTTGACATGGGCGCACCATATCGATGGTGCAATCACTCTCGGGAGACTGCGAGGTCCAGAGCAATTTCGGCACGATTCTTCAAAAAGGCTGTTCCAAGCCGTTCGATCCTTGATGGTATGTTGAATCAGGAAGATCACTCGCTAAAGATCTCACGTGTGGTATCAGGCAATGAGAGCTATACAATGGGCGAACCCGATTGAGCAGTTCTTAAAAGAATGGACCACTGAAGATGAAACCCCGGTGAATCAACTCACCATCGTTGCAGTGAACCTCGCCGAGATCAGGCGTTGCATCTGGAACTTAATGACCGGAGTCCGTAGCCCACACAAGATAGCGGAAGCATGGTCACTTATTGAAGCGGCCAAAGAAGTAGACGCTTCTCTCCGGAGCCAGCTTGCGACATTGCCGGATAGCTGGAAGCACCTAACGGTGGCAGTGGAGCATGAAGCGTCGGAGACTTTGGAAGAGATCCAAAGAGCAGAGAGATGGGTTGGTCCTGTGTATGCCTATGCCGACGTTTGGACATCCCATGTCTCGAATGGCTACCGCATGGTCAGGGTATTTGCCCAATCCGTTATCATGGCGTGTTGTTCAGTCCTCTCAGCCGATCTATCTGATCCAATAGTGCTGGAGACTTCACTCAACGCACGCTTCATAATCCAAACAATGGCTGACGAGTTTTGCGGAGGGATTCCATTTCATATGGGATTTGACTTTCAGGACGGGCCAAGTAGGGCGAGCCCGGATCTCGATGGTAGCAGCGTATTCCAATTCGATTATGGACCGATTTACTGACGGTTCATTAGCTGCTGAAGCGGAAGGCAGCTTCACCCTTGTGTGGCATGCCTTCGTTTGTTCAAGGATCCCATGCATCCCGGACAAACAACGCCATTGGATCAAGGGTCGACTTCTCCACCTCGGTCTCAGATTGGGGTTTAATTTTTTGACGTTGTTCACCACATCTTTCCCCTACATCCTTGATTCCAGCTCTAAAGGAGCCCATTCTCGAGATTCGATCATCTCCGAACGCGAATCCGAGGCTTCCCAGCAGGTACGGCAAATCCATTATTCAACTTCATACCCAAATTTAGTTTCCACCCACCGATTCAAGGTTTCTTTGCTTACCGAATCCCAGCCCTGTAGTATTGCCCCACCCAAGCCAACAGAGGAAGTTGTACACTCGACCAGGTGTTCAGTATCCGGTCTAACCACAACGATATTGGACCTTTGTCCCGACCCGTTGACTCGGCAGGAAGAGGATGCGTCCGCAATATCTCAATCCGAGACGCTTATTTATATGCTCGGTCCAACTGGAAATATCTCTAATCAGCCTCAGCCGAGTCACCTTAACGAAGTTCGCCGTGCAGCCGCTGCTAAGGATCAGCGGGAAGCGTACGATTTCCTGAAGCATACCGGTATGTGGGCCGACAAGCCGTTCCTGGATGACAACATGATGCTCCGCCTTTTCTATCAAATCCCATCCCCGATGTTGGTATACAAAGGATAGCAGGAGTAGTGACGCAGACTGTTCTTTGGCGGATGTCACATTCATGATGCGGGAAGGCGGATTTTTCGCCGGAGTGGGGCCAACTGTTACAAGATGTGGACATATGTAGGGATTTGCGGCTTCTTGATCTTCTGCGTTATAATGTAGGCGGCTGACTTTACTCAAAAAACTACGAGCACAAGTGTACATTAACATAGCTGGACGACTGAAATATTTCAAAGATCAGATCTTGTTGCGGTTGCACTTGGCTTTCATCCACGAAGTTTCGGCTGGGTTCTCAGTGGCACAACCTCCAAAGTCTTGTAGAAGCCGCGAACCTTCTTCTCTGCCACTACTTTTCTTGGATCGAAATTGAGAACCTGCAGACCGTTCATGCTTGTTACACGTGAAAGTGCAACGTAGGCTTGCCCTTTTTCAAACACGCGACCAAGGTCCACCTTGACAAATTGTAGAGTTTGACCCTGGGCCTTGTGGATGCCCAGTGCCCAAGAGAGGACAAGAGGGATCCGAGAGCGGCGAGCAAGTATTACTGTCTTCCATTTCCCGCCATCTGATTTGTCAGAGATCTGCTCCTCCACAGCCCATGCCACATAACCGCAGAGCATGATGCGTGTGGAGCCGTTTGGGATGGAGAAGCGGACCACGGGGTACAGTTTCCTTCCTGCAATGTGACCATATCCATTGTCGTATAACTCGGACTCGGACGAGTGTGGCTCCGCGTACCATCTGTCCCGCGCAAAGGAGCTGCTATCCGAAAACCCAAGCACGTGGCCCAAGCATCCGTTGACGAGGTCGCTATCTTGGGTTTGGAAAACATGAGCTTTTCAATCAATATTCGGCAGAGAAGTAGTGCAAGATTGAAGCCTTTCAGCCCGGGGACGTTACCTGGCCTATTAATTCATCCAATGGATTTGGATTAGCATAGCCTGTCGTGTACTACCACTCGAATGTCGTGAAAATGGACGAAGACGCGGTAAGAGCTGCAGGGTGATAGTATCCGGAGCGAATCGGCTCCTGCCCGCATCAACCGAGCTGCGGATCTACGTGCAATACTAACCTCATAACAACGATGGCCTCCGTACATCTCGAAAGGTAGTTGAACGAGCGCATTATAAGCTGACTGCACCGCATTTCACGCAGGTTGCAGAGATGGCGGGCGTCCGCTCACGCTTGGCCGGCTGGCCGCCGCGGCGTAGCCACCCGCGGCACCCGCTAGCCGATCGCGGCTAGCCGGACACAGACAGAGTCCAGTCCTCCGTTTGCCTCCCGCGCACGGCGATACGGATGCTCCTCGCGTCGGCGATTGCGGAGTCACCACAGCCTGGGCCTACAAATTCACTCTTCGCCGCCGTTTCTTATCTCGCGTCCCCCTCCTTGCCTGCGGCTCTGATGTGACGCAGAAGAAGGACGCACGAAACAGGAAGGCAATGGGCGCGCAACAGGACCCGGAGTCCATCTCGCGGACGTCGAGTCGGCGCCGCATACCGCAGATTGGCGACTTCGAGCTGCGAGACCAGGAGCGGGGGAAGCAGGGGCAGGAGCTGCGGCAGGAGAAGTCGAGCCAGCAGCGCCAGAATCAGCAGCAGCAGTATGGAAACAACAATCCTGCATGCGTCCCCCCGGCCTCAATGAGCATGCGGCCTCCTTCGGGGCCTCATCGAACGTTATCTGTGTCGAACCCGAGCGGAGAGACAAAGTCAGTCAGGCGAGACGAGAGCGAAAGTGAGCCGGAGGTTGGGTTGAGCAAGTACGACGTTGGGTGGAGAAGGGTGGTCCGGAATTTCAGTCCTTCGTAAGTCCCAAGTTTCTAGACTCAAGTACCCATTCGCCGTCGTTTTTTATCTTTTTTTATCGCGAGATATCAAACTTATCTACCGCCTTGCGCTATGACATTCCAACGAATACTAACAGCCCTCAGCTGGTTCTCCGTAACCATGGGCACCGGCATCGTCGCAAACCTCCTGGAAGGAATGCCGTACAACGCCGCCTGGCTCTACTGGCTCTCCATCGTCTTCTTCGTCCTCAACACCATCCTCTTCACTCTCGCGTTCCTGACATCCGCCGTGCGCTACACGCTCTACCCGGAGATCTGGGGCGTCATGATCCGCGATCCCATCAACTCCCTCTTCCTTGGAACCATTCCCATGGGCTTCGCCACCCTGATCGAGATGTGGGTCGCCGTCTGCGTGCCCGTCTGGGGGCCGTGGGCCACTACTTTTGCGTGGGTGCTGTGGATGATTGACACAGTTGTTGCGGCGGCTGTGACATTGTCGCTATCAGTTCTTCTGTAAGGCCTCTTTCCTTATTTCGATTTGATGCACGCGCAAGTGATTAACAACGTCCCAGCATGATGCAAACCCACGAGCTCAAATCTCTGGAGCGCTTCACAGCTGCGCAGCTCCTACCCATCGCCGCCACCATCGTCGCAGCTGGCACGGGTGCCAGAGTGGCAGAGGTGTTGCCAGACCCGCAACACGCTCTCGGAACCATCATGACGAGCTACGTGCTGTGGGCAATGGGCACGCCAATGGCCCTGGTCGTCATATCCATGTACTTTCAGCGGCTGGCAGTGCACAAGATGCCGCCCCGCGAAGTCATCGTCAGCTGCTTCCTTCCATTGGGGCCGCTGGGCTTTGGCGGATTTGGGTAGGTCTCCCCTCACTGCTCTTCCTCCCCTTCTCTCCTGCAGCTCCAATCCGCCACACCAACACTAACGCACACGCAGCATCATGTACCTCGGCAAAGTCTCGCGCGACGTGTTCCCCCTGACCAACACGCTCGACCCGAGCGCCGGGTCTGTCGCGTACGTGCTCGGCTTCCTGGTCGCGCTCATCATGTGGGGGTTCGGGCTGGTGTGGTTCTTCATCGCGCTGGTGTCCATCTGGGAGGCGCGGCCGTTCCCGTTCAACATGGGCTGGTGGGGCTTCACGTTCCCGCTGGGCGTGTTCGCGACCAGCACGATCCAGCTCGGGGTCGAGATGCCGTCGCGCTTCTTCCAGGTGCTGGGCCAGGTCTTCAGCGTCGCCGTCATCCTGCTGTGGTGCCTCGTCGCCGTGCGCACCGCAAAGGGCGCGTGGACGGGCAAGCTGTTCTTCGCGCCGTGCTTGGCGAACCTGAAGAAGGATGGGGAAGAGGGGGAGGCTGAGCGGAGGGAGGCGTGATGTGTATAACTTGTCCGTAGTTGTACAAATTGCCAGATACGCAGAACGGCTACCCGACGCCTCACCCAGCACGCGCGCCAAGACGGGGCAGTCTAGGACAAGGGACGGGCACTTGCCTGCCTCGGCGCGGGCCCAGCGTCATCGCCGCGGCGAGGCGCCAAACCCCGGGCTCAGGCACTCCAGCCCAACCTGCAACCGTCCGTCCATTCTCTCACTTCCGACGCCGCCGCCCTCCCTTCCCCGAAACGCCCCCCAACCCAACACCTCGCTCCCCTACCCACCCCTCGACTCCGCGCAGACTCAACGCGACAGCAGCCTGCCGACCGAACAAACCCACGAGCCACGCAACCCTCAGCCCGCGAACGAGCAGCGGAAAGCAACCATGTCAGAAGCCTACGAGCGCGAGCGGTACGTCCGTCCCGGCCCACTCCGTCCTGTCCTCCACCTCAGGCAAACGCACACCCGCGCCGCGAAGCCGACATCTGCACACCCGCACCCACCTCCTCCCACCCGTCGCCGCCGCCGCCGCCTCCCTCAATCCCCCAACCCTCCCTCGTCCCACCACGCGCGCCCCCCAACCGGCCACGCACGCCCAAACCCACAGAACGCACGCTAACCCGCCGCCCCCGCCCCCGCGCGGAGCAAAACAGACAGAACAACTCGCGCCTCGACGAGCTCGCGTCCAAGGTCTCCGCGCTGCGCGGCGTGACGATCGACATCTACGACAACGCGCGGGACCAACGGGTGCTCGACAACACCGTAAGCCCGACAGCGCCAAAAAAGAAAAGAATAGAAAAGTCTGGCTAACTCGGCTGGACGGCATCTAGAACGAAACCTTCTCGTCCTTCTCGGCGTCGCTCAAGGGCAGCGCGACGCGCCTGACGCGCATGGCGCAGAGCGGGAACAAGGTCGCGATTCTGAAGCTGGCGGGGATGATCGCCGGGGTGGTGGTCGTGCTGTATTGGATCTGGGGGCTGGTGTTCGGGCATGGGTCGAAGTGAGCGTGTAAACACGAAGGATGGGGTTGGGAGAGGGAGAGGGAGAGGGACTGGCCCGGGGAGCCCGGCTGGTGGAGGAGAGGGATAAGGGAGGAGGGGACATGCGGCGAGGTGGGTGGGGTGGGTGCGCGCTGGATGCGCGCGCAGCCCTTTCGTTCCTACGAGCATGCTGGCCGGTGCTGGGCGAAGGGCAGGACGGACAGAGGTCTTCCGGGGGACGCGAGACCTGCGATGGGTCGCGTCTCCCGATTGAGTGGCGCAAGACGATACGGCCCGCGGTTTTGCTCGCTTACTGCCCGGTTCGGGAGGGCTGGGAAGTCACTGGGCCATCATGTTCCTAGTCGATGGCTGCTTTTGGGGCTGTGTATATGATGGACAGTTTGATCACTCGCGTTTCGATAGCGGTTTGGCTTTGTATTATTGGCATTCAGGGCGTCAAGATGGAAGGGGACACGAGAAGTACAGGGCACCGAGGTGCATGGACATGCGTGCACTCAGCATGTCAGGAAAAACCAGCGTAGGCGTTTGGTCCTTTGAAGCATTGTTTTCTGCATCGTTCATTACCTCCTGATCTATGAAACGAGTATATTTTTGCAACGCGCTTTCGTTTTTTGAAATTATCGTATTGCAGAATCTACATCATACACACTCAAGAGAAACTCTCGTTACCCGTCTCAACTCCGATAACTCCATCCCATGCTCAATCCCTGCAAATGCACCGCCACGAACAAAAAGACAACGCAATCCATTCTTTCCCGTCTACTCCCAAACGTTGCTGAAAAGATCGTCACCACCGCTCAGCCCGGTCATCGGCTTAGACGTGGATGGGTTGGACGCAGCCGGCGCGGGTGCACTGCTCCATCCGCCAAAGTCGTCATCTTGGGCCACCGCGGGCGTCGCCGCAGATCCCCAGCCCGGCGACTTGGGAGCCGCGCTTGCCGTCGTGGTGGTGGTGGCAGGCGGAGCGGCATTGCTTGCCCAAACGTCGTTGGAGCCCCAGGGGTCTCCCATACCACCCAATCCGGATGCGTAGTTCACAGAGGTAGGCTGGGCCATGGGTTGAGCTGGCTGGCTCGGCGCAGCAGGAGAAGACAGATTGAAGGCAGAGTTCGTGGCGGCCGGGGAAGATATGCCTGGCTTCGCAGGAGCGGGTGCCGGAGAGCTGAAGTCAAGGCTGAACAGATTACCCTGGATGCTGGCCGCAGGTTTGGGAGGCGCAGCAGCTACGGGAGAGGCGGCGGAGGCAAATCCACCAAAACCACTGCCGATGCTGGAAGTACGCTGCTGCTGAGGTGGAGCGGGCTTTGCGGCCGGTGCGTCAAAGAAACCTCCGCCGCCGCCGAAACTGCCAAGTCCAGACCTGGACGTAGACGGAGCGTGGCTCGAAGCGGAGGACTTCGGAGTCGCGCTCATGAGATCTGCGAAGGGAGAAGGCTTCGGAGCCTGCTGCGCAGGTGCACCACCGAAGCTCAAGCTACTGAATGCGTCAGTCATGCCACCAAATCCACCGGCCCCAGACTGAGAGCCAGTCGGCGATTGTTGAAGACCTGGAGACCCAAGACTACCAAACGAGCCAGATCCAGTATGTTGATGCTTCACAGCGGGCTGAGCGGCCGGCTTCGCAGCGTAGAGGGAGAGGATCGACTGCTTTAGATCGGGACGGGAAGGCGCAGCAGGTGCCGAGCCGGTGGTGCTGGCAGGACGAGCTGGCGCGTTCGCCGGCGAAGAACCAAAGAAATCCAACCCCAGCAGCGAGTCACCAGGCTTGGTCTGTTTGGGCGCGGCGGCCTCAATCTTCGGCGGAGGGGCCCTAGCGACGGGCGGGCCAGTGCTCGGGCGTGAGGGGGGCGGATCGTCGCCGAAGATGTCCATGGTCGGCTGCTTCCTCACAGGAGCGGGAGCAGCATGGCTAGCAGAAGCAGCAGCGCGCTGCGAAGCGGAGCGCTCCATCTTGGCCTTCTCCTGTACGACGTTCAATGGCTGAGCGTCTATCAGTACCGCACCGGGGAAAGAGTACGAACATGATCGTAACGTACCACATCATCGTCGCCTTCAGTATCCAGGGTCGCAGGATCCGGCATGAGGCCGTCCATTACCCAGCGCTTCGAGTCGTACTTGGTGCGGATGAAGTTCTCGATCTTCCTTCGCGGGGTCAGTCGTGATGTTTCACTATACGTGTTGTCGTGTGCTTACGATTCCGAGGGAATGTGGCCCGGCGCGAGCTTTGCCTCCCAGTATCTGTGCCTGTCAGTGACTGCTGAATGTGTCTGCTTGATCCCAGCGCTCACTTATTCGCCCTGGCGTTACCCCACCGCAGCATGCTCTGCAGCTGCTCGTCCGTCCACGAATCCAGGTCAACTGACTTGACCCTGCTAATGTGGGTGCCCATGCCTCTGTGGATTCCGGAGCATCTATCATCGTCGTCAGCGTCGCCGCCCGCTGCAGTTGCGCAGGTGTCTTGTCAGGGGCTGGCGTACCGGATGCAGATGAAGACTCCCAGGTTCCAGCTGGCCCATCGTGGGTCTGCAGAGGCGGGTGTTAGCAGCTGCGCTCACTTCGTGGCTGGAATTGGCAGGAAGGGCGTACGCTTGTTCCTCTTGCAGTCGGCGCAGCTCTTATTGGCCTCGAGCTTGACCAGGCTTTTGAGCGTCTGGGTGTTTTGGGCCGCACGCTCGGCAGCGGGGTTGGGGGCGCGCCGCGACATTGCGGGGGCGAGTTCGACGAGCGCGGACGGTGCGAGTGCAGAGTGTGAAGGGCAGAGCACAAGACGAAGGCAGAAGTGGTAGGTGTGGTCGGGCGCTGGTCGACGGCCGAAGTTTGGGTTCCAGCTGGCCGCGCCCGGCGGGACCGTGTAATGCACTGAAGGCGGTGTCGACTTAGTCAGGCTCCACTTGGCTGCCGCCTTCCGCCCCACGCCACGCTAGCTCACTACTCAAACAAAGCATCGGGGAAGAAGAATCTCTCATTCACGCCTAGCATACATCGCTTTTCACATGCCGACTGAGAACGAAAAGCGCACGTCCTGTCGTTAGATGATCAAGCGCCCGGAACCCAACGCAGAAAAATAACCCACCGTGCTTCGGATCTGTAGTCACAGGGAACTCGCCACAGTACTCACTGGATTTCACAAGTTGCCGGGGCAGACTCGGGGTCTCATGCTGCTGGCCATTGGTTAACCACAATCACCAGAGGCGGCGGGAGATGCGTACTCGGTGCAGTTGGACATTGGACCAAATTCCGTGCTGATAGCATCTACTTTTCCCATCCCGTCCAGAACGCCTTGACCTGTCAGTTGAAAATGCAACAAGGTTCCATACCTCACCACCGTCCTCCGTACCCGCGGCCGCCCCTGTAGCCACCGCCCCCGCGGCCGCCGTACCCGCCGCCCCCTCTGTATCCGCCTCCTCTTCCGTACGAGCCCCTATCGCCGAATCCGCCGTCCATGTCGCCACGGCCGCCGCGCGGGTTGTCGTCGGCGTCGTGGCGCTGTGCCGGCGGCTTTCCCTTGAGCTCTTTCTGCAGCTGTTCGTATGTCTTGCGCATCTGGGCGTATCCGAGATGCATCTTTCCGTAGAAATGGTCGGCGAGACGGCGGTCGTTGTCGAGTCGACTGAGGTAAGCGCCGCAGACGTCGCAGACCTGCAGCTTTTGGTGGCCCGACGGGCCAGAGGTGTCGGAGAGGGCCTTGAGCTCGCGCTCGCGGTCCTCCTTGGTCTGCTTCGCCTGCTTGACCTTGAAGAACTCGGTGACGGCCTGGTTCACGGCACCCTCCTCGCCCAGTATCTGAATCTCCAACAGGCCGTTTTCGATGGTTTTCGACAGGTCGCGGATTTGAGTGAGCAGCAGGTTGGTCTGGCGGATTTCGTCCGGCGTCTTCTCGAGGCGGCGCTGAGCGCTGTCAATGCGGCGGTTGCACTCGTCGACATACTTCTGCATGTCGCGCAGGTAGTCGTATTCGAAGCCCCAGCGGCGTTTCTGGTCGCTGTCGGCGGCCTCATACTCGTTCTTGAGAGCCTCGCTGTGCACCTTGGGGCAAGGGCCAAAATCTTGCTTGGTGTTCGTGAAGAGGTCGTGCGGGCAGGTGCCAACCAGGTACGAGCGGCAGACCTTGGGGTCGGTCATGGACAGCTGCGGCGCGCGCGTGCCGGGGCCCGACATGAGCTGCTCGCCCATGAGCTGCTCTGCGCTCGTTAGTAGGTGAACACGCGCGGTAAGCGGGCGGCGCAGACGTACCGAGCAGCTTCCTCTGTTCGGCGGCCATGACGACGGCGGGGCGGTCGGTGGCGCAGGTGGGGATGCGGCAATGGGAGCGGTTGGTGGTGGTGTTGATAGAGTTGATAAGTCCAGCTGCACGCGCGACGGATTTCTCGTTTCCCGACCGCGGCTGTCGATCGCCCGCCGTCCCAGCGGCGCGTCACCCGCCGAACTGCATGCCAGCTCTCCCGCTGCCACTCCACGCAGCTGCCCACGGCTGAAGGGCCGCAATGTTTCTTCTCCGCTCCCTCTTCAGCCTGCTGTCGTTCCTTGTGCTGCTCGCACCCGCCAATGCTGACGGCGCCGACTACCACGAGCGCCTCTTGCTGCGCCCTCTCCCGCAGAACCAACTCCTCGCCTCCTTCAACTTTCGCAGCAACGCGTCTGCCTCGTCTTTCGAGCACCAGAACTTCCGCTTTTTCCCCCGATCGCTGGGCCAGATCCTTCAGCATGCTCACACCAAGGAGCTGCACCTCCGCTTCAGCTTAGGCCGCTGGGATGCCGAGCTATGGGGAGCTCGGCCATGGAATGGCGCACGCGAGGGAGGAACCGGTGTCGAGCTGTGGGCGTGGGTGGATGCAGAGACGGAAGAGCAGTGAGTGCTGCGAGACGTCGGGAAATGACTGTCAACTGCTCACTTGTTGCCCAGGGCGAATGCGCGGTGGCTGACGCTCGCCAACGCTCTCTCCGGCCTGTTCTGCGCCTCCCTCAACTTTATCGATGCCACTAAGACCATTCGTCCTGTCAAATCTTTCCCGCCCGAGCGCTATCCCCCGGTCGAGGTCGAGTCACTGGAGAACCTGCACCTTCTCCATGGCACCCTGCCGCACGAAGTCGTTTGCACCGAGAACCTGACACCTTTCCTGAAGCTGCTTCCGTGCAAGGGCAAATCAGGCATTTCGAGCCTGCTGGACGGGCACAAACTCTTCGACGCATCATGGCAAACCATGTCTATCGATGTGCGCCCAGTGTGCCCAGAAGACGGTGGCGAGTGCATCCTGGAAATGGAGCAGATCGTGGACATGGTCGTCGACATTGACAGGTCGAAACGCCCGAGAGGTACGTCTTTCGTACAAGCCGTCGCCTTAGACCTGCCCACTCACAATTAGTAGACAACCCAATTCCCCGCCCCAAGCCAATCGAGGAGATTTCCTGCGACGACTCCAAGCCGTATAACTCTCACGATTCTTGCTTCCCGCTGAGCTCCAAGTCAGAGCCCTCGTGGAGCTTACATGAAGTCTTTGGTCGCCCAATCAAGGGTGCGTGTCCGTTGACGGCAGATGGGCCCGACGCCGAGACTGTCTGTATCAACGTCCAACCCGAGCGTGACATCAAGGTCGAGACTTCTGCCAAGTACAAGGAAACTAAGTACGAGGACGGCTTCTTGAGATGCTATAAGCTGCCCGGTAAGTTGCGAGTGCAGATGCGACAGCACTTGAGATGCTAATGATAAGCAGCTGGCGTCGACTTCGATCTTGTCCTCCCCGAGCAGACAGTGGATACCATAGTCCCATTGGCTCAGCCGCCGCTATACGCGGCCCGGGCATTTACCGGCCACGGACAAGAACGTGGTGGCCTGCAGTCTGTCTTGACCAACCCGTCCAAGGATTCCGCTGTCGACCTAATTTATCTCGAATCCCTCCCATGGTTCATGAAGACCTATCTGCACACACTACGCGCATCTGTCACCTCTGAGAACTCCAAGGTCGATTGTCCCGAGTGCATCAAGGAGATTTACTATAGACCCGCGGTAGACCGAAGCAGAGGAACGCATCTCGAGCTAGTGCTTTCAGTTCCTGCGGACTCGACCCTGACATTGACCTATGATTTTGAGAAGGCCATCCTGCGGTACACAGAGTACCCACCGGACGCGAACCGTGGCTTTGATGTTGCACCAGCTGTCATCAAGCTCCTGAACCACACAGCTGACTCGGACTCAAGAGGTGTTTACCTCCGCACAACCAGTTTGCTTCTCCCGCTGCCAACGCCCGACTTTAGTATGCCATACAATGTCATCATTCTGACGAGCACGGTCATGGCTCTGGGATTCGGCAGCATCTTCAACATCTTGGTCAGACGGTTCGTCGGCGCCAACGAGGTCGCTACGTGGCAAGGTGGCGGCCTGAAGGGTGCAATCGCGGGTAAGATCCAGCGCCTGAAAGCAAAGTTTCAAGCGAAGGGGCCCAAAGCAGAGTAGATTACCTCAAGCAGCACGATATTCGTGCATTGGCTAATTGGAGAATGATTACCGCCGATGTCTTATCCAGCTGCGCGATGCACATGCAGGAATATGGACAGATTGAAGGCTGAAAGATATCTCGACACCCCCATTGGTTGAACGTACAAGCTTGACCCCTCTCGGCAGCAAAAGTTTTCTCTCGTATCAACAGCCCTGCTTCCTTACAATGTATTCTGCATGCCCTGATCCACCAACGGCTCCAGGCTACGAAGTCAACCTATTGAATTACCTTAATCACGCTCGAAATGATGGAAATCAGCAAGCCTACCCATGAAGCAGTCGACGTCTCCCCTGAGCCGATTCTATGTGCCATCTGCTCGAAACTGGATTTTGTGTCTATATTCACAAGGAGAACTTCGGATTTCTATCTTGCTGCTTCCGCCAAGATCCTGAGCAATGCCCGCTGCCCTATGTGTCAGCTTGTTGTGCAGACCACGAGAAACATTTGGGAAGAGGATGGATTCATTATCGAGCGTCGGTACCGCGTGAAGAGCGAGAGCTGGGCGACTGAAGAATCTACGCATTCGACGACTGATGCAGCAGCAGCCAGCCATTTTCACATTTGGCTCGGATACAATGCCGAGGACGATGGAGAGTCATACCACGGTGGGATTGCGGCGCTACAGTTATTCGAGGGCTGTGAGGTCCTCGCTTCTTGCCAGCAGCTGGCCCCGCGAGGCAACGGCGGTGGTTTTGCCGACGGAAAGCCACTCCTGTCTCGAAGAATGCTGAAAGAGCATGCCAGCATCGAGCTGATCAGATCCTGGCTCTGTGAGTGTGCCAGAAAACACGGCCACGAAAATCCTGGCTCTATCACCGAGCTCATCGGGCGGCATTCCTTCAAGGTCATTGATGTGCAAGAATCACGTTTAGTTTCTGTATGCGGGCCACTTCGGTATGTCGCCTTGTCTTACATGTGGGGGGGGGGGGGGGGCTCCCGCGAGCTCCGGATCTGTGGAGAAAGATGGCGGCACACCATCGGCGGGTACAGGCTCCTGCTCCCCAGACGAGAGCTCGCTCAATCGGAGAAACCTTCCCCAGACTATCCGAGACGCAATGGACCTTGTGGCCTTACTGGGTGAAAGGTATCTCTGGATAGACGCTCTTTGCATCCATCAAAATGATCCGAATGAAAAAGCCTTCTTAATCCCTCATATGAACCACATCTACGAATGCGCCGAGGTCACTATCGTCGCAGCGGCTGGGAACGGTGCAACCACTGGGCTCCCTGGAGTGGCGCAGACTGGGAGGTTTCCCGAGTGCTCCACTACATTCCGCACACGCCAGGGCGTGGTATGTCTCGGTCAGGCGCGTCCATCTCTGAAGAAGCTCATTGAGGAGTCAAACTGGAACACTCGTGGATGGACGTACCAAGAACGCCTGCTCTCTCGGCGTTGCCTCTACTTCACCGAGTCCGAGGTCTTCTTTACTTGCAACACCAGTGAGTGGCGCGAGAGCTACGTTTTGGAAAGCCACGAGCGGCAGATAAACTATACAACTTGTCCCATCGAAGAGACTCCCTGGACATCCCTCCATCCCATTCGCACATGGGACCCTCCAACACATTTGTCGTTCACAGGATCCACCCAAAGAAGCCTCGATGATTATATAAGTGCTGTGGAAACCTACGCAGGACGCAGTCTGACCGTTCCAGGGGACAAGCTGGCAGCTTTTGCTGGAATTCTGAACAAATTCGTCTCTGAAGCAGCAAAGGGCTCCGAGAAGCGTTCAATCCACTCCCACGGATTTCCTATTCGCTATTTCGAGCACGCGCTTCAGTGGCAGAGCTCCGGCCCGTCGCCCGAACGTAGCTCTACCGAAGGACTCTTTCCCTCTTGGAGCTGGGCCAGCTTCGGCGGTCCCGTGGCGTACCCATTTCGTAATCGTATTCAACAAGCTAGTAAGAGCTCCCCTTAGCCGAACAGAAATATCCTCATCGCCCAAAGAGCTCGCTCTGGCTGACACGCTATCCGTATTCAGTCCCTGGAGGGAACGTCGCACACGTCACGCTCGAACCGTTCCAGCTTTTCCGCTTCGAAACGACCGACATCCACGTTTTGGGATGGCTTTTCCGGGCCCCGGGGATAGACGAGGGCCCCTGGGACACGGTGGCGGACACACAACCGCCACCACTCTCCGGCGCCCCAGCCCCAACACTGACATTGAAGACTTTCTGCGTCGTCGTGAGCAGCCTGGAGGGACCGGATGACTGGGACTGCTACGATGTCTTCTGCAGCGGCGCTCAGCAACCCGTTGCCATGAACGTGGTGCTGCCCTGTGGAGCAGAGGAGATTGCCAACGGCGCTGCTTTCAGACTGCTGGTGGTAGGTGGCTGGGCTTCGGGTGCCGATGCCGTTTCAACGATCGAGGGCCTCTCTTGTCTTCTGACTGTTTCACGCGGGGATTACCAAGTGCGTTTCTGCAGAGAACCACTGTACCTATCTGTATACCAGTGGGACCAGCTCGAGTACTGCATCGAAGTCGTACAACTACGTTAGCATAGGAATGGAATCTTCAGCGAACGGGTTTTCTTTTTCTTCCATCTATTCTTAGGTACCGAGAAACATTGGATCAACCACACATTAGAGAAGTGACAGGTCCCAAGCTCCAAGGGTATAGCGCACCAAAGACTTCGGCGTGATCCTCAAAAACATTGCCCGATCTCGCCAAAGCGACCCCTCATCCCGGCCTCACACCTCCCGGCGCGCCTCTTCCTGCTTCCGCCTCAGCCTCTCCATCCGCTCCGCCCTCCACCTCGCCCCGTACGTCCACTCCGCCCACGCCGCCAGCGTCGCCGCAACCACAGCACACCCCAGCACCAAGAACAACGTGCCTGGCGTCGTCCTCTCCAGCGCAATCTCCGTAACCGACACCCCCACCGCACCCAGCAAGCACCTCGCCAAATTATTCACCGCCGTCGCCGCCGCGCTCTTCCCGGGATACAGATCCACCGTCAACGTGTTGTTCAAGTTCAGCACCGCCGTGCTGCTGTACCCGATCGCGAACTGCGCCATCAGCGGGACCGCCAGCGAGCCCGCCGGCGTCACGCCGTACCCGTAGACGACGACGGCGAAGGCGAAAATGGCCGTCATGGTGGGCAGTTGCGCGAGGCGCGCGCGCTCCAGGGGGAAGTCGGGCGGCATGTCGGATTTGGGCAGGCGGTGCTCTTTGGGCAGGCTGCGTTCGTATTTGTACGAGTCCTCGGTCAGCCGGAATTCCTTGTCCATCTGCCGGCCGGCGATCACGGAGCCGATGGCGCAGCCGATGCCGTTCGGGAGGAAGCAGGCGCCGATTCTGGTGGGATTGGGTTAGCGGGATGCGTTTGGGGTCGGGGGGTGGCGTGGGGTGGCGTGCTTGAGGGTTGAGAGGTGGTAGGCGTGTAGCAGGACGAAGGTCGTGCTGGCGCTGACCATGGAGAAGACTGTGTAGATGACGGCGCCGAAGAAGGGCGTGCAGGCGACTTCCTTTTCGAGCAGGAAGAGCATCGGCTCGAAGAAGATGCGAGGCGCCATCTTCTCCCGCACGGGTTTGTGTGCCGTTGTCGTGATGCCGTTCTTCCTCCACGGCGCCCACTTGCGGTAGAGTGGCTCGTACTGTAGTCCTGTCAACGGAACGGAGCCGTTGCCCGCGATTGCCCTTAGTGTCTCGGAGAGGAGAACGATTATCAGTACGACGACGAGGCTGCCGAGGATGACGAGTGTCCAGAAGATGGAGGGGAAGCCGAGAGTGCCGGCAAGGACGCCGCCGAGTACGGGTCCCATAGCCATGGAGAACTGGCGGACTGTAGGAATGTGAGCACGTGGATTGAGGGTAGAGACGTCCAGGAGAGTGTAAACTTACCTCCAGCAAATGCACCAATGAACCCGCCTCTTTCCTTTGCAGGAGCAATGTCGGAAATAACGCCGGCGCCTGAATACGTTAGCGAAGCGATTTTCTTTTCTTTTTTTCTATTTTCACAAGCGGTATTACCTATGGAGATGGTGGAAGAGCTCCCTGCAGCTTGTATAAAGCGGAAGAACATGATAACCCGATGTTTTGCGAGAGGGCGAGACCGATGTTAGCCCCAATGAAGAGCTGGTGGGTAGTCATCAGCGGATGGCCTCCAAGTGGTTGAGAAGGTTGCTCACCACCAACGTGTAAACCAGCACTTGACGACGACCCATGCAATCTGCAATTGGTCCCCAGAATGATGGGGCGACTCCTTGAGCAATCCTGGAAACGCATCAGTACAAGCCTACCCGTGATGAAAAATCCGAGGCCTACATGTAGGTCGTCACGGTCAGTGATGCGGCCTGGATGCTGGCCTCGATGGTATCGGCAATTTCATCGAGGGCGGGGAAGTAAATGTTGCTTGCTAAAGGAGAGAAGGTGGCTGCGAGAGAAACGAGCATGACAAGACTGTAGTGCGTCAGTCGAGGGAATGCAGCAAAGAAATGTTTGATGCGTACAGAAGCCTTTCTCGGTAGTCGAGCACATGGTAAGCATCTTCTCGATCTTCTCGTTGCCCTGGGGGACTGGTGATGGCCGCGGAAGGTGGACCGGATATCTGGAGCTCCGACTCTGCTCCCATGTTTTTCCGATCAAAGTGTGTGAATGTCAAGGTCGTAAATACGGAAGGGCTGAGGGTGCTCTATGGCCGTCCGTCCCCGCACGCTGACGTTATTGTAGAAGTTGAAAGTGGATTTCTCAGGATTATAGGCAGAAAAGAAGGACTAAATTACCTAGCCTTGACACTGGGGAGGTTTAACATCTGTCAAACCGACCTCCTGGATTGGGATGCCTAGTGCAGCTAGTCGACCTCACACACTCGTATTTGACTCGACGATCTCATGCCGCATTCGCTCACAATCTAACCAATAGGAGCCTGCATGTAGGATGATAAGGAGTCGAAACTCCTGGGTAGTTTCGTGGCTATGCAACTCCAGGACAATCGAGCGTATCACAACATGTTTGTTGATTCGACCCACAGATACGTGGTTGTTCACCGTCTTTCCCGTTCGGTACTTAGGATGCACTGCTGGTGTCGCCGGATAAGCAAGGTGCCATTGTGGTGCATTCTCAGTTTCAGTTCTAGGATCTGGAGCTTATTTATAGTTTTAGCTAGCTTGGCAGAGGCTTAGAGGCTGACGACGCCGAGAAAGCGTGATGCACGTGCACGAGGTGATTGGTGGGCTTGACAGTCGAGGCCGCGGGCCGCTAGCAAACCCCGGGGGCCTACTGGAAATCTGAATTCCCCACCATCTGGTCGGATCGACATCTTTTTGCGGCCCTCGCTCTTTCTGTCGTTCTCCGTGGATGAAGGGTCCGAGATGTAGCATGCACGCCTCTCCAGAGTCATTGCAACTGCCACACTCCCGGGCACGACGAGCAGCGGTTCCGGGACAAACCCGAACTCCATATGACCAAAAGCAGCATGCAGGTCTTCTTGCAGCGAGATGACGCTGCGAAGTATGTGCGACGCGTTTGATCAACTCTCTTGCTGCGGTTGACCACCACGTCATCAGCAGCCGTTGCGAACACCAACATTCCCTGCTAAAAACCCAGGCTATCGATGGCGGAGCAGAGCAGCTACCGGTCAATCCGTTTGCTCTTCGGCACTTTGTGACCCTCCCACGTACAACCAGGCAGGCCAACAATCCACTTTTCACTTGAGCAGGCCTATATGGGTGAATTGAGGTTAAGCAGACCATTCATATCGTCCGATTCGTTACGCACGTCAAGCCTACACATCCCATCCTACCGTCACTCACCAACCCCCCCTGTCACCCCTCCACCCCATCCTCCACCCCCTCCACCTTCGTCCCCTCCGACCACGCCACACTCACGCTCCTCGCCCCCTTCACCCCACCCTCTCCCTCCTCCCCACTCCACCCCTTCTCCACATCCCTGCCCCCGCCCCACCGCTCTGCCGCCGCCGCCTCCAGCACCGCGCTCCGCCTGTACTCCTCGTACCGGCTCGCACGCTTGCTCGACGCCGCCGACGCGCTGCCGGAGGAGCCGCTGGAGCCGCCGCATGCGGCGTCGAGGCTGCCGAAGACGGCAGGGAAGCAGCGTTTGAGCAGGACCTTGGCGGCGGGCAGGCAGCCGCAGATGATGCCGGCGGTCTCCTCGACGGCGGTGATGATGTGGAGGCGGGCGGAGTTGTCTGGGTCGTGTTAGGGTAGGTGTCGGCGGGGGGAGGAAACAGCGGCTTACAGAAGATGTCTATGGAGGCGAGGGAGGGGGGGAGGTAGATGATGCGCATGAGGGAGACGGCGAAGACGCTGGCGGGCGTTAGTGGATGAGTGGGCGGGAGGGTGGGAGGGAGGGGCGGGGCGCACCAGCAGCCGAATGAGAAGAGGATGATTAGGCCGAGGCGGTGCTTCAGCGGCATCTGGAGTTTGAAGAGGAAGTGTACGGGCCAGAGGTAGACGAGCAGGTCGCCCAGGCTGTTGAGGGCCGCGGCGGTGGTGTAGAGGGCGAGTTTGTTGATGCAGCCGTTGCCGGGGTCGAACGGCTCGTTCCAGAAGACCGAGACGGGGCTGGCGGCCGGTGAGGTGGTTAGTTGGTGTTTCTCGCTGGAGGATGCCGTGGTGGAGGCTTCAGGTGGAAGGGAGGGATGGGACTACTCACGCGCACTGGAACACATGCGCAAAGAACAGCGCCACGCCATACGTGCTGCTGTATCCGATCATGAAGTAGCAAAACAGCCGGTTCCTCTTCCCCGGGAAGAGCCCCAGGTACCCGATGCAGACCGAGATCTTTGTCAACGTCGTGATCGGATAGAACAGCAAAATGATCCAGTACGTATACTTTGATCCAATGTCAGCTCGACGAGTGGGGTTTGGGAGGGCACCGCATACCTGAAAACCGTCGGAGATTTCGGCCGGGTCCACATCCCACAAGTGGTAGCCCGTCCCCTTCGTGGTTGCCATGCTCGTGATGACCATGAGCGCAATGCTGGTGGCTGCCGCCAGTCCGATGATGAAGTCGTCCCAGCCGAACATGCGCGTCACGGCCAGCCGTGTGTAGAAGCGTGTTCCAACAAAAACCAACGTCAGCGCCGTCAGAGCCGCTTGCGTTCCGATCAGAGCCGGAACGAAGGTTTGGGGGCTGTCATGGGTGGGTGGAGGGAGGGTGGCGGCGAAGGGCCCGAGGAAGGACTCGAACGTGATGTTCGTCATGTTCGGATGCTTCCTTTGAGTGTTATTGGGATACTGTCATGGATGATTGAAGTGGTGAGGAAAATGAAATGCTGATGAAAACGAGGACGATGTGGGGGCGGGTTGGGCTTCTTGTACAGATAGTGGACGTTGATATCAAATCTGGCCATGTAGACATGTATGCACACAGACAGGCCGAGGCACAGTTTGAAAACGAGATAGTGGAAGTTGTATGCCAAATACAAGATGTGGGCGCGTTCCTGTGTGAAGAATGGAATATTGCTGAAACTGGCTACTGCTCGGGGAAGGCTGGGAAGAGGACGACGGTACGGTTCAAAGAGCCTTGGAAGGATGAAGAGTGATGGTAGTCTCTGCTCCTCCAGCCCCAGCATGGCCAATCAAGCCGTCTTGTTCTACTACTCTACCCCGGCTGCACTTTTTGGCGGCGCTGTAGAAGACCCCTGGCATGGCTCAGGCACGGTGGCGGTCGGGTGTTCCCCCGTCCCCTGCAGCGGTTGGAGGTGGAGGCTCACTCGCTGTGCCTATACAGATAAGACTGCAGCGGTACACTATTCCATCACAAGCGAGAGGGTAAGGCGATCGATCACAGCGACGACACGCTAAGAAGTAGCGCCCGTCGGGGCGCCGGACTTGCCGTCTCTCCCTTCGGTCAATCTGGGGTAGCTGGTAGAAAAAGCGCGCTTGTCTGCTGCTTTCGTGCGGGTGGAAGGGATGTTTTGGACACTGGCTGGCCATGAAGGCAACTACGCTGCACGCGGCGGGTAATCACGTCCACTAAGCGGGGAAAGGTCAGATCCATGGCCGGGCCAGACTTCGCTGAGGAGTGGAGAGTTCCGCATCGCTCTTCCAGAAGCAGTGGCGATCGCTTCACACAAGACAGAAGTGCAGGCATCGAGGTTGAGCTCAAAATTCGGTGGATTGAAGGCGAGCCACGCCGTATGCGGAACTGTGGAGCGAACGCTGCAGAGCAAAGAAGAAAGGGAACAGCACGGCGATTGGGCAGAGCGGCTCTGAAACACTGGCAGACGGATTGGTCCCTGCCAGCACCAAAACCCAACAACCTACGCTGATCAAGGGGCTGACACCATGAGCTTTGCCTTGCAGCGGAATGGCGGACTTTGGGTCCGAACTGCGCCACGTCCAGCGCCACCCCTCGCGGAAGGGAGGGCCAGCGGGCCTGATGAAGCCTCCCCACGGATCCCTCTGCAGCCCTCCGTCGCTTTCCCGTATCTCCGAAGCCCGAGCGCAGACGACGCCACGACGCCGCCCAAGCCTGGCCTCTCCTTTCGTATTGGCGCTGGCGTTCGGCCTGTCTTCCTCCCGTGTGGCTCTCTCTCGCTCGATGGCCACTGCACTGCCCACCTTCCTTCAGATCAGTTGTGCTATCGCGAGAGTCAATCCCACAATACGACCGTCAAATTTCCGGCTCTTCCCGACCGAGGCACTTGGCTTTTGCTTGGAAACTCATCTATTCGTCGTAGCTCTTCATGGACGCTGGCGTGGCAAGAATCGAAAGCGTCTAAAATTTTTGGTTCGAAAAAAAGGGACGGCCTGCTTGCGAGAGCGGGCAAAGAAGCGAACAAAACTGATGTCTAAACGGGGGTATAGAATTGAACGTTTGAGAATGCCGTCATCACGCGACGTGAACAACTTTGTAGTTGAAGTTGCAGAAGTCTGCGTCCGCCGCCACGTCCTCCTTGCTGAGGCCGGCGCCGATGACGGTGCCGTCCGCGTTGACCAGCTCGACCTTTTGCGCACCCGTCGTCATGCCCAGCACCGCCTCCGCGTTGAGGCCGGCCTTGCCGTCGAAAGACTTGAGCAGTTGCTCGCCGCTGTAGACGTTGATCTTGAGGCCCGAAGTCTCGGCAGGCAGCACGATGGCGAAGTTGACCGTGTCCTGCGCGTTCTCCCAGCCAACCGGCTTGCCCAGGTAATCGCCAGCGCACGAAGCGTCCTTGAGCAGAGGGCGGTACCACACCGCGCCCGTGAAGTTGCCGTTGTTGAGCGGCAGGATCTCAGAGACATCGGAAGCGTCCTTGTTCTTGTAGGCGTCGATGAACGGCGCGATGACGTCCTGCCAGGCCGAGTGGTCGTAGTTGTCGACGTACTTCTGGGTCGCTTCGCTGTTCGAGATGGACTCGTTCCACACGTTGCCAATGTAGTGGCTCTCGCCGGCGTCGTTCCACGTCAGGAGCATGACGAACTCGGGGCCGAGCTCGAGAATCTGCTTCATGCGGTTGGGAAGCGTGAGCTCTCCGCGGCGGTACCAGTTACCGAGGCCATCAATGTGCTTGAACTGGTGGGAAGAGAGGGCTAAACGCAGCTATGTCAACAGCTGTCTTCCAGAGGCAGGGGTGTGAGGTAGAACTTACGCATCAGGTAAGACTTGCCCGTGGCGTGAGCAGCGTCCAGACCAACCTTGTCCGTGACAGAGGACAGGATGCTGGCAATGCCATCGTCCTGCGACGGCCACGCCGTCTCCCAGCTGAAAACACCGTCGACGGCAGAGTACGTGCGCAGAGAGCCCATGATGCTCGAGCTTGCGGAAGCGCTGGAGCTGCTGTAGAGGCCAAAGTCCGAGACAAAGTAGGGGGTGACGCCGTCGGCCTCCATGCCGTCGCGGAGGTTCCTGGTCCAGTCGCCGCCGTTCTGCATGATGCCGCCGTTGAAGGTCGAGACGAAGGGCTTGCCCTCGAACTTGTAGTAGTTCTCGCTGACAGCATACTGCTCGAAGACAGGCAAGAACGAGCCAGGGTCCTGCTCGTTCAACACGGCCATGTCGAACGAGAAGAACAGGCCGAAGTCATTCTCGGAAGCGGCCTGGAAAAGGTACTTGATAGCATCCAGGGCCCAAGAGTCAACGACATTCTGGATGTTGAGGGCGAAAGCGTCCACTCCGAGAGCTTTGGCATCCCGGACATCGGCACGAGCCTGGTCAACAGACGAGAGACCGCACACCTAGCTTACATCAGCCGGAGGTCAGACCGGGAATGTCTTCTGATGCGTACCATGTAGTGGGCGAAGACGGCCTTGGCACTCGCGGTGGCAACCAGCGAGGCGCTCACAAGAGCGATGAGGAAGCTGGTGAAGGAACGCATGATGACTGACATAAAGCAATGAAGGAGTGACTACTGTATGTGATACAGAAAGGAGTGAATGGCTCAAAAGAGCTGTTGCTGAGAGCAAAGGAGCGTGGCCCTCGTCAGTCCAGTGACGAAAGTGCAGAGAGGTTCCAGCCGAAAGGTGACGATGAAACTGCATTTGGGGGGTCATTTTTCGTTATAAAGAGCTGCGCCAGAACGGCCCCATAGGACATTTGCGTGCGCCAATGAAGTCCGGGCTTGGTGTTTGATGAAGGAGCAGCTTGGCACCGGCCCTAACCCAGCGCGTGTGCAACTGGGCGTTTCAAACTGTGCGTCGCTGTCCGAAACGCGCTGCGGCGCCAACGCCCGCCACAGGGAACAGGGGCCATGTTCGGGCTGATAAGCGCTGGCTGACGGCGATCTCGGGGCGGCTCAGCACGATCTGCGGGCTGAGGCAGAGACAGAGCTCTTCGTGATAGCATCCCCGAGGCCTCCACGGTGGTGTTGAGGCGGTAGACAGCAGCAGGGTCTGGGGTTGGCTACCAGATCGTGTGGAAAACACGAGCTGCCAGCACCTTGCGGACCGGACCGCCTCGGTCGACTACGTTTCAGTCGCGCGTTTTGTGGTGTAAAGGACGGCTGGGCCCATTTGATTGGCCGTATTCGGTACGCGTTGGACCAGGGCGCTTATCATAGCTTCGAGGCGAGCTGTGGCTTTCCCCGCGCAGACCCTTGGCCATGCTCCACTTTGGGCCACTTGGTGATCCCATTGGTGGCGAGCGACGATCGCCCAATTTCCTACCTGGACCAATTGCTGACGGGGGCGGGCTGAGGCTCTCGACGGCGTTGGCCAATTGAGATCGGCGGATGGGTCGGCGCAGAGATTTTGAGGAGTTGCAGCCCTACAAGCTGATCTGTTGGTGGCATCGTCGGAATGCCCGGCGAACAGTCTGTGCGCGGGGCTTGGAGAAGGTGGCGTCCCGTGGGGTCTGGCGAGCAGTTGGACAGCCCAACAGCTCAGCTCAGCGCAACGCCTGCCTGCCAACACGCTGCGCGCGTGTTGGCGGCGAGGGCGGCGCGGACGTACACGTGTGGAGGAGAGGCTGGCGACATGGATGATATGGGCAATCTGGTATGTGAGGGCCAGCGTACTCCGTAGATTGTTCGGTGTTGGAATACGAGAGTTCATCTTGAGCGGAGCTCCACCGGCTAACGCCATCCATCCCGCCGTTTCTCCTTTGGGGCTCAGGGGCGCCACTGGAAGCGGTTGTCCGCCGGCGCGCGCCCCCCGAGACGGCCGCGGGCAAGAGAGTGGCCGAGGGAGCTGATCTGACGTGCGCGGCGGGCCTCACCCGGGGTCGGGTATCGGAGGGGCGCTTGTCGGGGGTCGAGCATGGCAGCGGCAGATGGTGTAACAAGCGCTCGTGGATGCAGGCGGGCGAATGGCGCGCGCTGGGTGAGAGCTGGGTGAGGGTTGGGTGAGGGTTGGGTGCGGGGCGGGGAAGCTTGTCGTCGAGCTAAAGGTAGGCGCGCGCGTCATCGCGGTGCCGCCGACCAACAACTCTCACTTACTCGCGCTGCTCGCAGGCCTACGCGGCTGCTGGTATCTTGATACACAAACATGGCATCCGGCGTACAGCTCGCCCAGTTCGTCGGCATCACCGCCTCCATGTTCGTGGCAGGTGAGCTGCGGTGCGCGCAAGACTGCCCGAACGACGTGCTGATCGCAGCTCCACCAGGCCAGAATTTCACCTTCTCCACCGCCGTGGTCCCCTCGCTGCTCAAGCCCCGCGCTTCTTCGCCCGCCGACGAGAAACACCTGGCTGCCCACTGGCGGACTGCCTACGTCGCCGGATACCGCCTCACGCCGCGGCCTCTGTTTGTTTCATGCCTTTCGTTCGGCTACCTGGCGTACCTGTCGCGCTCGAGTCGCCTCCTGTGCTCTCTTTATACTGCTGCTGCCGTCTTGGTCCCGGCGATCCTGCCCGTGCACACCTTCACCATCATGCGCCCTTACATCGGCGCGCTCTGCCTGCGCGCCGAGAAGCTGGCAGGCCCCGGCGAGGGTACTCCGGCAGAGACTCTGGGGAAAGGCGAGCCGCAAACCCTCAGCCTGGAGGAAAAGACGTCAACCGAGGACCTGGTGCGCCTCTGGGGCCTGCACAACGTCTACCGGTCCGTGACCGGCTTCGTCGGCGCCGCGCTCGGCGTTTGGGCCGCCCTGGAGCACGCGAGGATGCTCGGGGCAGGTGAAGTCGCTGGCCTTCTCACGTAACGCCACAAACCAGACAGGCCTGCGGCTCTTGCGCCCCTGAGTGCTCCGGGTCGAGCAAGTGCGGCCGCCGCGGTGGCTCCCTTGTGCCTTATAGCCTTGGTGCTACCTCGTATTGTGAACGTTGCATGACCGCCGACAAACTGCAGTATGCGCCGTTTGCTCCTCCTGCCCTCTGACACAATGCCAGGTCTAGCGTATGCTGATCGTCCGCTACCGTCAAAACTCGCCCGAGCGACGCCCTCTTCCAAGATGCCCCAAGCATCCGAAGTTGTGGCGCTGCAACGACGATGCATATTGGAATCCCCAAGGTGAGAGGCCGTGCCCCCGCTGACCCGGTCGAACAAACCCACTGAGATACGCCGCAGTCGCCTGGACTGTCGTCCGCCGGCAGCCCGTCTCCGCACGCGACTTCGCAGCTGAATCCCGCCACTGGTCCCTACATTGAGCTCCGCGACATGAAGGACGACGAGCACCGTGGATACCGCGCCCACGACGATGGCGTGCAAAACAGCCCACGCCCGGGCGACCAGCTTCCCGTCCAGCAAGACGGCGTGCAGGACATTGTCAACAGCTGGTGGCTCTTCGAGCTGTTTGCCTGGCTCATCAGCGCCGCCGCCATGGCAGTTCTCGTTGCCACGCTGGCGCTCGCAGACGAACATCCGCTTCCCCACTGGCCCATGTCGATCACGCTGAACTCGTTCATTTCCATCTTGGCAACCATCGTGAAGGCTGCCATGGTCGTGCCAATTGCTGAGGGCATCAGCCAGTTGAAATGGCTTTGGTTCAAGAAGGCGGGTGTGTTGAAAGACATCCAAACCTTTGACGAGGCCAGCCGAGGAATGTGGGGAAGCTTAAAGCTCCTGATGGGCACCAAGGGAGTGTATGCTGCATTAGGAACCAGTTGCGCGACTGTCGGCTGACTGATGACTAGACATCTCGCAAAACTTGGCGCTTTCCTTACCGTCTTTAGTTTGGCTGTGGATCCGTTCATTCAGCAGATTGTCACGTATCCCACCCGCCGCGTGCCGTCTGGTCTCAACTCGACTGTGCCTATTGCGTACAACTACAAGGACTACGCGTACGGATCCATTATGGCATGTGAGTATTCGTGACTATATGCCAACTACCCTCACCGCCGGCACTAATGCTGCACGCAGTGAAAAATCCTACGCTGTCCATGAAGTCAGCCATAAACTCTGGCCTCTACGACACTAATGACGATCCGCTCAAGGACTTTGAGATTACTCCTTATTGTCCCACCGGCAACTGCACTTGGCCAGAACCGTATCAGTCGTTGGCAATCTGCTCCAAATGTGCCAACATCACGGAAAGCCTTGATAAGAAGTGCACGGGATCAGGCATGTTGGAAACATGCACGTGGACTCTGCCCAACGGCTTCCTGCTGGATGGGTTCTATCGGGGAAGAATCCACATGAACAGTACCGGCCAGGTTGACTCGATCAATTTCAACGGCACGCAGGCTACTCTCACCACCGTGACGACAATTCGCAGCCTGCACGATCTCTCCTCAACGAACATTCTGGGTGCCACGGCCCAGGAATGCGTTCTGTACGCGTAAGCGAACTCTTTTGCTCCGATTTCAAGGGCAAAGGACTAACCTGCGCCTCGCAGCTGCGTCCAGAAATATTCAGCACGGGTTGAGGCGGGTAACTTCAGCGAAACGGTCACTGCCAGCTACACCAACAGCACGCAGCCGCAGACCAGCGACAACATCACCATCACTCCCGACGGCAGCACGGAGCAGTACATCATCGAACCCTACGCCTGGAACGCCATCACCCAGCACTTTTGGAGCATGTGGGACGGCAATGTGACGGGCTCGACGGGCGAGTCGTCGTCGTCCAGCGACATCGCGGACGCGCTCTACCAGCTCGGCGACTCGGGCACCGGCGACGGGTCGCCCAAGCCCGGTGGCATGAACCTGACGATGGCAGCGATCGCAAAGAGCATGACGCACCTCCTGCGCAACCAGCCGCTGCAGAACAAGGCGTACGCCAGTTCGGCCATGTTCGACCGCAGCACGGCAAAGGGCATGGCGTGGACAACGCAGAGTTTCGTGCACGTGAGATGGCTGTGGATCGTGCTGCCGGCCGTGCTGGAAGTCCTGACACTGGTGTTCCTGCTCGGCACCATCCTGCGCAGCAATGCCAGCGGCGTCGCTATCTGGAAGAGCTCGACGTTGGCACTTCTGAACATCCGAATGATCGACGAAGACAGGCAGGCGCAGGGAGGGGGGCCCAGGGAAAATGCTTCGGATCTTGCTACGGGGAGGCTGGGCCAGCTGAATGAGTGGGCGAATAGGTCGGAGGTACGGCTGCATAGGAGCGAGACGGGGACGGAGTTTCATCTGCACAGGAAGGTGTAATGGTTTGGTCTGGGCAAGGAAGGCATCAACAAGGTGTTACGAGGCGTAAAGACTGGGTGGGTGGGAGGATATTACACATCCGTATAGACATGTAATTGAGGCTTTTTTTTTCTGGTAGCCGACGTCTCTCATGGAGGGTCAGCATGGCCGACGAGATGCCATCATGGTGAGTGTACGGTTCAGCAAAGGAGCGTCTTACTGACGAGGAGTTCGCTACTCAGGCAATGAGAGCTGCTACAGCGCCAGTCCCTGACGAGCAAAAGGAGCGAACGGACGCACGGGCAGCCACTTGCAGATTGCGATTGCAGCACGAAACAGAAGACGGTCCCCACCATCGCCCAACTAAGACTCATCGTCCTCATCCCACTCGCCATCATTGTCGTCGTCGCTTTCATCTTCGGCGCACGAATCATCAAACTTCCGCTTCCGGCCTTCATCACCTCTGCGCCACGAAGACGCACAATCATCAGCGCCAAAGCAATACAGACTGTTCGCGTCACGGGGAGCCGAGCAAGGAGAGGATGGGGCGAGGGGTCCTGCTGGTAGGAGCGGAGTGGAAGGCGGCGAAGCTGGCGTGGAGGTCGTTGTTTGGGTGGTTCTGGCGCTGGGCACGACGGTTCTGTTTTGTTTTGACGAGGTGGAGTTTGGCGGTGGGGCGGTGGTTTCCCCGTGCATCTTTTCGCTTTCCTTTTCTTTCCACCGTGTCACCAGATGTTCTCTTTCTCGAAGGAGCCGTGGTGGAAATGGGTAGCACTGGACGTGTGGGCGTGATCGAGCAGGCATTCCTCTTGCTTCTTCTCTTTGTACAAGCATGTCACGTTCTTCGCGTTCTCTCACATGCCCCACGTGGCTCTGGCTCCTCACATGCGTCCAAAGCATGGCCTCACACCTGCTCGCTACATCCATCAGGGTGTGCACCCGCTTCGGCCAGCAGCTTCTTTCTTCCGCAGCCGTAGCCACATCTACCGGCCCTTCGTTTGAATTTACAACCCCGAGCCCTCGAACCTCACACAACTCCACGACTCTTCGCCTTCTACTGGAATAACGGCAGCAAAACCACATCCAGCCCGCCAACCATAGCAACTCACCAACTCCGTGATGGACAGTGCTTCCTCAACCTCCCCGAGCGCGGTGAAGCCCGCATCTCGCACGCCAACCCCGAACAATTCCGGCAAGCGCGATGCGACCTACAGTCGGGCCAAAGCGAAGGACATTGACGACGACACTCTGAAAACGGCCTTGGAGCCTCCTCCGGAGAACTGCCTCGCAGGCGCACAAACTGAGAAGATCCTGCACCTTGGAATTTTCGACCAGACCATGATTCGAAAGGATATTCCCCTCATCTTCTGCTTCTCCATGCCCGACCAGCGTAAAGAGACTGTCGGGCTCGCCACTGCGGCTCTCAGGTACGCCTTGCAGATGGCAGTGCAGCGCTGGCCGTTCCTTGCCGGACGACTGCACGAAGAGAACGAAGCGAGTTCTCCGAGGAAGAACCTGCTCGAGCTGCGGTACTTCGACCCTCCTGCAGACGTCGTCCAGTTGGGCGTATTCCATGCTCAGACCCTCGGCAGCCTCCGGACCTTCCAGGAAATGTCGGACATGGGAATGCCACCGAGTGCTCTTGACGGCTTCCTGTTGACCGGCAGACCCCAGTCGTGCGACCTGGACCTCTCACTCCCTGTCCTGAAAGTCCAGCCCAACTTCATCAGGGGCGGACTCCTGCTCGCGTTTGCTTTTGCCCATCCAGTGTTGGACGGCGTCTCAATGCGGCACTTCTTCGATCACTTCGCACACTGCATGCAGCAGCTACCTGTGGACCAAGGCCAATCCGCCATCCGCGCTTACCTCCTCGACCCAGCACGCCCAACCACCACACCACCCGAAATCCACCCTCGCATCCACCCAACCTCCCAAGCCCCCCTCCCCCCCTCCCCATCCCCGCACCTCTGCCCCGAACTCAACCCCACCCCCACCCCCCCCACCCCCTCCACCCGCAGCGCCCCCACCGCCCGCCTCTTCACCTTCCCCGCCCGCCTCATCGCCGACCTCAAACCAACCATCACCCCGCACCTCCGCGCCCAATCCCTCCCCGGCTGGGTCTCAACCCACGAGTGCCTCTCCGCCCTCCTCTGGACCGCCATCACCCGCGCCCGCTCCCCCCACCACCCCCCCACCGCCCCCACCCGCTTCTGCTGCACCGTCGACGCCCGCCGCCGCCACCCCGCCGCCTTCCCCCCCGCCTACGCCGGCAACGCCGTCGCCTACGCCGTCGCCACCCTGCCGACCACCTCTCTCTCGGACCTCGCCGTCGCCACCCTGGCTACGGCCGCCGTCGCCATCCGCGCCGCCGTCGCCGCCGTCGACGAGACGGCCGTCCGCAACAGGCTGGCCGCCCTGCTCGCCCTGCCCGACCCCGCCGCCGCGCTGCCCGCCCTCGCGGCGCACATCGATATGCGGTGCGCGGGCGTGTTTCTGACGTCCTGGACCGCGTTTGGGGCGGAGGTGGCGTGGGGGGTGCCGGGGACGGAGGGGGGCGGGGGGGTGGCGCGGTGGGTGCGGAAGCCGTGGTGTGCGAGCGAGGGGGTGGTGAATGTGTTGCCGCGGCGGGAGGGGGAGGGGTGGGAGGTTTTGGTTGGGTTGGAGGAGGGGGAGATGGAGGGGGTGGTGGGGGTTGGTGGGGTGGGGGGTTGGGGTTGGGGTGGTTGAGTGAGGGGTGACAGGGGCGGTGGGCAGTTGGTGGTGGTGAGTGGAGTGAGGGGGGGATGCGGAAGCGAGGGGTGGTGGGGGTGCGGTTTGTCTGCTGGTGAGGGCGCTCTTTCGTGGCTGCGAGGTGGTGGTGGTGATGGGCTTGAGCGGCACGGATCTGGTGGTTTGTTGCGCCGGGTGCTGGGCTTTGCGGGGGTGCTTGACGGACGAGAGGTACGTCGGTATTCACGGGTGTTTGTCGTGTGCGTGCGAAAAATCCCACCTGCAAGGCGCGCTACTTACAGCACGGCTGCGGAGGGCGGAGGAGCACTTCAGCCCTGCGATCGCCAAGGAATGCCAAACCATCCCCTTTACACGTAACCACAGAGACTCGAATCTCTCCCGGCTATCATTGCTCCGTACGTCTCCGGCCTGCTGAGACCTCCGTTTTCCTGCTCGACCCCCATTCCCGCCCCCTCGCTGCGCGCTTTCTCTCGTCCGCCGGAAACCCCTAACTATCCCCCAAACCACGTCTACGCTGTACATACGAGTGTCCTAGGAGTAGCGCCGGCGGCACGGCGGCCCGGCCATGGCGACGTGTGCACCAAGCGGGTGCATACGAGAATGCAATGCCCCTGAGTTGCTGCTGCTCGTCGACCGTATCCTGCGTTCGTCTGGCTCCGGGTTGCGGGGGGCTGAGGGAATGGGGATTGAGTTTGTCACGCAAGTCGTGGAGCGGTTGCTGATGGCGGGTGGGAATAGTGTTCGTCGTTGATGTACGTGACGGATCCGAACCATGGTGTATCTACAGAGCACCTCCCGAGCCCTGAGAGCCAAGCCTCCTCCTCATCGCACCAGAGATCTTTCACGATCAAACTAGCTCGCCGGGCACTGGATGACCTCGGCGACCTCGCTCGTGCTGCAGTAGCCCGATGAGATGTGTGCCTCGGCCTTGGCACAGTCGTTGGGGTCGCTTGCGTCGCTGCGGCTCCCGTCAGCACATCAGCACACTTTGCAGGCGATGTCTGGCGTACCGCTGAACGTCCAGGAAGCACCAGCTCAGGGTGTCGAGGAAGGATCCGTCACCGTCGGTGATGAAGATGGGCTTGTTGCCGTTCTGGTGCGAAAGACGGATGCGGGTCAGCAAAGATAGCCCTGCGATGCCCACGATACGTCAACTGAGGGAATTCTTGCTCACGTCGGTGGTGAAACAGCAGGTATGGAGGTCGTCCTTTCGGGCTGAGAGGTCGGTGGCTGGGGCGGCCAGCGCCAAGGCGGGGATGAGGGCGAGGAAGACGGTCCGGACGAACATGATGACGGGTGGTGTTTGGGAATTGTTAGTGTAGTTGCTGGGCGTGGTTACGTGGGGCAGAAGCGGCTGCGCGGCAGCGTCTCTTAAGAAGTCGTACCTGCTGATTGCCCAGGCCGTTGATTCGTTCGTTCGTCAGGCTTTCCATGGCGATTGCATGGCATTGCCATGGCATGGTAGAGGCCTTTGTCAAACTGGTAGAACGGTGTGTTACATACAGCTGCACAGGCGCACTTTGATAGGTTCGCTTGCACGATCGACCCCAATGCGCACATATACGGCCAACGTCGGATGGAAGGCCGGTCCGTTTATAGGAGGGCCGTTTGGAGGCCCTGCCATAATGGGCTACTTGCCAGCGCCGAATGGGTACACGTGCCTTATGCGCGCTCGCTTGGGTGAGAACCCGCCGTTGCGATTCAGGAACTTCACCAGGGGGGGGGGGGGACTTGGGACCCCGTTGGCGATTCGCGGCGCTCCCTTCGAGGAGAACGAGACACGGCCATCCTGCCTCCAAGGTGGCTCGAGGGGCAGAACCATTTCCGGGGCTTCCGCCTTTTGATAAAGAGAGCGATGCAGAACGGACGCAGAAAAGATCATCCAAAACTTAATCTCGCTCCGCGGAACCTTATCTCGATCATCATGCGTTTCTCCATGTCTTCTTGCCGGCCTTGTTTTCCTGAGCACCGGCGTCCTGGGCGACGGGTGCGATCACGGTAGCCGCATCTCCAGCATCCGCTGTGCAAGCGCTCTCCAGGATCGCCTGGAGCATGTTTGATTGCGTGCCGACGCGAACTTTAAATACGCGAGCGGAAGGAACCTTTGCTGCGTGGCCTTCCTCTCGAACCTTGAAACTGTACGCACTGGCCAGAATCCGCGGTGCAACGGGCGAAACTCCCAGGCCGGCAGCTTCTCGATTTTCCGTGGCAACTGCCAGACTGCGGGCACTGGCTACGGTGACGGCGGCGTGAGTTCTCCTCAAAAGCCTTCCGGAGGTAGGAGAGTCTGACGATAACCCTCGTCGATAGATCCCTAAATGCGGCGGACACTGGATGACCAGATGCCTCTCCTGCTCCAAGCTAACTTTTCCAGTGCGTTTAAGCATCTTCGGAACCTAAGTTTATCGCGTGGTGCGATAGGAAGGCATACAGACATTGATATTCAGACGGCGGTGGACGAGAGGAAGAACGAAGTCCCTCCACGTCGCCATCAATAGCCTCATTTCAGGAGATAGTATCATTTGTACTCAAGCTTCAACAAGGAAGAATGCGCGAAAAACACCAAGCGCGGTTGCGGCGACGGAAAAAAACGCCCAAGACCACCAGCTCGAAGCTCTGATCCCCAAACGCCATCACCTCACGTGACCAGATACCCCTACAGGATCGGGGAGAAAAAAGCGAAACCCACCAAACCGCCCACAACGTGCTCGACGGCGAAAACAGGAAACCGAAGATGAATAGAGCGAAGTACAGAGAATGAGGGTATCTTGATTTTTATAGACTGCTTTCTGTGTCTATGTATGTGATATGTCTTGTTGTTGTGTGTTCCTCGTTATTTGGATTAAAACCCATTAGACCTCTAACTTTCTATATACAGGGAATATTGTATCGACTTGGCTGTGAAGTCTGTAAGAACCAAATATGAAAAAAAAAAAGTAAAACAAAATGCAAATGCTAAAGACGAAAAAAACGCTTGCTTTAAGGCTTCATGAGCTGCTCCTTTCTGAAGAAGGTTGCAAAGCCGACGCAGAGGCCAAGCTGCATCAGGAGGCAGATCCAAAAACTGGCGCTGGCCAGGCCGTCGGCGCCAACGATGGCGAAGTTGGGGAAGACGGAGCCTGGGCCCAGTCTGTTGGGTGCCGTGGCGCGGCCGATAATGGTTGCGACTGAGCCGATGAATTGGGCGGCAATCAGGGAGAAGGTGTTGTGGAAACGTGTCATGGTCTGCAGGAGCATCATCCCGAACCCGACGCCCTGGAGTGCGTCGAGCACGCCGAGCCAAAGCCAAAGGGCGCGGGCGAGGAGGGCACCGGCCGTGCCGTTGCCAACCCAAGGAAGGTAGTTGGCCACGCCCGACACACCCCAAAGCATCTGCGCCCAGCGCGGAGCGCCGACACCGATGGCAAACATGGGAAGAATCCAAGAGTGGGACTTGGAGAGCCGGCCGAGGTACCAGAGGAGGGCAGACCAGAGGATGATGAAGAAGAAGACGACGAGGATGAGGATCTGCCAGCCGCTGGCGTGGTTGGTGGTCCAGAGGAAGCGCCAGTTGCGACCGTACGGCGCCGCGAGCCAGTAGTTCTGAACGAAGACGGTGACGAAGAACCAGATAATGATCTTACGCTGGTAGAGGGAGCGGTAGAAGGAAGGCACGTCACCAGGGATTTGGCGGTAGTAGTTGGGAAGTCCGAGGTAGACAATGACGCCCACAACCCAGAAGACAACAGCCAGCGGCAGACAGACGCCTGCGATGACGGCAGTGGGTGTGTAGGTTGACGTCTCAACGCCCGAGTCCGAGAGCTGAGTGAGTGCAGAACCCCAGTACCAGAGCGCACTGACGTAGATCTGCTGGGTACCCTGGACCAGACAGGCGCGAAGAACCCAGGTCTGGATAGGAGCACCACCTGGAAAGAGTTAGTCCTGCATGCAAGAGCGATGTTGGGTAAAGCTTACCTTCTTCACCGAAGTTCAGCGCAAAGTAGATAGAACCACTGGCCGATGCAACCGTGTAAAAGCCGGATCCCACCCTCTGCGCCCATGTCTTGCCGATTGCGTCGGCTGTGAAAGGAGCAATACCAACACACATGAAAGCCAGGCCGTAGAATGCGAAAGGAATCGAGAGAACGTAGTAGGACTTGAGCCTCCGGTAACCATACCACCACAACACCGAAGAGACCGCGTAAATCGTCGCGATGATGTAAAGAGTCGTGGAGGATTGACCGACCTCTCCCGAAAGCAGAGATACCTGGTACGAGTTTGCGGCGACAATCTGGCCGAAAGCAAGGAAGAGCGAGTAGATGGGCCATTCGCCAATCTTGTACATCATGAACTTCTTGATTCCGGTGGGGGTGTCGTAGCCGGCGCCCAGCGGGTGGGTTTCGTCATAGGAAGAGTAGCTGCCGTCGTCCATTTCCGTCATGGTATCGCGGCCGCCGAAGGGGCTGTCTGGCCTGGCCGATCTCAAGGCCGAAGGAGACGGACTTGACGGGCGCGTGCCAGCAAGACCCAGCGAGAGCATGGAGCTGTCGTCGAGCGACTTGCCCAGCTTGGCATCGCGGTACGTGTTGAACCACTTCTTCTCGCTCTTCACCAGGATGTCCTCAATGCACAGCTGGTTCTCAGACGTGCCTGCATTGAGCTTCTCCAACTTCTTCTCGAACTCTCTCGAGAAGTAGCCGTTGGCGTCGGTGAAGGACGGATCGACCTTCTGGAGAGCCATGTCGTGACGCGCTCCCACAACCGTGTCCAGACTGAGGATGGACGAGTTGCTGAATGTGGTGTTGAAACTAGCCACACTGCCTCTGTCCGCACCACCGCCCAGATTAGCGCCCAAAAGCGGCGGAGGGGGTAGCAGTACATCATGCTGGCCAGGAGAAGAGCCTGGGGAGTTGAGCGCAGGAGAGTAGATGTCGTCGGGGCGAGGAGACGATTGTCCAGGTGAATGCGGGGGAACGGAAAGATGTGCTTGTGAGGCAGGACGAGAACCAGTTGGCGTGCCGAATCCGAAGGACGCTTGGGAAGCGTTGGGCGAGCCTTTGGGAGACTTGAAGAGACTGAGCATGGAAGGGGACCTGAGGCCAAGCCCCTTGTGCTTGCCGGCCTCTTTGTCTGAGATCTTGATACACGTCGTCTGGAGGGTTTCCAGATCCTCGACCCACTGGGCGACGGGGAAACGCTGTTTGGCCGAACGAGCACGCATCTTGGCCCTCGTTTCGGTGTCGGATGCAAGAGCATCGTGGATGGCAGATTTGAACTGGCGGATCAAATGCTTGGGAGTCATCGACTCAACGGTGAACCACCAACCGGGCATTTGACCCAGACCACCGACACGCGCACCGACACCAAGGGCGCCCTTACGACCGAATTCGACAGCGACCAGACCGAAAGGCTCGTCACGGGACGGAATCAGAGCGAACTCAGCACCGCTGAAAATGAAGGGCGGCAGAGCAGTGAACTCGGGCTTCGAGTAGACACGGCCGGGGAACAGCTCCATGATCTTCTGCAGCTTGATGGCGGCGAAGCGACCGTACAAATCGATAACGGGACCAACGCAGACGAGCTGCACCTTGGGGTAGTTCTTGAGGACCGAGGGGAACACGTCGGCAATGAGATCGACACCCTTCTGCATGGACCAACGACCGACGAACACGAAGAGTTCGGCGTCGGGATCCTGGTTCAGGCCGGCCCATTCTTGCGCTTGCCTCTTCAGATCGCCACGTCCAGCTTCGTACTTGGGATCCACGGGGACGTCTTCGAGCGCCTTGTCCGCGTTCCTGTCCCATTCGGCAGTATCCGTAGGATCCGGGTTGGGAAGACTTCCAATCTGCGGCAGACCCCAGAAAATGGGGTAACGAGCAAACGAACGCTTACCGTACTTGCGAGACACACCCACGGCACCGAAACCTTTTTGGTGAATGCGGAGATAGCTGGCAGCAGCGTGAAGCAGGTTGAAGACTTCGCCGAACTGGACGTACCGCTTGGCAATCTCCTCTTCCAAGTTGAAGACCTGGCAAACTTCCTTGATTTGCGTGTGCGTCCGCATGGGCCAGAGACCCTGGAACTCGGCGTTGTGCAGCGAGAGGGCGCAAGGAATGAGGTTGGGCAGGAGGTACAGCGGGGCGAGAGCTCCATGGTAATCGTTGATGTGGTACAGGTCGATCTGAGGGAACCGCTTGACCGTCTCGGCGATACACTGGTTCCAGGCGGAGTAGTAGATACCACTGTCGAGGTCGTCCATACGAGGCGGGTAGGGCTCCGACTTGGTCTGCTGGCGGAAAACAGGCGCGTCGAGGAGAACGTAGGTGATGTTGCGGAGCTGATGGATGCCAACGTTGATCTGGTAGATCTTGTCCATGACGGTGATGTACATGGGCTCAGCGACCTCGTCAACGGGATAGTCGACACCACCAACGCAGGGAACAACCCAAATCAGATCCTGGTGGCCAAGAGACTTGCCCATGAGCTGCGCCATGACACCGAGACCACCAATCTTGATCTTGATGCCCCAGTCCTCGATATCGTACTCCATCGTGGCGATGAGAACAGCACGGCGCTTACCGCCACCGGCCTCTGCGGCGAGAGCACCGAGGTCGGGAGAACCCGGCGCGCTGGTGACCTGGAGGTTGGGAGTGGACTCCATGGCGGCCTTCTCGTACTCCTGCTTTTTCTTCATCCTCCGACGAAGGGCCAGAGGGATCGACTGCTTAGCCTGCTGTACAACACCGCTGGTGTTGAACTTGACCTGGTAGAAAGACTTCATGTAGCCGTAGATGACGGCGGCAGCCATGAGAACTGGGATAACCCAGAGCAGGATGAACAGGGCCAGCTGAAGGCCCATGTGACCAACCGGCATGAGGGTCAGAGAGCGACCATCGTACGATACAACGACCTTGTACGCCGTGTAAGGCGAGGATGGAGCGCCGCTGATATTGACAGTGTTGGTGATCAGCGAGGACGGAGGGAGGCGGTCGAGAATGCCGTCGCCGTCGATGTCACCGAAGATGTAGGACTGGTCGGGCTTGCCATTGGGATCCATGCCCCAGACGTTGAACTGGAACTTGGCCGGCCACTCGGTGTTGAAATCGAAGTGCCAGCCGCCAGTCTCGTTGACATTCATCTTGTTCTTGAGACCGGCGTCGTAGCCGTACTGGTTAAATGGACCGTTCACAAACAGATGCGGGAAGGCGCGGATTGTAGTGCTATCCAAATCACCCTCTTGCTGATGCGCACTGCTGGACGTGAGACGGCCCCAGTACTGCACAATGACGTGCTCGCCGGTCCATGCCTGTTCAGACGTGCCCGTCCAGTTCTTCGCGGGCATAGTGTAGTTGTCGCCCGTGTAGACTTCCCAATCGGTCCACGACGAACCCCAGTCTCGCGACGCGCGGAACCTGGCGGCTCCCGGGGCGTTGTGCTGGACGATCAAGTCGTCACCGTTCTGGCCAACGAGGGTGGCCGAGAACTTGGCGGTTCTGGGGAACACAATGGGGTTGTGCTCGGTGCCAACGCGGATCAAGAAATGATCGCGGGATCCGGTGGCCGTTCCCGCGGTCGTGGTCGCATTGGTGACGGTGATGCGGTGGACGCCGTGTGCCACGTTCTTCAGCGTCGCGGAGTACATCCACGCGCTGGGCAGAGCGCCGTTGTAACTCCACTCAGTGGTGTTGCTCAGAGTGGTGCAGTTGACGCTGCCCGTGTCAATCGTCGGGGACGAGCCGTCCGCGGAGTCGGAGTCGAACGAAATGGCCTTAGTGAGAGAGTCACAGCTCATCGCCTGCGAGAAGTGGAGTTCGATGTCGACTTCTTCCTTATCCGATGGGCTGCCAGTCGACTTGATGCGGTGGTCATGGCCAGGCACAAACTTGGTGATGGTGGGAGAGGGATCGGCAAACGCGTCGACCGGGACGAGAGCCTTGAACCCCCACTGCTTCATTTCAATGGAATCAAGACAACCGTTGGAGTCGGTCTGATCCTCCAGACCAAGTTTGAGCGGCGACGACTTGAGCGTGTACTCCTCGTACGGGTAGAAAAGGTTCTTGACCGTAGTTCCAGTGTCAAAAGGCGCAACCAGAGACTTGTTCGTGTCGGAGCAGTCGAAATCGTACGTGGTCGTCGTGTTGTCGTTGCTGTAGAGCAGCCAAACCATCTGGTTGCCCGCACCGGACGTGTCGGCCGAGAAGTCCTGGAGACCCTCGCGGCGTCTCCTCACAACACTACGCAGACCCATCTCGGTGCCCGTGCCGTTCGAACCGGGCATGTAGATCCAATACGTCTGGTTCGAAAGCTTCTCAAGCTCGAAGCCATCGTTCAGCGTCGGGAACTGCGCTCGCAGCTCGTACATGCGCTTGATGATGTTTCGAACGGGGTGCGAGGGATCACGGTGGTCGAGGCTGACGTTGTCGTCAATGCACCCCTTTTTCGCGGCGTCGAGCGGGAAATTGGTGTACTTGGTGAACGGAATGCTGTAGCAGCCGTGGTCTTGCCACGCAAGCGACGAGGACAGCGGCTGTCTGCCGAAAATGTAGTTGTCCGCTGTGCTCTCCAGGACGTAGTTTGCCTGTTCCTCGCCCCAGAACAGAAGAGGAATTCCGGGCATGACCATGGTCGTGATGAAGAGACCAGCCAGGTTCCTGTCGGTGCCGTTCGTGATGCCTGGCCAGCGGAAAACGTCCTGGTTCGTGGCTCCGTACAGATGGCGCGGGTCCATCTCGCCCGTGTTCGTGTTGATCAAGTCGTTGGTCTTGACAATCTCGTTCCACGCGTCGACCCAGTCGACCGGAATGTCCCTCTCGGCCTCGTAGATACCATCGATGCCCAAGTATCGCAGAAGACTTCTGTAGACCGAGTAGTGGAAAGCCCACGCGTCGACGGCGCTCGTGTTCCGCTGGTAGATGGCGGGCGCATTGGGCCAGCTGTTGTTCGCGTCAAACGCCTCGTCATTGGTCTTGAACGCCATCTGCGGCTCCTTGCCCCTGCCGAGATAAATCGAGCCAAGAGTGTTGTCCGACACGATTTCGCCGGAAATCAGGAAGTTGTCCTTGCCAACCTTGGCTGCGCACTCGCGGATGTAAGCAGACCAGCTGGCCTGGGCCTCGAGCGTGATGGTCAACTGCTTGTCGATACGAAAGCCGTCAAAGTCCAACGCGTTGATGGCGATGCACGAGTACAGCTTGAGCTTGTCGAGAACAGTCGGGTTCCACTCCTTCAAACGGTCCTGCACGAAGGAGAACTTGGACAGCTGCTTCTGGTACTCGGGGTAGGTTCCGAAGGACTCGACATCTCCGAACTAGAGGGCAGCGGTCAGCGGTCTGCGCCGGGTGCGGAGCGCACGGGGACACTTACAAGATCGAACTCAGACTTCTTGCAGGACACGAAGTTGTCCGTCACGTTGGAGCCAGCCATGGTCGCATCCTTGGACCAGAACTTGGGCCAATGGCAGTCCGTCGTCTGGTCATTGGTGACGTCGAAATCCCAGTAGCGCCTTGTAGTCTTGTAGATGCCTTTGTGCTCGTCCCACTGGAAGGGTGCGCTTCCGTTCAGGAAGCCCTCAAAGCCGAGCAGATCACTCATGGTCGACATGGTGTTGTCGAGGATCACTGTGGCCGCGTTAGCACCGATCGCCATGCGCATCGAACGTAGATCGTCGCGTACCGTACATGCCACGCTTGTGGATCTCGGTGATGGCATTGCGCCAGATGGTGATGTTTCCAAAGTGCCAGTCCAGCAGGGTCAGGTCGACGGGCGAGTAGGAGTCGGCGGCCCACGGCAAGTTCATGAAGGGGCTGCCGGCAATGTACAGGCCCTAATGCAGCGTCAGCCAGCGGCCAGTTGTGTCCAGAACGCGCACGCACCTTGATTCCCATGCCCTCAATGTAGTCCAGCGTGTCGATGAGGCCCTGAATATCGCCGCCATAGCGCAGCTGGTTCGAGGTGATGTCGACCTCGAAGAGGGTGCCATTGATGTTGTCGTTGGAGGGGTCGCCGTTGACGAAGCGGTCGAGGAAGAGCGTGTAGAATGGGAAGCGCCAGTTGGTCGGCGAGGGGTGGAAGTCGTGGTTCTCCCACTCGCCCCAGTACTGGGTAGGGTCGGTCTCGCCCTGCTTGGTATTAAGGTTCCATTCCGCGTACTCGTCGAGGTACGGCAGAGCCCAGGTCTGTATTAAGCAGAGAGCGACAGTAGCGAACGAAAGACCCAACCGCGCCATAATGCAAAGGAAAAAAAGAGAAAGCGAGTGTAGGGCTGCAGGGAGCAGAGAGGAGGGAGTCTTCTCTCTGGCCTGCGAAGTGTGGGCGAGGAACTTGACGGGTACGGTTAGTACCGGGCCGGTGTCCCTAGCCTTTACTACTCGAAAGATTTGGTGCTAATTCCTCCTGATCCAACTGCGCTCCGGCAAATGCATAATCGCAATACGAGCAGGGGGGAAGAGGGGATGGGGACGCGGAGGCGGTTCGGGTCGGAAGAGCGATTGATGGGCTGTGGAAGAGAAACGGGCGACTCTGCTAGGCAGAAGATAAGCCCATGGGCGGGCAGGGAGGAGCTCGGCTGCCATTGGTGCTGGGATCCACGCGGCGGCGAGCGTCCGTGTGGTGGTGGTTCTATTGATAGATACGGCAAGCACTGGCAGGCCGGCACAGGCTGATCGAGGCTCTGCGCAGGGCGTAGCAGTCGCGGAGAGCACGCAAATGAGCCTGCGCACCAATGAAACCGGGCCGGGCACTGGAAGGAGCAGTGGCTTGGTTCCTGCGGGCAGGCTGGCGGGGGCGCGGCGCCGCAGAATTCCTCAGGCGGGCGTGAGAGGGGCGCACGGCCGTCCGTTTCGGGCGTCGTATTGGTATTTGATACAGAACACGGCCGTTTCTCGAGAATTCGACACGAGGCGCCAAGCGAGCGCCGCCCCACAGCGGTGGATCGCTGCGCACGCGCCCGCTGGGTGGGCCGGCGGTTGCAGGGCTGCCTGGTTTACGAGAGCGCGGCCGTGAGGATACGAGCGCGGTCGGCCGCCGACGGACGCACTCCGGGCGCAGGGGCAGCGCCGCCGAACCGTGGGCCGGCCGCGCGCTGGCATGGCGGCGACTGCGACCGCGTGGGACGGCGTCCCGGGGGCGAGCAGCGGCCGGGCTCGGCCGTGCTGGGCGGCGATGGGCGATGGGCGGGCGGGCGCTGGGGGCGACGGCGGGCGACGTCGAAAAAAGGACCCTCGCTTGCCCGATAGCGCCATGCCGCTTCGGGCAAGCCCCGGTCCGGGCCTGCGGTTCGCCTGAGGTGCTACGCCCATCAATTTCACCTATACGAGGCCGCATCCCGGCCGCGCCCACGTCGCATGAACTAGCTCGGCGTAGCGTGCGGCCGCCGCTGCACCGCGCCTGCTCCGCGCCTGCACCGCAGCGCCGTGGCACACGCGCCGCCCCCGTCCAGCGCCTGTCGGTCCGACCGCGAGCCCAGCCCTGCTGCATTTGTGCTCTCCAACACCCGTTATCTGACGTCGCGGGCGCTCGCACTCTGCTAAGGTTGCTCTTGATGCCGCTGCGCCGTTAGCAAACATGCATTTTCCTTCCCCGTCACTCGTTTCGGCCGCGCTCAGCGCCAACACGCTGCTCTCGCTCGTCGCGCCCGCGCTGTCCGCCAGCTCGATCGAATGGCGCTCGCGCTCCATCTACCAGGTCATCGTCGACCGCTTCGCCCGCACCGACGGCTCCACCACCGAGCCCTGCGATGTCACCAAGAAGCAGTACTGCGGCGGCACGTGGAAGGGCCTGGAGCAGAAGCTCGACTATATTGCGGACATGGGATTCACCGCCGTGAGTTGCGCGGCCGATTACGCCATGGCTGTCTCAAGTGTCCGTTCAATCTGACCGCGGAACCGTCAAACAGATCTGGATCTCGCCCATCACAAAGGGCCTCGAGGGCAACTGGACTGCCGGCGAGAACTACCACGGCTTCTGGCAGCAGGACCCCTCCCAGGTCAACTCGTACTTCGGCACCGAAGATGACCTGAAAAGCCTCTCCAAGGCTGTCCACGACAAGGGCATGGTGCGCGCGCCCGTTTCCTGCATCCCGCAGCCTCAGCTGACGCCCCACCTAGTACTTGATGATAGACTTTGTCGCAAACAACTTTGCTTGGCCCGGACCCGGCAGCGAGGTCGTCTACTCCAACTTCTCCGCGCCGTTCAACACCGAGTCGGCCTTCCACAAGTTCTGCTACATCACCGACTACAGCGATCCCAACAACTACCAGAACGTGAGACTTCCACGCCGCTCTCCATTGCATGGACGCGCGATTGCTGACGCACAGCCAGTGCTGGCTCGGAAACGACCTGCTGTCTCTGCCCGACGTCGACACCGAGAACGAGGACATTATTGAGTACTTCCAGAAGTGGGGGACCAATATCATCGACACCTACAATGGTAAGCTTTTCGCCAATGCCGTGTAGCCCGCCCCTGCAGGGCCATCTGACCACCCGACAGTGGACGGATTCCGTGTCGATGCCGTCAAGCACGTGCCCAAGAAATTCTGGAATGATTTCGAGGGCGTCGTGAACACCTACACCATCGGCGAAGACTACACCTCGGAGACCGATCTCATCTGCAACTACATGATCAATGCCGTCTCCGCCGTCCTCAACTACCCGCTGTGGTACTCCATCATCGATATTTTCAAGAACAGCACGCGGCCCATCAACCAGCTCGCCTTCGCCGTCGACGACCTGGACACCACCTGCCACGACCCTACCCTCATGGGCGTCTTCACCGAGAACCACGACGTCGCCCGCCTTCACGAAATGACCGACGACTTGTCCCACCTCAAGAACGCCATCGTTTTCGCTCTGCTGGGCGACGGCATCCCGATTCTGTACTACGGCGCCGAGCAGGCATTCAGCGGTGGAGAGGATCCCAGAAACCGTGAGGCGCTCTGGCTGTCGGGATATAACACGTCTGCCCCGCTTTACCAGCTCGTCAAGAAGGTCAACTTTGCGCGCAACGCCATGGTCGCATGGGCCACGTACACCTATTGGAGCCCGTACTGGACGCACAAGACGAGGTTTATCCACGCCGAGGCCGACGTGATTGCCGTGCGCAAGGGCTACGACAAGAGCATCGTCGCGGTCATTACCAACCGGGGAAGCGACGCCGAGGACATCGGCTCCTTTGAGATCGGCGATACGAACTTCCACGCCTCGGCGCAGATCGTGGATGTCATTACCTGCAGCACGAAGACGACGGGTACCGCTGGCACGTTTTCCACCACGGTCAAGAAGGGCGAGCCCCAGGTAAGGACTGACTTCTCCGCGCAAGCGCAACCGCAAAACCGCTGACTTTTCGCCCCCCAGGTTTGGATTCCGACGGCCTACTTCAACGGCACGCTGAAAGAGCTGTGCCCGGACGTGTCGATCTCCGCGGACTCAGCAACGTCGCCGCCCGGTACGGGAGGCTCTGGATCCGAGGAGATCGCATCCTTCGCGGCACCCGCATCGGCAAAGTCGAGCAGCCTCGCGCTACTGAGCGCGATCTTCCTGATAATCTTAATATTGTAAAAAACTATCTTGTAATGAGAGCATTTAGTGGGAGCGCTAGACATCATCGGAGACCGGCGTTTAAAGGGGATATATCAGGGATGCAGAACACATTTTCAAGAAGCATGCATTTTTTTTTTCGCCATCAGCCTGGGTCAGGCGCAGAGTCACGCGAGCGTCGGGTCAGAACACGATACACATTTACACACTCGATCGACCGTTCTACTTTTCATATATACCCACAAATTCAATTAATTCACATACGAGGATCACATTCGGGGGGGGGGCGTGGTGTGTCGACGTTCCCCGCGGGCGCGGCACGCGAGTCAAATCACACGGGGGACAACGCACGATCGGTTGATGTGGCACAGGAATGCAAGACCCCAATAGGCAGGGAGATTCACGGAGATTCGCAGCTGCACAAGGCACTGATTTACGGTTCGACATTGCCCCCACTTTGGGGATAATTTGTATAAAAAAGCTACGGCGCGGCAGAGAAGTCGGTGAGGACGCCTTTCTACCTGCAGGAAAGTCGGTAATACACAGAAGCTCGAAAAACGGTTGCAACAATACATTAACTATTGTGCTGTCACACGGCATTCCCCGCAGCCACCAACAGCGACAACTCACACCTTTTAAAATCTCACATCAGCGCGCGGCCTGTGCGAAGGATTCCCTCTCTACTTGGAGGCGGTGGAGTCGCTCTCGTCGTCGGTCCCGATAGCCAGGGCGTCGAGCGAGACGATGCTGGTGATGTTGCCGTAGGGGGTGGCGGTCTTGGCGGTGGCCAGGTGGTAGGCGGCGATGGAGCGGCGGAAGTGCGAGTCGACCTGGTTCTTCTGGTTGGCGGCCTGGTCGGAGTAGGAGCTGTTGGACGGGAAGAGGCCGATCATGTTGAACATCCAGGCGTCGACGACGCCGCCGACCTCGCGGATCGAGGCCGGCACGCGGAACTCGTTCTGGTCGTCCAGCGCGACGAAGTTGTCCGCCGAGCCGCCGAGCGCGTCCATCAGCTCGAACATGCCCTGGACGAGCTGTGCGGGGGGGATAGGGGCGGTTAGCTTTGTTCCTTTTTTTTTTTTTTTTTGCTGGCCCTGCCCGCCAGCGCATCGCGTCGCGGGTGGGCGGATGCGACCGGACGGCGGTGGCTCCGCGCATGGGAAAACTTACGTAGGAGTATGCCTCGTACACGAGCTGGACGTCCTGGCTGTCCTCGCTAAGGGTGGCGGAGCCAATGACGAGCTGGATGTTGGCCAGGACGGTGTCGTACAGATCGTCCATCTCCTCAAAGACATCCTGGCAGCCCCACAGGTCAGCCACGGAGGAATCGGTGAGATGGGGCTTGGGCGTCGACTCACCTGCATCGGGCCGGAGTTCATGGTGGAGTTGATCTGCAACACTAGGTCCTTGACGTCGAAGGACTGGCGGGCGAGCGAGTTGGCCGTGTCCTGCAGGTTGGACGGGCTCATGGTGGCAAGGGCAACGCCGCCCAGCAGGCCGAAAGCAGAGATGATCTGAGTAGCGAACTTCATTATGCTGATAAGGGCAACAGATACGGGGAGCTAGGCTGAGACTGGTGGAAGGAACGAGCGTAGAGAACGAGTAGTGGGTTGGTCAAAGGAGCGACACGAGTTGCACAAGGCGATAACGAATGACTGGCCGGGAACTTGCGGTTGGGTAGCTCGAACTCCGAGCAGCGCGGGGAGAAACAACACTTATAATATGAGGATGGCCCTGCGCCCTGAGGCGCTCCGCGGCGCGCTCGCCCGCGCTGCACGTCTGGCTCGCCCTCAGTAGAATTAATTGCGTCCCCTATGCGGCCGCCGCTAAGCCGCATGCGGCCGTGGGCTGTCCGGGGGCGATCTGCGGCGTTGTGATAAAGCTTTCTAGCACTCATGGGGTGATGTACCTGCAGCGCCCGGCGGCCCTCCAATAATGCGCGCGCTGGCTATTTTTAAGCTCCACCGCGTAGCGACCTACCCCTTTCCCGGCCTTGGCCGTTGACGCCCTACGGACGGGCCACCATGGACATTAGTCGGTTTCGCACGGCGCAGGCCCCGAGTGCCCGTTCGTATTGTATCCTCTTTTTCGGCAGCGGTGACATAATACGAGCGAACGTTACGGCCAGCGCGCGCGATAGGTGGCAGCCCTACGGTAGGCTCCGGCAACAATACGAGCACGCAGCAATCTCCAGCTTTAAAGCCATGACCCCAACACTCGCTGTCCGTCCACAGGGCAATTTCTTCCAGTCGTCTGAACCGTGGTATCATCTGTCGTAGTCCACTCGCTTTCTCTACGCCACCCACCGCTCTACAGCACCAGTTTCGACACATTCGTTCCGTCAGAACCGCCAGCACACCTCCAAAATGTTCTCCAAGACCATCGTCCAGGGCCTCGCCCTCTCCGTCCTCGCCGGCGTTGCTGTTGCCCAGGACTGCCCCCAGGACGGCGCTGCGTCCTCGTAGGTCCCCCCCCCCACCTGCGCGGGCCATGATTCTGTGCGTCTTGCCGATTATTGACTGACCTCTGTGCGAACAGCCTGTTCCAGTCCTGCGGTCAGGTGCAGGGCTCGATGAACGTCTGCACCACCGGTGCCGTCACCTCGTGCTCGTGCTCCGTCCTGGCCCACCAGTCTGCGTACGTCCTCCCCCCGCCCCAGCGGACACTGAATTGAAGAGAACGGCACGCTGACGTCACGTCCGCGCAGCTGCTACGCCAGCTACAAGGAGAACTACTGCTCGGCCTGGAACTACCGGAACGACTACTTCTCGGCCAACTGCGGCGGCAACTACGCCGACGAGAGCAGCACCAGCAGCACCAGGTCCGACAAGCCCGCCTCGACGTCCGCCGAGGCCACCACCACCGCCGAGTCCGTGACCGTGTCCGCCACCGACGACGCTGAGTCCAGCACGTCCGCGTCGTCGCGCTCGTCCAGCGCCGCCTCAACCTCTGCCACCGCGTCGTCGGGCGCCTCCGCGTCGGCCTCCGCGTCGGCCTCGCGCTCCGGCTCTTCTACCAGCGGCTCCGCCGCCTCTGCCTCGGGCTCTGCGTCTAGCACCACCGCCTCTGCCTCGGGAACCCCCGCGATGTCTCCGTCGGCCACCACGCCCGGCGCCGCCCAGCAGTCCGACAACGCCGGCTCCGCGCTCGGCCTCGACAGCCTGCTCGTGGCGGGCGGTCTCCTGGCCGCGCTCTTCTAAGCGCCCGTTGCCCGTTGCCGGCCTTGCGGAAAGCGCACATCCTCGACGACTTAAGGTTTATTCCTCCTGCACGAAAATCTCGGGACGCCTCCCTGGCGGTTCCGCCGAGCGGCGCAACAACACCCCCGGTCCCTGCGCTGCGACAAGCACGCCCAAGTCACCGACCCACCGACCTGTTTTTTTTTTTTTTTCCCATGTGTTTCACGCGAGTCTTTTGGTATAGATAGATGGGTTGCTCTAGTAGTACTGGATATAGAAATTGTTCTTCGCGCACACTCCAACAGTCCTTACTATCGTGTGTCGAGCGGGAGGAAGAACGGGAGATGATGTTTATCAGCACCCATGAATGCAAAAACCGTCTCTGAATGGCCGTCCGCGCAACCCCTGAGCCGTGCATGCAGAAACAATGTTCCGACGATCCGAAGCTGGGCGGCGCCGGCGCCGCGTCGTGCTCGTTGGGGCAGGACGGCCGGCGCCGTGGCGCAGCGCCGAGACGCAGGAACACCGTGACACCACCGCGTGTGTGCCGTTCACGCGGGCACGGCGGACTGGCTGGCTGGCTGGCTGGCTGGCTGGCTGGCTGGCTGGCTGGCTGGCTGGCTGGCCCACGGGCAGAGCGGCATGGCATGCGCGTTGGCGCGGTGCCTGGCTAGCGGTCGTCTCGCGCGCTCCGGTGGAAATTGGCGCTGGGCAGCCGTGGTGTGAGTGGCGGGCGAGGGCGGCCGTGCCCCTGGAGCTAGCTACGTAGCAGCGGCGCCGCTGTCGTCGCGTTTCCGCTGGCTGCTGGCTGCTGGCTGCTGGCTGCTGGCTGCTGGCTGCTGGCTGCTGGCTGCGTCGCCTGCCCGCCCGCCCGCCCGCCCACCGGCGATGGACGAGGCCGCGCCTGACTAGCGCGCGACGGGCCCAGCGCAAGCGCGCGAGACGGGCACGCAAGGAACGAGGGAATCGGTCGGGGCGTGCGCGCGTGCCGACCAAGAACACGAGCGGGCGCGGCGGGCGAAACGCCGAGCAGGAATGTCTGGCCTGCCCGCCCGCGATGGGAAGGTGGGGCCCCGGCCTCAGGCTGTGCGAGGCGAGAGAGGGGGCGTGCCGTCTTCTTCATGCCGTGTGCTGCCACTGCTGTGTAACGGCCGCATGGGTGCCGGCTCCGTCCCTGTCTCTCCCCGGAAACGCCGTCGCAGCCCCCGCCCCGCCATCGCGGGTCCCGGCTTCTAGAAGCATGCCCGCGACGTAATGGCATTGACCCGGGAGAGGAGCGGTCTGCGCTGGCCTGCGCGGTCGTGACAAAAATACCCGTAGGGCTCGAACAGACAGCCAGCGGCCCCGTCGGCCGAACCTCAGCCCTGTGCCTGTGCGCGTTACGTGAGCCAGCATGAGCGCCGGCTCCTGCATCATCCACGCCTGACTCGCCTGGTTTCGAACAGCCGAATGCGTTCGGCCCAGACGCGACGCCGCCGGCATGCAGTGGGACCTCGTCAGCGCAATCACGTCAGACAGCTGTGCGGTGTGTCGCGAGCGCAGACGGCGAAGGCGAGCACAGTCTGAGGAAATGAAACAAATAGGCTACTGACACTGCCCGCCACTTTGCACGGGCCCTGCGTTCTCAGACGTGTCGGTTGACGTCCATCGCCCGTCTCAACGCCTTCCGAACCCTCGGCCAAGCCGATATTGAGTACTGCCCCCGTGACTCGTCGCCCACTCTATCCCCAACAACCACCGCCCGGCTGGCCTGCTGAGCACAGAACTACGCCCAAGACCGGCGCCTGTACAACGCACGAACGGTTGGCTGACGCTGACCGAGACGGCCAGGCACCGCCATCTGCCGTGGACTCTGAGCCTCAACACTCCAAGCCGGCCACATGCGCAATTCCAGCAGCGCTCTCCAAGACAACAGCCGGACAGACGGGCATGCTGGACGTGAGCTATCTAACTGTACAGCAATGGAGGAGAAAAAAAAACAAAAATGCTCCATCTCAATTCTCTCTCCCGTCTCAGTCATGAAAAGTGAAGAAGCCTCGACACCACCACCCCACCACCGCCCTACAACACCACCACCGCCATCACCACCGCCATCACCACCCCCGCCACCACCGCACCGCTTGCCTCCCCCAACTCACCCCCATCGCCGCCAGCCCGCCCCGTCGAGCCCGCCACGCAAGACCCTGCACCCCGCCACACCGCATCCACCACCGCGCCCCACACCGCGCCCGGCTCCAGCACCATCGCCGCCGTATACCAAACGCGACAGTCCGCATACTCCGCCACGAACCGCCGCGGCGTCTGCGCCGCATCCCCCTCCCGCACCGCGTCGCGGTAGTTGACGCCGCCCGCCACGCCGTCCGCACCCGCCGCCGCCGCCGCCGCCGCCCTGCGCAGCGCATGCTGCGCGCCTGCCAGCGCCGCCACGTTCCCGCGGCGCCCAGCCGCGCATCGTCCGGCGCGACCGCGAGCACCGCGGCCGCGGCCCCGACGACCCGGTCCCACGAGAGGACCTGCGCGCCCTTGGTGCCGCCGACGCCGACCATGGGGCCGGCCAAGGGGCGCCCGCCGACGGCGAGCTGGCGCGCGTGGGCACCGGTGGTGGCGAGCTCGGCGAAGAGGGCGCAGGTGGAGGCGCAGGTGCCGTCTTGGAGGAGGACGACGTTGGCGGGGGGGAAGGGCGGGAGCGCGGGGAGCGCGGCGGAGCGGGACTGGTAGCCGGTGACGCTGAAGCCGGACCAGACGCGGGAGTCGTTGAGGTCGAAACGGGCGAGGGTGGTGAAGCTGTCGTTGTGGAGGGTGGAGGGGCCGAAGCGGGAGGACCAGGAGGGGAAGTGCGCGCCGGTGGTGGCGGCGAGGCCGGCTGTGTCGTACCAGAAGTCGGTGGCGGTGGCGGCGGCGAGGGCGGTCGCGTTGTGCTTGAGGTCGAGCGCGTCGGCCCAGGCGCCGGCGGCCTGGCCCATGGCGTTGTAGGCGGAGGTGGCGCGGGTGCGGTGCGCGGCGCGCGGGTCGAGGGAGGGGAAGAGCTGCTTGAAGAGGTCGAAGCCGAGCTGCACGCTGCCGCCGCCGTTGTTGCGGAGGTCTACGATGAGGTACTTCTTGTGCGTTGCGACGGCGGCGGCGAGGAAGCGGCTGACGACGTCTTGGAACTCGGTGTCGTTCTTGGGCTGGAAGGTGGGGGCGCTGAGGACGGCGACGTCTTGATACCCGGTGTCGTTGAGGAAGTAGCCGGAAACGGCGTTGTCGGACGCCTTGTACACGGGGTAGGGGTATCCAAATGCAGTGGGTTCGGGCACTGACGAGGCGCTCGACGAGGCTGGAGTGTCCGGCGTTGGAGTCGGACCAGTGCAGAACTTCTCGAAGAAGGCCTCGCCGCTGTCCACGCCGGTGAAGTTGGCGTTGATGCCAGCAACATTCTGGATGACTGTCTTGGTTCCGTTTTCGTGCACAATCGTTGTCTCGTCTCCTTCGTAAATCCCTGGGGCTGCGAAGTAGCCGGTCCCTGAACCGGAGTACGACCTGCCTGCCTGGTTGAAGAACAGGGAATTGTATCTCGTGTCAGGGTCATGGCCGTTGTAGTTTTGATCCGCGAGCCAGGTGAGGTAGTCATTGGTGGACTGGTTGTTGATCATCGTGACTGCAGAAGGAGTGAAATTCGACGCCCTGTGTGCCTTGACAATGTCACCTATAGATAGGGTCAGTATTGAAATGACAGATTCGTGACAAGTGGATGCGCACTGTAGAAGTAGACTTTTGGAAGCGCCGTTCCATCCGATGATATCGAGACGAGGTCTGCAAACGTGACGGATTCGTCTGCCTTTGCGAACCCGAAAACCTGGGAAATGTCGGAATTGTAATACGTGTGCCCGTCGTCTGTGATAATTATCAGCCCTATGCTTGCTTCCAGTCCGCCATCCTCCACAGGCGCTCATACAAGCCTTCTTGAGCAAGTTCGTGATGTCGTTTGGACGTCATATTCGCTCGTGTAGCCACCCTCTGACAACTTGTTCGCAATGTCATTGAGACCTGCGAGAAGATCCACTGGAGGATTCGGATAACCCTCCGGTGGGTTCTTCAGATACGCAAGCGTTGACTTCCATTGAAGTATGCTGGAGATCTCTTGCAGTTGCTGGCCGTCACCCTCAACATCGACTGGAACATCTTGCAAGCAGTTGTAGCCAAAGGATGCTGGAAGAACGCTGGTTTCGGGGCTCTCCTAGAGGAGTTGACTGATCGTTGCGCAGCCATCCCCTCGACTTGTTGTAGATGTGGCATTGGTTGTGCTGTCTGCCGGAACGGCGGACGCAGTGGCGGACAAAACCGCTACTGCGAGAGCAGCTTGGGTGAACATTCTGGATTGACGAACAAGTCTTGCTCTCACGTGGTAGTGAAAAGGGAAAGTAGAGCTTTGATGGGGGTACGAAGCCATGAAGGCGCAGTCTGGAATCTTATATGGCTGAATGTTGGAACTCAGACCGGAGTGCTGGAAATGCTTGTGCCTGTTGATCAAGTTGTCTTTCCAATCAGGGCGCACGCACTGCGGTGAGCTCAGGATGCATCTTAAGAGCTGATGAGCTAGCCGCAGCAAGCAATGCAGCCAAACAACAACCATCATTCGCAGCCACCACCGTAATAACGCCTCTTTTTGGAAATTTTGGGGAAAGCTAGAGCCAGTCTAACGCTTGCAAGCTGGGAGAGCACCTTGCTGTTGGCAAATTATGCTTAATCTCGTCCTAAGTGCTCTCGAGATTCCATACCTTTTTTTTTTTTTTGTATAAGCAGATTCATAGTACAAACCGCATGTGCATAGCAATGAACGTTTTTGCTGGCAGAGTCGACGAGGTGTTGACACAGAATACCTCACTGGACGGAATCGGGCACGCATGTCGAAACCGCGGACGGTACGTCACCGAAGACCGCTGGGTTTGCTTTTCCAGGCTTTGAACTTGACAAGCACTGCATGTTACGGCACAGTCTCTAAAGACGCAGAAAGGTGAGGGGCTCACGAAGGAACCCTGCAAGAAAAGGCATCCCCACGTGACTAGTGCACGTGATGATCTACCCAAGATCCACATGTCGCCCTCACGAGCCGGGCGACATACAGCAACCGTCGCCCAGCGTAGCCCGGCTACATGGAGCAACACCAGATTGTCATAGCTTTCCTATAGTATATAAGCACACTCACTTAGCTAGATACTTGACCCTCCGTGGTCAACTTCAATAATCAATCCGCACCATTGATTAGTAACACGGCCTTCGCACGTAGTGCTCTGTCACGTGTGTTCGTCACTTCGTTCTCTTACACCCTCCCTTGTACCCACTCAAGGTAAACCCTCACACGGCTTACCACCCTCTTTGGTGTTTGATCCTTAGAGGTAGAGGCCCGCCGTTACACTGCAAAGGATCGAGCGTGGAGCCGTGTAGTGGCGCACGGCTTCTGTGTCCTTTCATTTTCCAACATGTCCTCCGGAAGACCTCGATGCGGCAGGCAATGTATGCATACAGCACCTCGAAAGCCCTATATGGAAACGCGGGACATATTCAGTCCGCGGAGCAATCGGTACTTGTCAAGATCTTTGTAGCCGCCTATGACGTGACAGAGGCTTGGGAGTGAAGTGTCCATCTTCGAGGTCTTCATCGAGTAAAAGATTGACATTAAAAATTCTTAGCCCACGGACGAAGGATGCACCGGGCGGGACCTCTCTCGGAATCGACGTTGATTAGAGGGCCAGCACGGTTGCCAAGATGCCAGTCGGTTGGGGGCCGAGCCCAAGGATTGCGGGACTGCCGAAACGGGCAATGCACTGGTTTCCAGAGTAAGCGGCCAGCTCAGCCTCGTCAGACAGCCTACCGCCAGCTGCGGTGTGACAATAATAGTAGGATGCGGCTCTTTTCGGCATTGCGAGATCTAGGTAGATGTCTGCTGATATTTCAACGATCGGTTGTCTTCCGCTCGGAGCATTTTCCGTCCGCGCAACCTTTTGCGTGACGTAATGGTCGACAGCTGTCAGACCAGCTGTTCCTAAAATAGATCCGATCACGTTTGTTGCCATCCACTGAAGCAGGGCCAAGCAAGCTCACGAATTCTTTTCAAGTACTACGATAGCTATTCTCAAAAAGGTACTGTCGCCCCGACGGGGTCGAATGCTTGTTCGGACATGCTGCCAGAAAAGACACACGCACGCGTATATCAGTCGTTTGGAAAGATCAGGCGACCTCTCTCTTATCGTTTCACGTAACCGGTTTTGCGCTGCTGGGAAGCCGAAGTAGCTGACCGCAATGAGCCTTCTGGGCGATGGCAAGCGTCACGAAGAACGAAACGGTCATGTCGAATTGAATGAATCATGTGTCAAAGTCCTGCTGACTCTGGATCTGGAGACATACCCGACCAGAACCGAAACATACAGTAACGTCTCGGTTCTTCAAGCTCTCCTCTTTGCCAATATCTGCGAGTCTAAAACTGGCATACACAAGTCTCAGGGAGATGGAAGGGCAACAAAGTCCACCCACGCGCCTGGATCAATCTTAAATTGTGATGTCTCAGCCCAGCCACAGAAAGAGGCGCCCGGAAATCCTGACAGCAAGCCTCATCACGTTGTAAGCGCCGAGAGAATATGCGACTGTGAGCGCCATAATCCAATCTCGTTCCGTGGCGCCTTCAATTGCGATTCAACCAATCTGCTCTATCTGACGGCTGTTTTTCGTTAAAGCCACTCAGCACGGCTTTCCCTTTCAGAGGGAGAACAATATCAGCCACGCCAAGATGATAAGCTGAGATAGACTTATTAATCCATTCTTTTTATCTGGCATTATTGTTCGCTGTGCTACTAAATACAATGTTCTGAGGATAGGCTGTAGCTTTTAGGATTTATACGCAAAGAGTCTTATAACTAATCATGTTTATAAGGATCAGGAGACTCTCCAAAGGAAGAACACCGGGGTTTCTCCTTCAAGAGACAGGCCAAAGCCACTTGAAGCTAGCTGAATCTGCTGATATCATACGTCTGTTGCGCTAAGAAACAAGCCATCCTCTCATCACTTGCTGCTGCCACCCGCAAGCTGTGAACAGCGTAGAGCGGATGACACATAAGCTGGATAGATTCTGAAAGACAATAAATTTAATGTTTTAGCCAATTTCAGAATGTTCACCTACGTCTAGGATTGATGTTGACGATGGCATGGCTCGGGCTTAACATTAAGCATCTCGGCCCTCCTGCTCTCGGCAACTGTAAATCCGATCAATGAACTCTACTTTCACTACACTCTCACTCAGACTTTAACAATTCCCTTCAGAATCAAATCAACATCGGCCAATGCAAAACACATTCTGCAGCTCGCCTGGAGAAAGACTGTGCATCGGGCCCGTAGCTTTCAGGTTCAACCTATCAACTGCCTGGAACTATGAGGCTATGAGCGCGAAGTGTAGGGGCGAGCGGCTCGTTTCCATTATGATCTCTGGCAGCATCTACGCACCTCCGGGAGGGCTTGAATCAACTCTGCGTGACTCGTATGAGTAAGATAGTCTGCCCAGTCGATTTTCAGAGCACTTGTTTCTGAGGGCGGAGCACCAAAGGCGATGTTGTGCTGCTGTGGTGTCCAGGAAAGATGACGTTGCGGGGTAAACCCACAGCCAGCCAACCAGAACTCTTGCACTCTAGACGAACCCAGAGGAAAGCTGCTTCACAGGATGTTCCACACCAAGGATCAGAATTGCCTGCCTGCGTAGACTACTGCGCATCGTAGACAATTGAATGATTCTACCAGTCCCAGATGTAAAGAGAAGCCGTTGCTCTCGCCAAAGAAGAAAAAAGAGAAGAAGCAGAATACATCTAATAAGACAAACGACGTTCACAGGAAGGAGTACTCCAGACACGGGTTCAATAGCATAGACAAGCATGAATGAGCCCATGACACAAAGTGCCTGCAGGTAAACCTTTGGCGTGACTGTCCCTTGGTAATACTCGCCTAGGCGAATGCAGGATCCGTCAAAAACGTTACTGCAGCACAGTCGGTGGCAATTCCTCCAGTGATAGTCCACCTTGACTCCACCTCCTCCAGCGTTTTCGGACCGTGGACCAAATCCGAGACCAGGAAAAGCTTGTTCGTCGAACCTCCCATGTTGCACGCGACCGTGAAGAAGCTGTTTCCTTTGGTGTCAATCGCCATAAGAACATTCGGTGTCTGGTCGTTGTTGTCGTGGTTGACCTGTGCCAGTGTGATGAGGTCTGCGCCATTCGGTACCTCTGACATCCGGCTAATGCGGAAGCGAGATACTCCAAGCACGCCCAAAGTGTCCGGGAAACAGTACATCACGCGGTTGAATGAGTCTGCAGACACTACGCCCATGTAGGATCCAAACTCAAGGCCGCCGTCGTCCTCTCCCACCCGTCTCAGGTCTAGCATCCCGGTATGGTCGGCATTGAGATGCCAGGTGTGCGTAACGTCGGTAATCATGCTGTATTGAATACCGTCCTTGTTCTTCATGTTGACGTCGTTGATCTCGTCGTCGAGCTCTTCATCGACAAGAACAGTGAGCTCGTCAATATCGAGATACCCGTCCCCGCCGTAGTTGTTTGATTCGTCAGCGGGAAGTGAGGTCGGAGATTGAGCAGCGGGGAACGAGGTCGGAGTTTGAGCAAGGCTGCTTTCTATGGCTGAGTTCTCTATTCCCAGGGGGTCGCGTTTGGCCGAGAACCTAGAGTATGTTAGAAAGCATCTCCAACGGTGTTCTTTATCATGTATTCTTACTTGTAGCACCCGCTCTTCGAAGGAAGTCCTTGCGCTGTGTATAGGTTCAACTTCTTAAATCCGAAGAAGTCTACGTATAAATCGTCACCGAGGCCGAGGTCATATGCGATTCCGTTGTTGCAAGTTGCCGAACCATCAGTAGAGGTAGCAAATTTTGCCGAGCCACGGACATAGGGCTCGTTGACGACAGAGACAGTCTTGCGGAAGTTGATTGCAGGGACGTCCAAACCGACGCCCACCATAAGTGGGATCCCAAGACGGGTCTCGGCACTGATCTGGCCAGCGGCTTTGAAGTCCGTCGTGAAGATCGGTTTGAAGTTGGCTTGTGAGTTTGCGGTGTTGACGATATCGAGGCTGGCCCGGTAATTGGTAATGGTAGCTTTCGCGTTGACATAAAGCTGCCCCTGAGCCAGGACTTTTACATCAAGATTCCCGTCCAGAGCAACGACCGGACCGACGGTGATGATCTTGGGGATGGAGAATCCAGGCGCCCCGGCTGATGCAATGGTCCTTTGGAACGACTGGCTATATTGGGCCTCCGCAGCGAGGCCGAGCCCAAGGTTTGCCTCGAGTGAACCGTCCAGAGAAAGGGTGCCCCTGTTCAGACTTAGGGAGCCTGTGATAACGTCAGCCACTCTGCACTACTTCCATATTCACTCGACTTCTGACTCACCAATAGAGAAACCTATCTCTCCAGCGATATGGGTGTTTCCTGTGATGCCACAACGGACGCAGTACAGATCCACAGACCCAGAAAGCGTTCCAGGGGTGTTGGTCCTGTCCTTGTGGAAAATCTGGTAGGCCGGGCCCCAGTACTTCGAATCAACCAGATCCTTTGGACCAAGGTTAATGTTGATGTTTGTATCGATTGAGCCGCTCGTTAGCTTGTCAAGCTGGGAGTCAATGAAGTTTACAGCAGCCTGGGCGCCCGCGACGACGGCATCTTTCGCTTCTTGAACAACGGTAACTGCCACCTGTTGGACAACGGCGGTCACTTTCTGCGCAACTTTCTGGATCACAGCCGGTATTCTGAGCCAGCCCCTTCGATGGACTTTTGAGCTAGCCAATGAAGTGTGTCCAAGGGCACGACGCAGGTTAATAGCATCAGTGTATGCCACGTCGTCAGACTCGTAGTCGTTTACCAGGAAGTCGTCCAGCCCAGGTGCGAAGCTCCTTAGACTGGCTGAGAAATCATCCTCGTCAAAGTCCAGAAATCCGTAGGCGGCATCGAGCGTCTTGTCGAAATCGGGTCCGCAGGCAACCGCTTTCAATCCATTCAAGGTTGGCGATGGCGGATAACCGCAGGACGAAGCGGTGCTGCCGCCAGGGCCAGTACTGTTTCCTGAAGAGTCGGATGGAATGTGAGTGCCCCAAGCCAGAACGACATCCTGGATGGCCTCTTCAATCCCAAGCTCCTGGGCGGTTAGCACTGCGGTTGCCGTTCCGTCCAGGAACGATACAGAATTCACTTTCCAGTAGGCGTGCTGTCCGGTGTAACCGTCATCGTTGCAGTCCAAGTCGGAGGTAACCGCAATGAAGGTCCCGTTCCAAACCTCTTTTGCATACGCCAGAGCTTGCAGGTCGGTAAAAATTCAGGCTGAAGCCACCATCTACGCATTGGAGGTTCTGAACGTATTCAGAATGGTCGAGAACGACGGTTGGGAGGGAGTAGGTGGCGTTGAGCAGGGCAAAGAGATGTTGGATACTGGTATCTACTGGGTGTTAGCAACGATAGCATTAGTGCTATAGGTCAACATAACCTGCTATTCCATCTTCTGAGAAGTACACCTGGTTATCATACGTAGGGTCAAGGTGGGCGAAGTCTGACATGTCGCAATCGTGCGGGATGGCCGGCTTCAGGGTTGCGACAGGGCCCGATGGAGGAACCCATGACGAGAACCTAATTTCAGGTGCCTACTCAAACGCTTCTGGTGGTACACCGCTGCTGCCTCCAGGCTGCACAGACAGGACCGGGCTGGGATCCACACCGGCTACCCCCGCAACGGCGCTTGCAATTGAAGTGTCGGAGCTGTGCGAAAGGGCTTTGTTATGGCACCTTGGACTGAGATGGTGGTCCTGTGGCGGAGAAGCAGCATAACTGGCCGTCACTCCGACGGACAGAGGGAGAATTAGAAGGCGCCACATGCGGAACCAGGTGGGATTAGTGAATGACTGGGACAACAGAGGAAACGAGAGTGAAACTGGCTGGCAACAAGAACGTTCGAAAGCACGAGTCTGAGAGGACAATCGCAATGCTTATTTATTCGTGCTCCGGCAGTTGGTTTTCTGGGGTGCCTGTTTTTGCAGCAGCTCGACGTTACCGAAGCTCTGAAGGAGCGTGAACTGAGGAACGTAGGGGAGTTTTCCACATGGCCAAGATGCCTTGCATGCGTCGAAATGAGACCAACCGGTCACCGTACATTGCCTTTGTGATAAGCACTGCGAGAATTTGCCCACATCTTTTGCAAGGACTCCAGCTCTTCTGGTTGGTCAGCGGACGCTAGGTCCTCGCCGTAGAATTAGAACAGTTTCAGCAACGGTTGTGTCCATGATCAGGCAGAACATCACACAACAGCGGTAATATGCCGCTGGTGTCCTGATTCCGATCAAAATCGGCTCCCCTTACTTCAGCGTCGATGTGAGCTCTCTATTCGTACAGGATGGAGTGCGAAGGATGAAGTGCATTTCTCCCGCTACGAATGGCTTGTTCCGATCACGTATATGCAGACCAGTAAGCGCCAGGGTACGAAGTTTCCAAGCGGCCGGTTGCGAATGGAGGCGCACAGACTCACACGCAGATCCGCGCAAGAGGAACAAACAAGAATTTAAGGACAAGAATTCAGGCCAAGGCTTGAATACAACACAATTTCAAATTTGTGAAGCTACCGCCTTCTCTGCACAGGCCTCGCAAATAACGAAAAGAAGAAAGAAAGCCATGGAATACCTTCGCAACATAATCCACTGTGTGAAGACCCACCCCTTTGCGTTTGAAAGAGAATGCCTTAATAACACGACCGGCCTTGGCACAGCCGTTGAAAAACTACCCTCACGTTTCTTCACTGGATCCGAGCCATGCTCTCCCAGCTGCCATGAAGACCACAGCGCTGGAACCAATCTCCACAAGGCTCGAGAGATCAGGCTATGGTCGGAATTCAATAATTGCTTGACGACCTCTTCGCACGTGCGCCGAGGCGTGAACTGACATTCCAGGCGGGGCATTTTCCTGCTCACGAAAGAATTCGTCAATCTCCCAAGTAGGAGAGCAAATTCGAAAAAGACGGTGGTTATGGATGGATGAATGCTTGGGTCCACCTGATGCAGCATGCTTCATCAGCTTATGTATGGTCTTCTCCGGTGATAAAGTAGCCCAGAAACCCCAACGGCATTTTTGCTCTCACCCTCTAGTACGCACTCACACATCCAAAGGCAGCTTGAACAGCCTTATAGCGTTGCTCCTCGCGATGGCCTCCTTTTCCGCACCGGAAAGATCGATGTTCCTCCACCATTCTTGTGCCTCCTCAATTACATCATACGGAGTGTCTGGGGCTTGTCAGTGCGCGGTCTTTTGTTTCAGAAAGCACACTCACCGATAGCGTAGAGACATCTGTCGAGGCCTATTTCGTTGATGCAGAACTTCAATCCAGCAGTGTTGAAGTTGCCGGAGGTGGTGATGTGGACGTTGTTCTTGAAGTAATACGTGTAGTCGTGCTCGGAAGGACGCGTTTTCTTCTTTTGCGGCTTGTTCAACCAGTGGTCGGCGCGCCACAGATTGAACGGAATGCTGCAGAGAAGCTCATCAGCAAAACCAACGTTCCAACAGGCCACTGCGAGCTCACTTCTCCCCGAGATGCCCGGCAACGATCTGGACCTTCGGAAACCGATCCAACACGCCTGCACGACGTTAGCGCGAGAAGACCGGCCGAGCCGCCAGAGCATACCGCTCGAGCAGACAGCATAGATATGCCAGCTCAAATCCAGGTGGAAGCTGCAGCCGGCGCCCAGCATCTGGCTCCTTCCCTTGTACGCGCCGCCAACGCCCTGGCCGGTCCTGAGCTCCTCGAGCGGCGGGTATCGCGGGTGGAAGTAGATCGGCACGTCCAGCTCCTGCACCGCCTCCCAGAAGACGTCGTACTCGCCGGCATCGAAGTACTTCCTCCCCGCCCCGTTCGCCCCCACCGCCTGCCAGTCATTCACCAGCCCGCCGAACATGCCCAGCTCCCGCACGCAGCGCCGCAGCTCGCCCGCCGCCTGCGCCGGGTCGTGCATCGACACCGCGGCCAGCGCTCCGAACCGGCGGGGGTTCTTCTTCACTGGGGCAACGAAGTCAGCTTGTTTTTTTTCTTTTCTTTTTTCTTCCTCTCGAGTGTCGCGTGGACCCCGGCCGTCGCGTTTACCTTCTGCGGCGAGCCAGTCGTTGGCCTCGCCGGCCGCTCTCTCCGCCACCGTCCGGACGTGCTCGCCCTGGGCGCCCGGGCTCGTCAGGCTGAGCAGCATGTACTCGACGCCCTCGGCGTCCATGGCGCGCAGGCGCTGGTCGTGGATGTCGGACAGGCGCGCGCCGTGCGCCTGCACGCCGGCTTCGGCGTCCGAGCCTGGGGCCAGGATGGGCTGCCATTGCGCGAGGGTGTGGTGCTGGAAGGGCGGGATGACGGCCTCCTCGACGGCGATGGTGCCACGCATGTTGGCTGAGGTGGCGTGCGGTGCGGTGCGGTGCGCTGCGGGGGCGGGGCGGGGCGCGGCGCGGCGGCGGGCTGGCTATATGGCGGGGGTGCGGGCGGGGTGCGGTCGGGTCGATGCAGCCGACTTCGGATGCGCGGGGTGGGGACGTGTGCAGGTGTGCGGATGTTGCGCCGAAGCAGCAGAACGTCGTGGGGGTTGTGGAACTACTACGGCGTGGGGAGTGGCAGTGGCACGCATGGCGGAGTCAATTTCTGTCTCATTTGTCTTGTTCTGGGATCGTCTGAGCGTCACTACGAGAAGTCTAGGTCCCAAGTGCTAGTGGTCGTTCAGCGACAGCGCCGGCTCTGCCGTGCTCACATCCTGCCCGTACTCCGGGGCCCTCAGGTCGTCCTCGTCCACCTGCTCGCCGGTCACGGGGTGGGTGTAGTGGAAGGGGATGCAGCGGGTGTCGGGCCACAGCAGCTTCTGCTGCACGAGCTCGTCCGGGCCGTACTGGTCGTCGGGGAAGGTGGTCGTGGCGAAGGGCACGTAGTTGGGCTGGGTCAGGGCCCAGCCGGCGGCGTGGTCGCCGTGCCAGAAGGCGAAGTAGCGGTACTTGAAGATCTTCCACACGCCGCCCTCCTTGATGTACTCGTTCTCGTACACGCCGCCCTCCCACCACTGGCGCGGCCGGCCCTGGGCGTCGAAGCCGCGCGGGTGCCTGTCGGCGACGGAGGCGTGCACGCCCGCGCTCATCAGCGCGCGCCACCGGCCGAAGGCGCGCTCGCCCGACGCGTCGACGTCGATGATGTCCTGCATCATGGCGTGGTCCAGCAGGAAGCCGTGCACCGGCCCGTTGCGCCCCTTGACGAAGGCGTTCTGGAAGCGGCCCACGTACAGCCGCCGCACGCCCTCCTTCTTGCGGTACCGCCCGCCCAGGAACTCGACGATGGTGTCGGGGTGGTCCGCGAAGAGGTCCACGACCTGGGCCTGTTAGCGGGCGGACACCTCCCTCCGGCAGACGCGTGCCGCACCTGTCTGTAGAGGCATTTGTCCAGGTAGTATCCGTACTTGTGGTGCAGCTTGCGGACCTCGGCCTCGTCTGCGGCTCGGTCAGCACTGGCGCCGGCTGCTCCTGTCCAGACGGCGGGGCGCACCTTGCACCTTGGTCAGCCGCGCGGCCAGCGCCTCGACCTGCTCTTGCAGCTGCGCTACCTGCGACTCGGCCATCTGTGCGATGTTCCAGGGAGACAGGTCGGAGGGCCCAGGCAGCACCTGCCATGGCGGCGAGGCACCGCTTTATGCCCGCCGTCGGCCAAGGCCCCCCCCGGGCGGATGATGCGCGAAGGGGAACGCGTTCCCCGCTCGCGGACAAGAGCAGCACGGATTCCCCGCCTCCGTCGGGATGGTGGATGAGTGGGAGGGAGGTCGGGAGGATGGTGCCGACGGGGGGCCCGCATGAACACGCGCCGCCCCTCCCCCGCAACGCCTGCCCGCGTCCCTGCAGATCGCCAGGCCCGCAGCTGCTGCGACCCACATGCCGGCCGCTCGCCGCTGACTCGACATGGCCGCCACGGACAGAACCCAGGCTGCGCTGCCAGACCAATGCCGGCTTCGTGCTGAAGGTTCGCGCAGGCACCCGCGGATCCCGAGCAAGCGTCCGGCTTTGACAAGGCTTGTTGGCGTCGGCGTTGCTGGGTGCAGTCGAAGAACTGGGGAAAAGGGCGGTCGATCACGCCGCCCACCTCACTCCGCGCCGGCCGGGCCGCCAGCGCTCGGCCACCACCGCCGCAGCTGCGCTGCCGAGGCGGACAAGACTGCCCCGGACACGCAGTTGCAGCGTCGCGGGATGGACTTTGGCTCTCGGGCGGCCTGGGCGGGCCGCGGCTCAACGGGCGACCCCTGCGCGAGCTTCCCCGCACCGCCAACGTCGCGCCGCCGCCCTGCTTCGAGTCGCAGTCACCGTCACCCTCCCTTTGTTTGCATCCTCCTCCATCGGAACCATCCAGCCTACCGCCGCCATGCCGCCCGCGCAGGACCCCGCCGCGAAGAGCAACAGGCAGAACGTGCGCAAGAAGCGCACCGCCGTGAGCTGCGACCGGTGCAAGAACCGCAAGACAAAGGTAGAGTGCAGACCGGCGCTGCCCCTCCAGCCCCTCGCGCCGCCGCTCACTGTCCGCCCGGTGCTAGTGCGTGGAACCAGGTGCGGGCTCCCGACCCCTGATGCGGCTCCCCCGAGCAGCGAGCAGTGCTCACCGACCCCGGCAGTGCCCGGCCCATGCCAGTACTGCGCTTCGATCAACGCGCCGTGCAAGACCGACCTCAACCGGCGCAAGAAGCGGCCCTACTACCACGTGTCGGAGGAGGAGTACCGCTGCATGACCGAGATCCTGCGCCACTACCTGCCCGACCTGCAGTTCAACCTGCCGTCGCTGAGGGCGCTGTGCACGCGCCTGGAAGGCCTCTCGGCGTCGGCCGCCCCAGAGCTCGCCGATGGCTGCGAGACGCCCGGCACGCCGGCCGAGGATGACGACGACGACGACGACGGCGAGGCCGACGGCGAGGCCGAGCGCGAGAGCCCGACGATCCAGGAGATCCAGGCGCTGCAGGAGCAACTGGGCTGCCTGATGATCGACTCGCGAGGAAACTACCGCAAGCTCCCCCGCCCGCCGCTGACCCGCCGGTGTGCTGAACGCGTGGGGTGACAGGGCACGTCGGGATGGACTCGTCCATCGGCTTCAACGCGGCCATCCGCATGATCAAGGCCGACCACGTCGAGGAGAAGGCCGAGCGCGACATCATCCAGCCGCTCACCACGACGAGCCTGCCGCCGCGGACGCCCGAGAGCTCCGTCGGCCTGGACAGCCAGGAGCAGGTGTTCCTGCCGCCGCACGAGCACGCCTCCGCCTACATCCAGCGCTACTTCGACGAGATGCACTGCCTGTACTGGCTGTTCTCGACCGAGCAGTTCCACGAGCGCGTGCACGAGACGTACGTGACCGGCGGCGTCATCGCCAGCGCGTCGTGGCTGTGCTGCCTCTACTCCATCTTCGCCATCGGCAGCGCCGGGCTCGAGACGCCCGGCCCGAAGAAGACGGCCGAGTACCTCGTCATGGCGAAGGCGCTGGTGCCGCAGGTCCACGACGAGGCCGACGTCGACAGCGTCCGCGCGCTCTGTCTCCTGGTAGGCCGCGCTCCCCCGCCGTCTCGCCGACCACCGCTGACCGCGCCCCTCCCCCCCCTCCCCGCAGGCACTCGCCCACCAGGTCGAGTGCTACACCAACGCCGCGTACCTCTACATCGGCACCGCCGTCCGCACCGCCTACTCGCTCGGCCTGCACGTCGAGAAAGCGCCCCCCTCCCGCGGCCGTCTCGAGCGCGAGCAGAACCGCCGCATCTGGTGGACGCTCTACCTCCTCGACTACGAGCTCGCGCACCGCTACGGCAACCCCTGCGCCGTCGTCGACGAAAAGCACGCCATCACCGTGCAGATGCCGTCCGAGCAGGCACGCCGCCCGCCCGCCCGCCCGCCCCTCGTCCCCCCACCACCACTGACGCCCCACCCCACAGATCCTCGGCCCCGGCCCCAACACCCCCATGGGCTTCCTCGCCGCCGCCACAACCCTCTGCACCCTCGCCCGCCGCATCCGCACCAGCCTCCACGCGCCACACCCCTCCAAACCGGCCACCCTCTCCCTCGCCACCGTGCGCTCCCTCCTCGCCGCCCTCGGCGCCTGGCTCGCCGCCCTGCCCCCGCACCTCCTCCCCTCGGCGCCCCCCGCCCCCTCGCACCGCCGCGCCGTCGGCATCCTGCACCTCACCTACTGGTCCAACGTCGTGCTCGTGACGCGCCCCTTCCTGCTGCACGCGGCGCTGCGGCACAACGACAAGGCCACCGGCTTCGCGGCCGCGTGCGCGGAGGCGGCGCGCGCGGCGCTGGGCGTGGCGCGGGATATGGCGGCGCGGGGGGCGCTGTCGTCGCTGGTGAATTTCGACTGCTCGTGTCTGCTGGAGCTGGTGCAGGTGTTCCGGCTGGTGCTGGTGGTGGGGGGCGAAGGGGCCCAGGACGCGACACGCCGGGCGATCGGGGAGTGTCTGGGGATTATGGAGGGGATGGAGGGGGTGGGGTGGACGGCGAGGGCGCTGCCGGAGTTGGCGGCGCAGCTAAGGGAGTGCGCGGTGTTGAGCGAGGATGGGGACGGTGCGGCCCCGGTGGCGGAGGGGCAGGGGATGGAGGTGGAGGACACGTTGGGCGCGTTTTTTGGAGACGTGTTGGGGGAGGGGGACGCGTATAACGGGCTGCTTTTTTTGGAGATTGATTTCACGTGAGGAGGGGTGCTGGCTGGTGGGTCTTCGCGGTGCGTGGAGCTAGTCACGTCTCCTGGTGGCCGAGTCGGGGCGCCGGATTATACTTTGCACGCGGCCCGCACGCGGTTCCGACCACGGGGCGTGAGACCGGTCCGGTCCCACTTCACGGGAGGGGTCGTCTGCAGTGTGTTTTGCGTTTCTCGGCTCACGGGCGACGCCGACCTCACGATGGCGGCGGGCATGTGGGTGGGTAGGCAAGTGTGAAAATTGGACATGATGCAGATACCGCTTCCTCCCGTTTCACTTCCCGCCCGCGAACGGATCCTCCAGCAGGCTCTCGTTGCTCGCCCTGCTGGGCCTCTTGCTCGCCGTCTCGGCCCCGCTCAGCGCGTCGCCGTCGCCCGGCCGCCGCTCAAACCGCACGTCGACCTCCCGCGTCACCGTGACGCCGGCGCCGCCGCCGCCCCGGTGCTCCGGGAACACGGCGAAGACGGGCGAGTCCTCCTCGGCCTGCTCGGCGGCCGCCTTGGCGGCGCGGTACGCGATCATGTCCTGCATGTAGATGTCGGCCTCGTCCTGCTTGCTGCCGTTCCCGAAGTTGCTGTACTGGGCGCGCTGCCGCGCCGCGTAGCTGCCGCTCTCGAGCGAGGACGGCGCCAGCACGCGCCGGAAGAACAGCTTGAGCGCGGGCGCGGACGCGCACATGATGGCGAAGTGCGTCTCGACCAGCGTCCAGGACCATACCGGGAAGGCCTCCCACGTGGTGTCGTACGTCTTGTAGTAGATGACGTACATGTAGGCGACGCGTATGATGCCGCAGAAGCAGAGGCTGGGCGGGGAGGGGGGGGCGGGGGGGTCAGCGGGGTGGGCGGGGGAGGGGGGAGGCACTCACAAGAAGCCCACGCCGAACAGGGCGGCCAGGGCGAGCTTCTGCTTGCGCGGCATCTGCAGGCGGCGCACGACGAGCAGCGGCAGGATGCAGACGGCGGCGTCCTGGATCACGCTGACGACGGCGGAGGCGATGAAGTCGGCGCCCTCGTTGAAGCAGGTGTAGGTGTTGGCGCGGGCCCAGGCGGGGTCGAGCTTGCGCCAGAAGGCGTCGAAGGGGCGGCAGTCGACGAAGAGCATGAGGGTGAAGACGAAGGCGTAGGCGCCGACGAGCCCGATGGCGCCGCGCACGATCCAGAGCCACGACCGCGTCACGCTGCCCTCGCTCAGCCGCCGGTAGAAGCACAGGATCGAGATCTTGACCAGCGACGTGATGACCATGTAGCTGCACGAGATGCACCACGTCACGATGCGCACGTTGACCGCCATCGGCACGGTGACCTCCCACGCGTGCCGGTCGACGCCGTAGAGGAAGAAGCCTGCGCGGTCGTCAGTCAGCCGGGAGCGCACAGTTGGCGCGGAGCCACGTACCCAGCACGTGGCATGCGTCGTAGCAGAGGAGGACGGGCAGAGCGGCCACGATCAGCCAGTCGTCCAGCCCGGCGTTGCGGCGCACCCTGCAGCGCGCCCACAGCCGCGCGCCCACGACGGTCAACGTCGTGGCGAGCAGGATGGCCAGGAGCACTATCATCGTCGGCCCGCGCCGTTCGCCGTACGGGAACCGCGTCCGGTTCGTCGCCCACTCCGCGAGGAGCTCGGGCGGGGGGTGCAGGCCGCCGCCCATCCTGCGGGTGCGAGCAGCAGCGGGCGGGAGGGAGGATGGGAGGGTGTCGGTGGGGGAGGCGCGAGGCCGGGCTCTACGGGAAGCAGAGGGAGCACGGTGATGCCTGCAAGGACGACGTGATGCTTAAAGGCAGCGGCCGTCAGATAAGCGCGACTTTGGAACATGGCCTCCCCCCGCGACCAGACGTGGAAGGGAACCACGCCAGCCGCACGACGGGGATGGTGCGATTGCGGAACTTTGCGACGCCGGAAGCGTCGCTTCTCGAGTTGACACTCCGCTCCCATTGGCGGGCCCGCGGCGAGGGATGCTAGCGCGCCACCGGTAGGGAGAGGAGAGCGCTGTCCAGCCGCAGATGCGGAACGGAGACCAAGGCCGGACTGGTAGCTCGGCGCTACACGGCGCGGAGAGGGGCCGGGCTCGCAGTTGCAGCCGCGCTGCCCGCTCCCGCGAGCGCCGTCTTTGCGTGCGGACGTTCGCCGTCGTGGCTGGACTGGGCCGCAGCTGGCAACTGTCGTGCCACTGTCACCGAGGCCAGGCTCCCCGGAGGTTGGGCCGCGATCCTTCGCCCGCAGCCCTGCCGCTCGCTAGTTAATGCAGCCCTGCTCCTTGGGCCAGGAACGAGACTCCCCCCGAGTCGACCAGAGAGAGGTCGGCCGGCCGTCGACACCACGGCTCCTGCCGGCAACGACAACCGGCTCCAGCCAGATCCAGCGCCGGTGCAGTCGCAACGCTCGCCGCCAGATGCCTTCTGCGCAGACCAGCAGTCGGCGATCGCGGCGGGACGCGTCTGGAGGGCGGGCCTCGCTGAAATGACACTGGCCAATAGCGGGCTCTTCGTCATTGCTCGTATTCTCGCGCTCCAGGCACAAGAGGCAGCCCGAGCGACGACGCCTTGGCTGGCCATGGCCTGATGGAGCGGCGTCAGGCGGGCAGCAGCCACCAACCCGCCCGAGCGAGGCCACTGCCACGCGAGGATCGCCGCGCAGCCCGGCGGCGATCAGCGGGCGCACGGGTCGACTTGGCCCCGGCCGGCTAAGCCAGAGCCTGCGGAGCGCGAGGCTGCAGGACCTCTTTCTATCATGTATGCAGCGGCCGGTGTTGCCGCTGTCGGCCGGCTTGTCTGTGCAGATGAGTGCCTTCGTCGGCAGGGCTCCCAGGGGCGCCCGGTAAACGAAACACCGGTCGCGGGAGCGGCACAAACGGTCGAGGGTTCGCGGATCGGGGCATGAAGTCATGTTTTCATGCGTGGGCAAGGGATGTAAGCTTAAACCCCGGCCTCCCCGCCCGCCCTGATGCGCCGGGCCTTTTCTTACATGTCGCACATATACAGCCTACTGCCCGCCCAATCGTGGCCTGTCTTCGACATTTGAACGCGTGCGTGCGCTATCTTTGTCGTCCGGACGCCGCCCGCCCGGCTAGGCCTCTACGTGCAAGAGATTAAACTGTGCAGGCCCGGCCTGCACGCATGTACGCCGGAGCATTGAAGTAGCAACGGCCACAACTCCCACGACGCGGGCGTCTCGCATGTCCGCATTCCGGAGCCTCCCATCCTCCGCTCCGCCAATCGGTCCCATCCCGCCATCACGTCAGCCGAACACTGTCCACCACTGTGCGCCAAGCCATCCGGCGAGGCGTCCATCAGCCAGCCAGCCCGCACCGCATGAGCGGGAGCAGCCATGCGCACACCGACCGAAGCTCGAGCCTCTTTCCCGAGAGGAACCGGTGCACACGACCAACGCACGCACGCCACGACCGCTCAGAAGCTGCGAGGACGCAGAGGTGGAGGGACCGGTCAAGCTTGCTCGCTCCCGGACCGACAGAAAGACCGGGCAGCTCGATGAGCAGATGCGCAAGGGCACCGTAAGAAGTCGGTTGCGACTTTCTCGGGGTGCTGTGACGTCTGCGGAAACAACAGACCGGAATTCCCGAGGATGCTTACAAGAGAGAGAGAGAGAGAGAGAGAGAGAGAGAGAGAGACACCATCACGTGCCTCCCCGTCCATCCTTGCAGGACGTTGCCGAGAGGATCAGCCGCTGGGTTGGGGTAATCCTCGTTTCTCCATGTTCCCGCACCGCATCCCCGCATTCGGGATCATCCACCCGAGCCCATGCATCGTCCCCAGACATCCCCAGACATCCCCACGCCATCCTCCCACGTCCGCTCGATATGTAAGACCACGGCGTAAACCGAATCGGCGCGGTTCGATCTGCGAACCCGCTCCGCAGCATGGCGCACATCCACGACATAGCCGGCGAGGTCGAGAAGCGCAGCTACGTAGAGGGCAAGAAGGTCGGCGAGGAGGTGAAGTTCCCGGAGACGGTGGCCTTCCAAGGGTTCAACAAGCCCTCCCGCTTCGAGGGCGACATCTTCTCGCTCGAGTTCGACGGCCAGATCCCCAGCGACATCGACGGGACCTTCTACCGCATCCAGCCGGACCACCAGTTCCCGCCCCTCTTCGAGGACGACATCCACTTCAACGGCGACGGCGCGGTGACGGCGATCCGGATCCAGGACGGCCAGGCGCACTTCAAGCACCGCTTCGTGCGGACGGACCGGTTCAACCACGAGCGGGCGGCCGGGAAGAGCCTGTTCGGGCGGTACCGCAACAGGTTCACCGACAACGAGAGCGTCAAGGGCGTCATCCGCACCGCCTCCAACACCAACATCACCTTCTGGCGCGGCGTCCTCCTCGCCACCAAGGAGGACGGCCCGCCGTTCGCGCTCGACCCGGTCACGCTCGACACCATCGGCCGGTACGACTTCGACGGGCAGGTGCTGGCGCCCACCTTCACGGCGCACCCCAAGTTCGACCCGGACACGGGCGAGATGCTCTGCTTCGGGTACGAGGCCGGCGGCGACGGCAACGACGGCTCGTGCGACATCGTGGTCTACACCATCGACCGCGACGGCCGCAAGACCGAGGAGTGCTGGTACGAGGCGCCCTTCTGCGGCATGATCCACGACTGCGGCGTCAGCGCCAACTACGTCGTGCTGCCCATGACGCCGCTGAAGTGCTCGCCCGACCGCCTCGCCCGCGGCGGCAACCACTGGGCCTGGGACCCCGCCGAGGACCAGCTGTACGGCATCGTGCCGCGGCGCGGCGGCAGGCCCGAGGACATCGTGTGGCTGCGCGCCGACAACGGTAGGGCCCCCCTCTCCCTCTCCCCACGCAGCCGACTGACTGACTGACTGACCGACTGACGCCCCGCCCGCCAGCCTTCCACGGCCACGTCGCGGGCTGCTACGAGAACGCCGACGGCCACATCGTCTTCGACCTCACCGTCGCCGACGGCAACGTCTTCTTCTTCTTCCCGCCCGACGACAACGGCGGCGCCGCCCCCGGCGCCCCCGGGCTCGCGAGGCGCAACAAGCTGTCCAGCCCGACGGTGCGCTGGATCTTCGACCCCGCCGCGCCGACGGGCTCGCGCGTGCGGCCCGCCGACGTGTTCGCCATCAACGGCGAGTTCTCGCGCATCGACGACCGGCGCGTCACCAAGCCGTACAACCACTTCTGGCAGGCGCAGGTCGACGCCACCAAGCCGTACGACGCGGACAAGTGCGGCCCGCCGGCGGGCGGCCTGTTCAACGTCGTCGGCCACTTCACGTGGGACGAGCGGGTGCGCGACACGTTCTGGGCGGGGCCGACGGCGACGTTTCAGGAGCCGACGTTTGTGCCGCGGAGGGGGAGCGCGGAGGAGGGGGATGGGTATGTCATCGCGCTGGTGAATCGGCTGGATGTGTTGAGGAATGATGTGGTGATTTTGGATGCGCGGAATGTGGTGGCCGGGCCGTTGGCCGTGATTCACCTGCCGTTCAAGCTGAAGCTCGGGCTGCATGGGAACTTTGTCGATGCGCGGGACATCAGGGAGTGGCAGGAGCGGAGGAAGGAGGGGGGGAGTGTGGGGCCGGCGAAGGCGGCGGAGAGGCCGTTGCCGTGGCAGGTCAAGTTCATGGAGCGGAGTGGGAACCCGGACGGGCGCAATGGTGTCTGAAGGGAACAGGGGTGGATGTTGTTCTACGACGTGTCGCTGTGTGTCGTCTTCAGATCAGGTTCAATGTCCTCTCCTCCAAATGTCCGCTCTTCCGCATCTCTACGGCCTCGCCGTGCATGATCCCGTGAACGTAGCAACCCCCGCATGGCCCGTAGATGCTTTCGCTTGCAGATGGCATCTCCATGACGACGAAGGGAACGTGGCCTCCCAAGAATATGGAAACCTCGTGGCCTGGTGATATAACTCTAGGACCTATTCCTATCCAACCTCGCGAGGTCATGAAGAAGCGACGGTTGTCACAATACTGGTCTCGTGAGCAGTGCATAATCTTCCGTCCTAGGAGTTGGTGTTCCCATTCCCCCAAAGTACGCTTGGACGTCTGCAACGACTTGCTCCACGTCCTTCTCTTGTGTTGATCCGGGGTATGGCAAGTGATCACCGCCGATCAGTGTCATGCACATAGCCTCCAAGCCATCCGCGTTGTCGAATCCCATTTTGCCGAGGTAGTTCCAGACTTGGGCGAGGGGATGAGGGTTTAGAATGTCGAATGCTTCCGAAGGATTGGGCGGGAGACAGCCATATTCAAAAGTGTCTGAGGTCCACGCAATCGTGTCAAATTGAAAGCCGTGCACTCTCAACATCTTATCTATGAAGGAGGAGCCGGCCAGAGTCTCGCCGTGGGCATCAAACGACAAAGATGTATAAATCTCAAGGGCTTTTCCTCCTCGCCATACGTTCCATTGTGGGACCCATGAAGAGATGTTATTGCAGTCATGGAGTGTATGTTCGTCATGTAATGCCAACGAAAGCATGGAATAACGTCTCTCTCGTGACATTCGAATGTCCATTGTAGCGACTGACGTGTATAGCTCATTGTAGGGTGTCGTGTAGTCAACCGGCAGGTAGAACTCGGACTCGCTGTTCGAGAATGAGTCCCGGAAGACTGGATGGCCATGAGGAGCATAAACCTTATCTCTCTCGTCCTTGCATTCTTTGGTACGGCAATAATTGAGAAGCAGTCCGATGGAACTGTCGAAAACGGTGTTACCCCGGAACCCCAAAAGGTTGTTTCTTCCTAAGGTGGCAATGAAACCGTCTCTCTGGAGCCTGTTTTTCCAACAAAAACAATAAACAAAAGCTTCACTCGCAACCCCGATCTCTTGAATTATGCACATCCGACTGAACCAAGGATTGTCCAGGAAGGTTCGGAAGCCAGTCCGTAATTCATAGTCCTGGGGTAGTTGGTCAAAGAACCGGTTGACCTCCTCTTCATCATGAAAATGCAGTATATCTTTAGCCACTTGACGAATGAATTGGAAAAGAGAACCGGGGTCGAGATATCGGCCATTTCCGAGCCACACAAGCACCCTCCCTGCCTGTTCAAAGACTTTTGCCCATCGACTGCACTTGATGCCCCCGCTCGCCATCGTCGTCTCGGTTGATACACACCCCATCTGCCCAGAAAATCCTCTTTTTTCTCCTTCGGCGGAATTTCTTCAATGCTTCAAAGCGATTTCGGGCAATCCGCAGTCTGCTCCCGTGGCAAAGGACCACAACCTTGTCTGTCGCACGTCCCCATACGTAGGACACCGCCTCGTAAGGTCGAACATCGTCGAGAGACATATGCTGTAGTTCGCACCGGATGGGATTTTCGGGGTTACCGGGTAGAAGCACCAGAAGGCGAATACTGTTGTTGCCTTCGAAGGGTGTGTATTGATGCCATGTCTGGATTCGACGCCGGGTAGTGCCTTTCCGTGGAGGCTGGCAGTACGTTGTCGGGCTTCCATGTTGTCCACAATGGGAGCAACGCAGCATAGCTACGTCGCGTTGGGATTTCAACGTCTAAGGGTGTGTGTGGGAACTTGATTGGAAGTGCGTTGAGAGACGCATGGCTTGACCGGTAAAAAGTGGGGAAAAGCTGTTCAGCATTGCGACGAGGCTAAGGCGGGACTTTGAAGACAGAGGAAAGTAAGCGCTAAAATGTGCTGTGTAACAGCAAGTGGCTCAGCCTTGGTGGTCACGACCAGTGGATGGTGCTATGTCCCACCGGATGCAAGCGAGCTTGCGCCTCGCTCTTGCAAGCATACGGTACGCCGACAGAAGGCACTTTCGCTGGTTCTCACCATTGGTGAGAGGAAACTTAATGTGTACACTCAAACGCACGAGTTGAAAATGCCCGAGTAGCCGATCCAGCTTTTTGCGCATAGCAAGACCTTGTCTAGCTAAAATCGGGGAGCAACTTGTACTCGTTGATTGGAAACTTAGAAGCCACGGTGAGCAAGACGAAAGATCGGGTTACAGCGACAGATACTACCCAGAACGAACCAAGACGGAACTTGACTCCAGAAACTTTGTTTTGCGCTGGGCAGTTGACATACAGTACTAGGACAAAAGTTCTCGCGCGGGCGGTTCCGAAGCGATGACCCTCGTACCCCATCAATTTACTGATTCTCAACGCATGCTTCCTAGCTCTTATACTAAGTTGTTTTCAAGTTAAAATTAAGTAAGAAGATGTTGACAATTAGTGCGGTGCAGAATGTAGTACGATTCTTGGCATGAGTTGGTGAGGGGGGTAGGAGAGGTGCCCGCCTTATACTCAAGCTCAAAGCTATACCTAATCTAGTAATGAATGTACACGTGATTTCCAACAGAAGAAGAATTCTAGTATTATTTCTTTGCTAATACTTGGTATGCCAGCCCTCTGCTGCGATAACTACCTCACACCTACGCTTCATACTACCTAATTGTTACGAACCTCAGTCCGTATAGATAGGAAGACACAAGGGTCGGGAAGAGCACTAAGTAACAAAGCAGCCAGAAGGGAAGGAAGCCTAGGAGGCGGGAAAGAAGGATCTTGTGAGGCAGCAAAGCCGAAAGGGTGGTATTTCTCTCAACTGAAAATCTATGTACGAAGAAGAAAAGGAAAGAAGGTAGAGGAAGGCAGGACAGGTAGATGTACCTAGCGCTGTGCACGTGCCCTGTCACGTGACCGGGTCTCCCTCCTGGTTGCTGGCTGCTGCTGGTTAGTTACCCTACAGTCCATGGTGGTGCTGCCTGAGGGGCCTGACAAGGTAGGGGTTGAGAACAAGTATAGACGAATACACGTGACTGAGCACTGCGTGCGAAGGCCGTATTACTAATCAATGGTAATAATAATAATAAATTCATTTCCTCCCGATATAGCTCCCTTGCGGGTCCATGCGGGGCTGGCTATCTGCGCTTATTTTACACGAGGGGGAGAACCTTATTCGCCAGGCAAAAACCCCTCCTCTCTTTTCAGGTTTGTCTTCCTCTACTTGTTCCGTTTTTCCTGCTTACCGGTAGTAGCTGCTGTGGCAGCCCTTCATTCGATTACTGGTATCACCTTCTCAGTTCTCAGTTCAGTTCTCCTCTCCGTTTTCCTAGTGGTCCTCCTGGTGGTCCTCCTGATGGTCCTCCCGGTGGTCCTCCTGGAGCATCTCCCTCGCCATACTAAACTGATTTAGTAGGCCCAGCTGGAGGAACCAGCTTGATGCGGCTCCAACGCCCTTCTTTGTGGACAGAAGTGTGTGGAAATCGGTGGTCCCTGCTTCTTGGAGCATTTGAGCTCTGTTCTGTTGGAAGTGATGGCAGAAGAGGAGGATATGCTTTGGGGTCTGTCTGTGCCAGCCACATGAGCAGGCTGGGCTGGGATGGCCAGGCACCTTGCGCCTGAAGAGGAAGTCTTCCAGGCCAATGTTTTCAGTGCGTAGTAGGGTGGTGATTGTGCTTTGTGGTTTGGATAGCCCATGGTGGAGGTGTCTGAGCTTTGGGTTCCATTGTGTATCTTGGGCAACTGGCTTGTTTCTCCTCGCCTGGCTTGTCTTGGCCATCCACCTTTCTTTCCAGATGTTTCTGATTGTTCTGCGGAGCCTGGTTCTTTCAGGGAGCTTTTGTGTGGTGGGAGGTCCTCTCTCTAGAAGAGTATTGGCCCTGCTTTATAGTAGTGTTCCTCTAGCTAAGCTGGGCTTTCCCCTTGCATCTAGTACCGCTCTTGTGATGTCTTTGATGTCCTGACAGGTGTTTCTAGTCACTGTGGTTGTGGGTCCTTCTCTAGACCGGAGTGTATGGGTCAGAGTTAGCTCATCAAGGTGGAGTGAGAGGGGGGGAATCCCTGTCTCATGTTCTAAGACCTGTGTGTTGGTAGACTTGTATGCCCCTGAGATAGTGCGTAGGCATTGGTTCTGGGTCCTTTCTAGTGGTTTTATTGCTGTCTTCCTCCAGCCTGGGGTTCCTTCTGGGGTGTGCCACACCCCGCAGCCGTAGGAGAGAACTGGTCTAACCACCACTATGTAGATGTGGCGTGCCTTAGTGAGTGACGCTCCCCAGGTAGAGGCTGTAAGTCTGGAGAGAGAGGTGCATTGCTTTGTAGCCTTTAGGGAGGTTTCCTTGATGTGGGGTCCCCATCTTAGTTTGCTGTCCATATGGATGCCTAGGATCTTAATTGTCTGCTCCGGGTTTCCTTCGAATCCGGCAATGCTGATCTTTGCTGCCATATTGAATCTCTTTGGCCTTCTTGTAAAGTGTATGAGGTGGTACTTGTCAGGTGCGAAGGTTGATCCATGGGTTGCTGCCCACTGTGTACAGGTCCTATTTGCCTCCTCTAGTGTTCTACAGTTTTGTTCTGTTGATCTACTAAAGGTAAGGATGTTGGTATCGTCTACGAAGCCTAGGGGAAAGGTGCTACCCGTGCGGAGCTTTGTAAGGAGGTTGGAGGCAAAGAAGAGGTATAGGATTGGGGATAGCGAGGACCCCTGAGGGATGCCTGTTAGGGTCTGAATTGGTGGACTAGTGTAGTCCCCAAAGCGGAGCTGTGTGGTGCGGTCTTGAAGGAATGAATGAGTAAATTTCTCCACCCAGATTGGGAGTTGTGCGGCTCTTATGTTATGGAGAAGTCTCTTGTGTGATACATGGTCGTATGCTCCTGAGATATCCAGGCTGAGGACTGAGGCTACCAGTCCTGGGTCCTGTGCCCAGACTGTGTGAATCTGTTGGGTAAGAAGGTCAATTGCGGTAGTTGCTGATCTACTTTTTCTTGCTCCCATCTGAAAGTCAGGGAGTAGATTGTGGATCTCCGTAGCCTGTGAGATTCTTTCTGCTATAATTCTCTCGAGCAGCTTGCCTAGAGTGTTAAGCAGGGCAATTAGTCTAAATGACTTAGCCTTAGTATAGTCCTCTCTTTGCGGTTTCCTAAGGACTATAGTGGTTGAGCACTTAAATTGTCTTGGGTGGTATGAGAGTGCTAGGCACCTCTGAAAGATCCTAGTAAGCGGTTCTGTGTTACGGCACAGCCTTCACAGGGTCAGAAAAGTAGGAAAAAAGGATAAGCGGGGCAGGAACAGACGCCGCGGAAGATTCCTTCAGGCAGTCGAGGATCACGTGATGCCCCACCAGTTCACCAGTTCATAAGGGCTTGGCAGGATGAACCGGTGAACTCCAGTTCAGACGGTTCAGAACACCCTACAGCAGGAACTCCGTGAACCATAGATTGTATAAGCTTTCCTACAGTATATAAGCACACTCACTTAGCTAGATACTTGACCCTTCGTGGTCAACTTCGATAATCAATCCGCACCATTGATTAGTAACACGGCCTTCGCACGTAGTGCTCTATCACGTGTGCTCGTCACTTCGTTCTCTCACACCCTCCCTTGTACCCACTCAAGGTAAACCCCACACGGCTTACCACCCTCTTTGGTGTTTGATCCTTAGAGGTAGAGGCCCGCCGTTACATTCTGCTAGTGTCTGTGCACACTGCTTTAGGAACCTGTTGATGATCTTGTCTGGGCCTGGTGCTTTGTCTGGGGGAAGCTGTTTAATAGTATGGAGGACTTGTTCTTCAGTGATGTCCTGGGAGATGTTGACTGGTTTTGGATATATATAGCCCTCAAGGTCAGAGAGGTTCGTGTCCCTAGGAGGGGGGAAGAACTGGTTGGAGAGAATCCTTGTCTTGGAGGGATTGTCATGGCGTAGTATCTGGTCTGTTCCCTGGAGGGGTGGAAACTGAGGTAGAGCTGGGGGCTCAAGTGCCTTTGTTCTTGCCCATCTTGAGAGCTTCCAGACTGTAGATGGGTTTAAGGTAATCTCAGCCACTTTTCTACGCCATGCTTTTGTTCTGTCCCTTCTGATTTGCCTCTTCTTACTGTTAACAGTAGTCTGATATGCCACCCAGTCTTCCTCTCTTCCTGTAGTGGTCCACTTTCTCCTAGCCCTTCTCGCTTGTTGAACCAGTTCTGAGCACTCCTTCGTCCACTCCATAGCGGCCTAAGGTGATGGTTTCGCTGCTGGGATGGTTTCCTGGATAGTATTCTGGATGGCTCTCTGGATCTGTTCGGTAAGGTGGTCCAGGTTTGCTTCAGTGTGGAGAGGGGTTATTTCTATGTTTTGGAGTTTTAACTGTAGTGTTTTGTTGACTTTCTGCCAGTCTGCCTTTTTCCATTGGGGTCTTAGGGGCCGAGTGGGTGCGGGTATAAGAGAGATGTCAAATATTGTATGGATAGGTAGTGTGAGGGCTTGCACCCGGTGCACTCGCGGAAATGCATTGGCATACTTCTACAAGAAGACTAAGCTAAGGAGAAAGGAAATAATAAGCGTAGGAAGGTATTATATACCGAAGTAGTTGATCCGTGCGCCCTTTGAGTCATTAGGTGTTGACTCATAATTGTTAACTCATCGCCGCAGGGATCTTCCAAGGCACTTAACGGTCTAGACCGTCACAGGTAGGTGGTTAGAAGATGATTCGAGTTCTTGACTAACTCCACATCTAAGGATTCTCTCCTCGAGCCACTGGGAGGTAAAGATAAGGTCTAGGGTGTGATGGCTTGTATCCGGTGCACTCGCGGAAATACAGTGGCATTCTATCTACGAGAAGACTAAGCTGAAGAGAAAAGAAAGAAAGGTTTAAGTAAGATAGCGCTGCTTATATATCTCTCCAGAGTCCCTTTTATTGGTAGCGAGTTGCAGGGTTTTCTTGTTGAGCTTCACTAAGCTTCAGGGTCTTCTCAACCCAAGGTCTCGCCGCAGGATCCATCCAAGGCACTTAACGGTCTAAACCGTCACATTACCCCCCTCTTCTCGGGCTTGAAGGTAGGACTTGAGCGCGTCCGTTTCTTGAAGTGCCGACGCTGGCTCCCAAGTTAGTCTTGCATATCCTTTCCACTTAACGTGGTATTGCTTCTGGGGCCTTCGTTGGCCGCGCTTTCGTTTCATCCTTTCTCCATGAATTGCCTCAACTATCCACCATTCGTGTCCATCATCTAATATTGGCGGCGGCTGGTAGTCGTCCTGTTCTTGACTCGGCAGAGGGTCTATTCCAGCAGGACGTAGGAGGTCAACATTAAAGACGTTGTGTATGCTACTTGGCACATCCAGTCGATAGCTGTGGGGACCAACTACTTTAGTAACTGTGAACTTTGCTGATCGGTCATCTAACTTCCGGCTTGGGCGGTCTGTCTTAATATTCTTCATGCTCAGCCAGACCTTATCTCCCACTTTGTACGCAGGTGATGGGTTCCGGTGTCGATTCGCTTGGGCCTCCTGATCCTGTTGCGCGTTTGCCATCGATGCTTCTACCCATTCGGTGATTTCCTTGATCTTCGCAACAATCGCTTCTCCCTTCTGGATGGGCGACGTCGGATTCTGCATGGGCTGTGGATCTTCGAATAGCTGTAGCGGCTCGAGATGGTATCCATGAGAGAGGAAGAAGGGACTAACGCCCGTTGATGAGGATTCGTGACCATTAATCGCGAGCTCGACTGCTGGTAACTAATCGACCCAGTTGTTCTGCGCTTGATTGGTCATTCGACGAAGTTTCTTCTCGACTTCAGTATTAGCGCGCTCTGTCGATCCATCTGTCTCCGGGTGGTACGCTGTCGATATGCGCCTCTCGATCTTGAGTAGTTGGCAGACTCTTTTCCATAGTTGGCCAACGAATTGACTACCTCGATCAGAGACGATTGCTGCTGGGACTCCATGATAGCGGTAGAAGCGCTTAATGAATAGATTGGCGATTGTCTCAGCTTCGGTATCCTTGCAGCCCTCAAGAATAACTCCCTTCCCCAGACGGTCGGTGATTACCATAAGCATTTGACATTCTTGGCTCTCAGGTAGCGGGCCAATAAAATCAATCGAGATCTCTCTCCACTGACGATTTGGTACAGGTAACGGCCGCAATAGTCCTTGCTTACGATCTCTCCAGACTCTTGTCCTTCCACAAACGTCGCAGTTCCGCACGAATCTTCGTACGTCTGATACGAAGTTTGGCCAGAAGAATTGCCTAGCGACGAGGGCTATCGTCCCGTTACGTCCAGGATGAGCCGTCATAGTCGAATCATGAAGTGTTTGAATTAACTTGGTCCTCAGTGGCTCGTAATTCGGCACCCAGCGCCTGCTGCGGAATAGTAGCTCTCCTTGACCATTCAGAGAGCAATCAGCGACTGAGAGCTTGACTGGCTCTTCTAAGTCGTTTGGTAGTGTCCTTTTATCTTCTCTTACTGCCGTTACTAGGCGTTCTTGATCCGGGTCCGCCAATTTAGCCTCTTGCCAGAGTTGTCGCAAATGATCTTCAATTAGCTCTGTTTGCTGCGTGTCTGTCGGTTCGTCTGTTGGCTCGTCTGTTGGCTCGTCTGTTGGCTCGTCTGTTGGCTCGTCTGTTGGCTCGTTTGTTGGCTCGCCGGCTTCTTTCTCGGTTCTTTCTTGTCGTCTTGTCTGTACTGGTACTGCGAGCACTCTCCAACAGTTGGCTTGAATCTTATCTGGGCTTAAGAGTCGTGCGACACGATATTGAAGCCTCTCATCATCTTGAGATACTGGTAAGTCTTGGTCTCTTCGTGTAAGTGCGTCAGGCTGAGCCCCAAGCTTGCCTGGACGATAAGCAATGGTAAAGTTGAATCGGCTTAGAATCAGCTGCCATCTCATTTGCCTCTCAGAGAGCCGTCGGACTGTTGTAAAGTATTCGAGATTCTTATGGTCCGTAACAATCTTAAATTCTTTTACGCTTCGTAGCTCTGCATCCCACTGCTGAAGACACTTAATAATCGCAAGGAGCTCCTTATCGTAGATCTCGTAGTTGCACTCTGCTGGCGAGTTCTTCTTTGAGAAGTAGGCAACTGGCCGGAGTACTCCATTGTTATCGTATTGGGATAAAATTCCTCCTGTACAGTATCCTGAGGAATCAGTCTCGAGGATTGTCTTTCGGTCCGGGTCAAATTGGGCAAGGATTGGTGCCGTGATAAAGGCCTTCTTTAGCTTTCGAAACGCTCTTTCTGCTCCTTCTGTCCAATAGAACGGAACGTCTTTCTTTGTAAGTGCATGTAACGGAGCCGTAGTCTTCGAGTATTCATTAATAAAGCGCCGGTAGAAGTTCGCAAAGCCAAGGAATCCAAGCACTCCTTTAACTGTAGTTGGTGTTTCCCATTCCTGAATAGCTTTTACCTTAGCTGGGTCCATGCGGATACCTTTCCCAGCTTCGATAATAAATCCAAGATACTTTGTTGACTGAACCTCGAATTCGCACTTATCGATATCAAGCTGTAGTCCCGCTGCTTGTAGCTTTTCGAGAACCTTAGTTACGTGCTCTCGGTGTTGGGTACGGGATCCCTCGGTAAAAATAAGCACATCATCGACATAAGCCGATACGAAGTCGTCCAGGAAGTCTTGTAGGGTCCAGTTAATATATCGTTGAAAGGTGCTTGGTGCATTAGCTAGTCCAAAGGGAGTAACAAGCCACTCAAATAGTCCAAAGCGGGTTCGAAAGGCTGTAAGCCATTCATCTCCTGGTTTAACCCGAATCTTATTGAATGCTGCGATTACATCGAGTTTCGTAAACCATCTTGCCTTACTGATCCGGTTAAGGGTCTCCTGGATAAGAGGTAGTGGATATCGATCCTTCCGTGTAAGTTGATTAAGGGCTCGGTAGTCACAACAGAATCGTAAGCCTCCACCTGGTTTCTTTACAAAGAGGACTGGCGCTGCGGCTGGAGAATTGCTTATACGGATAAAGCCTTTATCGAGTAGCTCTGTAAGCGTTTTCCGGAGTACTAGTAGTTCGTCTCTAGACATGTTGTATAAGGGTCCCCATGGGGCCACTGGTGTCCTCCCATTCTCATCTTTCTCAAGCTCAATCTGATGATCGATTCCAGGTCGGTGTGGAGGTAGCTTGTCGGCTTTACTTCTATCGAAGGAGTCGAGAAACCGTTTATTTAACCAGGCTGGTAGTTTCGTCCTTGGGTCCGTATGCTTCTTCTCAGCAAGTGCTTTATTAATATCAGCTAGACTTGCTGAGAAAACCTGGTAACCGAGTCGTTTCTTCCTCGTAAGAAGGCGGAACCCAGCGGCTCCGACCCTCCTATAGTCGAGTTCTTTTCTCTCTCTCTGGCTTTGTACCACTAGGCCAGAGTCCTTAAATCTAAGGATTTGTTTTTCTGCATCTAGTTCTGCTCTCTCTTTTACTAACCATGGTAAGCCAAGAATAACTTTATAGCCTTCAATCCTTGGAGCTACATGGAAGTAAGCTCTTTTCGTTTGGTGTCCGCCGATATCGATCTCGGCAATTGCTACTTCGGTAATCCAGGAGTCGGTAATAGCATCAACTGACTGGATTTGTCTTGGTCGGATAGGGATACGCTGGAGTTTATGTCTTCGAGCGAATCGAGCATCGATAAAGCCATAGGATAAGCACCCAGAATCAATAAGGGTTTGAGTGGAGATCTCCTTATTGATAAGTGCTGAAACTAAGAAAGGTGGTTTTTCCATATGCTTATTCTCGAATTGCTTCCAATCTGCTTGAAGCTTACTTTGCTCCTTTTGCTCCTGACGGCGAATTTTATCAGGAGCTATTCTTTTTCCGAATTCTCATTGTCCTCTGACACTTTAGTGTCCTCCTCTAATTGCGGAGGAACTTCCTGCTCCGACTGTCTGATACCAGCAGCTTGGGCTGGGCGACGGGCAGGCGCATAAGGGCATGCATGCTTCCAGTGTCCTGAAGCACCGCAACGCGTGCAAAGCCTGTTCTGACGACGTCGGTTAATCTCATCTTGAGTTACCCATTTAGCTCTCCGGGTTAGTGCGGCTTTGGCTGGGCCTGTTAGTTCCCAGTCCATTTGGTCGTTTTGAAGAGGCTTTGGATACGTAGTAGGTCTGGTAGTCGTCATTGATCGAGTAGATCTCTCATTGGTTTGAGGACTTGGGCTTCTCCTTCCTTGATACCCACTTCGTATAACTGACTTCTTAGCCTTATTAACAGCCTCTATGTCGTCACTAGTTCTAGCCAGCAAGTTGGCAAATTCGTGGAACGTAAGATCTTCTAAGCTCTTACCAACTAGTCGGTCTTTTAGTTCCCAGCTAATTGAGTCCCAAAGAGAGTCTTTCTTTTGCTTATCGTCCCATGTAGTGCTTTTGCCAGATTCAAGCATTAGGTGGCGGAACTTTACAAAGTGTTCTCTAAAGGGGCCACCTTTTTGATGTAGGGCTCGGAGCTCGCGACGTGCTTTTTCCTCGCGATATGGGTCGCCAAATACGGCCCTTAGCTGTTCGAATAGGTCCTGGGTTGTAGCCGTCTGGCTTGAGGATCTCCACCATGGTTGTAAGTAGGTAAGCGCGGTTCCTCGTAGCTGGTTGAATAGCAACGCTGCTTGTGTCGTTTCTGGGTAGCTTGCGTAATCGATTCGAAGTTTCTGATTTGCTTGATCAATCCAGGCTTCTAGCTCCTTTCGTTCTCCTTTAAATTCTGCTAATTCGGGTAGAATTTTTCTTGGCCTTTGACTTGCCGTAAGCGCTTGAGTAACCGCTTCAGTAATTGCGGTCGGTGGGGTTTGTACTTGAGCCGTCGGAGTGGACGTAGCTGTTCCTACGCTAGGCTGCCTTGTTGTTGGTGTAGTAGCCTGGCTATCCATTCGTGCCTGTAGCTGAGTAACCATTGTAAATAGTTGGTTCGCCCATTGCGGTGGGTCCTCTTGTTCGCGCTGCGGGGCCTCTTGCGGTTCATCCATTGGTTGGTCGTCCATTCTAGGACGCGTCCTTGGGTGTCTTCTTAGGTGTCTCCTTGGGTGTCTTCTTAAGCGTCTCCTTGGGTGTCTTCTTAGGTGTCTCCTTGGGTGTCTTCTTAGGTGCCCTCTCTAAGATCTTCCTTTTAGATCTTCTTTTTAGGGACTTCTTCGTGCCTTCTCAAACGCCACGCTGTCGTTTTATTAAAGGGCTTCCTTCGGGAACCTTCTCAAGTGCCTACACGGACACCTTCTTGAACGATTTCCCAGGTATAGTCAACTGGCAACGAGCCTAGCCACTATCCTATTCCTTAGGTGACTTGGGTAACTTAGGTAAAGAGAAGCCGTGCTCACGTGGGAGCTTTGGCGCACAGAGGAAAGGGGACGAGCTTAGTCTAATGTGATGGCTTGTATCCGGTGCACTCGCGGAAATACAGTGGCATTCTATCTACGAGAAGACTAAGCTGAAGAGAAAAGAAAGAAAGGTTTAAGTAAGATAGCGCTGCTTATATATCTCTCCAGAGTCCCTTTTATTGGTAGCGAGTTGCAGGGTTTTCTTGTTGAGCTTCACTAAGCTTCAGGGTCTTCTCAACCCAAGGTCTCGCCGCAGGATCCATCCAAGGCACTTAACGGTCTAAACCGTCACATAGGGTACTTTTACTATTGCCTCTCCTCCAGGTGGTGGTGCCCCTTGGGAGGGCAAGGTTAAGGTTGGCTGTAGTTGCGGTTTGGATTAGGTGGTCCGCGAGGGAGTGGTACGTAGGGGAGGTAATGCCTCCCCAGAGGGGGTGATGGAGGTTAAAGTCTCCAAGAAGGATATGTTGCCCTTGCATAGCAAGGGCTCTTGGGAGGATGGATAGAGTTCCTAGCTCCGTACTAGTATGGGCGGATGGAGGGCTGTAGTAGTTATGGATATGGATGGTATGGGTTGTCGTGGTAAGGGAGAGGGTAATAAGGTCTGGGGAGTGGATTGTTGTCTGCCAGGAGTCCACGGTAATAGCCCTACTTATAAAGAAGCAGGTTCTCGCTGTTCCCTCCTGAGGGAAGACTGTATGGTAGGCTGGGTGTTTTATTGTTGTCTTTATCCTAGGGTTCCTCCATGGCTCCTGAATGGCGAGGATGTGGTGGGCTGTTGGGATAATCTCCTGGAAGAATGGGATCATTACCCTCTCAGCGCTTTTGTTGACGTTATACTGTATAATTGAAAGGTGGCTTGTATCTATCATTAGTTTCCTTCCATCTCTGTGTCGGCCTGCGGTGTGGTTGGTATTTCTGCCTGTGTGTAGGGGTCCTCCTGACCCTCGGTCTCAGGTGCGTGCTGGGAGCTGTTAAGCCCTGTAGAGGCCAGTTGGCCTGGCAGTAGAGTTTGGCTGAGGGAGTGAGGTTGATGGAGGGAGCGGGGTCTGCCTGGCTTTCTTTTCGTGGGTTCTTCTTCCCTTATCCTCTTTCGAGACCCTATCAGGGTCCATCCATCCTGTGTTGAGTTTTGGGTTACTTGGGGTGGTTGCCTATACTTTCCTGGCGCTGCTACCCTGGCTTGAGTTGCTCTGGTTTGCTGAGACTTACGCGCTGGGCATGCGTTGCTCCAGGCTGTGTGTTTTTGAGAGCAGTTTATGCATTGCGTTTCATTTTTACTGCACTCCCTCGTATTGTGATTGCCTGCACATTGGCCGCACTTCTGTTCCTTCCTACAGTTGGTAGCGATGTGGCCATAGGCCTGGCAGTTGAAGCACTGGGTTACTGTAAAGTTCGCATTATAGTATTCTGCTGTGTGTAGAGCAAAGTTGCAGATAAGTCCTTTAGTAATAACCTGGTTGGCTATTTCAGGGTCTGTAGTGCTAAGGATGATTGCTGAGTGCGTTTTTCCTTCTGGGAGCTTCTTCTTTAGCCAGGCAAGCTTGCTAATATGCAGGCCTGGGTGTAGAGATTGGTTTTGCTCTTGTAGAGTCTTGGTAGCCTAAAGGTCCGTGGTGTTGATTCCCTTGATAGGGATATTGTGGACCAGTACTGAGTATAGTTGCTGATTTGGGCGGATTTCTTTCCCGAGTCCGGTAGTCCACTCTTGGTCCTGGAGAAGGGCTGTTCTTGTTTGTGTGTCTGGGATAAAGATTCGGATATCGCCGCTTGGGAGCTTTCTAGCTGCGAGTACTTTTTTGCACGCTAGGCTTTTTCCTGCCTGGATCTTTCGAATGATGCTTTCATTTGAGAGGTTTGCTACTTCCTGTCTGTTTGCTTCATTTGGGAGGTGGAGGGTGATTTCTGTGGTGGTGGGGGGGGTAGGAGGCTTTGGGGCTGCTTGGGCCGCGATGCGTGCCCAGTTTGAGGTGGTAGATGGAGGTGCCGCCTCGATACGGCTAACTGTTTTCTGGACCTGTTTGACTTCTCTTAGGATATCCTTTAGGTTAGGTTCCTTGGCGGAGACTTCCTGGTGGATGGCGATGTGGTCCTGGAATATTTCCTTGGCGGCGCCGAGAAAATTTTTTATCTGACTGTTGAGGGCTGAAGGTTTACCAGTAATTGTCTGGAGGGCTTGAAGGATGGCTTCTGCTGTTGTGGTAGCTCTCTGGACGTGTTCTACGCTGATTCGGCCACGCTGCTGGCTTTGGGGGGTTTGCTGTAGGTGGGTAGGAGCGGGTACTGGGGGGGGCTGTTCAGCTCTTTCCCCAATCTCAATCTCAGCCACCACGTTGCTGCAGCTATTGGGGAGGTTGCTATTAGGATTTTGAGGCCTTAAAGGACCCCTAGGGGTCTCTTCTATAGCCGTAGCTTGAAGTCGGATTTCTGGTGCGTTCATGTTTTTTATAATCAATCTATACCATTGATTAGCATCACTTCCAACAGAACAGAGCTCAAATGCTCCAAGAAGCAGGGACCACCGATTTCCACACACTTCTGTCCACAAAGAAGGGCGTTGGAGCCGCATCAAGCTGGTTCCTCCAGCTGGGCCTACTAAATCAGTTTAGTATGGCGAGGGAGATGCTCCAGGAGGACCACCGGGAGGACCATCAGGAGGACCACCAGGAGGACCACTAGGAAAACGGAGAGGAGAACTGAACTGAGAACTGAGAAGGTGATACCAGTAATCGAATGAAGGGCTGCCACAGCAGCTACTACCGGTAAGCAGGAAAAACGGAACAAGTAGAGGAAGACAAACCTGAAAAGAGAGGAGGGGTTTTTGCCTGGCGAATAAGGTTCTCCCCCTCGTGTAAAATAAGCGCAGATAGCCAGCCCCGCATGGACCCGCAAGGGAGCTATATCGGGAGGAAATGAATTTATTATTATTATTAAAACATGAAAACTTTATGGATCTTCATCGAATTGAGTCTTCAAACGATAAACATCCCAAAAACATTGGTCCTGGGCCGGGCAACTGAGTAATTGTCAGCCTACGAAGGAAGTTGAGGGGGGAGTAGAGTAGATGTTCTTACTTAACAGGTGGTTTCCCAAAGATTATATGCCAAAGATACTCTATGATGCGGCCGCTCAAGTCGTCTTCAAGGGATGTGTCTAAGATCCATTTCCTATAGCGGGCATAGTCATCCAACGGCCGCTTCAAGACCTGGTCCCTTGACACGGCAAACTGCGCACAACAAGCCGCACCGATGACATTAGGCACGTCGGAGTTTCCGAAAAGATCCTTCCAGGCTTCCATCATATGGTTCTCGCTCGCCCTGGACGGGTCAAACGGGTCTCGGAAAGGCTGAATCTCGTCAGGGCATCCAGGTATGTGAGTACAACGTAGGTTTACGTAGCCTGTCTCTTGGACGAAGTCGACATTTAGGTGTTCAACGCTCCAGACGTTACTATGGTCCGGCGTATCGGTATGCCAACCACCTGGGTAGCCATCTTGGTGCGAGTGAAGGAAAACCATTGTCTTTGGAAGATTGTGGTAGTTTTCAATGATGTAGGTCAGGTAAGGATTTGCCTCTCGACCCTTGTTCATGGGCGTATGAAGTGGTGCGCTTTGGTTATCGACAACGTATATAGTATTTTGCCACCTAGAATATTGTTAGCATCCTATAAGATGCACAAGGCAGGAAGGAACCATACTTCGGTAATTTCTCGCTGACCCAATCTGTGTTCTCTGATTGGAGCTTTCCGATGACAACAACGCCATCTACTGAGTCCTCCGTCGCTTCGCTAGGTGCTGCTGTGGTGGTCTGGCCCACCGACTCTTCTGAAGTCGGCGGATCGTCAGGCGCCACGATTACTGTTGGCGACGTAGGCAGCACTCCTCCATGGCTTGGTGGAATAGATGTTGACGAAGGGGTATCCGGACTTTCTGGCACTTCTGCTCCTATCCCAACACTAGGCAAGCTGTTCTCAGGTCTCGAAGAATGCGGAACACTCGAAGAGACCCACGACTCATTTGTGCGGCTAATGTTGTACAGGAACAGGATGGAGAACAACACGAGGGCCACGGTCGCCAGCCGGTAGGAGAATCTCATCGGTGGAGCAAGCATGCTGGCGATGATAACTCACGAAAGACCAATGTAATCGCTGTGTACATCGGTGGTTGAGTGAACGTTGGTAGGTATGTTTGAGAAGGACGATCTTGAAAGTGATTCACCAGCGCCTTTTCGTATGAGCCGTTGTGTTACGCCACCCGTATCGCGGCGCCAAAGAGCCGCCTTAATAGGACAGTTCACCCCAGATCCGAGTAGCGCCGAGGATTCCGCGTTGGCGAGGCTTCTGCCTGCTTTAGGGGGCGGCCGGAGGTGACGGGAAAGGATTGGGCGAGAAGCGGGCGCTCCTAGATTCGCAACGCCTCGGAGTTGCCTGGAGATGAAACCCCAAGCGCTGGGCCCGCAAATCACGCGAGATAACCGGGGGCGCCAGCTGCTCCTAGCCGACAGCATTTCGCCGCTGTGCCACAATGCCAAGCAACGTTCACGAGGCTGGCTGATGGAATCCGTTTAGCTATCTATGAGGCATGCATCGCCTTGAATCCCTGCGTACTCTTGTTTCGTGTGACCGACAAGCACACACGTGTATGAAAACTGTTAAGGCTCGCGTTAATTGAAGCAGAGGAGTTATCTTTGACGCCGCTTGAAAAATGTTGATGGGGGTCCGTGTGCTTTCCCCTAGCCAATCACATGCTGCAACGACGCGCCGGATGAACGGGGATCTGAATCCTCAAAAGGCACGTAGCTATGACAAATGACGATTGCCGCATACTAGACTTCGCTGTTGGTCCCATTAGCCGCCAATCCCTGATCCCTGTCTTTGAGCGGCACAGCAACACACAGTATCCGCTTCAAATCATGGGTACTTTCTCTTCTATGGACCTACATTGCTCCTCAGCAACTCAACCTGGTGCCTTTTCAGAATCCCGGTATGGTGCCGCGCTGCGCATTACCTACATTGTCGTGGCCACCAAGCAAAATCGCCTCCAAATTTCGGTTCTCGTTAGCTTTCCATCCTCTCTTCCGTTGGCACACTGACATCAAGAAACCCCATTGTGCAACATCGAGGCCACATGGCGATACCGTTCCTGGTTCTCTCATTTCTGTGGATTCGGAATGTCTCAGCCGAGTGCTTACCTGAGCCACTGACACTTCCCTTGAAGACTACTGGCGTCAATGGCGGTGGTCAGATGAGAGGAGTCCAAGCATTTATGGGCTCTCCCGAACAAAGCTTTAGTTTCCTTCCGAGGCTGTAAGTACAACTTTGGGGTTCAACATTTAGATGTGTATATATAGCTTATAATTGCATAGAGACTACAACAATTCCTATGTGTATACTCAGGAGTTTGCTGACGCAACCGGCTGCGTCAACACAACTGACAAGTGGTGTGCAACTCACCATGGAGGCTGGTATGTCGCCGGAGATTCGGATACGTACAAGGTAGCTGCATCTGCAGATAAAGCGGGAGGCAATGATGCCGAAGCAGCAACGAATGCTAGCTTCAGCAACTGGATGACAGAGAATTTTACCATCACGTCGAACCTCACACTATCGCAATTTCCAGTTGGCATACCAAGAGTACCCCTAGGAGACAGCAATTACAACCCCCAGGCAGTCCTTGGCCTTGACTCGGGATCTACACTGCTCAATGCTCTCAAGAACGGAGGGCACATTGGCGCTCGCGTTTGGTCGATATTCTGGGGTCTCACTGGAGCAACTGCTTCAACCAAGATGGACGGCAATTTCATCCTAGGGGGCTACGATGCAGCGAAGGCTTCTGGAAAGCCTTACAACTACTCTATCAACGAAGAAGCCGGCTCCAAGTGCGATTACATGGTCACGATCCAAGACATACTCCTGGACTTTCCCAACGGCACCAGTTCAAGCATTTTTGACGGCGTTCAATCCCAGCTTCTGCAGGCCTGTATCGACACGTCCTTTCCAACACTGATGACTCTGCCGTACGAACCATACTTTGCGAATTTCGAGAATTTCTCAGGGATGGCATGCAACAACCGATCTTTTGGTGTCAACTACTATAGCATACTCTGTGACACGACCGACCAGCTGTGAGTGTGCAGATACTGAGGTCTCCATGATCGAGTACACAATTGCTAACAAATTGCGCAGATACGCAGGAGATCTCACGATCAAGATGCTAAGCGGGCTGGAGGTGAAGATTACCAATGATCAGCTTCTTGTTCCAAACACCTATATCAACGATGATGGAGCTCTTATCGAGGACAACAGTGTCAAGGAGCTTATCATCAACTCCATTCAAGATGTCAACAGCAAAGATCTTCCACACCTCGGCCGCCAATTTTTGTCGGCTGCATACATGATGGCGAATCTGGACGCAAAGGCTTTCACTCTATGGGCAGCGAACCCCACCGATGACGAGCTTATCGTTGCAATCAACGAGAACGGCGAACCGAGAGAAACTAAGTGTTCTCAAGTGATCGAATCCAACAGCACTACCAACACGACAACACCTTCCTCAAGCCCCACCGTTACTGTCAACCTTAGCCCCGGCGCAAGCAGTGATTCCGGGAATAAAGACTCCAATACGGTTCTATCTACTGCTGGAGTCGCTGGCGTTGTTGTTGGAATAGTTGCGGGGGTGGTGGCAATCTCTGCGCTCTTGTTCTACACGATCTTCTGGAGACGGAGAGATCAAGACGGATCACCTCCTGCCTACAATCCTGGAGAGTATGGTCTCCAGAAACCACCGACACCACAGGAAGTGCCGGCTGAGAATTCAGTATTGGAGCTTGGTGTGTCCGAACCTCAGGAGCTTTACGGGAGTGAAATTCCTGTAACGGCCTATCGTAACGTTTCAACAAGGTCTACTTCTACCAATTCGAAGTAATGCAGATCATTTGATACCCCAACTTAACGTTTTAATCAGACATAGAATAGATGAAGCCGAATACATGAATCTTCTTACAGATAAGGGATCTTGTTCTGTTGAATTTTGGGGTGAACAGTGATGGATTGAATGACTGCTGGCTATCTGAAGAGGATGGACGGAGAGGCTACATATACAGGAGTTTGTTCTCTGATCAGATGTTGATAGCGTGATGCATGTTTGAAGTTCATTATTGTGTAACACAACCACCTCCAAGTCGACAGATAGGGCGGTGGCTCCGCGGTATATATCTTCGCGGTCGATCTCCACATTGGCGTCAAGGAGTAGTTACACCATTCCTATGTTCCCCGCGTAATAAACGGCTATCATTAGCGATGATCGGAATGGGTCGAGCCCTTCGTGCTTTTCCATTATCCTTTCTGCGTCAGCAGCTGCAGACACAGTAAAACAGCTAGAAACCGTGTCTACCGCAGACCATTTTCCTATAGGGAGACGGCGAGGTGACCCAGCTCCCTGCCGGGAGTATTCAGAGATTCACCAACATATCCTGGAGTACATCGTGATCGCCGGCCCTGGCCCCGGAAACTACTCGGACATAGATAGGGATTTATGTGAAAGGCGAATACCTGATGAAGGACTATCAAAGATTCGAAGCAGCAGCCGACGATTTGAGGGCAGCGGAGGCAGTGACTTGCAGTACGAAGGTGAAATCATGTACGAAAGAGCCCCATCACCACCATAGAAGCCACGACCTCTTGCATACCACTCGGAAACCTCGCCCTTCGAGAAGGAGCCCTTCTATGACCCAATATCACCTCCACCCGCCACTGACTCATCTGATGACCCTCGCAGGTCTACAGGCTTCGCCCCTCGTAGATCATCATCATATGACGGTCTATATGACCCGCCATGCATCTTCACCCCGAGGTGATATAAAGAAAATGGAGTAGTAGGGAACGTAAAGGCTTTAGTATTAGCAAGTTCTTTCATCAATCAAGACGAGTTCGTGAAGCTGAGGAAGAAGGCGAAGAAATAGCGTTTATTAATAAGGAAAAAATTAGGGGATAGCCTTAACGAGGAGAATGGAGGGCTGGCGGAGAGAAATAATGAGAGGCACGTCGGCAAGAACGTGTAACGGTAGGCTCCTTCCACTAAGCTTCGAAGTCGCTCAGCAGGTTGGTGGAAACCGAAGGGTTTACCTTGAAGAGACAAGAGGAGGATGGCGGTGCAAAGAGTGAAGTATCACGTGATAGCGCGGTGCGCAATGAGCTTGTTACCTCCAAATCAATAGGGTTTGAATTGGAACTTTGAGTTGACCACGAAGGGTCAAATGTCTAGCTAAGGGAGTGTGGCTATATACTACTAGGAAAGCTATGACAATCTGGATCATTAGGTTCGATAGATCAGTCAGAGAGATGGATCAGTCCGAGAGATGGATCAGTCCGAGAGTTGGATTAGTGCTAAGGCTTTTGATCCAACGTATGGGCTGCACGTAACGTTGGCGCTTAGCCACCTTCCTGGTTTCCGACATTCGTCGGTGCCGAACGATCGTGATAACCACCTGTCCCATACCTACTTAACCGGGTTCCGCCGTCCGCCTTGTTGTCCTTGTGGGTCTTCTTCCCGTAGGGGATTCTGTCTTGGGTCTTGTCCCGTGACTTCGCAGTCCACTGCGGTTCTATTTCCCGTGCGGGCTCCTCGCCCTTAGGGTCATAGAGCCCTTGTCCTTAGAGGTTCGTAACAGCGTATAGACGGAACTGGGTCGTGTAGGTAGCCGCGGAGCCAGTTTATTTAAGGGTCTGGATTCGATGTGCCGCGTCTTGGTATTGGTCCTTGTCCTCGAAGGTTTCTCGGAGGTTTTTTGTGAAGGTGTTAAAGCTGAGGAAGAGCTTAGTTGTTTCTTTATGTTGGTCTACCTTTCCGAAGTCTTCTTGGTAGGGTTCGAACCATCGGGCTGCGTTGCCGCGGAGGTATAACCCAGCGAAGAAGATTTTCTGAGTGTCATTTTGGAAGGCTGTTCCGAATAGGTGGAAGTAGGTGTTTAGTTGGCGTAGGAACTCGTCCAGCTTACTTCGGGTGCCGTCAAAGGTATCTGGTTCTTTGACTTTAAACTTGGGATTGTACGTCTGGGTAGGAGTGTTTTCGGTGGGGGTTGGCGCAGGGATTCGTGTAGTACGATTAACAGAGAAGGCTTGTGTTACGAACCTCAGTCCGTATAGATAGGAAGACACAAGGGTCAGGAAGAGCACTAAGTAACAAAGCAGCTAGAAGGGGAGAAAGCCTAGGAGGCGGGAAAGAAGGATCTCCGCTTACCCCGCTTCGGGCGAGAAAGGGCCTAGGCGCCCTAGTCACGTGCACCCCACAGCGAGCCCTCGAGCGAAGGGCTCAGCGAGCCCTTAGAAAATAGGCTCTCTTACGAGCCCATATGAGCCCAGCTCGTAAGGGCTCTACCAGATTGTTATAGCTTTCCTAGTAGTATATAGTCACGCTCCTTTAGCTAGACATTTGACCCTTCGTGGTCAACTCAAAGTTCCAATTCAAACCCTATTGATTTGGAGGTAACAAGCTCATTGCGCACCGCGCTATCACGTGATACTTCCCTCTTTGCACCGCCATCCTCCTCTTGTCTCTTCAAGGTAAACCCTTCGGTTTCCACCAACCTGCTAAGCGACTCCGAAGCTTAGTAGAAGGAGCCTACCGTTACAGCTTGTCCCCGGATAAAGTACTCTAGAAGAACTTGGCCGCAATATTCCGATGCGTCTGGTGGAAGTCGAGGTCTACTGATATCGCGAGATGTAGCATATCAGGGTTCATGTAACACTAGTCTTCCTCAGATAGCCGAGACGCGGGTATAAAGGGTACCTCCCTTACCCCCCTTACGACAATATGCCCAAATTCAGTTCTTCATTGCAAGACACCCAATCCGCAACACAGGATTATCCAAAGGCACCTTACGGTCTAAACCGTCACACTCTGCTGTTACGAATCTCCAAGGAAGCGGGCTTTAGGATCCTAAGGGCGGGGAACCCGCACGGGAGATAGGACCGCAAGGGACAACGCGGTTACGGGATAGGACGGAAGACAGAGTCCCCTACGGGAAGAAGGCCCACAGGGACGAAGGATCAAGGGCTAGAATCCCGGAAAGGATAGAGGTAAGCGGGCGCGGAACAGGTAAACATAGCGATCGCCTCGCACCGACGAATGTCGGAAACCAGGAAGGTGGTTGGGCGCTAACGTCACGTGCGCCCCACGCACACCCGTGACCCGGACCCACACTTGGATCTGTACAGATCCAAGCCTCACAGATCCATCCACCTCAGATCCCACTCCTACAGATCTAACCCGAACAAATCCAGATTATCATAGCTTTTCTAGTAGTATATAGTCACACTCCCTTAGCTAGACATTTGACCCTTCGTGGTCAACTCAAAGTTCCAATTCAAACCCTATTGATTTGGAGGTAACAAGCTCATTGCGCACCGCGCTATCACGTGATACTTCACTCTTTGTACCGCCATCCTCCTCTTGTCTCTTCAAGGTAAACCCTTCGGTTTCCACCAACCTGCTAAGCGACTCCGAAGCTTAGTGGAAGGAGCCTACCGTTACAATTCGCCCCTAAAAACTCCTTCCCGGTTAATGTAACTTTTTCTAGTAGGTCCAACAGATCTGCTTCCACCTCGCCCGGTCCAATCATTTCCGCTTTCACCGACTGTTCCGACAGCATCAAACCTAGGTGATCTGTGATAAAAGTCACCAACTAAGCTACTTTATCCGGGATGCTAGCCCTTACTATTGCCCTAGACGTTCCAGCTGTGAGGGCTTGCATCCGGTGCGCTCGCGGAAATGCAGTGGCATTGCTTTCTACAAGAAGACTAAGCTAAGGAGAAAAGAGAGAACAGTCAAAACGAGCGAAAGGTCGCTAATAAACACTCGTCGCTACGCATAGACCAACAGTTGCGAGGAGCAACCGCTTCGCTTGCTTCTCGCATGCGCTTCGCCGCAGGATTATCCAAAGGCACCTTACGGTCTAAACCGTCACAATAACCGCAGAGAGGCCGCTTAGCTGCGGGCTCCCCCAGGGCTCACCAGCCTCTCCCGTCCTCTTTATGCTCTACCTTGAGCCTCTCTTTAAGCTGAACAGCCCAAAACAAGCCTTCGGCTACGCAGACGATATGGCCTTCCTCAGGACTGGGTCTACACTAGAGAGGGCAACAGCAAAACTAGCAACAAATCTCGAAGCAGCCCTCAAATGGGGAATTCAAAACGGCATCTCCTTTGACCCAGAGAAGTGCGAGCTCCAACACTTCACGCGAAAGAACGGACCTTCTAACCCGAGGTTGAAACTCGAATCCCTTAACATTTCGCCCAACAAAGCAACCAGATGGCTCGGAATCTTCTTAGACAAGCGACTCTCTTTCCGGACACACGTAGAGCACTGGACAGGAAAGGCAATAAAGGTTGCAGAACACCTCCGTACCCTCGGGAACACACAGCACGGAGCGCAGGCGGGACTCCTCCGGCACGCAGTCCGCGCATGCATTATCACAGTAGCTTTCTTCGGAGCAGAGGCATGGTGGCCAGGCCCCACACGATACTCGGCTAAGAAACAAGGAGAGGTCTCAACTCTAAGCAAGTCGCTCGTGAGACGTATTAACATAACAGTCAACACAGCACTAAGAGCTATACTACCAGTATTCCGTACAACGCCTACGCCAGCCCTAAATAGGGAGGCCGGCATTGTCAGGCCCCTCAGGCAGCACCACCATGGACTGTAGGGTAACTAACCAGCAGCAGCCAGCAACCAGGAGGGAGACCCGGTCACGTGCCAGGGCACGTGCACAGCGCTAGGTACATGGCACGGGCCCAGCGCTAAGCGACTGGGTATATTTACCCTTCGCCCTCTCTTTCTAGACTCTCTTTCCTTTTCTCCTTGTACATAGATTTTCAGTTGAGAGCAATACCACCCTTTCGGCTTTGCTGCCTCACAGGCATTCCTCCTGCAGAAGTCATGCTGGAGACAATTCGGCTAAGATACGCAGCCAGGCTTCGCACCCTTGACGAGAACCACCCTCTAGTTACTCGTACAAAGGGGAAAGGACAAACCAGACTACTTAGAACAGCACGACTTCTTCCAGAGAGCGAAAGACCTCTACTCCTTAAACCTAAGCACACTACCCGGACACAGCAGACAAGAAGCTCTAAGACAACCGCAGACACCATGCGATGGATCTTATCAATCCCACCCACTAATATTACCCTCTACACTGATGGGTCCCAGGATGCAGCTGGCAACACTGGGCTAGGATACGTGGGCTTCCAACGCGGATATAAAGTCTGTAAGGGCTACTAAAGCCTAGGCATAGCGGCCGAGGTCTATAATGCAGAGATCATCGCTATCGAGGCAGGAATAAGGGCAGCCGCGCAGCGGGCAGATACGCAAAGGGCAACGAACATCTACATCCTCCTTAATAACCAGGAAGCGGCCTGTAGGGCACTAGAAGGAACCCCTACCGATACCAGCCAAGGGAGCATCCTTAGGATCCGACAACTAGCGACACTGTGGAAACGACGCAAACGAGCACCCAGCATCCAACCAGGAGAAATCATGATCTACTGGATTCCGGGACACCAAGGAATTCCAGGCAACGAAGAAGCTGACCGCCTGGCTAAACAGGGCGCCGCATCCTCTGCTCCTCCAGACATTCCACTGACAGTAGCAAAGATCAAGAGGATTATAAAGGAACGAGCGCACGAAAGCTTCGAACAGTGGTGGACAGAAAACGCCCCAAAATCCTACCAGGACCTAGAAATCCCTTTGGCAAAGGGTGCTCCACCAGAACTTCTCCTCCCTAGGAAGACACTAGGTCACCTACTGGCTGCACGATCAGGCCATGGAGACTTCCAGGCGTACCACGAACGTTTCCGCCACACTGAACAAAATAACCTCTGCCGCTGTGGGCGGCCAAAAACAACGATACACTTTGCATTCTGTAGACACGCCCGTAAACGAACAAACTGCCTTCGAGGCAAGCCGAGGGATATTATCCCTATAACTCTAGCCACGCCAAAAGGGGCTATCCTCTTCGCAAAGTTCGTAGAAGAATCTCGCTTCTTTACGGATATTAGCGCCCGGAACCAGCAGGCAGACACACTGTCAACCCTAGTCTCTTCAGACCATCACCACTATATCTAAATTGACTCCCCCTTTCATATTTTATCTCTCTTTCTTTCCTATGTATAGTCGCCCATAGAGGCCCAAACACTCCTTCACACCCTAAAGCCGAGCAGGAGGTAGAGAACACCTTACTGCGATATCCAGCCTACAGAGACGCGACGTCCTAGATATGTCACCCCTTAGCGTAGACTGTAGGTAGAGTGGCACGTCCTATGCCCCATGGGAGGCCTAAGGGCACACGGTGATAGGCATACTGCCGACCCACGCGTGGACCCGCCGGACGTTAAATAGCAATCAATCAATCAATCAATCAAGGTAAACCCTTCGGTTTCCACCAACCTGCTAAGCGACTCCGAAGCTTAGTAGAAGGAGCCTACCGTTACATTAGATGTCTTTTATTAACGCTACGATCCTCCTAAACCTCTTTTAAGTGGTTTTTTCGCTGTTCCGCGGTATCCGGGTGTTACGAACCTCCAAGAGCGCAGGCTTTATAGCCCTAAGGGCGAGAAGCCCGCACGGGAGAGAGAACCGCAGAGGACTGCGAAGTCACGGGACAAGGCTTAGGGTAGAATCCCCTACGAGAAGCAGGTGTTACGAACCTCTAAGGACAAGGGCTCTATGACCCTAAGGGCGAGGAGCCCGCACGGGAAATAGAACCGCAGTGGACTGCGAAGTCACGGGATAAGACCTAAGACAGAATCCCCTACGGGAAGAAGACCCACAAGGACAACAAGGCGGACGGCGGAACCCGGTTAAGCAGGTATGGGACAGGTGGTTATCACGATCGTTCGGCACCGACGAATGTCGGAAACCAGGAAGGTGGCTAAGCGCCAACGTATTACGGGTCCAGGAAGCGGATCAAGCGGTGCAGCAGAACTCATGAGCGGGATCGGATGATTACGTGCCGAACCCCGAAACACGCTTGACCTACTTGGGCGGCCAGCAGGCCCGACCCCCAGAAGCAGATCACCCTTGGCCATTGGCCACCCCACTGTCCATACCAACACCACAGTCTGGCCAACCAACGGCCAATCATAGTATATAGACCACACTCGTTTACAGTAGATAGGACCTCCGTGGTCAACTCAAAGTTCCAATTCAAACCCTATTGATTTGGAGGTAACAAGCTCATTGCGCACCGCGCTATCACGTGATACTTCCCTCCTTGCACCGCCATCCTCCTCTTGTCTCTTCAAGGTAAACCCCTCGGTTTCCACCAACCTACTAAGCGACTCCGAAGCTTAGTGGAAGGAGCCTACCGTTACACCAGGCAGGCTTCTTGCCAAGAGCCTTGCAGGCAAGTAAAATCCCTCGCTAATATGGAGAGTAGTGCTGATTGGGAGTATGTGTACCAAAGAGCTCTTTGAGAGGAGTGCGTTGTGGTGCCATTTTGGTGGTGCGAAGATTGGAGGTGTGGGCGCTCGAGACGCGTTTTGACGCGTCTCGCTTAATCACGCGAGAACTTTTGTCAAGTGATTGTATGCACGCGTATTGCACCCTTGAAGTGGCTGGTGGTGCGATCTTCTGTTACACGGAAGCAGCTCTTCGAGTCATGGATGGTCCAGCGCAATGCGTCTGCTGCCTCAGCACGGCGTAATCCCTTTCCCGGGCGAGGTGTTCGTCCTTCAGCTCTGCCACGCGGCCCATCGTCTCTACTCTATCCGCGATGGAAACAGCAGCGTCATCTTTGATCAGTCTGACTTCCATCTCCAGCCCTTCTACCGTCTCTCTTCTCACGTCCTCTATATCTCTCACACAGTCGTCGCGTGTTGCCTTGATCTCCAGGAGCGCGTCATCGACGGTCTCGTTAAGGCGTAATTCATTGGAATCTTGAACATCAGCGAGATGGTCCCCAAGCTGCTCACCCACTTCGGGCCCGATCTTCTCTTGTACAAGTGCGGGCAACTTGACATCTACCAGCGCCTCCAACCGGGAATCCACGCGGTCAGCCAAGAGGAGCTCAAGTTTCTCATCGAACAGTTCCCGTGAAGATGCTGATCGTAGCAACGCCTCCGGAAGAACCTCACGTAGCGCATCCGGAAGAACGTCTCGAATGATCTGCCGAACGGATTGGCGAAAATGCTCCGTGGCATGCAATGTGGACGGCGCAAGCTGTACGAGAGAATCCGGGACGCGCGGGGTTCTGGGCGAACTGTTTTCACATCCATATTCAGGCGGCGAGGGCTGTGATTCAGACACATGAGTGGGCTGAGCAGGAGACGATGGGGTGGATGTAGAATTGGTCCATTGCTGAGAGGGGTTTGCTTCCGAATCAGACACATGGGTCCGTTCGTCGTCCGATATTGCTATCCGTGAGCCCTGATCACATGTTGCCGCGGAAGATGGTGTTGAAGAATTACGTCGTTTGTCCTTCTTCAACGGAGGAATGTCCAAAGCAGGGGAGGATCCTGAGTGGCAGAGTGAGCATCGCGAAATGTAGGCACTTAGGGCGAGACCTACCAGTTCGGGGCCGCTTGCAGGATGTGTGCAGAGAGCGGTTCCGCTCAACGTCGGTTGCAACATATGGAGGGGGTGTTTCCGGGACATGAAATACGCGCCAGTCGGTCTCCTGGACGCCTTTCCCGCCACCAAGACGTCTAACGTCCAGCGGAAAAGGGCAGAGTTTTCCGGCTTGTGCAAGTCCGACAAGTTCCTCGAGACGTTGCACCTGGCTTTCTTGGATTTGGGCTTTTGGGAAATAGAACGAGAATGTTTCTGACTTGCAGAGAGCATAGAATGGGAGGAATTGACTTCGGAAATGCTCTTTCGAAGAAAGCGGTAGGTCCGTGGCGGGAGCAATGACGCGGCCAGTGCATTTAAGCGAGACGGAAAATACGAGCACATCTGCGTCAGCGGTAATGGCAGTATCGGCGACGAGCTGGTTCTTTATCTCGGGCGGCAGCGTGTCGGTGGCGGAAACGTCACACTGGGCGATGTCTTCTGGTTGGATTGACAGGGTGAGTGACTGAGGGTCATCAAAGCCCTGAAGCTCGGCCAAGAGCCTAAGGCTGATCAAGGCCCGCTTGCGCTGATCAGACTTGAAAAAGAGAGAAAAGTATCCCCAGGACTTGTCGGACGCTTGGACAGGCACCGAGTGATCGCGGAACAGCCATTGGGCTGGCGAAGAGCGGTTTCGAGCAGGCATGGCACCACGGCATACACGCAATGGTCTGAACAAGCGATGGCATTAGCCTGTCTATATACAGCGCAAAAAGTGAAACACCCCCGGCAGCGCGGGAACCCTCCCACCCGGGCTTTGTACACAACGAGCAGCCCTGACTCGGCCTTGGCGCCCAGCGCACCACCCACAGGCCAAAGCCGTTCTACGCCCAGCGAACCAATATTTTCTCTGCGAGGAAGGAAGACTTGTTGAGGAAGCACGACGCGACGACATACCGGAGACGACAAAGCCAGAGCGTCAACCCGGCAGCACGTTGCCGCCAGCGGGCGCGGAATCTCCTGCGGAGCCCTTCACAGGACTGTCGGCCGGCGACAGGAGTTGCCCCAGAGTCGGCACGCGAAACTGGTACTGCGCAAGCACAGAAATGACAGACCTGGGGCCAGTGCGGACAGGCTGGAGAGAGCTCGGCGGACGCGAACGCGACGGCGGCAGTGTTGCGGGTGACGCGGGAGGCGGGGAGCGTAGGCGGTATGGAAACCGGCCAAGAGCGCTCGCTCAGCGGTGGAAGCGCGAAAGGGTGGCGAGACGAGATGCCGCGGGCGACACCAGGATGACGGGGGCGATGAAGGATGGTGAGTGGTGGTGAAATGTGGATGAGGAAGACGCGGCGGCCGCGACCGTCGCGCGAGGGCGAAGGGCGGAACAGCGCACGGTCGCACGCGGCTGAGTCATCCGTCTGCCTTGGCTCCTCAGGCACACACGATCCGAAGACATGCATCAAGAAAACCGCGGCCATAAGCCGCAAACCCCCTGCTGATGTTACATCGATGCAGCCTCAGAGCCTCGTGCAATCGAGCAGCCACCTCGTTCGATAGGCCTTGCTCCAACGGCGTGCGCTCCTCAGGTACCCGGAGAGGGTCCTCAAACCACTTGTTGAAGTATTCTATGATTTCTGATGGTTTGATTAGGACTCCGGACAATGTAAGGCTAAAGAGAGGGACGGCTCTTATACTACCTAGAATGTATCGTAGCCTGACAGAATCAATCAATCAATCAATCAATCGATTAGGACTCCCCGCTCCATTCGAGCCTCGTCACCCTCGCTAATATCTGCCATAGATACCGTATCTCACCGGCACCCATTCATTCAAGTACGGATCGAACTGCAACTGCGTGCTCGTGTTCGCCGGCCTTTGCGGCCCCACGTCCGCCGTGTTATCCCAGAAAGTAACATTCCTATATACGGAGCTACCGCTTGAAGAGACGAGCGAGACCATAAGAGAGTCTGCACGCGAAGGATAAATGCGCGATGTCATTGAGAGCCGGTCGTTGATGAAGATCTCGAGTAGCGAGCCGTCTACGAAGATGTTAAAGGTGATGGGCTCAAGAGTTCCCGGGGGCGAAGAGGTGGAAGGAAAGAGATAAGGGTCAAAGCAGCCGTTGAAGGTTGAACGAGTGAAGTTCATGATGAGAGACGAGTTGATGCGGTTGAGGACGAGCGTGTAGTTGGATGGCGTGTAGTAAATGGTCGTGTACTCTTCGCCGTTGGGCGAGGCCCGGACCTTGAAGCCCACTTGAACGTCTGCGGGCCACTCATCGAGTGTAGCTTGCAAGTGAAACTTGTCACTCTTAAGACCGTCAAGCTTCTGCTCGCCTTTGACAGTGATGTCACCGACAGAGGCGTTGCCGTGGCCCTGGATGCCAGCGGAAGAGGGCGCTGCACCAGTGTAGTAACGGAGTAAGTCTTGCCGCCTCCCTCGAGCTCCCAGATCTCAGCACTCTTCTCTGGAGGGCCCCTGGTCGGGGCCACAACACCCCTCGTTTTTCGGATGTAGAGCTCGCGTAGGAGCAGAAGAGAGCCTTGATATCCGTTTTGAGTATCGCCGTAAGAGTTGAAGTCCTCGTCAGACAATCCCCAAGCAATGCGTCTCTGGCTTTTCGAGTTCCAGAAAGTATTCACGGCATAGTTTTTTCCCCAGTCTGCGGGGCCAGATGCCTTGATCGTGTATTTAGCGGAGCCGTTAGCCCCACGGGAGATGTTTCCCAGAGCGAAGAGTGACCAATGCGTCAGAATGTGCCCGAAGGACTCAACCCTTCAGCAACAAATGTGTAGGCCTAGTGGGTGGTCTGGTTGTCTCCTCCGAACTCTGCCTTTTCTATCAGAGGGTAGAGCGTCGCCATCTCAAAGTTCCCGCCAAAGTTTCCCGTGCGGTTACGGTCATCACCCCACGTGAAGTTGAGCGGCACTTCAAACAACGAGCCTTGGAACTGCCAGTCCGTGATGTTGTCTTTTGGCTCTTTCCAGAGCGGGGCTCGAGGCCCAATTCCGCGGATACCGCTGCCGATTGTGATGTAGAACGTGCCCTCATCATCGCCCAGGATGTTAGGAATCGATAGTGAATTTACATTCAGCTACGTTCTATTTACAAGAAGAAGTTGCTAAGGAGTGGAGAGAGCTGCGAGAAATGAGAGACTAAATAGTAGCGCGGCGAAACGATGTTCCTGAACTAGTACTGTGCGTACAAGTCCTTTGGACTCTAACACAGGATCCTGGCGAGCCCCGGAATCTGAGGAAAATTTGGGTCGCGTAAGCCAGTGACGTTCCAGCCTCCAGGTGCGCCGTTGAGAATAGGATTGCCCTCCCTCTTCTGCCATGCGCGTCCGCCATCGCTTGATGTTGCAGCATTCTGCGTCTCGGCGCCAGGCTTGTACGGCTTTTGCCAAAAGTCCGGCTGTGATCTTGCGCCGGTGTAGAAGATTGTCAGATTCCCGTCCTGCTCGCCGAAAAGATTGACAGCGTTGGCGCCGCCGGAGAAGTCTCCAAGCCAGTCATAGCCAAATCCGTCCATTTACAGGAGGATCAGGTTGCCTGTTGTGGGAAGCATGGAGGCCTTGCAACTACAGCGGCTCGGCCACTGGGGATTTAAGGCCCGCGGATCAGGGTTGGAGCACTAAACCCACACTACGAGCCGCGCTGCGTCACTAGATCTCAGGACAGATCGGAGGAGTAAATTCGGAGAAATTACATACATGTCTCCGAAAGTCAGGCCACGATGGGGAAAACATGGCAGTAAGCGCTGAACGCGTCCTTGACTTTAGCTTTAGTGTCAAGTGAGTAGGGATAGTCCTGTAAGAGGTTGAATTAGAAGCATTGCGACACATGCACACCTTCATTGGCAGTTGAATCATTACGCACTGGTCTGACATTTTTGTCACTGCATATTCGCGTCCAAAATAACCCTTCAACAGATCATATGTGAAGAGTAGATCTTCGTAAGACTTCAAGTTCTAACCATATAAATTGTCTTTTCGTGGTGGAAGAGATAAACGATGCTTCAGTATACTTTTAAGTTGCTGGTGTGAGGAGTGACTCGGGGCATATTCACAAAATTTACCCAGAACCGACTAACGAACTCCACTCCCTCTTTACAACACGAACCCAGAGCCATTATAACTTGAAAAATCCGTAATTTCAAAGCTCTCATTCTTTCTTAAACTGCTCCAATTTAAAATAAAAAATTCGTAGAAGTTGAGGGATTAGTTTGTACACCTCAAACAAAGAGACATGTCAAGCAACTTGTCAGCACGTTTGCGCAATTTGACCGGATAGTTTGGACGTACGTTCTTCCCAATACACGTTCTCGAACCGATGCCGAACTAGACATATGGAATCAGTAAACATGAAGTTTGATGACGAAAGGATTCATACCGTCTGGAAATAATATTTCATGTTTTTGTGTCCAGTTCTGAACGACCGATCAGGGTTGAAAATATTCGGTTCTTCTCCATAGACATGCTTATCTCGGTGAATAACGTATGGATTTATCCCCACTGTAGTACCTTCCCGAATGAACCCTCTTGCAATTTCCCGTCCTCCTTTGGGGGCTTCTCGAGGAAGATGAGCAGACGCTGCTGGATGGATCCGCATGCGCTCTTTGAAAACAGCATAGAGGAATGATAATTTGATGGCATCCCCGTATTGAATGAACTCTCCTGGGAGCATCCCCTTGCTTGTGCCTTCATCGATATCTCCCGTAACCCCTTTGTAAAAGTATGGGGGTTTGAGCAGATAATACATAATGGCGCATACCATTATCTCTATGGTGTCACCGCCTGCAAATCTGACAAAGTGAGTACAAGTCCACGAAGATTGAATAGTTATGGAGCTCACATGGGGATGAAAGCCTCAACCTGAATGTCCACCAGCTGCAGGTTAATCTCTTCGTCCTTCTCAAGGTAAATTTGAAGTAATTTAGTAAGAAAGTCTTCCCGGACTGGCTTTCCTTCCTTCATTGCTTCGTACCGCTCCTTCACGTACTATTCTCAGTTCTTTCCCATCTGATCGATGCCTCTCTTAGCGCCACTCATCTGAGAAGAAAATGATGCCAGGAGTAACGCGAATGGTCGCAGGTATAAAGGCAGATGACCGGAAGCTTGTGATGCAGGCACTGCTGTGTCCAGTGTCCTCATAAAGCCATTAAAGTCGCCCCTGTTCTCCAGATAGCCGAGCTTCCTGTCGAGGAACAGTTCTCCGACGGCATCGTACGCAAAAATAAGATTTAAAGTTAGTGATTACTCTAAATAATCCATGTACAGATGGATATACGTTTGAAGCCATTTCGTCACATCAAACGTCTTACCGGAATCCGCAAATTTATCTATTCGGGAGAAGAAGAGCTCGATGACTGATTCGATGTATCTCTCGGACTTGGCGATGAAAGTGGTTGAGTAGAGATGGTTTAAAATCTTCTTCCTCTGTGCGTGATGCTTTGAATCCATCATTGTCAGATGGTCTGAAACTCTTGCTACAAGACATTGGTATTAAGCACAACAACATGAGAATAAGATCAAGACGTGCCAAATCCAGGCCGCTATAGTCTGAAGAAGTCTGTCTAGAATCAAGGTAAGTGGTAGTCGATATTAAAGAAACATTTCTACAGTCATTCACCTTCCAAAATACGTCACGGATATTGTAGATTACTCCGAGAGCAGCTGGATATGAAATAGCCAGCTCGTTCGGCCCGAAACGGACTATTGGACCTTTTAATGTATTATCCGACAAAGCCCAAGAACGATGTGCTGGATTGACTTACCATATTTCTTATGCCATTCGTACTCGACCGTCAAGCGGCGCCCAACCAAAACTTGATAGACCAGCCATAGACTGGTGAACGATGCAAAGAAAGGCCCAGAGTATTTTGATAAGGGATGAAATACGCGATAGTATATTGCCTGAGATACAAGATAGAGTATGAACCCTGAGATCAGGATCGATAAATGGAGCGCCATTGAGCAGATGATGCAGATCTAAGGTTACATGAAAGCCGAACTACCTGCTTACAGTCCTTTGTGCAGAGTAAAAGCTCTATTTAAGCTCGAGGGCTCAAGCGGGGTCGGAAAGCATCCTTATGAAGTTCGTGACCTGAACCACCGATGCCGCGATGCGGGTGAGGCGCAGCGCTTCGGCGACACCCCACATCCACGACTCCTCGGAAGAAACCCACATCATCCACAGACTACGTAATTTTCCATTTGAAAAGCGCGCAAGATCACTGCTACGCTCAGTTTGTTGTTACGCCTGATCCGGCCAGGCTGTTCGGAACCGCTCGCTCCCGGGCCCGCTGGAAGGTTTCCTACTTGCCACGTACTCCGCAATACGTCTCCCAGAACAAGTCCAAAGACACCATATACCAAATCGGGTTTACGGTTCTGCTATTGTGTGAAATATTTCCAAGCGACCTTCCCTTCAAGACGGTCCAGAACAGTTACGATATCAGGAAGCGCATATTCGTATAAAATTTCAAAGACCAACACATCTGTTTCGTGCCATGAGCGCTTCATACTAGATGAAGAATGAAGATGGCCGGTTGTATGCAAAATTTTTAGATCAAGAGCTGAAACTCTTCCCTTACAGATTTCACAAGTCATATAGCCGTCGATGCTCAGAAACTGAGGTAGAATGGGCAAGGAATGCTCCGCTGCGGTAAACTCCGGTTTCTTTTTTCGCGCAGTCAGACCGCAAACTGCAAAGCACCTCCACTCGTTCACAATGCTTTTCCAGAACACCATCCTCGCCGGCGTCGTGTCGCTCGCCTCCCTGGCCTCGGCCGGCATCGTCTCCTTCACCATCCCGAAGACGATTGTCCCCGGGACCAAGTTCACGGCCACCCTTACCGAGAACAACGCCACTAAGTCTGACGACATCTCCATTGCTTTTGGTATTGCTTCGGGAGTTTACGTGGAGCCCTTTGGCCTCGGCACCGATCTTCTGGGCAAGTCGATCTTGACCAACACCGGTGAGTCCGCCCATTGCTGCACCCAAAATCATCGCTAACGCGTTTGAAGACATCACCCCCTCTCCAGAGACTGTCGATGTCGAGCTCACCCTGCCTGAGTATTACGAGAAGGGCGAGGCTGTCGTGGTGGCTTCCATCAACTCTGTCCTCGGCGCAAGGCTCACCCCCATTGTTTTCCTTTACAATGCTACTGTCACCATTGGCGACGAAGCCAGCACTGAGACTGTCAAGAGCGGCGAGGTGCTCACTATTCAGCACCAATACTAGGCTCCAAATAATAAGTCGTCGATAATCCAATGCATCAAAGAATGAAAATACTTCTCAAGCACGGATTCTCGCTACTTTTGGCGTGATTCACGAGAGTGGCTCTCTCTGTCAAAGCACATCAGTGAGTGACTGTCGGATGAATATTTGTATGGTGAGAAGAACAGAAGTAAGAGCCGAGGGGCCATGTCGAGGTGGGGTAAACAAACGGACCGGGCCGGCAACGCCAACAAGAATGAAACGCAAGCCACCAGAAGCTTTTAAGAAAATTTAAAAAGGCTTGGAGGAATCATGTCGTGCTTCATCCTTAAGCTCGCATGGAAATACCAAGCAAAGATGAAAGAGTGGTACTAGTAGCGGTTCTAGGAGCTGTGTATACGTTTCCTGCTAAAGCCGAACAATAATGAAGCTGTGCCACGAAAAGAAATTCGAGAGAAGTGGCCACAAAAGCTTCCGATAACTTTCCTTCAAGAGAGGTCAATCGACAGCGGGATAGACAATTGCACTAAATATGTCCGGTGCCAAAACGTCTACGTCGTATTATGAACATGTTGATGTGCTGGTAGGCATTGGTGACGTACGCCAAGCCAGAGTGGAGGTGTGGACACGGGGTAACCGGGATCAGGAGCTCTACACAGTACTACATAGGCGGATGGTGTGACAGGGTGCTGACGGGAAAGCAAATCTGTTTCACGATCGCTTCATTTAGTTTCCTCGGCTTCAACCTTCCATCAGCCGCACTGGGGCAAGCTCAACTGTTGAGATAGACATTCAATGCGCTCCGCCGTTGGCAGCATCCTACAGCAGCCAGAACAGAAACCCCGCACTATGGATGTTCAATGTCACATCACCGCCGTATCTCGTATCGACACGGCCTACAATACAACCTCAGCACATGGCCCGTGCAGAAGGGAGCTCCCCAGCAACGAATAAAACCCCCTTTCACGCGTCACGCAACATGAAATCCGGATGCACTTTTCGGCTTTAGTTTTCAACAGCACCACACTCTGCACACACGTCACCTACTTAGCTGACATTGAATAGAATGGTTCGTTTCACCGGCGTGTCATTGGCGCTTGCGGCTCTCGTGTCATGCGTTGCCGCCTCAGTTGTTGGACAATCTTGGGCAGGGTATGCAAAGCATCTTCGATATCTCCAACCTTTTCATTAATAACTCTACAGACCTTGTGGCACCGAGCCCAATGCTGTTGCCAAGAGAGCTACTACCCACTCCAATGATGCAACTCAGCTTTTCTCCAGACAAGCAGCAACGCAGAACTCAACAAACTCGTCTGTGGCTTTGGATGTAGGTAGCGTCTGGAGAGGACTTTGAGAAGAAATTGGAAATGCTCATGGAAAATCCTGAAAGCTTCACTACCACGTCATCCTTGCCGATGGAAACACGACTACTGCTTTTATCACCGATGAGCTTCTGAAGCAGCAGACGGATGTTTTGAATGAAGGATTCGTGGCAATGGGATACCGGTTTAACTTGGTGGAGACAACGCGAAATGTGAATTCCAGCTGGTACATTCAACGCCACTTCCCACTCAGGTAGGAAGAGCAACAAGACTCACGCCACACAGGTTCTACAACGCCACGCAGCTCTCTCAATTTGAGACTGATATGAAAGCCACACTCCACCGGGGCGACAAGAAAGCACTCAACGTTTACATCATCGGGTATTTATTTTCGCTTCCACGTACCAGCCGCTCGTTAACAAGTTTGCAGGTTGTGGGACAGCAGCATCACTGCTTGGTCGACACTGCCACTTGAACTGGGTTCCAACGTCTCGAACGATGGTATTGTACTTCACAACTCTATCCTTCTCGGTGGAAATAGTAAGGTCTGGACGCTTGGCAAGACTCTTATTCACGAGGCTGGACACGTAAGAATCCCTCTTGCGCTCGCCGTTGTGAGAATCGGGTTTGCTAATCCTTGGAATATGCAGTGGGTGGGTCTGAGCCACACCTTCTCTGGTGGATGCGAGAACAACTTTGATTACGTAGACGACACTCCTCTAGAGGCTGTCCCAGCGGCATCATGGGACGCGCTCGGCGGATGCCCTGAGGGCCGTGATTCTTGCCCCGACGCCCCTGGCCTGGATCCAATCCGTGAGCTCCGAAGTCATTGACATGATTTTGCTAAGGCTAACCATGTACAGACAATTACATGGACTACACGAGTGATGAGTGCAGGACAGAGTTTACGCTCGGACAAGTCGCGCATGCACACAATGAGATGGAAACGCACAGGGAGGTTTTCGTTTGTTAATCGTTTGTAGCATGATTGATAACGACCCATGAACAATTCATGAAAAGATCCAGATCTTTATTCTCTGAGGCTAAGTCCACAGAACGATACGAATGCGGACATGACGGCAGGAATGCGCCCCAGAGCCGCTGCCTCAGCTCTCGCAAAATCTCGTCTGCTGGCAAGTGCGTGGCATTAGACAGTATGCATGCCCTGTAGAAAGTAAAAATGCGAGAGCATCAGTCCTTATCCATCGTCTCTGGCACCATGGCCGCCCGGAAGTCCGGGAGCAGCAGGCCTGCTTGGGCCGCAGATGCGACTAACACCAATGTCCGCCGTCCACGCTCGGAGCCCGCCTCGACCGAACGCTTCTGTTCGCAGAGAGATGCCACGCTGAACGGCACCCCACATAGGAGGCAGGGACAGCTACTGGAAGTAGTACCGCAAGATCCACGAGAGTGCGATCTGTTTCAACCACTCCCGTACCTGCACAATTAGGTGGATGACGTTCGGCGGGTTCATGAACGACTTCTGGCGCTCAAATCCTTGGCTGCGCCCTCCCGCGGAGGCTAGCGATGACGAGTGGTGGTGCGAGGAATATGGGCGCCATAAGCTCTATGATTACGATGGCAGCCTAGACCTAATGCCGGATGAGGATATGATTGTGGAGGAGGGGCAGGAGCATATTTGGATGAGCGAAAGGGGTAGGGAGTGAGTGCATCAAAAGCCAGTAACTTCCCTTCTTTACGATTTTGGATAACACGCAGCGCATAGAGGACGAGCACAGGCGGGTGAGTCGATAGGAGTAGCTAACTAGAAGCCTCATTTCCCCTGGTCGGTCTCCGGGGCCATACAGACGTAGTGAGCTGTTATTCTTCGTTTCGATAAGCAAAGTCACACGCTCCCAATCCCTACCAAATCAAAGGAATCGCCTCTCGGTCCTGAATAAGCACACTTGACTATCCCATTCCCCATATAACTACAGTCAAGTCGACCACGCAACAAGACACCACTATGATCACCAGTCCATCCAGCTCGATTTCCCCTTAGGTCCCCATCTCATCATATCTCATACACCGCCAATTCCATGCGCTCTAGTCATCGTAATACTCTTCCTCTCCTTCATCCTCAATTTCGCCACAATCCTCACTATCCTCCTTGTCTTGGCGTTTCCCCTGCGTTCGGCCGAGCTCAGCTCTCAACACATCATCCGCCACGTCCGAAGCGACGGCGGCCTCTCCGTCGTCCTCTTCGTCCGTAGCATGCACGGGCAGCTGCTCGGTGCCGAAGAAACCCTGCACATCATCGATGTCTCCCACCCTCCGTGCGGCGGCCAGAAAAGTAGTGCGTCGGTACCAGCCCTTCTCGGGCGAGCCCCAAAAGCGGCGGTGGGCAAGGGTCTTGAGGGCATCGGCCTGCCAGCCGATGCAGGCGTGGCGCTGGCGGCAGAGCAGTGCCATGCAGAAGGCCCAGTACAAATAGCGCAGGCGTGGGCGGTGCTCGGGGCTGGGGTGCTTAAACTCGAGTAGGCGGCCGTCGAGGTCGGCGTAGCGCAGGGCGCCGCAGACGTGCATGTCGGCCCACGCCGGCGAGGTCAGAGAGGCGTCGAGGACCCGTACAACGAGGGCGGACGAGGACGGGCTAGCGGCGTCGGCGGGCACGATGGCGATTTGCGCCTTGTCGAACAGCTTCTCCAGGTACTCGGCCATGGGGATACAGTTGCGCATGTCGTACAGGTGGCCGTGGGCGACGTCGCGCTCCACCGCGTCGTCTCCGAAGATGTAACGGGCGTTCAGCTCGCCGAGCGCGTTCGGCACGATGTGCGCCATGCGGATCTGGCTCGCCGGGTGGTATTCGCGGGTGATGGCGCACCACTGGGCCGCTTTGTTGCCGGGCTTGGTGGTGGCATAGAAGTCGGCACACCTACGCGTTCAGTCGCTGTGGAGGGCGCTGCGCTGCTGGGCATTGGTACGGAAAACTAGCTGGGCGGTGGCGGGCGTGTTGCCGTAGCTCTGGAGCCAGCTGTCGATAAGCTGGTCGTCCTCGAGGCGGCGGCTAGCCTGAGCCGTGACGACGTCGACGGCGTGCCCCACGATGGCGTTTCTATTAGCCTTGTACCTGTGCTTCTCGAGCAGCGCCAGCTGCGTATGGCCCTCGATCATAGCCAGCTGTGCCTCGTATCGCGCCCGGTCTGGCCTCTTCTCCGCGGATGATTCCCAAGAGCGTAGCCAGTGCTGCCTCGCCATGTTTAGCTGGGTCAGCTGATTGTCAATCAGTTCCACCTGTCCGGAAATGCGGCGACGCATACGCTCGACCATCTCGCTCTCGTACTCGGTCTGGACTCCGCCAAACTGCTTCCGTGTGACGGTTTAGACCGTAAGGTGCCTTTGGATAATCCTGCGGCGAAGCGCATGCGAGAAGCAAGCGAAGCGGTTGCTCCTCGCAACTGTTGGTCCATGCGTAGCGACGAGTGTTTATTAGCGACCTTTCGCTCGTTTTGACTGTTCTCTCTTTTCTCCTTAGCTTAGTCTTCTTGTAGAAAGCAATGCCACTGCATTTCCGCGAGCGCACCGGATGCAAGCCCTCACATTCCGGTCCGTGGCCGCCTGTGTCGGAGAATCCTCTGTCGGCGGCTCTTGTGATGACGCGTTCTGCTGGATCATCTGGATCTCCTCGCTGCGCAGGTGCTGGAGATCGGCGTTGAGCTCGGGCACGAATTTCCAGTTGCTGTCATTGATGGGCAGTTGGAACGCACGCGGGTCGTATCCGTGCTCTCCCGGGCGCTGAATAAAGTTGACTTTAGCATGTTTTCCGCGGCGTTGCGACTGAGACGTGGATGGCGGATCCATAATTAACGATGAACACTTACTAGAAGGAGAAGCTCGATGTTGATCATGATGAGCTTTTGTAAGGGTGGGGCTGGTGTGTTTGCGCTTGTTGCGAGAGGCTGCAGGTGAAGATGGTTTCCAAAGTGTGCGTTGCCGGTGGTAGACAAAGAAGTTGGAGCAGAAGGATGGTTTTGTACCTGCGCATAACATGGCCCTTGCACTAACACCGACCAAATTTCACGGCGGATCAAACTGATAACATGTGAGTCTTGTGTTAATGGAGCCCTTTTAGGATGACAGTGGCCTTAGTCCAGAATGCGCAGGATAAGCATAGCGATCTCATTCACAACTATATTGAAAGACCGGGAACAAGGAGACGGAATTTGAGGCCCAGTCCCAAACGGGAATCTTATTAAGACGCAGCATAGATACCCGTGAGCTAGAAAGCCACATTCGAAGCAGTGGAGGACTTTTTTAAGCTAGTCACTTATCACGTTTCTTTCTTCGAATATAACATTATAACAAACACTATTAGAGCTAGTTAATCTTTAAGCCGTTCCAATCTTAATTATATTACTATATTAGTGGTTAGCATGTCCATTTTGGGGCGCGCGCGACTGCACGCGCCAAGGATAGATCGGTGTGGGTCATGGTCACGAAGGACGGCGCCTCCGGGGCCGTATTCGACCAATCGCGAGGAGCAGCGCCGGGGACAACTATTGCTGGAAATGGCAACAAAATGATCCGGAACCGGAAACCATTCTTCCAGGACACATACTTATATTCGTAATATATCCAGTCATATGATTGAGCCGGCGAAGCTAATTTCTGGATCTCAAACGCAATAGAGCCCACGACAGCGGCAATACAGAATCAAGACTGTGACGCAGCCACACAGCCACACCTTTACAATAGTGGAAATGCAGACGACGATGATACGGATACCCTCGCAGCTGGGGACTTTGGCCACCCCTGCAAGCTGTCAGCAACCAAGTTTCAACGGGTCGAAGACTTCTTCCAAGAACAGCTGCACTTTTGCCGGGACGTTTCGAAAGCTTGCTTCCCGCCATTATCAGCCATGAATGCCTTTCTTCAACTCTTTTTCGAACACTTTTCACGTCAAGTGCCACTCATTCATCCTTCCACGTTTGACCCCGAGAAAAAGACCGAGCTGTTGCTGATCGCGCTTGCTACCATTGGATCCAACTATTCACGTAGCTGCCACCGCCACATGTACCGTAATTCTTTGATGCAAGTCCTTGGGAATTCGATCAAACAGCAGGTTGGTCAGATCTTGACCTTGAAGGCGCTTTGCTAATATTGTGTTAGTTGCCACACAATCCGGCCAACAATAACCTCGAGCTCATGTAATGCATCTTACTTTTACCATGTGTGCTTGATGTGTGGTGGGTTCATCAGGGAGATACTGAAGCTACAGTTTGAAAGAAATACCTTGGCTACTATGTTCCGCTACTCGAGGAGACTCAGGAACGGGGACAGCCAGCGGCGCCACACAGCTACCACAGCCGCTGATCCCGAAGGGCATTGGCGATCTTGGATTGATGTAGAGACGGAGAGAAGAGTTTTACACAGCATATGGGGTGAGTAGACCTTTCTCCAGTGCGCTACATGTCCACTGACTCGTGCTCTGTCTTGCAGTGCTCGAATGCTGTAACAGAATCTTTTTCGAAGATCATCCACTTCTGTCATTGTCCGAGTTTAAAATCGCACTTCCGTCAAAAGAAAAACTTTGGGAAGCCCAAGATGCGCAGGCCTGGCACGCCTTGTACCTTGAAGACTCCAAAGGTACGATAATAAATGAGCTTTTTTACCTTAGATTTACAATTGCTTACTCCGAGACCCCAGACCACCCCTCTCTCAGCACACTCTTCTTGGGCCCTCGCCCCATACGCCAGAGATTGGAGGGCCTAGGAAGTTTCTCTCGTACCATAGCTATGTTGATGTTCAACGTTGAAGAGCAAAAGATCCTAGATTCGAGCCGTTCTTGGATCTTCCCGGCCGTGCCCTCCAACACCGGGCAGTCACACCGGTCCCAGCTTCTTAGGAACTCGGATTTGGATCTCAGCTTGCTCGGGTTCGACGAGCCTTTCCACGCCTCAGAAAACCCCCACCAAGCCAGCCGCAAGCGTTTCTTCCACCTCATATTCATACTCAGGCACATCGGGCTTAGGCATCTCTACGCATTCTCCGGCTGGAAAGCCACGGCCGCGGAGGTCGATGCCGCTACGGAAGCACTATCCGCTTGGATGCACAGCAATCGTGAAAGCTCTCGGGAGTGCCTTCTACATGCCGGAGCGCTTTTCGGCGATGTCCGTGGCCAGGTTTATAAAGTATCCTTTGATCCGCTCTTCCTGCTCATCTCGATACTGTACTTGTGGGCATATCAGAAGCTTTCTCCGGACAGCAACGGCTTTGGGGATGATCTGAAACCCATTCTTCGCATCGACTATGGCGTGGACGAAACAATAGCAAGGGCGTGGATCCAGGGGAAGTGCCACTATGCAGTTCATATCACGGGTGTGGGCCGGCTGACTGGTCAGGACAGTGCTGTTCGGCTACTGAAGGAGCTTCGCAGAGTTCTCCTATTGCAGACTTCATGGACTGTGTTCCACATGGGGCTGGCGGAGTGCGTTGCACAAATGATTAAAGGCAAGAAGCCGCTCGAGCCTGGCATGTGAAAGCACCTTGTTCAGAACTGCTTTCACTTTTTGTAAATACAACTCGAACAATTATACCGTGGCTGGAAGTCCACCAGCACTCCCGGTGCCAATATCTGTTGAGTGAACCGGTCTTCTGCATGCAGCTGTTTCGACCGCAGCTCCATTTTGAACTTGCGGCACAAATGGGCGAGGGTGATCGTAATCTCTGCAGACGCAACACTTGAACCGGTCAGCTACCTCTACTCGTGATGCATTGGGTGCCACTTAGCCTTTACTGAAGGTGCAGATATGAGTTTCAAGGTGGTTCGCATCAGAACCGAGCCAGCGGGTCGGGTTGAACGACTTGGCATCAGAGCCCCAGATCTCGGGATCGTAGTGCATCGTATACGCAGACATTCCGACCAGCGTCTGTTTTTATTAGCAGGAGGACTTGGAAGTAGAACTGTACGGATGCTTGCGTCGGAAGGTACCACGTGACCATCTATAATAAAAGGCTGCGGCCGATGCGGCACAATGCGAGGAAGAACGCTTCGCACAGGCATCGCGATGCGGAGCGCTTCGTTGACGCAGGCACGCTAGAATAACCTCGAGCATTAGCCTTCGCCACGGAAAGGGACACTGACTCTACGGACCAAGTATTTGATTTGCTCGAGTTGGAGAAGCGATGGCAAGACTTGAGATTGACTGAACGCTTCATCCAAGGACTCCACCAATTTCTTCTCTACATCAGGCATACTCAAGATGTGGTGCAGTGCAGTGGTTATGGTGAAGGCGGTGGTGTCGGGGCCAGCAACGAGAATTTCAATAGATTCGGACTTCTGTAGCTCATCAGGCACTGATTGGAGGTGGTCAAAGACAACCGGATGGCTGGAATTGGTCGTCCGACGAGTGTATTCATCACGTGAACTCGCTGCCAGCTGCAAAAGATCCGACATTGGCTTGAGTGCTGGGTCGAGCTTAGCAGAAATGGAAAAGGGGATACACTTCGTGGCGAGCCTCATCATGGCGCTGTAATACATCTTGTGGGGAGTTTTGGTAGCGAGATCGAGCGCTGTGAGGAATTCGGAGTCTAATGAGGATGCCTGCTCGTTCGTGAGATTAGCACACTTTCCGAACCCAAATTCAGTAATGACATCAGCTGTCATGCATCAGATGAGACACAAAAGTCAGTACTGTGTAAACGCCCCTCGGTACAATCGAGAACTTTACCTGAACGCATTCCCAACATCGATGGAGCCGGATTTGGAAATCCTTCTGATCTTTGATACAACCTCATCCACCTTTTCTACGATGAGCGGCTCCAATTTGGCCACTCCTGATTTGGAGAAGAGCGGGTTAAGCAGCTTGCGTCTCCCTTTATGCAACTGCGGTTCCGTCTCGGCGAAAAGCATGTGTGGAGTCCCGAACGAGTCGTAGAAATCTGGTTCTTTTGGGAAAGGATTGCTTTGGCTGTAGATAACCTTGTACAGGCTTGGGTCCGAAATGTGGAGCTGATTTGGTCCGATCCGCAAAGCCCTGGTGTCTATCGATCCTACGTCAATCATGAAATTCATGGAGCAGTGATCATGGCACTTACCAAAGTCTTTGTGAAGTTTTTCGTATTCTGTTTCAGGAGAGCCTGCTCCCACCAGCTTTGAGCAGTTGAAATGCTGCGACAGCTGCGGCCGCAACGCACGCCAACGAGAAGTGCTCAGGCATCATGGGGTATTCCATGCTAGACAGGGTTATGGATGCCTGTGGTAAAGTTCCGCGGCAGGCTTTCTATTTGGTCAACTTCGCGCGACTTTGCGGGCGCACCCGCCACACTGGGCTGTCGGGAACCTCCGCAATGGCGTATCCGTTCCGCACTCAATTGCAGTCCTCGAATACGCTTATCATACATCCAAGGAAATTTTAGACTAACAGTAGAATGCCCCCACTGCCGCGAAAGGCCATCCTGGCACTAGGTAAAAGCCGAAACTCGACAAGCTTGCGAGTCTGGTGCTACCCCGCCCGGAAGCCAAGATACGGGGCTTGTTATGAACATGGGTGACATGGAGCGGACAGAGAAAGACTGGAGCCAGTTGTTGGAGTCGGCTGGTCTACAAATTGTTTAAGTCTGAGTCTGGAGAACTGAGATGTCGGGAGATCATGCTGTGATCGAATGTGAAAAGCTCGAGAAATAGAGTTTGTGTCTGTCCGAGGCGGCGCAGCACAGACAAGCTGCCTACGGGCGAGCTAAGGCTCCCGTGGGTTGGCGGTTGGCGGTCGGCGGAGGCACGGCCGAGCTGGCAGCACGGGCAGTGCGAACGGAGGAAAAATGAGAGTTAAGAAGAACGGGTGAGGTGGGTGAATTTATAAAGTTTGAGATGGTTAGCGGAGGAGGGCGCGATAGCCGAAAGGGGTAGCGCACCAAGATAAACATTACCAGATTCCAGGTTGTCATGCACAAAGTTTGGCATTGTTTGGAAGGTGTCGAAGTCTTCGAAGCCAAGAGATGCCGATGGCTCCGGGCCAGAAGTCCAGAAGAAAGGGAAGCTGAGGCTGCCCAGATAGTGCGAGTCAAAGAGGTCCGTCTCGGGCACATTCATGAGGTCCAGCATGTCTGCATCGGGGATCATGAAATTTTCAACATCTTCTGAAGTACTTGTCCCCCCTGCGTGGATGCCATCCAAAGCAAGGTCATGCACAGATACCGAGGGCGAGGCGGAAGCGTCTGGCGTTTGCAACGCTGCGGGGCTTTCGTCAACCACGGTCGACTCTGCAGATGGTCCAAGGTCGTTTGCATCAGGTTGAGCACCTGGTGAGAGTTCTTTGGAGATCCCGCGCTATTCAAGTGGCGCATTTAGTACGGAGATGCACCCTCGAAGTGGGAGTGGACACGCACGTCAGGCTTGCAATTCAGCGACTTTGTTCGGCATCGCGTGCATGGCGTACCACCACCGCAGCGCTTTTTGACTCGAGCACAATGGTGACAAGCTCTCGTGCGATGGGATGCTGCCGAAGACCAGCATGCGTAGTACTGCAGTGCCTCCGGACCGTGCGTGGAAACGTGGCGCTTGAGTGTATCTCTGGCGTCCCGGGGTCAATTGTATTTGTGGGGGAGGTCGCTGCGGAGAGAGACAACACACCTTCTTGGAAAAGACCCCCCGCAAGTCAAGCATTTGAAAAGTCTTGACTCGGAATGGCGCAGCAGGTGCCGACTGAGGTGCTCCTGCCGTGTAAATATTGCCATGCAGTGACTGCACTGCAGCGATGTTATCGGATCTGCCATCCGGGGAGGTGAAGGTGGCGCAAACCCAATCTGACCCAGAACAAGAAACTCCGGAAGACCTCCCTCACAGCGTTTCCCCGCACGTCGGTCCGCTGTCCGTGCCGATGTGTTGTCGCCGAACAGTCCGAATTCTCCGCGGAAGATTGCGGTGGGGCCGCCCGCCACTCTCGCCCGACGGCCAACTGAATGTGGTCACCCGACGTCCACCACCTTCACGGGCGTTGAGAAGAGAAGCAAGTGGAAGATGTATCAAATCTACGTGGCACGCATCCGAAGAAAATAGAAAGGAACATGTAGGACTGCTGAAAGATCCAAGCTGCAATCCCACGCCAGTATTCGTCGACTGGGTTTATTCATGAAGCCCCGAGTCTGCTCTCCATTCTGATCGAAGCTGCTTCCCCATCCGTGATTGCGGCTCAGAAAACCCGATAAGCCTTGTTGTACTCCAGATCCACTATTTTCACATTTGGCTTCTGACCTTCAATCTTATCCTTTGCAGTAGTCGTATCGACCCGTCTGGGTTTGATTGGGCTAGTTTTGGTATTGGTTAGCGCAAGATAATTTTATCCAAAGGGAGTATGTTCTCATAACTCATCATGTAAGCACCAAATCAACCTCTTGGGATTGTCCAGCCACTCGACCTCCTTCTGAAGGAACTCAGCCGCACTTCCGTCGAACGGTCTCCCGTCCTTGTTGCCAATACCGGCAGCACCCAGAATAGCAGCGTCTGGTTTCGGCTCGATGCCTTTCATGATACCCTCATACCCCCCGAGATGGCCGTTCCACAGCAAGATATTCAGTTTCCCCGAAGCAGCCGACAGCGCAGCGCCAACATCTGCGCAACAAGACTCGGGGAGCAAGAAGTTGTACATCAGCTGCCCACCGTCGTTACTACTGAAGCAACCGCGATGCTTCTTCTCATCTTCGAGCCAGGACACCAAGCTCTGCAGGCCCTCATCTCTTTGTTGCGGTGGAACATGCTCCCCTATCTTCAGAAGTCGGTACTCCATTCCGCGGTTGATCTCCACGGTGCTACCCCAGTCCCTCTGCTCGGGGGTGACTTCGTACTTGATACCCGTGTCGAATATCTCGGGCAGGCCATCGTGCGGCCAAGGCATCAGGCAATGCAAGGCCGGCCATACGTGCACTGCGGCGACTGCCAAGGACGGATGAGGCTGGGGCGGTGCTCCGGGAGGAGAGGCAGGATGCAGCATGCACTTACGCGCACGAGCTGCTTCCAACACGGATCGCGGGAAAAGCGGAATGCGCTCACCCCCGGATACTGGTTGCAGTTGAGCAGTAGGAACGCCAGCGCGCTCCAGGCAGGCTATCGCGGTGTTGCTAGCAATGACGGTCGCCCCGGTCTGTCCGCGCCGGGTAGGCTAGAGACTTTAGCGAAGCACTTTGCGGAAAGAAATGTTTTTTACTCTAGACTTACTGATCGAAGTGAGCGTGAGAGATGAAGATGTAGTCGGCCTCGGTGATATCTTCAATACGGATATGTTGGGGAAGCGCTGACGGCCGTTCGAGCCATGAATCCAGGAAGATGGTCAGGCCAGCCGTGCAGAGACGGAAATTCGGCCCACCTGGCGCCGTCAGTCAGAATTATACGGCCCGAGTATCGTTGAATCCTACCAAACCACTCCAGCATTGTGCTTTCCATAGCTTCGATTAAGCGGTGGGAAGATCTTTCAGTACATAGCCTCGTAAGCTTGAGGTTACAAAAGCGACCATGCGTGGTTAAATAAGGCGCGTCCCCTTCCCCGGGACGATCGTGTGGGGGCGGCCGCTCCGCAGATTGGAGGCACGACTTTCTCTTATTTAAGCAACAGGCACGGTCGGAGTGGTCGGTTAATACCTAACCTTTAACAAATCCATCTTTGGGAGATGTCGACTGCCCGCAGTCATCTCCTGCCAATACCACCATGGCCGAAGCACAAGATTGTCCCTTCAAGGTCATAATCATCGGCTCTGGCCTTTCCGGCAGCCTTCTTGCCAATGGACTACTTCATGCTTTGGTGCCAGTCACGGTGTATGAGCGCATGGAGGGAGATAGCAACCGCGAAGGTTATCAGATCCGAATTGGTCCTCCCGCGCTTGTCGGGATGAGGGCCTGCCTTTCAGACGCACACATCACGTCCTTGGTGCGGAAGTTTGGCCGAGCTGGTGGGAAGAAGGCAGCAGCTCCCTTGGTACGCCACAAGGATTTCAAGTGCTTACTCAATCTTGGGGATTCTTCATCGTATAGTAAGTCTGCACCAATCAACAGAAGGATTTTGAGGGATTCCCTTGCGGAACCTCTCTCTCGAGCCGGCTGCTTGCACTACAACAAAAAGTTCGTCAAGTACGACATCGTTCGGGCGGAGGAGGGTGAGCGAGTGCGAGTTTGGTTCCACGACAACACTTCGGATGAGTGTGATATCCTCATTGGCGCCGACGGCAGTAACTCACGGGTGAGGATGCCCCAACCCGGAACCACCGTCCTACTCACTCACTATTTTCAGGTCAACAAGCAGCTGGGCCTGGACAACATTTCAGAGATCAGAAGCCATGTCAGCATGCTTTGTAAGGCCGAACTCCCGACGGAACGCTTCTTGCAAATGCGTCCGGAGATATTCAGAGGGCCCGTGATATCCTTCGTGGATGAGAAAGCCTTGTTCTTCGCTGGTGCGGTCTCCCCATATGCCTATCGATCCACATGTGGCTGACGTATGATGTCGAACGGCGCGAGAAAGTAGGACACCGCTGTCTTCTTAGATTACTGCTGTCAAGTGCTATATAAATATCTAATGGCAAAGAGGACGCGTAAGCAAATGGGGCTGTGCTAGGGACAAAGAATTGCCGCGCATGAGAGCGGGGGTGGAGTGATGGTGGTGTGGTGATCAGAAGAGATAATACGAGACACGTGATTATGGGCCAATGTGGTTGACACACCCCCTTCAGAATGAGCAGTCTGGTGCTTATTCTGACAAAAGAAAATAGCCAAAGAGTAGAAAGAAAGTCCAATTTAGAAAGTGTTTGCTCGAATTTTTAGTCCTTTACAGGAGCGTTGTTCATTGCCGTGATACCTGAGGGCTGAATGAGCTCCTTGATGTCTGAAAGGTTTAGTTGTTTGACAAATTGTTTGAATCGTTGAGGTGGGAGCGGCTTTGTAAGGCCATCTGCTACCATCTCGGCTGAGGGAGTCCACTGAAGCCTGATGCGCTTATTTTGGATTTCCTGGCGTAGCCAGTGCTGATGAATATCCACATGGCGTAGCTTGGTAGTAAGCTTAGGTATAGACTCGTCAAGTAGGCGAATTGTTTGCGTATTATCACATTGAATGAACAAGTGATGGTCTGGGTTGAAGCGAATATGTTGAAAGAGTCTTTCCCACCAGAGCAATTCTTTGGCTGTGGTTGAAAGGGAGAGAAACTCTGCTTCAGTGCTTGAGGTAGTAACAGTCTTTTGTTTGCTTGCTTTCCAATCAATGGGGCCACCAAAGAGCTGAAAGACGTAGCCTTGAGCGGATAAGTGCTGCCGCAAATGCATGATGGAATGATGTGCTAGTTCCTTCTTGCATTTCTGTAAGCATTGCGGTATACGCTTGTCTTCTTGTGGAGCGTCTTGGTCCTCCTTCGTGCTGTTGGTCCTGAATGACGTTTTCCTGGCTGAGTTCTCCTGATATCTGATTTCCTCTTGGTGCCCTATTGCCTCGCGTTGCGCCAGGCGCAGGTGGGGTGTCATATTGTGCGGGAAGAAGGCGTGGAAGTTGAGACGTGTTGTTTTCCACTACCTGATTCGGTGACTGGATTTCAGTTGATTGGCTATATGGATTGCTTCCTTGCTCTGAAGGACCTGGAGTTGGAAATTGTTGATTTTCTTTGGTTGATTGATCTGCTTGCTGCTCTGAGTCCTGCTGTGGCGCATGATCCAGATCGTTGTCTGATTCACCGCCTTGGCCTGGGGCAGTCCTCTGATCTGGGCCATATTGTATAGTATGATTGGTAGGGACTTGTACGACAATTTCATCTTCCATTTGGTCTTCTACCTGTGGCAGTTCAGGCAGTACTGGAATTTCCAATGTTTGAATGAATTCTGAGGGTTCTTCTTGGAGCAGTTGTGTGAGATCTGGGTCCTCTGGATTGTAGAATTCGTCTTCATTGAAGAGAACATCTCTCGTGCGAATCACTCTCTCTTGGCTGGGTATCCAGATGCGGAAAATGTTCGTTGAGTCGTATCCAACAAGGTGACCGAGGTGCGCGCGTTCTGCAAGCTTCTGCGTGCGTGGGAGTCCTTTTCTCAATGCGTATGCTCTGCAGCCAAATACTCGAAGGTGGGAGATATTTGGTTTCTTGCCTGTAACCTTCTCAAATGGTGTTTTCCAGCTGTGCTTCCTCATGGGAGTCCTATTGTGAACATGGCCGGCTGTCTTGATAGTTTCTGGCCAAAGGGACTCAGGAATAGCTGCACCAATACGCATAGCTCTTGCCTTGGTAAGTAGTACACCCCCTGAGCGTTCAGCATGTCCATTCTGCTCAGGTGTGTTTGGTGAGGAGGTTTCCAAGGTGATTCCTTTGCTCTCTAGAAAGTCTTTGACGTCCCATCCAATTGTACGTTCTCCATCTGTTCTGGAGAATGCCACAGTTTGACCATAGCGTTTTTTGATCATGTTGATCACGAATTGAATGAGGTATTGAATGTCTGATTTGTTCGGATGTGTAAAAACGAAAGTGAAGTCCGTTTTGGTGCATGCAAAATGGGAGATCCACTTGTCTTGATTGTATGCTCGTTGCATCTCAATGAGGTCAAATGAGATTCGAAAGAAGGGTTTTTGAGAGTCCTCTTCTTTGTCTGGGTTTCTTGAGATGATTTTGTGTGCTTTAGAGAGCGCACAGGTCTGACATTGGGCCGTTTTTGGAACACTGAGGTCTGAGGTGACTGATGCTCCTTCTACGTTGCTTTGTAGGTGCCCAATCACTTCTAAGTTGGCATGAGCTAGAGTTTTATGCCATTTCTCTGCCGTGGAGGTGCGAAATGAGGTAGGATTGGCCGTGTGTTCGGAGTTGGATGAGATGAGGTTGTTTTCCAAGAGAAATAGGCCTTGGTGCCGTAAGACCTTGCAAAGATGCTTGTTATCATATAAGAGCTGCATGTTCTTGGTGTCCCAGAAGCAGTTCTTCCTGATAGCAATATCCACTGACACAAGGTTGGTCATAAACTGTGGAACAAGGGCAACTTCTGTCAAAGTAATACTTGTTTGGCCTGTATTCGTCTGCACATAGACCTCCAGGGTTCCCCATGCTTCAATCTCGCAAGTCTGAGTGCCTGACTTGACTGTTGTGTTGGTGATAGCATCCCGTGTTTTTCTAAACCGTGGCAGCATGGTTTGGTTGCACACGTGGATGTCCGAGCCTGAATCTAAGATCCATGAATCCTGGAGGCTGTTGCTCTTAGCTGAGAACGAGCAATGATGCGTAGATAGCGTGACATGTCTTGGTTCCTGCTGTAAATCTTGACTTTCTGCTCTTGCGGCTCTGAACTCTTGGATTCTCTTGTTTTTTGCAAGTGAATAGTTTACTCTGTCTTTGAATGCTGAGTCCTGCATTTTCTTCTGGATTCGGCCTTGAATTGATGGATTAGGCTTCCAGTCCTTCTGTCTTGAGTCAGGATTCAGGTAAGGACATTGGGATATCCAGTGGGTCTGTCCGCATTCACAGCGTGGAGGGTTTGGGAGCTGTCTGCCTTGAAAGCTGGCAGGGAAGGCTGAGTGAGAGGCACCGGTCCTTAGTGGTTTGTTGGCTTGGTTCTCTCGGTGTGTCTTGCGGCAGTGCTCAATCAAAGTAAACAGGTCCGTGATTTCCGTGAGGGGATTCATCTGTTGGGCTTGACAGGCTGCAACAAAGGCAGGTTCTATTGGCTGGAGGGCGAAGAGGAAGTCTCTAATGGGCTTCTGTCCTTCTACTTCCCATAGGTTGTGCTTGGTGGCTTCTGTGTAAAAGGTTTCCCATTGCTTAAGCCATTGCTCGATGTCTTGAAGTTTAGGTGGCTTGCAGAGCTGTCGGTATTGAAGTTCAAGCTCCATAAGTCTTGCTTGGTCTGTGGGTGCAAGGCGTTTCTTGAGTGCTCTAAGAATATTCCAGGGATGAGGTTCCGTCGAAATGATGAAGGAAAGATTATCGATTGAGATTGAGGATTGGATGTAAGTTGTAAGGTCCGAAAGGGCCTTCTCCTGGCGTTCAAATCGGGTAAAGAGGTCTCGGTATCGGGATGATTGAGCCTTGTAGGTCTCATAGGCTTCTGGAGTAATAGTTTGGCCTTCGCTTGGCTCAGCTAGTTCCGGGAATTGCGGTTCTGAAAGTTGTGTGGGCTTGGTTGCTTTTGATGGATCGATAAGGTCCCAGATGCGTGTTGTTTTGGCGCGGCTTTGCACCAGGTAAAGCCATTTGTCCCAGTCTGATGCTTTGGACAGAATGACGGTCTTCTTGGGTAGGTCTGCCATGATTATGGCTTGAAAGTAGGCTGGAGTAAACTACCGCGTGCTGTTGCGTATAGTTACTTGGAAAAGTAAGTACTGAACTGCTTGCTCATCGCAGTATCTAGTAGAAGAGGTCTTGTTGTAGAATGTTTTGCTTGAAAGAATGCTCATTGGCGCGTGGTATGCGCTTCCGGGCTCATAACTGTCGAACGGCGCGAGAAAGTAGGACACCGCTGTCTTCTTAGATTACTGCTGTCAAGTGCTATATAAATATCTAATGGCAAAGAGGACGCGTAAGCAAATGGGGCTGTGCTAGGGACAAAGAATTGCCGCGCATGAGAGCGGGGGTGGAGTGATGGTGGTGTGGTGATCAGAAGAGATAATACGAGACACGTGATTATGGGCCAATGTGGTTGACATATGATGAAGCGTATTTGCCCGACCCTGATAAGGGATCATCGGATGCTGCAAGCTTTGACGAAAAACTATCTTCGTGCGCGTTGGGGGTTTCCTTTCCTACGCATATGGTCCCTGAGAACCTGGAAAAATTGAGTATGAGTGGGAAGTGGGATTTCATCGCAGAGTCAATGTCTGATTGGTCCTCTGAGTTGTATGGATTCATCTTGGATATTTATTTGGGACTTGGATACTAACGAGTGCAGCCACGAAATTCTAAGCACCATTCGAGGTGCAGCTTTGTATGCGTACCATGGTCGCGTCAGCACCCGGCCATCACGAACCTGGAGGAAGGATGTACGAGACTCACAGGGAAAAGGCCACCCGCGTGTCTGGCTTATTGGCGATGCGATACATGCAATGCTTCCCAATAGGTTCTTCCCCATACTGAGTTATCCCGGAAGGGGCTAACCAATGCAGGGGAATGGGAGGGAACCAGGCAATGTGCGACACAGCCACTGAATTACCACTTCTAGTCCATCTGGCCGAGAAATCGCGATCTCAGAGTCTTTCTGAGTCAGATATTGAAAGATCGTGCCAGGAATATGAAGACGAAATGATCCCACGAGCATTTGATTGGGTCAAAAAAAGCGGAGGGCAGCAAGTTGTGGTGAGTTCTATGCGTCACTCTTACTGCAAAGCCGAGCTTGCTAATAATCAAATAGCCTTTTAATACCAGCAAGCTTTCAGGCAAGCTGCTCATGGCGGCCATATCGTATTTCATGATCCTGGTGCAGGTCTGGGATTGGGTCAAATATATTTGACCAGATTCCCTATTTGGAATGTATAGTATTGCATTTTACCAAAGGCGAATGTGCGTCGTTCGGGTGTTCTGCGCTTGCGGGCCACCTCGTCCGACGTTCCCTACTATTTTTTTGACCGTCTTGTGATACACAGCATCTATTGGTTCACCAAACTACATAGTGTATCGATACTACTACCATGTGATCAAATGCTTCTGCATTAGGCGGTTGTGATTCCATGCTGTACTAAACCATTAATCATAGTGAGCTACGGGAAACCTGGAAATCCGGCATGCTTCCAGAAAGAACGAGAAGATCACATCTCCACTGGACTCTTGATTGAACGTCCTCTAATCTAACTAAGCAAAAGACGGTATCACCTCGCTCGAACTAATCACGAACGCTAATTTCTCGAAATAATCAACCTTGAGATCTTGCTCTGCGTGAAGGTCGTCTTGCGTCCATATTGCGTGCAAAAAGGTCCTTATACAATCAAGATCCCGGACGGGAGGGGTCTTCTCAGTCTTCGAGATGAGTTCAAGGACAAGAAGCCTTTCGCTATCAGTCCGCGCCTCGCAGCCCAGGATAAGCAACGGGAATGGCCGCTCGCAGATACGCATAGAACCAAGAATCTCAAACCCCCTATCCACCAGAGCAGAAATCTCTGACGGTTGCATCAGGGTATCGCCGATTGCGCGGTTCAGATACGTAAGTGTCGAGAGCCGGTATATCTCAGCCTTGGCGGCAGCGCCTCTTTGAGCTTGAGGAAGTGATGGATCTAACGGGTTTGGAATGGCAGCGCTCTCCACTTCGTTTCTCAGCTGCATGATGCGGCCCTTGTATTCGTCGGTCTGGGCCCTGGGATCTCGGGGGGGTATGATGACTGCGGCCACCTCAGAAAGCAAACGAACAGGTTCGAAAAGTTGTTTGTTGTGTAAAGGCTTTTGCACGTGAACCATACCGGCATCAGCTTCCAACCGCAGCCTTGCATTTGGTAAATAATTACTAGTATCGGATTGTATCCAGTGGCGCATACCAAATCGGCTGAGCACCTCGTGGTAGTACACCCACTCCAACAAGGCCGAGGCGTCTGTGGCTCCACAAAACTTTTCGACCGAAACACTATTGATGACCTTCCGGGCACCGGAGAGATACCAGAGCCATTGGCTTGATGAATCTGAGTGTTGAAGGGTCTAAAAGTCAGGTTAGCATAGCTTCCCGGTGATATAGCAGAATTAGGGGTTAAAAAATAGGAAGCAGACAGGGAAAACAGACCTCGAACAGGAAAAGAATCATCCCGGCCGCAACATGTTGCGCCGCACTCTCCGCTTCTATTCCATCAGCGGCAGAGGCAGCAAGCGCACGGAGAGCAGACAGCTTCAATTCCTCTGCCCGGAAGCCAAAGCCATACCGATGCAGGGCAGAGAGGGCCAGTAAGGCCCGCTGTACGGCAACCCCAGCTCTTGAATGCCCCGAAATGGCGACGCGCATTAGAATTTCGCCGAGGGGCTGCTCGCTGAAGGTTCTGAGCGAGATGCTGTTTTGAACTAAATGATATTCTGGTTAGCAGGTCAACAATTGGAGAAGAAAAATTTCTCCTCTCAACTTTGTCGTACAATACTGAAAAAGGTCCTTTTCTCCTGCAGCTATCCCTGACAGTGACCAGGTTAATGGGCGCCGTAGGGTCGGAGCGATAGCGCGTTGCCGTAACATGGTCAGGTCTTGATGCACTTCCAGGTCCCACGAGGTCGCGTTAACAATGTGAAGTTGTTTTGACTGACGAGCATGCTGGCTGTAGTTGCTTGGACACGACGCGACTTCGCCTACGATAAGGCGCTTGCGGTCGTTGTCCCGGGGCCAGGACAAACGAAGCCCGTAGCCCTGACAGGTCCGATTTGATCGAATGCAATTGGAGCAGCGTGGAAGCCGGCGGTCACAACTAATCTTACGATCTGCATAAGTTTGATCCAGTCAGCTCAGGTCACTTCGGGTGAATGCACAGGAGCATGAGATGGATGAGAAAGACATTGCGCTGTACATACCTATGCATGTTCCACAGCGTTTCTTCGACGCCACGGTTGCGCCGAGCACATCCTTCGGCTTTTCTCTCTCCTTCATGTGGATGGTCAAAGGCGCTGGACGGGAAAAGCGTAAGGCCGGATTTTTCTCATCAAGCGCAAAAAGTTGCTTGAATTCCTCAGGCTGGAGGATTTGACGCGCGAGTTGGTGAGATGAAGTGGATAGTCTTCAAGTGAGATCGGCAATATCGGGGATTGCTTACCAAGCCCGTGCACTTTTGGTCCGGTGAGACGATCCTACGGCATCCCAACCGCTAGGCGAAATTCGGCTCGTTACATAAAGACCTACAGGCAACTTTTTGCGAGCGAAGCTGACTGATTAGTGTGCTTATTTTGACAGCCGCGCAGGATCCGGCTCCTTGGATCCTGCGTTAGGGATTGGATGGATGCATCAAGGCTGGTGCCGGTTTGCAACCACCAATGAACAGCGAGCGCCTCTAACTTCGCTTACTGCGGATCATTTGTGATGGCATCTTTTTGCGCCGCTACGAGCAACATCCACCAGGCGGCCAACAAGGCGGCGAGTGATGAACGCTGGAAAACATAGTGCAAGTTTCTGCGAAGACTTCCAGGGATTTCTGAGAAATTACCAATCAACCCCGTGTGAACATTTTCGGCCAAATAGCAATGGCGGCGATGCGAACGATGCGAAACGAAACATCTATATAAGGCCTTCCTGTGGTTATTTGTATTTGTGTATCTCGCTCAGCACAAACACATCATTGACGACCCGTAGTCTTGTCTACACAAGCGTCTTGCAACACGCAGTAACCTTCGATCCACCAGATCAATACCCACGGTACCTTGTGAGAATCCAAAATGCCTTCCTACCTTGTGACCGGTGTGAACCGCGGCATTGGTGTATGTTTAAACCCAGACTCTGCGCTCTACTCCAAGGCGAGATGGAAGATCTGACAAAACCTACTTGGCCTCGGACAGTGGGCGTTCCTGCGGCTGATATCTGACGATGCCAACAACACCGTCATAGGCAGCGTCCGTAACAAGTCGGCTGCTGAGAAGAAAATCACCGATGAACTTGGAAAAAGGCGCAATGTTCACCTTGTGGAGATGGAAATTACCAGTTACGACAGCATAAAGGTAAGCAAGATCGGTATTCACGTTGTAATTATGCCAGCGTAAAAAGCTAACGCGAGGAACCTAGAAATCCGTCGATGAGGTCACAAAGATAACCGGCGGCAAACTCGACTATATTATTGCCAACGCTGCATTGATCTCTGACTGGTCTGGCTATGACTCCATTGGTAAACTGTCAGTATAATCCGCAATCGGCTGGGACATATGCGTTGAACCGACGTGCGTGAGCTAACGAGTCGTATCTAATAGCGGCGAGACCCCCAGCGAGCTTGAGGACGACCTTCTCCAATGCTTCAAGATCAATGTTGTTGGCAACATCCACCTCTTCAACCTCTGCATGCCTCTACTTCTCAAGGGAGACGCCAAGAAAGCCATCACCATCAGCTCCGGCATGGCCGACCTGGATCTCGTCAACCAATACCGCCTCGATGTTGCCGCTCCTTACTCCATCAGTAAGGCCGGTGTGAACATGGCGGTCGGTAAGTTCCACGCGCAGTACGCTGAAGACGGAGTCCTATTCATGAGTATCTGTCCCGGGGTGGTCGACACGGGTCACCAAGAAAACTGTGAGTCTGCAGTGCTATATCGGAGGACGCATTCCGTTATACGAACATTGATTAACGTCTTCGCACAGTGAATGCGCACCAG